>CM077116.1:316058883-318500133 GCA_039619475.1 Icerya purchasi | reverse complement strand
AAATTAGGCAGCTGGTCAGCTTTGCGAGAGAAAAAATGATCCAGGAAAAGCCCACACTTGTCAATTTCAGAACACAGCAGTCGCTGATGGGACCTCAAGTCAGGAATAGCCAGCTCTGCCATGACTTTAACCCACAGTTTATATGGCCTACCCCAGGCCGTGCTGTACTGTATTACTAAGCAAAAAGAGTTTGGATTCCAAAATCTCCAATATGGTTAATTCTAAAGTGTTTAAGTCTCTCTAATAGAAAGTAAATCTAATTCAGCCGACAATTAATTTTCTTGCTTTATTTTTCGTATTTAATTATATTTTTCTTTTTATTATTTATTAACGTATTTGATACATTTAATGGTTTTTGGCCTAGTGGCTAGAGCACTTGACTTCCGATCCGGAGGTGTCTTGGGTTTGATACCGAGTGACGGCAAAATATGCGGTGCTAGTTTACTATACAGCGGTTGAGACACATTTGGGCTGCATTTATAGCAAGCGTCTATGGTCAGTTCCAAATGTAGTCATGAGTGTTAGCATCACGTAAATATATGTGTAGCCGGCGAACAATCGCATCAACGTGATCTTGGTTTCGCCTGGCCACTGATAATCTGTCTCACGTTGATCGGCAACACGGAAGCTATTCCGGTTTCTCTGCTACCCAAAAAAACGCTGTTACTTTATCCTTACGGATAAAACTCATACTTGTAAACGAGGGAGAATAATAATAATATATATATATATATATATCTTCTTCTTCTTTCTCTCTTCAACCTAATGGTTGGTGGCTATTAATATGGCCATGCTAGATCCGTATTCGGGAGTGGGCACGTGTTTTTATGGTGGTATAACTTTCACCGTTTTTTATTTGGTCCATATATCTAAATCTTGGTCTGCCTTTGCTCCTTCTTCCGTTCATCTTTCCTTCGATTATTGTAGTCATCCATTCTGAATGTCTGATCAGATGTCCAATCATTTCATCTCTTCTCCTGTTGATTGCATTCCGGATTTCTCGTTGTTCATTTATCCTGTGCAACACTTCGTTGTTAGTTGTTTTGCTCGTCCAAGGTATCTTTAACATCCGACGCCAACACCACATTTCGAACTCTTGGATCTTATCATTTTCGCTTTTTAAGATTGTCCATATTTCTGCTCCATATAGTGCCACACTCCAAATGAAGCTTTTTATAAAAAGCTTTCTGGTATGATATATTTTTTGATACGAGAAAGGGTTTTTTCACGAAAGCGTTTTTCGTGGGAGCTATCCTTCTCATTATATCCTTCGTGCTTCGTCCGTCTGATGTAACTATACTTTCTAAATAGGAGAACTCGTTTACTTGTTTTATACTCTGTTGATTCAAGAGAATATTTATGCATTGTTTTCCACTTTTCGAGCACGCCATGACCTTGGTCTTTTTGGTATTTATGGTCATTTTACATCTCTCTCTCTTAGGGATTTATTTAACATATTTAAAGATTCTTGCAGTCCTTCCTCAGTTTCCGCTATTACTGCTATATCGTCGGAAAATCTTATTGTATTATATACTCTTCCATTTATTTTTATTCCATTATTATTTTTTTCTACATAATCTTCCATTGCCTCCTCGATATAGCTGTTAAAAAGTATCGGTGAAAGGTTGCATCCTTGACGAACTCCTTTATCTACCTTTGCTTTTTGCTCACCTATAATTATTGATTGATTCTTGTACTGAAGTCTACGTTGTATTTCTTCAATGAGTTGAATAATATATTCCAGTCTACATAATCGAAGGCTTTACGAAAGCAATGTAGACCGTTTTTCCTATTTCCATAGCTTTTTCAATGATCAAACGTAGGAAGAGTATACCTTCTCTAACGCCTTTGTTCCTCCTGAAACCAAACTGATCATCCCTTAAGTTGTTTTCAATTCTAACTTTTATTCAATTGTAAATGATTCTTGTCAAAATTTTGAAAGCATGAGGCAAAATATTCAGTGTTCTATAGTCTTTACATTCTTGAGCATTATGCTTTTTTGGTATGGAGACTAACAGACCCTGCTCGAAATCTTTTGGAATGATTCCTTCCATTTATATTTCATTTAGTAAATAAAATATTGCATTTTTGGTTTTGTCACCTAATAATTTAAGCAGTTTTCCGGAAATTTGATCAACTCCTACCGCTTTATTTGCCTTTAGTTTGTTTAAAGCTTTTTCGAATTCACTTTTTAATATGGATGGACCTTTCTCTTCTTCTTGTAGGTTGGCTTCTTCTTTCAAAATTGAATCATCAATTGGATTACCGTTGTATAGCTCTTCAATGTATTGTTTCCATCTGTTTTGGATATCCTTATTATCAACTAACAGCTTGCCGTTTTTGTCTCTTAAGGTACCTAGTTTCTTTCTTTTACCCGAGAATTGTTTTTTGATATCATTGTAGGCCTTTTCTGTATTGCCCTTTTTCATATTATCATCTACAGTTTTACACTGTTGGCCGATCCATTTTTTCTTAGCTTTCCGAATTTCTCTGTTTACCATATTTCTATATTTCTTATATTTCTGCTCGTTATTGTTTAACTTAGCCATTCTTCTTAATTTCATTAGATGTAGTATTTCTTTAGTTACCCATGACTTGTAAATTATTTTTTCTTCTTTGCCTATTTGTTCTTCCGCACTTATAATTATTTTCTGTTTGATGTAATTCCATTTCTCATCAATCCTTGTATGGAGCGGTGTATCCTTGTTAATTGCTTTATCGGTTTCTTCCATAAAGACTTTCTGCAGTTTTTGATCATTTTTAATTTTCTTTATGTTCCATCTTTTAAAATTGTTGTTTCTTATTTTCTTTTTTATCCGTAACTTGCTGGTCATTATTATCGGTATATGGTCGGATTCTACATCCGCGCCTGGAAAACTTTTACAAACCTTCACTTGGTTGCGGTACCTGCTGTGTACTAGGATATAGTCCAATTGATATCTTTCAGTATTACCGGGGGCTCTCCAAGTATATCTTCTTCTTTTTGGTTGGTCGAACATTGTGTTAGTTATGATTAAGTCATGGCAGATACACTTTTATTACGTTCTCCAAGTCCAAATTTTCCAACCACATTTTTTGTTTCTTCCTCTACTACTACCGCATTCCAATCCCCTAAGATCATTAAGTTGTCATTGGTATCTATATCTATTAATATTTCTTCTATCTGTTGGTATACGTCTTCAATTTCTTCATCTGTGTGTGCACTCGTTGGCATATAGACTTGCATTAAAACTAGATCTTTAGGTTCCGATTCGATTTTTATTAAAATGATTCTCTCATTGTATCCACAAACACTTTTGACTTTATTTGCTACCCGCTTGTTTAAGAGGAACCCAACTCCTGCCATTCGATTCGTAGCGCCGCAATATATAAATCTGTAATCTTCACTCCACATCTCGCCACTTTCTGGCCATCTTACTTTACTTACTCCGAGGATATCGACCTTCAATCTTTCCATTTCTTGTTTTAAATTAGCTAGTCTGCCAGACTTCATTGATCTCACATTCCATGTTCCAATCTTGTATGTTTCCCAAAACCATTTCCTTGTCGCATGTGTGTTTCCTCCTGCAGAGTTCTGTACCCGACTGGGCACAAGGGAACTCGAATCCCTCTGCATTACTGCAGGGGATCGCCCATTGCCTGACACACCGTTTCCGGTGCGTCCCATGGGTGCAGCATTACCAGATCTTTCACATGCCATCATTTATACTAGGAAAACGTACGGTGGTGGTTTCCTGTTTCCTTCCACCGGATTTTCTGTCAGGGTTTACTCTCTTAGCCCTTGGATAAACATCCTAAACCGCAAGGCAGCGGGGTTTATTTTCTGTCAGGATTGTTTCCCTTAGCCTTTGGGTATAAACCCCACCCGCAAGGCAGCGGTTTGCTACTGAGCTAGCAGGCAAGACCTATTTATACAGGCGGCCTCGACTGGCCAAGGGTTATTAAGTAGTCGTAGGAAGACAGAGTTTTATGGACAGTTTCCAACCTGTCCCTCTGCCCCCTCATGCTTACTACCCTGTCACTAATCATCTGCCTGAGACTTTCTACTAGTAGTCGCTCTTGGTTCGCGACTGCTTATTTGACTGACATCTTATTCACAGCTAACCTGCATATATATATATATATATATATATATATATATAGCACGGTAGATATATAAACAGTTGTAATTCACATTTATTCTAAACTTCTTTTTTTCGATATGATTCGGGTACTGCAATGGAATACACGCAGAATTTTCTCTACTAAAGGTGACCTAGAAATCTTTCTATCTCAGGAGGATATTGATATTATCCTGCTTTCCTAAACTTGGCTATCCAATAATAGATCTTTTAATATTTCCAATTATCACGATTTTCGAGACGACGGAGAGGATGGGTACGGGGGTACGGCCATTTTAGTTAAGTTTGGAATCCAGCATCAGGTGATTAAACTCGATTTATCAACTAGTAACAATGGTACCAAAATCAAATGCAGTCAGCGTTCTTGTTACTATTGGTCAATTTTCCGGTATATTTGTTTCGTACTGCTTGCCCCCAAATCATTCCATAGACTTCTTTACATTTTTGGCTGCGTTGGGGGGTTATAATAATGTTCCCATTTTGGTGGACGGAGATTTCAGCGCTCTGAGTGGGTGCTAGGGCGGTGACCATAACCATGCGAAAGGGGTAGCTGTACTTGACCTCATCATTAACTCAGATCTGTGCTTATTGAATGATGGTTCCAAGACCAAACTTGGAAATCCCCTTCATGTGTTGATTCAACCTTAGCATCATTGTTAATGGCGCTCGATTGTTCGTGGGAAGTTCTATCAACCTCTTTAAATAGTGATCATTTCCCCGTCATGATTGCTACAAATACAAACAACTCAACGTTATCCGACCGACAGCAAGATCAATCTGAAAATAATATATTGCGTTGGAAATTTATGGAAGAGAACTGGAATAAATTTCGTGAGTTAGTTTATCAAAATCTTGCAATAATTAATTCTGTGAGCAACGCTTTAGACAAATATTGTTATTAATTGAGTGAATAGTGAATGTATTATATGCTTGTTAAAATGCTTACGATTATTACGCCTGCATGATTGAAACTGAGGAAAGTTAATTTCGAGACAATAAAAAGAGGATGAGAGCTCAAATAGTGGGTAACGCGAGCTACCGAAAAACGGGAAAAAGTTATAATTTGTGAGACATGTTTAGAATCAGAGACATTACTATAAAGTCGATGGAAGCGAATGAATAACGAGTAATAGTAGGCGACAGCCTCAAAGAAGAAAGAGAACCCTTGGAAAAGCTTTTTTTTCTTCTTGTGTGTCACATTTCTCAAATTCTGAAATTAACAAAAGTCTTTAGATTCGTTCATTTGGGGAACGTTTTTTTTCTTTCTTTTTTCATTTTCACATGTCACCTTTCCACTCTATCAAATTTTTTCTTTCTACAATTCTAAATTTTAATATATCTTTTTGATAACTGTTGCCGTTTTCTAAACCTTTTTGCTATCACTTTCACTTTCATCAAAATATCGAAAAATTCCTCTCCGGACATGGAGAAGACATTTTTTTTTAGGGAATCCTCGAAAATATAATAAACTTTTCCTCGACGCTCTCCAAATGTTACTAAAAATTTTTGGAAATATTTAATTCCGCGTTTCTGCTGCTCTGGAAAAATCAAAAGTGACGATAAGTTCTAGCACCTCTTACGTGCTTTACAACCTCTTGCTTTATCATCAGTATCACGACAAAAGTTGGCGCCTGCAACTAATTTGAAAATTTATTCTACACGGTATCGCGAGTGTTTTAACCGTTTTCTCCATTAAATGTCACAAATTATGCTAATAAAGTGTAGTATGCGTACACGTAAAAAAGTCTCTTACAACACCGGGTTGCATGGAAAATTTTCGAATTTATATTTCGTTCAGATTCGTTTCAGCTTCTTTCGGAAATATGCAAATAGTGCGCAATGTCTTTCGAAAGACATTCCCAAATGTGAATTATAAATCTTTCCGGGTTCTTTCTACCCGCTCAAATGTTCGTTTTATTTATCATTTACAGACGGTAGCGGGTGTCTTTTTTCGTTAATTCATATTTCCGTCTTTATTCGCTAATAATAAAAAAAATATGAAAAAAAAAAAAAAGGAACAAAGAAGAAGCAAAGTACGTATACAATTCCGGCAATGTAAAATACAAATAAACAACAGTAGGCGATAATAAGTTGCCGATTTTTTTTAACGATTAGGGCGAACTGCTCTCTAACCTAACAGAGGCTTGTTTTTTTCTTTTTTAGCCCGAACAGTTACAGTTCATTTAGTTAGCAAACTAACGTTATAATCCGGTTTAATGATGAACATAATATAATTGCTGGAGAGATACAGAAATGAATGGAACGCGAAGAAAGGAAACTTCATCCTACAATATGGCCGCAACTGCAGAGCAGTGCCCACAATGGCCGATGAAATTTATCAAAAACAAAATAAAATATAAGTTACCCTACTGTAATATGGCCGTAAGTGTAAAGCGTTGCCCACAATGGCCGATGGGAAGAAGGAAGTAGCTACAGTGAACAAAGATTATAATGTAAAAGAAAATGAAGAAGTAATTAATAGATAAAAAATAGAATAAAATTAAATAATAATCTTGTTCCCTTCAGTAAACTTAAGAAGAAAAATTAAATCTAAAAACTGTAACAAAGTATATAGAAATACACGATGTATCTTACAGAAGTTGTAGTTGTTTTATATGATCATTCGTGTGACTTTGTTATCCTCCGTATACGTTCACTCATTCACAATCTTTACTATCTTCATTCAATCAATATTGATTTGCTGTGGGTACCTAGCCACTCGGGCATATTTGGTATTGAAGCGGCTGATATTCTTTGATACTCGGACTGCTGCTGCTTCCTCTCGTCTTTTTTTTTTTTTTTAATTCCATCCGATAACCTCCTATCAATTTGTAAAAGCTTTCGTATCACATCACGGTATATCGGATATTTACGCTTCCTCCTTTTCTAATAATTATTCATTTCATCTGTCTATTCAGCCTACTCTTTCTGCATATTCATGGTTTCTTTTGCATCCCTCTCTTCTTCGATATTCTGATGTTGTTTCCATTGTTCGCATGCGCTTTGGCCATTCTTTGCTGTCATTATCTAAATTTCGTTTTTCCTTGATTTCTTCTCCACACTGTCCTCTCCACCCGGATGATGCAGTTATTTGCGACCCCACGCCGATCATGTGTTTTTTCAGTGTTCATCTCTCTCCGTGGAGCGTTCTGCCTTGTATTCTTATTTTCTGAAGAAGCTCGGACTTCTTACTCCTTATTGTGCTTCCTATATTCTGTCCTTTCCTTTCCAAATTAATTATTCCTGCTATTTGTTTCTTTTTAGATAAAATTTCTGATCGGATCAAAATATATACAAATATATATATATATATATTATTATTATTATTATTAAGCTGTATAGAGATATCTATGGCACGCTCATTTATAATGAACTAAAAGAAGGAGAAAAAAAAAACTAAAAAATCTACACCCGACAAAGAATAGAAGTTATTTAAAAGAAAATAATACAAAACAAAAGAAAAACAGAAATCATTTAGTTGTATGAAAACCTTATTAATACAAAGAAAATTGAACAGCCTAATGCCTGATTGCCTGCAGAGAGCAATACATACATACAATAGAGCAGGAAAACGCTGTTAGCTATTAGTTCACTCACGAGAGCATTTCTACGATTGTCGAACCGACAGCAACTAAATATTAAGTGGTTCATATCCTCTCTCAAATTATTATTGTGGGAGTGACTTGAGCATACAGAACAGGAAAAATCAACTCCGAGAAAGTTCAGGTCCAGCCTAGTGTGCCCCATACGCAAACGACAAATGCTTGTTACAAAATAACGTGTTCGATTGACGGGCAATGTGGGAGGTATAGAATAAAACCAGGGGAGGGAAGGTAAGACAGGCTGCACGCAGTAGTATGATCGTGAAGATTTCCACAGATATATGTTAATCAGTCGTCTTATTCTGTCTCTTTATGAGTTCAACTAGATCAGATGAAGGGATGTACGATAAAGAAAACTCCATTAAACGCAACTTCTTTTGCCGCAGCGTCAACTACATTCCCATAAAGGAGACCGAAGTACTCCTCCTTGTTTTGCGATATTTAAGTATTTTTTCCAAACATCGTACATGACCGGATGATAGAACAGCGGCTTATAATATTGACGATTACGATAATGACAACAATAGTAAGGGTGACATTTATTATAACAGCTGGAAACGAAAATATTATTGGTTTTTACTGTCTTGAAAAAGAAGAACTACTTATATGTTTTCGCTTACGTTGCTTTTCTTTCGTTTGTTCGCGCATAATTTTTTTTGATAACCGCGTATAAAATTTATTGGAAAGTACCATATGGCTATACCGATGACGAGTACCTCTGAGCACAGACGGAACAGTCGATAACGTGAAAAATAAATTGTTTTTTTTACAAAAAATAAATAGCGATACTTGAAGGTTTATTATAAAAATTTAATAAAAACGCACTAAAAAGTAAAAAAACAATTACTCTCGATTAGAAAATATATATCAGAGTGATATAACTAAAGATGGTGTTATCGTAATTCTTATACAACATTAATACCTTAATTAGAGTCGGCATCTAGGAACGATGTAATGAACATTTAATGCAGTTTTTTCATTATTATTTTAATATAAATTTACTGCCCACTCCAAAAAGTTGTATAAGAATTACGATAATATCATCTTAAGTTATATACCACTCTGATATATACTTTCTAATCGGGAGTAATTATTATTTACTTTTTAGTGCATTTTTATTAAATTTTTATAATAAACCTTCAAGTATCGGTATTTATTTTTTGTAAAAAAACATTTTATTTTACAATTTTTTAGCGTTATACTTGAATTTTTTTTTCTTATTAAAAATCGATTTTATCTCACAATAACAATTGTCATACACAATTACACACATAGACGTAGCATGCGGCGCGGGCAGGTCGACGCGGGCGCCCGGTAGAATGGTGGGTACAGTCGAATGAGCAAGCCAAACGCACAAATCATCAATGTAGTCGAAGTCAATTAAATACGAATTATTAAGGATAACTCAAATCAGATGTTTGTTCAAATTTAAATGGGACCACATGAGAAGCACGAGCTTTCAAATAAAAGAAGAATCATCAAAATCAGTTCACCTAGAAAAAAATTCTGGGGTAACACACAAAAAAAAAAAAAAAAAAAAAAAAAAACATCTCCTTTTTTTGAAGTCGCTTAAAAAGAGGCTCACTTCAGCAAAATTTTTAACAAATGACGCTTAGAATATTATCTCAACGCTATTTATCACTGATGAAGCGTAGAGATTGGAATGAAATCGAATTTTTAATATAGCCAGATAAAAATTAACGAGAAATTTTTCAAACATGTTCATTGCTCGTTCTATAACAGCTAATGTTTTTTAATCAACGCCTTTTCGAGAATATGGGAAAAATATGAACTATAAAAATTTTGAAATTGAAGGGACCACGATGAATAAAATTATCCACGTTAGCTTACCGTGGAAAGGGTAGATTCGAATTAAGAAATGTAATTTTAAAGTCCCGTTGTTTGCCAGCTCGTCACTGGCAGAAATATTACGTCCTAATTTTATTGCGGATAACTTTTGACCATATAAAATGATGTTCGAACGAATTTCATATGCATACCGACGAATACGATGAAGTACCGTTACTCAGTAATCATTATGTACAGTTAAAAGAATAGAAAAAAAGGCTGCCTAAAAAAATGCTCTTTTTTTTAATTAATATAGCAGGACAAAAATTTGCCAAAAATAGGTCACTAAAATATTTCGAAGAGGACGATGCACGCGGTTTATTAGAAAGGTAAATTCGAATAAAGATAACGAATTTTAAACAGCGCCATAGCACGAAGACAGAAATATTACGTTTGAATATTTTAACCAATAAAAGTAAAGTGAGTTCCATACCCGCTTGACAGGGCGTCGGAGATTGTGAAGTTAAGCTTTCCATAATGGTACTAAGCCCAACGGCACTAATGAGAGTAGGGGGGCCAGTTCCTTTCTCTCGGCCGCCTTTACTTTCCCAGATTTCTCTGGTAGCCAATTATTTCAGGCTGGGTAAGCTTGGGAGCGATTTGGATCCGGGACGAGACAAGTCTCGAACCCGTGACCTCTGACTTGGTAGCCAAGCACCTTAATCACTAGGCTACCACGCTGCCTATTTTAACCGATACCTCTGGCTTTATAAGGTGCAGAAGGTAGTACAACATTTTTGGTTGATTTATTATTACATCGCTTAAAAATATTGCGCTAAAAAAAAATTATGAAAGAAAATACTTTTTTTAAAGTATAAACTTCAACATTTTCTTTAAAAATTAAAAAGAAATAAAAAAAAAAACAATTCTTTGATAAAAGATAATATATTTTGCAGTAAAATATATCTCAAAAGAGACAAGCGGTGATTAAACAACATTCCCTTAATTAGAGTCCTCGGTACACTAAATTTAAATTGTAATAATTTAAAAATTTTGTTTAATGAACATAAGCTAAATATTAAAAATATCAGAAATATTTAAATGTAACATAATAAATGGTTTTTTAATTTGATAAAATTTGAATTTATTTCCGGCTCTAAATAAGGGTAAATGTTGTTCAAGAATAAGCGTAACAATATCCTTTAAGTATTACTTATCTTTTATCGTGTAATTTTTTTTACTTATCAGTGTTTTTTTTTAAATTTGCAGAGGATATTTTACAGTCAGTACTTTTTTTTAAAAAGTTTTTTTTTTTTTTTTTTTTATTTTTAGTTTTTATTGTTTTCATTTATTTCCTTATCTTTTACTCTTTTTTTTCTTTCTGTTTTTACTTTATGTGTTAATTTTTTTTTTTTTTTTTTTTTTTTTTTTAAACCTGGCCTAGTTGTAAATACCATTTGGCCCACTAACTATTCATTAAATTAAATCATTCTATTTCTTTTTGGCCGCCGCTGGGAATCGAACTCTTGACCACTATCTCAACGATCAAGAGGTCACGCCACTAGGCTATGCGCCTATAGGTTAATATTGGAAAGTGTTTAGAAGCCGTACGGTGTGTGTTCTAGTGAGGTTAAAATAGAATACTAAAAACTGTAATGCCGAACGTGACTTTGAGAAGGTGATGGTGATAGCCTTCTACCCTGCAGTTTTTGTTATGCAATCCAAGGAAGTGCACAGCATCGAAGGAACACCAGGGCTTTAGAAAAAACACCTATCTACTGTCTTTCCTAAAATTAGCTTCGGCTTATCTGTAATAGGAATGCCGGTAAGTAGCCGCATCGAACCTCCGCTTAGCTGCAATATCAGCGCGAGGCTGTTGTCGTACACGAGGAGGAATCCAAGTTATCTGTAGAAACCTTGACAAATGTCCTTCCATGTAGGACGTTGATATAAATCCTACGTTAGGGTATCGCTTTCAGCGAGTCGTTACAAAGATAATTACGCTGAAGAGTCAAAACTTTTAATAACTGTATCGATAATCGCCTGTTTAATCGTTCGCCCTCACCGAATAATAATTTTCGCGGACAGTAGGCGACTCCATACTTAAACCATGAAAAAGACCCAGTTTAATTTGCTATTGACAAAAATTCGCCGTTGTTAAAGTTCCAACTCTATTTCGTTTATTAATTGATAAAAATATAATTAATTTTACATAGATCTCTTTCAGATTCAAATTACTTATATCGCCATTACTTCTTCAGTTTTCGTTTTTTCCAAATAATGATTTGAAGACTACTCTACTAATGGAAAACACCTGTTAACAAAAAACATTACGATCAGCAAGATGACGGATAATAGTGTTTGTGGTCACATTAACTTCTACAGCTGAGATGACAAAAAAACGGAAAAACCCGAAAAAAAACTGTTGAAAAATTATCGATAAAGTACTATTCCACGTGAGAGACGCTGTAAAAATTTTAAAATTTGTCCGATTGTAGCGTAGATTTCGGACGTATCATCAACTGATCTTCAGGGTATATATATTTAGACAGAAAGAAATCGAGATCGCGTTTCCTCTTTCCGGTTTAGGGTGGGTGAAGGGGATCATCAAAATCTCAACATTTTTTCGGGCACTTAATTTCATATGGAAAAAGGCCAATAGAAATAGCCGCACTAATTTTCCCGCCAAATGTACAAAACTACGGCCAGTGAATTTTAGTTAAGCTTAATGTTTCCGATATCGAATATAATGCATCGTTCAAGGGCGATTTTAACGATGTTTTACCGGCTCTGGGCTGCCTCTTGATTTCCGTACCATCGCGACAACAAACGCCTTTTCTACGTAATATACAAATCGCGCTGTTCGTGTGTCGGTCAAATTTCGATGAAAACACTTAATTTCATCTAAGTGATAAGGAAAAACTGCTTGTCGTTGTTGCGCGCTGGCGAATATTCATCAAAATTTCGTACAAGTTTGGTCGGAAGCGAATTTTTCAATCTATTTTCAAATTCGAAATAATCCGAAAAGGAAATGGTGGCAGTGGTTTTTCAATGAGTGTTATCGCATTCAGTAAGGAAATGGACGTTGACGATAAAAGGGCCGCAGAGCGAACGAAAAGAGCGAAGCAATTGTATAACAAGTCATCGCCGCGAGTATTATATTTCGTATATCAAAAAAAAAAAAAAAAAAAAAGGTCGGTGGGAGGAAGAAAAAAAGGAAAAAAAGATTCGTCTCGGCGGTAAGAGGAATCGGTGTAATTTTTCAGTGAAATATTTCATTTGCAAGCCGGCTTCGCGTACATGCTGATACATTTTCATCTTTCCATAAATATGTAAATAAGTCAGTGGCGCTTACGGAGAGTGATGTTTCGTGGAGAAATTCAACATTTTCGAGACGTTCTATTTGACGTTTGCGCGCTTACGCACGCCGCTGATTTAATAGAATATATAATAAAATCCACAACATTAACGTTTACACGTCCGTCGGAATTTTTCATCCGAAACTTTTATTACCACCTTACTACATCGGTGTACCGGAATCAATAACCCGCCCCTGACGTTAAATTATTTCTTTTTCAAAAATCGCACGCTGTTTTATTTCCTTTTTTGCCCCCGCTTTCGCCAGTTCAACATTATTATAGAAAATAATTCGAAATTTTCATTTTGGAAAAATAAAAATAAAAAAACTCCGAAACCACGTCATTGGCTGCTACCATCGATCGTAATAGCTGGCAATAATGCAACGTGTTTTATAAAACCAAAAACAGAGTTGAATCGAAAAATATCGATATGGTACGGTTTTTTTCGAAAGAATTTGGCTCGATTATAAAACAATGAACACATTAAAACGAAAAATTAATCTTTGTTTTTGCTATTCTACGTAAATGAAATCAACCAGTTGATTTAGAAAAAGAAAAAAAGAAAAGCCTAAACTCGCTTAGCCCGCCAATTACTAATGTCACGACGGAAACAGTTGTTAGCTTTCGTCGTGATGTTGTAATACTGAAACGAATAAATTTAATAAATAAACCGAATAGTGAGTACATCGTGAGGGAGAAAATGGATTTGTATTTGCACTCCTGTTGTTGTCGTTCACGGATTAGATGGACCAAAGCCTTTTTTTTTTTTTTTTTTTTGGTGGGGGGGGGGGGCTTTAAACTTAAATTCCACCCATCGTCTGTGTTTATTTTACTTATTAATCTCAATTGTCCGTTACGCTATGACTATACCAATATTTTACTTTTTACAAAATCATCGATCGCATGATGTGTAATCGGTAGTGAAAGAATATAATTCATATCGAAATGGATACTAGAGATATTCAGTAATAATAACGCTCGATGGAGATCAGAAATGTACGAAGTGCAGTAAGAACATTCTAAAAACATGTGATCCGCATCAGCCACTTTATCTACGTCCCTTGGATGAGTACAATCAATCTATCGGATTTTATATAGAAAAGCAGGCAGCATATTTGTCCCAGTGCGTAATCTACAGATTGCTACATAGAAATTTCTTGTATAACATAGATGTTCGAATATGACAACCGAGAATACCATGGTTTGGCAGGGATATTTCTTTGAATCTTTTTATATAATATTTGTTAGTATATGGATTGTACCACAGAGGCTCCCAATATTCATTATGCATTAGCCTGATTATACCTAATAAATCCTCGGATGGGATATGTCGTCGAATCCTACAATTACTAGCCGCATTCCTAGCCCAATTGTCGGCAACCTCATTCCCATATATACCCACATGGGCCGCACTCCATGCAAATTGCACTAATAGGCCGGAAGATTTTAAAGAAAAGACAGATGATTTAATCGAAGCTAATATGTAATTTAATTTATAATTATATGCCATTTTCGATAAAGTCATCAAACGACTTTTCGAGTCCGATATAATTAAAATATTTTTTCCGTTAGCAGAAGTTAACATGAACGTTAAAGCTCGCGCCACCGCTATGCATTACGCCGTATAAATTGGAGCCAAGAAATTTTTTAATGACGCCTAATTGCGGGGTTGACAAATGCCGCACTCGCTGCATCCTCCTTTTTTGAACCATCCGCATATATATATACACACACACATATATATATATATATATATATACAGAGAGAGAAAGAGAGATAGTTGGGCCATCTGCTCTTAAGAATATTATTAAAAATATTATTTACTGAACGGCTATTTGCGTAGTTATTAATTATGTCAAACTCTGATAGAGATGGACTTCAGCTTCTAATTCATTAAATTCAAAGGGATCCAAGAAATATTTTGCCGGAGAAAATTAATTCCTACCTGGTGAAATTTGCGAAGCCGACGGAAACTAATCGCTAACATAGGGAGTCGAGTCAAAGAAAACCTTCATTGATCAGAAATTCCTTGGTATTTAAGCACTAGATCATTGCCTGTTAAGGAACAAAATTTTAGTACAAACTTATCCAATAAGAACGATCACCTTATTGCAAATGGTGGAATTTTGTTTTCCACCTCCAAAGCAGCCGAAGAAGTAGGTAGTAAGGCTCCTATTATCATCCGATTACACTAATTTTGAATAATATCCAACTTCTGAAGAAGACTTCTGGATGCAGAGCCAAACAAAAAACAACCATAATCTACCGCGCTCCTTATTAGTTTTTTATATGATAAACTCAAAGTATCGGGGGATCAGCTCCCCAGTTTTTATTGCACAAACACTTCATTATAACGACCTCTTTTTTTAATGCTTTATTATACATACTATTAATATGTTGATGCCATAACAGTTTTCTATCTAACCAGAACCCTAGGTAATTATGGCAAGAATGAGTAGGAATATAGACCTCTCCCATAGCAATTGTACCTTCCTCGGGCGTAGCCCTTCTATAAGAATATATTACCGTAGCACATTTTTCAGGGGAAATAGATAGACAATGGGCTTTGTGGATCGACAACGTACGATCGTGGATCGGTAAAAGAACAATGAGGAACTTTGTGAACGCAACGGTCAAACATGAGGCATGGTATTTAGCCAGCAAACGATCCTCAACACGCACATATGACGCAAAAAGAAAAAGAAGAAGAAGATCGGAATCGACGTTGAGCGAGGTGCGCACGTCAAAAGATTAAAGGTGCATCCATAGGAATGACCGAATCGTTGTCCTGCTCCGGTAAAAAGTCAATTGGATTTTACCGCTTTCAAGTTGTTAATAGTGAGCTTTTTTCTCTTCTCATTATTCAAACAGACTTTGCGACTCGGTAATATTACATGTTACTAATAAGTAAAAATCATGAAGTTTCTTGGGTTAATCAGTTGACGGCAGATAATAACTCCCTCATTTTTGCTTATTTACATTTAACATTACTGAGTCGCAATCACAAATCCTTTCCCGTATAAAGAATCGTTTCGTAATTTGTTTTTACGATTCAGCTGAAAATCTGTTCTTATTAAAATTTTTCAATTTTTCTTAATAATCATCATTATTGGCTTTTTTATAGTGTACTAAATCTTAAGGTGTCATTTAATAGCAATAAATGAAGGGGTTTTTAAACTGTGATTTACCGTTATTTTATTGAATTTATTTTTATTCAATTATAATGATACTGAACTGTTCTGTATTGTAAGTATATATAAAAGTGTATGTTTTTTCTTGTTTTTTTTTGTTTTTTTTTGTTTTTTTTATTGGCCTGAACAAATACAGTTCATTTTATATTCTCAGATATATACAACGAACGAATGTATAAAAGTGGAGAAAAAAAAAGTTTTGGAAATATGCAAATTCATATATGTTTTTCTCAAATTCTTAATAAATAACTACGGTCAAATTTTGAGGCGAACACTAGTAATAATAATGTTTTTAACAAAAAAGACAACCTGGCAGTATAAAATGCACATACCCACTATTATTATTACACGTATGGAGCCATTTTAAAATGCAAACGGCCGCCATTTGGTGATCGTCAGGGCACAATCTGGAATTGATGCTACGTGTGGTGACAGTATAGGAAGGTGCTGAACAGACACGGGGATCTGTTCGGTGTCAAGAATCACCAGAAAGTGTCTGAAATTATTCTCGTACAACATCCGAACACCAGATATTCTAACATTTCTCAAAACCAAAGTAGGACTATCAGAAGATTAAAA
Organism: Icerya purchasi; assembly: GCA_039619475.1. Classification (NCBI taxonomy): domain Eukaryota; kingdom Metazoa; phylum Arthropoda; class Insecta; order Hemiptera; family Monophlebidae; genus Icerya; species Icerya purchasi. The sequence continues at coordinate 318,483,493 of CM077116.1, read as the reverse complement.
ACAAAAATAAAAAAAAAAAAAAAGGTGAAATGGACACACACGGATAAGTTGTAACGAAAGCGCACACTTCAGCGAGAAAGTCCGAAAATATTAGATATAGAAAAAAGTTACCTAGTATATTTAAAACGTTAGAACCAAATGCATAAAATATTTCAGATTATAGAGCGATTAACCGCACGTAAAGCGATGGGGGAAGACGCATGATCCGCACCATACCGAAATTCAAATGTAACTTGATTAAAGGCCGCCGTTGCACAACTTGCAATACCGGGATTATTATTCCGAGATTTAAAATAAGAATAATATAATTGAAATCTAATCATTTATTGATTATTAAATAACGCCGCGAGTACAACGCGAATCGTTGAAATTATTTCCAAATTGAAAAATTATAATAAAAGCTTCTGTTTCTCTTTTTCATGATCTACTCCTATTGCTCGATTTTATTCATTTCTGCCATCGCTTTCCGTTACACCTCTTTTGCATTACTGGAATCATTGAAATTGCTATTATTATCGGTCACGGATCCAAGGGGTGTTGTGTATTTTATTATAGTCGTAAACTATTTAATAATAATAATAATAATAAATAAATGACCTGATTTGATTTCACTATTCCAAGTATTGTTATATCATCTTCATTATTATTATTATTATTACTGTTACCATGTAATTACATCTATAAATGAGGTTATATTAACGAACTGAAAATAATCTTGTAAAAACTGAAATAATAATAATAATAATAATAAAAGTCAGCTAGTTACGGACGGTACAAAAACGGTTTAACATAAACTGTCGGAAATATAAGAAGGAAATAAGTGTAGTACCGTCGGTAGAGGAAAGTAAAACATTTGCTGAGAGGGAATTATAACTTCCAGCTAGGTTTACCTAATTTATACGTTTTATTTCAATATCATCAGTCTTCCCTTCTTCATCTATCACATTCTGTATCTGATTTCACGTCCCACTATGCGTGCTGTATTCCATAACGGGGTGGCCTAGTTCCCTTAAGTACTTCCTTTACCGTTTCTCCAGTCTTTCTGTTTTGCTACAATGATGATGGTAGTACGCTTCCAGGAACATATAATGTAAATTACGCTGTGATGTATTTGAACTGCGACATTAATTTAACACAGAAATCAGTGGGGATTATTTCGCTGAAAATAATTTGTATGCACTATATCTGCAGCACATCGTAATCATATTGCAGCGCACGAGTTTAAGTTAAAGCCGGCTCAGGGTACTGTTTAGCCCTTCAACTTGTAATTAAACTCCGCCGAGAGAAGTTGTTCCTGCGATGCATGTTTCGCATAACGAAGACAAGGAGAGAAAAAGATGTCGCACATTAACTGAAAAAAGACACCTATTAAACCTCAGGTAATGGACGCAATGCAACGAAGAACACGGGAATGAAATTATAATGCAAGTAAATGTGTAAGCGCATAACCATTAAGATGAATGTGTTGACCTATCACGCTGTGCACGAAGGTCTCAATTAATTTAGAAATTTAGGAATAGACGCCTGTTTGATAAGAACAAAGAAATAATTACCGAATCGGCATCTAGAAGTGAAATTCCTTAATGCAGACAAGGCGGTAAAGAAAAATTTCTCGAAATATTGGGTCTCGGTGAAACAATTAATAAATACAAAGACGGCCGAGAAAGAAAAATCTAGTTAAAGTGTAAGAACTTATCTACCATCGTAGCTGGTACGGATTTTTTTCTGTGGGTTTTGTCGAGTGACGAGGAGTTAATTAGACTTTAACTAACCAGCAGCAGAAATTGTGGACAGATAGTGAAAGGATACGGGATAGAGGAAGCGTAATAGGGGAGCTTTTTTTTATTTTTTTATTTTTTTTTTTTTATTGGCCTGAACAAATACAGTTCAAGGGGAGCTTGACAGATCGAACTTCAGAGTAAACTCGAAGAAGAATAGAAAGGGAAATACATCTCGGAAAAATAAACGCTCACTTTCACAAATGGTTGCGTCATTGATGTTTAGGGGGGGGGGGGGCAATAGGACGAGGAGATAAAAGCGAAATGAAAACAGACCGAAAGTAATGAGAAAGCGATGAAATTCGAGGATCCAAAGTTTAAACGGAGATTATATTGAATAAATTAAAGGAATAACACATCAAAGAAAAGAGAAAAAAGGAATGAAATATAAAACATCCGACCGGAATTTAATTTTTTAAGCGAAGACGAGAAACTAAAGGATTTTTTTTGTTTGAAGAGGGAGGGGATTTAAGCCGAAGTGTCAACCAAATTATCACCTTTAATACTCGCATGACTAGAAACTTGCAGAGAAAATCAATGAGTAGATGGTAAAGAGTAGTACGAAGAATATGAATTAAAGAGTGTATATACGAAAGTCCCAAGAAGGAGTAGTAGAGAATAGATTGCTTGAATGACATTCGCGATATCATCGGGAATAACAGAATAATAATTGAAAAAAGAAAGACGACTAGAAGAAATACAAATAATAGACGACCTTGGGACAATTGAAGATCGGAATGATAAAGGAGGGGCTGACATCGCTAGACTCTTTTGAACCATCAGTAGTAAAAATTTAGAAGCAATAGAGAACTGTCGGTACTGTAGAGAATTCCTGTTTAATTACGCCTTGGAGAGGAAATTTTAAAAGTAAAAACAGAATAAATATTTCCGGAGCATAAAGTGGTATTAATTATTTAATAGATAAGACTAGGAATTAAAGAGATTCGCTCCAAAACCGGAGGTTACAGGTCCGAAATTTTGTTGCATTCATGTCACTCCCGAGTTTACGTAAAATTGGGTATCGGAAAAACAGAGTAAGAAAAGGAAGCCGAGAGAAAATCTTTGCACTCCCCCGAGGCCACGCCAAGGGTATATAAGATTCGTTTTACTTTTCATTTCAGTTTGAGAATTTTTTCGGGAAAAACTAAAAAAAAAAAAAAACAAAACAAAACGAAACAATAAAAATCAATCACAAAAAAGAGAGGCTGATTTTAAAAATCTTACGTCGTGCATTTTACCCACAGGTATAATCGAAAAATGTATAACATCGCAATGCTGTTCGCAACAAAATAAACCTATAGTGTATTTATAACCTTTTGAATTTTTATTAATATTTTTTTAACGAAAATGTGCAGTTTTAATTTAAAACGTTTCCATTGTACGATTTTGTAGGGACGATATTGATAGAAGGAAGATTTAAAACATCGATAGTACACGTATATAGTATTCAACGAAGCGCTAAATATAATGCGTTCATTCTCATTTTACTGCAATCTGGTGAAATCTGATTTTGAAACGCGCGGCCGAGACTAGTACATAATGAAACTGGCCTAATATGGAGTTTTTTTTTTTTCCGATACGAATTTATTGGGAACCGCGGCCGTTTTTTATTGAAGAAGGTAAACAGAGAAAAAAAAAATTATCATTTTAAGCCTTTAATACTCCCCTGAAATAGACCACGTGGCAAGGGCGTTTCGTTCGAGTAGAATCCAGTTCGAATCCCGCTGTGCCACAAATTAAAAAAAAAATTCACTTGTGTCGGGTTAATGTCTTGATGCGCCCCAAAAAAAAATCCTTAAGTATTTAAAACTTTTGAAATGAAAATGTTCAAATTCAGTGAACAGAAAGAGCAAGTTTTTCTTTTTTTGTTTTTCGATAATATGTTGTTTTTGTTTTTTTCATCGCGACGTTTTAGCGATTTAAATGTTTTTTCGGGTTTTCAGATTAAAGGTTAACGGGTTTTCCGATATATTTGTTTATTTGAATTAAAATTCTCCAACACCGATTATAATTCATTTCACTGATAAGTAATTCGAAATTTTCTCAATTTCAGACGTCGTCTGAATAATAATTCCTCTAGCCTCTTGAGGCGACACAATGTACGCGTAATTTTTTTTTTTTTTTTTTTTTTATTTAAATAATTTGCGGGTCCCACAAGGCAATTATTGCCCGTCTGTGGGTTCCCAACATAATTATATCGTTTATTCATTATATACATCTTAAGTCTAATACATCATATTCGTCTTATATATAATTACTTAATTTAACTTAACTTCTATTTTTACTATTCTACGTCTAATTTTAATTCACAACATTTATACCTATCGCACATCGTACCACAATATTTTCACATAAGCCATAAGTAATGCAGCTAGAACTGAGCTTTTTTTTTTTTTTTTTTCATCAAATCATTTATAATTCTTTACTCTTTCAATCAATTACCCGTCTTATCGCTGTTCCTTTCCTATGACTATCCATTTCTCATTCTTTGCACCACGCAATCAACCATATTTTTATTTTGTCTTTCCATATATTCAAATTACATTCGTCTCTTAATTCTTTTGGGGTAAGTTACCTAATAAATGACACTCGTAACTTCCTCTTCAACATTATCAATTTTATTATTAATCCCTTTAGGTCTTATAAAACATAAATTGTCAAAGTTCCTAGTCCCATATACCTTTCCCCTTGTCGGTAATCTTATTTTTTCTGTTTTATACCTTAAAAGTTTACTGTAATAAAAAAACATTTTTGGCGACATTTCTTTATTATTGTCCCACCCCAAGTAGAATTTGTTACAAGATTCGCACTTGTCCAATTCGGTAACAACATTTTTAAACATCTTTTCTGTAGCCTACTAATTTTCTTTAATTCCGTTCTTTTTGCCTCCCCCCAAATTTCGAGTCCGGCATTTGTAATTTAATATCCAAACGGGAAACTTTAAATAGACTTCGATCACACGATATGCCCGTATCAACTGACTGCCGGGTGTAGACAATCCCTGACGGGATAGGTTGGTCTAATTTCCCGTGCTGCTGGCCAGGCAAATTGGGAGATGCATTTTATACCTACTACCCCAGGTTTTCGTGATGAGTAGGTAATATGCGACGCTAATGAAAACGATGGTATAGACGCAAGACTACCACCGTAGATTTCGATATAAGTAGGCTAATGCCTAAAAAGAACGGAACAACGAACTGCGAAGAGCATAGAACGATAAAATTTTTTTCGCATATTTCGAAAATCATAACGAAGATCATAACGAAAATCCCGCTCAACAGAATAAATAATAAAATTGATCGAGAATTAACTGAAGTTCAATATGGCTTTAGAAAAGGAAAAGGAACGAGAGAAGCAATTTTAGTCTAAGATTAATAATAGAAAAAAAGGATAGAGATTAACCAACCGCGGTGTATTTCGTAGATGAAAAAAGGCCTTCGATAGATGTAATTGGAATTCACTGAGAAACATACTGGAAGTGTCGGAAACAACATAGATTACCATCGAATTTAAAAGATTTGCTGTGCGACGAAGAAACCGTGCTTAACCAACTATTTCAGTTTCTAAATTCTTCTAATTTATTAAAGTTGTTATAATTTTGCTAATCCTTGTTAATTTCTGTTTATTTTCCTTTTTTCCTTTCTTTCAACTTTCATAATTTTGTAATTTCTTGCCGTGTCTCTAGCCTAAGTTGCTGTGTACGACACGTAAAATAAATAAATAAATAAATAAATAAAAATAAATAAAAATCAATATCGATAGAAGAGAAATAGAGCTTATAGGTGCATTACATCGAAAAAATTAATATAAAAAATACAGAAAGAGAAGCAAGAATAAGAAAGGCAGTAAGACACGGATGTAATCTGTCATCCGCCTTATTTAACATATATTTAGATCAAGCTATGAAATAACGGAAAGAAGAGTGTAATACTGGAATTACTGTTAGTGGAATGATCTTCATGTTTGCAGATGATATGGCTGTAATAACAGAAAACGAACAGGACTTAAACCACACTTCCTAAATAAAAGGAATCCAGTGTTACAAATGTACAACATGAAAATAAACAACAAAAAATAGATAAGGGTTATGAGATGCAGGAAAAGAAAAAAACTCGACAAAATAATAAATATCAAAATAGACGGAGAAATAATGGAACAAGTAAAAAGACAAAGTAAATACTTAGGCAGCATCATAACAGAAGATGAAAGATGTCTACAAGATATAACAGAAAGAATAGCAATGGCGAAGTTAGCTCTTTTGACTAACGTCAAAAAATATTAACATAGATTTAAAGAAAATATGTATTAAAACATTTATACGGAGTATATATTACTCTATGGATCAAAAAGCTGGACACAATAGGTAAAAAAATGCAAAAACAGCTAGAAATATTTTTGAAATCTGCTGCTGGAGAAGAATGGGAGAGATAAAATGGACCGACAAAATAAAGAACAAAGAAATTTTTAAGTTAATTAATAAAGGAAGAAACTTACTGAAAAAGCTAAGAGAAAAAATACTCAAATGGGTTGGCCATGTATATTTATAGACATAATGAATATTTAACGCAAATAATTGAAGGCTCTATTTGTAAAGGAAAAGATCAAGAGGAAAGCCGACAAGGCAGAATTACACATATGATAAAATAGATACAATATGATGTGCAGGCAAAATGCTACGGAAGCGTGAAGAAAGTGGCGCTTTCCAGCACCAATTTCTTACCATAAGATTGAGGAATCAAGAAGAGAGAAGAAGAAATAAAAGTGAGTGCCGTATTCGAAAAGACATTTGCAAAAGATCAGAGCCAATGTAAAAAAAATAAAGACTGTCAATCAATCAAGTTCGATCGCTTTTTGCTTTTCTCACTATTTCGTATTATTCCAGAATAAACTGATACATTCTAGATCGGCATAGCGCCTAGAAATCGAACTGTTTCCAGGAAATACGTTCGTACATATATCCGATTCTCGCTATACGCTGAGTAATGCAAGCGTGTAATATTTAAGGAAATAGGCCGAAGTGAATGCTCGCTGGATATTCAGTTAAGTAGAAATTTATGAAAAAACTTTTCGCGGGCAAACGGTTAATGTTACATATTTCGTCGGCGCTGTTTACTTTCATTTAGCAGCTGGAATTCCGGCGACAAAATTTCGAACGTTTCCACAATACATTAGACGGAGACTTACGATAGCGGACATGATTAAAAGTAGTGTTTTTCTTTTAAAAGTACAGAACGCAAATATTTAGTTTTTAATAATTTGTCGACTTCAAATTCTAACGATATTCAACCGCGAAATTAGAAAACTTTCCCAGTTCCAGGAACGGTTAGATGTCTATCGTATATAATTTCCGTTTGAAACCAATTTTCCGTTTAGTTTTTAAAAATTTGTCGACTTTAAATTAAAAAGTTCAGTTCGGTAATTGTACTATTTCTCGACAAAGTGTCAGAACAAATTTAAAATTGCATAAACGTGCAGCTCATTTTGTAACTATAGCAACAAATTCAAACCGGTTTCCTTTGCAAGGAAGCGTACAGTATTCAATTTATGAATGTGCATTGCGTGATATCCTACGAGTTCTTCGCGTTGCAATATGGACCTAAAAAAAAGGAACAACGCTTCGTCGTTTGTTATTGTGCTCGGCGTGGTTTATCGACTGGTGATACATTGAAAGAGATGACAGCTGTTTATAAAGAAGAATGTTTATCAAGAGCAACAATATTCCGCTGGCACAAAACCTTCTCGGAGAGCCGTGAATCTGCAGAATTGTTTCCGCAGGTTAACCCATCATGCGACACATCAACAGAGGAAAACATAAACACGGTGGCAATTCGTGAAGACCGTCATCTCTTAATCCGTGCTCTCGAAAAGTTGATCCACATTCCAAGAACCGCTTTGCATCGAATTTTAAAGGACCAAAATTTGATGCCGCTGTCCACAATGCAGTACTACAAAATACCAAAATTTTTATAAACAAACGAGGCGCGCTCCTAGCTTAGCTGTTGAACACAACGTAGAGATTTGTTCTTTATTAGTTTTTACAAAGAGACATAAAGAATCCCGCAACAACATTTTTAATTACTGGAAATATTATCTACACTCAAATTTCAAAAATACTTACCTAATTGTTGTGGTGATAAATAAATTTTTATAACATGCTCGTCAGAGAGGTCGGAAGACTAATGGGCATGCGAGTTATTAAAAATGTCGATTAAACATTTAAAACTTACATGGCGGATATAATTAAGGAAAAAATTCACGGTGGATACCATGTTTATAAAATTAATTTTAAAATCTGAACGTTTCGGAAAACTTAGTTAAGGTTTTAAGATTAATTTTATAAACATGGTGTCTACTATAATCTGTTTTCCTGTGAAGATGTTTTTTTCTTTTTTCTTTTTCTATGGTGAGATTAACCCAACGACTAATTAAAGTATGACTTAGTTGAGGGAAACTTTCTATCAGATCACGACTGGTATAGGTTATAAAAATACCGAAATTTTCAGTTGTGGTGAAGAAAAGCGGCCACATTGTTTAAATGCAGGGCCAAAAAAGAACAAAACAAAAACTGTTTTATGTTTCTTAGAGAGAAAGAATATTTACGTAAATATATCACATTTAAAGCCCAAAAAAGCAAGCGGGTAAGTAAATGGATAGTTTATAGAATAAAGGAATGATACGATGAAGTTGGAATGATCAAGAAGGAGTAAAAAGCAGATGATTGCAGTGGTCAGCGGACGGGTAGGTAAATGAGCCGTTTACGGAATAAGTGAATGGTATGAAGAAATGAGCGAATAAAAAGTAAAGAACGGATAATTATAAAATCACGGGGCATCTCAAAAAATGGCATTTAGTTGACTTTAATGAATATTTTGACGAAGAACGACCAAATTTAAAAAGTCGGGTTAAAGTAAAATTAAGATTTAAAAAAATCTTTACTATAATGTACATAAATTCTAGTTGGAACAACGTTTGTTTTTATTAATTTCTAGATACATATTTAAACGGGGGTTAGTGTACAAGCGAAGTCGTAGCTAACCGCTTGGATGAATATTGACGAACACAAAAACTGAATAGTCATCAAGCCCAATTACTACAATTTGCTGGTACGAGATATTCTTAAAGTTTTTTTTAATTATTATATTAATGATATTCCCAAAATAAAAGGGAAAAAGTTGAAGATTAAAACGATTATTAATGTATTGGGAAAACTGTGGACAAGGAACTGCTGAACATATTTTGTTTCGGTTTTCATCGGTAAATCCTAAGCAATGTTTTAGTGTGTAATTTATATAATTCTTTTTGCGAGTCAAACGACCCACACGGATCACTGCCGATGAAACGAACAAAAGGTTGGGTAAAATAAATTTAAAAAAATGTGTAATTATAATACATGTAAATTCGAGATAAAACGAAAGAGAAATTGTTAATTATTAGGTAGAAATTTAAACGGGAATTACTATACGGGCATAAGTAACAGCTAGTTAAATAGTAATTGATGAGCTAGAGCAAGGGACGGCAAAGTAAGGCTCGCCGGCCAAATCCGGCCTGGCGTTTGTTTTTAATCCGGCCTGCTGAATGATATTCTATTGTAAAGGCATAGCGCCGAAAATTTACACTGTTCGAAAGGCAAATAACACATTAAACAAATTTAACCATTTTTCACGATGTAAAAATTTCACACATTACCAAAATTCTCATTTCCAAAAAAATTCGCGCAGGATATATTTCCTGAACTTATACTACAGTTACGAGTACAACAGCGCTTTGCGGATCTTGATGCAAATGCAAAAAGGTATTTCCATGTTTCGAAATCACTTTGACTGTATAATTGAGGAGTTTCCATCAGACCTTCAACCGGAAGTGATTGATTTTTAAAATGATGATATGTTAGAAAATGATGTTTAATGAACAGGATCTAACTTAATTTTATGTGCTCAATTAAAATCATACGCATGGCGATTTATATCCGTACTTGGGAATAAATACTAATGTGAGAAGACATTTAAAAAATTTAAGTATGTAAAATCGCAATTCAGATTGTTATTAGCGGATGACTAGTTGCAAACAACATTATTAATGGTAGGAAGAATTAATTTCAAACTCCAGTACGATGAAATATTATCCTAGAAAAAATAAAATTACATTCTTCGTATTAGAAATTTTAATCTATTTTTAAAAAACATTTTTTAATCGTTCCCGGACATATTTCCAAATCCGAATTCCCGAACGGACATTTTCCCGAATGGACGATTTCACGAACTTTATTTTCCCGAATGTAAAATTTCTCGATTCAATTCATTACCTAGAAATTTTTATTGAAATTATTTATAAAACAATAGTATGGGCTAAAGTTTGTAAATACGTTACTTCGTCATTACATTGTACTGAGCCAAAATACCTCCTATACGAGCATGAAGTTCCAACCATTTGTGTTTCGGGCTAGCTTTAACTTTCCTACCGAGGCATACATTATGTAAAAGTATCACTTCACAATAAAACAAGTTCAGTCAAGCTTAATGTTTCATACGCTGAGGATTCCGTATGTTATGATGTCGATAACTATAATTTACATTTACACACCGCTAAATTCAAAAAAAAAAAAAATAAATTCGATTTTTCCCGCTGCAAAAGGGAACAGAAAGAACGTACTTTTTCGCGATTTTTTGAAATTATCGCCACCTCGAAAATTTCAATCGATATATCACGTGCCTAAAAAAAAAAATTTTTAAAGAAAAATTCAAATTTTCCGCGACCCTAGGGCCTAATTTGAACGTTTGAAACCCGAATGTTCCAAACTAGAAAAATGTACGGGGAAATGCGTATTTTTAACCTTGTTAAAAATTTTTAACTATGATACTCGCATCGTCAAAAAAGGGACACGCGTCATCTTTCGCGCTTTTTTGAACTTTTCATCAACTTCAAAAGTTTCGTTAAGGAAATCACTTATGGTTTCTTTCCCGCTAAATAGCGATCTTTCGACGGCGTGGGGAAAAAAATATTTTTTTCAAAATTTTTAACCTTTTGGCGCCCCAAGGGTTTAAATTTAAAGTCGTAAGCTTAGCCATATTTTTTTCTATGAAGCGGTTCTTTATGCATATTTTTGAAATACGTTTTAGTTTCTCTAACGTTTTTTTACTCGAACTAATACTTACGCGAATTTCCGTTTTTTTTTGTTTTTTTTGTTGTTTTTGGCACAAAAGGGGGGTTTAAATAATTTTTTGATCGTATGAAAGGACCGCCGCATTTTATTTTACTTTTAAAGGGTTATTATTTGACGATGAGATATGAATTTTTTAAGTGATGCTTGAGGTAGTTTTAAATTCCATATTTTATATTCTTGACAATTTTTTGGGTTTTTTGTCGCCCATGGTACTCGGTCAGCTTAAAGTTATAAATCGTTTTAAAAAGAATTTTAATTGTAATTTATGATCCAATTTTAAAGTAAAACCGTCCATGAGTTATTGGATATTTTAATTGGATATTTTTGTTGTTTCTGAACCATCTTATTAGGATCGCGCACATTACATATGTACGGAATCTTAAAAATTATCGCTTTGTTTTACTCTATAAAAAAATTACCCTTTTATATCCTTCATGTTTGCTATTTGGCCCGCCGAGCCTAAAATTTTTACAATCTGGCCCTTTCTATAATAAAACAAAAGTCTACTGACCCCTGAACTAGAGTAACCCGTACTGTCTCTTTAAATTAAACAATTATTGCTCTTAATAGGATTGGAGTAAAAAAGAAGGTGGAGAGGGCGAAATTGTTAAGATGAACAGATTTCGGGTTCTTACTCGAGCGATAAAGTTAAGCAATGTAGGATACGATTTTAGTAAATTGGAGAGCCAAACATGCGAAAAAGTTTGTTGCTAATACGAAGCGAATCGGTCCATATTGTAAGCACCGAGGGAGTTGAACGTAAACATTCTTCAAAATATCGCGTGACAAAGGAAAATATGCGATCGGTTGTTACATGTCATTGAGCACCCGAACTTGGCGTATCTAATATACGAGTAGTTCAAATCATCTCGTGGGAGAATACCTGGAAGGATTTTCGGAAATACGCATTTACAACTTTGCGGAATAAAGATAAAAAACCGGCCTTTTTGTAAAATTAAATTCCCGAACGCTACAAAAGACATTTCCACGTGAATGAAGATCAACTAGCGCGGTCATATATTTTTAATATGGTTTTAAAATGAAACATACTCGTAGTTGTAGATACAGCTGTGGGCAGTTTGCCGAACAACAAAGGTATATCATTTTAAGTTGTCTCAAAACAGCCTTAACCGTGCGAACTTTCGCAGTAAACACGAAATGGATTTTATTATGATGAACTATTCTTACAACTTTTCTCTTCTCGACATTATTCAACATGGCAATTAACCTATTTATGCTAAATTTCTTGCTCACGTTTATCTAGGTCACCTGCCCGTATTTCATTTTCCCTCGCTTTTTTTGCCGTTCTAAAGTTTTTTATGAATAATTTCAGTCGAATTCGATTTAACAGAATAATGCAACTATGAGAAAAATACATTATTCGTAAAAGGCAATCAATGGTGCTGCTGCTGTTGAGATGGTCCCAGAATCACAATCTATCGCCACAGACATCGTTGAGCTGAAAATGACGAAGTAAATCATATTTTTAAATCATCGTCGTAAGCTTGACAGTCCTCCTAGGACAACTGATTTAATTACGCGGTAAGTAATTTCCGGCCCAATCGGTTTTCCGCGGCTCTTTTCATTTCCCAAAATCTGCTCGTGCATCCTTCAATAATAACGTGGTTTCGCGGCCTACCTCCTTCTCTCTTCCCTTGGATTTATCCGCTTATTTCATCACGCAGCAAATCACCATGTCTAAGTACGTGCTCCATCCAAGTTAATCTCGCTCCCTTATGAAATCTAACAAAGTGTCCGTTTTCATCAATAACATATATCGAGAAATGCTTCGTTTGTGATCAGTGCAGCTTACTGCATTTTCCTCCAACACCACATTTCAAAAGCTTGTAACTTTTGGGCATTCCTTTTGTTTATGGTCCGAGGTTTCGACTAAACCACAAGTAAGTTTTAACAATGCGTTTCCGGAGTTTCAGCGATACTGACTTTTAGAGTAGTGTTTTTTCTTGCCACGCTAGCTTAGCCAATCTAATTCTTATGTTTATTTCTACGTCGCAATACAGGTCTCTTCAGTTATTATCTGAGTCCAATATTTAAATTTTCATATTTGCTAAAAAAAACAAAAAACTATTAAATCGTTTAAAAAAAAAAACTTGGCAAAAATTTCAGCTGGTTTTCTGTTGTAATTTAAGTTTTCAAATAAGTCTGATCTTCTACTGAAATCTATTAACATTTGTCCCTTATAATATGCATTCTGATATTTATATATGTTTGTAAATTATCTCAAGTAGTGTATAAATGGGGCAGCTGGGGACTCTGACGTCACCAACCCCTATTTGTGCCCCCCGGTGCTCAAAACTCACCACAATTTGTTCCCCGGTGCTCAAAACTCACCCCAATTTGTGTCCAGCTGCTCAAAACTTACCCCAATTTGTTCCCCGGTGCTCAAAACTCACCCCAATTTATGTCCAGGTGTCCAAAATTCACCCCAATCTGTCCCCCTGGTGCTCAAAACTCACCCCAATTTCTGACTTGGAGCCCAAAATTACCCCAAGTTTCCCCTGATTTTAAGGATTTCCTCCGAGTTCCCCCCCCCCCATTTTCCTGGACAGTTCCGCTAATTCGATCCCTAATTCCCATCAAGGTAGACAAAATCCACCCCAATTAGCGTACAGGTGCTGAAAGTTCACCCCAATTTGTATCCATATGGTTAAAATTCACCCAAGTTTCCCCAAAATTTCTTCAAATTTTCCCGATTCCCAGTTCATACTGTTATCTGTAAATGCGCTCGCACCGTTTCCACGCATATATTCAACATAGCCTTAGCAGTGTACTCGCTTTCCATTACCCGCGCCTTCTATCATCATGTGTATGTATTATACATGACTCTGTGTGTAATATATGTAGCATACTTTTTAATTTTCATTTTTCGAGGTTGGGAGGGTAAAATTTTGCCGGAGTGATAAAAACGTTTGAATCTCAACACTTAGAACCCAAAATTTAAAGGAATTTTCCGAGTCGTGCTCTATTCCAGCATTTTTTTTCAAAAAATTTTATTTTTAAAGAAAATATTCGATTGTTCAATCAGTCGAATGAGAGCGGGCGAGTGTGCTGCTACGGGATGTATTATGTAAGCGCGAGCGCGGCTGTAATGGAAATATTTAAATGTTCCAGCAACTAGTTGAAACTGTCACCAGGTGAGGTGAATTCCAGTCGTTCGTTCGAAATTAACTAGCCGATCATCTATGCACACTCTCACACGCCACCGGCAGAAACCTGTTCACGATCGCTACACGTTCACACACGTACACATATACACCGCCACCTGATACATATTTTTCGTCTTTTTCCGCTTCCGATCTTATACTTAATCCGTTGATATTTTTTTATTTTTATTTTTACATATTCTCTGTTCATTGCAAAAGCACACCGTCCATTCTTGCACACATATCAAGCATTGAGTTAACCTGTACAAAGGTACACTGTACTATTCCATGCACGCTCCGTCGCCACCGAAATAAACACCGCGATATCACACACACACACACACACACACACACACACACCACCACTTCGTACATATTTTATTTTCGAGTCAAAATATTAAAGAATTAGCCTAAGTATATTTTTAATAAGGCCCCAGGATCAATATACCAGCGGAAATGATAATAAATTCTAGTCACCTCGAACAAAAATTATGCATGTTATCAGTAATAAAATATGGTGCAATGGAATATGGCCAACAGACTGGATTGACTCGATATACGTACCAATATATCAATTGAAGAAATGACTTCCGCATCTTGCTCATGTTTTACAAATGCTTTATCCGTTCTATTCTTGATTATTGTTGTTTTATCTATGAAAATGTTTACAGATATATTCTTTTCAAACTCAGTCGTGTTCATCTATCTCCGCCTCTATCTTGGAGCTCAAAAAAACACTTCAATCCTTGAATCATCCATTTCTCCTCTTTTTGATTAAAAGATCCTGCCGAGGTTACCGAATTTTTATTAAACGATTTACCTATTTTCTCATTACTGTTCCTTCATTACTTTTCTATGTACTGTATAACCCTTTTACGACAATAAAACTCCAATACTATCGTTCATCTCTGTCCGCTACCCCTTCAGTTTTCACTGCATACTTTCACCCCATGATAAGCCACCATACTTCTCCTTCAGTTTTTCTCCATTCTTTCGTCTTATTAATTGCTTCTTTACAACTTCCCCATCAAAATTTACCCCCCCCCCCCCAACACATTGCTAAATTGGAAAATGTGAAATTGGGAATATTTACTGCACGTTGATGAGGAAGTTTTGTATGCATTAAAGAAAAATATTAATTAACAGTTACAGTACTATTATTAAAATATAAATACGTAATATATAATTTACATAAATGTATCAATTTGTAAATTTAAAAAAACAAGAGTTAAAAATAAATACTGACATCAAAATTTATTTTCAAAATTAAATAAAAATGTCCTAAAACTATTTGATAAAAATAATATATTTCCGAACAATTGACGAAGAGGTATTATTATGATTACTTTTAAACGACATTAATATACTTCTTACAGTCGGTACCAAATTCTAATTATAGTAATAATTAAAAATACCGCATTATTAATATGAACGCAAATTAAGATTAACCCATTTCTGACCGCCTGGTTATTTAGTTATAACTGTTAATTTTTCATGTTGTTGGGTCAAGGCCGCTGGCGCGCCCAGGGTAGGGAAAAAAAAAAAAAAAAAAAAAAAATTAACGAAATAAACGTAAAACTAAGAAACATATATTAAAAAATTATTTTATATTTACAAAAAAGGCCCTGTAAAAGATTACACAACTAATAACACCGTAAAGGACATTTATCAACACACTTACGGATACCATAAATGTATGCCAAAAGTCCCCAACACACTTAGCGCTTTCAGGTAGTTCTATTCTAGGTACCCACTTGCCCGAAACCTGTTTGTTTACGTGAAAGCGCCTAACCGCGGCAACAAGCTTAAAGTAAAAACAGAACATCCTTCGCCGAAAGAAAAACAAGATACCGGTTATAATAATAAGTTTTCTCAATCAGCAACCGGAACAAGGAAAGCACAATATATTAAAAAATATATCGAAAGCGTTTAAAGAAGATTATTTCTAAATCGATATCAATTGAAAATTTGGTGTTTGGAAACATTTTTTTAAATTTAATTACCGTCTTATCAAGGTCATTATAATCGCAAATTACGGTTCTTCTATTAGTTATCGTTTCTTTGGGAAGACGCCATTAATTTCATTTATTCCGGACAAAGGTTATACTTCCGGGTTAAAAAGGCCCTTGTCAGGGCCGTAAACAATGACAAATCCGTTCAAAATAATGTCAATAAATATGGAAGAATTGATGTCGGCTTAAAAACGCAATCGTATTCTATAAAAAAAAACCCATCGCACTGGAAATCTAGAATAGGAGGAATGAAACTGGCAGTCAACCAACAATTCGGCCGTGTGCTATCGTTTTAAGGAATAGCATTAATGTAAAAAAAGCCTGTCGATTAATACATGGAGCTGCACAGTCAATCAGCATACAAACCAGCGAACGCAATATTCCGGTGCTTCAACGAAATAAAGAAAATCAAAATATATAACAGCGCCAATTGAGAATATAAAACGAATTGAATGGAAGGCTTGTGGAAAACTGGGCTAAAAAGAATGATTTATGTTTAATTTTTGATCCAAATAACAGTAAAAGATGGAAGTAAGGAGCATTATAAGGATAACGTATTCGATACAAATATTATTGTCACACCAAAAAAGTCTCAAATCCAGTGCCACACACTTGCGTATGGTTTTTGAGTCCGTTTGATGATTTAACTTATTTAAACTGCTTTACATCGAGGTTAGGAAAATAATGCAAAAATTGCGATTTATGGTCTCTAAAATAAGCTAAAATTTTATTGTACAAAAAAAAAGCAAAGAACAGTTCCGATCAGAGATAAATTACAGGAAATTTGGCTGAATACAGTAGAGATAGCTGAAATTTGTAAATAAAAATAAATTAAAATACACGTTTTAAATTATCAAAACAAGTGAAAGAATCTATCGTCTTATTGATTAGATACTATTCAAAAAAAGAATAAAATATTTTTATGGTAAGAGAAATGTTGCTCTTGATTCGTACAACAGGATAAAGCGACGCCTTCCGTGATCAGGTAATTAAATGTAGTATTTTAGCGAGGCAGTAAAGTAAATAAAAATGATAAAATGAAAAATGGTAAATTGAAACATGATAAAGTGAAAAATTATAGGCTAGCCGTTAATGAAACATATAGATAAATATTTTCACAAAAGTGGTGTTCGAAGAGAGCGATAAAAATTGTCAAAGGTTAAAAATGATTAATGTTTTCTATTTATTAAAATGTCTCAAGGGGAAATTGAACAACATATTTTCTTAAATGCCAACAGATTATTAGTAAATGTTCGGGTTTTATTGATTGTTGGAACTGCAAAAGGGTAACCAATGTCTTATAATTTGAGATCAATTTTACATTAAAGTGTATGTCCTCCAAAATGTACTATTTCTATTATAGATTACTAGAATTTAATGTCAATAATATAAAATTACCATCTAGGGGAACAATTCGATTAACAAAAGACCAAAATAATATATATTACATCTATCCCCGGGGCGTAAATCTACCAATTGATAATACTGATGATTCAATTCTAATTAAACTAATTAATAAAATAGCCCATCACATACTAAACGAAAAAAAAATTGGTGCGCGGAAAAAGAAAGTAGTGAAATATGGCTGAGAAAATGGCGTAAAAAATAAAACCCAAGATACGTTTCGAATCATTCTGTTTTATAATTTTCTTTTATTGTTCTCTTTTTATTTATCTATTTTCGTCCTTCCTTGTTTTTTTTCCTCTGTTGTCACTTTAAAAAAAAATAAGATCAGTTTTTTTTTCTTTATTTTCTTTCTTTTCTTTGTATTTGAAAATATTTAGCTGCCCTCGTGTATCAGTGTACAGATGAGCATTTACGGCGTGTGTACGTATTTGTATGTGTGTACTGTGTTATAATTTATGTAATCTTAAGTTGACTAATATTATGTTGTATAGGATAAGCAAGAATAGTTGTAATTTTGTATTTTGAATAAACGTTAATAAGAGTGTCGGGCACTCACACAACGGGCATACTTGCCCTGTGAAACCCACAACTTATTTTATAAAAAAAAAAAAAAAACTCGATTTAGCAAATTTAATATTTACAAAAAAAAATTATAACCATTAAAATATTTTCAATGGTTTTTATAAATAGGAAAAATTATAACGAATGAATGAATAAATAAATAAACGTTAAACATATATATTAATTACAACGTAATTCTTAAGCTACCCCCCCCATTCGAAAAAATGTCCCAATTTTATGTAACGTTTGTTATATTTTATAGGATTTTTGTTATTGTTATTTAAAAAATGTCACAATTTTATGTAACGAAATATGTAACGAAAAATGTAATGAAACAATATCTTAATTTCATGTAATGAAAGTTAAATATTAGGATAGGATTTTTGTGATTATGTTTTGTTTTTCTTTTTGTGTTGATGCTAGTAAGAATTACGTTGTAAATTTTGATCATTTTATACAAAGTATAGAAGAGAAAGAGACATAAATAAAATCAAGAGGGGTCAAGGAGCACAGCCCCTTGCGAGGCCAAAATGGCCGAGTTTATACATATATATACGAGTATATAGAGATAAAGAAAAACGAGTGCTATACTCCGGGAATGGCAAATTAAACACGCCTATTTGTATTAGCTTTAAGGTTTCTAAAACCTTTATCAGCACTGTATGGAATCCTTTCAGATCGTATTTATCAAGGATGAGCAAATTAATCGTAATAAACTGTCGGAGTTCTTTTTGTTCAACGTAATGAACATTGACGCTGGCTTCAAAACTAATCAGCAGATATTATCGATAATTTTATATTTCGAAAAGTAGTTTTTGCTAAATTAAAAAGCTTGAGATCTGTTGACGAGATGCTCTTAATCAGGGACATCAAAAACCGATTCTTAACTAATATCAGGAATCTTGTGTTACAGAAATGTACGCAGTCAAGGCTGCATTTTCTTGCAAAAAGTATTGATACTATTATTGATACTATTATTGATACTATTGTTCAGTTGAAATTTAGACTCTTCTCGTGACTGCTGAGGGTTTCACGGTGATGTAAAGAGATCAACATATCGCTAAACGAAACATTAAAGCAAATTAACTAAATATTTTACTATTTAACAATATTTAAGAAATATCACTTTTAGAATGGGGAAGAAAGAATCTTAGTAGTAGGTCGCTACCTTTTGCGTTTTCAAATCTCCCATTAGTCAGTGTCAAAATGAGCGCCAGTCAAATTTCTGAATAATATGAATATATATATATTTTTTTTTATTTCCAGCAATTTTGCAACTTGCTCTGAGCTATCCAACAATTTTTTTCAAACACAATATGACTGTTCTTTATTCTCTAGGAATACCCCTCTTTCTCATATCTGGAAAATGGCTAGAGCTCTCAATTTTTCTAAAGTTAGCTTAGAATCCTTTATTGATTCCGTTGCTCCTGCTTATGTTTCTAACGTTGACGAACTGCATTTAACTCCACCTCCACATAATTCCCCGACACATTTTCTAACTTCTGCTTTCAATATTTATGGATTAAAATCTGTCCTTTCCAAATTTTCTAGACCCACTCCAGGTATTATACCTTTTCCTTTAAAAACCTGTCTGAACAGCCCCTTATGTTTCTCCTTCATCCTTTTAATTAACTTGTTCAACTTTATTTATATTTCATTTAAACGAATTATAGGGAGAAATTTATTATCCTGTTTGTTGGAAGTATAAAAATACACAATTAATAACAAACAACTAGAAATTTTATATAATAACATACTGTAGTAACATTTTCGGGTTTAGCACATCACTAGCTAAGCGAGAAAACCTACTGAGTACTACTATTGCAAAAAACCAAGTTGGTTCACGTTACTACAGAAAAGAACATATTACATGCAATTTCCAATTGTTTGCTATAATTGTAATTATATTTGTTTTAATAGTTTCATTTAAAAGACGAGAGAGACCCTTGACGTTCGTAACGGTGTCCGATTTTTCCTCATTCAGTCCGCATCCAGTCCTCAGCCCCTTGGCATTCTGTCCATTCTGTCCAGTCATCGTTCTACTATAGAATTATCTCTCGCTTTCGTTTAATTCTGATTCTCCTTTTGAATTCGACGCAAACCACGTTTTCTTTGAATGTTTGGCCCTTGTTAGCGAACGCTCCCCTTTGGTCTTCGAAAATCTTGGCTCATGGCCTTTCAGCTCCTTACAGTGCTTCCTTTATTCTTTCCTTCCCGTAATAATTTCCTTACTTCAATCCTTTACTCTGCCCATCTCCTATCGCTTCGGAATCTAACTTCCTAACCTAACACATTCAAGTGGTTGGGTCAAAGTCAAGGAGGAGTCGCAAAAAAAAAAAGATAAAAAAAAATCGATAAACTTAATATTTTTCTGCTGCATAATTTATCTTTTTGATGTTTAAACGGTGATTCGAAAAATCATCATTCGACAATATCAGTCCCTCTTCCGCGTCTAAACTTGTTGCGTTTATTGTGATTTTCTTTTTTTTTCAGCGAAATGTAACGTTTCTAGTTCTAATATTTAATCCAAAATTTTCCTAACATATACATATTTCAGTCAACATGTTTCAGATCCATTTCTACACTAAAGTATCGAATTCTAAATCGGTATCTAGAAATACGTCATACACTCCACGACGAATAAACTATGGGTGTCAAGTTTATTTTTCGGGAAGAGAAAACTCGTTCTAAAATCATACGATTCGATCCGCCGCTCATTTCTTCGCATAATAGTAGTTGTCATCATTTAGCACATGAAATTGAGCTGCCCACTCGTTTTTTTTTTGTTTTTTTTCCCCCGGGAAATTACTGTATCCAACATGATTTGTGCCTAGCATTTGATCAAGTCTTGTTCGTTCGTAGTTTTTTAATTTGTCCCTTACTGGGGAAAGCAACTGCTCTACTCCGTCCTTGATATTAAGCTGTTCGATATGCTGTCTTCGGGAGTTTTCAGGTAACGGGTTTTTTTTTCATAAACACTGCTGATCGTGTTGATTCTTTCAAATTTTTCCTAAATATTAAATTTATTTCAAGAGAACCATCATTTTAAAAGTCCGGCTGATTCGTCTAACGACGATAGACAATCCAGTCGTGGTCCCTATAAACGCCCTTAATCACGGAGGAATGCTAGAAAATAAGCGAACTGATTAGGTAGTGTTGGAAACTATCCAGAAGACCCAAGATAAGACGAAGTAAAATAGTGAGTGCGGAATAATGCGTCATGTCATCACACAGCCCGCGGAGGTAAAAACGCAGGTGAAATGAATGAATATTTCAATTAATGTTATTTAAGGTTACTGAATTATCATTTCTGCTTTACACTATTTTTTTTAAATAATTGTAGCAATAAATGGAATCGGGAATAGGCATGAAATTTACCTTTCCAAACATGACCAATAACCAGTAGGTCAGAAATTTCAGTAGACCTGCACAGTATCAAAATGTTCTCCGTGTTCAATTGATTACAGATACTACGGCGAGGCCATCTCGCAGTTATAAATATTTTCATAAGTTCTACAACTCACTTCGTAAACATTGTATAATCTTAAATTTCAAAACCGTCAATAGCTCATAAAGTTAAAAACGGCATATAAAAAAAAGTAATAAGAATAATAATTTTATTAATTTTTTGAAGAACACTTTATTAAATGTAAATATTTTTTTAAATAATTATATCGTGCAATATAAGCAAAAATTGTATGTACATATATATATATATATATATATATGTTATTAGAGTTCCGGAAAAAACGGCTGTAACAATTTTAATCAAATTCACGAATTAGGCGAGGTCTTATCGTCGAGAAAATTCTACAAAACGAGCAGTTGTAAAGGGAAAGCGACCAATGTTCGTTTTAATGATAAAAATAAATTTAAAATTCAAAAGCCATAAATTGTATTACAAATTAGCATATTTCTGAGGGGTTACTCCATTCTTGTAAATGTTCACAAAAAATAAAATTTAATAAAAATACACAGGTAGTGCTAGTTTGTTGTAATATTTTTGGCTTACGGAATTTCGAATTGTTTTATTGCCGGGTTTAACAGAGAATAAAGAATACCACGCTAAATAGAAAATTGAAATTTCGAGAGGAAATTAATTTGTATACGATGATATGTGCACGGCGATGTTAAATGTTACGTAAATTAAAATACACATTCGAAATCAACAATTAGAGTTGCGGAATTGTACATATAACGTACGTATTATTGTTATATTTTTATATGCTTGTATGAAACTCGTGAATAAACTTCGATTCGCCTCGAAGTTCGAAATAAATCCGAGCAAGGCTCGGTCATCGGGCACTGATGATGGATAAGTTCATCACTTTTTCCAATAAAGATTTGTAACTGAATCGCAGGTTCGAGGATTGCATCCCGGATACATGTCCATCAGACCAAATGAATAATCTACCATTTATGTGCGCACAGTACACACAACACTGGCACTAGTTTGCGCTGGTTGAAGACATACTGTTGCCGATGTGTTAGGACTATGTGTGTTAGAAAGAAAAAAGGAAATTGCAAAATAGCTAATGTAGAAGTATAATCGTGCAGCGAATTGTGTCTACAGAAAAAACGATAAAGTTTCTTTTTAATTATCACTTTTTTCTAGCTGATCTAAAACATTTCTGTTCAGATATTCATTCCGCATGAAACGCAGAAAAGGACGGATGGTCTCTGCTCTAAAGATCTGTATTTGAACTTCTATAGAGCGGAATCGTGCGAACTTGTATAACATTCATTGATTCAGTTTGTATTAGCTGCGTTGGAGTTGTGAATAACGGTGCAGAGAACCGTAGTTAGAGTTACATCATCAACTCCGCTGTGAGATACAGATTGGCGGATACGTATTCTTCTGGACTTGCTCATCATTACACCGAGCACTAATATTAAAAGTAGTAGCATTTCGAAATGCATAGTTAGAAATAAAAATAAGTGGCTAAAGTGGTCTTTTCATTTTGCAGTAAGTCTAACTGAAATTATCATGTCAATAGTTCCGCCCCGCGAATGTATCAATGATTTTATTTATTTACTGAAAAATAACGTACGGAATATTTATCGCGAGCAGTTCGTACATAACTATTAATAAAAGAGGGGAAAAAAAAAATAGTAATTAATTTTGCGTGCTTTGTTTCTTGCTATGTTTTTTTTGTCCGTTTTCTAGTTTTTGTCGATTGGCCATTTATAGATTGACTTTCGATTCAAGAATTATTCCCGCGTTCGGCTAACTGATAAGGATTTATCTCGGTAAGTTCGTTCCCATTATTTATTTAAATCTTATCTCTTCAACAATTGCTCTATTTTTTCTGCCGAGTCGATCGCCATCCTTCAGGCTATCTCTTTTATTTCCTTTCTAAGCGATCTTTCCCAATTCCTCATTAATTCGGACTCTAAAGGCGTCCTTCAGGCCCTATCCTCGCCTCCTTCACATTCCTCTGATAGTATTATTCTCTCAATTCGTTCCCTTACTTCCACCCTGCAGTCAATCCGTTCTATTCTTATTGATTTTTTATGGGTCCCCAGTCATTCCGGAATTGATGGCAATGCTGATTCTTTGGCTCGTTCTGCTGGTCGGCTTGATTCATTCCCCAACTATTTCCCTTCTTCAGATATCCGTTCCTTACCTAAATCCAATCACGCCAAACTTTGGTGGGATATCTATCCCTCCCTATTTTCTAATCGTCATTCGCATTACCGTTTTATTCAGCCGATTCCTCGTTCCCTGTCTTGATTCCATTCTATTCCTTTCGGTCGTCGCTCTTCTATTGTCTCCCTAATTAGTCTCCGGATCAATCATTCTCTCCTCCCCTCCTCTCGCTTTCAATTTGCTCTGTCGCCTTCTCCTTATTGTTCTCTTCACGATTATGATCCTCTTTGAATATATGCGATGCTGATCACATTTTCTTCGAGTGTCCTGCTCTTCGTAACGAACGCTCCCTTTTATACAGTCAGCTCTTGTCATTAGGTCTCCCTACTCCGTATAACTCTTCCTTTATCCTCTCCTTTCCTTCATCTTCCGTGGTGTCTGCACTGTTGTCCTTTGTTGCGTCCATTTCGGACCACCTAGTTATTTAGTTATTGTTGGGTCAATGCCGCTGGCGAGCCCACAAAATAAAAAAAAACAAAAAAAAAACAATTTTACTGTCTTTTCTTCGTTGTATATTAATTTAAAAAACAATTCGTTTTTCGTTTTCTATAGAAGATTATTGCTAGTATTTCCCTCTCTCTTTATTCTTTATGCGTAGACAATACACTCGTTGGTGACGCTGATCACGTTTTCTTCAATTGCTCATCTTTTTCCACTGAAAGATCAGTTCTATAGTCAAATCTACTATCCCCTAATACTCCTACGCTACAGTGTACAACCTCTATTCTCCTTATTGTCAGTTTTACTCCTACTGTTGCTAATTTCTCGGCGTTGGTGTCGCAAATTAGCTGTGAAAATTTTTAATTGGATACGATAGTACGAAAGTAGTCTCCGCATCGAAGAGATAAGCTGGCTAAAGAAACTGGTTTTAGTAGTATATTTTACACTATTTCGGAATATATTCAACTATTCTTAGCGGAGAATCTGATATTTCGGCAACGTCGAAAATAAGTGTTTTAACTTGATTAATTGCGAAAAAACGTATTTAAAACGGTACGAGGTGAAAATAAAATACGAGTCAACGGCGATCATTATTAACTCTTCGTATCGTTTTAGTATGATAAAAAGTGACTTTTACGCGTTAAAGAAATTTTAGTAGCCGAAAAATAAACGCGAAAATATACCTATAAAGCAGTCGAGGATGATACATTAAAAACCCCGAAATATTTAAAGCTCACCAGAGAGTTCGCGGTGCAATAAAGAATAAATAAACAAACGTGAGCGCATAAACATATTTCTGATAGAGCCGGGGAGATGTCATTCGAATGAGCGGAATGGGATAGACGTTGAAAAATAGTAGGAGGGGGAGCGGGCGAAGAAAAAAACATTAATATTTTTCGGTCGAAAAAAAACCTGTTAAAAGAAAAAGCGAACGGCTCTGCCTGGAATTTTATAATACTTTTTTAATAAAACACGCACATGACTTCAAAAACCGTTGGCTCACGTACAAAACTCTCGGCAAATTTATATATTACACATATACGAACCCGAAAATAGCGAATAAATTACCACTACACACTGCGCAATACTTTAGTCTACGACTGAAAAATAGGTTCCCATTGGCATCGTGCGATACGGCTTTTGTTAGTAATAATAGTTCGATTTGAAGGGAACGAAAAAAACAAATGGAAAAATAATTCAGAAGCAAGAGACGCGATACTTTTCCACCGTTTCAGTTGAAATATACAATAACATGAGACTATCGATAATGCTGATACGAAAAGATACTTTAAAAGAAGTTGTTTCCAAATTTGAAGGTGACGAGGTTACAGAACTTCATATCTCTAATATTTTACGTGATTAATTTAAGTTAAAACAGTTCATTAAAACTGTCACTCTTCTTATTGAGATAATTTTCTTCCCTCGACCATTAGCTTTGTCAAACGTTTCCGTTAGTTAAATAGTGTTTACTAAGTACACTACTTACAGTATTATGGCGGTAACACCGCCTGATACAGCCATCGACTTATCAACCCCTCAGCAACTTCCCACACCAACTTTACCAACACATCAACAGCAATCGTCATCAATAATATTACCGTCACCACTATTATCAGAAGAAACATCTTCATATATAGGTAAACAAATCCAACAGAAATCAGGTAACAACAATTCATATACTAACTACACAAGCAACAATGCTAACAGTTACGCTAAAACAGCATCAGCTTTTAATTACCCATCAAAAGAACAAGCAATAGTTTTTAACATACCGAAAGGAATCAATCAAAAAGATTACATTATTAAAATAGGAGAAATCATAGAACCTCAAAATTTAAAATATATATCACGAATGTCGCGCGACAGGTTTGCAATATTTTTATCCAGTAAACAATTCGTAGATTATTTAGTAGACACGCACAAAACAATCACAATAAATAACGACGTAATACATATAAGAAGACTAATAAACCCTAAAAAAAGAATAATAATTTCAAATGTCTGTCCTTCTATACCACACTACATTATAGAAGAAATACTCAAAAAAGACTATAATGTAAACCCAGAAACCCCGATCTCTTTTATAAAGTACGGGATGGGAGAAACGAGAGGATACGAGCACTTATTAAATGCCAAACGGCAATTTTTTATAAACCCAGAGGAAATCAAAAAAAATCCCTGAAACAGTACTCATACACTACGAAGAAATAACATACCGAATATTTCTATCTCCAGACACAGTTTCATGTTTTGTATGTAACGAGAAAGGACATACTAGTAAAAACTGTCCAAACACGATAGAAGACGAAGACATTTCAAACAACGTAAGTGATAAAATAAATGACAATAAAAATGTAAACGTTGACATCAACTTCCCCACTCTTCCGTTAACGCAACTCTTAAATGGAGCTGCTAAAAGAGCACTATCAACAAATTCTTCCGAATCAATAATGTCAGGTAATAAATTAAAAAATGAAAAGAAACCCAAAATTAACAATGTATTATTAAACGACCAAAACGCTAAAACAGATGATGCAGCAGAAACAAAAGAACAGGCAACAATAACATACGACAGCGACCAGTCCATAAAAGCAGATGAAGAAGAAAATGAATCGATATTAAAAAAAGAAATATTCAAACCATTAGAAATAAATATCCGGAAAAATGAAGATAAATATCCGCTTTCGTTAAATAATTTTATGTTATTTGTAGGAATGTGTAAGGGGAAAAAAGATATTCTTCAGACGGCAAAAGAATTTACGGAAGACATAAATGGCTTAATGAACATGCTAATTGAAAATAAACCTATCCTACATAGTAGATCAGCAAAAATTCAGTTCACAAAAATTATCAAAAAATTATCTTATCAATTAAACACTCCCAAAGAGCAAAATAATCATATAAATAATACATGATGAAAGGTAATTTAAATATATTATTACTTAATGTGGGCAGAACCAAAATTCAACAGTACGAAATATTAACAAATAGTGAACAAGACTTAATAATAATACCGGAACCGTATATTTACAAAAACAAACTATATGGAATAAACAATGAACAGTATGAAATAACACAGCCGAATATTGCAATAGCCTATAATAAAAATATAAACTTGTCAATAATAGGAACAACTCAAAATATCATTTCAATTAAAATAGGAAATTATATTTTATTTGCGTCCTACTTTTCCCCTAATGAAAGTCTATAGAAACACACATTCTTATAATTAACCATTTAATCACACAATTTCAGGAATTAAAACCGATACTGTTAGGTGATTTTAATGTTAGATCAACGATATACGAAAATTTAAACAATATAAACTATAATACGGAAAGAGCAGAAAAATTCGAAGAATTCCTATTTGCCAATGATCTAAGCGTCTGTAATCCTTATAACATAAAAACTTTTAACAATCACAATGGGAGCAGTGTAATTGATCTTATAATTGTCCACGAAACAATCAGCCAGAACATTAGAAATATAAAAATATTACCTTCTACAGTAACGCAACACTTAACAATATGTCTGCAACTCGCAATAAGGAAGGATAGTAAATCACTAAATGAAAATACACTAACAGTTGACTATGAGATCTTTCAAAAAACAAATTATAAATGTTCTACCTCAAATAAAACGAAAAATAGAACACATTGAAAAAGTAACTAAAAAAAAAGATTTAGAAAACGAAATCATAGAATTTACAAACATAATAAAAGTACTAATCCACAATTCACTTACAAAAACAAAAATTCGCGACACACCTTATTGGAATGAAAAATTAGAAAGCTTTAAAAAGATACTAAAAAAACCACAAAGGAGACTATACAAAAGCAAAAATAAAACAAATAATAAAGTGGAATCATTAAGGATTAAAATTAGAAAACTGAAAAAAGAATACAATGAAGAACTGCAGACATCAAAGCATGAAAAATGGAAAGAACTGATTAATTCTTCGACAATCTGGGGCAAGCCGTATAAAATCTGTATGGACAAAACCAAACAAAGAGTAGACATGCCTGCTTTTAATGTCGGTGGATGCATCGTACACGATAACATTGAAAAACATAAAATAATTTTTGCTGAATTATTTCCAAACCGAACACTTAAGTTTCAACCGACTCAGCCAGATAAAACTCTTCAAATATGTGAAAACGAATTAACTACAATAATCAAAAAACTGAACAATAGGAAAGCCAATGGACACGATCAAATTTCTAACAAGATGATTAAACTTCTTCACAAAGTAGACGAAAAAATATTTAAATCTATTTACCAAAAATGTATCGAACTAAATTATTTCCCAAACGTGTCTGGAAACAAGGAAAAATTAAAATAATAAACAAACCTGGAAAAGATTTAACAAATCCGAAATCATACAGGCCTATAACGCTACTGTCTAGTTTAAGTAAAATATACGAAAAAATAATAAAAAATTTTCTGGATACAGAAATAAAAGAAAAAGCGATTTTAAACGAAAATCAGTTTGGCTTTCTTAAAAACAAATCAACCGAGCTAGCAATAAAAAAATTATGCGATTACATTGAAAAATATAAAAAACGAACAAGACATACATTACTAATTAGCTTTGACATATCCGGAGCATTTGATCAAATAAAAATTGATGAAATCTTAAAAATAATGAAAAGAAAAAATATATCTGGTACAATACAAACTATAATTCGTAACTACTTAACAGATAGAAGAATCGGTTTATTTAATCAAGAAAACAAAATCCTATACAACAGGAGTGTCAACTCAGGAGTATCACAAGGTTCGGTTCTAGGGCCAGTACTCTTCAACATAGCAATGAGCGAAGTTCATAATTTGCATTTCAGTCAACACTGCAATATGATAAGCTACGCAGACGATATAATGTTAGTAGCAGGAATTAATAAAAAGGACGAAGTTTACAATATAAATGAAACAATAAAAAAATTGAGTAAAAACATTCAAAACTTAGGCTTACAATTCAACATAAATAAAACCCAAGCACTACTAATAAGTAGAAAACAAGACGAGGAAGAAATGATACATTGCATTGAACAGCACTCATGCATAAAGATAAAGATAAAATAAAAATAGTAAAAGAAATAAAATACTTGGGAATAATCATAGACACAAATTTAAATTTTGGAAAACACATCGAAATAGACAAGATTAAAAAAATTTATTTCAAATTAAGATCACTATATTCAAATATGTTCGGTTTCAAATATAAAGATAGAATAGTACTCTACAAAGCCATTTTTGGATCAATAACAGAATACTGGTCTACAGTATATTTTCCAGTTTTACGAGAAAAAGACAAGAATAAGCTGTTAAAATTACAAAGGAAAATATTAATAGGAACAATCTCTGGTTATCGCACAATATCGTATACTTCAGTCAACATCATAGCAGCAATAATAATACCTATAGACTTAAAGTTAGAAACTGTAAACCAAATCAAAACATGCAAACAAGAAGAACTAAAATTTTAGACAAAAAAAACGTTACGAAAACAGATCAATAAAATTAATTCAAGTAGTATACGACACTCTGGCAACACTCAGGTGTGATAAATCAAAAACTGGCAAAGTAACAACACGGGAAATAGTAGTTCCAAACATAGAAGAAAGACTACAAATGAAACATTTTTATACCGATTATAACTTCACTCAATTTTTAACCGGACATGGAAATATAATGGGGTGTCTATATGAAACGATTTAAAATTGCTGAAACAGACATCTGTATAGACTGTAAAGAGGAAACAGATGATTAACATTCGATTTTCGAATGCAATAAGTTTAAAAACGAAAGAGAAAAACGGAAAATAATAAAAAAACCAATAACCGAAATACATAAAAAAAACTTTTTTAATTTGATCAGCTTTGTCAACCATGTAATGAATAACAAAACAAAACACATCAACAACAAATAATAACAGTAACAATCAGAAACTCTGGCTGAAAAACCGCAAGGTACAGCGGAGTAAATAAATAAAAAAAAAAAAAAAAAAAAAAAAAAAAAAAAGTACACTACTACACTGTAAATAGTAAAATATCCTAAATTTATCTGTCTTTCATTTTTTTTCTTTTTTGTTATCTTTTCAACTTTCTGAAGATGCAATCGAAGTTAGGAATTTAATGATGTACTTATTTCTGGATTGGAGAATCCAAAAATGCCACACACGGTAATATATATATATATATGAGTGTGCGTGTGTTTCGACAAGTATGAACATATAAACGTATATATATATAATGTGTGCGTGTGTTGCACGTATGCGGGTGGGCGTATGCGGGCAGTAGATAGATTTTTGTGACGCATTTGCGCTTAAACAAACGATGCTATTTAGGGAGTAATTTACACCAGATTTCGATAAAACTAGTTCAACTGTTTTTATTCTAGAATACTTGCGCGCTGATTTTTTACGAAATTTATACCTGAAATATATCCGTGTTTAAAATATTTTGAAACCGTTCGTGCCGCGATTTGATAAAAAATAATTTTACATAAATTTCATGGCGTTATTTTTTTTTTTTTTTTTTTGGTATCTAGTCTTTCTAATATTTTATATAAATGAATGTATAATGTTACATTGCTTTATTTAATATTCGCAAGCTCAGTTCCACAAGAATTTCTATCGTATAACTGATAAATTATCAAATCTAGAGAATATACGAGTAATTATTTAATTTCCTCAATTCAGATATGAAGTACATTATTGTAGACTTTGAAAAAATATACATTTTTAATATGAGTTCCGAAGCACGACGTTAATTGGATACCCCATTAATTTCACCCATAGTTGATTGCAGAAGCAAATTTAGGCCTAAGCCTAAGGCGACAACATTTGAGGGGCGTCAAAATGTAAAAGGTTGTTAAAGTTTAAAAGGCGCTCAAACCCGAATATTTTTTTTCCGGTCTCTTATAAGTCGAAATTGATGAAGTTTCCCGTCAACTGTGAGATTGAATTCTACAACATATTTTTTCTCTCATTGTTAAACTATGGAAAAATAACTAACGATAGAAGAATTCGATTAACTCGAGCATTATTTCGATAAAATTTCGTAATTATGTAGCAGTATGTTTTCTATTTATAATACTAAATATCATTTTTGGTAGGAATTTTACGATAATAGTTATCATCAGAACAATCGTTTGGTAATTTTCAACATAGGAATTTGAGGAAAAAAATTATAAAATTCTCACCGCGTATTTAAAATAAAAACAAAATGTCAATCTATTAGTAAAAAGTATCATTTTATTATGTTTACTTGTACCACTGGAGAGTAACCTTAAAAAAACTGATTAATTTTTTTTTGTTTCATTTTTAATTAAATTTTTCGTTGTTTTGTACAATTCGAGACTTCTTTTAAAGATTCACATGTGTGAATTGATTTGATAGTTATATTAATTTTGTATTCAGTATTCTTCTACATTCAGAGAGTTATAGAGGTCTTAAAATTATTCCACTTTATTCTTTTAACATGTTAATATGTTTAACTAATCAATTCTACAATTAAATTAAAAGCGGGCTTTTTGATTTGATATTAAAAACTTAATCGATGCTATATTAAAATAAATATAAAATATGAATTCTTATGGAAAAAATTTTATTAGTGGCGCGGAAAATCATAAGAGAAAAATGAGAGAATTGGCTGAAATTCCAAAAATTCCAAATTTTTTGACGACGACTTCTTTAAATTCAGCAGCCTTACGAGTATTCAGACGATTTAGAATAAGAGTTAACTGCTGAACGAATTCATTTGCAGGGTTATTTAAAGCAATTATTATCAGATGTAAATGAAGATGTACGCTCCGCGTCAAATATAAGTGCAATTTTACATTTACGTCATCTCGGCGATATCTATCCAAGTGTAGATATTGCTCTTCGCATGAACCTCAGTGTATTCCTGCGATAAATTGTTCGGCAGGAAGATCATTTTCCACTTAGAAAAACATGATATACCCAATACGCCGGCGTCTATTAACGCACAATTAGTACAAGAAATTGAGTATGGTGATATCATCGAAGTTTTTGTAGAAACTAAAGCAAGAAAAAAATTTATTTTATGATTGATTATATTAATAATTTACTCCATAGTTATTATTTATTCTCTAATTATAAGGTATATGTTACTAGTGTTGATAATATCTTGTGATTTCATTTTTATCGTTTATCATTCATATGTAAGAATTGTTGATTTTGACTGAAAATTGTTTTCAAAACCCGTCAATGTACGTGTATATGTATACATATTAATTACAACGTAATTCTTAGGCTACCCCCCATTAGAAAAAATGTCTCAAAAAAATGTCACAATTGTATGTAACGAAATATGTAATGAAAAATGTAACGACAAAAAGTCTTAATTTTATATAATAAAAGTTAAATGTTAGGATAACGTTTTTGTGATTATGTTATTTTTTTTTGTGTTGATGCCAGTAAGAATTACGTTGTAAATTTTAATCATTTTATACAAAGTATAGAAGAGAATGGACAAAAATAAAAGCAAAAGGGGTCAATGGGCACAGCCTCTTGCGAGGCCAAAATGGCCGAGTTATATATATATATATATATATATTTCATTACAAGAAAGACGACATATCAGTACAGGCCTAGGGCGCCATCACCATCGAATCCGTCATTGGTTGGTTGTTTGGGAAAATTTAAGAACCAGAGGTCTTCTGATTGATTATAGCGAAATAGGCAAATTATTGAATTATCCATTTCGTTTAACATTTTTGAAGCCTTCTATGACGTTTCCGGCTGTTTTGATTTTGTTTAACGAGCAAGAAGCCAAACGATAGGCATTTAGATCTACTCTGCGATTATTAAACAGACATATGAAAATGTGCACTCTTTCCGTTGGACGGCTATAGATCAGATCTTCTTCATACGCGGATAGGACCATTAATTTTTGATGCGCCTCATGAACACAATTCTGAACTTAATAAAGCTCACCGTCTCTTTATGTGCGTATTTGCGGATTTTTTATAAGAATTTCACTTAGATAGTTACACAAAAGCGAATTATAGATGAATCAGCTAAGCTCGAAGTCGATTTTCAGAAAATAAAATGAATCTATATGATAGGGCGCTTTGGTCATTTTGATAAATTACGTTGTTTTTCTTTTTTTTGAAAAGAATAAAATTCTTAAATACTTATTTTGTATTTTATTCAAAATTAGAAAGTTGCTACTTTCCAAACATTGTAATTAAATTTGCTTTCTATTTGTTCTTCATAGACGCACACTAATTAATAATGTCTTAATATAGTACATATAATTTTGGTTGTTTTTTTTTTTTTTTGTTTTTTTTGAGGCAATGAATAAATTAAGATTTCGCTTAAAACCCATAATGTATTATTTTGAACGTCCGGTGCTTTATATAAGAAATGCGAAAAAAGTGATAATATGAATTCAGCTAATTCATTGTTTTTACACGTAAAGATAAACAATCCTACAATAATTATTTTTGATAAAAATTCTACCTTTTTGTTGGATAATTTGTGTCTTACTTTAACGTTAATAAAATTATGCTCATTCGGAAGTAGTTGAAAACGTTTATTTCTTCTCTTCGAAAGCTAAAAGCAAATAGTTAAATGGTAAAAATTTGAAGTCAACAAGATAAACTCAAATGATAAATTTCTTTCTATTCCTACGAATGAGCACGGTTGAAGGACTATAAAATGAGATACATTCATTATTGAATTTTAAACCATCGGAGCATTATAAAAATCAACTTATCCTTTTTGAATGCTCTGCTCTTTTTCCTGAGTGCTCTCATCTATACGCCAAACTTTTGGCGTTGGATCTTCCTACCCCTTTCAATGCTTCCTTTATCCTTTCCTTCCCATCTCCAGCCGTTATTCCCCTCCTTCTTTCCTTTATACTTTCTATCTCCGATCGCCTCAGAATCTGAGTAGGTGATCTAAATCCATGTAGTTGGGTCAGTGTTAACACCGAGCCCATTAAAAAAAAAAAAAAAAAAAAAAATCAACTACATATCTTGCGTAGCAAAACTCTTTCAACGCATACAACGTAGTAGCCCACAGTCACGTCAAATCAAGCACTGATCCGATGTGAAATGGTTGACTGGTGTGATACTGAACGCGATTTGACCTGGCTTGGTGTGAAAGCAGCCTTCATGATCTCTGTTAGGCACATTGATGGAACATAATGAACAGCCGAATAACAATAACCGGAAATATATTATTTAAATACAAAAACTATACCGCACCTAATATTACACTTTATTATTATTATTATTATTATTATTATTATTATTATTATTATTATTATTATTATTATTATTATTATTATTTTTGAACTCAGCGCGAGCGAAATTTTTTGAAAGTGAGCGGGATTCGAACCAGGTTCTACCCGAACGAAATGCCACTGCCTAATTAACCTACGGTAGCTGGTACATAACAATTTTAAATTGTTGCATACCGTGCCATGAATATTGCTACAGAACGTGTTATTATGGTTATTTAAATGATATATTTTTAATTACTGTTATTTATCTATTTATTATAGAACGTTTATAGAAATTTGTTATCTTATTAATTATTGAAGCAGCAGTACCGTCTACCGGCTATTTTTCACTTTCCTCGACTTATTTCGGTTATGTTAAAAATCGGAGGGCAATTTACAATTTGTTTCGAACAATTTAATTATCTCAACGTACTTTTTTTTTTAATGCAAGTTTTTTTTTCTCCCTCCTCCCTCTGTGCCTAGCTTTTGCCATCTGGCCATTCAATGTTTTTATTTTTTTTTATTTATTTTTTATTGTTTTATTAAGTTTCTATTATTATTTATAAATTATTAAAATAAATTATATTTTATACAATTATGTTATTGAGTTTTACGTATTAGTACAATATGTGAGCAGGTTCCTGATCCGGGTCTCGCACCATCTGTGGTTATTGGCATGGTCTTATAGATTTTTTTTAAAAAATCTGTTCTATGATCGTCATATATTTTACACTGCCAAATAATGTGTTCAATTGAGCCAATCTCTCCACATTCGCGCGAACTATTCATTATTATACCCAGCTTATGTAATATTTCCGGAGTTCTTGTGTGACCCGTACGTATTCGGCATATGTAACGTATATATTCTCCGTTCATTTTATTTGTAAACCACGTTTTCTTCTGTATGGTTTTTTGTATTTTGAAATAGTTCTTCCCACAACATTCCTACTAGTTATTTTTATATTGTGTTTGCCATTCATCATTTATCATCTGTTCAATATTGGGGTTTGTATATATTTCATCCACGGTATTTTAACCTTTTCGATTTATTTTTCTAGCTGCCCTGTCCGCTATTTCGTTTCCCTCGATACCACTGTGGTATCCATTTGAAGTATATTATATTTTTATCTTTTTTGAAGTTCACCGATAATACTTAATATATTGTATAATATGTTATCGGCGATAGATTTTTTTCCAATTATTTTTCGTATTGTTGAAATGGAATCTGTCAATATTAAATTTTTTTTATTTTGTACCTTCTCGATTGTTCTTAATTGGTTGCTTCGATATTACTGGTTCCGTCGGACGTCAGTTTAAAAGTATTTCAGAGGACATTCATAAATGGCGCGCGGTGTTTAGTTCTTATTTCATCACGCGATTTGGCGAGCAAAAGTATTTTGAACAGTCGTTAAACGATTCTTCCTTTTCTATTTCGCTTATTAGTAGAATTATAATGGCGGAGTTAATGATTTTCAGCCGTTTATTTATACGGGGGCAAAGATTTCGGAGGTTCGATGTTTACTTGCCTTGTTTTAAATTTAAACAGTGTTGAAAATAACGTCTTTTCGGTTTAATCGATTTGATTGAATTTCAATTAATTTCTCGATTACTCAAAGACGAAATAACGTCGAAAATTAGAGAAAAAGGAATTTAAGTTGTTTTCGGTGAGATTATTAAAAACACTAGCACCTTCATAGAGCAAAAATTAAACTTTATCAAATAATAATAATAATAATTTACCGGGGTGTATAATTTATCGCTCAGTTTTCTTTTTATTGATATTTAATTTTCGTCAGAACTTTGTGAAAAATATTGTTTCCCTATCGTCGTGGGTTGTTCGGTTAATAGGCGTATTCGTATTGAAATAGTGTACCACAACGTGCCAAGCCATTTTCCCGTTCTTGTCTTAAATTAGGCTACCTCGATATTTTCTTTCAGCCAAAACCTGCAACAACCGGTATCAGACCGAAAGGACGTTTGTTAAGGGAAATTCATTTTTCTTATGAAAATCTTGTAAGAAACTAAAAATTCGAAAAACGCTTTTAAATTTTTTAGCATTTCGTTTGTTTATTTTCCGGCGGCATACGGTCCTTCGGCTACAAAATCATTGAGAAAAGTTTTAAATTGATATTTATTTTTCAAAAGAAATGTAAAAATATTTTCAGTTATGTACCCCATATTACCAGTTGGATAGTTGTTAATGGTTTTTATTTAGAAAACTTCGGTACTTTTTATTTTTTTAGAGCAGATAATTCTCAGGTAGCTGGGAGTATTTGTTCCGTTTTAATCATTCAGATACGTTCTTCTTTTTAACCGACTTCAAAAAAGGAGGAGGTATTCAATTCGACTGTATTTATTTATTTTATTTTTTTATGTGTATTACCACAGAACTTTCTTCTAGATGAACCGATTTTGATGATTCTTCTTTTATTTGAAAGGTGGTGTTTCTCATGTGGTCCCATTTAAATTTGATCAAGGCCTGACCGATAGTTTTTGAGTTATCCTTAATAATGCGGGAGATATTGAAGTTTCATTCATGATGGTTTTCACCGTCGGATTAGATTTATTGACTTAAAATACTATAAATTTGCCAAATTACCATGGAAATGTAGCTTTTGGTGTTTTTACCGTGGAAATAAATGTTTTAATTTAATTGAATAAAAATGCATTAAAAAGTAAAAAATAAAATGCTTTTTTACAAAAAATAAATACCGATACTTCAAGGTTTATTATAAAAATTTAAAAATGCACTAAAAAGTAAAAAATAATTACTCCCGATAAAATATACATATCAGAGTGATATACCCTTAAAGGTGATATCGTAATTCTTATACAACATTAATTTTTTGGAGTTGGCATCAAATTCATATTAAAAGAATAATTAAAAACTGCATTAAATGTTGATTAAATTGTTCCTAACATGAATTTAATTCCAACTCTAATAAGTATTAATGTTGTATAAGAATTACGATATCACCACTTAAGTGTTATATCACTCTGATATATATATATTTTCCTATCGGGAGTAATTATTTTTTACTTTTTAGTGCATTTTTAAATTTGCATAATAAACCTTGAAGTCGGTATTTATTTTTTGTAAAAAAGCATTTTTGTTTTACAACTTTGAAAAAATTCGCAATTATACGGGATGATTTTTTAATATCTGCATTATTTTTCTACAAATCGTATTTTTGAAAATTAATCACAGAAACGAAAAAATTCTCGGAAAAAAACAAGTTTAAATCCGCGGGGGAACCTGCTAAATCGATTTAAATTATTTTCCCAGGTGTGTTTTATATTAAGCGCGCGCTCTATATTAATCCCTTTACATTATACTAATTACAAGTTTTCGCGTGTTTTTTTTTTTTTGGTTTTATTTGTTCGGATCATTAACCAGTAAATTAGTTCCAGGACTGAAATGGAGGAGGAAAAAAAGTTTCGATTTTTAAAACGTTTAAGAATAGAAAAAAAAAATGAAATTCGAGGACTTGAGAATAACGGGCGTAAAAGTAAATAAAAAAGGAAATATGGATGAAGAGCACCGAGAGTAGTTTTAATAGAGTGGAGTAAAGGACGATTGTTTAAGGCTGAACATTTAAAGGTAACATAATCAGCGTTACAAGGGATAGTTTAGTGAAGAAGCTAGATTGGGCTAGACGTAGGAGTTATCGTCTTCAATTTAATCGGAATTACGATTAAATCGAAGGCGATGATAGCAGCCGAAATTTTGGAGCGTTTTAAATGGGACAAGGATCCGATTCAACAGAGACAAAAAGGGGCCGGATGCGAAAATTAAACATAGTTTGCAACGTGTCATTTAGGGAAAAATTAAATGCGCCTAAAAATCCGCCGTTAAAAACGGAGAAATGGGGTGATGAACACTGCGCTCGATACCTGAATTGCCGAGAATTCACATGAAGTCGATCTCAAAACGGTCTTAGATGTGCGTATGAGAAGTATTACGTAGTTGAAAGAGAGAAAAGGAAGAGGAGAGTTCAGGTCGCGGAGCACACTTTTAGAATTTGAGATTACGGACCAGAGAGGACACTCGATATACGTTTTTATTCTGACGTGTCTTTTTTGGACGGTGATTAAAGAGGTTGCATAAAAAAATTTCCATCCTCAATAATAACGTAGTACGAAAACTGTTTAAGAAACAACTTATAGGGCGCTAGGTGAATTAAAACGGCTGATGTTTTTAAGACCTTCCGATTTCGGGCCATGCTGGTGTAGAAGGAAATGAAAGAGTTGATCAGTTGTCTCGAGGTGCAATTGGTAATGGACTCCTCATTAAAATAAGTACACTGCTAATAACTTGAATTGTCTAAAAAGTTCCATTATAGGTTTTGGTCAAACTCATATCCCTCCTGCTTTTCTAACTAGTTTTCCTTTTATCTTTCCAATCAGCCGTATCTTTCAGTTAATCTCATTGGTTTCATAAATTTCGGTCTTTGCAACGTATTATTATTTTCTCGTTGTGTTGGTTGCACTTCGATCATGGTTTTCCTTCATCTCGGTATCGAGTTTCAGTTTCAGACTCTCCTTATTGTCCGGTTACAGCTTCCCAATGTTAACCGTGAATGTAAATCTAACTACATCCTTTTTTTTTCGAATGTTCTGCTCTGTCGTCTGAACGTTTCCTTCTCTACTCTCAACTTCTGGGACTTAGTATTCCTGCTCCTTCTAGTGCTGCATCTGTTCTCTCCTTTCCTTCGCCATCTGTTGCCACTCTCCTTGGTTCCTTCATTGATAGCTGACTGCATACGAATCTAAATAATTAACTTTTCTTTCTTGTTAAACATGGATCACAATGATTTCGGTTAGCGAGTTCGAAAAAATAAATAATTAAATCTCTAACAGTACTAATTTTGCTTCAGCTAGAAGTCGCTTTGTGCTTAGAGCACTCTGTATTTAGATTTACAGAGAATAAAAAGGCGAGTGTACACAGTGTCAAAATTGATTAATTCGTAAAAATTATTTTTTCGATAGTTGGATTTATACGGCCAGCCTAACGAATAATAATAATAACAATTCTGAATGATAATCGCAGACCCACACGCGCGTAAAAAGGAAAGAGAAGAAGAGTCGTAACGTTATTTATGTAGGTTAATTTTTTTTTAAATAAATTTTTAAATTTCATATTGCCGAAGGCAAGGAGAAACCACCGCAATTAACATTCTCATAAACCGTGATGAATTCGAATACAATACACAGTACCGGCAAACTCGGTAACAGCGATGTATAGGTCCTGTTACCGTGCCCGGCAAAGGGAAGAAGCAGGGCTTTCC
Organism: Icerya purchasi; assembly: GCA_039619475.1. NCBI lineage: Eukaryota > Metazoa > Arthropoda > Insecta > Hemiptera > Monophlebidae > Icerya > Icerya purchasi. The sequence continues at coordinate 318,443,779 of CM077116.1, read as the reverse complement.
GGGTCGTCAACAAGCCAACAGGGCTGAACAGTTACGCGGAAAGAGGGCTGCGGAAAACCGGGATTACCGGGAGAAGGATCATCATGGATGAAAACCAGTTTTAGGACTAAACCACGTAGATAGATATATATAGGAAAAAAGGGCTATTTTTAACTAGAAACTTTTATTTGAAGGCTTCGAATGTTTCGATGATCCATTGTAACGATAATGATGAAAAAAAAAAGAAATGAAAGCAGAGAGATCCGATGTTATATAGATATGGTAGTCGATGAAATTGGAATAAAAGATACTACGACGAATTTGTACGATCGAAAATCATTCCATAAAATCTTATTAAGAGAGTTAGGGGTCAATTTGAACGAAATGTTAGAATTAGAAAATTGTGATCTGAACCATCATTGAAAATCTCGTAGGAATATCAGTGACGATAAGGTAAAAAGGTAATATTCCAATGCATAACTAATTCATTTGTATAATTTAATGTTTTGTAAGCTTTAATTAGTTTGATTGTTACGGTTCTATGTAAAAAAAAAAAAGTAAACCAAGTCCCATGAATATCCTTGATAAGGTATTATAGATTGTGAAGTTAAGCTTTCCATAATGGTATTAAGTCCAACGGCATTTAAAGAGAGTAGGGGGCCAGCCAGTTCCTTTCTCTCGGCCGCCTTTACTTTCCCAGATTTTTCTGGTACCCAATTATCCCAGATTAGGTATAAATTTAGGATCGATTCGGATATGGAACGAGACAAGTCTCGATAACCTAGGCTACCGCGCTACCACGGTTCTATGTATACTCGCTAAAATTTTTTGGAATTTATTGAATTTCAGCGTATTTTCAATCAAAAATGAATTAAAGTAAACTTTCGAAAATATCACATATACAAATAAAATATATATATATATATATATATATATATATATATATATATATAATAGAGAACAAAATTTTAACAGCTAGACAATTCAAAAAATATATCAGCGAACAGTGTGTATGGAAAAGTTTGAAAATAAGTCATGACGGAATAACGAAAAGTCTTTCTTTTTTGCAACAGTTAAAGAGAGATTTAATAACACGTACTATGCTCCAAACTTTTACAGCGTATAATTTATATCAGGACATGGAAATTTTAAAATCGACCTCAAAAGATTTAATATAGCGGAATGAGATAATTGTATTAGATGCAACGAGTAGGACAGTGTATGCAACATATCCTGTGAATAGGTGCAATATTTTAAATACAGAAATAGTGGAAGATTACGGAGAATTGGTACAGAAAAAAATGAAAATGTTTAATGAATTAACCAAAAAGGAATAGGAATATAGGAATTAAAATTAAAGTACATATATTAAGGTAAAGAAGCTTCAATGGATGGTTTCTACCGCTGACCGGATTAAATTTCTATATGTAATTAAATAAATTGTAATTTAATAAAAAAAAAAAAAAAAAAAGGAATTTTAGAAAGCAGTATCGAACGAAGCGCATGGAACAATTATAATCGAAGAAGCATTTGCTGTTCACAGATACGAAAATGCAGTATCCGCGATTGATCAGACGAGGCTCGTTTTCAGCGTTTAGACTTGTCAGTTTTATTCGCGGTTCAATTCGGTTATTAGAGCCGATATTTACGTAATTATTCCGGCATTTAATTAATCCGCTGACGTGTTAATTTCGATGATTATGTTCGCTTACAATTTCGTTCATTCTCGATCGTCATTTACGGTCGCGCTACCGGATGCTATAAAAATTCAGAGTTTTTATGAATATATATATATACAGTGGAAACCGTTTAACACGAAACTGAAGGGACCGAAATATTTCTTCGTGTTAAAGGGATTTCGTGTTAACCGAAACATGCAAAAAAAAAAAAAAAACGAAAATAAAAAATTAAAAACTCACCAATATTTTTAATGTCGGTAAAATGTATCAATTCGATTTTCCGCTAACATTAGCACTTGTAGGTAGTACATATATACACTTCAAATAATTACAGTATAAAAAAAACATAAAAAATTATTGTCGTTTTTTGGGAAACTTGTCGACCGAAATTAAGTAGTATTGCATTCCCAGGGGGTAAATAATAGTAACTATTGTTAATTTTATTTATCTGTTTAGGGATGCGACTGGAAAAGCAGGTATATTTGTCCTTCTGAGAAGCAAAATCTTTTCGTGCTAAGCGATTTTTGTTTCCTGTTGTTTCGTGATAAAAGAAAAAAAATGTATAATAAAATAAACTTTAATAACAAACAATATAGATCAATAAAATAGATATATTTATCTATTTTATTGATCTATATTGTTTGTTATTAAAGTTTATTTTATTATACCATTTTAACAAACAGGATGTATTCACCTACATAAAAAAAATGTATGTAATTATATGGCATTTTGTCGGAACCGTAGTGTTGTTTCGTATTAAGCGATTTGTCGGGTTAACCGGTTTCGTGTTAAACAATTTCCACTGTATATGTATATATTTTTTTAATTTTACGTAATTTACGCGTGATTTTTCTCGTTTAATTCTATTTTTCGTTTATTTCGATTTCTTCAGGGGAATTTCTATTCTTTTTTTTAAAATAATTTAATGATTTACTAAATTTTAAGAAATAATCGAATAATCCATTAAAAATAATTAATTAATCGCACCGTAGCGGGCGGTAATTTAGCAGGTTTCAACAGCGTAACGAAATAAGCCGATTTCAGTGAAAACGATTAAAAAAACTGTTGTTTTAATCGGATTTGTCCAAAATTTAAAAAAAAAAAAAGAAAAAAAAAAGCGTAACACTGAGCGCAGGTCGATGCTTTTTTACGTAAAGCTTCATTTCGAGAATTTAAAGTTGCCGACACTTCCGACTGGTAACATGGCACGGTTAACTCTGGTAAAAGTATTAAAGAGACAGAAGGGAAATTTTTCGAAACCATAGTGATGTAATTTTCCTCTAATCTGTTATTCCACAGTGCATCATTGTCGATTTTTTACTTTTTTCCGAATATTCTAATGCTAACAAAGTACTAAACATTTCGTCCGTTTGTTCGCAACTGCTCGCGTATTTGTCTAAATACCTCCGCTTTTCGCCAGTATTTTATTTCTCCCCCTACAGAGCTGTTGATTGAATAAATTCTTAAATTATTACCCTAAAAAATTGGTAAAGATTTGGGCTACGAAAAATGTAAACACATCGTCACGTTATTCAATTCAAAGCGCATATTATGAGATAACATTTTATAGTTGCAGTTGTTGTCAAAGCTAAAGATATATAAAACTTTTTGGTTTCGTTGTCGAAAGGACCGATAAAATTCTAAGAAAATCTAAAATACGGAGAGAACAAAAAACGGAATATATTACAGCAACTCATAAATATGAAAACGTAAGTACTAACAGAAAGTAAGATACAAAAAAAAAAAAAAAATAAAATAAACGGAGTCGTTAAATGATAATAAAAGAATGAGAAAACAAGTTTTGAATAACAATGACTGTTTAAACCTTTTTTTGGACTCCCAATCATCGCAGGATTGGGCTAAATGATGACATTGATGCCGTGGCTAAATGCGCTGCCTTGAATGGAACTGTATTCTCGTTCATTCCTTCCTCAGACTTACATCACAGTAGTCAGGCCACTGCTTTATCGGATAGCTTATAGAGATAGGCAGAATACTGGTAGATATTACGATATGGTTCAATCTGATATCCATTCGCTTCCTCGATATTTTGATATTCCACAGTCCATTCCCGATCGTCTTATTCGTTTAAGTATGTCACGCTAGTTTGTAGATGATTGCGTATGGGGCATTCCCGAGTAGCTTTAAATTTTGCAGACTCCTCTGGGTGCAACAGTAATCACATTAGGTCTGCCCCTTATTTAATGGCATTAATCACTTGCTGTTCAGCTGCGACAAATACGAGCACAATAGGAAAAGGTTTTACGAAGAATTAATTTCATGCAGATTTTTCCCTCTATATAGAGTTCATTATTTACACTGTTCCGGACATTTTTACTATGGTTCGCTTTATAGTTAATAACAACATTTTGGTTTAATTTATAATAAAAAAAAAAAAAAAAAAAAAAAAAAAAAAAAAAAAAGAAGAAGAAAGGAAAAAGTGAAAGGAGAGAACAGAAAAATTAAGGAAAGAGTTTATTAAAGGAAACAGGATTTTTATTTAATTTTTCTTTTTTTTCTCTTCCCTCATCCATTGGAGTTTTTTACTTTGTCGATGAGGACAGTTAGTTTTATTTCATTTTATTCCTTACCGATCTATTTATTACATTATTTATTTATTTATTTTTTCTTGCATTGTAGTCTTTGTTCAGTGTGGCTACTTCCTTTTTCCCATCAGGCATTATGGGCACTGCTCTAACCTATTTTAATTTCTTATTCTGTTTTTTTTTTTTTTAGTTAATTGCATTGGGCATTTTTGTAGTTGCGGCCATATTGTAGAATGGAATTTCTTTCCCCTGCTTTCCATTTCTTATTTTTCTATTTACCAGTAATTTTTCATATCTAATCATAGTGTAGCTTGCTGGCCAAATAAACTGAAAAAAAACAAGTTTTGTATCGGAGAAAAACAATTTAATTGAAAAACAAATGGAGCAATTTCCGATAATTTAATTTCAAAAATAAGATGAAAATCGATTATAACGACATCGGTTATAGTGACGTATTACAGAGAGAAATATTGTTGGAACCGGCACAATTCCACTGGCTTAGGACGACAATGATTGTAATGAAAACTCGATTATTGCGACCAAAATTACGCGGATAAGTAATTATCACTTATAACGACCGGACGACACAAAATTTAACTTTAAACGATTTTTGCGGATAAATTTAAGAAGAAAAAAAAGAATACAAAATGGAACAGATATATTGTTACTCATTGTTCTACTGGCGCTGTTAATTATCAAACGTTTATTGTAAACTTGACGAAATCGATGGAAACCTCTGGTACAGGTATGTTACTATAGAGGATAATATAAGAAGGACTCACCTGGTTATAATGGAAAAATTGAAAAATACAGAATTTTTAAAAAAATAAGGAAAAATTTAACTACCGGTGCATAGTTGTTGTTTTTTTTTCTTTTTTTTTATACCTGTTTCATATTGACTTAATATTTGTGTATAAAAAGAAAAAATCCGGTGTTCGCGCAATAGAATTCCTTAACAGAATCGTGTACAGCTATGATCATAAGTGATTATCTGTTTAATCGGCAAAAGAAATTTTATTTTGCAACGTATTTTATGAAAGTTCCATAACGGAGTAACTACTCTAACACAACATCTGAGGCATTAAAAAATCAAACTTCACTTGATATCGGACATAAACCGGCTGTTGTTATAACACAAGACCAGATTATTCATTCTTTTCAATGTAACCGACTTCGACCGTACATAGAGAATATTTCGCTCAAATTCAAGTCTATGACGAAGATCTGATTTGTTTCACAGGTGTGCAGGTGTTTGGTGGGTTTCCGGGGTTAATTTTTATTTATTTCACTTGTTTATAATATTAAATCATTATTTAACGAACGGAATAACTTGTGCCGTTTTTTTTTTCATAGTCTTGGGGAATTCGCAAATCTTATCACGATGGTATGCTGAAAGGTTGTCCCGAGAGTTTTGCTTCCAGATGGAACTCAAATGGCTACTTAAGAAAAATGATGAATGACATGCGACAGCTTTTTTTCGACGGGTTTAAACAATTAATCGTGTCTGCGATTCGTAGAAATTTCCAATGATGGGTCTAATATGTGTGGAAGGTCAAAAATCCTCTTAAATAAAATAGCGAGAATTCTTGGTAAGATGTCATTTCGAAATGGAACATTAGAAAGTGATAGCGTACAGTAGGATACTGCTGGCGGGTATTCGACAAAGCTGAGACATTTGTGGAACAGCAGAAAGATCGGAATACCTTGAATGATAGATGAGATGAAGAAGTAAGCTCCACCGGTTATTTTATAAATAATTTCAGTCTACTCAAATTTCGGTCGAATTTTTTTCATTTCTGCTAGTCCCAAAGAGGTGTGATTATTTCGAAAACGAGTTAGAAGTAAATTCTTAATTACGTACGTGTAACAACAAACTATTTCATATTTTCGAACACTGTACTTTAAAAGTAAAAACACCTATAGATATCCTTAAATGGAAATCAGGTAGATAAGTCTTGCCTAGGGTTGTTAAATATTCGTTCCGGTTACGAAATAATCCCGAATGAGACGGAAATGAACGAATTTTAAAAATGAATTTTATTTTCTTTCGGATCCTCTTTAGCGACTCCAACCATCGAAGACACGGTCTCATCATCAAAATCACGAAATACTTAAGGGGTTAGTGATTGCTTGCAAAAATATAAAAAATTACTTATTTTATAACTTTTTTTTTTTTTTTTTCTATATAGAATCAAAATAATTTATTACTTTTTTTGTGCAACGACCTATATCTGATTTTAAATAAATCGTTTTCTTTTAAATTATTTTTAGCCGAATTCAATTAAAAAAAGTTAACCTATTTTTATCGCGAGAAATATTTTAAATATTCTTTAGAAAAAAAACTACTAATTAAAACGATACAAAAAATGTCACTGCAAAATTCATGTTTTATCGAAAGGTGATTTTGATTATTACGCGTAATTAATAGAGTATGCTAATTCATTTTCAGAGAAGTATCCTAACGACGATTTACTTGAAGTGACCGTTAAAAGTAATTTAAATAACCATAAACCTGAAAATTGCTAAATGAAAAAAACTGGCCTTAACAAATTTGTAATGTAATTTTGAAATGAAAGTTTTTATATCCTTAATTAGAGGGTAAAAACGTAATTTCGCAATCGGGACGTTTAAATTGTCGCAATATTTGCATAAAAAGGCGAAAAAAAAAATAAATCTCTATTTTAGTCGGATCGATTTGACCGATGAACGCGAATGAATCGAGCAAATATGGTTTTCAATCTTTTATTATTTCCGGGTTATTTAATTAATACTGAAGTAATTTTTGAATTTTAAAACCAATTACAAGTTAATTTCTAAATTTTTTTTTTTTTTTTTGTACAGAGAGCGGTGATACGTTTGATTGCTGAGTATCTTGGAAAATTTTCGGAGACGCTACTTGAACGGTGTGTGTACGTTTCTCACAGTTTCCTTGGTATAATTAATAGCGATAATATTTTTTTTTTTTTTGGTAAATTTTCGTTCGGCTATATTAAAAAATGTATTAAAGGCGATTTAACGATCTGAGAACAAATGTGCAAAGAAATTGTTTATTAATTCGAATGCGCGAAGAAAATTTATCCGTGCAATTTTTTTCCCCTGAAAGAAAGCATTTAACCGTTTTTTGTTCTGACTTTTTAGAATATTTATTTTTTTTCTACTTTTAGTTAAGATTGCCCGCTGGCCGCAATAATTTGAAGTTCTACACTTAAAAAAAAAAAGAAGAATAAAAATGGGAAGGAATTCATCGTTTTCTATGTATAATGGACACGAAACAAACGTTCGATCGTGCACCCTTAAAAAAAAAAGAATAAGCATTCTGTTGAGAGATTCCGTGAAGGGATTTTTTACGTAACCGAGTGTATATTATAAGATGAAAGGTCATTTTTTGTAGTAAATAATAGTAGACTGTCCTTTAATATTTCTAAATTCTGAAAAATAAAGAAAAATTAAAATAGGTTACGTGACTGTGCTTTTGAATATCACAAACAAGAGTGCAGGCACTCGAAAAATAATTGTAATGATATAGAAACTTTTATAAATAGAATGAATAATTTATAAAAGTGTTTTTATATTATACTACAATTAGTAAATAAATTATAATATTTAAAAAGTAAATTATCGGCAAAGAAAAAAGTTCCGATATCGTTTCATGCGAATTTGAAACGACGTTCTTAAAATAGAGAAAAAAAAAATGATTATCATGAAATTTTAAAAAGTTATCAAAAAACAGTGACAATAAAATTAATTAAATCATATAGGAAATAGTTATTACTGATCGTTAGTCATAGCATCATGTCATTAGAAGTGGAGCGAAGAAAGCGTATAAGTCTATTTTTAATTATAAATAAAATTAGACTTTTTATTAACGTCATATACATATATGAAAACCCATATCTTATTTGTTTATTTTTTTTTTTTTTGAACTCGTTAACCAGGGACCTGATTCACCTATATTTTATTAATGGAAATAATCGATTATTTAAATTAAAGCAATTTAAAAAGATAATGAAAATGAAATATGGGAAAATTATAATGGGGTGACATTTCAGTTTTTTCCGAGTATAATTGAAGGGATTAACGATAGTAGTATATTTATGTACCAAAAATTATTTTAACGTATCGGGCCGTAGAATATTTAAGGATTATTTCTACAAAGGTTTAAAATTTTCAGATTCAGATAGATGTATTAGATGTAATTCACAGCATAATTTTACAAAGGGATGCGATAGCAACAATATAATGTTTAATAGTAGTATGGATGAACTTACAAATAAACTTCTTTTTAAGGAATTTTTAATAAATTCACAGTTAACGAAATCAAATTATGCGCATTTATATTAAAAGGTGATCCTAGTATTAAGTACATATTTTATATAGATTAGTATAATAATAACGCAATAATGTAAAGAATAAATATATTATATGAAAAAAAAAAAAAAAAAAAAAAACCGTTCGTGATGAATAAAAAAACAAAGTTAAACTGCTTTCCTTATGTGAACTGAAAAAAAAAAAAAAAAAAAGTATACATGTGTTTATTTAACAATTTAGCTTTTCTTGATTTTGATGAAATGATCGAATCAAACAAAATATACACTTGTTTTCAATGTCCGGATAAATCATTTTAGGTACGGAGATGGTGTGCGCGGAGATGTGGCAAAAATTTAATTAGATACCGAAAAAATAGATTTTTATTTAAGGAATACCGTGTTTTAATGAATTTAAAAGACGATAGTTTAATAAATAAAAATACGGACCCCAGCAGAGATCAATTTATAAAATTTATTTGGTAACACGAAGGGACCAGCATGTATACTAATAATAAAATGTAAATAAAATCTTCCGGTTTAAAAAAGATTGGAAAAAACTGCAATAAAAAAAAAAAAAAAAACATATAAATTACTACAGCCGAGAAATATAGTGAAAAACTGGAGGGGAAGCGAATGAAATAGCACGAGAGAGATTGTCCAGCCAGGTACCCTAAAGAGAGCACAGATATTTCAATAGGCGTTTGAAATATTTCTAATTGCATCAACCCCGTGAATATATTGCTTATCGAGTGATATGCAATCGCGTTCATTGAAATCGCACACTGCAGATTTATAGAGATGTACATTTATCAATATCCTCGTAATTGGCGAGCTCAAATAAAAAAGTAGATAAAATAAAAGATATTTATGGATTTCGCGAAATCTGAACTAAACTAGGAAAATCGTAAAAGTGAATTAATGGAAAGGCACTTAATATACTAGAGAAAGGATGTTAAGAAAAAGAAGGAGATATAGGAGGACTTAGTTGTTGGGCCTAGATACGTTAAGAATGAATACCAAAGAAAAAGGAAAAACATGAAACAATAATAATAAAGGATTTAAGTGGCCAATGTCTTGCATATAAGCCAAAAAAAAAAAAGAAAAAAAATTAACTCTAAAAGTTTATACAACGTTTTATTTGGACCCAGATTTTTGCTCGAATATCTGAATCAACTCGCAGTAATATTAATTTCCACCGTAGCGAACTGTTTTTAAAACGTTGCATTCAGATTCGGTTAGGAATACATAATCAGAGCCGATTTCTCTTCGAACCGTTCTTAACTCATGTATGTATGTTCCGTATTTTATTATAAAATTTCTTCCACCTACGACCGGTGTGAGTTGTACAAAAAAAATGTTGTTCGTTTATGCTCGCTGATTGCTTTTTCGTCGTAAAACTAAATAATACAAGCAACAGCAATGAGTAATCAATAATAGAAATATTCGCAAGAAAATAACAAAAACTTATGCTATATTAAAAAAGGTATTTAAATGTGATATTATTTTTATGTCAAGAAATTAGCTATTCTAGAGCGATTTTTCCCCCCTCTTCCTAACACTACATTATACATTATTATCGCCCCCCCCCCCTGCCCCTTTTTTTTTGTATTGTATCATCCTCCTTCGTATACACCTTTTTTTCTTTTTCGATACGCAGTTAAAGCGTGGTTGTATAAAATCTTGTCATCATTATAGTTCGCGCGAAGTGGAACATTAAAAAACCGGGACGGACAAAGCTTGCCGCGGTAGCCTTAAAAAAATAAATAAAGAAGAAAATAATGTTTTTCTTTTTTAAATACATAGAAAATTAAAAACAAATAAATAAATAAATTTGCATTGTCCCATTGTACAAAACATTCTGAATTTATACTTAAAGTAATTATAGTCCTCCCCAGAGAGGCGGGCAAAAAGGTTAAAATTCTCTAGTATCGTACGGCAATTCAAATAAAATAACACCTAACAAAGACAAAACAATATTATCAAAAAAAAAAAAAAAAAAAAAAAAACCTAAGAAAAAAAACATCTTCGAAACTGATACAACGGGAGCCGTAAATATTCGCGGAGGTGTTAATCAAAAATCTGATAAAGAAGAAGAAGTAAATAATAAATTAATAACGTAGTAAAAAAACTAACTAGTGCGTCAAACGAAGATTAAAAATAAAAAAAATGAAGCAATTTTTTGAGTTCAATTTTAAAACGAACGAATTTTTATTCGCGCAAAAATCTGCGATGAAATATATATAATTTATGTAATACATATTCGCTTATAGGCGTTTTCATTAATACCCGTATAATATTCATCTGATCAACTTCTTATCATCGGACGACTGCGCCTGTGCACTCGCTTTCCTGCTTTTTTTTTTTTTTTTTTTTTGAATTCAAAAAAAAACAAATAAAATAACAGCGATAAAAAATAAAATAGGAAAATTTAAAAACCGGTAAAAATAACGTATTGGCGATTGCAGAAAATTACTTATTATCAGACGTTTGAGAAATAAATTTTAATTAATAGTAAAAACATTTTAACGCAAGCTTTTCTCGCACTAAATTTTTTAATCATTCGAAATGTCGAATTTACTTACGAAATGCAACAAATAATTCGAACAGATTCGGATAGTGATAAAAAAAAAAAAAGCACGAGTCGAACTGTCGCGAGACTATCGAGAAAATTTCGAACGAGTTTCCTCTGGAACACGAAAACTCAGTTCCATTTTGACGGAAGCGTCAAGCATACTGACTGAGTAACTGTTCGGCACTCATTCGGCCAGTTTTCTACCGTTCGGCTGAACAGGCACGAACAGGATGCGTTTTTCACCGACCACCATTCCCGCCGGTTCATTTTATTTTCCTATTTCATTTGGTCTTTTCTTTTTTTTTACCGTTCTTTTCGCGACACATTTTCTTTTGTCTCGCAATTTTTCCGGTCGAAAAAAACACTCCTTATCTGCATGTGCTTTTTCAGCGGTCTCGATTTTGGAAATTCCTACATCATTTGGAATTTCGAGCTGTGCGTAACGAAATCGCCCGAAGATGGACCCGCACAACGTGTTTTGCAAAACACGTCTCCGCATCACTGGGCTATCGATAAGATAAATTTGCCCGCTTATCCTTCCGAAATGGTGCTTTGAAATGTGATTTTTTCATCCAATATTGTTCATATTGGATTTTTTGGTTTCTGAGCTTTCTGTATCGGGTATTTATATTACAAATGAGAGAAAAAAAAAAGAAAAAAGAAGAACGGAAGTTGAATAAGAGATTACGAAAGTAGTTTAACATCTAATTTAACGCGTGATTCAAAGTGTATCTCTTTTGCATTCATAGCGTGAAGTTAGATCTGTTGTTAAATACGGGTGATAATGTGAAAGAGGAAGAAAAAAAAACACACGAAGGGGGGAACCGGATAGAAATTGGACGAACAGCAAATTTTAGTAAACAACGATTTTTGTATAACGTTCACGCGGGAGAAAGAGCAGCTTCGGGGTATCGAAAATCCCTATAAAGACCTGGATGATTGTTTCCTTTTTTACAATTTAAAATTATAAAAATTATACGGTGTAAACAATTTTAAAAAAGTTTAAAATCATAAAATTTTAACAATTTAAAATTACTTACGAGCAAGACTAAGACGAAAAATTGGGAAACATTTTAAGTTTTTGATTAGTCTTATTTTTTTTTTTTTTTGTTTTTCGTGAATTTCGTGTAGGATAATTCGAAATTACTAGAGTGTCGACTTCAGTTAAAGAAAACATTTCGAAACAAAAGTTGTTTTTTTTTCGGTTAGGTTTTTTTTTTTTTTGGTTAGGTTCTTTTTAGCGAATTTTCTACCGCTAAGTAATTTTAAATTGTTTTACAAAATATCCAGTAGAAAGAAAAACGTAAACCAAAAATTTCATGCTTTGTAAACTTGCGGGTAATTTCGGTAATGATTTAAAGTTAAATATTTTAATCTGTATATTCAAAGAAACAAACTTTTGTGAACTAGTGGCGTTTAAAAAAAAACAAAAAAAAAAATACATATCGCGAAGAAGTGATTGTTAATAACCGCATTAACCGAACCTCGGAACAAGTGTCGAAGTACAGGGGCGTTAGGAGAATGAGCACGTATGTTGAACGTAGAAAAAATGATGAAATCAATCGTACCTTTTTTTTTGTTGTTTGTTTTTTCCGATTGTTGGAGAATGATATTTTCTCAGAGTGACCGATATTACATACCCGGGTAAAAGTTTGACTTGAACTATTCGAAGAAATCACAAAAACACACAATAAATCACAAAGTCCCATCGCTGAAGACACAATTTCAGTTATATCTACCGCTTCGAATCGTATTACCTTCGCGCGGATTCCAGAACACAAGGGCATCGCGGGAAATGAGCTGGTAAATTTTGTAGTAAAATAGGCTATTTCATGCCTCCCGATTTCACTTCATCGGACTTCTCTATGACAATCAAATCCCCGCTAAAAAAGAAACGGTCGAAGAATTAGCGTGAAACTTCGAATGTTCAATCCGCTCAAATACTGGAATTTGGAGTACTTTATCAAGATTCATCGATAAAGAAGAAGTTATATTATGCCGACTGCACATTGGCCACGCAAAAATCTCTCTCACTCCTTCTTACTAAATAAATCACATCCCCCTACTTGTGACGCATGCTCTATTCCCTTATCCACTCACCATCTTTTGGTAGAGACACTTTACGTCTGTCCAATAATTCCCTCTCTGAAATTCTTGAAGACAATAAACAGTAAGTTCAGCTGCTCTTCAGATTTCCTAGATAACATCTAATCTCCATTCATGCGTGCTTCTGGCCAATGTTACAGTACACGGCACGTTAATGGATACAATACAATATATACGAAAGCCGCGGCAGTTGAAAGAAACGGAGAAGAAAGAAAGATGATTTGAATTTGATATTATTATTATTATTATTATTATTATTAAGACGATACGGTTTTCGAAAAAATGAAAATAGCACCCGATTAGTTCATCTGAAAAGATCGAGAAGATAAAAAAAAGGCTTCGGAGAAAAAATTGCCTTCTAACACACTGTTATGTTTTACCACTAAATAAAATTGTATTCCGGAAAGTTTTGATAACTTACACTGAAATTTCCGAATAGTGGTTACCACAAGTGACTCTGCAAGGGGGATAGAGTGAAAAGGATTTTTGAGAAATATATAAACTACTTCCGGTGATTTTAAATAAACTGATAATATCGCGATAACGAACAACTAAAGTATACATATTTTAAATTAATATTATATTTGTCCATTTCAATGTATATATGAATGCTAAAAATTGAACAACTTTTCCCGAAAGTACATAATTCACAAAACCGCCCGAAATGTTTCGGAGTAACTAAATAACCATGAATTTAGTAATATGATGGTAACCCCGTATTCATGGTTATTTACTCGTACTTAATCAAAAACAAGCCGATCGGTTTTTTTTGTGAACTATGTTATGTACTTTCGGTAAAAGTTATTTAATTTTTAAAATGTATATAAATCCAATTCAGTTCCGGACACGTTTTTACAGAATTATCTCGCCACATCAAGAGAAGTGCGCGAAAGAGGTAACTTTAATTCATCTTAGTTGTTCTTTGTAATATTGTTCATTTTAAATTTTACGAAAAAGTGGAGTTGTTTTGTCTTCGCCAAAATTTATTATAATAATTGAGCCTCCGATTAAAAAATATTCGTAATAAAAGATCATTTTCTTTTAATCGTCTAAAGTGATATTATTTTTCTTATGTGCAAAAAAAAAAAAAAAACTAAATAAAATATTATCGGTTAAAATTGAGCTCATCGGTGTCATATCTTGTAGTATGCCAGAGCCCTCGGACCACTATTAAAATCTTTAGCCCCTCTGGAATATACATTTCGCTGGTTTTTATCCGTTTTTTTCCTTTCGTGAACCGCGTCTATTTTTAATTTCTCCAGCTCCGCGAGATCTCACACTTTTTTTATTGACAGTTTCAAATCTCTGTTGTTTACATGCGTTGAATACCTCGTAGACCTTGTTTTTTTTTATTTTGCTTAGCAATTAGGTTGCATCTTGCGCTGTGTTATTTCTAGTTTTGAGTTTCCCAATCAGCTGACAATTTGGTACAGCAGGCACCGAATATTCCCTCCTGATTCGTTCTCAGTTATTTCCTGGTCATTTAGACAATCAGCAAAATAAAACTTAGTGAGGATATTCATTAGCCGTTTCTACCGTTACCAGTGGCAGCTTTTTCAGCATATTTTCAATAGTTTTTCCGTACTCAGTCACACATTCTAAATTATGGTTCAACTCCTATTCTTCTTCATTTTCTAATCCTGCCTCTTTTTTACCTCTCTATTCAGCCGTTTGTTTTCCCCGCTCAAAGTCTTCCTTGATTTCCCCTCTTTTAAACGTTCTACAATCTCGGCTGTTTGTCGTCGCCATTAGCCGCAAACGAACACTACTTCTACTTGCGACAACTTCGGCCTCTATAATGGCTACTTAGCAAATACCGACACTTTTTTATTACCATTAATACATATGCGGTCGGCTCAAATGCCTCTGGCTTTTCAGAGTTTTCACTTTCTCGTTTTTACTACATTTTGTACTTTTCATCTGTTTTCCACATACGTTCCTTGTCACTCTGATATCGTGTTTTATTTGAATGTTCAAACACTTTTCTGCTAAACAATCGTCGTTCTACTCTTCTCTATCAAACCTTGGCATTATCCCTACACTCCGTATCGGTGCTTCATTTTAATTCTGTCGTTCCCTACTCCTCGAATTAATTTTATCCTCTATCCCTGAACGTTTAAGAGTACAACTTTATTTTTTCCTTTTTCCCATTTCTTAGACTAATGTCCTCGTTGACAAACCCATAAAAAAAAAAGTAACAAAAAAAAACTCATTAGTTCCTTCATCAATGTCCTGATTTATCTTCTCATTTTACTTCTGTTATTCCTCCTTAAACTCTGTCCTTGAACGTTTAAGAATATAAATTTATTTTCTCCCCACTTCTTGGACTAATTTCCTCGTTGACATACCCATTAAAAAAAAAAAAAAAAAAAAAAAAAATTGCTCATTTAAGCAATTCCACGCCAAAAGCCATTTGCACTGTTTCCGTTAATTCAAATGTATTTAATGCAGCAGGTCGCCGTGTCAGTCGAAGTCGGGGAATCCTACGTTCAAGGACAGAGTTTAAGGAGGAATAACAGAAGTAAAATGAGAAGATAAATCAGGACATTGATGAAGGAACTAATGAGTTTTTTTTTTGTTACTTTTTTTTTATGGGTTTGTCAACGAGGACATTAGTCTAAGAAATGGGAAAAAGGAAAAAATAAAGTTGTACTTGTTAATTTTTACATTCTGCTTATTTTCCCGAAAAGAAAGAGGCTCGTTTGCCATTTTGAAAATATCTCAATTCAGCGTCGGCGTAATATTCTCTTCTTTCCGTATTCAGCCTACTTGAACGACAACTTGGTCGCTCGAATAAGGCGAACCGGTTTTATTTTACGCGTTCAATTTTGAATTTAGCAACTTCTCCTGCAAAGAGACATTTGAATACGCCTTTATTTCTTCTTTGCTTATCAATGAAGGGTGTCATTGCGCGCTGATAATCGATATCGGTTAAAAATTTCTATTACTTTAGAATCATTCGTCATTAAAAACTAAATCTCTTTCGATGAAGATGCGAACTGAGAATCGTGAAATAACTCACGCCGCTTGAAGGAGACCCGTAGTTCAGTTCAAAAAAGCCAGTTTATCGGTTCCATCGGATATTCGAGAGCAAAGTATGAATTGTGCTGAGAGAGAAAAACGAACTAAATTCTCTGTAGAAAGTACTTGAAATAGAAGAGAAAGAAAGGGGAATCGGACGACTAAAACGGAATTAAAAAATCGATTGCGGAAAACACCGTTGGAACACATTTTATAAACAAGAAGGAAAGGAAACGGACGACGACGGATGGAGAACAATAATATATCAAAAGTAACAAAAAAAATTAATGCTAGTCGGAGATAGGAATGAGAAGCGAAAGGGCGAACACAGATTACACAGAATCGCCGATGAAAAAATTGTTTCTTTTTTTCTTTTTTGGAATTTATTTATTCAGATCCGTCGCAACTATGGACATTAACAATACAAAGTAATTCAGTGTCAGTAGTCGACTTAACGTTCAAGTCATCTGTTTTTTTTTCGCTCATTTTTGTGTGACGTTTTCATTGTCAATGTAAGCGTAATACTCGCTTTGGTTGATTTACTGCGGACTTCCGGCTTCTTACTCGGGTATCCGGAAAATGAATCGTTGGTGCTTTCTGCTTTTTCATTTTTTAGAAAAGTTTCCATACTCGGTAAGAAATTCCATTGGAGGTTTTGACCATCTATATCTATTAAATTTTCTAGATGTTGCGGTCAAAAGAATGCGCCTAATGGAACTTTAAAAATATATCGACTTTTCGAAAACCAACACACACACGCGGACAAATAAAAGACTCGCTTCATTTTCCGCGTCAAAAGATTGAGATTTATAAAAGTGAGGGAAAATCGTTCGGTAATGACCGTTTAAAAAATCAAAAATAATGTAAAACTGAAGACGGGAAATAATGCGCGATAAAATTGGAAAACAAGGCAAAAGTAATTCGGAATGAAAAAAAATCCAAAGGGGTGATAAGATAGGAAGATTTTCGAATTTAAAATTAAAATTTTTTAAAGAAATTAATAAAGAGGTCCCAGCTGTCTACGAGAATACGTGTTTTTGTAAAAAACGATGTCGGTCGTCGGACTGACGGTAAAGAATTAAAAGAGTACACGTAGCCGACTGCAAGTGGAAAATTTCACGTCACACAAATAAATGCATTATCGAAATTAATTACGTGATAAGTTTTTAATTAATTTCGATAATAGATTTATTTTAGCGAAATTAAGTTAATCCGTATGTAGAAACTGATCGGATAAGGCGACATTGAAACACAAAAAAAAAAAACTTTAACAGAGATGATGACGGCTATGTAAACAATTTCATTTCAGATTTTTGCGCGCATTTACCCTATCTCTCGTCTAAATCGCGCCTTCTATCTTTTCCTTCAACTTGATCTCTTAAAAAAAGGTTTGCTTCTCATCGTATTTCTGCTGGTAGTCTCTATCACGCGCCTACGCTTTAATCACTGTCTTCGTCTCGCTATTGTCTTTTTTCTTCGTATTTCCTCCTCCCTCTATTATCCAATCCAGTGATAAAATTATCTACAATACTAATATCATCACGTATTTTTCAATTGCGACTCATTAAACAAACTGTATTCGCATTATCCAAAGCCTATATGCTTTCTATTCCTTTTCGTACTCGATATACTTCCTTTGACTCATTCCCGCTTAAGGAACTTATAAATTAACAATTTCCTGAAGTGAGCTATTCCTCTCTCTGTCGGGGTTAAAAGTTGTTCCACTGTAGTTGACGATCCCATAGAAAAATAAAAGTGGCGGGGGGGGGGGTAAAAATCAGCGAAATAAATGAAGCGTGCAGACTAGCAGTAGAGTAATAAGTCTGGTTAAAATTTAAAATTACGAATGGCAAGACAGAACAGTGTCGACTTTTCTAACAATCGCTTTTTTTATGTAATAAACGGACATTATTGAAGTCTAAAAAAAAATTATACGAACAATATACAAATTACAATTTAAATTAAATAGTATATTTTTTCGGTTCTGAACTATTCATTTTAAAATAACGTACACCCGACAAAGTGAATTTCATCATACCCAACCATCCTGTTTCCTTCTTTTGACTTTGGCGTTCGTTGCCGTCTCCATCATACATTTTAACTAATATCTCGCTATCAGCCTCTCTCCGATCGGGGTTCTTTCTTAACTTTCTACACTCGCGCGAATATTAACTGAACTCTTTAAGTCACGACGTTTCATTTCGATCGAATTTGTGCTTTTATCGTGTCAAAGATAAGAAAACCTAGAGAGAATGTCACTGATTTTTCAACAGTACACATCGCAGATATTACGGTCGTGACCCTTCCCACTGTAACATACCATATAAAAAAAATAAAATAAAAAGACCGTAACAAAAAATTTACAACTTTAACAAGTCAGAATAAGCGTTAAAAAAGTCGTCACATTTATAAAAGCGGTCATTGTCACCGGCTTACTCGTCATTATGACGTGTGGAATCTCTTCTAAAACAGCGTCAAATGTTTAAATTAATCGTTCTTTTAATTGGAGGGCTCGTTTTAAAAATCACAGTCGCTCTCGTCGCCTTCTATACTTCAATTGTACCAACGTAACATCGGTCTATTTCCTCATATGAACGTTGCGAACGACCAGACTGCGAACTAAAATATCTCTTGCCCCCCGGATATAAACGATTTTTGACAATTTTTCAGGAAATCTTCTATATGTAAAATTTTGTTCGTCAAAGAAAAGAATATAAACGTTTTGTGAATAGAGCGCGCGAGCGACGTTGATTAATAATGTACCACCGTATGGCGCGCGGTTAGCAAGTGACTGACAGTTATCGTTGTTTCTTTCGACCCATCAACCCGAAAAATGATTTATCGTTTTTTACCCGGTTTCCTCTATTTCTCACGTTTATTCGCCTCTTTTTTTGCTCTCAATTTCGTCCGTTATTTACGCTTCCGACAAAAAAAAAACAAAAAAAAAAAAACAAAAAAAAAAAACAAAAAAAAAACACGCGGTTAGGAAATTTCACTACCGGCGAATATATCTCTTCACTGGTCGATGAAGTGTTGGTAAGCAACAGTTACTTTCGCTATCGTTCATCGTTCACCGTTCCGGCAGATCATCGAGAGAATGATGTTAACCGCTCGAACGGTTTTTCCTCAGAAAAGCAACAAATCCGATAAACATAATTACAGAGACGAGAAAAGATTGCGGTTTCGCCAAAATATGGTTCTGAAGTTTAAAAGGACAAAAACGAAAGGAATTAATTGAATAACGATACCGAATCAGCTACACTCACGAAGACGGACAGCAGATCAACATATAGTAAAAGAACTGGGGCTCGTGGGCCCTCTCCGAAACTTTTCCCCGCGTTCGTTGTATTCGCTTTCCGTTTTGATCTTGATATGCAAAAAAAGTAGATCGTACTCCGGTCGGCCGAATTTGAAGCCCGCAAAATGATCGGTGGAGTATTAGCATAAAAGTTCTTCCTCGACCGGAATTGTTTTTGTAAGGATTCAATAATAAACGACTATTTGAAAGTGTTTAAAGTATAAAATAAATAAATACTATCGGTAGAAAATAATATATTGAAATAAATTGGTGTTAATAGTTTTTTATAAACTTTCCCCGGTGATTGGCGAATTACAAAACAAGCAACGGGTGGGGGTAAGAAGTTATTCATTATCAAAAATTAAGTAATGATATTTAAAAAAAGAAAAAAGAAAAGAAAACGATAAACAATAAATAAAATAGCGCGCGTGGAACACGATTGTAGAAAAAGTAAAAAAAAAAAACGGTCCACAATTTCTTGTAACTATTATTTGTTCTGAAAAATTTAAAAAAGTAAATCAGGGGTGGATATAGTGAGACATTTTGCGGAGGGAAATTATATAGTTACGTAATAATATCTTATACGGTAGACGGTAGATTTGAGAAATACCTATAAATAGCGACCTCTTTAGAAAAAATGCATAATTATTACAATTTAATTTACGTTTTATTTCATTTTTATGTGAAAAATAAAACGAAATTATAAAATTGTAGCTAAAATGGCTGTTTTAAGAATTTGAATAATAAATGACTAGAAAGATTAGAACGATTGTATTTTTATTAGACTTTACTCCGTTTTTATTTTTGTTAGTAATCCGATCCGAATTCTTTTTTTTTTTTAATTTCTCAAACCGTGGTTAGACCCCGGGCCGTGTATAATATCCAGACTACTACGGCCCGAGAGTCTCCGGTTACAGGAATGCCCCTAATCCACTGTCCCTGACGAACTGGAAGACTGCACTTTGGTTCGCTTCTGAGTTTGAGAGAACATGGCTGAGGTTTTCAAATCCGTGTCTCGTTCTGGAGGATTGGAATGTAGGGCAATTTATGAGAATGTGCTCAACCGCCGGTGGTTCTTGTGCGCGACAGAAAGGACACGTGGTTGGAGGGTGAGCGCCTTCCAACCGGTAGTCGTGGGATAGTCGTGTGTGGCCCAGGCGTAAACGGTTGAGCGCGCGATAATAAACTCGTAATGTCCCCTGGGGGGGGGGCCACCATGGCTCTACGGATTTCTTTGTATTCTGGAGGTGGGACGGGGTGGAGATGTGTTCTTGTTTCCACCGTTCCATTATTTGTCTTTTTACTGCTTCTGATATTTGAGGGGGCCCAAGTATGCTTTGCGGACTGGGAGCTGTAATGGTTGAGTGAGCTGTTGTGTTCACCCTTTCATTTCCTGGGATTCCCGCGTGACTTGGGACCCACAACACTATTAGATTATATCCCTTCGATTGTAGCTCCATGATGAGTGCCAGGACGTGGTTTGTTGTTCGTGAGCAAGTTTAAATATATACATAAATTTCTCATTGAACTATTTTTAATGAAAATTGCAAAATAGAAATTTAAAAAAAATAAAAAAGGCAAAAGATTGATGACGGTGACGTTTAAAACAGAATAAAAACACGAACAGTTTTACTAAGAAACGGTATTAAATATTAGTTATAATTAAATCCGTAGGAAACATTCATACAAATCTTTTATAGCGTATATTTAATAGTTTCTTTGTTGTAACAAATTTTTTTTCATCGAGGTTTTGGTTCTTTGGGAGGTGGGAAATGTCCCATACCTCCCTCCTCGTGCGGATCCGCCACTGTGAAAATACAAATTTGTTAAACAACGGTTTACGAGCAATTTATTTTGCACGTCATTTTATTTTTTACCGAAGTAATCCAAACTTCACCAAAATATCACAAGGTTCAACACTAATAAGTGTATCTTTACTTATAGTACATATGAATGATATAATAAACCGCCGGTATCAAAATTCATCGATGATCTCGAAAACATTCTTACTTTTTAGCAAGCTCGAAATAATAGTAGCAACAATACGCTCACTATAAAATAATTGGTCGCGGGAAACGGGATCACGACTTTTCCGCTTTCAAAACATATAGACTTCCATAGAATACAACGCTCCCTCATTACCTTAAGATCGTTTAACGTAAATCCTACGCTGTTATGGCACAAACTAACTTGGCCCCGATATAGAATTTTCTTGTTTTTCCTTTTTTTTCTTTGACTCGTCCGCAAATAATTTATTTTTATTTATTAGTATTATTTTAAAAAAATCCGCAAATGCGCTGCATAGCGCCAGTGATGAAAAAAGTTAAAAAGTTAAAAAGGTATAATAAAAAGTTAAAAAGTTAAAAAGGTAAAAAGTTAAAAAGTTAAAAAGTTAAAAAGTTAAAAATATACTCGAATTAAAATCCAAATGCATCAAACTACTTCCTATTATCAAAGTTTTCAGATCACGAAAGTCATAAATTATTAATGAAAATATTCAAATTTTCTTTTAGTCGTATCCAAATCTATAAGTGCCATGTATTTTCCGGTCGATTTTTTAAAAAAATTACATCGCATACATCGCTTTGCAGACTACCGTAGGAGGCGTACTGCGTCCCTGGTCTAATACGCTCTCTGACAGTTGTTCCAACGTTTATTCAAAAAATGTACTCCTATAAAGATTTCACGTCTCAGGACGTCGTCCCAGACTTAATTTAAAAGTTCCGAAATCTCCTATATACAGTAACGATTCCCCCCTGAAAACCGTATTAATTCTATCCTCAGTTTAATCAGACTGCAATCGCTGCAATCACTGCATTCTGAAAATTAAAAAAAGTTTATCTTCCTATCCGCCGTAAATTTAAGGCAAACGAGCCACCAGACTAATTGCAAGTCGAGCCGTTTAAGCTGTAGTATGTTCCGCAAATACAGTGATTTGCTATACAGATGAAGTGAGGACCGCACCGATAAGAGTTCAATTAGTCTTTAAACATGTTTTAAATGTTCGGAGTAAACCATAATGTTAGAAACCAACAGATGGCCACTTATTCCTCTCTTGAGATCCGCAAGTTTTTTTTTAGTGTTTTTTTTTTGTTTTGTAAAAAATAAAAAAATAAATTTAAATTTCTAATGTAAAAATGTTTTTTTACAAAAAATAAATACCGATACTTGAAGGTTTATTATAAAAATTTAAAAATGCACTAAAAACTAAAAAATAATTACTTCCAATGAGAAAATATATATCAGAGTGATATAACACTTAAGTGGTGATATCGTAATTCTTATACAAAATTAATACCTTAATTAGAGTAGGATTCATATTACATATTACAATATCTAGGCACAATTTAATGAACATTTAATGCAGTTTTTAATTATTATTTTAATATATAATATGAATCCTACTCTAATTAAGGTATTAATTTTGTATAAGAATTACGATATCACCACTTAAGTGTTATATCACTCTGATATATATTTTCTTATCGGGAATAATTAATTTTTACTTTTTAGTGCATTTTTAAATTTTTATAATAAATCTTCAAGTATCGGTATTTATTTTTTGTAAAAAAGCATTTTATTTTACAATTGTTAGCGTTATGCTTGAATTTTTTTCTTGATAAAAATCAATGTTTTTTCACATTATTCTCCATACTTTATACTTGAAAAAAAAATCGATTTCTTTATTTTGAACTGCATTTCCACGGTAAAAACATCAAAAGCTATATTTCCATGGTAATTTGGCAAATTTATAATATTTTAAGTCAATAAATCTAACTTGACAGTGAAACCAATCATGAATGAAAAGCATCCAAAAAGCTTCAACTCCCGAATTATTAAGGATAACTCAAAAACTACCGATCAGATCTTGATCAAATTTAAATGAGACCGCATGAGGAGCACCACCTTTCAAATAAACGAAGAATCGTCAAAATCGGTTCATCTAGAAACAAGTTCTGAGGTAACACACATGAAAAAATAAAATAAAAAAAATACAGTCGAATTGAGTACCTCCTCCTTTTTTGAAGTCGGTTAATAATGAAACTGAATATTTCTTTCTATGGTGGAAATTTAGATGCGGCAAATTTATCATTTTATAATAGTTTGCCTTGTTCGCGTGATATAGGACATAAGCAAAGAAACAGAAACTTCAGATCCCACCTGAATATACCCCACGTTAAATCTTTTTTAATATCTCTTTTCCATTTTACTACTACTACTAAAGATTTACTATTCCATGTTTCCCGCGTTTATCCGTTTATACTTATTTTACGGGTTTATTTATTCTCATTTATTATTCGTTAATTTTATATGAAAAACTTGATTTAATGGAATAATAAAATAGAATATATAATTTAATTAAATAAATGCGACGACGTCGTTATACATCCGCAGACCGCTATGCTCGACAGTTTAAACGGAAACGGGACCGTGATGGATGTAATGAAACTCGAAAACTGTACAAGAAAACTAATTTTTTTTGTCGAATATTTGTATATTTTTCGGTTGGAATCTAATTAAAAATCGGATCGGATACATTTCTATTTCATCGGCGAAAGATAATTTAGCTTCCGGATAGTGGTAATTTTTTTGTTTTTGTGCGTCCGTGTATGTAGGTGGCGGTTCGCCTTACGGGCAGGGGGAAAATAGGGTTGACGTTGACGTCAGGCCAAAAAACAATCAGCTGCAAGAGTAATGATGGACAACGAGGCCAAAACTGTAACACGTTTCGCTGTAGTAACAATATATAGGTTATTTTAAAAATTACCTTTTTGTTAGTTTGTTTTCTTTGAGGCTAACGAATTTCCCTACTGTTTAAAGCATTACACGGACATCTTTACAGTTATCCTGATCCTTCAGATCACTGTAAAGTGTTCGTCACATTTGGCGCGTATGAAAATTTTCTCCATTTTCGAGTGACAAATTTTCATGTTCCTATGAATATTCGGCGTTCCTCGTTAACAGTCGCTAAAAATGTTTACCGTAGTTTACGAAAAGCTCGTCAGTACCTTACCCGGTTCGCAGTTTCGAATCGCAGTTGTATATACACGGTTGGTACAAAAAGTCCCCGGACTGCCGCTATAAAATCCGTACTAGTGGCGCGATTTGTTGTAAATTCACGTTGTTTATACTTCAATATTGTGAGAAGAGACGACGAAAGTTTCAGGTGGCTACCTGCATTAGTTTACTCAGAAGACCGCCAGTTGTGAGCGAACCTCTGTGTACTATGTCACGTTTGCGATAATGGAATAATAAAGAGCCGCGATTAAATTTTGTTTTTTGTTTGGTAATTCGTTTTGTGCTGGGATCGTACTCGAAACAGCAAAACTAATCGCCGATAATGATCGTCTTTAAAAAATTCGGGTCCATATCGGCGGCTTCAATGAGAGTCTCGCGCGCCTTCCGGCTCTGTTCTTTTTGTTCGGCCATAAAGGGAAATGCGATACGAGCCTGGCATCCAGCTTCTTTTTACCCACAACATTGCTAAGAATGTTATGAATATGGTACTCACGTTTAGTTTATTTTCGATAAACCGGCACGTCACTCGCCGATTTTCAGCGAGTACAGGTTGCACACGAGCCACGTTTTCGTCGGTAGTCGTTCCGCTCGGGCGTTCTCCGCACGGATCGTCTTCCAACGAGCTCCGTCCACTTTTAAATCGGCGATACAAAACACGTTGTACGGCTTACACATTCATCCTTGTATGCGTTTTTCTTTAAATTGTACACGTTTCTGATGTAAACAAAAAACAAAATTTAATCGCGGCTCTTTGTTCCATTATCGCAAACGTGACACAGTACACAGAGGTTCACTCACAACTGGCACTGTGCTAAGTGTAAACTAGTGCAGGTAGCTACCTGAAATTTTCGCCGTCTCTTCTCACAATATTGAAGTATAAGTACTATGAATTTCAAATAAATCGCGCCACTAGTACGGATTTTATAGCGGGAGTCCGGAAACTTTTTGTACCAACCGTGTAAAATCGAAAAATTAAAAGAGATGAAACATCCGACATCCGCTATTTAATAAATAATAAATTCTGACATCTTAAAAGTTTATTTGATTTTTCGTCTTTGTTGAAAATTTTCCAGCTGAAAAAAAAACAAACAAAAAACAAAAAAAACAATCGAGAAATAAAAAATAAAAAATTCCCAGTGGCTGCGACGACTCACCTAAAAACAGTCTCCATGGACTACCCAAATCGGCGGTCTGCATTTTTATGCACAAGAATAACCTTAGATTGTGCTCAAAATTTTCATTAAAAATCAACGAAAAATACGTGTAAACTTTCATTGGCAATTTGTTAAAGTGGAATATTAGTTTGCATCAAAATTCCGAAATGTACACGTTGATCAGAAAATAATGGTAACGTACGGTAAGGAATTTCAAATGAACGTTACCTTTCCAGCCTGTTGTAAAAATAAAAATAATCATAATCATAATCATAATAATAATCATAATCATAATCACAATAATAATCATAATCACAATAATAATCATCATAATAATAATAGTAATAAAAACCAAAAAAGGACGAAAGCAAAAAGATCATTAAGGAGAACTATAGAAATATATCGGAAAAAATGGGTAAAGCGGCGGCGGCGCGTCATTCGAAACGGAGAGAAAACGAGAAATTTTGACACGCTTTAGTCCTGATCCGGATATTAATTTAACGTTAGGCTGTTATTTGCACGAAAAACGGAGCATGATATAAACAAAATACGACAATAGCGACAAACTCGAATTATAGCACAAGCAGAAATGGAGCGCTCCAGAAATGGTAACGCTGGAAAACTGGAGCGACGGGTGTAAATTCCAGAATAGTTCGCGCCAAATGTAATTTCAAATTCGCAATAATGTCACCTTTGATCAGCGTTTCTGGGATATACGCGAAATTTATTAGAAATGATACTGCAGTCTATGCTATCAGTATCTCTTGTCTACATCGTACGACCGCACTTAATTTCGATTCGTTGCCACGATAACTGCTAAATGCCCTTATTTAGTTTTGATACATCCACGGACGTTTTTTCTTTCTGACGCAATCCCGTTGCGCTGGAATTAAATTTCCCCCGCTACTATCGGTTAATTTTTAGTAGTTTTTTTTTTTTTTTTTTTTCTAGAGGAGAGTGTTCCCACCGATTTAATTTCATTCGTTAATCTGTTTGTTTTTTGTTTTTTTTTTTTTTGCTGTTTTTTCTCTTATTTTTTAGATTTATTTTCAGAGGTACGAACGCCGACAGAGATAGGTTGCATTCCCTGGTAAAGTTTTGAAAAATACAAAAATCAAACGACAGGAGGAAAATAAGATTGGCTTTATTTATGTAGTAATAAAATATATAGGGCGAAGTAGTTTTGAGAAAAACCGTTTTTTTTTTTTTTTTTGTTTTGCTTTTTTACCAATTTGCTTATTAAGTAAAAAAAAAAAAATCCGGGGAAATAAAATTATTTTCAACTAATTTTGCGTAAATTGGCTGCGTTTCGCCAGCCCCGCCCATTTTGAGTTGGGAAACCAAAATAGGCTTATTCGTTTGTGCTTCGTTTGTGCTTCTTTGTGCACGACTTTTTTTTGTTTGTGCTCTCCCCCTTCATAGTTTAATTAGAAAAGTCTTTGAGCGGGGCTGGCGAAACGCAGCCCCGCCCATGTAAAATTAAGGAATGAAAATTATGCCATTCGTTTGTGCTTCGTTTGTGCTCCTTTGTGCACGACTTTTTTTTTGTTTGTGCTCACCCCCTACCTGATTTGGTAAGGGTGGGATCAGCCCCGCCCATGTAAAATTAAGGGATGAAAATTATGTCATTCGTTTGTGCTCCTTTGTGCACGACTTTTTTTTGTTTGTGCTCACCCCCTCCCTGATTTGGTAAGGGTGGGATCAGCCCCGCCCATGTAAAATTAAGGGATGAAAATTATGTCATTCGTTTGTGCTTCGTTTGTGCTTCTTTGTGCACGACTTTTTTTTGTTTGTGCTCACCCCCTTCCTGATTTGGTAAGGGTGGGACTAGCCCTTCCCATGTTGAGATGTGTTACTCATTTGTGCTTTGTTTTGTGCTTCATTAGGCACGGATTGTTTTTATTTGTAGTGAATTTGAATGGGCGAGGCTGGAGAAACAGTACCTTAAGGGTATGAAATGGGATGTTGTAAATACAAATATATACGCTTTTGACAGTATAATTTAACCATCAATCTTCTGTGTAATCGACAATTCGAAATTAGCTCAATTATTTGTTTCTTCCGCCTAGCGTTTTTAAATTCATTTCTTTCAGGGACAATACATTAAGAAAATAATGCTCCACACATACTAGGTAAAGCATTAATATACAAGAGTATAACAACGAGTCATTTTGATTCTAATTTTCAACTTCAGTTTTCAGATTTCCTATATTTTATGTTGTTTTCTCAATTTTTCATATATCTTGTTATAAACTGTAAAAAAATTTTTTTTGTCTATTTTAAGATAAATTTTATGTTTTGTAAATTTTTTTATTATTTCATCATTTTAAAATTTTTAGAAAATATAAAACTTTTTAGAAACCATAAAAAATGTACCTCTATTTAAATTTTAAATTAACAAAAAAGAAAATTAATTTTACTCAATTTAATGTGTTTTAATATAATGCGATTGCCATAGTTTTGGAATTCAACTCAATTAATTTAATTAAAATTGGTTTAAACTTAATTAAAATTTTTAATAATCTTACATTTATAAACACATTTTTTCGATTTTAATTCGATTTTATCTAACATAATAATTCAGATTTAGTCTCACTTTTAATTTGAAAGCCACTGTTTTATAATATTCAGAAAAATGAATATAGTTGCTTAAAGATTACTACACATATCTTCATTAATATGAATGTCATATATATTTCACTTTTATTTTCTTTTTATTTTCGAGTCTGGTGTTCTAATAGTATTTATCATTGAATGAATTTTTTGCATATATGAAAGTATTTAATTGTCGTTATATAAAATAAAAAAAGGAAAAAACGGGCGCTAAAAACTTTATGTAAAAATATTAGAAAGTAAAGTATAAAATCTTCTTCTACAACAATAAAATTAGTATAATAATGATGAAATATACCAATAAAAATTATAATTTAAATAAAATAATAATATTTTAATATAACATTTTATATTTCAAGATTAAAATTTGAAATTTCAATTAAAATATTATCACAAAAAGTAATTTGATTTATTTTTAAACATCGCATGTACGTAATGACTGTAGGTTTCAACTGTCCTCAAAAATGAGCAATTTTGCAGTCCCGACAGTTTTGACTGTGACGAGTCGTGTTTCGGAAATGTTTTTTTGTTAGTTATTATTAATATTCTTTTTGGTAAAAGTCGTTCAATTCAGTATTTAATTTCTAGCCATCGCAGTCCATCTGATTCATGTTATTTTTCTATGCTAACTGTCGTAGCTGACGATTTATTGAAATTGTATTTTATTTATTCTAGTCTGGAGCCATGCCAAAGTTTTCTTCTAATCGAAATTGCTAGCGTACTTATATTTTGTTTCTTCTACGTTGAATAAACATGTAGTATTTAGTAAATAGTAAACAATTTAGCCAGTTCGTTTCCATATGTATTAACTGTTTCGTCTATTCTAATTTTTCTAAAATGGAACGGGAGGAAGAAAGAATTTTAAGATTGTTAGCCAATATTGACGAGGAACCGGAATGTATTGCAGTAATTGTTCCGATGAATCTAATATTGATATATCGGAATGCAGTGATCATGATTCGAATTCGGAAATTTCTAACAATGAAATATGTGAAAATAATGAAGGAAATGATTTGAGTCCAAATGATGCACCGCAATTGGTGTATACTGGAAAAGTTGGCCACACTTTGTGGAATATACACTCACCTCCGAAAAATATTAAAATTCCGAAGAAAAATATTTTACGAATTCGTATACCCCGAGTAATTGATAGCGCTCAAGATATTAACACACCCACAGATATCTGGAAGTTATTTTTTACCAATGAAATTGTTGAAAATATCACAACAAATACGAATATATGGATTCAGAAAAATAAGGATAAATTCAGTAGAGAAAGTGATTGCAGCTGAAATACCGTCAGTAAAGTTTAAAGCTCTTTGTGGACTACAATATTTAGAAGGAGTTTATAAATCTTCGCACATTAATTTAGAAGACTTATGGACAACAGATGGAACCGGGATACAGTTCTTTAGAATTTGCATGGCACAAAACCGGTTTAAATTTTTACTGCGAGCGACACGATTTGGTAATTTAAATTCCCAGGAAGAAAGAAAAGGAGTGGATAAACTAGCACCAATAAGAGACCTTTTTGAACCATTTGTACACCTTTTTGCGGTCGATGAACTGGTGTGTTTTGATTTATTTGTATAGAAATTAAAATTAATTTTTTTTATAATCGTTGAAGACATTTTTATGTTTTTACATGGTATTTTTTGAGAAACATAAGATGATGCATTAAAAAGTGTACAATATTTTTCGAAATGCTTAAAACTAATACTATCATACACATATACGCTAACATTTTTAGTTTTTCATGTAGAAGGATAACTACATAATGTATGTATGTATATTTCTATAACTTTTAAAACGTTAGTAGCGTATGTTAAAATATAGAATTTAGTGACCCAGAGAAATCCTCCGTGTGCATCCTCTCGCGTCATTTATTCTTTGCGACCTCTCGTGGGTTAAATTGTTTTCAAGGAAGATGGAAACATAGGGATGGAAAGTTTTTTGAGAATAATTATTTATGCCTTCAAATGTTGCGGCCGAAATGCTTGCAAAAACATTAGCAGTAATATAACAACTGATAAAAATCTTATACATACATAGTCTTTATAAATGAGACCGAATTTTAAAGTGTGAAAATCATTGTTAAAACGAAATGCCAATCGTTGTGTTCGTAAAACGCATCCTGCTCGGTTGCGGATGTGAACATTTTATTTTAGTTGTCTCCGAATAGTGTCGCTTTGTCTCTGGATAAATAATGTTATTACAGAAATAAATTATATGATATTAACCAACATATTTTTATAACTAAAAGTAAATACTGTAAGTGAATATAAAAAATAAAATAAACATATTACTTATTTACTAAAATCAATTTCAGATATAAAAAAAAAGCGAGTTACCAAACACGGTATTTAATTATCGGCTGTTAAGAATATGTAAAAAAGAAAAAAAAACATACCAAAAATAGAAGATCTGAATTCGATATAATCCACTGTGTATTAAGAGAACAAAAATCTAAAATTTGTAAGGACTCAGTTTAATAAAAATTAATAAATGATCATAAAAATTTACTCACAGAAGAAACACATAAACTGACAGAAATAAAGCCAAAACAGAACTAGTTATCTGGAAAAGACTGTGTTACTATAGAGAGAGAAAACAATAACAGAAGAAAAGGATTACAAAAAAAAAGAAATTTAATATTTTGGTGCATTTACATTAGTGTAAATCGACGCGGTGTACATTTACTGTTACGAGCAATTGTTGACAAGATGGTCAGTTATAGTAATACGTGTGAATTCCTCAAAAATCAGCAAAACCAATAAGCTCAGTGGATGAAAATTATAAATATGATGCTATGGCCAGACTCGAATTGCGCACCATCGTTTACCTGGCCGACGGCTAAAAAAGGTCTAGTAATCTAAACACTCGAATTGCGCACCGCACCTTTGCCGCTCTGAAATATAAAAAAACAAACGAAAACGGCACCGGGACCATGATATTTGTTAGACTCGGTGGTTCCAAAACTGACTGCCGCTTTATAACATTTGAGTGTTCGATGGCTTTAAACATTTTTACGCTTCATCGTATAGTTAAAAAATGGCATTTCGTCACTTAACAAACCTCTGTCGTCCTTGCATTATTTAATTTTGATCAATATAGGACATGTAATGTTATTTCGGTTATGTATTTGTAAATAGATGATTTTTCATAATTCTCCTGCTTAATTTTACACTTCGATTAACTAATAAAATAAATTTGAATTTTGAATAACATTTAATGAAAACACATCAAATAGACATCAGTTTGATTTCATCAAACAGCATGCAATATCGAACACCATTAAGGTTACACTTTAAATTGGTCACCAGTGCTTGCGTGGTTGAAATAAATTGAGAAATTTAGAGGTCAGTTAATTTATATTTAGTAGTTAATAATTTGTCGGCCACCATTACATTTTTGAACATATTCTGCATAACACTAACCTACCTAACTTAAACTTTTATAAATGTAGAATCCGCACGGTAGCGAAATAGTATATACATAAATATTTCAACAACTTTTTCAGTATACAGCCAATTTTTTGTAAAATCCAAGCTAATTTCGAATTGTCTATTACACAGAAGATTTATGGTTAAATTTCATTAGAGCACGCACCATACTGTCAAAAGATTATTTTCTTAATGTATTGTCCCTGAAAGAAATGAATTTAAAAACGCTAGGCGGAAGAAACAAATAATTGAGCTAATTTCGAATTGTCGATTACACAGAAGATTGATGGTTAAATTTCATTGGAGCACGCACCATACTGTCAAAAGCGTATATATTTGTATTTACAACATCCCATTTCATACCCTTAAGGTACTGTTTCTCCAGCCTCGCCCATTCAAATTCACTACAAATAAAAACAATCCGTGCCTAATGAAGCACAAAACAAAGCACAAATGAGTAACACATCTCAACATGGGAAGGGCTAGTCCCACCCTTACCAAATCAGGAAGGGAGTGAGCACAAACAAAAAAAAGTCGTGCACAAAGAAGCACAAACGAAGCACAAACGAATGACATAATTTTCATCCCTTAATTTTACATGGGCGGGGCTGATCCCACCCTTACCAAATCAGGGAGGGGGAGAGCACAAACAAAAAAAAGTCGTGCACAAAGAAGCACAAACGAAGCACAAACGAATAAGCCTATTTTGGTTTCCCAACTCAAAATGGGCGGGGCTGGCGAAACGCAGCCGCGTAAATTATAACGCCACGCCATTAATGTAATTTTTAATATTTTTATTACATAATGACTTTTTTAGTCCTAATCAATATAGTTTTATACAAGGCAAAGGTGCGTGGATGATACGTTATTTCACCACATTAGACAAAAAAAAATCCTTGTTAGCAAGATACCGGCATAAGAATATTTAGCAACAAATAAGATCTATGTTATTTTCGGTTGAAGAGCATTGGTGCCAAGATCAAAGTATAAAGAGTACATTTTAAAGTGGTTAAACGAGATGATACAGTATCCTTAGGACCTCAATATCCCTCGCGAGAAATTTATAAATGCGATGAAAAGGAATTTTTTCTAAGACTGTACAATTATTGTTTATCCACTGTGCCATAAAAAAGAGAAGCAAATTAGCTAATATGTATAATAAATTAAGGGATCTCAAAGATATTCAGTTAGAAACGTATAATAGGAGTTACGAAGGGTTGTGTAGAAATAAAACAATTCATATGATGACTAGAAATATTGGGAGCAACAGTCTCACTAGAACATCGAATGCTGTACATTATTACAATAATAATAACCATTATCAGTATTATAAGGATAACAATATACCACTGTTTAAAGGGGTGAGCTAATGTCGGCTAACTAGATTTGTCAAATATAAATTGAGATTAATCAGAGGTAGACAGAGTAGTTTAGAAAGTATTGAACTGTATGCGTCTAGGGTCACGATTGCCCGATAATCAAAAATGATTAATAAAACGAGTCCGGTAGAAAATAAATTTTTTTTTTTTTTAATAAGTTGCGGGCTTACCCGTCTGCGGGTGTGTCCAACACTATTATCGTTTATTCATAAATATAATTACAAAGACACTTCACATTATATACAGTACACGTATCATACGATTACACTTGACGAACATCCGTTTTACTTATATACATACGATCGATTCTCCACCATTTGCCCATATACAATTAAAAACTAACTTACCGTCACTCATTTATGTTCTCAACCAACCACTGCTTAATTATTAGTTTCCAAAGTCCTATCTTTGTGTTCATTAAATCTTCTGGAATTCGTACCAGCAATTTAATTAATACCGTCTTATCCGTGTTGTCTATCTTGCTATTTATACCTTTTTGGTCGGGTATAGTACACTTCCCTATGACTCCTAGTTATTCTGCCATTTTTCGTCGAAGATAATGGAGTATTATTAATCTTATACTCACGCAGTCGGTGATAATAATATAACATCTTTGGAGACATTTCTTTTTTCTTTCTCCACCAGGTAATGTTACTGATAACCTGATCTTTTTTGGAAATTATTATCTTTAAGTATCTCTTCTGTTGATTATTAATCCTTTTGATTATTGTACTCATTGATCCCCTCTAAATTGATATTCCATATAAGATTCGAGACAATAGCGTTAAAGTATACACGAAGACGATGCATTTGGTATTTATTGAGCTAATCTATATATAATGCTGGTATCATTTGCCTAACCTTGTTTGATAAATTTGTTATATGCTTGTCTCAAGATAATGTTCTGTCAAAAGTTAATCCAAGGTATTTAAACCTCATCCGTCGTTTCCAGCGGAGTACAACCACAATTCAAGGTAGGAGTCAAACAGTTATGTAAGCAACTATTACTATGCATTATAATATAGGATTTGTGTGTTCTATATCTGCTGGACTCCTTATATATAAAACCTTCGATTTCTTTATATTAATCGTCGGGTGTTTATCGTGTGTCCATCTAACATCCTCTTGCAACAGTTTTTCGGCCACATGAATGTCATGCTGCTTAATTACGAGTGCTATATCATCTGCATAGGCGTATACAGTCGAATGTTTAACACATATTTGTGAAGGGAGTTGGTGTAAATCAAAAACAACAACGGAGCTAATATAGTTCCTTGTCCTATACCTCTTAAAGCAGTTTCCTCTTTACTTAGTTCTTCATCGACTTTCACAACTCTCGCTCTACTACGGATGTAACTTTCAAACCATTTATTTTGTTTGCCTATAATACCAATAATACCTTCCATATTCAGCAACAGTAGTTGATGATTCACCGCATCAAATGCTTTACTGATGTCTATAAAACTTACGAGAAACTGTTTTCTAATTATCAGCTTTTTTATTGATTCTAGTTGTTAATGCTCTTAACAAGGAAACTGTTGATTTCCCTTCTCTAAAGCCGAATTGGTTATTGTGTAGTGGATTATTTTCCTGCAGATAATTTCTTAAGTGAGACGCAAGAAATTGTTCCAAGAAATAATCGTAATTGGTCAATAATTTTCGCATGCTCTCGCTTCACCACTTTTATATATAGACCGGATAATTGCGGTTTTAACTCCTTCAGAGACAATACTTTCTCTTTAGTAGAGCAATTTATTAAATTTTTTATTACTGGAGTGAGGACTGCTACATTATTTTTGATGTGTGAAGCTCTTATACTATCCCACCCAGGAGCTTTGTCACTGGGTAGTTTGTTAATTATTTGTTCTACATGTTTGTTAGTAGCTTTTGGTATATAAAATTACGTGAGTGTCACCTCCGGATACGGACTATTCAGTAACTCTATGTTACAAGTTGATACTGTTAATAACCAGACGGTAATTTCATCCAGGGTATGGAGAGAGTTTGGAGAACATTATAATAAGACAGCTCTGCCAAAATTACCCATTACTAAGAGAAGGGCGATTTCGGCGTGCGAAAAGGAAAAATAAAAATTGTAGTAGTTACGATAAAAATGCAGAATCATATATGTATATATGCGTTATGTGTATTTCATTTCAGCGTTAAATGTTGAGATTATTCTCCCATAGTGATTTTCTTTCAGAAATGCATGCGGTAGTCAACTTTGAAGTTCAAACTCAAATCTATAAGAGATAGCCACTAAATTAGCATTCCTTTTAAACAATACGGGAAAAGTATAAAACTGAATGTATTAATAGAAGAGTTGCGGATGAGTCTAGAAAATACAGAGGGGTATCAGGATCTGAGTTGAACTGAACCCAAAGTAATCTCAAGCAGCGCAGAGAAAATTAAGAATAACCAAGACAAAAGAGATAACGTAGTAGTGAAGATAAAAAAAACCTGACAAGGTTAATGAAAAAATACAAGAGCATATTTTCTGCCCGATCTGAATGATGTAATGCATATGAATTTAGAATAAAAGCAATAAATCGGAGAGTGTTTAATGTTACACAATAGCGAAAGTAAGAAGGAGAAAGGGGAATCTGAACTAAATAAATTGCTGGAACAGGGGATTCCGTCAACATCGTCGTACTATAATTCAATTGTACTAATTAAAAAACGGCTCCGTAAGACTGTGTATTGACGAAAAAGAAATAAATAAAATGATTCAAAAAGACACCGGTGGAAATTGAAGAATCGCTTTACAAACATAAACGATAGAAGAAATCCCATCATCTCTCTTCTCCGTCACAAGCAGAAACACAATTATTAAGGAACAGATTGATCAACCTTCAACGATATTGTAGCGAACTTTGCAGTCAGTCATCAACTTTTAACAAAATACGGACACCACATTTCTAAGATATGGAAGACCAAGGAAATCATTCGAATCCTGAAACTAAAAACAATAACAACCCGATCCGTATTTAACGATTGGTTTTATTATCTTCCGTTACTAATAAAATTTTTGAACGAATTTTTAACAACCAACTTCTTTGATTTCTCGAATTTAAAAAGTAATGCTGCTTCAGAGTGGGTCGGTTTACTATTAAAAAAAAAAAAAAAAAAAAAATACTATTGATTAACTGATGCACTTAAGAAATTTTATACAGGAATCGTTTGCAAATGAATACCGTCATCTAACTGTGTTTTTTTTTTTTCTTTTTTCGATTTTATAAAAGCGATCGATCAAATTTGAAAAACAAGATTTTATCCATACAATAGAACTAGAATATCCGAGATCCCCTTAATCTTTTTATCCGGAATATTCTTATCAATTAACGCTTTTGTCATATTACAACCCATCCAATGGAGTTTCTCAATAATCTGCTGCAAATGTCCTACACTGTTAAAATGAGAAATTTCGGAAGACATTCTGCGGTTTAAAATGAGGGTCGGAAGAATAATGTTTCAAGCCAAATTTTTTTATATTTTTAAGGGTGCAGTTGGAATCGGTAAAAAAAAGATGCCTCGTTCCATTTAAAAAACTAACTCACGGACTGAATAGGTCACCTCCGGTAGAGTGGGAAGAAGAGTCAGAAATATTTCCCTCCGATATGGCACAATCAATCTACTACTATTAGGCTCTGAATTTTTTATTTCACTAGATATATTCTAGATTTTAGAGAGGTTGGATGGGTGGTTTGAGACACCCTGCACATGAATTGTATTTGCCTAATAAGAATTTAATCACTGCGCGGTATTTAATGTGCTGCGGCTGAATTTTGTACTAACATTAGTCTACCACTTTTTTACCGCGATGATTTAACGGATTAATATTTAAATCTCCGCAGATGATGGTAGGAATTTAAACGAAATTATATATAATTTATTTATTTAAAGTCGCTCGGCCGCCGGGGCCATTTGCGACGCCGAGAAGTTACATCTTATAAGTAATAGACTAATA
The DNA here is from genome assembly GCA_039619475.1 of Icerya purchasi. NCBI lineage: Eukaryota > Metazoa > Arthropoda > Insecta > Hemiptera > Monophlebidae > Icerya > Icerya purchasi. The sequence goes on along the minus strand of CM077116.1, from coordinate 318,406,696 downwards.
AATAAAAAGTATAAAAAGAAAATTAAAATAAACAAAAGAAAGAGAAAAAAGAAAAGAAAGGAGACGAACGCTGCTACACATCAAAACTATATAAAAGAGAAAAGTCTGGTAAGCTTAAAAAATTTAAAAATGTAATTCATTTATTTTAAAATTCTTACAATTTTAAAACTGCGAGTGATTAAAATTAAAGAACCGATCAATTTAACTTATAAATCGTATCGAATTAACGCGAAATTATGTACATCATATCGAATTGCCTAGTAAAAATCGGTAATGTGTTGTGTTTCTTTGTTACCGACTTTAAAAAAAATTAAGTTATTCTACGTTCGTCGTGTATTTCTTTTTTTAATTTATTTGTTTGCATTCTTCTTCTTTGCCACCGTTCCTCAATTCCGAGCGTCGAGATCTATCATCTAATCTTCTTCTTCTTTCTCACCTCTACCTTTCGGTTGGTGGGCAATCTAATTGTACATCTCAGCTGTACAAATATAGGTAGTGTACTAGGCAATTGTTATATTCACGCGAGTGTACATGCGCAAGACTTCATTCAGAACTGATTGTAATCGCTTATCATCTAATGTTATGTATGATTAGTCTGCAGGCTTCTCGATTTTCCGCCGCTTGCATCAAACCCTCGATTGATAAGCCCGTCCATTTCTTCATCTGGTCCACATATCAGTTTGGAGCACGTCCTCTTCTCCTTTTCCTGTCCACTTTTCCTTGTATAATCAATTTTTCTAAAGAGTCTCTTCTGATCACATGTCCGAAGAACCGTGCCACCTGTTTACGGATTGAAGGAAGTAAACGTTCCTGTTCTCTAATATCAAATTCATTTAATACAGATGTGTTGGTTCTCCTCCCTGCCCATGGTATCCGTAGCGCACGTCGGTAGCATGTCATTTCGAAACCTTCAATACGTTTCTGGCAAGTGACGTTGATGGTCCATGATTCGGATCCGTAGGTGGTGACTGGAAATACCAGCGTCCGAATCAAATGCAGTTTCGTATGTTTACTTATTCCATGATCCTTCCATAACTTTTCTAAATTAGCTAGAATACTATTAGCCATCCCTATGTTTCTTTTTATTTCATTTTCACATTGATCTCTTTGCGATATTTGGACTCCAAGATAGATTACCTTGTTTGTTATTACAATAGCGTTACGTTAAAAATTGTGAAATAAAATGTTTTAAAAAAAAAAAAAAAAAAACACTACATGAAGATTTACTATAAAAATTTAAGAAAAACGCGCTAGAAAGTAAAAAATAATTATTATTCGATAAATAATAATACGTATATTTTATGATGAAATATGCCTTCTGAGGATGATATTATGATAATTAATACTTAATAGAGTCGGTACGGAAATCACAAATTACAATAATAATTAGCATGTAGAGACTTACCATTCAACTTGAAAATTAAAATAGTCAAGTGCTCCGTTTGGCCCGTGTTACTGTACGTAGCTGAGACTTGGTAGCTGAAAGTCAAGTCTATAAAGCGTCTGGGGGCTGGTGAAATTTGGTTAATGCGGAAAATGCTACGCATACCATGGATAGAGAAGGTCTCGTGTTCAGAAGTAATGAACCGTGCCGGCGTAAAACGGGAAATCCTGGAGACTCTAAAATCTAGGAAAATTGCCTGTTTGGGACATATCCTTCGAGGAGAGAAATATGTAATTCCGCAACTAATGATAACTGGAAGAATGGATGGTAAACGAGGAATCGAACGGAAACAACATTCATGGCTCAGAGACCTGCGTCAATGGATTGGAATTGGAGATGTGGAGAGTATTCTCCTATTGGCGGAGACCGGCGAATTACGTGGACAAGTGGAATAGTGATCGCCAACGCTCTATGTAGCATACGGCCCCTGAAGAAGAAGAAGAAAAATCAAACATTTCATTAAGAGTATTCACTAAATTGTTTCTAGATATTGAAATTTGAATTTGGTGTACCGGAACTCTAATAAGTATTAATGCTGTATAAGAATTATTATAACTAGTGTTCGCCCATTGGTCGAAATTCGACCATAATTATTATTAAAAATTTGAGGAAAACAAATATGAATTTGCATATTCCCAAAATTTTTTTTTTCTACTCTTATACATTCGTTCATTGAACATCTGAGAACAAACACACTTTTATACGTACTTACAATAGAAAACAGTTTAGTCCTATTATAATTGAATAAAATGTACAATAAAATAACAGTAAATCACTCATTTATTGATACTAAATGGCACCTTAAGATTTAGTACACTGTAAAGAAACCAATAATGATGATTATTAAGAAAAAGTAAAACATTTTAATAAGATCAGATTTTTACTAGCTATAGCGATTTCATTTTTCACTTTTTGTATTAATTTTTTATGTAAATAAGAAAAAAAGATAATTGTTTCCAAAATTTTTGTACTGATAACAATAGCTACTAAATAAAAAAAAAAAAAAAAAAGAAAGAAAGAAAATCGGTTAATAAACAGATCAGAAAAAGGTACTGATTTGTCTTTGCCTATTTATATATAGATATTACACTTTAAGTTATATTTCGATACTAATTATAGTACGAATAATACGTGTTGTTTGCTCGCGTTCTTGTCCGGCTTATAAGCTCGCATTGTTATCGGGATATCGGTGAGATCGTTTCTTTTGTTTATTTATAATACGCTCAATCTTCTCTATTCATACATAGATTTGATTTTATTTCGAAGAGTAATACGTGTTATTTCGAACAGTATTTATTTTTATTTATTTATTTTATTCTATTTTATTATTTTTTAATTTGTCTTTCTTTTACTATCATTTATTTATTTCCTTTTTTCTCCTCCCACTTTTTTTGGATTAACCGATGAGTACGTCTAGTGGGGGCTGCCCTGCGGCCTACGCCAAAGATACTAAACCGGCAAAAACGAATTTAACCCTTCAAATGGACATGGACGCTTCAACCAAGCGTAAACCAACCGGTCCCCTTTCACCGGTCGCGTCGATCCCTAGCAAAGATCTTCGACTATCAGAATCTGACTTATCAAAACTTTCCGGCAGTAATAATAATAGTAGCAGTAATAATAATAATAATCTTAGTAAAAATAATTCTAATGATAATGCTATCGAAGCTATTAAAAATTTCAATATAAAAACTTCCCACGACATTATCGATAATAGTACAAAAATTAATAATAAAAATGAGGTAATTCTTTTCCCTGTAGAGTATAATGGTTCTATACACATTATACTGCAATCGCTCTCTGAGCTTAATATAGGAAATTTACATCCATTTGCTGCTGCTAAAATTCTCTATAATAGAACTAAATCAATCACAGAAATCCTCCGAGCGGGCAGTAATAGACTTAGACTTTTTTTTAGGGATATTAGCTCAGCAAATAATTTTCTTCTTGATTCTGACTTCCTTAATAAAAATGACTTTAAGGCCTTTATTCCTAATAATCTATTGTTCTCTTTTGGCATTATTCGTAATGTACCTGTAGATATTACCGAAGAAGAATTATTGGAAGATATTTCAGCGGAAGTGCCGTCAATTCGACGACTCAAGAAAAGAGATGGCGATAAATTTCGTCCAATTCCTCTAATTGAAATTAAATTCAAATCACCTTTCCTTCCCAGTTATGTTCATTTTTTTCATCTTCGTTGTGCAGTGGAACCCAGCGTAAGACCTCCCATCCAATGCCGAGCTTGTTTTCGTTTTGGCCACACCGACAAGTTTTGTCGCAGTAAACCACGTTGTCCTAAATGTAATGAGTTGCATTCCTTGGATTCTTGTTCAGCTCCGCAGCCGTCAGATTCTAAATGCCTCAACTGCAAGGGTAATCATTTAGCCACCGATAGACAGTGTCTTGTTTTTCAAGACCAGCTTCATCTTCGTAAAATCATGGCTTACAAAAACGTGTCCTATAATGAAGCTAGTATAATTAAAAAATCCAATCTTGCCAACTCAGCTTTTTTTTTTCCGATATAGCTCAAAAAAACCTGCATTCTTCTCCTTGCAAGTTTTCTCGCCGACCCAATCGGTCACAATCTCCCAAATCTCTTCCCGTTCCTAATCAGCATTTCCCTCCTCTTCCGTGAAACAATCGTAATTATCGTAACGGCCTCTTCTTCCCCGAATCAACGCACAGTGCATCGTCTCATAACGTTCCTTCTTATTCTCTTCCCAACTCACCTAACTCTTGCTTGCAACAACAGGTACCAACTACTCTAATTTTTCCTAATCCCAACTCCTCCGTTCCCATGTCAGCAGAAGAAGCTGTCGATAAGCTAGACTTCAGCTTAAACCTTCAAAATACCCCTCCTAACCTACGTCAAAACCCTGAATTTCGCTTGACATCGCTCAAGCTTTTCCAACTGTTATTTGCTCACTGTCCTCCGAATTCTACGGCTACGTAACTGGTCAACTTCCTGTATTTCCGTTAATGGTCCTTATGATTGTGAAATTCCATTCTAATTTCTTCTCTTGCATATGTATAAAATTCGCTATGGTTCTTGTCATTGAATTTTATGTTTTTTCCCAAATTTCTACTCTGTTGTTCTCTTTCCATATTCCTTTATCTAGGCTAACCAGCATTCCGGAGCTCAGGCCGTTAATTCCTATCACATTTCCTTCTGTAATCTTATGTTTCTCCCGGATTGCATTACTGAGAATACAGACATCATACGCCTTATTCCAAAAATATATGTTTCCTATTCCTATTATCACCATTGTCTCGTCTCGCAACTTGAAACTTGCGGGTGATGAGAGCGGTGGAGAATTGTTCATAATTTTTGTTCGGATCAATTTTCTTTTCTCAGCTATACTGTTAAAAGCGAGAAAAGTTACCAGATGTTTCTGTTCTGATCTATATGCTTTGCATTATTTTTATGACCATTGGCTCTTTCTGCGAACTTCGATTGGGTTCGACAGTAGTCGAGGACGGTGTGTGGTTGATTGCAATGCACAATTGTATAAAACTTCTTTTTTCTTTGGTTTTAAACCGTGCAAATCAATACTAATTATTATATGCATTATTCTCATCCTCAAATATCTGACTTTTTCCTTTTTTCATCTTTCCTTCGGTCTTCTTTCAAACACGCTGGGCTACGGTAAAGAAAGACGGTTAGTCTGTTTCAATTTAATCATTTTCAAAATCCTTTTCGTTCCAGTTATGACCCTTTTTAAAGCGAATTTAATCTCTAATTATTCCTTGCTTAATCTTAATTTCTTCACTTTGACCCGCAGCTCTTTCCTTATCATTCCATACCTAATTAAGTTGGTAAGCAAGCGAGAGAGAAAGTGGTTTTCCCTCAGTGAGCATCGCAATAAGTTTTCATATACCTCATTCGTAAGTTATCTGGGAAAACAGATGTCTCTCCATTGTCTTTTTTTGCATCCCTTCTTCTGCCGTATCTTTCCTTGTCTTTATTCAATACTTTCAACTGGCTTTGCGTGGACTACCCGAGCCTACACTCATTCCGTCTCCGATTTTCCTCTCTCTTCCAAATCTGCAGGCTGTAAGGTATTATTTCCCTTCCTCTTCTACACTTACATGGTTCCTTCCCCTCCAACTATTTTTCTGTACTTTAAATGATGTCAAACAGGCTAAATATTCTTCAATGGAACTGTAGAAGTCTTAATGGCAATAAATGCTCTCTCGAAGGTTTGTTGGATCAATATAACATTCAGGTTGCTCTCCTGTCAGAAACTTGGCTCAAACAATCTTCCAATATTCGAATTCGAGGTTACTCCTTAGTCAGTTCGAATCGGGACGACGGCTATGGCGGAGCTGCTATTCTTATAAGAAAAGATGTACATTTCATTCATCATGATAGTTTTTCCTTCCTTTCTTCCAGTCCTCTTAATCCGAATTTAGTTCACGTCTCAATCCCATTGTGTCATGGTAAAAGTTTTAATTTTGTCTCCTCCTACATCCCACCGTCCTATAACTTACGCGATTTCCCATTTGACTTGTTTTTGAATTCTATTCCTCGCCCTTTCATGGTCGGCGGCGACTGGAACTCCCGCTCGCCGCTATGGGGTTGTTCCAGTTATAACAGGAATGGCACAATTATAGAGGAAGTAATTTTCAATTATAATTTAGTTCTACTAAATGATGGTTCTCACGCCTTCTTCAAATCATCGTCTACTTCTAGTTCTATTGATCTATCTTTTGTTTCCTCCGACACAGCTCTTAAATCCTCGTGGAAAACTCTAGATGGTACCTTCGGCAGTGACCACGTTCCAATCCTCATTGTTCTTAATGACTTCCATCTCCCTTCTCTTTCATCTTCATTTACGCCTTTGCATTATGCTGATTGGAACCTGCATAAAACTGATTGGAATAGATTTCGGTTTATTCTGGACTCAGACCTTCCTGCAATACAAGTAGAAAACGATGCTATTTCACAATATTCATCCTTTACTAATTCTATCTCCTCTGCTCTAACACTGTCTTCCCCACTCTATCCTCAAGCCCGGAAATGTCATTCTTTAGGGGCTTCATCATTGTGGTGGAATGGGGACTGCACAGCTGCTGTCAATCAAAGTTTGTCTAACTTTAAATCATTCCGCTCTCAACCTACTTTTAATAATTTCTTGACTTACAAGAGTTCGAACGCTAGAGCCAGATATATTCTCAAAAACGCCAAGAAAAATGCTTGGAAATCCTTTTGCTCTTCCTTTTCTCGATTGACTCCTATTTCCAAAGTGTGTGGAAGTTGGCTAAAGTTTTTAGAAATTCTATTTCCGAACGCCCGTCTAGGTCCAGTCTTCCTAAGGATACTCTTTCTTCTTTCTTTGACTCCATAGCTCCTGATTATGTCCCTAACTATGATGAAGTGGATTCTTTAATTCCTCCTTACCAATTATCACCTCATTTCCTTTCCTCTAACTTTTCCCTCTCTGAACTTCTTTCTTCCCTGAAAAACTCCTCCAACTCCTGTCCGGGCCATGATAAAATTTCTTACTCCATCCTCAAAAACCTATCTGTAAAGTCTCTCCAAATTCTTTTAATCATTTTTAATTCCTTTCTGCAATCTGGTTCTATTCCTGATTCATGGAACACCTTCGTTGTTATCCCAATTCCCAAGAATAATTCCTCTGCCTTTCGGCCCATTTCTTTAGCTTCTTGCCTAAGAAAACTCTTTGAGAGCATGCTTAACAAACGGCTGGTCTGGTGGCTGGAACACAATAACTTGCTTCCAGACAACCAGTTTGGTTTTCGTCCTGGCTTAGGCCCTCCAGATTGTATCAGTCTTTTCCTTGCTGACATTTACAAATCATTTATTTCCAAAGAATTCACAATTGCAGCTTTTATTGATGTAGCCAGTGCATACGAAAGCGTCCATCTTCCCACGCTCAAAAACGTTATGATGTCTTTAAATATCCCTGCATCCATATCCTTCCTAATTATAAATCTTTTTCAAAATAGAACTCTCCTCCTTTCTGCTCCTTCCTTTTTCGCCTCAAGGAAGGTCTTCCAGGGCCTTCCGCAAGGTTCTTGCCTTAGCCCTACTTTATTTAATTTATATGTTTCCGAAATTGGTTTTCTCTCCTTAAAATCCAAAACTTTATTTTTTGCAGATGATATCCTTGTTTACTCCTCTTCCCGTAATCTTCTAGTTGCCAATGAGGAACTAAACAGCTCCTTAAGTACTGTAGAAGAGGCCCTTTTTAACATTCATCTCTTCATTTCCGCTCCAAAATCAGCAGCTGTAGTCTTCACCCTTCGACCTTACAACCCGGGCTCATTTGAAATAAACCTTAAAAATCATTCCATTCCACTAGTCAGTTCTTTTCGTTATCTGGGTATCATTTTATCCCCTCGTCTGTCTTTCCATGAACATATCAGCCATTTATATGCTTCCTCGCTTAAAGTCTTAAACCTTCTTAAAGCTCTCTCACCTACGAGATGGGGAGGCGATCCTTCTGTGTTAATAATGTTGTATAAATCTCTCATACGCTTTAGATTGGATTATTGCAGCTTCTTATATGGCAACGCTTCCAAATCCGTTCTCTACAAATTAGATCGTCTTCAAAACAGTTGCATTCGGCTTTGTCTCGGAGCTCTGAGGTCATCTCCTATCCCAGCCATTCTATCTGAATCCAATATCTGTCCTCTGCTCATCCGAAGATCTAATTTGGGTTATCGCTTTCTCATTAAACGTTTTTCCACTTCCTCGTCAAATATCAGTACCTCTTATTCTTTTATCCTTCGTCACGGGCGTTTTTCCTCCAATAAAATTCCTATACTATCTCATATATCGTTTCGCCTTTCTAAATTTTCCCCTTTTGTCATTCCTCATCACAAGCTTCCATTTTTTTCTTACGTCTATTCCAAATTGTTAAAGCCACCAAATATCATCTTCATGCCATGCTTCCTTAAATCCTCTCCCTCTCATATCGTCAGTATGGAATTTAATAATACAATAAACTCTCTATTCCGTGATCACTCTTTAATTTTTACTGACGGATCGAAGAGCCCGATCGGAGTTGGGGCGGCATTCTTGTGCCCTCAGTTCTTTCATTCTCGGTCTTTTAGACTTCCGTCCTTTTGTTCTGTCTTTACTGCAGAATCTGTTGCCATTCTACAAGCCATTATTTATATTTCCTCTTCTGCAAGTTCTTCCAAATTCCTTATTGTTTCTGATTCTTTAAGTGTTTTTCTAGCGCTTTCTCCACCTTCCCCTTCACCTTCCACTGATGCTATTATCCTTTCTATTCGTTCTCTTCTTCATGATCTATCCTCATCGACGTGTACCCAGATTGACTTTCTTTGGATTCCAGGACATGCAGGCATTGATGGAAATGTAGCCGTCGACCTCCTTGCTAAAGTTGCTGTTTCCAATGGGAATTTTATTAGTAGGGTTCCAGCACACAATATTCTTCTTCCAACTAAATCCTGCCATCTTAGGCATTCTGTTTATGTTTCTCTTTTCGCTAATCCTAATTCCTTTTATCTCTTGATTAACCCTGTATTCCTTCTTCTCGTCCTTGGTTCTATGAGTTTCCCAGTTTGCGTCGGTCCATAATTACTAAATTATCTCGCCTCCGTTTCTCGCATAGTCTCCTTCCTTCTTCACTAAATCGCTTCTCTTTGGCTGCATCTCACAATTATCCATTGGATCCTGAAGGTTCCCCCAGTGTATGTTTGCGATGCGAATCACGTGCTCTTCGAGTGCTCCGGTTTATCTCGCGAGCGTGAGTTACTTTATTGTCATCTTTTAAAGCTTGGTCTTCCTGCTCCTTTCAACGCCTCTTATGTTCTTTCTCTACCTACTATCTCTGTTGTTCCTGTCCTAGGGGTGTTCCTTGATTCCATTGTCGACAGAATTAAAATATAATTTCTAGTCTATTCCATGTATCTATTCCTTTTTGCTGGGCTAATGCTCTTTGCTAGCAAACCCAAGGGGGGGGGTGTAAAAAAAAAAAAGTTATATTTCATTATAAAACGTGTTTTATTGAATAATTATTTTTTACTTTTTAGCGCATTTTTATTACACTTTTATATAATAAATCTTAAAGTTGGTAGTTTTTTTTAAATCGTTTTTATTTTTAAATTAATTTCAAAAGGTCGTTTTATAAAATTGTACGATATAAAAACAAAACGTTCTACAAAATTGTTTACGAAATGTTTAGGAAACTCTTTATTATTAAAAAAGTTATTTAGCTCCCAGAGTGAAAAAGCATGACCTGTCAGAAACTTGTATTTTGGTTCGGATCCTACCATCGTTATTAAAAGGATATCAGGTTATTATCAAATCTAAAATTGACCGCTACAGCTGTTTATGTTTATTTTATTTTGATTAATTGTTCGGCAATTAGTTGCATTTAAAACCTTCCCAACCTACCTAATAAAACATTTTACGTGAAACCAGCGCGGGCACTTCTATACTGACAAATTTTCTCCTCATTTCTCAACTTAAATCTTTCCTCTTGCTCTGCACCTATGCTTCCTTTCTGTACTCGCGTTTCACAATTCTAGAATACCAGCTTGGAGTAAATTAAAAGTAAGTAAAGTAAATCGCTGCCCTTAACAGAGAGATTGTGAAATTCAAGTGAATAACTTTGGGAAAATTTTTACATTACGCCCAACAGAGTTTATTCTGCTCCTTCACAGTTCATATTGATATATACGACGTTACTACTTCATAGTTAGTTTCTAGGTTACTCGATTGACGAATAATTATAAATATTTTTTTTTATCTTACTGGAAATTAAATAAAAATATGAAATCATAATTTAATATTTAAAAGTTGTAAGTCTGTTTTTTTTGGTTTTTGTTTTCTTTTCATTTAAAATTACACAATTATTTAAATTGGACATTCGCATAAATATTTTGATTTACTGGTTACCACTTAAATTTAAAAAAAAAAATACTGGTCGTCATTTGTTACTGTTGTACAAGTATCATTGTATTCCTTTCGTTTGCATTCTTTCACTTGCACTAAGTTAATTGATACGCTCCAAAAAAAATAAAAAAATAAATAAAAAATGAAATAAATTTAGTAACATTTCATATATTAGTTTGACGTTATTTTTAAAATTTTCTCTTTATATCGATTCACTTTTTCTTCGTCATTTTCAATACGTTCGTTATTTTTGAAATCAACTCTTTACGTTACTTCACTTTTCTTCGCGCTATATTCGTACTGTAATATCTAGCATTCTGTATTTTTCAGCTAAAGACACGGTTTACTTCTTAAGTATTTTCTTCACCTACCAACACACTAATATTGAGGATCTTCAAAAAACTACAAAAACTATTAACAATACTACTTTCAAACAAAATACGTTCCATCTGCGACTCCACAACACGCTGAATTATTTCATTTTAATAAAAATGCAGAAATCACGCTCGTTCATCTACAGCTAGCCTAGACCAAAATTTTGCACCGTCACCTGTTCAAAAATTAATTTGCGTTCTTCCGCATGTCGATCTCATAACTCTCTCCGCTTACTGTACATCACAGAGCAATTTCTTTTGTCAACCTCTCCCAAAAGATTCTTTTTGGACTCGTATAAATGCCTCCCATAATCTGATAACATTTTTTGAACTCACCAACTCCTATTCCGTAATTTAATCAGCTCCAGCTTCTTCACTGTCTTCGACATAAACCGACAAAGTAGATATTAAACGAAATAAGCTATCTTTCGAAAATATAGTAAAACATATTTCGCTTTGCATAATAAGTCAGATCCTAAATTCGGATATGAAACATTTCCCTAAAATTGAGATTATTCGCGATCTCCATACGTATCGTACTTTTGTAATCGTTATTTAAAAGTTTGATTACCGCCGCTATAAATATTTTTCATTAAACCGTAACGCTAGGTTGGACGACTAGAGAATTTGCGCTCGGTATGTATTATAGTTGGGACAGCTGACGAATAAATGTTGTATTACGACAGGAGAATTGCAATTGGAACACAGTGGAATAAGTTATCTGGACAGGAGGTGACTATGAGTGATTTTGGAGTGACCTGAAGATTAATTTTGATGGCAATGATTAACCGAAAAATTCCATATTGCGTAATTTTTCAGTTGTTTTATTTTGGTCATATTACATCTGTTCATTAAGTACGATTCAAACCAATTAAATATTTTTCCTCTAAATCTATACGTGTACAACTTTTTTAAAAGCGTATTATGGTAAACAGCATCAAAGGCTTTACGGGTATCAAAATAGAGTACTGAGACAAATCTCTCCTCTTCCAGATTTTTAGAATTGCTCGTGATATGTTCAAAAATTGCGCCGTCTGTGCTTTTATTTTATAAAAAACCATACTGATTTGAGTTTCAAAAAGTTATTGTTATTGAGGTAGGTTAAAATGATTTTTTTCACACATTTTTCAAAAAATTTTGCAATGATGGAGGAGATGCAGATATGTCTATAATTAGATATCTCTTTTAAGTCTCCGTATTTATGTACTGGAGTAATAATTCCTACTTTAAATACATCTAGGAAGACCCCTGCATTTATCGATTTATTAAATGAGTAGAGGTTAATGGTTTAAGCAAAAAATTCAAATTTTCTCTAATTATTAGAATTAATAGTTTATCTACGCCAAAAGAAGTCTTATTTGGCAATGAGAGGATTGCGTGTTTAATGTCATTTTGCGAAAATCTAAAAACTGCGAAAGAATGCAAAATGGTAAAAGTTATTTTTATCTGAATCACAGCTACAATCACTGGTTGCAATATTTCCAACACTACCCTCGAAATAACAGTTAAAATTCTCAGAAATAACAATTTCATTTTCAAGAGCGTCTAAGATATCGTTATTGATTTGTACTTTTTTTATGTTATGGTCTCGTTGGCCTATTGTGTTTTTAATAACGTACCAATAACTTTTTTCATTTATTTTTCGCTTTTCTAGTAAGTCTTTGCACACATCTTGAAGCTAATTTATAATCATTTAACTACACTCATATGTTGAGGAAAAAGCTTCAATAATTTATATTTCTCATTTTTAATTTTAATTTGTTGCAAAATTTCAGCTGTTATCCAGAGTGCGTTTTTTCAATAATGAATCGTTGTAAATAGTCGATAAATCACATTTAAATAATTCAGTTTTGAAGTAAGACATCAAAATCATATGTAAAATGTTCCTTACATTTTAATTTATCTCTGCTAAAGAGAAATATCACTATAATACCATACGTACGACTAGGATTCAATATGTCCTTATTTATGCCTCTAACGAATGGATGATCTAGACAAGAGGATAAGCAAAGTTTATTTCACTCAAAAGTAGGTTCATTTACTATACAGTAAAACCAAATGAGTGCAATATATTAAGATTATCTCCGTTATTCTTCTTATTTAATAAATTTATATTAATATCTCCTGTTAATAATAGCTTTATATGATTAACTTATTATAAGATTATTTAAATCACTTACAAAACTTTCATAATTAAAGTCACAAAAACAGAATATACAAACTACGTTAATGGGACTACTACTTTCTAAATGCAATGTTCATCATTATATTATAGCCAAGTTTCTGTAAAAATAGGAACATGATATTGTGATGGATGATGTGATATAAATGAGTTTATGCCTTCAACATTTTTTCTTAAACTACGTACATTTATTATAAAAATTTTGAATGCATCGAAATCTATAAGAATATATTAGAATCAAATATTTATTGGAAAATAAAAAGTTTACCGTAATGGTGAAAATAATAATAATAATAAACAAATCAAATCAAGTTTATTATTATTATTATTATTATTATTATACGTATTCCATCCATACGCAAATCTGCACGAGTGATGGCTAATAATAATAATAATAATAATAATAATAATGATCACAAAAACACGCGTTTCACTACTATCAAAAGACCAGAAGGTGCATTTCACTAGATTTTTTATACAGTACCATAGGCTTTGAGTTTCATTTTTGATGTTGAACAATTCGCTTGATTTAAAATTTTTCTACGTAGCCTCTCATACAGGAATACGATAGAAAATTGAGCGGATTCTTCGACGGTCCATATACAAGAGATCAAGAACTGTGTATTTACAGCGGCATAATGAAGTAAACAGAATCAATTCTGAAAGGGCGGCTAAAGGAAAGGAAAAAACGAAGAAAAAAAAGGAAAAAAAGCGTTTAAATAGATAAAGATCGAAGAGAAGTAAAAAGGCAATACCAGAAGGAACTACAATTAAGCAAATATAGTCAATGATGATGAGCTTTTAGAATATGCGCATTACTTCACATATTCCCAGTAAATTGTAGTTCCCCTTGTAGCACAGCAGAGAATAAGTACATTAATCGGGTTTGATTTCAAAATATTATCCGCGACTGTGTTTGATTATTAAATATTTTAACTTTTAAATTCGTAAAAGCGATTTTATAAAATGAACTCCATGGGTTGAAAACGTACTTCGTTCCCATTCTCCCACGCAAAAAGTTCAGGAATGTGCTGGAATGAGAATTTTAATTTCAATAATACGAACATGAGAATAGGAAGTTAGGAGGGGAGAGTGTAATGCCGAGTGTGGCACATTAGTGATAGGAGTGTAGGTTCGGTATTAATAAGCGGCCGAAACACAATTTCGAGGTATATAACAGAGAAAAGGCCTCCGACAACGGCAGTTTTGTTTCATCAGGAATGAACTGAATTGTACGTGACTATTTTAGATAAAATATTTCAGCGCTCACTGCTGAAGCCAAGCAACCGGCATTTAACCGCACGCTATGCTCTGTTCTCAGAATTGTAACCGATACCGATATCAATTCAGTCGGAAATGAAAACCGAATAAACGAACACCGCATACCTGTGTGTGCGTGAGCGTGTGGTTTAATACAATAACAACAATTTTTCTCCGTTTATATTTAACACGGACACACACGGACGACGGAAAATTTTCGATAAAAACGGACTAGTGCAAAAACTAGAAATGACCAACCGGCATTGTAAGCTGGGACCACTGCAGTACTACAGACTGCGAAACCGCCATCTCGGCGCAGTTCGTTTGTCGTGACTGGAACTGCACTTAAAGTTTGACTGGGATAGTGAAAGTTTAAGCTTCAGCTATTCTATGTAATGTGTAGCGCTCGGTGTAGCCCATGTCATGAATCGACTCGTTTTTGCGTCCTTGTCTCTTAAACTGGGGCCGAAAATTCTCTCTGGAAAAAGTTCTTTTTTATTCTAAAATAGCCGAATGGCACCTAGCAAGAAACCACCGCGGTCTTCTTTACATAATTGATCGGCATCCTCTATTATCCCACATAAGCTCGGTTTTTACCTGAAATTTTGTCTCTTCCAGCATCATTATTCCTGTATTGTACCACTTTCTCTTTTCCACTCGCGCATTGTTATTTACGCGAATAAATATACAAAGTATGGTATTAAAAACGATTGTAATTGAACTCTTTAAATATTCCATCGACGTACGGTATATCATATATTGTTGCCCGTATACTTTTTAAAAGTTTCTTTTTTTCGTATTATAATACGTCACGATTTTTTTATTCTCGGATAACAATATGGGTAGTAAAGATTACGGTGCGCAGGCTACTCAGAATCAAACTTTTTTGGCCCATTTCGTACATTTCAATATGAACTACTAGAAGGAAATTCCGATCAGTCGAACATTATTTTCATTTTCCGTTAATGTAAATGATAAAATAAGCGGCGTCCGGTCAGAAATTCAAACAATGAAAGAAGGTAATTTGAAATAAATATATTAATAAATTAGAATATAAATAATTAAAGCCATAAATTCAAGCATTAAATAAATTTCGGTAACTTCCCATTTCGCCCAATTCTTATTTCGCCTAATTCCCATTTCGTCTAAAAATAAAACGGCACAGAATAAAATAATAATTTTTTTTTTTTTAAATACCGATTTCAAGATTTATTATAAAAAAATTAATAAAAATGCACTAAAAAGTAAAAAATAATTCGATAAAAAATACTCGTATATTTCAAAATGATATCATTTGAGGTATATCAAAATGCAGTCAAACAAAAAAATAAGCTCCTATCAAGATTTGAAAGACACCCGTCGGACGATAATTTAAAACTGTTTAAAATAGCAAGGGCTCAATGTAGGCGTATTATCAGAGATACCATGAAATTTCGTCTCGTAGATTAAATTCATATCGGAAATAAATGCGCTCAATCCAATTAATATAGTATGGAATCGAGTTAAAACGTATCACAGGTGGACCAACCTTAAATGCGATTTTAACCATCAAAATTTCCGGTGTTGTAGCAACAGATCATTGTATAATAGTCAACGCCTTTTCCGACGATTTTTACACCACTTCATCAACCAAATGTTACTCAGATACAAATTTCAGCAAACCAAGTAATTAAAAAAAGAGAAAAATCCCATTGAATCATCTAGAATACGGACAAGGCATATAATCTTTTATTCACCATCAAGGAATTTAAATCGGCGTTAAAATCTTTGAAATGCACAACAACTGGGTTATGATTAAACATATAAACTAGTCTTCTAAACAGACATTATTGCAACTCTACAATCTAATTCGGAATACCAATAGAATACCGCACAATTGGAAAATCGTTTACATAATCCCAATACTAAAACCTGGTAAAGATCCCCTTGAAATCAGTAGTTATAGACACATTTCACTGATCAGTTCGATGAGTAAACTAATGGAGAAAGTGGTCAACAATCGATTAAAACAACTACTCGAATAACGTGGATCGCTAGATTCGATGCAGTTTAGATTCCGATGAAACGGGAGTGTCATAGATTCTTTAGTCAAACTTCAACACTATATATATATATATATATATATATATATATATGATGGATTCGTGAACAGACAATATACAGAGGTCATTAGTTTCGATCTCTAGAAGGCCTTCAACCGTATCTGGTAATACAGAATCCTAAAAAATTTAGTAAAATGGAAAATAAGTGTCAGCTGGCAATGTTTATAAAAGAATTTGTACGCGATAGATCATTCTGAGTGAGGTTAAATAGTACCACTTCGGATACGAAAACATTAGAACATGGAACTCTTCAAGGGTCCTTAATTAATTCAACACTGTTCGTTATCGGCATTAATGAAACATCAAAAATTATTAAAGCACCTGTTCAGTACAGACTATTCGCAGATGATCTGATCGTTCACCTTTCCGGCGCAAATATCAAAAATAGCAAAATAACACTCCAATATACAGTCAATAAAATTGTTAAATGAACTAAAAAACAAGAACTAATCTTCTCGGAGACAGTATGTATCACATTCGGTATTCAACGGCCTTCTCCACCCACGTGCAATATTTCGTTATACAATGAACCCGTGAAGATATCAACGTCGATGAGGACACAGGGAATTACGTTTGATAGGAAATTGTCTGGACAAATCACATCCAATCCTTACAGATGAAATACCACAAAACGTTAAACGTCCTAAAGATAGTAGCGCACAAAATGGATTACGGATCCACCTTATATAATAATACAAATAACAATTTAGTTGCGTACAAAGAAAGTCCTACGGAACAAGTAATGAATATAATTAAAATATATTCGAAAATACCATCAAGACTATAACTATAAAATAATTATACGAATAAAAGCTTCGATACAAGCAGAGCATTCGATACAATGAAATGATTGTTAACTTTAAGTTGTTTAAAACGCAAGCGATTCTAACAAATATGATTAAATGAAGTCGTGTTCTTTGCGTTTATTTTATTCCTTTCTCACGTTCTGTTCATTTAGTTCGCTATAGTACGTAATTTTAACTATAAGCTCATTCGAACCCGGGGGAGGCCCGCTGCCTCCACCGTCCGCACGTAACCGATCTGAAGACCGCTTATCTACTAACTGCGACGCTGATAACAACAGTACCAGAGCATCTTAGATAACGGTAATAATATTATCTCTATTAATAGCAGCAATAATTTGGCGAATGATACGATAAATGTAGATTTGTTCGATCCGGCTGTGCGTTCCGGCCCGTACTCAGTCATTATACAATCTGACACACACAATCTCGCTATTTACCACTTTCTTGGTATGTGTAAAATCTTATTAGATGACAATGGCATCAAATACTTCCAACGGAATAGTGTCAATAGAATTAAAGCCGTCTTCAATTCTGGACTATCCGCCAAAGAATTTACTTTAAGAATTCGTAACGATTCCGAAACCAAGAACTTAAATTCCCAATGCTCTTCTGTATTGCTATGGAGTTATTCGTGGTGTTGATCCATCAATACCGGAGGAAGAACTTTCTCGCATCATCTAAAGTGACGTTTCATACAAGATCAGAAGGATTAACAGGCGTCAGGGAGATAGTTTAATTCCAACAACCGCTGTGAAGGTCTAATTTGTGAGCCATTCACTTCCTCAGTTCACATACCTCTATAAATTACGTTTCTCAGTTAATCCTAGCGTAAGGTCATCTAAACAATGCCGCGCTTGTTTAAGATTCTCACATATTGCTCAGCAATGCAACTCTAAACCTCGTTATCTTTATTGTGGCCAAGGTCGCTTATCCTCGAATTGTTCAGAGGAGAATATGGTTGATTTGGCTCAGATTAAATGCTTGAATTGTACTGTCAATCATCTAACTACTGATAGAAGTTGTCCTGTTTACCTGGATCAATTTAAAATTCAAAAAATAAAGGCATACAATAACCTTTCAACATCTGAAGCAATTAATAAGATCAGAAGTTCCGGAGTCTCTAATGCATTCTCGTACGCCGATATTACGAGCATATCTCGTTCGGTGCACTTTACAGCAAAATCAACTAATAAAAGTAGATATTCTCACTAAACTCCGTCATCCTCGTCGTATAATAGGCCTCCTGCTTCTGTTCCTCACTTTCCTAATCTTAATTCCACCCTCATCTTTCCATCAGGGAAACCTTCCCCATTTCTTAGGAAAACTCCTAATTACACAGTAACTTATTCTCCTAGGGACTTCATGGTTGCACAAGATATCTCTCCTCCTAAAACTATTTTTATTCCTTCTTTCTAATTCAAGTCCTTCGCAGTCTATTATCTAGCCTGCACAGCAACAATCTGAAGTTCAAAGTCGTAAGGAATTGTTTTCTACAAATCCACTAAGTTCTAAATCTTCCTCTTCAACAGAGATTCCCATAAAAATAAAAAAAAATTTTCAACTCTAAAAGAAAAGGTTAATTTTCTCTTTTAACTTGTACAGTAATATCAGTTGTACATATTATTAATTTAAATATTCTTATTACAAAGGTGAACTTAATCCGGTCGTTAATTACCTAATTTTACCATAACATGATTGTTATAAATGTATTTGTTAATAATTTTATTGCTACTAGATACGAATATCGTATTTCGTTTTCTATTCGTTCATCTCTTAGCATGCATGCATATACTACGTATATGCATATGTCTACGTACGGCTACATATTTTATATACATTTTAATATTTTAAATTCGTTTTATGTCTACATGCTTCTTAGCATTATCAATTATTAAAGGAAACGGAATCACAACTATTTATTCGAAAATTTATATATATATATATATTTAAATTTCCGAATTAAAAGTTGTAGTTCAATTTCCTTACTTTTGAATTTTCATGACAATTATAGTATTTTGCAGCACTCTCAGTATAATTTACCGCATACTGAAAATGTTACCTGAACCTGCTGTTAAAATCATATTAAATATTTTTACCTATATTTTAATCTCTAATCGCATTCCTCGGGAATAGAAGAAATTTAAGATTATCGCTATATTAAAGCAAAATAAACCACGCCACTTTTTTTCTTCATCAAACCCATTACACTTGCTTCTCGTACTCGTAAGATTGGGAAGCGGTATGGTCAAATCCCTTTCAACAGTATGAAAATATTCAACCCAACATCCTTAACATTCCTTGGTTTAGTTATATCTCGTCCATTTCTACAAATACTAGGTCGTTCATCGTTACAATATGTCGCCTCCGGTTAGGTGTACACCGTCTCTCTATTTTTACGTATAGTATGAAACTATAGCTCTTCTCCCTCTTGCCAACATCCATTAGACTCAGATAAAGTAGCGGATACCGATCATCTCATCTTTGAATGTAATCTGCACACGATCCAAAGAATCAGTTTGTACGATTCAATGGTATACTTCCAGATCTCTCTTCTATGTAGTGTTAACTCTATCTTAGTCACCGGTAGTGTTGCAATATACAAGTTGTTATTTAATTATATAGTTCAATGCAATATTACTGTGTAGCATTAGCTACGGTATTCTAAATATGAATAAGTTATTGACGATAAGTGGAATTTTCGATTTCCAAAGAAAAAAAAAAATATATATATATATATGATTAAATGCTCTTTAAATTCATTCATTCAGTTCCATTCAGTTCTGATTGTTATGACCTGCGAATGTTTCCGGTCTTGAGATGTGATGACCACTATTGCTACCTTACCAAATCGGCTCCGTAAGCCATCAGTCCAACGAGTGGGTACTCTAACCCTTTCTCTTGTACCGGGTACGTTGACAAACAGTAATGTTTTCTTCAGATTGTCTACTGTACGTCTTATAATATTTTATAGCGAAAGGAAAATCTTATGTATGAGCAAAAACTTAAAGCTGGCTTTCCCAAGCATCAGCGCTCCTACAGCGTACACGGGAACGACTAATGGGGATGGTTAGTCATAATAATGAAATACAAAAATGTCCAAGCGATATATACAACGTGTAATGGAACTACAAAAACACACTGTGACACAAATGATATATAATTGTGTAGATTACATTTTATATTAGAATTTTATTTATTTTAAATATTAAAAGTAATATTACTTTTTCTTTAAATTACGTTGGAAATATTTTTTAAGAATCGCAGGCAATTTGCCAGAAACCCACGAAAATTATATTTTAATTAAGATTCTATTCGTATTTAATAAAATATTGAGCCTTTACAACTTATAAATTTTATTTTTTCTATAACTCATATCCTTTTTCTATCATCTTGCCCCCCCCTCCGGCTCATCGGCTGGCGACGCTCTTGCTCTAAATACACCGCTACAGCTCCTGTCTAATAATTTTCAATGTAGCTGTGACGAAAATACATAAAGTGACGGGACTCTCAAATAATATCAGTTAACTATGCGACAGCGGATATGAAGGATATAAAAGAATCATAAAAATAAACGAAGAAGATAAAGTAATCACTCAACATTTGAAGAACTGTAACGAATTTAAGCTCGGAAGAAACCGATACACTTCTACTAACCGAGAAAATAAATTATACCAAAAACTGAAAAACAAAAATGAAATATTTACAATTAATCAATAATGAAAATGTTAATTTTAGAAATTACAGGTAAAATTTTTTAAAAATATTATAAAACTTATATCTCTTTGCAGTTCGACTCGAAATTTAAAAAAAAAAAAAACAAATACCGGAAAATTCTAGATTTACTACCCTAATTTTAACTAAGAGAATAGAAAAAGAATAAAAACGAAATAAAGAAAAATACTGTTACATATAATATTAGCTTATAAAACGGTCTTTTACTGTTCCACAAATGCAACAATAAATTTCCTATCCGTACAACTGCAATTTAAAGAAAAAAAATCAAATTAAAACACTAAAAATAAATTATTCTAATAAAAAAAAAAAATTAAAAGAAAAACTTCGAATAAAAAATATTTATAAATGGCAGAAGCAATATAATATATATCACGTTGGCAGTTGAATTCAAAGAATAATTCCTAATGCAGAAAATCGATTACTAAATTAATATTTCAGTATTATTTTTTAGCACAAATTATGAAAGGCAATAATGGAGATTTTCCGACACGCGTCAAGAGATTCGAAATAACTCCTAATTGTAAAACATGTGAAAAGAAGTATACCAGATCATGCTTTCTCGAAATGTTTAACTTTTGAAATTTTAAGAAATAAGTCTAATATAAACAATAAATTTCAGAGACTGCTTTAGACACATCACAATAAAATACGTTTTTTAAATAAAATTACGAAGCGAACGAAATTAATACTGTTTCCATATAATAAACAAAAAAATCATCTTATGTACGGAATGAAGGTGGGTCCAGAAAAACTGACAGTAAAAATTTCACTTCTTTTTTTCAATTATAATAATGAAAAAAAAATTAAAAAAACAAAAAACAAATAATAAGAAAAAAACAAATAATAAGAAAAAAACAAATAATAAGAAAAAAACAAATAATAAGAAAAAAACAAATAAAAAAAAAACAAGAATGTTATTCTTGTACATAGCAGCAATACGCATTCTACTTTCAATACTATAAATACAATGTTAGAGCAGGGCTACATCTATCTATGTAAGCGGTTTGATTTTGTCCGGTTATAAATTACGCACTTCGCCTAGTTGAGTGGTTGAGATTATTTAAATATTTATGAGAATTTCGGGTTTCTTCGAGTAATTTCCAATATGGAAACTATTCAGTTGAGTGTTCAATTTGTGCAAAATAAGCTACGTTCGCCAGATTTAAGAACGGTTCAATGGATTCTTCTGCCAGCCAAAGAGGTAACTTTTTGCCGCTATATATATATATATAATACGCGATTACTATCCTTTATCAATTTACTTTTATGACTGTTTACCTGGCTGTTAATAGCTAAAATTTTAATTAAAGCTCTACCCGTAACCGTTCCAATCAACAAAATTAATTTTTTACACAACAACCGATTGCGTAGGTCTTACACATTTCGTAAAATTTGACTTTAGTGATACACATTTAAGGTGAAGGAAATTATTTTTCCTAGATATGTCACGTAGTAATATTTGAGAATGCGAAATTATTAATTTATGAATCGTTGATATTTTAGGTTGATATAGAGAAAACGAATATTCCGAAGTTCGTTTGATCTAAATTATTTTGGGTTTTAACGTTACTATGCAATTTGAAATAAATGATAAATAATTTAAATATTCTAACACTACCAATGCGCCCGTAAATATACCGAATTTCATTAAATGAAATCCAAATGTCCAATATATGTTTATCCGCTATAAATCATTACACTATTTGCTAGCGCATCGAATTAATAAAAATGCCCAGCTTTGCTCAAATCTTTTCCGAACTTGTGTAAAAGAATTTTTTTTGTTTCTTATTTAAACCATGTGCGGTACCTTAGTCCCCACCAAGTCAGTTGACTTGTCGCGCCGGGTTCCCAAAATAAATACACACGAGTATATTTATTTAATAAATAAATATGACGTACTCAGTTTATATAACTTATCATTATTCATTTCTATAACTATTTAAGCATAAACCATTTAATATCTATCTCTCACATATCATCAGAAACAAAGTAAGCCCCTTAAGGGGTTATTCTAGTCTAGAAATATGAAAAAATCGAATTTTTTTTTTTTGCATATTCTGATAGTTTAGACATTTAAGAATATGTCCCTGAAAAGATTTTTCAAAATTAAAATTATTTACGGAGTTATAGCTATTTTCGTGACGCGGGAACTAAATCGGCTCAGTCGGAGCGGATCAAACAATAGACACGGTGGTAGACATTCTTCGACTACCTGAGGATAAATCAAACTCTTTTATACATTATATATATATATTTAAAAATCGATTAACTCAAGGCCATTGTAACGTATTTTGTTGAAATCATTTCTTGTTTAGTGTTCAGTTTAGGTCAGTTTCGTTTCAATCTTCAAGCAACGTAGATTTGCGCACTCTACAGTCCAAAAATATACAATTTTGAGTAAATATTTTATTTATTGAGTGTAAAATAGATAAAACAAGTAACAAAGGAAGTGTTGTACGTCCGGATAGACAAAAACAAAAGAACATTTAAACTGCCAGGCGGGACTCGGATTGAACGCTCTGAAATCCGAGCTTTTGATGCTTCAAAGGAAGCTAAGACTGCTCACCTAGTTTTAGAACTTCAGAGAATGTACAATTTGAAGTATAAGAAGGTGGTCCATTGTATGAAGCAGGAATCGCCGATTAAGAAAATCTAAGTATAACGGTACCGTTCTATGAATTAGACTGCTGCTGAAACTTTACTTGAATCTTTCGAAACTTGAAACGCGTTTTCCTAGAAACTACTTTTTTTGAACACGGTTGACATCTCAAGTTCTAATAAACCGATTTACTTGAAATTGGATATATTGATCTTATTTATATATTCCTCTATAGCCCCTACCAGAATAAAGTCAAAATTTTGATTTTTACTATTTTTAAAAAATTTAGAAAAGTCAAAAAACAGGTAAAAAATCAATCTTTTTTTTCAAACAGTCACCATTTTACGAGAACATTTTTTTTTATCGTCTGAGGTAGGGGCTATAACCACATCCTTACTAATTAAGAATCTTTTTTTTTTCCAAATGACTAGAAAGGTTGGAATCGTGTCAACCAGGACACTCTCTTTCTTTTTACCCCTCCACTTAATCAGCCTGTAACTTTGTGAATTTTTAATTTTTTTGTGTATTTTTAAAACATGAATAAATAAATGGTAAAAAAATGGATACTAAAAATATTTATTGTTTTTTTTTTTATTCAGCTGGAAAAAACCTCCTAAATTCGTGCTTCTAAACTAGAATACCCCCTTAAGTAGTGACGTAGCCCCATATAAACTTTTACCGGACTAACTTTAAAGTATATTTAGAAAGTATCAAAGTATATTTACAAAATTATATAAAATAGAATACTCTTAAAATTAATTGAATAATCGCTTATGCGCTAGTGGCGCGCGAGTAGCGAAATATAAACTAATGTGCATAGGCCTAGTTTGTTTCCCTTTTTATTTATTTATTTTTTATTATTAAATCAGTGTAAATACAGATAATTAATTAAATAAAATGAAACTCTCATTTTTGAAACAGTTACTTAGCCTATACTTACAAACTTTATATCATCATCATCTAGCTCACTCGAAATTCCGAGTATGAGTTATCTTCTAATTCGGAGGAGAATTAGAGGATAAGTAGACGCGCAGTTGAAATCACGTAAGCAGGAGCGCAGCCTAACTTTCGTACTGCCGACAACGTGAGAAAGGTACCAATGGCGAGGCGAAGCCAAGACGACTGACCTTTACTCACGTTGATGCGATTGTTATACACACATACATATACACATATTTGTTGTTAACTAAATTCTAGCAGCAATTCCTTTATTTTAGTTTTACTTCTTTTATTATTGTTTTGCTGTAATATATTATTTATCGGTATATTATTAAGTGTAATTTTATTAAAACCATTTTTTAATACATGTTTATTAGCGTGTCATCTGTGTTGCAATTCATATTGTCTAACGTTACGCAAACTATAATTACATTTATTTCTTGGTTTTACACTGATTTCTTTTTCTAGATATATTTAATTAGTAAATTGTATCTAAGTATCATTTTCGGGTGAAGTATTAAATGTTTTTTTCTTTTCATTTCTGATTGTTTCGAAAGTCTTGGCTGACGAGTCCGAAAAAAATGTGTATATATGATTAAAATGTGTCCATTAATAACTAAAATAATTTGCAGGATCAAGAATGAGTAATGACAGAGAAGCTATCCGTCTAAAAACAGTGCAGATAACAAACTCCTTTTTTCCTAATAGGAGCACAGTAAACTTAGGTAGTACTACAAAATTAAAACTTTATCGATTCCGATCAAAAGGGCTTCTAAGCCGATACGGACATTCTGAAACAAAAACTACGGCCATCTGAAACGTATTCAGACATTAAAATTAAAAGATATTACAAAAATTGGCGTTCCTCGGTTTGTCTCGAAATCAAATTTTGAAATCGGACATTTAGCTTTAACCAGAAAAATTTTCTTACACATGCAGATTTATTGACACTAGTTCAAATTTTTAACTATTACACTGCAAAGAGGGTTCATTTTTGGCCGTCTTAAATTTTTTTTGCCAACTGCTAAAATATTGTTAAAGAATCAAAATTTTCAATTTCACATTATATATTCTTGACATTTTTTTTTATGAGGTTTTTAACGTCCAGTCGGTTGTTCGAAAGATCTACACGTTGCTTTAAAATATATTTCAATTATGATATTTAGTAAGTCAAGCCATATTTTATTTTGATATTTTTGTTGTTTCTTGAACTATCTTATTCGGATACATATAGATGGAATTGTAACTAGGAGTGAAACAGCATGCTTAGCATTCCCGGAAAATAAATAAGCGCCGGGCCTTCGATTAAAGCGACGAATAATGCACAAAGAAATAGATGGATTGAAGAAAGCAGAAAAAGGTAAAGGCGACAAAAAAAGTAGTTGATTGCGAATTTGTCAAATGAGATTAGATGTTAATAATTTAATGAAATTTATAATTTTATAAGCAATATATTTATTTTATTCAAATTTTTTATCTCGTAGAGGTTACGCGCGCGCGTGTGTATATTCGCCAGGAAGAGATCGTGTACTGGATGTTTCTAACGTTTAGGAAATGAAACATTATTAATTCGTTTTTATTTAATTGAAAGAAATTTTTAAAGGTCATATGTGCGTACGTTTCCTTTTTTTACTAAGATTAAAAACTCTCACTGAAATATCATTAAATCATTTCTACAACATCGTATACAGCGTATTTTAATATATCAAAAATTATTTATTCCGAAATCCTCCAATTCCTCAAATAAGTTTCTCCGACGCGTTACAGACGAGACAGTGAAGTGAAGACACTAAAAAAAAAAAGAAACGTACGCACTATGACCTCTAAAAATTTCTTTCAATTAAATAAAAACGAATTAATAATGTTTCATTTCCTAAACGTTAGAAACATCCAGTACACGATCTCTTCCTAGCGAACACACACACGCACGCGCGTAACCGTACTGTTATAAGTCAAACATAAACAGTTGTGGTAACGTATCAATACCAGGCTGACGATTATCAGCTGCATACGTAATGTTTTGTTTTATTATTATTTATGTCGATGTTTGATTAGTGCTGGTTAACCGCTTAGTGAGTGATTTTGGTTTAGCTGTGAACTCGTAGCGGTGTATATAATTGCTTATTGACGATGTCGAAGCTTAATATTTCGGAAGATATATTCGGCAATGTCGAAGACAAGAAAACCGGAGAACTTAAGCCAGTGAAACTTTATAGAATACAAAATGAAAATGGAGTTGTTATTTCCTTGATATCGTTGGGAGCAACTATTCAGAGTATAAATGTGCCCGATAGAAACGGTGATTTTAAAGATGTAGTATTAGGATTTGACAGTCCGGCAGGTTAAACTTAATTTTTATATACACACATATGTATATCCATTTATATTAAAATAACGTAAGTAAAACTAAAGTTTAAAGTAATAATAACGTATTAAAAGTGGATGACCGTTAATTACTACGAAATGAAAAAGTGATATCAGTTAATGTGTACACCCCTCGTAAACTTAATTATTATCATTATTACGTAATTTTTAACAGTAAATAAATTTACTTTTCTGTTTTCGCTAGAATAAAAGTTTTCATTTTAATTTATCAGCTTTTGTAAAAATTACAAGTTTAAAACATTTTCAAACAACTAAATTGTCTAATTTAGTTTACAAATAAATATTAATGTAAAAATAAATGTGCAATAAATTTATTTTTAAAAATGTTTAAACAACACAGTATATTTAAATAATTTAGAAAATTCTCTACGCACTATCTACAACAAAACTTATCTATACATGTCTAAATACTAATAAAATAGTTGCACAATTTAGAAGTTTTTAAATTTCCGAAAATTCTTACGTATTAAATAAAATTTATTAATTACTATTATTTTAATTAGAAATTTGTTACAATGCAGAAAATATTGATGACAATTAACAAGAGCCAATTAATTAACAGATTGAACCAGAAAAGTTAAAAGTTTTTGCGAAAATACATATATATATATATATATATATATATATATATATATATATATATTTATTAATGTGTTACCATTTTCATTCATTGCGTATTATGGTTATGTATAATTGATTCGGTTTTTCACATTTATTACGTAAGTAATTTAAACGAATTATATATTAAAAAATTTGATCCCAAATCTGAAAAACATTATAGTATCTAATTAAAACATTATCTAGTTATATCGTGGGAACTTTCTAACTGAAACATTACTGTTTAGAATATCAGGGTGATCAGAGCCCATACTTCGGATGTACCGTTGGTAGAGTTGCAAATCGCATAAGACACGGGCGTTTTACGTTAAATAATCAAGAATACCAGTTAGCAGTAAACGCTAATAATGCACACTTACATGGTGGATTTATCGGATTTGATAAGGTACATGTCTACCGTCATTGTTTGTAATTTTTACCCTTCAAAATTAATACTAAAAAAATATTTTAAACCGTAAATAAACGTACACTTACTTCAAAGTGTAATTTCCGATCGATATTTACCGTTAAATTCAATGAATTTTAAAAAATTTACCTTTAACCAAACAGTGATAATATAGCATTGTTTAAAATGGCGGGAAATTTAATCGTTTTCTCATGTGAGAAAGAATGCTTTACGGGAAGTAACCTTTAAAGAGCGTGTTTGTTTTTTATTTTAATTATTTATAATTTTCTGAAGAAATTAATATTTTTTTATGTTTGTTCACGTGTAACTTGTGCCCATGTGGACCCAATTTTAACGGTTCTTTGTTCATTTGAAGATGTACGGTGGTGGTACTTACTATATAAATATATCGATGATTATTGGCGAATGCAAACAAGTAGTTATTAAAATACATGAAAAAATGGGACCTCGTTAGAGAAGTTTTTAATACTACAACAGACCCGACTGACTTAAAATATCATCAATTTACATCATGGAAATGTAAGTTTAAAAAAAAAATAATTCAAATATTATCGATGTTAATTACCATGGAAATGTAGATTCAAATAAAGAAAATGAATTTTAACCGCTATAGCGTTATTTACAAACTTATAACTGATGGAAATATTACGTCTTGACCGACCAAGCCAAGTGATTCATTATTAGAAATTGTATCAATCAGTGGTGGTCCTATATGAGTATCGATAAGTATCAGTAAGTACTAACAGACTCTGGACATTAAATAATGTTAAAGACAGAAAATTCCTTACAGATTGTACTTTCTTTGATTAATTTAACTAGATAAAAATTAGCCAAAAAATTTTCACCGAAATACAGGGAAAATATGAACATCTAATATTTTAAAATTTAAAAAAACGACGATGAATGACTTGAAACTATTATTAACGTTACCTACCATATAAAAATGTAGATTGAAATAAAGATGAATTTGAAACCTACAAAACGTGATTTACAAACTGATTACCGACGGAATTAGAACATTATACATTTTAGCATTATCAATGTCTATCCGTAGTACAGTGACGGATCTAAGGGGTGGCGCGGGTGGGCCTGGCCCCTCCGCACGTTTTCTGGGCCCCTCCATGCCCCCCCCCCCCCTCCAAAAAAAAACTCGAAGATTAACACAAGAAGAAATACGTAAAATTTTTTTCTTCTACAAACATCACACGAAAAATATTACATCCGTCGAACATTAAAATCTTGGTGTTGTTACATTTGTAGTCTGTCTCTGCACCTATGATATGCGTTGAGACAGGCGGCGTTTAATTTAAGCATGTTTTACGAAATTTTATTCGACTTTAGAATGGTGAGTGAATATATGCAATCCACCAACGCTGAAATCAGCCGTGTTCTTTGCCTAATTGAATCGTTACTGTTAAGCTTAACCGATTACCGAATTAATGATGAGTTTTTTAAAAATTTTTTATAAAAACTACATTCAAATGTGCGAAGAAAACGAAATTAAAGTAAAATGTGCTAGCAAACGAAGTCGTAAAATTTCTAAAAAATATGAAAATTTTATAGTTTCAAGTTCTGCAACTGAATCGGACGATGATGTTTTTCAAGACGAAAGTGACTATAAAATTAAAATTTTGTATCCTATTTTAGATTTGGCCATTTCTGAACTAAGCTCTCGATTTTCTGATAATAATCATATTTTAAAAGCCATCGAATGTTTCAATCCTTTTAGCACAGAATTTTGTGCCCCCGGGGAAAATTTTCAAGTTTTGGTCGCCCCCCCCCCCCCCCCCCCCCCCAAAAATCCTAGATCCGCCACTGCCGTAGTAACGCTCAAAAATATTACCACCCTAAAAATTGTGAAATAAAATACAACAAAAAAGAAAACTGACTTCAAAATTTACTCTAAAAATTTAATAAAAACGCATTAAAAAATAAAAAATAATCATTTGATAAAAGATAATACGGAAAAATATATCTTAAGATGATATTATAATTATTCTTAAACATTAATACTTATTAGAATCAACACCAAATTCAAATTGCAACAGTAATCAATAACTGCATTAAATATTCCTGATATTTAATACTTGACTTACAGAAAATGAGTGATTGCTTTGTTTTGCTCATTAAGTTGCTTCTAAAATTGTAATTTGGATTTGATGTCTACTCTAAAAAGGTAGTGTGCTATTTAATCATAATATCCTTATGTATATTTAATGCAGAATCATTTAACATATTGTTTGTTAAGTATAAAATATAGTAATTGAAACAAACACAAATATAGCGAATGAATTTAAATGTATAAACGATACATACGACTTGGAAACATTTTTGTACATAGCCCATCATCAGCTAAAAACTAACAAAACCACACAAAGTATTCAATCAGAACAAAAATTAAGAACACATGATGTGAAGTATATATCGCTGGTAGATTTAAATTCGTTTCGTTATATTTGTATTTGTTCCAATTACTATATATACATATATATTACGCAAGCGCTTCCAACGAACAAATTCTAAGAATCGCGGAAAAACAGTGACAACCGTATAATGACGTCACAGCAGAACAGTATTGAAAATTACTAACATTCATTTACTGAAATTATTTGACGCGTAATTTCGATTAAATGAATAAGAAGAAGAATTGCGCAGGTTTTTTTATTTTCTTATAAATATACGTATAGTGCATAGGGGCGTACCCATGGGGGGGATTTGGAGGTTCAAACCCCTACCGAAATGGATTTTTACGTTGCTGTATTGTCGCTTTAGGGTCGTAAGATGTCTTGGTACCAGGCATTCTGACAGTACAACTAACTATGTATTAGTGTAAATTATTCTCAAAATGAAAATGAACAGAAGTCTTACGCATTTAGAACTATTATACAGGAGATTATTAATGAAATATAATTACTAAGTAAAATCCTTTTTTCTGTCAAGTGTTTTTTTTTTAAATGGATCGACCCCCCCCCCCCCCCCCCCCCCCCCCCAAAAAAAATTGCCTGGGTACGCCTATGGTATAGTACATTTTGTTAACGTATCTATACGAATACATTATTAATGCAAGATTATTCATATTTTCTCCAAATTATTCTTAAATCGGGAATCTTTATATATTCATAAATTTGATTATACAATAGTAGTATATTTCATCAATTACGGTATATGTAAATAAAAATTTCTTACTCTAATTACAAATTGAATAAATGTGAACATAATCTTTTTAACTAAATTAAAGTTATTTAAACATCATTATAATTCACTTCTTACTTTGTGCAAACTGATTTAAACAAGCATTAACTGCGCAAAAAAAAAAAAAAACGATAGTAAATTATCAAAGTAGATTATGAAAGAAAGAATATATGATTTCTCTATTCTGCTTTATACACACATTGAACGTACATAATTTTGTTCATTTCACATTCCGAATTTCGATTTCTATTGCTATTTTTTGTAAAATACGAACTCTAAATACCGCTTCCTTTAATAAACTAAACATGATACAGAATCAGTTTAATTGCATAAAATATACTTATAATTCATCAGTGCATTTCAATATAAGGCAATCCATGAAATGTTTAGATACATCTTTGAATTCTCAAAGTACTTTGCGCGATATAAACGGTATTTTTGTAACAAATTTATGTAATTCGAATGAGAAGTTAATTTCAATAATTCCTATTTTACTTTTTAAATGCTGTGACATATTAAACTACTGCCCTATACTGTACTCAAAACTGTAATCGATAAATTCCTTTTAAATATTTATAATTACCTTGTCGTAAATATTCCGTAATATGTTAGTGATTTGTGAAGAATTTTTGGTTAAATTTAATGTAAGTTTTTATATTCATATAACTGTTACATCGGCGATAAATTAAATATAATTAAATAAACGTAACTTACATTTTTCGAACGGTTACATGTAATTCAATAAACGCCCTTTAAAAACAATATAGAAATCGAAGTGGTTTAGTAGACGTATAGCGCTTTTTTTCTTGTTTTATATTTGAAATAATACATTAAACAATTTCAGGTAAGTAAATATTAGTAGTAATTTTCAAATCTACTCTTCCAATAAATCTATAACAATTTTTAAACGAGTAAGTTTTTCGGTAATCGATTAATTATCGTCTAAAAACAAAAAGTGAATTGTATTGTTTTCATTTATATAAAATAACATACCGGTAAGACTGTTAGATATCACTATATCTAACGACGTGCAGTTGATACTGTTATTTCACGATTCTCGGAATTTGTTCGCTGTAACTAAAGGCTCGTGTATATTACTTTGAAATTAATAATTTTTTACTTTTTAGTGTATTGTTATGAAAATTGTTTGAATAAATCTTGGAAGTCGTCATTCTATTTTTTAAAACTATTTTTAAAATTTCGCAGATTACTAAGTAAGAGATAAACATAGATATTTCAGTTATATACAGGGTGCGGCAATGAAGTGGATCGCATTTCAAAAAATCATATAAATTATTCTAAAGCGACCGTTCCAGCGTTTCCAAGTAGTTCGACGAGACTTGTTTTTTTTTTTTTTTAACATTTAGTAGTTCGGCACAATGACACTCAGTGGACGTGTGAGCAGCGCATTTACGTGATCGAGCGTTTTATTTTCCACGGTGATTCATATGTGTCCGCCATGCGCGATTTTCGAAATAAATTTTCTATAGCATTCAAAAACCCGATTCCAAACGAAAAAACTGCGCGTCCATGGATGAAAAACTTCAGAGAATCCGGATCAAGTTTTACAAAAAAGGCCAGGGTTCGTTAAAACAGTCAGAATTCCGGAAAATGTGGAACGAGTTCGGAAGTGGATTCAGAAAAGTCCATTGCGTTTTGCTCGTTTACCGGCAAAAAATTTGAAAATACCCAAACGAACGGTTCGCCGAATACTTTATGAGAGGATCTTAACTTTCATCCTTATAAAATAACAGCTTTTACCCGGCGATTACAGCTTACGATTAACGTTTAGTGAAGTGTGATGCTTGGAAAAATTCAAGGTGGCGAAATTCCAGTGGATTTCATTATGATTACGGATAAGAAGCTCGCTTTTACGTCAACGGCGACATTAACAAGCAAAATCTTCGTTACTGGAATGATTCGAATCGCAACGTAATCAACGAGAAGCGGTTACACTCGCCGAAGGTGACAGTTTGGATGGGAATCGCAGCGTGGGGAGTGATTAGCCCGTACTTCTTCGACGAGACGGTGAACGGGGAAAGGTACCACAAAATGCTGTTTGAATTCGTCGGACCGGCCTTGAGACGTAGTAAGAAGAAGCTGTCGTCGAGAACGTGGTTCCAGCAAGATTGCTCTACAGTGCACGCAGTGAGCGAAACGATAGCAGTTTTGCGACAGCTGTTTGGAAACCGTTTAATTACGCGAAGTGCGGAAGTCGTTTGGCCGAGTCGTTCGGCAGATTTATCGGCGGCCGACTATTTCTTATGGGGAGGGGTATTTGAAATCCAAAATTTACGTCGACAAGCTGAAAGACCTGGCAGACCTCAGAAAGGCAATACGTGATGAAACGGCCGCGATACCGAGGAGTATGCTGAAAAAAGTGTTTGAAAACTTCGTAAAACGGATGCAAGAATGCATCAAGCAAAAAGGCCGCCATCTTGAAGATGTTATTTTTAAAAAACAATTAAAAAAAAAAAGAACAAGTAAGTTTATATTTTAAAAAAATAAAAAGAAATTTTCCCTAGAGTATTTTTTCTCTGTGCGTTATGATTTTTTTTAAATACAGTCCACTTCGTTGCCGCACCCTTTATTAATGGTTTAACGTCAAATGTTTTGTTTTTTCTTGTTTTTTTTTTTTTTTTTTTTTTTTTACTTTTATTGTTACAATAATTTCTTTCGTATGTAAAGTAAAAACTAACGCATTTATGCACGTACGTAAAAAACTCTGTAGTGAAATTAAACCAGAAAGTAAACCGCAATCATTTATTTTAATTAGTGATCGTAATAGTATTTTAGTTTTTTTGATAATTTCATTATATTAGAGTCGCGGATGGGGAGGCGAAATTTTGTAAATTTTTTAACATGAAATTATTTTAAACCAAGAACAAAAAATATTAAAGATTAAATGATTTTTTTTTTTTTTTTTGTATGGATCCTAACGCAAAAGGGAATTTATCTAAACTCTCAATATGCAGCAGCAGGATTCGAATCAGGTCCTACCTGTACGAAACACCCCTATCTAACCAACGGCGTGTTACGGCAGCTGGCGTTAAATGATTAATTATCTTGGGTTAATTTGCTTCAAATTGAAAAGGAATGAAGGAAATTTTGAAGTGGAAATCGCCCTAAACTAATTTCTCCAGCGCCAGCAGTGCTGCTTGTTATTACAGTAAATTAAAACGGCTGAAATTTTAAACGAATATCTGTTTTTAATAATCAGTTAACATTTTTTTATACAGAAAATCGAAGTTTTCAGTTCACTTTCAAAAGTAAAAATAAAATACGGTTTTTAACCATATCATCTCATACTGCGCAGATAGTGAAGATTGTGATGCTGATAAAAAGTAATGACATGTTGCACCCCCTCCCACTGAACATGGGCCAATCCGGGAGACAGAAGGATTGTGCAGCTACATAATATTTTCTACGATGGACAGTAGATTTGAAAAATAGCTTGCTTCATAAAGACAATCAGATATTTAGAAATATAAAAACTTTATAAAAATCATATCATATTGAAAAGTGTTTTTTTTGTTGTTTTTTTTTTTTCAAATTATACATCTCGGAATTATTTGTCGGACAAAAATATGTAATCATTTTTTAACATAAACATCAAATCGAAATTTACATAACAAACTTCAGTGAAATTCGATTTAGACATTTTAAGAATAGACAAGTTAAAATTTTTCTGTAACGCATGAATAATTTTTTCTTACGGATTTTAGTTTATTCGTTTCCCCCACCTCTACGAGCCTTTCCGTAGTCCCTTGCTGCAAATGCAAATACTGTATACCCATAAAGGCAGAATTAAAATACATTTCACATAAAAATATGATCGGATAAATCACTTTATTAATTTATTGGAAACGCAGTTTTATTGCCGAGGAATACGAAATATTTTTGTTCCGTGTTCATGTTCTTGTGTTTGGTTTTATTTTTGCTATAAAAAGTAAATAAATTTTATTGCAACTGAAATATTTTTATTTTTTCGAGATTTTTTAAAAAATTTCGTATAGGAAGAAGTTAAACTAAGTAATTATACGTATTATATTTTGAACACGTCGTATCTAAAATTATCTTTTTGTACGTATGTAAGGAAATAATTTATTACGAAAAAACGAAATAATTATATAAAGAGCAGAAAAAAATATTTAAAAAAACATAAAATATGTAATTAAGAAGCTGCTGTAAGGTTTAAAGAAATTATTCGCAAGTGTTTTCAAACACAGAAGGCTCAGTATGAATAACTTCAATAGTATCCCATAATATTGGTTTTATTCCGTATTCTTCTGTTAATTTCAATACCAAATCATTTGTCCATTTGTAAAATATTAATAAGGCGAAAAACTTGGTAAACACCGAATTCAATCGTCGTTAATAGAAATACAAATGCAGCAAGCAATACAGCGAATAAAATCTTATCCGTATAGAACAATGATGGCGAACCTATGACGCGCGGGTTAGACACTGACCCACGCGGGGGTTTTAATTTTTCTACCTTTATTTTTTGCTGTTCACTTCGCAAAAGTAAATATTGCAAAAAAAAAAAAAAACAAAAAGAAAACATGAACTTTTTAAAGAATTTTAAAAGTGAGAACCAAAGAAAAAGTATTTTTTAACCATCCCCCATCACCCATCGCCCACTACATGTACCCGCAGGATAATGCTAAAAAAAATATAAAATTTGACCCGCTTCTTTAAAAGGTTCGCCATCGCTGGTATAGAACGAGCAAGCCTGTGATCTTTTCTTTGTAGTACCGCCAATGGAGTGATCATCAGAGAGTGCGAGTAAGTGCCGGCTCCTACTCTGTAAAATACATCCACACTGCCTGATCATTCGGAGAAAATGTCAAGGTCATGTTTTTGCTCTTGCTCGCTCGCCCAATGTGGATCGATCCGGCTTTATGCAAATATAGGTACTCAAAGAACGAGACAAAAATTATTTTTCACAAAAAAACTGGTTGTTCATCCGCAATTAGTAGATTAAAACAAGGCCGTGGTTATTACTTTCTTATAATACAAATTTCATACTTTGAAAAGATAAAAGAAAAGCAATTAACGTTTTACGCCAACTTATTAATAGCGCCTAAGTTAAAACCAATTACGAAAATAAATATTGTAAATAACCAGGCTGTTCTTCGAGCGTGTTAGTTTATTTTCAGCCGTAAACAATATTGCCAAGACTAACGACGAATATTAAAAATAATTATTTTTGCGATTGCGTGAAAGTTCAATTTCAAGCCTTAAATTCGTTAAAGGTTGTGTTTTCAGTTTAAAACGTTAATTAAGTTGTCGTTTAGTCAACGTTCATTTTTAACTAATTTGAAGGCGGGCATCGGTAAATACCCGTAAAATTGCAACGAAGCCTTATAAAATTATGTGTACTCTAGGCTTAAGTCTTATCACATTTAATTGTTGTTGTCGTTGTTTTTTTTGAATTTGTAGTGAAAATAAATTTTAAAAAAATCTCCGTTTTTGAATTTTGAAGTATTACAATTGTAAAAAAACGTATTCAAAGTGAAAGTGTAATATTAGACGTTTAATTCTGGTTACATATTTTTTGTTTCTGCAGTTTTGAACAAAAATATTAATTCTCCATTAACGTACCGTAATTACTACGGTCCTCCGATTGAAAGTAAAGCTAAGTAAATAATTTGGCTAGATTTTGAGTACAATATCGCGTAACGTGTTTTTGCTTTTGACCTAAAGAGAACATAAAATATCGAACAGTTTTAATTCTTATTTTATTTGTATTCCTTTTCGAAACAAATTTTTATAAATAGTCTATTGTTTTTTATTTTATTTTTTTTTATATATCTATATATTTTTGATTGTATTAAGAAATTACCGGAAGAAAAATCAACGCTATATTAATACGTTTCTCTACTTGAAAACCGCATTAGATCGTAACCACTTAGCTGCGTCCTTAAAAAAGTTAAAAATATAATCTCACGGTATTAAGGTAGAATTTACTTACAATCACCGCTGCTGTATCGACCGTATTGTATTATTTGAATTACAGAAAAATAAACATTAAGTCAAAAACCGGTTAGATAAACTGCCTAATCTGTTTTTTGACACATTTAAGCGTACGTGTATAGTCATGCTGAATTTGCACTTATGTATGGAAGATGTTTGTTTATTTATTTTTATACTTTATTATTCGAGTGCTACATATCGTTTCTGTAGTCAGAAGCACCCGTAAGTCATACAATTTTTTTTTTTTTTTTTATTTTTTTGTAGAAAGGTAAAAACCGTTCTGTTGTAAGTTAATCTTTAGCTAGATATTTTTTTTAACACACTAGTGGCAACATTGTTATCTACATTATACGCATGTTGGACAATATTGTAATGAAGCGCTAAAATATTTAGAATTGTACTTGGATTCAGAACTTACTTCGGCTAAGCACATTCAGACTTTATATAATAATTGTGCTTTGATAATAAATTCCTTCAAGTCTATATGTAATACAACTGGAATTTGAGTTTACTCTATAAATTCTTAATTCGCTCAAAGCTGGATTATGGGCTCATTTTTTATGAATCGGTTTCTTGAACAAATTTAAGTAAACTCCAGGAACTTCAAAACTTGATTATGAAACTTATTTCTGATAACGTTCGAACAGCTCTGATACGATGATGCGGAAACCCATCTCTCTCCTTTATTTATTAGGAGGGATGTTTTAGCGGATAGGTTTCTATCGAAATTATGCAATTGCCAATTCTTCTATTTACCGTCAGTTATTTATAGAGTTAACACGAAGCGGAGATTTGTTGATTCCAACAAGTAGAATAGCTTTCTAGTTTGTGCGTTATCAAATAGGTTGTGCGCTATCGCGTTTTTCGTCGGCAGATTGACAGTGGCGAGATTGTTCAATTATTACTTCCTTTTGTCTTTCTTATCACTGTTGTTCCATCGGTTGCATCTTAATTGTAACGCGTTGAACACGATGAATTACTTTTTCGTTAACCGTCGTGTCTGAAATTCTACTTTTTCTCGCATATATTTAATTTCATTTTTAATTAATTTGCTTACTTATTTTTTCATCGCTGTCTATTTTTTTTTATTTATTTATTTTTTTTTTTTTTTCGTTACGTTTTTAGGATTCCGTATACATATAATATACGGAATCCTAATAAGATGGTTCAGAAACGACAAAAATATCAAATAAAAATCAATAACTCACGAATAAACTTCGACTTATAAACTTCAAATTTGAAACATAAATTACGATTAGAAGTCTCTTTAAAACAAGTTACAACTTCAAGCTAACTGAATACTTTGGGCAGCAAAAAAAAAAAAGGCTAAAAAACCATCAAGCATATGTAATATGGTATTTAAAACAACCTCAAAAATCACCCTTAAAAAATTCATAACTCATCACCAGATAAACCTATAAAGGTGAAATTCAAAATATAAAATAAAATGCAGGAGTCCTTTCATAACATCAAAAAATTGCGGTACAAAAGTTTACATGAAGTTGCCGAAAAGTTCTAAAAATCAAATTAAATTCGAGGATGAACTATCTAACATCTATCCTATATCCGCTGATGTGCCTCAAGATAGTGTATTGGGTCCGATGCTCTATCAAATGTACACTACAGACTTCCCTGACAGCGAAGACGTAACTATTGCTACATTTGCAGACGATACTGCTCTTATTGCGGCATATAAAGATGCTGGAATGGCGATAAATAAATTACAGCTGGCGCTAGCAAAATCTGAAAAGTGATTAGATCGATGGTGGATTAAAATGAAACGAGAAAAAGTGTACGCCGGTCACATTCACACTACGAAATGTGTAGCCTGCTCGCCAAATGACGAAACAATTCCGATTCGGAATGAAGTAAAATACCACCTTCGGTTGCAACAGTAAATTAAGCTGGAATAAGCACGTCTCACAAAAAAGAAAGCATTTGGAAATAAAGCTGGAGAAACTCTATTGGCTTCTTGGTAAGCATTCCAGGTTGTCAATCGAAAACAAATTATTAATATATAAAATAATATTAAAACCAGTATGGATATACGGTCTGACTTTATGAGGCTCTGCTAAAAATACACACACCAATAAGATACAACGTTTTCAAAATAAGGCCATTAGACTTATTGTGTCACCTCCTCTCCATAGGAACTTTAACGTACCTAACGTAAAGGAAGAAATAAAACTTGCCGCCCAGCGGTATACTAGTCGCTTAGAAACCCATCCTAACCCGTTGGCTATCAACCTGCTTGACAACAGCCAAGAAATTAGACGGACGGCTGGAGCGCTCTAGAGAGTCTTTGACTTTATTTTAAACTTGAATAGATGTTCTTGGGGAACCCTGATAGCGGTGGTCCATTGCGCGTTAATTTGCATTCCAGTACAATTGCTTGATGGTCTATGGAGATCAGTTGTAATTAATATAAAGATTTAAAAAAAAAAATTACGTTTAAATTTTTGAGTTTATACAAATTTTATTTTACACCGAATTAATCACGGCCAGTTGAAAGAAAGTACTTCAATATGTTGAAATATTCATCAGTCGAGCTAAAGTCAGTGCCGATATTTTGGGTGAGTTTGATCGAATTTAACGTTGATGTAATGTGTTTATGTTCTTTTTTAAAAATTTTAGTGCATAAAAATTAATATTGATATGTAGGAAAATTAATAACCCTAGCGGAAAATTATGATAAACTATATGCAACTCTTAAAATTCAAAATATATAAATAAAGATCATCACATAACACATATGTAAAATAATTGGAGTCATATCTTTTTTTTTAAAACAAACACATTTAACAAATTTTTAATGAAAAAAAAACTCGAAAATATACGTAATTGCAAAAAATAAAAATAAAAACATAGCAAACGTAAAGTACAAACAGAGCAGATCAAATTGATTAATTCA
Source organism: Icerya purchasi (assembly GCA_039619475.1). Taxonomy (NCBI): domain Eukaryota; kingdom Metazoa; phylum Arthropoda; class Insecta; order Hemiptera; family Monophlebidae; genus Icerya; species Icerya purchasi. Next base: position 318,366,871 of record CM077116.1, on the reverse strand, counting down.
ATGTGTGAATGTGCGAATGAAAATTGTTATTCGACTTTGACGCGACAAGACCGATTCGATGTGGAAGGGGTCCAAATATTATCCAGCTGCTTGTAAAAAAAAAAAAAAAAAACATTAAATTCCTTTAATTCTCTTATTATTATGTTTTTTAATACTAAAATAAACTTAAAGTCTCCGATGCTAAGTAGTCGCCAGATATATACCCAGTCTGAAGTTGAATTGTGTACAAAAAAACAAAAATACTCGTAACACTTTTTGCTTTTTATTTTAGGTGCTTTGGAACAGTTACATTTCGGGAAATAAAGTGATATTTACTTACCTGAGTCCGGATGGCGAAGAATTTTATCCCGGTGATTTACTTGTCACCGTAACTTATCAATTAACAAGCCAGAATAAATTATATGTCACATTCGAGGCTTCTACAACTAAACCGACTATCGTTAACTTAACAAATCATTCGTACTTCAACTTAGCAGGATATGTAAGTATAGTTAAATACCCGTCTATCGCGAGTGCTTTGTTGATAAATTGTTAAAATAAGTTACGTATTTTACGAAACAGTTGTAAAACTTAATTCGTCATAATGCTGTGACATTTTATACTATGCAGCAACATCGTGTACAAATATGATACTTTTTTCGTTTTTCCTCACTAGCTTACATTCAGCTATATTTTGAGATTACTTAAATGTTAATTTGTAATAAAATTTCATTTTCGATAACAAATTAATATCTCATTCGATGTTTACGTATTTTAGGATGCTGGTGCGAAGGGATTATACGAGCATGACATTTCTATTAATGCGGATCGGATCACAGAACTGGATGATGAATTACTTCCGACTGGTAAAGCGGAATAATTAATAATGTAACTATAGTAAAATTTGTTCTAGTGTTTGTGGGCTTGCATTTTCTTCATTCTGTTCTACTCAACGCTTAAAGGAATATTCACCAAAAATAGATTGAATTCGATTCTAGTTTTGCGTGTAAAAATATCATTGGTCGTGCTCCGCAGTATATTAATATGCATATTAAACTAAATGTAGTTAATTATAAATAAAATACTAGCGTTCGATAGATCTAATGGCTTTTAGGGATTCCGCGACGATGGACACTAGAATAATATAGGAGTGTACCCAGAATTAATGAAAGGGAGTCTGCTATAGCGATAAAATATGAAAATGATTATACGACATTTACTAAACGTGTATATGAAAATAGTATTATAAGTTAAGCGAACCCAATATATTCTTGACGAAAGGTATGATAAATTGTGAAGTTAAGCATTCATAATTGAAATAAGATCTATTGGATTTGAAGACGTCAGTTCCTTTTATTCGGCCGCCTTTACTTAACCAGATTTCTCTGGTGCCCAGTTCAATTTCAGATTGGGTATACACCGAAACGAAACAGGACTGGATAATCTATAACACACCTCTGGTTTGGTGCCCGAGCGCCTTACTAGACTACGCGCTAGCATGTCTGAAAATATACAAGCATGTATATAATATATTGATAAATGAATAATATTAAAGTATCTAATTATATTCAATACTTTGTATTTAAATGGTTCTAATTGCACACTTACACCTCCTCAAGCACGCCACTGAAATAATATCCATTTCGAATAAAAACTATAATTCAACTTTCAAACTGTTTTTCGAGAAAGAAAATAATTTACCTCGGAGACTCTATAAAAGAAAAGTGTTCAGTATATTCTAGAGTTGTCTAAAGTTGATTCGTTTAGCTGTATTTCATGTAATACATTAAATCGCACAATTGCAAGTCGAAAGTATTTTTAAATGAAAGTGACCTAATAGAAGATATTGCGTTTTTCTTTATTAATATATCATTATTTGTAGCAAACTAAAGGAATTTATGTTTTACATTCTAATAAAACAATGTTGTTTACTGGGTGGCAATGTTCTATTTTATATAAGTTTTTTTTTTTTTTATTGTATTTAAAGTTATTTTCATACTATTAAAAGAAGATTAAGAAAGAGTAATTAAAGAAAAATAGTGATTTCGATTTTAACTTAAAAAAATATAATGAAAATGCACTAAAAAGGCAAAAAATAATTACTCTATAAAAATATTGCATCTTATACAATCAAATATATCTTAAGGAGATATTATGATTAAACATTAATACTCATTAAAGTCTCGGTACATCAAATTAAAATTGCAACAATAATTAGGAACTATATAAAAGTACACTTATTTTCTATAAACCAAGTATCGAAAATATCAGGAATATTTAATGCGGTTTCTTAGCTGTTGTTCCAATTCGGGAATTTCTTGCTGATTCTATTACTGCATAACCTTGTTTAAAAATTATCATAATGCCCTCTTAAAGAAATATGTTATCTCTTTTATTGAGCGATTATTTTTCACTTTTTTAGTACATTTCTATTAAATTTTTATAGAAAATTTTGATGTCAGTTTTTTTCTTCCAATATTTCATTTCACAATTTTTAAGATATAAATATTTTTAAGTGATTGTAAATTGCGCTTTTCAATTATTTTTATTCGAATCTGCATTTCCATGTGGTAGGTAACATTAATTATACTTTAATTTTAAAATTTTGAAGGTTCATTTTTTTCTCCATATTATAATGAAAGTTTTTTGGTTAATTTTTGTCTGTTCGTATTAAGTAAAATATATCTGTACCCCTTTTTTAACGTTATTTCGTGATTCCTCAGTCATTACTCATCGATATTCATACGAGACCATCACTGACCGGTGCATTTCTAACAAATAAAGACTATCATTGGAGCCAGTCAAAAGTTAAAAGTTGTACGCGGAAGTGTCAAGACATGCAGCATTTTCGTTAGTTATAAGCTTCTAAATATGGCGCTATGGCGGTTTCATTTTTTTTTTTTTAATCAAATCTATATTTATCCGTGATAAATAGCACTGATAATATTTTAATTTTTTGCTTTATTAATATTTTTTTTTTTCTTTCCAACTTACTTTTCCGCGGTAAATTAATAATATTTCAAGTGTCAATGGCAATATTGTTATATTACTAATAACAATTTCCCTAACGATACCTCCCTTTTTTTTTTTAAGGCTTATTTCAGTAACTACTAGATATCTGTGTTAACCGATATTTATCGATATACTCATATTGGATTACCATCGGCAGAAGCGCTTTCGAATAAATAAACAATCATTAAAATCTGTCGACGTGGCCATAAGTTTCGCGCCAACAGACGTAAAAAAAAAAAAATTAAACCAATATCTCCGTACCTTTTGTACAGAAGTACATTGTGACATGGATACATCTTTTTTAGATTGTGCGTAATAATATGACTATTTTCGTCTCGGTATGAACTCAAATCGTTGATCGCCAGTTGTGAATAAAATAATTACCATGTCTGATGTAAATATAAATAAGGGTAACACAACACTTTTGTATGACGTACGAATTTTTGCGAAACCGTTTCCAACTCTACATATTCCATGTTAAAAACATACGCGGCGAACATGTAACCTCTGCACTTTTTGAAATCAGTGAAAGTTATTTAGTACTAGTATAATTTACGTTGAAATATATAAAATTTTATTTTTAAAACAAAAAAATCTTTGTTTTAAGATTCCGGGACAAATACATGTATTTTAATTTCTAATAAACTGTATTCCAATATAGGCTATGCGCGGTCCTAATAGTAAAGGTAGCATCAGTAGAGGATGCATTTTTCTTGCAACTTTTACTGATTTTTTCCATTGCATTCCGCGCGCAAATTATCTAAAGTTCCTTATTTTGGCGCGAAAAAAAAAATTGTCGGTTGCAGTTAAAACTAGAAAACTACAATATGTAAAGATTACTTGAATTATTCCTTGCACCTACTTATTGAGACAGATCCCCTAGGAGAATAATCATGTTTCGTTAAAAGGCGAGCCAAATCAGCGAAAATTTTTAATCTTTCCCAAAATCAGATTGTCTAACGGAAGTTTTATTGATTACCAAATAAAACCTTTAGCCTTTTAACTGAGATTGATATTTCAAAGTTCACCGTAAGAAATAAATAATGTGCCATGGACTCATTTCGGCTGGCAACTGCAGCGTATGAATTTACTTTTTTCATTTAACGTTATTTTTAAATTATTTTTTGGGGTTTTTGCATCATGTGTAATTACTTCTTTTTTTTTTTTTGGATATTATGCTATTGTATTTAAATTTCTATCAAATTGAGGGATGCGCCATACTAATATCTCAGAAAGATTAGCAAGCTTTTTTTTGTTTTTTTTAACGCTGACGTACGACTATCGAATTAAATCGTGTTCGGAAACAGGTAGAAGTAATTAAATTGTTGATGTTTAAGTAAAAAAAATTTTCAAAACCGTATCATCTCCTAAAGGATATTTTCGAATAATGAAAATATTCTGAAAATTTTTACTATCTCTTTCTAAATCATTATTTAACGGACTCACGAGCGGAGTAACATGCGATAAACATTTTTTATGAAAAAAAATTAATAATTTTTCGATAAATTGTCGCACGGTAATATAGATCTCTTTACACGTAACAATTCGATTTTAAGGCAATATCTCCGACACCTACCGAGCATAAGCTTCTAGCAGTGTCGTAGCGTGCGGAACAGTGGTTTTTAATATTCCACGACCTTCTTTCTTAGCAACTTTTACGACTTTACAAAACAAAAAAAAAAAATCGCTTTTAAATGGCTCAAATTTTTTTGTTATTATTAATGTCCGAATGTCCTCTCTCAAATGAATAGAGTTATAAATGTAGCTTTAATTATAAAATAAAACCCAATTCGAATCTGAAATTTTCGTTCATTTTTTACGTTTTGCAAATTCAATTATGAAATTTGCCCTTACGAAAACATCTCAAGTACCTCTTCTACAGTAAACTATAATATCCGCACTACGATTCGTGTGGACAGTAGTGGGAATTTGGTCGACTGATTTCAATGTTAAATGAAACGTTTAAACCAACACGGTAAATCTTAAACGAGTAAAATTTAAACATTGGCTTTTCTTAAACTTAAAGTAAAAAACTGTGCTCGTACCCCTTAAAACGAATTACAGTGTCAATTTCGAAAATTTAAAAAAATTACTTTTGTACATAAAAACACAAGGGGAGAAACTTCGGACATAACTGATAAACGTATATTTAATTTTAGCGTTTCGAATGGATTACACTAACCACCATATCAGAAACCACTGCACTATAGATGATTTATTTATTTATTTTTTGCTATCTACACCTACTCCATATCGCTAGATTCTGTTACATAATCCAAACACTTGAACGATCCCCGGCCACTGACGTAGAACCTAAACTTAATTTAAGCACTGAAGTCACTATGGCTTGCTTCTTCCTGCGCAGCCGACGTATCTCCGCCGTCGGATTATTCAATAACGCTATAGGACATTCGTACGAGTTTGATGTCTTCCTCCGATGTGCCTTGCGGCTGATTTTGCAACAACCTCCCCCTTATATAATTAAGATCTTGGTGAAGAGTTTTATTACTTACGTGTATCGCGGAGCATTAATTATTCTCAACGTCTTATTTTGATATCGTTGTATTATATATATATATATATTTGAATTTCCGCTGCAGTCCCAGAGTTCGTAACCATACGTCCATATTGGAGCAAGAATGTGCCTGTAGAGTAATATTTTATTATCGACGGAGAGCTGCGAGTTTCTGTCTAGTTTCTAATATTTAATTCGTTTCTTTTTGTCGTGACATGCTTGCGCCATGACAGTCTGCAATCAAGGTGAATGCCCAGATACTTTACTTCCTGTTTTAATTGTTTTATTGTTCATTTTAATATGTTGATGATTCTATTAGTGAATATTATGTAGACCTACCTTATTTTCGTTGATCTTAATTCTCCATCGCCTAGATCACTCGGAGATTTTATCAATTGAAGCTTGCAGCGTGATATCAGCTCTTTATGTGGGCATTTATTAGAGCACAGAACAGCCGTATCATCTGCAAAAGTAGCAGTAAGAGACTAGGTCGAAACAGGAAGATCTGCCGTAAAAAGGTCGGCCCAATACATTCCTCTGCGGCACCTCTTGCTTGACCTAAAAGTATCTTTCATCTAAATATGATTCCGTTATTTTGTAATAATGATAAGGCAAACGAGTTCGTAGCTTAAACAACAACCCACCATGCCAAACCTTGTCAAAGGCTTGACTCAAGTCCAGGAAAACCGAATGACAAATTCTGAACAGTTGAGGCCGCTCCCTAAACTGAAGCTGGTGTGAAGGAAATAATTGCCGAAATTCCACAATTACGAGAATCTTTTTAGTAACAAAAGTCTCGAAGATAAACATGATGTTATATATGTATATATGAAATATTAAAATAAACAACTCACGCTGACAAAGGAGAAAACCGAAAACACGAGCGAAAGATGAAAAAAGGTAAACATAAAGCCGAACAAACATGTCTGAATGAAGTCAACAAAATCGCGACAACATCTAAAGTCACGGAGGAACTTACAAAGAAATATTACGAAAGCACAAAAGTGCAAGCTAATATTGATGAAATTTCGTATAAAGTAACTTCTAAGCTGCAGGAATGCGTAGACCGTATTCTTTATTTGAAATTCGTCTGTTACTCAATTTCAACAGCTTTCCTAGCTTCTTTCCAATTGAGTTTCTTTTGACCGAAGTGGGGAACTGTTCTCAAACCTTATGATCGTGTGATCGGTTCCTGCTTGATGCTTTGTTAATACTGATTTATCATCCCGTCTACGTGCATACTTTCAGCCATGTACTCCTTTACTTTTGTTTGGATAGTTCCGCCCGTTTGACCCCAATGCAATTCAACTCACATGTACACGGTACTTTATAAACACCGGCAGTATGCAATTAGGCTAAACTCTACCTTTAACAGTCGGCAAAACCTTTTTTAATCTTTCTGAAATATCTCCTAATCTGGTTATATACTGCCGATGTTTATAAAGTACCGTGTACCTGTGAGTTGAATTACATCGAGGGCAAACGGGCGAAACTATTTAAACCAAAGTAAAAAAAGCGTATGATCGACTTTGCAATTTGGTCCCGAAGTTAAATCAACATTAGCAGAGCATCAGGCGAGAACCACAGTTCTATTTTGACGAAAGAAACTCACATTGGCAAGATGCTAGGGAAGCCACTGAAATCAAGTAATGACCAAATTTCAACAAAGAAAATGGTCGTCTACGTACTCTTTGTAATTACTTTAATGAAATTGCTGCAAAAAATTAGTTTGCAGATTTGTTCTTTTGTAATATGTCTTTAAAAGTTCAGTGACTTTCGATATTGTCCGGCTTTATGTTTACTTGTTGTCATTTTTCGTTTCTGTTTCCGGTTTTCTCCTTTGTCAGCGTGAGTTGTTTATTTTAATATTTCATGTCTGTACCGTACACATATATATGTAGGTACACCATCATGTCTACTACTATTTCTGTAGTGCAGCGGTTTCCGGTGATGTTTAGTGTAATACCTCCGAAACTTCAAAATTAAATATATGTTTATTAACACTGGGTTGCGTCCAAAAATTATTTATGATGAGTAACGCGATCACTGTGAACATTTTTTAAACATGTAATAACGAAGAAGTAATACATTGGTAAATATTTTGTGGTAAAAAACAATCAAATTGCCTCCCAAAAATATTTTTGGCTCTTGATCACACTCGGGGGGGAGGGGGCACTTACAAAACGGTACGTTTTTTATATTTTACCGTTTAATTTTGTATATATTTGTATTTTATCACGTTCAAATATTGCAGTTTTCTTTATATTAATAAAAAAAAAAAAAGACAAAAGAATCCTCTTTAAAAACTGTTTTTAAAGGCTGCATTTTGGTTGTAATACTTTTGCTGCGAAATATTTTTATAAAACAATCGACTGCATTTTATTTTACACGCTGCATTCATACAAAAATCGGCCGGTATCTGAATATGATTTTCCTAGAGATTAAATTTTTTCAGAAATATAAATGGTTAGAATTAACATAAAGTTAGAAACTACATATTTGGTTCCACCTATTTTTGGAATATGGTTTATTAATGTATTTTTTCATAATTTTTCTCTTAATTTCATCATAATTAGACACAAGTTATGGGAGTCACTTTTTAGTGATGTTATCAAAATCGCCTGCTCAATTGTAGTGTAATTAGGCCAGACAGCGCGGTTTTGAAGTACGGTTTCCTATGCTTCCGGAAAAATTGACATCGCGGCGAATCGTATATGGTTAGATTGGAACGATTTTTTAAACATTTGTTTGTTTTTTTTTTTTTTTTTTTTTTTGCTTTTCTTGCAGGAAATTTATTAGATGTTACTGAAACAACACTAGATTTACGGAAAAAAGTTAATTTGGGAAAAATGATAACCGACCGACAGAATGACGGATATGATTATAATTTTTGTCTTAATGATAGTTCTTTCGCAGCCAAGTAATTATCAGTTATTTTTCTTCTCTATATATTTTCGCTAGCAGGCTCTCCTGCTTCGTATCTTCGTGATAAGTGGAAATACATTACAGGTAGTCGAGAACAGATTTTAAAATTGAAAAAAAATTTTTGTTGATAAATAATAAAAATCCAGCCAATTATTTCTGGCTATTACTTTAGAAAATCACGTTATTTAAAATCGAAATATGAAAAATTTTAAAACTTCTTTATATAATAGAGAGATTACATATCAATATGTAATATTTTTACGATTTTTTAACGATTTGAATTTCTTACCGGTCTCTTTTCCTTTTAATACCGGGACAAATTCCGAAACTTTATTAACAATGCAATCATAAATTTAATCTTTAACAATTACGAATAAGGACGGTATTCCGTCGATTAAACAATTTACTTCAGGAAAATCTAAATTCCGAAAGTAGTAAATATATTTTAGGTATTTAATTCCGCGTTACCTTCAAATTTCGAAATAATGCAATGAAATTACGAACGCTTTTCTTCATTACCAAATTCGCGCTGTTAATAGGGAGCCTACGTTTGAATTCAAAATATTAAAAATTATGCAATCTTTATTCACGATAATTGACAAAGGCTATCAGAGAAATTGGCGAAGTAACAACACAGCGGGGGTCCGAAGATCTATTCCTGCTATTTAAGATGAACGCTTCTGTACGAACAGTTGCTATCGTTATAAATATTCTTCCCAAATACCGCATTATGCATCAACTATCAATTTAATTGATCTACACGTAAACGATAGTCACTATTATTACACAGCTTAGCTCTTTAATAGACTGCTTTAGGTGACTTAAACGGTCACTTCCGCTCTGGGATTCATGATCTACCAACAGACAAGACACCATTGTTCTCCATTTAACTCGTAATAGCGTCCTGTTAACTCCTTCAAGATGCAATCGTTTCAACGGTTTTCGCGACATGACTTCAACATTTCCTTCAATATTTGCATGATTAGATGACTCGCATTTTAATTTTCGTCAACTAAAAAGGCCTTTACATATCCGTTTTTCGCCTCACTCTTCTCAGTGCCAGTTGTAACTCATCAGTTTCGAGTGCTAACCTACTCGTACACATTTTCGCTGCACATACGTTGGTAGTACTTTTAACAACTACGCAATGCAGATTGCAGATGCATGGTAAACTACAATTGAAACGTAATCACTTAAATACATACGTAGTCAAAGTAGCATAAACTGATCGTGTTACCACTGTCTTTTACGCGACTGTCGCGATTATTTAATTTTAATAACTTTCATTCGCTGGCGTTAATTCAAGACTCGATTATTGTTCTCTCTTGACTATCGCGGCAAGTTTAGAAAAGAATTAACTGGACAAAGTTGAATACAAAATTATTCAATTTGGAAAGCAATTCATTTTGGGAAATATGTCGCATAATTATTTTTTATTTATCGCTTAAATTTAAAATTAATCGAATAATAAATAATTTGGATAAAAAGATGTACTTACTTTTAGAGAGAAATAGAGTAGCTTTTTATGGGTATCTATTAAATGTTTAAAACTTTCACAGCGAGATCGTTATTTATTATAAATAACTTTGGGATACGACTGTATTAAAGATATTTATTTACCCGACATTACGGAAGGATTACACCGACCATCATCAGAAAGTTGTGTTTCCCAATGATGGTTGGTGTAATCTTTCCGAAACGTCAAGTAAATTTATTTCTTTAACCTAAGGCCTTATATATCTATTATCGCGTATGTCATATTTCGTTCGAAGAAAACTTCATAATACTAACATATATATATATATATATATATATGTATACATAATGTTAACTCTGGATATAGAATAAATTAAGTTTAAAGTTTAGTTTAAATAAAATCAAATTGTGATATTTAATTAGGCGAAAAATAAGTGTCGAATAAAAAATTATTTTCCTTTCGTGTAATGTTGAATTTTTCATTATTTCTCAATTTACCTTCCCTAAAATTTGACGTTTTAAACCAGTGCCGAGCTTGCCCAGCGCTGTTAGGTCGGCGTTCCTGTATATGTTCAGAAACTAGTCCCAGAAAATAATTCAGCGAATTCTTTAGAAATTCTTCAAGTTCCAATTAGAAGTCATGTCGCTGCTAAAACAAAATAAAAACCCGCACCTCGTCATTACGCCTATATTATTTCGCGCGTCAATAATTTGAAAAGTTCTCGCAAAAGTGGTAAGAGGCAAACTGAAGTCGAAACTGAGAATTCGGATTTCCTTATTCCAATATGAGTGTGGCTTTTTTAGTTCCAAATAAACGCCCGATCGATCGGTGTGTTATACACAAATCCATTACTTAAGCCACGAAAGCGTTCATCACACTTTTTCAACTTGATGATAATTTTCGATACTAATAATTGAGTCTGTCAGTAGTAGTATGTTTTAATTTCTATTTGTATTGTAATTTCAATTAATTCATTTATTTACTTTATTCCGATTAAATTTGTTTTATCTATCTTCTAATCTCCTTAATATTCGTTTTCATTACTTATTTCAGTTATTTATTCGGTTCGATTAACTTTAAACGTTGATAATGTTCATTGCTCAGTGTTAATTCATTACCTATTCCGATTACCTGTGTGTCGGTCAGTGTAAACTATCGCATTAAAATATTAAACATACGCGGGTTGTTATTGATGTACAGTTTTTTCGTCCGCTTTAATAATGGCCGTTCTCGCTAATTTTACTCCCAGTTTTCCCTTTTCCTTTTAAAACTGTTTCTGTTAATTACCTGCTACCTTCTTCCGTTTTACAAGTTTTCTATTTAGTTTCGGGTTTTTCAGTTCATTCAATAATCTGTCGTCTAGTTAGAAACAGCCATTTTCAAGGTTAGCTTTTACAATATTTTTCTGTTCAACCGCCCTACGTCTAGATGTAAAAAATACAATTCACCTTTTTTTCACTCGCGTTAGTTTAATCGTTGTGTGCGACATCGTTTAATGTGCGGTTTTTTTTTTTTTTAAATTAATTTCGAGTGTTTATTTCAACGTAAGCATATTAAAAAATCTTCGCAAATGGAACTTTTGCGGCGGTGTCCTTCTTTTTCTTAAAAATGGTTTTGAAGGCCATTTAAAAAATTGGGAACGGAACATCCGCAGTAGGACATCTGAATAATGGACTTGACGGAGATTAATACACTGATCTCGACCTTATTTAACGTTGTTAATAATTAATGAAGCCTCCAACTTAATTTGCAATAAATATTTCTGACCGACTAGTAAAAATAGATCAAATTTTCAACGAAAAAATCGCGCGCGGTTTACTTCTGCAGACTGAGATATTGCTCTAGGATGGTGAATATTTTTATGAACTTCCTGCCTAGTCATCTTTAGCCGTTCGATATTCAAGATTTGCAAAGATTATTGTGGAAACGTATCAAATTTAAAAAATCACGATCGAATAGTAGTGTACAACATCATATGCGCGCTAGGTCAGTACATAGCAGACACACGCCGGACTACACTTGTAGCGTGATAACAAGCGGCTACAATCAGTTCCGAATGTAGTCTTGCGTGTGTACACCTGCGTTGCATATAATAATTACCTGGTACACAACCTATATCGGTACAGCTAAAAATGTACGAATAGGTTGCGAAAGAACTCATCAATCTCCCGAATAATTATATGTATCTACTCTGTGGCTATATCTCTTCTAAAGGAGATGACGTTCATCATCGCGCTTCTACTCTCTTTGTCTTATCATTAGTACGTTTTGAACTCTTCCTATTGTGAACCATCAGAATAGCCTTCAAAGCTTCCTTTTCGACAGATTAGTTTTTAAAAACCCCTTTCTAATATTCATTTATGAGCTACATTCGTAAACATCACTTGAGTATCATCCAGACGCAAACTTTATACCTTCGTACAATTTAAATCCTAAAACGCCTGCCCTGTCTTTTAGTCATTCCAGACGAATTTTTATACATAGCCGCCCAACCGTCCATGATTACTAGAATTCAGTATTAAATGGCCCATGAATTCGCTATTGTGAGCAAATAGCACATCATCATCATCATTATTGTTGCATCTCCCATTCGGGAGGTTGCACGTAATGAACATTATAAGTTCCGGCATCTGGCTAATTTTGTTAATAGGAAGAAGTCTTTAATTCCTGTGTTCGTATTCATCATTTCCAGTCTCCTTCTTCCTCTTGGAGGTTTTCCTTTAATTTTCCCCTGTGTCACCAGATTGAATAAGCCTTCTTCTCTAATTTTGTGGGCAATGTATGCAATTTTTCTTCTTCTTATATCGTCATACAATTGCAACTTATTTACTTTACACCTATTCATCACCTGACGGTTTGTTATGAAATCCGTCCACGGGATTTTTAGCATACGCCTGCATGCCGCCCACATTTCAACGGCGTCAATTCTTTTTTTACAGTCTGCACTTATCGTCCAGGTTTCAGCGGAATATTGCATTACGTAATATTCGTTTTTTCATATCTATATTCATTTTCTTATTTGTTATTATTTTTTCTAAATTCCCAAAGGCCTGTCTGGCCATTGCTATTCTGGATTTTATTTCTATATCGTCACGCCCATCTTCAGTTATCAGTACACCTAAGTATCTATGTTTTTCTACATATTCTAGTTGCTGTCCCTCTATTTGTATTTGTGTGTTTGCGCTTTTTGACCTGGAGCACTTCATTATTTTCGATTTATTTGTATTTATTTTCATATTATACTTTCCTCCTTCTTTATTTATGATGTCTAGCATTCTTTTCATTTGTTCGGCTGTTTCTGCTATTAGTACTTTATCATCCGCATATGAAATGTTATTTATTAATTGCCCATTAATTCGGAATCCCAGTGCATTTAGTTTCGGGGATTTCATTATTTCCTCCACATATACATTAAAAAGCCTAGGAGACAGCGGGCATCCTTATCGGACTCCTTTTTTAATACAGCAGTATTCTTCAGCGTATTCATTTCCTATCTTCATATTTGCTCTCTGATCCCAATATAAATGCTTTATAAGTTGAATGTCGTTACTATCGATATCATATTTTTGCAATACTTCGATTAGCTTCAAGTGATCCACTCCGTCGAAAGCTTTCTCGTAATCGACAAAACATACTAATACATCTCTGTTTATGTTTAAAGCTCTTTGTATTATTACTTTTAATAGCACTATGGCATCTCTAGTGCCCCTATTCGCTATGAAACCAAATTGTGTTTTACTCAAGGTTTTATCTATTCTATGTTGCAGTCTATAGTTTATGATTGACAGTAAGAGTTTTAACGCATGACTCATCAGAGCACTTGTTCGGTGTTCTGAACAGTTTTTTGTATTATTCTTTTTTGGTACTGGGATGAAACTAATTTTTTTTAAATCTTCTGGGAGCCTGCCTTCGTAATATATTTTATTGAAAAGATGTAGCAGGAGTGTTCTGCATTAAAATATAACAAATGTTACATAAACTTGGGACATTTTGCGTTACATAAAATGGGGATATTTTTTTGGGACATTTTTTTTAATGGGGATAGCCTAAGAATTACGTTGTATTTAATATATATATATATATATATATATATATATATATATATATATATATAAACTCGGCCATTTTGGCCTCGCAAGGGGATGTACCCCTTGACCCCTCTTGCTTTCATTTCTATCTCTTTCTCTTCTATACTTTGTATAAAATGATCAAAATTTACAACGTAATTCTTACTGGCATCAACACAAAAAAAAACAACAACATAATCACAAAAATCCTATCCTAACATTTAACTTTCATTATATAAAATTAAGATATTGTTTCATTACATTCTTCGTTACATATTTCGTTACATAAAATTGTGACATTTTTTAAATAACAATAACAAAAATCCTATAAAATATAACAAACGTTACATAAAATTGGGACATTTTTTCGAATGGGGGGTAGCCTAAGAATTACGTTGTAATTAATATGTTATATAGCTCTCTTTATTATGTTACCAAAAAACATTCGAGTGTTTGAAATTACTAATGAACTCTTATTATTTAGAAATAGAGTGATCTACTGTCCTATTTCAAAAGTTTCACCAGGGTCTATTTAAATATTCAATTGCACAATTACATCTGGATATTCTCTACCTGCCACTTTCTCACCACTGTTTTCATACAACCTTGGAGTATACTTCAGAACTGAATGGCAAGGGTCTGACTTACTGATGGCTTACTCAAAAAAATAAATAACTCGTTCCCATTACTCCCAAATGACTCATTTTTCGTTCCATGTTTGTCTGCATACCAGGGGGTACTTTGCTATTTGGGGAGCAGCATCGATGCGCATCCTATTCGTAGAGACCTCGCTTTCTGTCATTCCAATTAAAAAATTCCGCTAGACTCTGTTTTGAAAAATCGATAAATGCTGCAGCTTCTTTTTTCATCAAAGGCAATAACTCCATCAGTAGAATCCATTTCCTTCATGCCACAGCCATTAGCTGGCTTTATGTAGCCTCTACATAGAGCACTCAAATTACATCCATCTTGTCTAGACATTTTCTCCTCTCTTCCAGGATGTTCCTAGTACCGCAACTGATTTCCTCGATAAGTGCCAATTATTGCTCCGTTTATGCCCAAAATACCAAATCGTCATTCTCTAAATTAAACCGCTTCTTCTTTATCTTTCCCGAGAAGGTTTAGACTGTCGAAAGAAATTTTAGCTCCAGTTTTCCGGTCTTCTGGCTTGGATCGACACACAACAATGTACATTATATCAATAAGTCTATTGTAAAAATCTTGTAATGTTTAATCTGTAACCTTTTTTTACCATGCTTACCGGACACATCTATTCCAATTCCCGAGACACAGAGAATAAATTCTTCTTATAAGCGTGAAAACAATACAAAAACATTACACGATCTTTTATATTATCTTCAACGTACAAATGATGCATTCATTAATATACGAGCAAAAATCTGAGAGAATACAATCTGTTCTAGGACAGAATGTGATATTTACAAAAGAGACGACAGACTTTTAGTAGTCTTTTAGGAAAATTTCTCAATGTGTCTTACCCCTTTTCTTATCGTCGCGGTGATTTATTTCAAGCATCGCGACTAACACTATTTGTACATTTTTGCCCAATAAATGCAGTTAGTGTTGGAGACAATTTTTCATAGGCAAGATTAAAGTTTAAATTGTAAGCGTTTAATTTTTAATCGTTGTACAAGTAATTGCAACAATGCCTTGTCTGTTTAAATTAGTAATGCGCACGTGTTAATTAAGGCTAAAATAAATCTGAAATTTCCGTCAGCAATCGACCAGTTAATAATATCAAATAAAATCATATTTTTACGTGCAGTAATTTGTTAAATTTATACACAAATAATGATAATAATTCGACTATTTAGCGAGCCTGTTACCATTTAGACTGTACATACCATGCGTGCTTATGTAACTAATGAAATATCATTTGCGCCATTAACCTTTCCTGGCAACCTTCCATGTCCGTTCTGCTAAATTAATTAAATTTTATATCAAGAGTAAAGGAACATTACAATTTTTTTTTTATTTTATTCTCTCGGGGGATTTTCTATTACTTAATTTTCATAATTAATTTTACGCTACCGAAAAAAGAAACAATATTTCAGATTAATCGATGATGAAATGTTTCATTTATTTTGTTTAGACCCGATGCACACATTCGTTCTCTCAATCGCATGATTTTCATCGAATTAATCATTCGTAGCGAACATTAGGAGTCGTGAAATATGGTGAATATTTGCTTCGTTACGTTTGTAAAGTTTATTTATTTAATTCGAAATTGTCGATTTTTTCGGAAAACTGAAAACAGAATAAAATCAACGAGCACAACAAATAACAAAAAATAAACAATTGACTTCGAACGATCACGAATAGTACTAATTAACTATTCAAATTCGAAACCATTTGAATATTCACGATTGAAATGTTTGTTAAACGTATCGACTACATTCTTCCAGACAAAATAAGATTTCGAATACAGCAGCTATTGAACAATCGATTCTGAAATTCATGGAACAACTGAAATATTCGATTAAACCATTTCGAAATCAGGGACACCTTGTTTTAAATCAATCGATGCACACATATCTGATCATTTGCTGGGTGTTTTGATAAACGAATTAAATCAATTTCGAAGTAAATATCGAGTTATTTCTGTTACTTTTTATGCACATCCCTACCGATAGCGACTAAGAACCGCTACTTTGGCTACCAATTTTTACCATGCACTACCATCGAGTAATGACGTGTTCTTATTTTATTTACGTCACTTCAACGTTATCCCTTGCATGTCAAAAAATTGGATGTATGCATCGGGCCTTAAATACGTGAGCTTTATACGCTTACATTTCCATATGCATATATATATATATATATTAATTACAACGTAATTCTTAGGTTACACA
Organism: Icerya purchasi; assembly: GCA_039619475.1. NCBI lineage: Eukaryota > Metazoa > Arthropoda > Insecta > Hemiptera > Monophlebidae > Icerya > Icerya purchasi. The sequence continues at coordinate 318,350,023 of CM077116.1, read as the reverse complement.
CCGTTAGAAAAAATGTCCCAAAAAATGTCCCAATTTTATGTAACGTTTGTTATATTTTATAGGATTTTTGTGATTGTTATTTAAAAAATGTCACAATTTTATGTAACAAAATATGTAACGAAAAACTGTTTTAATTTTATATAACAGAAGTTAAATGTTAGGGTAGGATTTTTGTGATTATGTTTTTTTTTTTGTGTTGATGCCAGTAAAAATTACGTTTTAAATTTTGATCATTTTATACAAAGTATAGAAGAGAAAGAGATAGAAATGTAAGCAAGAGGCTGTGCCCCTTTACCCCCCTTGCTTACATTTCAATTTCTTTCTCTTCTATACTTTGTATAAAATGATCAAAATTTACAACGTAATTCTAAATCGGTCCATATGAATATAATAACATAATCACAGAAATACTATAAAATATAACAAATGTTACATAAACTTGGGACATTTTGCGTTACATAAAATGGGGATATTTTTTTGGGGCATTTTTTCTAATGGGGATAGCCTAAGAATTACGTTGTATTTAATATATATATATATATATATATATATAAACTCGGCCATTTTGGCCTCGCAAGGGGATGTGCCCTTTGACCCCTCTTGCTTTTATTTATGTCTTTTTCTCTTCTATACTTTGTATAAAATGATCAAAATTTACAACGTAATTCTTACTGGCATCAGCACAAAAAGAAAAACAAAACATAATCACAAAAATCCTATCCTAACATTTAACTTTCATTACATAAAATTAAGATATTGTTTTATTAGATTTTCCGTTACATATTTCGTTACATAAAATTGTGACATTTTATAAATAACAATAACAAAAATCCTATAAAATATAACAAATGTTACATAAAATTGGGACATTTTTTGGGACATTTGCGTTACATAAAATTGGGACATTTTTTCGAATGGGGGGTAGCCTAAGAATTACGTTGTAATTAATATATATATATATATATATTGTATATATATCTGTGTGTGTGTTTATGTTTTTAATCTTTTATAGAGTTGTTCATCCGCCAACTGGAAGATCTTTAGAAGTACATACAACTGACCCCGGTGTTCAGTTTTATACGGGAAATTTTCTGTCGAATATAAGAGGAAAGAATGGAACTCAGTTTGACAAGCATAGTGGATTTTGTTTGGAAACGCAAAAATTTCCTGATGGTATAAATATAGTAAGTAGAATAAATTATTAATAAGTAAATCTCATCGCAGACTATTCTTCCGAATAATACTTTATTTAAATATTTTTACGTTAATTATGTTTTATTTACATTATATAATTTATATGAGAAGCTAAAAAATAAAGAAAAAAATCCAGGTTATGAGACACAGTGTTAAATCGTTGCGTTTATTTTGAAACTTATATTATCTTTTAAAAATAAATTTGATAAATGATACTGTTAGCATTTAACGAATAAATTCTAAACTATAAAAACATCGTCCGGTAAACTCATTCATTTATTAACGGCCAAGTTTAATCATAGATAAAGTATCTATGTACCACTTTTTCAACGACAGACTTTAGTGAAAGGTGACGGTTTTCCATTTGTACTAATTTTTTGACCACCAAATTCAGTGAAAGATAATTTTTTTTATTTTTGTAGTTGAATGCAAAAATTAGGACATTTCAATAATTGCTTATTTTAACTATGTACGCTTTCATCATGACGGTCCAAAGGGTTTATAGGGGCGCGGCATGATTGAAGATATTCTGACTATAGAAAATACTTCACCGAGTAATATCAAAATTGGGAAGTTAATTAATTTCGGATTCATTTTTTAAGAATTTTTAGCATAAAATTTATAAGTGTGAAATTAGTTTTATGCATAATTTGATTTCTAACGAAACTCGGCGTTTGCGTTTTTTTACTTTATAAAAAAGTTATAAAAACATCAGATGTTCCTCGAATTTTTAAATTTCTAAAATGGAATCGATATTACTTTTCACCAGTTTTCTACTTTGATTTTTCTTCTGTTTAAAATTTATTGGCGGAGGAGAAGGTGACATGATTTTCCTTTTGAGCGCCCGTAGCTTCTGCAAAAAATTTCTTTTTTCCTTGCCTATGTGTTGATTCGTTCCTTCATGCGGCACATTGAAAAGACTAAAAATCATAAAAGTGGAATAATTAATTCTGACAGTTGTTTACCGATCTCTGTTCACCCAATCAATCCTCTTGTCACTAATCTTTTACAAATTTTCATTTCACTTAATTTGCTTCTTTGCATTATTTTTTTACGGCATCTTCTCTTCTTTATCCTGTTTAAATTTACTTACAACGATACAAGAGGTTCGTTTTATTTTTTTTTTTTTAAATATAAAATAATAATATTATTTTATATAGTATCTTTTGGGTGCGCTAGCGGCTTTGACCCAATAATTACAGAAATTAAGTAAATAGTTAAATAGAGAGACGATTAGAAATAGAGCTTAGGAAAGATTGAAGTACAGGGATTATATCTGGAGATGGAAAGGAAAGAACAAAGGAAGAATTAAAAGGAGCAGGAAGACCCGGTTTTAAGATTTTGAAGTACAAAACAGGGCGTTTAGAATCGAGGGCGGGACATTCAAAGAAGATGCGGTTTGCATCACATATGGGAGTAGAGATGGAACTATGAAGGGGACAATCGGGAGAGGAAGACAGAGAAAAACGAAAACGTGAAGAGGGCAGAAGGGAGTGATTAAAACGCAGTCTGATTAAGGAAACGATCGTGAAGCGTTGATAAAAAGAGGATTGAAACCATGACTGAGGACGGGAAACCGGCTGAATTTGAAGATAATGAGAGGCGGGATTAGAAAATAAAGAAGGATGAATGTCCGACCATAGTCGGAAATAATTGGCTGAGGAAAAAAAGAGCATATCCGAGGTAGGAAAATTACAGGGTAAAGGACACCATCACGGGCGGCCGAATGGGCTAAAAAATCCGCTAACTCGTTGCCCTCGATGCCAGAATGACTAGGAACTTACAAAAGGTAAATAGTAATAGAACGGGATGAGAGTAGATTGGATATGGGAAAACGAATTTAGAGAATAATAGAGTTGGAAGAATGAGAAGGAGGAGAAGAAATAGCTTGAAGAACACTTTTGGAATCAGAAACAATGAGACATTTACTGATTCCTCTTATGGATGGGATGAAGGAGATTGCGCGTAAAATGGAGGTAGACTCCGCTGTGAAGATAGAATAGGAGGAAAGGAGCTTGAAGGATTCCGAGTGATGCAGCGAGAGGGAGGTGAACGCACCGCTCACCTCGTTCTCATTTTTAGAACCGCCCGATTTCTACACAGTTTTTTATTACTTTTTTCTAAATCTCTTTCCAAATTACAACTTTTTATTTTTTCAACTTATTCCTACCATGTATTACTTTTATTTTAAAGTCCTGCACTTATCATAGAATAGAGGTTATACAGCGAATAGGCATTATGCTTCATTTGTGTTATTTTTACAATGCTTTACTGTGGTTGTAACATTTCTAAAAGTTTCTTAATCTGTACAGCAATGGTAGACTCATTTTCAATTGCAGTTATAATTGTGAAGATTTCTGCGGAGATCTAATTTTTGTGTGTGTGGCATCCCAGTATTGCTGTTTTATGATTTAACTATATCAGAATGATGTATATATATATATATCAAGCTAACATTTAAGCCAATACTTTATTTGTTTATGGGAAAGTCAGCAAGGGATCTCCACTCAGAATCAATATATACGGAGGAAGGATTAATAATTAATTTGGTCAAAAAATAATAAAAGGAATAAATTAAGAACTGGAATGATAAAAAAAAAAATAAATAAATAAAAGGTGAAAACGACACAATAAGGATTAGAGTAGGGTAGTAAAGTTGATCTGAGTACAGTGAGTAAGTTCCATCAGAGGGGAAGAGGGTTATGAGTTTGAACCCCTTTTCACTGGCATTAATAATTTATCTTTGTCCTTACCACCCTACACCAAAATAAGCAACAAACTAACAAATGTAAACACACATAAACACTGCACCACCATCATGATGCCACTCCTGGGGCATAGCAGACCAGCAATGTGACCAGTACTCATTATATCTATTCACATCTCTCTGAGGACTCCGTTAAACTAGACCCCTTCCCATTTGCTTTAGAATCGTGAAAAAGCTGGGGTACAGTTAGTTAAAAATAATAATTTTTTCAAATATGTTACACAAGGTAGTATAAAATATGATATTCAATCGCTGGATAAAATAATAAGAAAAAAAAAGAACCAGAAGTATCAATCTTTCCACGAATAGACACTAACTTCGTATCGTAAATGTTTAAAATATAAACCACACAGTTAATGTGCTGCGAGTGAATACTGGATACAAGTGTTGTTACAAATAAATATCGGCTGTAACATCGTGTAACCGCTATTTGAAAGTGACAAAAGGAAGGGAAAAAAAAAAGTAAACAGCGATAGTTAGTGTCATAAAAGGAAGGGCATCCGAAAAGTGTTTAACGATAACTTTATTTTACGACACACGAACCATATGAACCGATTCCGATTATAAAAAAATACAAAACAATCCCGAAAATAACGAAAAGATGCTGCTGAGTAGGAAACGGTATGTTCAGTTGTCAATAAATAAGCTTTTTTTTCTGATTAGGTTCTGGCAAACAGACTGTTAAAAGAACAAAAAAAAAAGTAATTATTTCAGACTAGTCGAAATGATAAAAAATCAACCAGCCACTCATAAAAACTTAATAAATATCCATACTACCGATACTACAAAAGGAAGCTGGATGGAAACATTTTGCAAAAATGTCCTTTCTCTTTGTTATCGAAATATTAAGAAAATAGTTATTCGCATTTAGGTTAACATTATTCATTTACGGCGAAGGCAAAAACAGTTCAGGTTAATAAACAGATTTCTCTCTCGCACCCTCCCGTATTTTTCACGTTTGGCTTTTGTACTACACACCTTGATCAAATATTATTATTGGAATTTTTTTTTTTTCACCTGTTGCATTTTTAATATAAGCTTAATTCCTTTTTTTCCATACGCCTGTCCCGCTGCCATTATTTTTGAACAGTTTTCATCATATTTATAATTGTGAAAAAATTGTCACTTACATGATTGTGCATTAGCAGCTAGAAAATAACGAAAAAAAAAAGAAAAAAAACGAATATTGTCTATTTTAGTCAAATTGTAATTTAACGTAATTATAATTTTCTTTCGAATATGTTTTATCTGCCGCAGTATACGCCGGTTTATTAATTAATTAATAAATATTCTTTAAAACTTTCAGTTATTATACATATAAAAACTTCCACTCGCTATTTCTACCAGGGGTACTTGGAACTTCAATTTCCATAATACTAAAGTTAATGATTGTTAATAAAGTAACTACGCATTAATATGTTTTTAAGATACTTGTAATAGCGAGGAATGTATTCATTTTTAAACATTTTAACATTTATCTTATTAAAACTGCTTCTCTGTTAACAAACTCTTCTTCCCTATTTTTTGTTGACGACATCCTCATTTACTCTACCCATCGTAGTATCTCCGCCGCTAATTCTCAGCGGCAACACTACTTAAAAATTTTGGAAAGCACTTTATCCAATATTCATCTGTCTATTTCTCCAACCAAATCCTCTACTGTTGTCTTTACTCTTCGTCCTTTTGATCCTTCCCTAGTTAGTCTCTCCTTAAATAGTAGTCCGATCCCCCTTGATAACCATTTTCGTTACTTGTAAGTATTTTTGGATAATCGTCTTTCGTTCCACAAGCATATTAACCGTATATACGTGCCATCGCTAAAAAGGCTCAACCTTATTAAATCTCTTTCACATACGAACTGGGGAGGTAATCCGTGCATCTTGCTCATCTTCTACAAACCCTGTATTCGCTCCATTGTGAATTATTGCTGTTTTATTTATGATAACTCTTCCAGGTCTTTGCTCTCCAAGCTTGATCGCGTCCAAAATACTTGCCTCCGCCTCTGTTTTGGAGCTCGAAAATCTCCTATCCCTGCTCATCATTATATCCTCAACCATTCGGTTGGTGGACAACCTATTCTCACATTTTTAGATGTACAGATATAGGTTGTATACTAAGCAATTATTATAATATGCAACGCAGGTGTACACACGCAAGACTACATTGGGAACTGATAGTAATCGTTTGATTTATCGATATACAAGTGCAGTAACATGTGGGTCTGCTGTGTACTGACCTAGAGCGCATATGATGTTGTACGTGGTGGTTTGCCATTGCCTTCCACGTGATTATTAATAGAGTATTTATTTTATTTAATTCTTGTAATAAGTTTGTCATCGCTCGGGATCGAACCCGTGACCGCCATATCGGAAGTCAAGCGCTCTAGCAACTAGGCTATCGCGACGACATTCAAGGGGAAATCCACATTCCTCCACTCTTTATTCGGCGTTCCTATTTAGGTTACCGCTTCCTCATTAAACGTCTGCCTATCTCCTCTTTCTTATTTATTCCTTCTTATTCCCTCATTCTACAGGATTGGCGGTTTAGATCCAATAAAACACCAATTCTGTCTCTTACTTCTATTTTTACCATACATTCGCACTCACGATAAGCTCCCATATTTTTCTTTCAACTTTTCCTCCTTCCTTCATCCAATCAATTGCTTTTATTCTCCTGTTCCCCCTAGACCCGTTCTGCACCATGCCGTTAAATCGAAATTTTTACAAACTTTAAACTCTCGCTTTTCTAACCACGTTATAATCTACACGGACGGTTCCAAGAGCCCAAGTGGAGTTGGCGCAGCCTTTCTTTGTACTTCTTTAAATCACTCTGAGTCCTTTAAACTTCCCTCCTTCTGTTCAACTTTCTGTACCGAGTCTAATGATATCCTCCGTGCACCTTTCTTCATCAGATCTTCGAAGATCTCTCGTAATATCTTTATTCTATCAGACTCTCAAAGCATGCTACAGGCTGTTGCATCTCCTCTGCCTTCCCACTCTACCGATTACGTAATCCTTTTTATACGTTTCTTGATGACCTCTTCCTTTTTTGTGCAATCCAGATTGATTTCCTTTGGATCCCTAGTCACTCCGGAATAGAAGGAAATTAATTAGTTGACTCATTAGCTCGGTGAGCTTCTTCTTCCGGCAGGTTCCTTACTACATTTCCATCCATCGATATTAAGTTTTTGTTCTCTGCGGCGCATTAACAATTATGGTTCAACTTCTACTACTCCTCATTCTCTAACTCGGATTCTTTTTACTTATCCATCTAGCCTTTTCTTCCTCTCTGTTTCTGGTTTCCTGACTTTCCTTTTATGTGTCGCTCCAGCATCTCGGCGATATGCCGCCTCCGCTTTGGGCACAGCTTGCTTCCTTCGTCGCTTTTCCGATTCTCTCTCGCGCCATCTCCATATTGTCCTTTACATTCTCCTAACAGTCACTTTGTATGTGATCCTGATCACATAATGTTCGAATGCTTATCACTTTCACCTGAACAATCTTCCTTGTACTTCTCTCTCTTATCAAGCAATGTTCCTATTCCCTATTGTGCTGCATTTATTCTTTCCCTTCCTTCTCTTTCTGTCGTCCAGGCGCTTGACACATTCTTGTTGAATGTTTCACGCCGCATAAAAATTTGATTTTTTCTTTTCTCCCGTTTCTTGGGCTAATGTCTTTGCTGACAAACCTAAATAATATTAAAAAACAAAAAAACATTTTTTTATGTGCGCCATTTCAGAATAGAATAAAACGATTATAAAAAACGGCAATTTTAATTTTAATTCGTCGTTTAATTTAATGAGTTGGTGCTATTCGAAAGAAGTGTTTTTTTGGAAAGAGTTAAATCATTCTATAATCATGGCATTGTAGAAATATCCCACAGATCTGTAGTTCTTTTTAGTTCATGCTTCTCTTAATTTACGAATAAATCTTTCGCCTTTCACTAAAAATTTGTAGTTTGTTACTATACCGTTGCACATTTATAAGTCCTATCCTGAATACTTGTTTCAAAAAAAAAAAAAATATTTGCGCGGCATATTTATTGTTAATGCCGAAAAAGTGCAAAGTTCGAACACCCCGTTCTTATTGTATTTATTAGAATTTTTACAAAAGTAAGTTAATCAGTTACGGTCATGTAGTTGATTAAACAGAGATGTTTTAAAGGTCAAAAATTATCGCTCAAATAAATTAGAAAAAAAAAAAAAAACGGTTAAAAGTATTTAAGAGAGATGACTAATCTAATAAAATTATGTAAAATATGTGTTTCGTAAATGTATATGTATATATACATAGTGTATGCGTGTGTGTGTGTTTAAATATGTGAAAAAAACTGTCGTTAACGAATAAAGTATTTTTTACGCAAAATTACCGATAGCGATGAATAAATATTTTATAATAATGTAAATATAAATTTGATAACCGATGTTCCTTACGAACACAAATATGATAATGTTCAAAAAAACACCACAGGTAATTCGTAAAAAGGTCTGAACGAAAACCTTTGCTCACTACTGCCGAAACGAGCCAGTCTGTTCTAAAAGACCTTTTTCTCACTTTTAACTTATTTTTCGTTTTACTTTTTTCCTTACTGAAAAAGTGAAGAAGTTTGCTGGTATCACGGGAAGATATGTGTACAGTTTTTTCTGCTTGCATTTTTGTTAAACGGGCACTGCTTATAAATGAGCTAATTCCGAAAACAATAGAATGGATACGGGAAAAAACAGGTGTAACCGATACGATAAAAATAATTCGTACACTAAAATGGGAGTGGGCTGGCCGTATAGCGAGAATAGAAGAGTCAAGATGGAAGATATAAATTATGTACTGGTATCTAGGAGGAGTTTAAAATTAATCTGCGGCCTCCGCTTTTATTTTTCAAAATATTTTGTAGTTTCAGATTTTAATGTTAAGATGTGTATCTGGTAGTCGCACACTAATAAAGTTATTTTGAACTTTTTCGTGCATAAAATTTTTAAAAAGTTTGTTTTTTATTTTTTTATTTTTTAGTCTGGACTTTTTACTATGTATTTCAATAAAAAACAATAAAATTTAGAATTGTATTTTATTTTGCTTTATTTCATTCAATATCTTGATTATAGGACATTTACAGAAATTTGTGTTACATTTTATTATTAAATAACGGATGATCGCATTCTTTCAATGATATTGTCTTTTGTTTTTCATACAATACATGTATGGAATCCTCAGCACATGAAACATAATGTTCGACTAATATGGCGATGTTTCTATTGATATATCACATGACCGAAAAAAAAAATATTTTTTTGAAACTTTCGAGCTTTCGTCGCCCCAAGGGTCCGGTTTTAAAGTTGGAAACCCAAATGTTCCGAAGTAAAGAAATACACAAGAATACGCATTTTATTAACCTTGTTTAAAATTTTTAGCTGTAAAGCTGAGCCACAAGCGGAGGGGGGGGGGCTACACGTCACTTTTGAAATCGCTTTTTATTTTATGCTATCGCCATTGGTTTTTTCCAGTCTTTTTCTTTTATTATTGCAATGTTTTCAGTATTAAACATTTTAATTGAATACGTTCTTCAGTTCATCGAAAGAATAGATTTACTCGGAACACTACAAAAAACTATAACGTGGTCATCGTGATTGTTTTCTAGATAAGATCTACTAATCGAATATGTTTTGTTTTTTTTTTCATATCAATATCAGATGATGGAACAAAATCATAATATTATATTTCGGCTTTGCAGAGTTAGCGACGCTAATAAAAAAAGAAAAAAAAAATAGCTGACAAAGTTTTAAGAAAGATTAATGGAATAGATAAAATGTTAATGTTAAAAACTGCATCAGAGAATCAAAACTCTATGTTATGAAAACTTTGGAAATTCTTCTGGGTATTTATATAAAGATACCCAGAAATTCACAATTTTAATTTCTACTGTTTATTTTTTAATCCTTTATTAATAATGAAATTATTTTAGTGTACTTTACGTTAGCAAAATACTTTATATCCTCTATAAGTGATCAACCTCGCTTCTGAAAAAACCTAGTGCATCCTGTTCCTTTCCTTTTGCAAAATATTAATAAACTGCAAATTTTAGCAATCCTTAAATTTGCTTTTAATATTGTTTTTTTTTTTTTTTTTTTGTTGCAGCCTTCATTTCCGAGTATAATTTTATTACCGGGTGATCAGTATAAACATAAAGTAATTTACAGCTTCGGTACAATTCAAAATTGAGCTGTAAAATTCGTTGGAGAAGATGCCATAATTTATTTTAAATTAAACGTATGGTTATTAATTTAAATAATATAATCAGTTTTTCGCTAATTTTTACCGTCGAATTAAAAACATTTTTCCTGTTATATTTTTTTTTTTTGGTTTTTCTTATAAATTCTGCATGTATCAAAATTGTGCGATATAATTCCACTAATTTAATGCTGTAAATTAAAATGCGTAACGTATATAATAGCGCGCATTGAAAGACATAGAATGCGCCAAAAAGATGGTAATCTAAAATCTACTTTAGCAATTAAATACGATTCGGCTAATCGAATTTACACTATATGTTAAAATGTAACGACAGTTCATCTGCTACAATTCAAAAAGATCCAAAAAAAAACGGAAGTCTGACATCTATACTAATATTATAAAGAGGGAAGATTTGATTGTTTGTTTGTTTGCATTGAATAGGTTCCGAAACTACTGGACCGATTTGAAAAATTCTTTCACCGTTGGGAAGCTACACTATCTCCGGGTGACATAGGCTATATTATATTTTCAAAAAAATCAGGGATCCTTACTAAAACTCCAATAATGTAACCCAAGGTGTAAAAAAATGACCTAAACAATTCCTTACATCGCGTGCGCTGCAAAAACTATTGATGATAGAACAAAATAATGTACTACGGCTTTGCAGAACACATCATTATCTACAAAAATTGTCGCGTCAGCATATGTTCGGTCAATTCACGGCATTCGTCACATTGGGCGATTTATCCGAGAGGGATTGATGTTAAAGGAAATGTGAATAATTCAATGAGAAAAACCAACCAGTAAGAATGGATTAGTGTTGACTGTTAATTAATACATATATCTGATTATTATACATGTACATTATGGCTACCTATAAAATAACTGACTCCCTATTATATTGATTTCTCATGTGTAAATTACTCTAATTAAAAATTATTGAATAAAAAATGTACATTATTTTAACTCAACTTGAGTAAAAACTCAATTCAATATTGATTCCTTAGCTTATTTCTTTGTTAAGAAATATGGTTTATCCATGTTTACATAATCTAAACATTACGATACAAGCTTACATATAACGCATATCGGGCTTTAAGCATATAGAAATAGCCATTTTCTTTGCAAACCCGTACCTACGGAACGAGGCAAAATGGCACATTGCTATTTGGCGGAAAGATAGCTCATTTAGCCTTGAAAAACATATTCAAAATGCATGCAAATTGAAGGTGGCCTTTTTGAGATATTCAATTTCGAAAAAAATCGATTTTTTCGGTTTTTCCAATTTATCTCAAAAGGTTTTTAAGTAATTAGAAAACTAAAAAGAAAAAAAAAAACAGGTAAAAGCTGATAAAATTTCCCACATTCCTATACAATAATTTGGGTCAAAATTACGACCATTTAAAACAAATGTGAATTTTCATTTTCGAAATAAATCTTTTGCAATGTAAATTTTGATATCGTACTACAGGGCTTCAAAAACGTTTTTCGAGGAGGAAAAAAAGTACGCGTCTCCTGAAATTTAATGTAGATTACAACCCGAAAGTTAAAAAAAATCGAAGCGATCGACTTTTTTGCTTGTTAAATCCATATAGACTGAGCCATATATGAGTTTAGTTTATTTTTAACGTAATAAAATGGAAATCAGTACTCCACTGCTGAATAGATTACTGCAACAACGATTTCTTAGTGAAAAGTACTGATTAAACAGTAGCGCTCTGCATTGCTAGAGTGTAGAGTATAAGCTGTACTCAAAACTTCATTTTTTTCATAGCTCGGTAACACAAACTTTGATACGGTTACTTCTTCCTATCGAATTATTCCGTATACAGTATAACGGAACATCACAATTTAATGATATATTTTTAACATGCTTGCGAACTATATTATTAGCTCACTGTTGTCTCAGGTCAACCCTCCAATAATATTAATGAGCGTCGCCAGGAGCTTTGAAACTTAATCAATTGGCCATGATAAGTATTCATAGATGCGTAATCATGGACAATTTGGAAGATTTTTATAATAAAGTAGTAGAACAATTTGCCAGAAACCCACGAAAATTATGTTTTAATTAAGATTCTATTCTTGTTTAATAAAATATTAAACCTTCACAAATTATAAATTTTATTTTTCCTATAACTCATATACTCTTTCTATCATCTTGCCCCCTCCCCCGGTTCGTCGGCTGGCGACGCCCTTACTAATTGTGATGCCCCGGAAACAACACTGAAAAACCGACGCGGCTCTGTTATTAGTAAATGTATTCTAGATAATGATATTGATCTCTCCTCCAAGTTAAATCCACTTTAATTTATCCCATAATACTTTCTCGACGATTGACCTAGAATTTGTCTCCCCTTCCATCTACCCTGAACTCCTTTGTGCCACAAAATTTATGCTCCAGCGATCATTTCCCCATATACTCATACGTACATTAGAAGTTTCCTCTACTAAGCTGGTCTGTCCAAGCCTCAATTTCTGTTCTACAAGACGAACTGAAACACGTTTTCAGTTAAAGTAAACATTTCCAGTAAACTATCTGAATCTTAATCTGAGAATATTAACACCTTTATCAATGTGATCACTAATGCTGCTTCTGTATCAGTTCCCAGATTTGCCCCATCTTTCAGGCTTCGACGAGTCGCATTGTGGTGCCCCGAAATAGGAGCAGTAATTCGCCAACGTAAAGGTGCCCTCACGAAGTTTAAATCAACAGTCGACAGCGAACACTGTTCAAAGAAATGCTATTACTGACTTTCGATCGAGTAGTTGGAATTAATATCATCATTCGATAAGATATAAATTACTTAACTATTTGGATTAAATACTGATTATTTTTTTTTAATTTCATTGTATAAATTATTTTCCGTCAATAACTTTTTTCTGTCATCGTAATTATAAAATGTTATATTCGTTATCATAGAGTATTTTGAAATTTAATAACGGTTTTCTAAAAATAAAAAAACAGTCAATGCCTTTTTTCTTCTTCTTTTTTTATATAAAATAAAAAAACACACTCACTTTGGAATCGATTTTTTTTATTTTTCATACGGAATATTTTAACTATATGAAATTTCATTCTTCTAACTTAAGAGGATATTTAGGTTCCTTTAAAAATGTTTGAACCTTCTTTTCACTCTCTTTTGAGACGAATTCGAAAAATTCTGAACGCATCTTATTTTTTAATAAAATTAAAATCTAAAATTTTTCAATTTAACCGAGTGTTAAGATACAGGATTTTTTTTAATTTTTAAACTTTCCTTTCATTCTAATTAGGCCGCAATTTCAAGAAATTGTTTTTTAGCGAGATAAGCCAAGTTTAACGTATGTTCTAAATTTCCCAAATCCTCGCGACCAAGAGATTTCGTGACGAGTGAATAGGAACTGTATTTGATACTCAGCAAAATTCTTATCCTAGCTCAAGTCCCTTTGCGTCTTAACTCCTTCTGAGCAAACATCATCTGTACTAGAAATCTTCCCTATTTTTCCTTCAACTTTACGAATTTACTCATTCCAATAAATTATTCTATCTACCTTTATCCTCCAATTCCTTTCCCTAATCAGCAGCTATACATTCTGGCCACAAATAATTTCCAACTTGCAAGCCTATTTTTACCGATGGTTCTCAGAAGCCTAATGGAATCGCAGCCTCTTTTACTCTACCTGATTTTCGTTTTCCCTCTTCTTGCACTATCTTTACTACCGGAGTTACGGCTACCCTATACTCTATTATTTACATTTCCTCTCACCGCTCCTCTTCCAATTATTTGATTATTTCTAGTTCCATGAGTTCTATCCTGGCTATTTCTTTCTTATTTCCTGTTCACTCCTGAAACTTTTTCATTCTTGTATCCATGATCTTTTCTCGGTTCATTCTCTATACATATTGACTTGCTTTGGGTCCCTCGTGGGCATATCATCTCTTGATTATATCTGACTCCTTGACTGCCCTTCAGGCCGTCTGTTCTCCCCTACCTAATCATTCCTGATACACTCACTTACAGCGTTCGTTTTTCTCTCCGTTCCATTAAAATTGATTTTCTGTGGGTTTCTAGCTTTCAGGCATTTTTGGTAATAAAGCGGCGGACTTCTTGGCTCGGGCTGTTGCCTCTTCTCACTTTTTCTTTAAAAAAGTCCCATCAGACAATCTCCTTCCGCTGTGCAAAGGTTTTCATCTTATAAGTTTTAATTAGATAATTGCGCTTCCTTTTTTTCTAAATTAATTATTCATTTCATCTATCCGTTCAACCGGGTATTCCAGCTAATTCGTGGTTCTTTTTATTTTTCTTCACTGTGTCGTTCTGTTGTTGTCTCCATTATTCAGCTACGTTCTTAAGCCATATCTCCGGGTGACATAGGCTATATTATATTTTCAAAAAAATTAGGGATCCTTACTAAAAGTCCAATAATGTAACTCAAGGTGTAAAAAAATGACCTAAACAATTCCTTACATCGCGTGCGCTGCAAAAACTTTTTTTATAAAACATTAAAATATCAATGTTAATTACCATGGAAATGGAAATTCGGATAAAGATCGCCTTAGCATCGTTTACAAGCTCATCACTAATGGAAATAGTGTGTTAACGTAAGGAACGAAAATTTTCGAGCGTTACCGTTATCTTTTGTAAAAGGTGCAAAATGCCCAAAAGATCAAGATTTCAACTTTCTAGAAATAGTTCCCAGGCAAGGGCATCAAAAATACGTTGTAATGGAGAATCTTCATCAGAAACTGAAAATCGTCTTGCAAGTCAGAGAGAATACGCGTCGCAATCACATGCCAGAGAGTCGAGTATCGAGCGTTCGCAGCGGCTTGATGAACAAAATTTGGGAACCTCTCAAGTACGCGCGCGAGAGTCGAGTATCGGGCGTTCGCAGCGGCTTGAAGAGAAAAATATTAGAACTTCGAGATCAGAGAGAAAGACAACAGACGTTCTTTACTGATATTATAAAGAGGAAAGATTTGATTGTTTGTTTGTTTGTTTACATTGAATAGGCTCCAAAACTACTGGACCGATTTGAAAAATTCTTTCACCGTTGGGAAGCTACACTATCTCCGGGTGACATAGGCTATATTATATTTTCAAAAAAATTAGGGATCCTTACTAAAACTCCAATAATGTAACCCAAGGTGTAAAAAAATGACCTAAACAATTCCTTACATCGCGTGCGCTGCAAAAACTATTAATGATAGAACAAAATAATGTACTACAACTTTGCAGAACACATCGTTATCTACAAAAACTGTCGCGTCAGCATATGTCTAACTATTGCAGTTATGTCACAATAAGTGTTCTTTTATTTTAAAAATTTAATTGAAATGCTGCCGCTAGAAAAGGATCTTTATTTGTACCTTTGTATTAATCCTTATCAAAATAAATTACTTCATATTCAAGACTACTTCAATACCTTTATATAACTTTTTGAATTATTCAATTCGGACATTTCATTCGAAAGATATCACGAGTTTAAAAATGTAAGTATTAGAAAAAAGTCGCGTGGTTGCCGCCGACACCGCTCGGCTAGCTAGGCAGCACCATAATATGCGATGTAGTCGTCACTGAGTTACTGGAGGGGAGTCAATGTCAATAAATAAAGTGCCGCCCGGCTCATTTGCGCGGTCGTGTGCACCCATTTTTTTATATTTTTTTCAGTAAGTACTACCTGACAATAAATATATATTGTACATTTAACTATTCAAACAGCTTAGTGACTTACAATTAGTAGTTCTTATAATTTTTCAATTACATTTTTATATAGGTAATTCCTGTTCAACAGTTAAGCAAATAATTTAGTGCAAAGGCAGTTAAAATTTTTTTTATCATTTTAAAATGTCCAAAAGATCAAGATCTCAACTTTCCAGAAATAATTCCCAGGCGAGGGCATCAAAAATACGTTGTAATGGAGAATCTTCCTCAGAAACTGAAAATCGTCTTGCAAGTCAGAGAGAATACGCGTCGCAATCGCGTGCCAGAGTCGAGTATCGAGCGTTCTCAGCGGCTTGCTGAACAAAATTTGAGAACCCTCAAGTACGCGCGCAGGAGTCGAGTATCGAGCGTTCGCAGCGGCTTGCTGAACAAAATTTGAGAATCTCTCAAGTCCGCGCGAGAGAGTCGAGTATGGAGCGTTTGCAGCGGTTTGAAGAGCAAAATATTAGAAATATACAAGCTCGCACTAGAGAATCGAGCTCTGAGCATTCCTAACGCCTTCGAGATCAGAGAGAAAGACAGCAGACGTCAACGACTAGAGTTCGTAATCGAGTTTTAGCTCACAGTAACAGATCGGCTTTCAGATACGATCCAGACTGATTATGCTCAACAGTTTTCCATCCAAATTGGAGCCGTGAATAAGATCTGCTCTAAGTGTTCTGCCAAAAAATGGGCCAATGAACCTAATGGTATGTGTTGTGCTTCTGGAAAAGTTAGTATCCCCAATATTCAGGAGCCGCCACAGCCAATAAAAAATCTTTTGACAAATAATCATTTACTGATTCTCTTACACAGTCATGAACTGAATTCCGCGCGGGTGTAATTTAACAAATAAAGTAATTTTTTAGAATTATAATTCACGCGAGCAACGCCGCGGGCACAGCTAGTTATTTTATAAGAACAAATTTCTATTTTTATAATTGTAATCTGTGCAGTCAGTAAATATTAATTTATCAGGGTTTTTTAACAACTCATATACATTTCATATTTTACAAAAAGGGACTGCCCCGTTCTTCGCCATTATTGGTGTACATTTTATGGTATTACGTTCATACATTATTTATACAGGAAATGATGAATTTTCAAAACCATATACATTATAAGATATTTTGGCAACGCTTGCAATTAGATAAAAAGGATGATGCTAATTCTCGGCAAAGGCATACGTAATAGGCTTTGCGGAGTAAATTTTTTTTTTTTGTTTTTAGCCTCGCTTTCGACTTTGATCTAACCACTTGAATATGCTAGGAAATTAGATTCTGAAGCGGTAGGAGATAAAAAGAACAAAGGATTTAAGTAAGGGAATTATTATTGGATAAAGGAAGCACTGTAAGGAGCCGAAGGGCTGAGGGTCAAGATTTTCGAATACAAAAGGGAATGTTTGCTAATAAGAGCCGAACGTTCGAAAAAAACATGGTTTACATCACATTCAAAAGAAGTATCAGAATTTCGGAGGGGACAGATTGAAGGAGATAAAGAAAAACGAAAGCGAGAAGTGGGGAGAAGAAAATGATTAATTCTTATTCTGATTAAGAGGACAATAGTAGAGCGACGACTGAGCGAAATGGAGAGAAACCAAGGGTTTGAGGACTGGGTGCCGGCTGTATGAGAAGATAGTGCGAAGCGGGATTAGAGAATAAGGAAGTGTATATATCCAACTTAAGTCTGGAATGATTGATTGAGGAAAAGAGGACTAAGTCGGAAGGTGAAAAGTGGCTCGAGAAAGGACGATTGAGGGCGGCCGACCGCGCTAGAAAATCTGTGCCGTGTCATTGCTGGCAATATGAGAGTGCCCGGAAAACCATAGAAAGTCTTAATGGTAATTTAGTACGTATTATGGAAAACATAGAAACTTACGGTCAAAATCATGCCGTATTTTTTTTTTCACTTTAACATTGCATGTGTCATTTAGGTATTGTTGTACACTCTTTTTGTTCTTTTCCTTGTGATGTACGAAAAAAACGATTTGTTACATGAATTTTATTCACCAAAAACGTGATAAATTAATAACGTATTAATACAAAAAAAAAAAAAATATCACTAAACATTTCATAATGTCAAAAGATGAAATAAATTAACGTTAAAAAAATGTATTTAACCTCATGATTTCTATCATTAATAGCAATTTAAGAGCTTGTATGCAGTATTAAAACGTTTACTTCATTTGATTTTAAATAAATACATACGATAAAACAGTTATTTAGATAAATTTATGTAGTGAATATTTATAAGAAGAAAGGAGCAAAAACTGTTTGTGTACAATTACCCGGGGGATTGCATTAACTGCAACTATGGAAAAAATTTTACGAAAAATACTAGCTAATAGAGTTAGTAAGGTTACCGAAGATATTACTTCAGAAAAGCAAGCAGAATTCGGGCAAAATGGAGGTACCGCAGATATGATATTTGTATTAAGACATTTCCCTCTCCAAAGAACCAAAGCCTATATGAAAAAATTTGTTATAACAAAGAAACTTAATTTATATAAAAGATTTGTATAAATGTTACCTATGCATTTAATTATAACTAATATAATACTGTTCTCTAGTAAAACTATTAATGTTACGTTTTTATTTTATTTTAAACCCAACTGTCAACGATCTTTTGCCTTTCTTATTTATTTTTAATTTTTATTTTGTAATGTAAATGAAAATAGATCAAAAATAAATATATATATCGTTGTACTTGCTGCTCACAAACGAAGAAGTAGGATCGAATTACTAACAAAATTAAAAAAAGAAGTAGAGTCTAATAAAAATACTATCTTTCTTACTATTCAAATTCTAAACTACCATCTTATCTAGAATTTTAGAATTTTTTAAAATTTTTTACCTAAAAATAAAATAAATTTTAAATTAAATTGTAATAATTATGTATTTTTAAAACATTTTTAAATTTCTAAAGAGGTCGTTATTTGATTTTCTTTATGAAACAACGTATTTCTCAAATCTACTGTGTACCATAGAAGATATAATGTAATTATATAACTTCCACCCCAAATTTGCTCTGAAAATGTCAAACCATGGGGCTTAAGCTACAAATTAACGTTTCTGAAATCAAACAAACCAAATGATATTCCATTTTTAACAAAAAATAACGGCGATAAAATCACCAATGTGACAGAGAATCTAAACTACTCCAACTTTAAACTTCCCAAACAAGAAAACGTTGCTCACTCAACAGACTCCTCTTGATATTTCCTCACTAAATAGCATTATAAAAAATTTCAAAAAAACAACAAAGCTGCTAGACCTGACAATATTACAAATAAGACACTAAAATTAATCCAAAAGGTCTATCTAAAACTCCGTCCACTCTTATACAAAAAAAATCTTCTCCTTAAACTATTTCCCCAAACGCTGGCGCGAAGCAAATGTAATCCTACTCCATAAATCAAACTAGGATGCAAATCTCATAAGCTCCTATCGTCCAATATGTCTTTTAAATACTGTAAGCAAAATTTACGAAAAACTATTAAAAATAGGATAACTTGCTATCTAAACTCAATCAACTTTTTAGAAAAAAAAGACAATTTGGAACCAGACAAGGTCTGTCCACAGAACATGCTATGAATTATGCGATCAGCAAGATTAGGCAGCAGCCTTAAGAAAAAATCGAACGTTCTCGTCATAGGAGTGGATATCAAAAGAGCCTTTGATAACTGCTGGCATCCTGCTTTGTTTGACATTTTAAAATCTATTCTGATCAAAGACATACCATTGCTAAGTACAATATATTGCTACCTTAAAAACAGACGTGTAACTCTTCAAATAGGTAATCATGGAAACACTAAAACCAATAAAGGCTGCCCACAGGGTGGCGTTTTAGATCCGCTTTTCTGGAATATATTATTCAACCAAGCTCTACCATACAAGAACATTGACCTATGCGCATATGCAGATGACTTACTATTCATAATAACGGACGATACAAAAGTCAATCTCGAAAGAACAGCTAACAAAACGCTTGAGTTACTCGGAGCCTGGCTAAATTAAGTAAAACTTAATCTTTCAGTTGAAAAATGCTTTGTGTGTTTTTGCACAAACTCCCTGAAACTAAAAAAGAAAAATATTAAAGTACTTTACAGGAGGATCACTTTAAAAGTAGTCGAACATTTAAATACCTAGGAGTTATATTAGACAATAAAATTTCCTTTAAACAACACACAGACTACATTACATCACTATCAATTAATAAAAGTGTGCAGAAATACAAGGGGCTTTGATTACGGATACAAACTTGTACTGCACAATTCACTTGTTGAGAGTACAGCGTGTTACTGTAGCTCTATGTTTCTTCCAACACCTAAAAAAGAAGAAAACCCTAAAGCAAAATATTTACTCTACACAATGTAAATACTTAATAAACGCCTATAGAGCTTATAGAACAATTTCTCACAGCGCCGCTGTTGCTCTTACGGGAGTCCTTCCACTAGACCTAGAAATTAACTATAGATCAATCATTTTTACCATAAAAAATTTGCGATTTTCTGATTCATATCGAATAAATGTGAATGTGTACGTACTAGCTTAGCGAGCGGCATACAAAACTATATCACTATGATTATCAGATAAAAACATTATCCCCTGATAAGTATCCAGGATTTCATTTCGGAACCTGATTCAGATACGGGTCTGTATCCAAAAAAAAATGCTGAACTTACCTATATCATTGAATAAATGCATTTATATAAATCAATAAAAATAACCAAAAAAAAACAATATTAAGTAGAAAAGCATTTATTCATACCGTTCGATGATCAGGTATAAATTACAATTTTATAAGTACGATTAGACTCACATTAAGGCAAACGCCATAAATAATACAGAAATCGCACTCTGAAATTGTCATGATTTTTTATCATTTAAAAATGATTAAATCGACAGAATAAAAAATAATAACAAAAATGAAGTTAAAAAAATACATAAAAAACGGTACAATAATTCGCAAATTAAATTAAACGCGATTTTTTTTTATCTTTTTGTATTTTTAAATTACCTAAAGTAAAAAAAAAAAACGAATTTAAAACTATTAAGCTTCTGTTTGATCGAATGCCAAACATACAGAGTTAACATTTAACTAAACTGTTTTGGTCGATAAAAAAATATTTTTCCGCTGCTACCTTAGACCGATAACTTATTAAACGTAGTAAAGTATATGTTACAGTTACCTTATCGCACTTATATAATAACGCGTTTATAAAATGCACTTTTACAGAATAAATGGGAAAATCGAGCTGTATATTTAAGCTTAAAAATATTATTTAGGAAATCAAAAATCACAGTAATTATTTCGATCACTGAAAAAAAAAAAAATTACCGAACACTTAATTATAAATAATAAATAATAATTAAATTACTATTACTCGATAAATACTTAGAATAGCGGAACGCGATACAGTTCACAGTTGTAAAATTTTACTTCCGTAACTTATAAAATATTTACAGTCATTTTTACAAAAAAAAAAAAAAAAAAAAAAAAAAAACAGAAAACAAAAAGAGAAACGTCAGTAGAGTTTTTCTACAGACTATACTGACTAGGAGCGTAAATTGAAAATATTTGTAATAACCCTACGAATGTATCGGTATGAATTCATTAACTTTCGTTCGTGCGCGATTACATTGAAATAAGCAAAAATAAAAAATTAAATAACACACACGAAACGATAAAAAGTTAAATTGTCTCTTTCCTTGTTCGAAAAATAAATAAGGAATAATTAAATAAACGCGAAAGATATACTGAGTTCTTAAACGAAAATATGGTAAGTGTGAATTTAAAATAATAAAGTACAAGTATAATCGGTTAGAAATAATTATAAATTTATTTAAAAAAATTATAATAATAGCGATAAAAAGGGCTTCAACAGGAAATAACTTAATACTTACATTTGATTTTTCATACTGTATTACATACATTTTCGGAATTTGCTTAAAGGAACTTCGCATTTAAAATTAAAGAAAATAAATTTTAAATTCACTACATTATTACGCAAAATTAAATATTTAAAAATTTAGACATAATTACATTTGTAGGTTTATATGGTAAATCTGGGCATTATTTACTAATCATAATTTTTTTAAATTAAAACATTATCTAACCACACTTGTTATTACCTAATAAAATAAAATCACAGATCCATTTGTCTTCTTATAAATAATAACACTTCTTTCAATTTGGTTTTGCACGTTCTACTAATGCGCGCATGCAGTCAAAAACATATTAACCTAAAATATATTGCGGAAAAATTAAAAATAACATTATAAAACCGAAAACGATGCCGTAAATTGTTTTTTTTTTTTCTTCTTTTATGTGGAGGTGATATTTACTGTCGACTATTTTAGAATGCGTAAAGAGATTGCGTGTACTTAACACAAGTCCGATATGAAAACTGGTTGACGCAGAATAATCAAATCAGCGGAAATCGTCTTGCAAATGGCCACGCCCTTAATTTCATTCGTTTGATTGGCGTTTCCCTCCGTCCTGCGCAAAAAATACAAAATATTATCGCAAAAGTATCACAACTAGATTTACGGACAAGGAAAAATTTTTTAATATTAATAACTCGATTTTATGAGATGCTCTTGATTTTATCCCTAAAATAAGATTTCATTTTATTACAACTAAAAAATAATAATCGGAAAAATTAATAAAATAAAAAATGTGTAATTAAAAATGAATAGTACGCGCAGGACCTTCCTGCATGTTTGCAGCGGCAAAATATCTCAGCTTTTATCCCCGTATATGTTGGTTAAGACTGATTATAAAGTCTGATATTTTCGCACATAACTCCATTTTGAACTGTACGTAATTCGTTCATTCATCCGAAATCTTCAAGCAATCGGCGCACAGTGGAGGACGTAATTTTCTTCGAATTTCCCTATCATGCGCATTATTATATTTTATTTGCTCCTCCTAAGATTTTCAAGATAACTTTTTTGTTTTTACTTCCTTGTACGAAGTAAAGGAAGTATTGTAATCGCGAAACATGTTTAATGCCATATATCAACAGATATTTCGATCATCCCTGATTACACTTCCTTGTACGGAGCCAAAGAAGTATATACTGTATTTATGGAGAGTATTTTAAATCTCACGTTTCAACAAAAATATCCACTTTAACTACCCTGGATCGATTTAAAGTCCTTTTTTTTTCGTCACATCTGTACGTATGTATGTGTTTATCACGCAGAACTCAAAAACGGCTGGTCATAGAAGGTTGAAATTTTGCAGGTAGGACCATCTTGGTATCTACAGTTGTGCACCTTCCTTTTTGGTTAAAATCGTTTGAGCGGAAAGGGTACTTCCGCTATAAGGTGCAGCTGTACCAGTTTATCACACATATAATTTATATATTTTATGATTTCCCCTTTAAAATATTTGTTTATTTTTAACGTTTGTAATTTCAAGGCTTGCGGGAGCGAAGCCACCTCCCCTTCACATACTCGTACAGAGAAGTATTGTGCTTGACCACAACAGATGTTTTTTTTTTTTTTTTTATTTTTCCATCACATCTTTCTTCGTATTTATTTTTTCCAATATCTGATTTGTCTAGTTTCTCTTTCTCTTCTTTACCGCCCGGATCAAGTTCATTTTTCTCCAATTCTCGATAATACTTTTATTTTTCGTTTTATTCGTTTATCTATCCGTAAAATTGATCACCAGATCCATTTTTTCATTATTTTCCGTGTCTCAGCTCTATTTCTACCCCCTTCGTATTTCTTAACCGGTTTTCTTCTTCTATTTATGTCCGTTGGTTAGCTATTTAAGATTTCCTTCAATTTTGTTTAGCCGCCATTTTCCGTGGTATTATTTTTTCGTTCATTACTAGAGATTTCGTAAGTATCTAAATTTTCCTACTTTAACTGTTTCTCCGGAGAGACTCTCGAGGAGACAGTCTCATTTGTATTATTAATTACTGTTCTTTGTTTTGTTTTCATGTATTCTCTCGAAAAATCGCCGCAACGGCGCTATATTCATCTTCTCTTCAGTTTATTACTTCCTGCTAAGACTCTTTCATCCGTAAACCACAAAAAATTTTCCCTCCGGTCTCCGATAATCACTCTACCAATCGTTCGAAAGCACGTACGTAATATTTTTTCCAAATATATACATCCGCTTTATTCCTCCCTTGTCATCTCAAATTCTACTGGTTCTTTTAGATCTATTTTTTGAATCTCTTTTTTCCTTCTTACTCGCCATTTCCATATCGATTTCCTTTTTCTTCCAGTCTATTTTGTTTACTATTCTTCTAACGTTTTCTCCATATCAACAAAACTTATATACATCGGGTTTCTCCTTCGAGGAATTTCCTACTCCATTTTTATGAAATTAAACCGTTTTTCCTCCGCGAATCTATCTTTTCATAAAACTTTCTTCTTCAAGTGCTACACAGCGAACAGTTCTTCACCGCATGTTATTATTATCCTATCATTTATTAATTTTCGTACTGTGTTTTCTCCTTCTTTCTGTAAAATTTGTATTTGCAAAAAATTCCCACAACACACATTATATTAACCGTGTTATTTCTGCCTTCATATTATTAAATAGCTTTGCACTGTTTCTTACATGTTTTTGTTTACTTCTGATATTTACACTATATCCGTCGGCTCTTACAAGAAAGCATTAATTTTTTTCTGCTTTATAATGTTCCTACGCGTATATTCCGTTTTTCTTTATATTTTCTCTCTTTTCTGCACACTATCCTTACCTGTCCGTCATTTGATTTCCATCTTATAAAAAAAGGGTTTCAGTTTTTATTGATTTTTAATATTCCGTTTTATACCGACTTCCAAAAAAAAAAAGAAGTTATATACGTTCGTCGCGTAGTTTTTTTTTTTTTTTTTTTTTTATGTTTGTTTTCGCATAACTTATACTCATATGGACCTATTTTACAGATTCTTTGTCCATTATCAGAAAGTATAACATTCAGCGTTGGCACCATGTGAGTACTGATGAAAATCGGTGAACATAAACTGAGTATTTGTCAAAAAACCTGAAAAAATGTGGTCCCTTTAGATAATTATTTTTTATTATTTTTTTTTATTAGTATAACAGAGACAATTGACTTAAAAATCATATCAATTTGACAAATTACTGTGGAAATGTAGCTTTGAATAAGGAAAGCAATTATATATTTTGATGTTTTACCGTAAAAATGCGATTTAAAATAAAAAAATCGATTTTTTTTTTTTGAAGCATAAAATATGGAGAGAAATGCGACAAAAAAATTGATTTTAGCAAGAAAAAAATTTGAGTATAACGTTAAAAACTGTAGAATAAAATCAGTTAGCTTGAAGTTATAGATCGTTTTAAAGAGAATTTTAATTGTAATTTATGTTCCAAATTTGAAGTTCATAAGTCAAAGTTTATTCGTGGGTTATTGATTTTTATTTGATATTTTTGTCGTTTCTGAACCATCTTATTAGGATTCCGTATATTATATGTGAACGGAATCATAAAAAATTATCAACTGCTTGATCTTTTGTTATTTATGGCGGAAGACGTAGGAATGTATTTTTCTTTCTTTTCAGATATCACGCGTAAAAAACTTATCTACATAAATTCAATATTCCCTCGAATACGACATACACCACCGCGTAAGACTGTAAAGAATGCCGACTGTTAATAGGAATGATAGAGTGATTAGGCACTTTTCTAATTAACAAAATAACATTTTTGTCAACACTTCTAATGCGTTACTTCTGTGATCACGGCTAAAATGTGTTCGTTAAACTAATACACTGAAATTTACCAACAAGCAAAAATGTCAATCGACCAGCATCACTAGGTGAATAATTACGAAACAAGCAGAAGGTGGTTTACAGGTTTTAATCAACTCTAAATTAAAACGATAATAAAATAATTAAAAACAAGTCTTTATCATCATGGAAAAGTAATAATCATAATGTAAAAATATCAAATTACTTACCGTTTTTTACCGATATATTCTTCTTAAGACAGGACTGAATTGTTGATTTCGACTTTTGTTTGTCCGGTTTCTTTTGGGAACATAGCTTTTCCTTCAGTACTCTAGTGACGTGAAAATACGGTTTTAATGATTATCAATTTTTGATGAAGAAAAAAAATAAAACAAAATTGTTTAATAAAAAATAAGGAGTTTTTTCTTTTTCTTATATTAGAACAAAAGTTGAAGCAAAATAAGTTGTCTGTCATTTTTAACTGCATATTTATTTTTAATGTTTTCCTTTTTTTTTTTTTTTAATTTCTTAACAAGATTTTTCCATTAATAGAAACAGTTAATATTTAAATATATTATGCCGAGGGCAACCTCTGTTGTTTACTTAATTGAAAAATTAACCAAGTACCGGAAGAACAATAAGAAAGGTTCTTTTTTTCAAAGAATAAATGAGGTTATAACCAATCGACCGTAAACTCCAGATGGGCAATAAAATTACAGTATGAACAATAATCTGCACGAATTAAAATTTATTTATCCCGGATGTATTAATAATAAAATCACTACACATTTTTATTAAAAAAAAAAAGAAGAAAAATAAATGCTTAGAAAATTAAAGAGGATAATTGTTAATTTAAATTACAAAACCAAAATACGATCGTCGGAGATCAAACTCATTTTAAATTAACATTGACTTTCAATATCAGAATAAAAACCATAAGAGGAATTTACACAGTGCATTTAATATCGTTTAAATTTAATCCTATAATAATTTTTATAGGGTTTAATTATGATGCATTAAAATTTTTAATCTAATTTAATTAGGAAACATTTATAAAAATTATACGTGTTAATTTATACTATAAGAAAAAAACTAAACAAGTCAGTGCGAATGATAACATAAATCCGGGCATAAAAAATCTCGAGACCAATTTTTATCAATAAAATAATATAGCAGATGAATTCATGGAAATTGTTTCGTTATCATAAGTATTTTTTTTTCTTCATTCAAATTGTATCACATTTTTCTACTTATTAAAACGTCACCATAATTTACGCTGAATTTCAGGGTGCATGTAGTTTTTACAAGTAAATTTCGCTGAAATTTCTTCAGCGATTTCAGCATTAAAAGATAATAAAATAATTTGCATTTTAATACTCATATTTATATATACACATACTCATACACCTGGACCCTCCCAATACTAACTAATTTATAATCCTTACGGATGAGTTGTTACCATTGACCAAGCAATTCTTATCTATTTTTAAAACTGGTAATAGTTGGTACTTATTTTTTTGCAAAAATCGCTAAACGGAAACTATTTAATACTTCATTATGACGGCGATCTAACATGTTAGATAACAACTTTACAAAAGACAAACAGTGATTTCGGAACTGTTCTTTTCGTATTACACAGGCGGAAGAAAAACGTAGTCATTAATATATATATATATATGTGTGTGTATGTACACACACACATGTATATAGGGACAATGTTATTTATATATAAAATATACTAACCTTAAACATTTTTTTTGTATAAGAATTTTCTTTTGGCTAATATTTGGCCGCAAATACGGTGACGATAATGGTGAGCACTGATTACTCCTATCAGCATTTTTATAGCTACAAAAATAAACAAAAAAGTTAGTACAATTTTTTACACATAATTTTAACAATTTCGGCGATTTCATAATTGCATAAATTTCGTATTTCCGATATAATTTGAATATCGAAAGACTTTGACTCCGTTTAAATAATTTCGCAGATATAAGTGGTAACATTTAATCTGTTTGGAAAAATTACAAATGGTTTTGTACAAGTAAAAATTTGAAAAAATGTAAAGTTCAACAACTATTCGAAAAATCTTCGACAGTTACGCATTAATGAAACATAATTGCCTTATTATCGATTGGTTGGTTTCTTATTGCACATTTATTTCGGTGCAGAGATAACAGAAAAATGAAGCGGACTTTTTATTGCATTTCCACCGCGATATTAATGATTTGTAACATTACACGTCTTTTTGGAAATTTTGACACCTGCAATAGCGCATCTTGTATACTTTTGTATTTATGTGTTTTAACATAAATCATTCCAAAGTAACGCAGCAAATGCTCTGGTTTAGATGGATTAATTATCGTAAAATTTGCGACCGTTAAAATATTACTTAGGACGAAAGAAATTCGAATAAAAAAAGTTTCCGAACGTAAAGAAAAAAAAAATACGAAAGAATACAGACCTTAAATTTGTTCTTGGCCGACCCGGATGCAAGCGTTTTCTGCTCTTCGTTGATTTCTGTAGTGGCGAGGAATGATTCCTTTGACGTACCTTATTTTCGTAACTAATAAAATAATTCAATGCATAAAAAATTAGTTAACAAATAAAACATATCTAGAGAAGGTGGCGCAATTTTGAAATAGAAGAATAATTTTCTGACTCTCATTATTTACATTATACGATTAACTCTTAACCATATCGAAATTTTTACTTTGTAGGGGAAAATAAAAACGGTTTTCAATTACCGCCTTTTTATCATTAGATAAATATAAAAGCGGCAATTAACAATTACTTATGAGCATATCGTATCAACCAATCACCGTCACTATCTACCATCACGCGAGAAATATAAATTTTAAAAAACAATGTTATCGACTATTTCTATCATTAAGTTTAATTTAAATTAATAAAAAAATAATGAACAGAAATATATTATTAAAACGAACACGCCTCGCAGAAATGGACAACCAACGCCATGATAAATTTTTTATTTTAACAATTTATTTCTGAAAATAATTTTACGATAACCACCATGTTTAAAAAATTAATCTTAAAACCTTAACGTTTCGGAAAGCTAACACTTACACTAACATCAGAAACAAATTTTAAGTTTTAAGATTAATTTTTTAAGCATGGTGTCTACCGTAAATTGTTTTTTTAATTATATCCACCATGTAAGTTTTAAATGTTTAATTTCTGTTCTTCGTTGTTTTATTAACTCGAATTATAACTTTAAAAAATAAAAGATAGTATAATTTTTGTTTTTTTTTTTAAAAATTGAATGTAATAACTTTTACAACAATTAAAAAGATCATTAAATGAAATGCATTACTAAATTTACGTTGCTTTTTGCAGTTCGTTAAGATTTATGTTCAGAATAGAAGTAAAACTTACGTTATTATTATTTTTTTTTCGTATATTCTGCAACAACCTTTTTCTACAATTATTAAATAAATTTAAATGCTACACCTATTTAAATCAAAATTACCATTTATTTCTTTAACTTATTTATTTAGCGAATTTAAACGCCTACAGTTATATTCGAATCAACATTTATTTTATAATAATAATTTAAAAAATTATTTATTTAATTGAAAACAAACAAAAATATACGACAATATAAATAATTTCATCTTTTTGTTCAAAAATGTGATCATACTAATTTAATGTTAACCGATTACTCTGTCTAATATAGTAAAACAACAAATTTACCGTACACTATTTACTATCACAAAAAGTCTCTATAAATATACAACAGAGATACCATTGATGTACAAACCTTAAACAGGTTAACTGAATGGGTAAATTTCTTCTGTACCGAGTTGATTTTTGCAACGGAGATAAGTGGTTTCTGTGCCGCATCCTATATTTTCATCATTGGAGAGAAGAAAAAAAAAGAAAAAAAAACGAAAACATGATAAATTATAATCCAAAAAAAGAAGACAAAGAAAAACGAGAAAATAATCAAGAATCGTACTATTTTAAAAATAAAGAAAAAAAAATTTACCCATCACGCACGTGTTTTATAAGAAAATTCATCATGGAATATCTGTCGTAAACTTTTATACATTCATTTTCGGTAAAATTTCACATTATCATAAGTTTTACAAAAATACATAGTTTTGCAGACTGAATACACTGAAAATATGTCGCAATAATACGTTTGGATTCATAAATAAATATATTTTTAATCAAAATGAATAATCGAGACTAAGCACATAAAAATACGAGCGACATGGGTCTGTGTGTGTGCGTGCGCGTTTTTGTTAAAAAATATTAATTCAAACATTAACCGTATTTGATTAAGTAAACATCTAGTGGATGGTGTAGCCTGAAGGCTTTTAGTAGAAGTTGAAGAGTCTTGCGTTGAATCTATCATTCGGGCATCCGACGGTACGGTAGATGAATCGGGAAAAGATTTAAAAGAATCTTCATTGGAAAGCTCCAAATTATTAACAAAGCAACTGTTTTCACTTTCTTGGTTTTTTTCGCGGTCAGCCAAGCCAATATATTTTTTAAACACAGCGCTAGCAGCAGTATTTTTCTTTATTATATTTTCCATGCGAATTTTCATTACATCCGTCGGATTATCTAATCCACGGATATCTACTCCATTATCTTCTTCGATTTCTTCTTCTTCCGTTTCTTTTTCTTCACTAAACATTGAAATTTATGCATTTAAAAAAAAAAAAAAAACAAAAAAAAACGTGATTATTATACCAATATTTAAAAAAAAAATATATATAAATTACGAAATTTACAATAAATGAATAATACTAAAAAGTAAGAAAAACTTCGTTGGACAGTATTCAAATTTTTTATCAATTAAGATTTTAAAAATAACATTATATTCACGCATATATATAACGGATCAATTGAAATAGAATGTGAAAAAGGACCTAAAAAAAAAAATATTAAAATCACTTCTATACATAAGCAAAAAATAATTAGTTTCTTAGAGATGATTTACCACTAACAAAGTTTAAAAATGATATTTTTTTAAATATTTCAATTGATTTTGAATTCCTCTACTAGCATACTTGTTACTGATACATTCTCTATATATAAAGCTTAAAAAAACAAAACAATAATAATAGTGTAAATAAATCCATACCTGTTTGTTAAAATTACAAGTATAAAATAAATACTCGTAAATACCTCAACAACAAACAAACATAATTATAAAATAATTTACTTTAAAAAATTAAAATAAATACCTCGATTAAACGAAAGGTTTTTACTCAAGTGTGTTTTTAGTTTTATTTGAATACACTCTGTATTGTTAGCTGATGATGAGCTAAGAGGTATTTATTTTAATTTTTTAACGTAAATTATATACTTATTTTCGTTTGTTATTACGGTATTTATTTATTTTATACTACTACTATTACTGCTGATAATAACAATAATAATAATAATAATAAATACTAAATTATATAATAAAGTTTTTAGAACAAATTAGTTTTAAAAATGAACTACTAAAATTTCTTCATATAATATCAGAGAGGTGGGTAGACCGTAAATCTTCATGAATATGCTTTACCTGTTTTAATTTTTAAAACTGAAAAATAAATTTACCTTACGAATGATCTGTTCTGATTCGAATGTGCTACTGGTACAGGTGAATTTAGTTTTTCAGGATGACACCTTATAATAGCTGGCCAATCGAATTCTTCTAGCGGCGGAGCAGAATTACGAGTTATCCTAATATAAAAATTCATATTATTATTAGTCTGCAGAGTAAACCAACCTATACCGACGCAACATGATATTGATACATTTAATTGAAGACATGACGTTTTTTTAAAATATCCAAACACTACTAAAAACAAACTGGGAAATATTCGTACCTTACAAAAAAACGTTGAATTTGATAATTGTAACGACTAAGATCATTTATATTACTTAATAAAAAATGTAAAATAATTATTAGAGAAAAACAAAGTTACGCGTAACTCCATTATGTAGAATATAAGAGCAGAACAAAATTTTAAAAACAATATATCGCTATTAAAATTTATATTTACACGATTAAGAGGCTTCCGATTAAAATACAGCCTTACTACACTAGTTCTATTAGATAACGGTAAACGTGAAAATGGGATGATAATAAACTAAGACATCCAATCATGACGATTAAATAGAAAAATAAATAAAAACTTGAAACCAAAACGAATATTTTTTGTTATAATTATTCGAAATTTTTAAAGGTAATTTCAAACGCGAAGTTTCTAAATTTTTTAAATAAAAAAGGATATAATACGATTTACTTTTTTGTTTCATTAAAAATTTAAACATTTCGACTAAAGATCATTTTCTGCATTCTAGTTTATCAAATTCAAAAAAACGGATTAACATTTTTGATAGCCTAGCTGTGCCGCTGTTACTTTTAAAATGTCATCCTCCGCTCCTTCCGCCCATCACAATTTACCATTTTATTCACCGAGTTTTTATACAATAAAAGTAGCTACAGCCGATATAACAACTTCGTTTCCTTGCTTTAATGTGCTCAGATTTGTTACGTGCGTTCCTTTTTCGTTAAAAAAGTATAGTAAAAAATCCATCGAAATTCGATACTAGAAGACATCGTCGTTTAACACTTCCGTTTAGGCGAACTGGAACACTGTTCGATAATACAATACTTCATTTTTGAATAACAGAAATGAACAGTTGCCCCAAGACTAAAAAATCGCACCGAAATAGTGCATTCCTATCTACTTAAAAAATCAGCTCTATTTTATTCCATTATTAGTAACAGACTATTTCATGTTGATTATTGTCTTGTGTGCAGACTTTGCAGATTCACTTAAATAACCCAAAAAAATAAAATCTTGTCTCCTCTATCCGAAATGCCTTTTTCCAATTCGCAAAAATTAAAAAAGTACATCCTTTCTCGAAATTAACTAATCTATTATTCAAATTTTAAATCTAAAACATACCCGCTTAGCCTAGATGGCGATAACAGATGGCACACAAAAACCCAGCAATAAGCAAACATTACAACTTTTAGCGTAATTAAATATTTCGAAGTTGTTGTACACTCGCGTGAGTTTCATTTAAGATACAAGTTAAAAATAATGAAAAATAATAAAGCATCGAGTTCGTGTTTTTTCTCATTTTCAAATAAAAAATAATTCAATCATATAAATTAATAGCGTAGATTTAAATTTTGATTAGTAACATTATTTTGAATTTGTTTTCAAACGTTTATGATCACGTGAATATTGCAAGTCGTTAACCATCGATCTTTAGAGTTTTTGGATATATTTTTGCTGCCTAAATTTTTTATCTCCTACACCAATTTGTAAATGTTTATTAATCGACTCACTTTAATTTAACTTCGAAGTAAATGTAGGCATAATGCAAAGTAAAAGTATCTTTTATTCCGTTTATTTTGTTTTATATTTAAAGGATACCTCCTCCTCTTTTTTCTCTCGACTGTATATTAAATGTAGTATAAACAAAATTTTGAAAATATAAAATTATGTTAAATATGTGGAAAAATTTATGATGTGTCTTTCTCATTTAATATATAAATCTACAAAAAAAAAAAAAAGCTGAAACGTTCCGAATAATACAAAATCAAAATTAAGAATAAGGGCGAATTATAGAAATTTTTAATTTATTTTTATGTGTTTATGTGTTTACTATTATATAAACATTTTAAAGTTTCTAAAACTGAGAAAAATAGCCTCCTCTATTCTCACAAAAACTAACTGCAAAGGACGGAATAAATTAAAAATATGTGCATTTTTTTAAAAAAATTCTACAGTCTGTTCTACGGCAGCAAATGTGTTGATATTTTCTTTAATCGTCGTATTTTCGTCTCGAAAAAATACATAAAATATTCGAATCTTCAAAATTTTTAAATTTAAGAAACCAAATCCGGAGAAAGAGATGTGTAATTTCAATCAGTACTTCTTATTAAAAACTGTCATGCCTGTTCGAAATGTTTTTTATTTTTTTTTAAAAAAAATATCACATTATACATTCCTTTTCTGCACTTATTACTTTTGTTTTCAAAGTTATTCAGCTCTACATGTTCTTTTTATTTCGTTCAAATATGAAGCATACTTTTTTTGATGTGTTTTATTATGTTTGCGGTTTTCGATCGTTTAAAATCTTCACAAATTTGATATAATTGCTGTAACCTCTCTGACCACGAAAAAACTATTATGCTTTAATTTTTACGTTATTAAATTTCTTTTGATTTAAATCTTATTCGTATAAGTTTAAGTGTAAATAAAAACCTGTCTCTGAATTTACTGTATCTGTTCGTCACGTATAAATGTATTGGCTTTTCTTTAAAATTATGGACCTGTAAATCACGACACCCTTCCTACTAGCAACTTAATGCCTAAAGAAAGTGGCGGTAATGGTAAAAAAAAAGTTGTTTATCATCTGTTTTATTGCAAGCAGAGAAAATAATTTAAAATAATATCAGCGTTAGTTACTATTGAAATGTAAGTTGAAAGAAGAAAGTGCAGTTATTATTTCATTTTAAAAATCGTTAAATTTAAAATCTATAGCCTAGTTGCTAGAGCGCTGACTTCCGTTATGGAAATCACGAGTTCGATCCCGAGCGACAACGAACTTATTACAAGAATAAATAAATAAATAAATAAAATAATCGTTAATAGTCACGTGGAAGGCAATGGCAAACCACCACGTTCAACATCATATGCGCTCTAGGTCAGTACACAGCAGACCCACATGGGACTGCACTTGTATATCGATAAATCAAACGATTACTATCAGTTCCCAATGTAGTCTTGCGTGTGTACACCTGCGTTGCATATAACAATTGCCTAGTACACTACCTATGTCTGTACAGCTGAGATGTGCGAATAGGTAGTCGCCGATGCTCAGAAGCTGAGTATGGCACCATAAAGAAGAAGAAATTTTAAATATTTTTCTCGCATAACATCCCCCCCCCCCCCCGTTAACAGTTTTAATATCTGAGATATTTTAATTCATTTTTTTTTTTTTTTAATCAATGTATTTGTATCATTTAAAGAATACACGATTTAAAACAATTTAAAATTTGAAGCAGGCTCGGGTCATCGAATATATTTAATTACTTAAAAATTACTCAAGCTCTTAAGGGAATTGTGATATGTAGTCAATATATATGATTTTCTTTTTTATTATTATTTTTACGTTTAATTTAAATTTTCAGAGCATTTTTCCTTCCAAAAGACCTCATTGGAATATCCAAAATTATTACATAGACATACAATGTGTATTGCATAAACAGGAAACTCTTAATGGATCATTTCTTCAATTTGACCAAATTTGTGTTACTGTTCTCTTTCTTAGTTTTGCGTTTTAAGAAAATTCTGATTTTTTTTAACACAATGAATAAATCATTACAAACTGAAACTAATTATTTCGAAAAAAAAAACCTCACCCTAATAAATGGCTATGTGAATTTTACAATTAAAAAAATCTCTACCGTAGAATTTAAGAGAGTTTAAAGTGTATTACCTAACATTATTAGACGAAAGCGTAACACACGAATCGTCCTTTAAAGGTGATACCAATTTGCATACTTTTTTGGTTTTGCAATTTTCATTTTCCTTGTCAGTATTTTTTTCACGTGCTCGCTAAAAAGAAAAACAAAACACAATTAATTATTTACATCGATAAATGAAATCAACAGAAAGCTTCAAACAAAATTGATGGGTTGTTAATTTATCATAAACAAAAAATATCACAGGCGAATAGAACACTTTGCCGTTAAAACAAAAACAAACTATGTCGTTAAAAAGAAGTTTTAATGTAGATATCCGGTAGAAGACATAAATTTATACGCGCAAATCGTGTACGGTGTGATAAGGGGTGTCGCTCTATAGCCGCAGCAATTGAAAATTACGGAAAACTTGCGTTAATGAAATAACGTATTGCGTTTCGCAAGTGAAAGTACAGTATGTAACACACACACACATACATTCCTCTAAAAATAGGCGTCTTCTTGTGAATCGTATACATGAAAAAAAAACCGGCATGGCCCAAAACGATGTCAATCCCGACGTTAGAGGCGATTTATCCGCCGCCGAGTCACTCTTATTAAAACAGCTTTGTCAAGTAGAATCAACAAATCTCGCCTCTATACATTGGATTCAGTTTGAACCGATCGTTCACCAATTATATGCCATCGTCAAGTGTGCCACAATGCTACATATTATGAGAAAAAAGTGTGTTAAAAAATATAATTATTTTTAAATTAAAATGAAAAAAATAAATAAAAAGGGAAACAAAATAAAGTTTTTAATATGTGCAAATGTAGATTTTACCTTTTTAGAAGTGCGATTAGTGAAAGAAATATTTTTATCGCATGCTTTTTCCGCGTCTTCAATGCAACTCTGGAATAGCGAACGACAATAATTGTAATCCGGCTTATCCTTAAACTTTAAACTCTTAACATAGTCGAAATACTGAACTAGCGCATCTGTAAAAAAAAAAAAAAATTAACAAATATATTTGATCCATTATATTAAAAATTAAATTGAACGTATTATTTATTTTCGTGCAAAATCCATCAATAAATTTATTTAGACGAATTCGTTGGCGCATAAATGAAAATAATACGCATATCTAATTTCCACTTATACTATGTATAAAAACAAAAAATTTAAGAATGACAATCCAAATTGAGATTTTATAGTTCCCTTCGACAAAAACCAAAAAGTCTCGCGAAAAATTAAATATCAGTGGAATAATTGGATATTTATATTAAATATATATATATATATAAAAAAATTATCTTAAATATTTGTAATACAGGTCTGAACAATGTTTCAAGCTGACGGGCAATATTTAAGTTGTTTAAAATTTTGGCGGGCTGTACCAATACGTTAAAGAATTGATCCCATTAATACAAAAAAAAAATATGCTGGCGTCAATAAAATTTTCAAAGTTGAACCCTTGAATTTTTATTCTACTTTTTTTATTATTATTTTCTAGCTAATTTTATTTACGACTGTTTCTTTTAAGGTTTTAATCATTTATATGTACACACAGGAGCGTGGGCAGAAAAAAAAAATTTTAAAACGAAGAGAATTATTAATTATCTGAAGTTTTATAATCCAAAAAAAAAACAAAAAAAAACGAACATTAGCAGCATAAGCATTCATTTTTTTTACGTGCATATACTTTTATATCGCAGGCAACTAGTTGCACAGATCTTATCTAAATAGTATATTAAAATTTCTTCAACATATCAGTCTTCCTTTTTTTTTCTAAAAAGAAATATTATTTCAAAGATTTAGACTTTTTTTTTTTATAAAGCCCTGGTCAATTATTATTATCACGAAAGCATACAACTGCTATAAATCCATAAATCTGCATATAAAGATGGTAATGAAAAATACACAGAAAATATAAACGAAATATTGCAGCGAGTTCAGAAACGGTTAGTTTATCACCGTCAAATCTAAAAACACATACTTTAATTATTTACATTATACACATATTATGTAAGATAAAAGCAGTTCAGATTTGAACAAACACCAATCTACTACCGGCTTTGTTATACATTAACGAATTATGTGAAATATATACCTGGAGCTTTCTCTTTTCCCTTAAAACAACGCTTCATGAGCTCTGGAATATTATTCATCATTTGATTTTTCATATTTTGTATTTCTTCTACCTTCGCGCAATTCTGCCAAGGCAGGACGCCAGTTATCCATTTTAGTACATTGTAGCCCAAAATTTCCAGATCACTTCGACGAGAATGGGCTATAATGGAAGAGTAAAATGGTATTATCGTCATAACTTAATTGCAAGCAAATAGTTTTTTATTCTATATTATTAATATATAATTCGAGATATTGCAATATTATATGAAAACGCTTTACCAGAAAATTGCTTCTAACTTCGTGATAAAACGAAAATTGGTCTATTTAAAAATAGACACGAAAAAAAAAAAAACATACGCACCTTTACGCAGTGCGAGTAACAGAAACAAAACTTAAATTAAACAAATTTATAGAGAATATACAATATCCAATCTGAAAATACAAAATAAGACAGTCTGCAAATTAAATGCAAGTTAAACAATAAATCCAAAAATAAACTAAATAAAAATAAATACAACGTAAAATAAGAAATAAGTAAAGATAAAAATTTAATAAATGAATAAAAAGTATATAATCTGGATTGAAAATTAAAAAACCAATTCAAAACAAGATGAAATAATATGTATAAATTATACCAAATATGAACTATCAGTTTGTGCTTATAATAACTTATTATTCGTAGAAATAATTTTCAGTATGTTCACAGATTTATAATTTACATATACTAGCCTAGTACATATATGTATTATCACGTTACCGGTCACCAGAGGTAACCAGTTCTGTGATAAAATATATATATTTCTTTTAAATGCAGTTAATTTATACTTTTTATTACTTTTATCTCTGTCTTTAATATTTTACTCGGTCTGCCGGAAATTACTTTGCACACTCACACAAGCAATAATCCAACACTTCGTACACAAAATTTTCTATATTTTACAACACCGAGACACTAAACGATTGGGAGATGCAGCTGCATATATAAAAAAAAATTAACACAAATCAATCCAACTCATTAAAATACATATACCATACACATATACTTAATCAATCGCAGAACTCACAAATTTTTAAACAACAACAATGAAATAATATAAAATATGAATATATAAATCTGGCCTGTATTTTCCTTGACTGCGATCTATCCGTCTGGTTGACTATGACTGCGAAGGCTGGGCTTCTTAGCTCCTCCAATAGCTACCGTATAGGCACTGATGACTTTCGAGCGCTTTCGTCCACCCTCGGTCTTCGAAGTTTTTGATCTCCGGCTACACAATTTCGAAGCTGTTCCTTATTCTTTTTTTTTTTTTTATTTTCTTCGATTATTGCGCCTCCTTCTTAACGCAATATGCTTTTGTAGTGACTAGAATGATGTCTTTCGATATAACGCGATTATAACTATATAAAATAACTAAAAACAACTGACTAGAAAATGCAGGTACGTACGAGGACACGTTTGCGCGTAAAGCGGATTCACACAGCCGCTAGCATAATTAAAGTAATTTCCGTGCGCCGAGATCGAACAGATTCCGCTCTATTCATCCGTCTCTTATCATCTTACACAGTCATTTTTGCGAAATTCCCTTTTCATTTTAGATACGCCGTCAGATGATCAGCTGTATGCTTATGAATAACCTATATTGATGGAATTTCTATTTTATATATATATATTTCAGAAATATTCTCTCTAGCGTATTTTAAATTATTCCATCATATTTGTATTTAAATAATTCAAATTTTCTCGCCTACCCCATCTATATCGTATCACGATAGTATATAACATTTTTTTTCACTTTTTCGTCCATTCCTATTTTTCTGTTTTCTAAAAAATACTTACTTGTCTAATTATATTTATCCCATAGTTAATATACATACGTAGATAATTGATACTTGCATGTACATATACATAATACTGTAGTTAAAACTAACTTTACGGCTATATAAAACGTTTTCACTATCAATATACTCACCTTTACTGGATGTGAAGACCTAATTATAATAACAGCAATAATAATAATAATAATAATAATAATAATAATAATAACAATAATAAAATTATGTAATAATAATTAATAATAGTGATTATGCTGATAGTAATAACAGTAACAGTAGCTATAGAAATAATGAACTTTACTGCAAATGAAAATAATTCAATAGATACGAATATTTATGAAAACAATAAAATGTATAAAATAAATTCTTCCAATTGCGGTAAATAACAAATCAGACAAACTTCTACATTTTCAGTTAGACTTAATGAATATTTAAAATCATATCAATGAACACGAAATGCGACCGAAAACTGGATATCGTAGTACTTAACACGCATATAAAAAAAAAGTTTAAATTTTAATGAAAACTGCACTACAACAGCAATATATAAAGACAAATCAATAATGATCAAGTATTTGACAACTACAATTTTTTATTTAAAGTAAAATTTAAAAATATTATCATTTTAATAAAATCGTAATTCATTAGATTTTTTATTAACCATCGCTAATTACGTAAATAGAACACTGTTACCTTCGAAAAATTTATTCAGTTTGTTTTAGGTTCCCACTATATAAGACCTCTGGCAGATGAGATAATCCCAACAACTTTTTTAGAATTAAGTATTTCATATATATTTTTGTTGTTTACTGTTTATATTACTATTAATATCAAGAATTTACGATAAACTTCCAAATCGTAGGGGGAAAAAAACTATAAATTAATAGCAAATAAATAATACTTAGCACAGTTTTAAAAACTGATATTTATAATATTGTACTTCAAAATAAATTATTTTATTAATACGAGTAGTTATAACACTATGCAAAATTAATACTGCTTACATTAATAAAAGAACACTTTTAGATTTGTACCATACAATATGTGAAATCTGGACATTTTATAAAATGCCGAGACATATTTAAATATTAAATAGATTTTTTCTTTGATTATTTATGTTATTGAAAAAAGGTTCATAGTTTTGTATAGTGCACAGACGTTTTATATAATAAGCAGAATAATAAAAATTATGTAAAAAAAATAAATTTCTACACGTTTTAGTAACAACTTTTAAATAGATTAATAATTAAATAATATATGTAATCAAAGAAAAGATTTTGATCTTTTCACAATTTATTTAAAATCGTTCTGTATTATATGAAAGGTTAAGGTTTAAATATTGTTGGTAAAATACGCAAAATATGTATATGAATGTTAATGAAATATTTTTGTTAAATTGAATAGTTAGCAAGTAATGGGATTATACATTAAAATACAGATAATAAAAAATACATCTTCTATTGAAGCATTTTTTATGCAATAGATATAATTTTATGAAAATTTCTAGAATCATAATTGTTTACATGCTATTTTAAAGCACATTTATATTTAAAACATTTGCAACAGATATTACACCTATATAAACTATAAACAAAGAATAATTCTGTAATCGATTTATTTTCTCTGTTAAATTGATATTGATACTTCTATGAGAATTAAATCAAAACGATACTGACATATATTAAGAAATTTTGTAAGTACAAATAATGTAAAATAAACTACAAAACGAAAAAAAAAAAAACTGACAGCAGCGGTCACGAACGTTTTGTATTTTATTTAATATATCCTTTACTGCGAATATTACGTACTTTTCTTAAATGTCGTCACATACGTTTTTAGTTAAATTTTCCAATATTAAAGTATATCAGAAATAG
Organism: Icerya purchasi; assembly: GCA_039619475.1. NCBI lineage: Eukaryota > Metazoa > Arthropoda > Insecta > Hemiptera > Monophlebidae > Icerya > Icerya purchasi. The sequence continues at coordinate 318,309,143 of CM077116.1, read as the reverse complement.
GATATGAACGAATATAGGTTGTTATTTTTATATAATTTCAATAGTCATCATCATTATTTTTTTAAATAAACATTTTAAATAACTGGTTTTGTTCGTTTATTCCCGAAATTATTATTGCCGAATCCCCAATTTTGATTTATGAAATTAACTGGACATTTTGAATTACAATGATCGTATATACAAAGCATATACTTTCAGTTTTTTACTATTTATTGTTAATTAAAACAATAAAAATATTGCACGAGATATAGAGTAAACACATAATTAAAAATTAAAAGAATAAACCAATTTCAACTAAAAGATAATCCAATAAGGAAGAATTTAGATTAAGAATAATCATGAAAATGTCTTAAAAATCGACCGGTATGATAGTAATATCAAGTAGTGTAAAACTTTAAATCGTTAATTAAGTTGATTGCATGCACCTCTTTTAATTACAGGATTTTTAATTAAAAATTATTTTTTACACTTCGCTTTTACGCATATTTTTAAATTTATATCAACTTTAGAAAACAATATATTTTTTTTAATAGTATAGAAGTCCTAAAAATGTATATATATATATATATCTATAAATTCAAACTGTAACTTGAAAATAAATCAAATATTACCTCCTATATGTGCGTCACGAGACGTAAATTCTATGGTTCCATCGTGCGCTGCTCTTTGATCTGCTTCAAACTGTTTATGTTTTCCCAAATCATTGTAAATTTTATATGCTAAACCGAAATCTATTAAGTAAACGTTATCTTGATTTTTCCGATCAAACACCAAATTTGACGCTTTTATATCCGAATGCACGTAACCGTGATTGTGTACATATTCCAGAACATCCACCTTCAAATACAATCGGAGTATTTTCAATTTTTAAACAACGAAAACAAAATTTACACTTAAAACACATTTGTATCTTTCATTTTTGTTTTCTTATTAACAGTTTAATTTTTTGAATTTTAATGCAGTTTAATAATTCGTTCCAAAAATAAATATTTTCAATACAAATTTTACAAATAAAAAGAAACTAATTTAGTTCATTAGGTAAATTAAGAAATGATTATTCTAGGTATTAGTCTGAAACTGTTTCTTATGAATTAAACAACGTTTAAAAATGAAATATTTTACACGCTAATAAAAATTTTTTTTACCTCCTTTCCCATAAAACATATTTCACTATATGAAATATGTATTCATTTCAAAAATGAGATTCACAATTACAACTTCATTCAACAAAGTGTGAAAAAATTTCTTTTCAATATAAATAATATAAAATAAATAAAAAAAGCAACATATTATAGGATAATTTTACGAATTGTATAATCAACAATCAATTTCTAGTAACTATTTATAAACTGTTTACGTACAATTGACATAGAAAGGGTAAATGCAGTCCGCTGGCTAATACATTTTTTATGATTTAACAACGCTGTTTGAAGATCGGCGCCATATCTCGGAAGTATGATAAAGCGATAACGACGCCTTCTGCGGTAAAATGATCCACTGCCTAAATAATAAGGCATACCCAAAAAACTTAAATTATGACTGTTCATCCAGTTATCCACTGAAACCAAAATCGTAATTAACAAAGATTAAATAGATTTTCATTTAACACAATGTTACCTTTAAACGAAAATTGCATGGTTTCCATTATTAATGTTACATTTAAATTTACATAAACCACATAACGTATAACTAACATTGAAATACTACATGTATTTACAACTGATGAGAAATATTTTACAAAATTTGTAATTACCTAATTCCTTTTTCGCAGCGTTTGCGTAAAAATGTAATTCTACAAATAAAGAACTACTCTCAAACGGTTCCTGAAAGTAATCAAACAATATTTATCAGAAGAGTGTACGTGTTTAATAACAGTGCAAAATGTTGAATGAAACAAGTTTTAAATATAAAAGAAAACTTTTAAACTCACAATTTTAACAACGTACTGCGCGTCATCATTAACTCTTCCGGATAATTTATCTGAAACTAAAATAAAAAATTTTGTTCGATAAAATCTTAAAGTTTCATACAAAGGATAACTAAAATCAAACGAAATATTAAAAAAATATTTGTTTTATTACGTACAATCACTACTTTTGCCTTCCGGTCAAAAATTTTTATAATTATAAATATTAAAAGAATTTCTGTCATTCCTAAAACATAAGCAAATAGACAAGTAAATAAATGAAGTTAATATCGAACGGTATAAAATCCCACAATTTCGTTCAGAACTGAACCAATTTTTAAAGCCAATATAAAATCAAAAAGTTAAGTCTAAAACATATTTCTGTTTTCGTTTGCTTACTAAAGTGACCTACAAAGCTATTGCATTAGCAATGATTGTAATTTTTTCGTTCATTCAACAAGATTATTGACCTATTTGAAAAATAACTTCAGGTACAGCTATTATGTTTAATTGTTTTTTAAAATAGGATATTACCGGTCATTCGTTTGTCACGCATTAATATTTACTAACACTGCATTATGTTCAATAATGCATAAGGGCGGCTTTCATAACAACAGTTTGAAAGAGCTTTTGCAATGAATTCAAAAAGTAAGCAAACTAAATTAAATCTGACTCAACAGTTTTAAAACAAGACCGTTGTGTTGAATTTTAGTGAATAGAATTCTATGGTTAAAATCACTTCGTATTAGTTTACAATTATTTGGAAACCTTTTGGTTTTCATTCTTCCGTGACCGTTTACAGTTTTTTAATCGTCATATGTTTGGTTTCATAAAGCTTGTTGACGCCGCATCTTCTTTTAAAAACGATACTGAGCCTGAACATAAACAATTGCCTTAACGAAAAAAAATAGTTAAATAGCCATTTGATGCTTTATAATATTCGCTTGAAAATATAAACGAAAAATATCTGTTGCGTCACTTGTGTTTAAGAAAAATTTAGTTTTTTAAAGATTTGAAGTTAATAAGTCTCAGCGTAAGGAAAAAGTTTGTATAATTTAATACAATTTATAAATGAAATAAAAATAACTTTATGAAGAATTATTTTTGGAGAAACTAAATTAAATCTTATCTGAAAAATATGTATATATATATATATATATTGGTAAAATAACACGGGGAAGACCGCGGCAAAAATTCATTTCACAAATAATGGAAGATATAAAGGTGAACAAATACCATCTAATGAAAGAGAAGGCCCGAAGTAGATGCTTAAAAGCAAGCAGCTTCAAGTAATGTACTTTCCAGATGATTGACCAACAATCAAAAGATTGAGGAATAGAAGAAGATATATATATATATATATATATGTATATATATATAAAGTTAAACATATTTAATTTATTATGGAAAAAATAAAAATATGATATACCTAAATAAATTTGTCCAAAACCACCGTTGCCTATTTTTCGACCAACCTTCCATTTATTCCTTCTTAGATCGGTCAAGATTTGATCACTGTTTAGTACATTTGTCAAATCAGTTTTTATATCCGGAGGTCTGTCTTTAACAATTTTCGTTTTCATAGTTATTTTTTAAAATATTGTCGAAATGTGGAATCGGTATTCATATATCTGTTTATAACTGTATGTCTAAAAATGATCACAATAACTTTTAAAAAAAACCGTCAATTAATTTGAATACATACGCTGATGTAATACGGAAAATTATAATTAAATAGTGCAAAAATTTATAAATGTTTATTTTCGCCAAAAATATAAACAAAGTACATACGAAAAACACAAAAATTACATCCAGTTACCTTTAAATATTCAAATAACTGAAATTCACGTAATTCATAAAACAGATTAACTGAAGGTATTTCCACTGTTTTACTTCTATCACGATGGATGTTACGCGGACTATCGATACTTTTCGGTGTGACTATGTCCGAACAGGAAAATTTCTTATTAAATTTTTGTTAAATTACGAATAAAATTATTATTATAGCTACAGTCGTTATTTTAATTATAACCATCTGTCGTTTTATTAGTTGAAGTCGCGGAGTTCAATGAAAATAATTATAAATAAATTTTAGCTTAATTTGAAATGAACTTTTTTTCAAAAATAAAAAGGTATACTGAATTTTTATTTGTAAATAAGGCATATAATTTTAATTTATGTATTATTTACTGATTTTTAGAATTAATGCATGAAACTGCGCAATAATGTAATATTTTAAAATATACATTTTTATTATTTTTAACGTTATAACAATTTTTAAAATGTTTTGGCCTTATAAATTATTTCAAATAAAAAGGATTAAAAGACATTGAAAAATTAAACATTAACAAAATCAAAATATTTTAACAGAACATAAAATGATTCCATCCTCATGAATCTGTGGTTGCTTTGCCAGCGTAAATGTATATATTATTGTCATCAGTTAAAATTTACGAAGATCCAAAACGAATGTTTTTTTTTTTTTTTTTTTGTATAGAATTGGTGAATTTTTAAAGTGTAATGTATTCTTATAAATATTTGTTTCCGATGAGTATACGTATTGTAATAATTTAACGTTTTGTTTCGCTGTAGACGTCTTTTTTTCCTGTTATCAAAATTTAATTCTACTTCTGCCGGCTATAAAGACTACGACTATGATTAACCAACTGAATAAAAATTTACCGCAAGTTCTTTATTTTTTAGTTGTGCTCTTCAATTTATCCAATATTATATATTGCGAATCTTTCAGTGAAACTGAGAAACTTATTAAAATCATAAAATTAAATGAAAACAACTGGACTGCCGTCCTCAATGATGAATGGATGTTGGAATTGTACGTAGTATTGTTAACTTAAACACCTAACGTAATTAACAGGATTTTTAATTATTTAAATTTTATTGTGTAAATTCTGATTTAATAGTTACGCTCCGTGGTGCCCAGCGTGCAATGCATTGCAGTCAACGTGGGAAGAATTTTCTACTATCAGCGAAGATTTAGATATTTCGGTTGGTCAGATTGATATAACTTTATCTCCGGGTCTCAGTGGTCGTTTTATGGTTACTGCGTTACCTACAATTTTCCAGTAAGCTTTAAACAAAGGTTCTTTTTTGATTTTAAAAGTGATTTTATTTGCTTAATCAAATAAGTAATTTTTTAAACATTAATTAGTTTTTTTATTGTACCAATATATTTGCTGCAAAGGTTCGTAAAAAAATGTAAAACTCGTATCGATTAGTCGCAGTCACTACTTTGGATTTAATAAAAAAGTGAGACTATGACAATTTACATTGGCGGTTTAAATATTTACGATTTTCATTCAACAGACTTTTTCAATTAATTCACCGCTTACGTATAATATATAAAAAAAAAAAAAAACATTTAATATTTATTTTTTATTTTTATAGTATTATTGAGGGAGAGTTTCGACAGTACAAAGGATCTCGCAACAAGAATGCACTTGTAGAATTTGTTAAAGATAGGAAATGGAAGAGTTTAGAGCCTTTACCTTCTTGGAAATCTCCTGCCTCTGTTCAGATGTCCGTGTTGGCGTACTTCTTTGAACTTTCCCAGTTCCTCAGAGTAAGATGAAATTACGAATTTAAATTTTAGTTTTTACTATAATTCCGGATAAATTCGCGTTTAAAAATTTAATTGACAAAAAAACAAACTATTTATTGCAGAATGTTCATACGAAATTATTAGAAGATTACGGCCTTCCTACGTGGGGATCATACTTACTCTTTGCTGTGGTTACTATATTAGTTGGCGCATCTATTGGATTGGTAACTAATATTATTTAATTGTTGTAGTAAAATTAACACGCATCCGAAATAAAAAATATTCCCTATAATTTTTTTGTTACTCTAATGGACTGAATTTTTTATGAACTTTATAGATAGTCATTTGTTTTAATTATTAGAATTAAATTTTATAAATCTGTAATTTCTTCTAACCCTTTATATATATGTATTTATTTATTTTTTTTTTTTTTTTTGCATTATCACATATTGTTATATAGTCACTGCTTTAAATAGTGTTTTTTTATTAATACATTTTTAGAATAATGTATCAGTTTTGCATGTAATACAGATTACCAAAAGTTTCTTTTTGTTCGTGAAGTTTTTTAAAATTTCTCTCTTTTTTATAAAATTGTTCCTTACTTTACATATAAATGTGATTTAACCACTTTAAAAAATAGTAGAAAGAAATACGGTGTGTTAGGTGAAAATAAAATTTAAAAACGGGGCCACCTTTATTGTAAAAAGGTTAAAAAAATATATTTTAACAAAACACAATTAAACCTTATAGGAAATTACAAGAAACCGAATTATATTAGTCGTAACAATACAAATTCCTTTTACAAAAGTATAAATGCCAAATGATTATTTAGCTTTAACATCAGCTGATTTTGTTTTTAGTATTCATTAATAGGGTTCAAATTTGCGTATGCTAAAATGTGCACGAAAATTTGAATTCGAAATTTCATAGATGGTGTATATTAAAAAAATAAAATGTAGTTTCTTCTCTCAAATGTATTTTAAAGTACTGAATTTTTTCCTATGAAATAAATTTATATTAAGAATGCATTAAATTATAAATATAAATTTGAAAATTATTATACTTAATGAAAAGAACTTTTTTCAAATTTTCAACGTAAAAATTATATCGCGTGTCTGTTAAAGTAGCTTTTCAGTATAGAAAGTGATCTCTCAACATTGCATTACAAAAGTGGTAAGTAGTTAAATACGGTCACATCCTGAATAAAGTATTCGGAATTTTATTTATTATTTGTAATAAATTCCATCCCGTATTATGATAAAATACTGTATCTAATTTGGTTCTTATAGCAGTATCTTTGAATTAGGCCGTGCGTGAAACTGCAAATAATTTGCCAAATATTGAAGGTATCGTGACCGGCTCATAAAGCCTAACTGGATAAGGTAGCGAAAAGTGCTCCAAACCAATTTTCACAATAGAAATATTTCCTTGTACAGCATTATAAAAAAAAAAAAAAAAAAAAGTTCTCAAATTTTTAGTTTACTAGCCTTTTAGGAGGCTGCTGGATGTCTACTTACGCCTGAAGCTTTGTTGAACTTCAACGGTTTTTTTTTTTCTTCTTTTTTTTAATTAATGGGAAATAAGAGTAATTCTACAAGTGTGAATTTTTTAACAATTTTCTACGCAAAATTCAAATTTTCACACTCATTTGAAAATTTTAAAACATCGTTAAAAAAATATTCGGTATAATGGTTCAGAAAGACAATGTAGGAGTCAGTCGTATATTAGCGGGAGAAAGGTTATTCAGTGATACTTGATGTTGTTTGTCGACACCGTTGCTCAGTCCTTGGAATTTATAAGAAATCAGAAAGAATTCCAATTCCTTTCATTTGTAAATAAAAATTAAAATTTTTTTTTACAAAATATTCATTTTTTTGTTATTTAAAGAAAGATATTTTTTTATCCATAGATATAGCAAAAAGAAAAATATACAATCTGATCTTTCGTGATCAACATGTAAAAATGTATATATTACAACGAAAGCTAATAGGTAGACTTTTTTGTTTTATTGTTTAATAAAGAAGTTGCAAAAGGCTACTATCACCCAACAACAGACTTGTACAAAAAATAAAAAAATTATGACGTTTCTTAGATATGTATTTTATATGGGGAGTTATAAATTTAATATAACATTTGCTATGACTTTTCTGATAATTTCAAACGTGTAATTGCGTGCGCACGAGTCTAAATGTTTTCTTGATATAAAGTTATTAAAAACATGTAAAAACCCTTAACATGTGAAATAAAAGTCCAAAATTTGCATTTACAATTACATTGGCGTATTTCTAATCTATAACCTTTGAAATGTCTAGATACGAAATATAAAAATATTATCTATAAGTAAAACAAATAACTCGTTACAATGAAGAGGTAAAATGTAGACAACCTGTTTCTAATTTACTAGATATATGTAATACTAAAAATAAATACAATTAACTCAGTCATGTTAGTAATTAATTGTAATTTACTCTAATAATATATGATATCTCTTTAACATATTAAAAATATAATATGATAAATACAGTTTGAAATTTACATTGCATTTACTTTGATTTTAGGCAGTAGTATTTATAATTGATTATGTCTTTCCACCTACCGTTCGTGTGAAAAAATCGTCAAAAACGGATAAAGATAAAGACAGCGGCGAAGATACTGTAAGTATATTCTTCATAATTGTCTCTTTGTTAAAATTCCTTTGAAATTTTTATATGTGGAATAATCGAAATTTGAATATGCTTCATCAGTAAATAGTTTCAGTGTATTTACCTTTAATTACAAGCCCATTGTTAGTGTATATGACAATAAATATTAATAATTTGGTTCGTCGTGACTAAACAATATCTCATAAAAACAATAGTAGAAACGTACACGTTTCTGTTCTGACACGAGAAATTTATTATAATAAGAAATTCGTGAAAGTTTTAGCCGCTAAAAATAAGTAAAATAAAAAAATAATAAACTAACCTGAAATTTAAAAATAATAATATTTTATCGATAATAATTTTACTCATAAAAAAGTATTTCAGAATGTGTTTTTCACAAATGAGAATACATACGTCAAATTGTGTAAAGCGTTATTATTTCCCTTGTACTATCGAAAAACATTAAAGTCTTAAGAACTGAATTGGTTAAAGAATTGTGTTTTATTGCTTAATATTTATTTATTTAGTATACATATATAAGGCCAGAAATCATACAGCATGTTCTAAAGTAGCTAGAATGTAATGTTTTTTGTAATTAACGTCGTTTGATTGTAGAAAAACTATGAAACATTAAAAATTATACACTCGAAGGGCCCAGATTTGGGGAAAAAAAGTGAAAATCAAGTTTTAAGAACATCATTTTTAAAAAATTTCACAGACCATTCTATAATAACTACGGAATTGATTTTTATTTTTTTAATCAGCGTATTTTTATACACAAAATGTCGCAAAAATACAAAAGTCTGATAATTACGAAATTTCAGAACCTAAAAGTATCCATCAGCGCTATGCGATCACTACGAGACCGCAACGTGACGTATCTTCGAAGTTGCGGCATATACCTTTAAGCAGAGAACCGTCCACCAATCGTGTCAGTCTCCGAGCGACCGCGGCACGGCTTGTTTTCGATCCGTATACGTAAAATAGGCTTCATCATCTTCACTATTCGACGTGTTCTATATTACTATTTCATAAATGAAATTGAATAAAGTTATACAATAGTGGTCGCTGTAACGTAGCACCGGTAGTAAAAAAAAAAAGCCGTTGTCAACAGGTCGCTCACTTTTAGTCTCGTCACGGTCACGTAGCGCTGGTGGATACTTAGCCTAAGATATTAAAGTAATTTTTTAGTCATATTTAATTTACGATTTTAGACATCTGTAATTTTTGTAGAACAAATTTTTTTTATTTCAATTGTACTTTATTTAGAGAGAATTTATATTAATACTCAGTCTCGAGTGTTCCTTTTTTCGTTATTCACAAAAAAGTTTTTTATTGTTTACCTTTTGTGTTATGACAACTTGATGGCTGATTTTATTTTAACTGGCACATTTTCGTTATTGGAATACAAAATCCCAAATTGTAAAATTTGTGAATACAAAATTTGAAATGAGTGGAGCGATGGTCTTCAGTAACTTAAGATATTATTACTGGTATTCTAAGGAAGAAAACGAATTTGACCACTGCAACGTAGACTTCATGAAATAAATATTGCCAATGAATTAAAGTAACATGTTCCTCTCAGGTATAATGCTAGTATTTTTGGCTTTGAGATACTTTAATCCAAGTTTTACTTTTTTAAGTGACATATTCATTTAAAAAAAAAAAAAAGGATACTAAACTTTGTGTGAAAGTTACAACTTTCTTTAAAAATCAAAAAGTAAAAAAAAAATGAAAGTTTGAGAGAGCTTATTCCCCTAGTATATGTATAACAGGACCGTAGCCAGGAATTCATTTCGGGGGGGGGGTGCATGTGGACCACGGTTTCAGACAGGTATCGGGGAGGAGGGAATTCCGAACAAAACGCAATACGTAACATTAAATAACATGATATTACATTTTTTATTTAATTATTTCTATAAATATAATAATAAGATATAAAATATTTTCTAACACAGTTCATAACCGGTCATGGAAATTTTCAGACGTACCTTAAAAGATTCAAAGTAACAAACAATGATAACTGCAAAGTATATGAAATTAAAATAGATACGCCGGACCATACCGTGTTTAAAATGTTTAGCATTTAAACAAGTACGAAGTAACTATTCGAGATAAGCAATGCATTTGAAAACTGGTTTAAAGACGGAAACCGTAATACTCGAAATACTATAAACTATACTAATACAATAATGAAGCAAAAAAGGTCTCCTCCTATCTTTGCGTAAACAGAATTAATAAATGAGAAAACCAGTTGAAACAGGAAGTTAAGAAAAGTACAGAAAAACCGATTGGTAAAACGCTTTCCTCTGTATTTTCTGTTATTTATAATAAAAAGGAAAGGAAAAAATAAAATCTAAAACATTTCGGGGGGGGGTTGGTCGCCCTAAACCACCCCCTGCCTACAGTCATGATATATGGTATATATATACAATATACATTCATACATGTATGCTATATAAATATAAAATAAAAATGCGTATTATTTTAGGTAATTGCAAAATACGCCGATATAAAATGTTTTCTAACAGTTATATTTCCTCTTTTTTTTATATATATATAATATTTAAGTTGTATAAAGAAACTAAAAAAAAAAAAAAAAAAAAAACTGTTTTTGTATTAAGGTTATCAATAAAAAAAACGTCCTATGTATATATTTGAAATTTGTTAGAAAAAAAAAAGGAGAAAACTTAAATTGTTTATATTGCCTTGTCAGAAAAGGTATTTTTAACAACAGTTGCATATATTTTATTCGAGCTTGGTAAACATTTCTTGAGATAAGCATTTGAATTTTTTGACATATTCCGGTATTCAAAAATCGAAACGGACAGGTTGGTGACGTCACTACACCCGAACGCGTTTTCATAATTCGCGCACGTGCTGCGAAAATATCAATAAATGTCGCCTAGCGGGGGGAATTATGTAAACCAGTGTGCTTAGTGTCAAGAATTCACTTCTTAATTGCTCGCAGCTTCAATTTTTTCTTCTTTTTTCTTTTCTACTTCTGTAAAATGGTAGGATAGATTTATACGTGTAGAGTCTGCTAGATAATTTTCTAAAACTTGTTGATCCTATATTGTAATGGATAATTTTTGTTTCATACCGGTTGTTTTTTTTTTTAAGATAATGAAAATCTTTTTGGAGACATTTATGAATGTTTTATTTGGTGTAGTACTAGTAGTAGTAGAACATTTATACACCAAGGTGCAATACAGTATTTATATGTATTTTTCTTTTTCAGATACTAAGCATCCAAAAACAAGACGCGAACTTCTTAATTGCCGCAAAAATATACGCACTGTGTTTTCTAATAGTAGAGCGAATAGGATATAGTGACGTCATACATGTTAAGGAAAGATTAGGATATGGCATGTTTTCATCATTTTTTAAAAATTAATTGTGAGCTTATTTTTAATGCTAGAGAAAACTTTTTTAGCTGAAAAGTGATTTTTCTTGTGAAGCCAAAAAAAAAAAATCGCTTATACGCCCATTGCTACAAGTAGTTTTTGTTCCAGTTGCGTCGTTAGAATTTTTGAATTATCAACATTGGTTGAGGTTGGAAAGTGTCAGTACGCAAAATTTTTAACGAATAGAAAATTACTAAATATAATATTGTTTGTCGATAAATTGTATTATCGTAATAATCATCTACGCTTATACCATAAATTTGTTTTTATACATCGTACATTTTCACGCAATCGCTTATTACTACACATCCGGAGAATACCATCTAATAGTTATGTTACGTAGCGTGAATTTTTACGCGATTTTGTGATGAAAAAAAGTAAGCTCATGTTTCTTTTTCACCGATTTCTGAAAAGGGGAGGAAGTTACATATTCGTCGCATGCTTTCTTGTTTTTCTTTTTTACGTCTGTTCACCGATAAGCCCATATGGGGATCAATTCTAATGATTCTTTATTCATTGAAAAGTATATTGGCCAATAGCGGTACCTTATATAAGTGCACAGTTGAGTATCGAGGAAAACACGTATACTCAGTAGTAATTAAACTAAACGTTAAAAGAGGGGGTGGGGGATCTTTGAAGAAATATGAAGTAATTAACAGAAGCGACTGTCCTTAAATATTATCAATTAGAAACACACGTTGGAAAAAAAAAGCTGATTTTTAATATATCCAAACGAAAAATTAAGATATTATCAATAATTACCATAGATAAACGTAGATTCGAATAAAGTTGAAAGTCCCATAAAGCATCGTTTACAAACTCATCACTGACAGAAAAATTACACTTGTCTACATTATTGCGGAATAACTTTTGACAGTGTGGACGGATTCCAGTGAGATAATCTTTGTTTATTAAAAACTGTACACTGGGGTTAGTTGTGGCTTTATACAAGTCCGGATATTATAAATATTAAGTACTAACGTCAATCATCTAATAGCGTTAAAAAAGAAACGTCTCCCCTTAGAGCTATGTTTTTTCCTTTTTTGCTTAATATAACCAGACAAAATTAGCCAAAAAATTTTCATTAAAATTTATAAGGAACAAAAACATAAAATGCTGACACTAAAAGGACGATGAACGCAAATAACTTATACACACTATTTTACCAACATTGGTTTCATATTGAAATAAAGATTCGAATGCAGATAATGAATTTGAAAGCTGCAAAGTGAACGATCTACAAGTTCATTACAGATACAATTTGAACATTATTCCTGAACCGATATTCAGCTTTATAATATAGTGCACAGGAAGTAGCAGTATTTTAGGTTGGACTGCCCGTATTATTACTTAGAAATTATTATACTAAAAAGTGTAAAATAGAACAGGTTTTTAAAAAAATACCGACTTCGAAATTTACTCGAAAAATTTAACAAATATATACCAAAAAGTAAAATATAATAATGTCTCAATAAAGGATAACATATTTTGCGGTAAAATATACATAACTTAATTGTGATTCTTCTTAAACTACAATAACTGTATTAGTCAGCATCAAAAATTCAAATTGCAACAATTAAAAAAAAAAAACTGTATTAAAATAAGTGTAACAACATAGAGTCACTCATTTTCTATAAGTCAATATCGAAAAGAGGAATATATTATGCGATTTTTAATTATTACAATTTGAATTTGATGTTACTCCGATAACAATTAACCATGTTTACGAATAAAATCATAATATTCTTATGTACACCGTTCTGAAATATATTATTTTTTATCGGATATTTTTTTTTTTTTTTTTTTTAGTTTTAAGTACATTTTTGTTAAATTTTTAGATTAAATCTTGAAGTCGGTAGTTTTTTTTTAAACTATTTTTTAAAATCTTTGATTATTCTTAGTAATTATCTCTTCCTCGGTTTAATCAGTTACGGTAGAGCCTCCTTATATTTTGTAGAATTGCTTTTTGTTCGTAAAGAGTTATCTTTTAATAGTCGGTTAAATGTGCTTCATTCGGTAGTTTAAAAAATCTAAAACTTTTGCTCCCCCCTAAAATAAAATGTAATATGATTTAAGCTTTTTTGCTCAGTATTATGTCTGTGATTAGGGTAAAAGGGCGTATGCCATGTATTTGGAAAATTAAAATGTTACGTTCGTTGACTAATATTTCACCGGAGTGAAAGTTTTAACTCGCGCGCATAATCTTTTTGGGATATTTCATCGCCGAACGAGACGAATTGTTAATGTTATTTTATATCGAAGTAGTGGAATATTAACTTTATATATGTATGTTTTTTGGGGTTTTTTTTTTCCTATTTTCTATTGAGACAGCCATATATTTGTTGGCTCTGATTCTGTAGAAAGACATTGCGAAATTTTCGAATACATTGTATTTTATTGGATTTAGGATGATGAAATCGCGGCGCAGGATGACTTACTCGATGATCAGATTGTTGAAAATGCTGATTCAAGTGCTCAAGAAGAAAACTCGGCCGAAACTAGTCTCACCACTAAGAAGCGGAAAGTCCGAAAAGCCGATTAAAGTTGGTCTTATTTCTAATTGTATTTCTGTAGTTGCTGTCGTTTTATTATGTTTTAAGTCTATTACACTTGCTTGATTTATGTAATTTTTTCACAGTTTTTCTATAATTTAGTAGAAAAAAAAAAAAAAAAAAAAAAAAAAAATTGCTTCTAATTGGACCAGTTAATCCGCGCGTCTATTATATTCGCCACTTCGAATTAATACCTGGAAAGTTTAATGTGTGATGCTCGATTTTTGTCGTTAGTTAAACGATCATATGTTTTACAATGTTCCCATCATCGTATAATTGTAAACTTTTCGAATTGTTTAATAACTAATATTAGTGTAAGACATTTTTACAAGTACTTGTTTATTTTTTTCAGCAACCATCGTAGAAAATAATCCAATATCAATTATTTGAAAAAGTCACAAAGTTCAAATTATTTTACGCTGTGTATGAAATCGAGTAAATTGTTTAGTTTCGGTATATAAAGAGCATTTTGTGATTAAATATATTTTTCTTTCCTAAGTGCATACTTTGCGAGCAAGTAGTCCTTTATTTATTTTTTTGAATACTAGGTAATAATTTGTATTTTTTCAAACAGCTGTTTTTTTTGTTTTTTTTTTTAATTTTATATATAAAATTATGATAACGTCAAAAATGTTTTTGATAAAAACTTGCATTTATAATTTGGAATTCCTCTACTTTTTTTTTTTTTCTTCTTAAAATATTTTTGATGTGTGGTAAATTATCGTGATTAGCGAGCTTTATTCAATAATTTCGTTCAATACTCTAGTATAAAAGTAATCATTTGCCATTGCTTTCTTAATAATTTATACTTTTCCAAATTATTTCTTTATTTATATTTTTAACCTACGACTTTCAAAATAAATTTAACAATTCGCTTTAAAGTTTTCCTTTTTTTAAATTTTAGATCGATTTGATTGGCTTTCGTTATTTTTTCAAAACATAGTTATAGATCCTACGAGGAGAGAAAACTATCTTATTTTTACCGACATGTATTTTTTTTAAAATTACACGCGTTTTGACGCTTTATACATCAATTAAGCTGAAGTGAAATTTTTAAAGTACAATATTTCTTTACGAATTTTTAATCATTTTTGTGTAACGGTCAAATATTTTTGTTTTTTACTTCGGTACCATCTCGTATTTTGCTGTTTACTTTTGCTTAGTCTTTATGTTTAATCGCATTTAACACGATACATATTTGTTATTAAAGAAGTTTACATTGCGGAGTGGCATCCTTATCACTAGTTCCCCCTTTTTGTAAATACAGTGATCACCTGCTTATTTTACACTTGTTACCACGAATTATATTATTTGGCTCAATAAACATTCAAAACTGTATAGTATTTGAAGTACTCGTAGTAGTGTAAACGAAAAATTTTATTTTATTTTATTACATCGGATAAATGGTCGATTAATCAATTTCGCAAGGCTGCTGTAAATGTATTAAGTTATAGTGGTAGTTTTTGCGAATCACTGCATATTTCTAACGTGAGAAATTGATTAACTTTAAGTACAATTTTTTAATAAATTCTTTAAGTACTTTTTAATTTTTTTTTTTTTTTTTGGAATGTTGTAAAGTGTGTAGTTATTATTTCGTCAGTTTGCCTTAAGTTGTATGTACTATTTCTTTTTCGTAACTTTAAATATTTTTAGAATATTGATTTGTTATATATTTTTCTTTTATGTTTCGATATATCGGTACCAAAAAACTAATAAAAAAATTAATTAATTAATTAAATAAGGAAATAAATAAAAAAAACTACAAATTTAAGTTAACAGTTTTTGTGGTTTTATTATTTTAGCTGTTATCGTTTGATTAACTTTTAGCTTAAATTTCGGACATTTTGTTAAAATAACTAATAAAAAAAGAATCCTAATTAATGTTTATAAAATATTCGAAGAAAATTATTTATTTAAACGACAAAACTTTTTCTGTTTTCGAATGATACGGTTCGTAAAATGTACGTTGCGACGAATATATATGTATATAATAAACGGATGATAATATTCTTCGTAAATTTTCGTACAGAGAATCAAAAAAAGTTAAGTACTTCGTAAATAGACAAATGAAATCCGGATGTATTATTAAGTTGATAAATATTCACTTTGCGAATGTCGCGTATTGTAAAATATTTATTTAGCGTATTGTAAAGTTTTATTTGTCATTTTTTATATTGCTTTAATTGTAATTTTAAATTATCGATACTCGCGTTTACCTCTCTGCACAATATTTACACTTACTAGAAACTCTTATTTAAAAAGCTGCGTAAAATACTGGAATTTTCTCAACTTTCATTGTTTTTGTATAAAGATCTTAAAAATAAAGATAATACCGATAAGTATTACTTACTACTGTGTATATAAAATCATCATCCTAAGGTTAATTTTGTTAATAGGCAACTAAAAGGAAAAAAATGTAATCTTTCGTATACATTGTGGACTGATATTTTTTTCGGAGAAAGAATTTTTTTTTCTTTCTTTTTGTTATTACTATTTTAAATGATTTTACGCGAGGTAGATTATCGAGTAATATTTTCGGAAAGATTACCGAGAATAAAAGTTACTTTTGTTGTTGGTCCTTACATTTTATGCTAAGCAGTCAGAGTGTAATGTGTCGATTTTATGATGCATATTTCTGCGAACACAGGCTATTAATCTTTTTTAGCCAGCTTTTAAAAAGTATAGTAATAATCGTAATTATTGCTTTAAAACTTTTATAATGTTTACCTCTGTATCATTGTTAAGATGTTAATAATTTTTTTATCGCGTTTATAAAAGTACTTTTGTAGTTAACATAGAACTCTGACTATTTCTGATCGAAACTGTGCTGAATTTATCCTCGAAAGATAAAAAAACTAAACTTCCTTAAGTGTTCCATATATGAAATTTAAATCATGTTTTTCTATTGGTCAGCAACACAAATAGTTGGACACATCGTTTGCGCGCACGCTCTCTTCCGTACGTTTATCTTCATCCACTGAAAAAAATCCTCTTTCCACTATAGATTTTTCTAGCTAATGATACACTGCCACAAACAACTTCCACATAAATTATAATCGTTTATTAGGAACTCTAAAGTTTTTTTTTTGTCCGTACGCGTACTTTCGTTCGTTATTTATTCGTCGCTCACCTGTTAATTTCCAAATAGAAATGTTAGAATTCTATTCGCTATAGATTTGTTAGTTTTTTTTCTAGTTTTTCACTTTCTTTAACGATAATTAATTTAAATAAAATACGATGAAAAAATACGATTAATATTGCGTGTGAAGTTGTTTATTAATCAAAAATCCGTATAAAAACTCTAAACAGAAGCCGAAACGCAACAGTGTATGTATTGAAACTGAAAAAAATGGAAAAGCTTCTTTCCCAAAAATAATCAAAACAATTCAGTCGTTAAACACGGGTTACCGTAGTGTCTACATTGTAATGTTCGAATTCGGAAAATCAATCGATAGTTTTGAGAACGTAATGTATCGATCTTTTATTGTTGAAAATTGTCTACTGATGCGGAAACCATTAAGATCCGTGCTTGACAGAATTTACCTTTTTAAATATGTTTCTCTGAAATGTAATCATTTACAATTAAAAAGCGTGAATTTTCTTTTAATATCAAAAAATACTACACGTTACGTAAATATTAATAGTGACTTGTGAAAAAAAAAAAATCTATACCGTTAATAATTAATTGTTCCTTTTTTCATATAAAAAACGATTAGTGGAGAAAATACATTTTCCTCTTAAGCTACAATAATTAATGTAATTACTCATTTCTGTAACGTTATATAATAATAAACAGAGTAGTAACTGACATAACGGGAAATATATTATTTAATTTCAAACAAAAAACTAAATGTTCCGTAATAAAAGTTATTTTCGTGGTATAAATGTTGAATTTCTCGCTACGAACATTTCGGTGTGTGACTTATTGTATAATTAATATAGTTCCGGTTATGCGAATTATTCTATTACATTTTCATCTATTAATACAATTAAATATCTCTTTTTCTTCGCGTTTTATGAAGAGAGGGGATTAATAATTCAATTGTTAAAGCCATAATAAATAATACTATAAAGCGCTAAGAGAAAAAAAGAGGAAAAGTGAGCGTGATGCGTTTTTTAAACAAAGGTAGGAACGTAAGTGTGAAAGTGACAACTTTTTAGCGAGCGCAGTCGCTATATTTTGTTTTGTCGTTAAAACGAAATTTTGTACAACACGAAAATTTTAAGAATGATGATTTAACAAAAAGTATAAAATAACCATCGGTTATTTCGTAATACGAATAATCTATTTTTAAAAACTGATGAAAAAAATTTCATAATCTTTGGCCTATCCTGTTAAGGGCACATTCTGTTCAGAACTTTTGCACTTTATGCGTGTAAACGTCCTCGAAGTCAGTGTATTATAATGTCTTGCAATACACCTGTTGCACCATAGCCTGTCGAATTAATTTGCACGTTCAACGTTACTTGCTTAATGAAAGACGGTATATGTATTTTGCAAATTGGACCGTGTATAGGGTTATTAGTTGCATTTGTTTTCGTTCGTTGTTAAAAATTTCTTTAATTTAAAAAAAAAAGTGAAATTATGTAATTAATTTAAGATACAACTTGTAGTTCGTGGAAAACTATGATGGTACGATTTTTAGATCGTTTTATTATAGTCGAAAACGAAAAAAATGAACTATTTGAATGAGAATACATGCGCGACATTTTTATTGTCGAGTGTTGTTCTTGAGGGTTTCAATGCGCTGCGACCCCGTCCGTGTCTCCTTTATTTCACGTACATTTGTATTCTGCAAGGCTTGCAAACCGCAGCTTATGGTGTTTTTGAGTCTATCGTACTTACAGCTATAAATACCCCCCGGTGTATTTAAGAGAGCACCACCACACACCGCTGTAGTAGACGGTGGAACACGTTAGTATATCTCGTCTTTTGTTTTCAACCTCGATGAATTTAGTGGTCTAAAATTGTAGTATTTCTATTGTTACTTATTGTCTAACTTTTTACAGATAAGTATAAATGAAAGGTCAATTTTTTTTTTGTGAGCTTTTCTTTTTCTTTTAGAATTCGTAATAAAAAATTTTTGCAATTGTTATAAGCGAAATAAAACATTTTAAGGACCGAGCTTAGATTAAGGATATATTTATTTTAAGTAATAACTATGTCGTTTTTACGTTGAGGGCAATAAGAAATTCTGTTACATTTTTCCATTGTTTAGAAATTTTATAACGTGGTTTTTTATGAAATTGTAATAGAAATTCCTGCACATACCGTAAATGGAACCGAGATTGGCTCGGATAATTTTTTTGGTTACCACGAATTAAGAAAATATAATTTTTCCCGGGAGGATATAATCAATTAAAGCTGGCTCTTCTGTAGGACGAAATAGTTTTCTTTTTTGTACAAATTCAACGATTTTAAAATGCTTGACCGTAAAAATAAGAACAATGGAGAATTAAAAGCATGAACAATTTTGATTTAAATATATTTATGTCTGTATCTCTCTCTCTCTCTCTCTCTCTCTCTATATATATATATATATATATATATATATATATATATATATATATGTATATGTATATACATATTTTGTTTAATATTTGTGTCTAATTAATTTCGAATTAATTTAATTCAGGGTAAAAATTCCGTTCTTTCATTACTTTGAAAGAAAAATATAAAATTACTTTTAATTCTACTGTCGCTGTTGTAGAGATATGTGTGCACACCTTTATTCGGAATTAGTTGCATTTTTGGAAGAACATACTTAAAACAGCGCACATCCTTCAGGAAACTTGCAATATCCGAAAATGTGGATGTAAAAAAAGGAAAAAAATTCCCACTTAAACAAATCAGATTTGTCTTATTAACCGGAAAGAATGTATCGTGCGGCCTTTATCATTTAAATTAAAGAAGAATATGACTACTGAATAATGGACATTTCGCAGTTTTTGAATAGCGCTAAATTGCAAACTTAGCTGTTTCTAATATTTAATCGAACTAAGAATACGAGTTACGAGTGATGGAAAGATATATTAATCATTATGTCATTCTTGGCCCGCGGTATGCCGCATTTTTCATCCCATGATTATGTCCCGTTAGTATTTAATCCCATGATTGTCTCCTATTAATCTATGATTGTTAAGATTTTTTAAATAAAAGGTGGGCAAGAGTGACGCGCAACAAGTTTTCTAAAAGAAATTTAGAATAAAAAAATTTGTTTGCTAAGGGCTATTAATCAGTTGGCGGTTAGAAAAAAAAAAAAGTAAAAACTCGAGGTGTATCTCTTTAGAGAGTAAAAAATGCATCCCATGGAAACAAATGAAAATCGAAATCGAGTATTGGTCTTTTTTTTTTTTTTGTTCGAAGAAAACCTCTTTCAAATAGAGAGCTGGCGAAGATGATGAAAACGTTCGCGACATTACATAAGAACCGAAAAGTAGAGTGAAAGAAGTGTGCGCAGACAGGAGCAAAAGTGTGCAAAGGCAGGAGCAAAAGTGTGCAAAGACAGGAGCAAAAGTGTGCAAAGGCAGGAGCAAAAGTGTGCAAAGACAGAACCAAGTTTTACGAAGAAACTTGCAAGAAAGATAGGAAAAAAACTCGAAAGACGACCAAGCGTAAGTAAAGAGGAAGAATAAGAGCCTCCTTACGAAGCCCGAAGAACTGAGTTTACATATATATATATATATAAATAGCATAGGTTTATAGCAGATAGTTTTGACAGGCGAAGTAGATTTAAAATTAATTGAAAGGTAAATATGTGATGGGCCGGATTTCGAAAAAATTTAAACCGAACCGGAACTGAATTCTCGGTATATTTAATTATAACTGAAGCTACTGAGCCAGAAAATTAGGGAGGTGAGAAGGAAATCTTTATCACTGCGTAAAAAATAATTTAATACTGTCGAAGAGTGATAACTGATTGATTAATTAGCAAGCTTCTGTGAGCGCGCGGGGGTAAGTAATTAAAATTATCTCTTATTATCTTAGCAGTTGGCAGTTTTATAAATAACGAGTGGAATTGCACGATAAGAAAAAGAATATTTCAGATAAAAAAGTAGCACGTGTACCTTGTTAAAAGCGCGATGTATTCAGTATCTGACGTAACCTTTGTATTTTCTTCGAATCTGTTTCAACAAGCAACGTACTAAGCTGGCGAAGCCGATTAACAGAATGATGCTGAGAGGTATAATCACTGTAACAATACATTTAAAGTGTTATAATCGAGTGATTGTTCAATCGGATCGATTAATTTTAAATTTTAAATTCGCCATCTCAATGTTAGTTCTGAAAGATGACACTTTCATTAAAACTGGGAATGGAAATTAGTAACCGCGGAAAGAGTATGTTGATCACGATCCATTTTAATCGAATAACTCGGTCTAATCGGTTATAGTCTAAATTTTATTTTGTTTTAATTATTTCTAGTTACGGATTATTTATTTAATTGTACGGCACGGCGTGGGAGGGAGGCTACCATTCAGACGGTTCATAACCGAATAAAAAGTAAATTATTCGTACCGTTTCTTAATCGATATCGTGAATGTAACATGTTTACGTTTCGTCAAATTTTTATGATACGAAAGGTTGAAAGTGAAAAATGAGAACAACAAAAAAACGTAGTTGATCTCTGTGGCGGTAATCAGTAGAGTTTATTATAATGGCAGTATAATATTTTTCACGTAGAAAAAACGTCTGCAAAAATGTTATCGAATACATTAATTTTTAATAAAAACAATATAAATTATTAACCGAACTAGCAGACATTAGATAAAATATGCTGAAAACACGTTTTCGAGAACATTTTTTCAACTGAGTAATTATTCTATTTTAGCGCAGAAAAAAAAATAAATAAATTTTTATTGTTTGATAAAATAAATTTTATTAATTGTAATTAATAGTTTTACAGGTAAAATTTGACACATCATCGCGTTAAGAAATAATGAAAATGGAATGAATGAGAAGTTCGTTTAGGAAAACGGCAGACAAGACCTATTCCCTCTACAAAAAATAAGAGAATCTTTAGTTCGCGAAACTCGACTTTCATCGAATCGGCAATAGATATAGGTCATAGAAATACCAAGAATTTTCAGTTAAATGTGAGAATTGTTTGTTGTTGGATCGCGATAGGCTTGTTAAGGATTTTTACATAAATTTTTGCTAATTAAAAGATGGCACCATTTTCGTGTAAATCTATTTTGTAAATTTACCTATTTTCTCCATCCAAAAGGAAAATGTCATTTCACGGTTTTTTCTTATTTTTCTTATCGTAATCAAATAGTTGAGATTTCTACTTAATATTTTTCCGCGATCCTAAGAGAAAATAAGCACTCACAATATGGAGGCTTATTTTCATTTTCTTTTCTTTTCACGAAAAATTTGACAAAATCTTAAAGTCTAATAATGTTCAAGTCGATGCGCGCGAATTTAATATAAATCGCTATACTATTATAAAAAATCTGTGATGGGACAAGATGGTAGACCGTAATTTAAATATCACAAAATTGTTAGAAAATCCAGGATGTCCTAGAATGAATTTTACGCCGATAAACGGAAAAATTTTTGTTTTCCACCGATTATTTTCTGAATTTTTTAGTGCAGTTACGCTGGAAGTATTAAATTACTATTTGGCTGTTCTTGAAAAAAGGTAATTTTAAATTGCTTTATATAAAATTCTTCAAAAAATAAAAATAAAAAGATTTAATAAACGAAGTTTTAGAAATTTTAACTTACAAATTACGCAAAATACGTAAAAGAATTGCATCATTTCCTACATTACTTGGCCCTCAGCCTAAAAGCGTTCCTCCACATTAAAATATATTAGTAAAGATAAATTTAATATATATCGTTGAGATCTAAAGAAGGATTATTTACATTCAGATTATTTTGCGTACTTTTTTACTAGTATTTCTTCCTTTTTTCTGTCTGAGAATTTAAATATGCTAATATTTATACTAATATAATAATTCATTTCTATTATTACCTATCGTTAATACTTTTAAATTATTTCTTCATTCTTATTAACATTATGTGCCTAAGTTTGTATACAAAAATATGTATGCTGTAAAATAGCGATTTACAATTAATCTAGGAAGACCACCTTTTTAGTTCTTCGGAATCTCCTTTACATTAAAATTTTTAGAAAGGGAAATTATAATAAAATACAATTAGCATACACGTGAATCTTATCGTTGTTTTGAGGTGTTCATGAATCTATTTTATTTCTATCTGCAGTATATTATGTACTTTTTTTGGTATTGTATTCCTTTGATTTTTGAATTCGTCAAAACTATCTCCGGTGTTTGTTCAGCTCTTGTGTGATCGAACTTTACAAGAACGTGTGGTCTGCTGAATCTGCTCTTTAATTCTGCATTCTCTACATATGTACTGTCATTAATTATATTAATTTTTTTCAAGTACTCGGCGAAGTTACCGTGTCTGGTAAAATGGAGTTAAAAAGAAATCTGGAAAGATTTCACTGTTCTTCAATCTATCTTCAGGAAGCTACATGTTTTCTGAAATTAGGATTTTCATCTATGTATGTACTTAAATATATTTTATTTCCTTACTAATTTTGAGGGGTTCATTAATTATAGTTTTAATCCTTTTTCTATACCTCTTAATTTTCTGTTTCCTTATTATTAATATTCTATTTTGTGCAGATTTAAATGTAGATCAAGATTTTTATTAGTTTATTATGTGATTCTGTTAATTTTCTGATTTATTTGAAGAATATCCTCAATCTTATTTACCTTGAAATTGATAGTCATCTGCATAATATTTTATAAGCTTTATGTTGGTATGATGTCCAGGTTGTTATGTATATTTTTCATTGCAATATTGCAAAGAGTCGAGGCTAGAAAAGATAGGTATCTCTTTCAGGCTTAAATATCACGCATATTTTGCCTTTGACTTTACTGATATTTCTTTAGTTTCCTGTTTCTTAATTATAGGTGGACGATAAACTCTTTTTTACGTAATAATATATATGTTCTATATTTATTTTTGTTAATACATTTTTTTGTTTTCTCTTTTCTAACTGAAGATGGAACATTTCCGAAAATGTTTCTAGTATACCTTCAACCTTAAGATATTTAGTGACGTTTATAATTTCCATTATTTTTGTTAACTAATTAAAAAAATAGTAATTTTAATCTAGACTTTCAAAGAAATCTAAGAGGCAAAATGTGACGTTTCTAATGTAATCTCGAAATAAAAATATAATCACTGCGCTAGAAGGATATTTTAGTGACACTTCACGATTAATAAAACAGGGACAGGTGAACTGAGATAAAAATTCAAAATCTCGTTGACGGGGAATTGTTCCTTTTTTTTTCCTTTTACATCTCCGATATTAAAAATGTACCTGTTATTCGGTGAATACTAGAAAATCATTAGTTCAGTAATAATGCATAATAAGGTTTTAAAAAAGCCGAAAAAACAAGTTCAGGAAACGGAGTACTAATTTTTAAAAAAAATAAAACTGATATCGTTCCGGCACTTATATGAAGTCTTAGCCTGATAATATTGTCACTTTTTTTACACCAACTTGTACTTTTTAAACAAATTTAATACTATACAACTTGTTTTTATTGCTTGAATTCTGTTTGTTTCCACCGAAATTTTATAATTTTTTGGCTGGAAAACTCGAAAAAAAGAACTTTAATCAAAAACTTTTTTAATACTGACTAGATTAATCGTTGACGGCAACCCCTTTATATCTTTGTCAGCGCACTGCGTTGCGTTAAACTGTCTACATTTAAAAATGCACATGATATGTCTTTTTCCGTTTATCGGTGTCTCTTTTTCCTAATTAATTTTTTAATGATCAAGGTTGTATTTATAAACTAACGCTGTGAAAAATTTTCCGATAATTTTACTGTATATGTACATCGAAAAAGTACAGAATTGATGTTTCGTTGCATACTAATTGGTCGGAAAATAGATTTGTCGCATAATATTTATTGTTTCATTTGTCAAATTTTAATCTTTTTTTTCTTTTTAACAACACTATAGTTTTCGGTTATATGTAAAAAAAAGTTTATTACTATTTTATACAAAAAAAAAAAAAACAAAAAAACATTGCACTCTTTTTTGAAAGAAATGCAAAGAATTTTTGTTTCTTTTAAGTGTATTTCAGATTCGTAATAACAAAATTTAATGAATTACACTTCGAGCGTTCGATAAATAATAAACCATAAAAGAAAGTACCGAATACAGTTCATTAATAATTTCCTTGAAAAATTTCTCCGCATTTAAAATACATTAAAACCGCACGTATATAAATATATAAAATCCGGCTTATACCTAAAAAATCAATTTTCCTTTATGACGTGCCGTTGGTAGAAATTGAAAATAATAATTATAAATTACGATATAGCCATTTTTCTTCACCCCCGTCCTATGCAAAATAGTTGAAAATTCGCTTTTTTTCAATAATTAATAGATTACACATTCAAGAATTTTTTGAACCTCCTTTTCCCTCATAATGAATTGTATTTTGTGACATGGTGCTGCTGGAACGAAAAATATTTCATCTTTTACAAGAATGAAACATACTACTACCAATATTTATTACAAAAAGTACACGAATTATGTGAACTGTGTGAAGAATGCATGAAAAAATTGACAAAAATTACATGAAAAAGTATCTAATTCTTAATTAGACACTTTCAAGCTGTACAACAATAAAGACATCTACTGCTAATAACTCTTACAAAAAATACATCAGAAAATGAATGGAAAAGTCCTTGAAAAATTATTTGATTCTTATTTACAATTTTAAGCTTTACTCAAATAAGACGTACTGCCAATAACCTGTACAAAAATGCGGACAAAATTGATCAAAAATAGATCGAACAATTAATGGGAGATTACATGAAAACTTACTTAAAATACATCAAAAAATGAACGGGAAATCGAAAAATTGCTTCATTCTTACTTATGGTAATCACTTTAAGAGCGCCCTCGACGTCCACCCCGTCTACTGACACTTCGACGTCTTCCTCCGTTACCACGTCCTGTGCCTCTATTTTCACGTAATTCCTCACACTCTCAATTCCCGGATAACTCCTATACCAGCGGTAACACTGTACAGAAGCAAAAATAACAGCTGCTGGAAATGATGAAACAGTGTCCCCAAACTTCAAACGCGTTTTTCTCGCATATTGCGTTTTAGGCATAAGCCGGGTTTCTTCGGAGCCGGTCACATATATATATATATATATATATATATATATATATATATATATATGTACATAGGGGTCGCCATGGCGGGGGGGTGAATATTCATAAGCGCGTAATCACGGACAATTTGGAAGACTTTTATAATAAAGTAGTAGAACAATCTGCCAGAAACACACGAAAATTATGTGTTAATTAAGATTTTATTCTTGTTTAATAAAATATTAAGCCTTTACAAATTATAAATTTTATTTTTCCTATAACTCATATCCTCTTTCTATCGTCTTTCCCCCCTCCCCCGGGCTAGTTGGCTGGCAACGCCCTTTTATATATATATATATATATATATTTTTTTTTTTAGTGGAAATATGACTGGAAGAATTCGGAAGAGAACTAAATTAAATGGTTAGGATTATTATTTTGTTGAAATTTTGAATCAGTTTTAATCGGAAATTTTTTTAAATTAAAAATTAAATATTTAAATTCATTTTGTTAATAATATTCTTTGATTTTTTTTTCTTTAGGTCGCCTTCGGATGTTTGGATAATACAGTACTAAATTTACCTTTATTAATATATTTTCTTTTTGTTTCTAGTGCTAAAGATGGGAAATTCCCCCGAAAAGATGTTTCCAGTATAATCATATATGTTCAGTCTTGAAATGTTTTTTTGTTGTAGTGTTTATAATTTTATTATTATTTAAAACAATATTTGTAAAGAGAAACTTTTTAGGAAAAATATAGAGCAAAAAACTATTATAATTAAATCGGTCATTTCGAAAGCAATATGTCGCTAATTTTTTTCTTAAAAATGAGATTATAGTTTTGAAATATTTTAATGTGGTTAGATAAATTCACCGTAAAAACCGCGCGGTTAGTATTTATCTAAATACAAATACTACCTTCAACCTGACGGCGCTGCAAAAATAATACTACTCAAGAACGACATACCCGTTGTTCTTGTAGTCTATAACACCCATGCAGATAACGTTGTGTATTTGTTTACAATTTATTTCATATTGTTATGCCAAATTGTGAAATAAATTATTTTTATGCTACGTTTGATTTTTGAGCTTAATTTCATAGTTTATCAAATAGAAACAATAGAATAAGACACCATTATGTTTTGCTTGTGTTGGCAACGGTACTCTATGACCTGCAACGAAAAAGCTCCAAAGGTAATGCGAAATTACTGCAAATATACAGGCGTATTCACGGTCATATCTTTCACTCTTTAGCAAAAAAAAAGAAAAAAAAAAAGCCATTATACCGGAATAAAAAATGTAAATTATCTCGACGCTCGTTTGCATATCAAATTAATATGTACAGTAAGATGTATCCATAGTTAGATATTAACTATTAGTTCCTTTTTAATTATTCATTTATTTTATTTTTATTTCTGTGCGTCGACCAAGAAGGGGCCATGAACAACACAACTTCTGGATTTACAGCTATTTATCGGTAACGCAAATAGACCAGGTTGCTTTTCTACCGAGCTTTACTTAAAATGTTTTGAAGAAAATTTTTCGTTAAGATTTGCACAACCAGAAGGTAAACACGTAACCTGTGAATAATTCCTCTCCGTGAAAATTAGGAATTTTATTGTTTGTGACACAATGGATACGTATTGAAAATGGAAAGAAAAAAGTCACAATAAAGTAGCAGATACCAAGGTACTTTGTAAATCGGTTCTGCTATTATATTCGACTATGGGTAACCTTTTGCGCTTACCAAATATTCCTGTTCACGTATTTTCGATTTAAGGTAGTTGTGGACAAATGGTTTTAAAATCGAAAACTTAAAAAAAAAGCTAAACAGTCTAATATCCAATTCCAAAGAGACAGTAACAAATACTGTTGGGAAGTATGGCTATGTGCTGTAAAAATGATTAATTTTGTATTGATGTATTATTTTTTGAGTTTTTAATTTTCAATAACGTAATAATTAAAAATAAATCGCTTTTCGGTAAAATTATTAATTTTGAATGGGTGTATTTTATATTACTTTAATATAATCAATAATTGTAAAAATTAAAAACGATTTTTGGTTATATTTTTAATTTCTCTGAAAAACAACGAAAGTTAAAAAATTAAAAATATGTTTATGACTTATGGTTAAAAGCTGGAATACTAATATTTATGGGAGTGTATAACGTAACACTTAAAAGTAACCGAAGTAACCATTAAATTTATTATTATTTAAGGGGGTATATACAGTTTTTATTGTTTCCTGTAAAATTTGAAAAGTAAGAATAATGTAAAAGTTGTATGTTTTTGGGCTGCTCGTGTGTTTTCTTTAGTTGGTGGTACTTTTCTGCCTCTAGATTTATTTGATTTAGTCTGTTAATAAAGTATACGCGTATGTTTATATAATATATATATAATATTATATGTATATGCGTGTGTGCGTGAGTACATGAATTATTTCGCTTTTTATTTATCTGAAATTTGCAGTGAATTTAAAATTCTATGTATCAAAAAGTGTCTCCTTGAGTCTAAGATGATTATATTCGAAAAATTGATTTCCTAAAATTTATAGATAAATGAAATTTTTTATGAAATATTTCGAATTTTTTTTTTTTTTCTTTATATTAGTTAAGTATTAAAATAAAAGTACTGTTTTTTTATTGATTTATCGTTGATATTAAAATTTCATTACGTTACGATGAAAATTGGATTATTTAATGAGAAAAATATTTTATTTTGGCAAGAAATTTAACCGAGAAAAAAAAATTTCGTTTCATTTTTAATGAAACATTAAAAAGATTAAAAAATCCGGTGTTACTCCGTATAATTAGAAAACCCTTTTACTGGTGTATTTTATTGTTGCTGCGGAGGATAAGTTAAAGTAAAAAACTTGAATTCCTTTTATCTTTGGTTTTATGATTTATAAACAGCAAGAAGAAGGTTTTTGTTTCGTAGATTTAGGGAATAAAAACGAGTGAGTGTACTTCTAATAATTATATAATTATTTGCCGTTTTTTTCATTGACGAATACGTGAGCGTGGATTGTGTAAATATATTAAGCAGGTAATAAACAGTATATACTGGAGGCAAATAGTAGATGACAGTATACTGTTTCGGAAACGTCATTATTATACGCCGCCTGAAAAGTAATCAGGTTGCAAAATTCTGCCACAATAAATGTGATATGTATCAGGATAAAGCGAAAAAAGCACAAAAACGAAACGGAACAAGCATTTTGCTTTCAGAAAAGAAGGCTATATGAAAAAAATATATTTTTATGTTTGTTCGCGCATGTACCCATGTGAACCGATTTCAATGCTGCTCTTTGTTGATTCGAAAGTATGTCATTCAGTGATGGTATCGTGCAAGTATACTGTTGAGTATCAATTAGCACAAATACAGTAGTCATCAAAAGCTTAAAAAAACATAGTCCCTTTAGATAATTTTTGTATTAATATAATGGACACGATTGATACTCAAGTATATTGTCAATATTAAGCATGAAAACTTAATTCGAAAATACCAGAGTATTATCAATGTTAATTAACGCACTCTGTTGCCATCTCCCATTATAAAGGTAGAAATTAAAGGTACGAATGTGATAAAATGAAAAATCTACGAAATTATTTATAGGGCGTTTTCGTTGTCGTTGAAACTAGACAACCATTTCGTTATCGTCCTCTAATGTTTTAGCTGATGCCGAGGTGAAAAAATTGCAAATACATATATATATATATATATATATTGTATACGTATTTTCATGTAATATTTTGCAAGACGTTGCAGCTTATCGGAAGACTTGCTTTTTAAAGATAACTGATAGTTCAAAGATGTCCCAATATATAAAGACTGTTCATTAAGTAACGCCTCCTCGCTCCTAGCGCATTCTGTAGGCAGCGTCCAGAATTATATCTGTGCTGGTAAAAAAGGAAAAAAGTCATAGTTATACAGTGGTATACTTAGTTTTTCGTGGTAGGTGATCGGATTTTCTCGCGATGAGTGAAAACGTGAAATGCACTTCCGAGCAACGGGGTACAAGCAGAAAACAATTATTGAATTTCTAACTTGAAACAATATGCCGCCCCTATCATGATTTTTCAACGTCTGCAAACGGTATTTCGTGCGGATACACTTGATGTGAGTAAGGTGCGATACTAGGCTCGCGCTGGTTCCATAAAACTATTCGGTGAACCAGGCCATCCAAAGCTGCCCAGGTCAGGTGAGGCAAAGAACATGATTGACACGCAGATCAGACAAACCCAAATGCAATTAGTCGTGGAGACATCATTCGTAAAAGAATTAAGGCACCGCAGAATTTCCGCCACCTTAAAAAACATTTGCGTCGGCAGAGAAATTACAGACTCATGTGTCATCGTGGCTGCGTTTACAGCTGGTCGACTTCTTCGAAACCGGCATCCAAAAACTGATTCGCCGCTGGATTCGTTGCATCGCGTTAAGCGGTGGTTATGTCGAAGTTTAATATGCTGTTAAAATCGCAATAATTTTCTCTTTCCAATGACCACCTTTTTTTCTTTGAACATTAAAAATGTGAGCGAAGAGGCGTTACTTAATGACACTCCTTGTATATATAATTTCTGAAAATAGAGTTAATTAAGTTATTAGAATTACATTATGACTAAAAAGTAGAAAATAAAATTTAAAAAAGTAATTAAAAATACGCTTTTCTTAAAAAAAATAATCGCACTTGAATTTAAAAAATTACAACTTTTGACGATGTTCTATTTTTCTTTAATAATCAATTCGTAATATTATAATGGTAATTATATGAAGGAGTGCGCGCACCTCGCTTTTTTTTCAATCGTACATAAATATAGAACATCGTTAAAGGTTATATTTCTGAAGGATGTTTTTTTTTTTTTTTTTTCATTTTAGGACGATTTTTAAGTAAACAAATTTTTCTTATTGTTTCTTTACTTCCTTTTGGGCTTGCTAACAAATAACACTGGCCCGGCAAGGATAAATAAAACAGGAGATGAAGAGACTACATTTTTATTTCATTAGATACGGAATTAATGAAAACTTCTGGAATCAACTGAGAGCGTAAGTAAAGAAAGAATATAAGAGGCGTTACATGGAGTTTTAGACTGGGTTTTAAGATTTGGAGAATAAACTGGAATCTACGCTACAAAAATAACAGGAATTGAACAGTAGATAAGAGGAAGGTGTGCAGTGAAGGAAAAAAAGCAGTTTAGGGAAGAAAGGAGAAGACTATGCCGGAAACAAAAGAGAGATGCTTTAGTAATTGTAGATTGATGCAGACGAGAATATTATTCGAAAAGTAAATAGTGTTAATGAAACGAGCACATAGCGAATAATTATCTGTTTTTCCGCTGTTCTTGTTTGTTATAAAGGTAGATGAAGAAGCTTCGGAAAAAGTTTCGCAATAGAAATATCAAAAGGACGTCTCCGCTGAAGCGAGTTTTACCTCTTGGCCAAAACCCGAAATTTGATGCGAAATCAAAAATTTAACCGAAAGAGCGAAAAGCCCGGAATCGAAATTGCGATTGGACGCTACTAAAATGTATATAATTATAACAAAACTGTCGTGAAAATATAAAACCGCAGTTTGCTTGTAAGATCGAATTGGCAACAGATATACACACTCATGTAGTAACATGTAAATGGTATCACAGAATGAACTATATTTAAAATATTTTAAACTTCAACATATTTTTCATTTTTAACAGATTCCATTAAAATTAAGCACTAGCAAGCGCGTTGCATTATTAAATCGACTACAGGTAATTCCTCTTTCGATTGGTAGCAAACGCATTTTCACCTGCGCGAGCATTTACCGCATTCATCAGAGATTCATTTGCAGACAATCAAAAAAGAAATCATGCGTAGTCTATTTAACAATGTAATTTCGACTCATACTGTATCATCGACTACTGTAAATATATTAATGGAATTTATTAAAAATGAAAAAAAAAAAACATGTTGAATTTTAAAATCTTTTAAATTTAGTTCATTTTGCAATTCCATCTGATCTTACAAGCAAACTACAGTTATAGTTTCATTATAATTACATATTTTGGTAGTACCGTCGCAATTTCGATTTCAGCTTTCTGTTCTTTCGGTTAAATTTTGGATTTCGTATAAAAAATTTTTAGTTTTAGCGATAAGTAGGCGATGCAAATTTCGCTTTAGGCTTTGGCCGAGAGGTAAAACTCACGCCAGTGAAGACATTGCTTTGATGTTTCTATTAGACGATTTTTCCTTTTCAATGAAAAAACCCCTCATCTATTTTGATAACAACAAAAAACTAGATACCGATTTTTATTTATGCGTGAGCACGCACCTACCACGAGGCGCTATTATTTCATCCTGTTTATATCAACTGACGGTATTTAACTTGCAGCTGAAACTCGTTAACTTCTCAAACGTATGAAAAATGAATCATGGCCTAGATTTTGTAGTAGAGTTAACACCTCACTCTGAAAGAAGTTTGGACATTAACGAAGCGTTTTAAGAACAAGATTTTCAACATAACGGAATAAAAATCTTAAACGGTTTGCCGAATTCGTAGACGATGTTGCTTCACAATTTATGTGGTCACTCTTGAAGAAGTTAACAAGTTGAAACATGTTCCAGATACCATGGAAGCACATTTTTTACGCAGTCCATTCTCCGAGTTATGTTTTTTTCTGCACGAGAAAAATGAGTTCTCGTCGATTTGGATGGGATAGTTTTTTCAACAAAATCGAGTGAAAAAGCTAAAAAATGATTCTTGCGGACGTCTATAATGATTTGCTACAGCACGGTTTAGTCCCAAAGGATTGGACTCGATTTATAGTGGTTCTTGCCTACCAACCTGGCAAACCATTTGAACTAAGCATCCTTTTTAGGCCAATAATCTCCCTTGCATCATGTTTTTGAAAACCATTTGAAATAATTATTAAAAAAAGGCGTTAACATGGTGGATTGAGAGAATATTTTTCTTGCAGGGATGTTTGAATTTCGATCAGGTAGGAGTATTTCGGACTGCATAGTCAAATTTCTACGCGATGTTTACTTCTCTTTCATTCAGAAAGAGTTCCTAGTTGTCTCGTGTTTGTACATAGTCGAGGCCTTTGATAATCTTTTCTCATTTAAGGAAGTAACGAAAACTGGAATTCCACTCCGAATGGCCAAATTATTGTGTTAATTTTTTGTAAATAGGAAGCTATTTTTCTTAATTCCGGTAACTGAAGCTATATGTATCACTTATGCTTGCCCAGGGGTCAGTTTTAAGTCTTGCGCTCTTTAATATTTTAGTCATGACAGTTTTTAAGAGTTAGATTAGAAATCGACTAGAATTTTGTTGTACGCTGATGATTTTATGTTATACACAAACTACAAATATCTGTCAGAGGCTATTATAAAAACATCCAGACTTCTGCCAACACGGTTTGTAATTCGTTTCAAAATATTCGTCTTATGTAAGTTATCGTTTTGTATTTTTACACTCCGTCTATTTAACAGTACAAATCCTTAAATATATATATATATATATATATATATATATATATATATATATATATATATAACTCAGCCATTTTGGCCTCACAAGGGACTGTGTCCCTTGACCCCTCTTGTTTACATTTCCGTCTCTTTCTTTTTTATACTTTGTATAAAATGATCAAAATTTACAACGTAATTTTTACCGGCATCGACACAAAAAAAAAAAAAAAAACATAATCACAAAAATTCTATCCTAACGTTTAACTTTCATTACATAAAATTAGGAAATTTTTCGTTCCATAAAATTGGGACATATTTTTGGACGTTTTTTTCTAATGGAGGGTAGCCTAAGAATTACGTTGTAATTAATATGTATGTATGTATATATAAATAGAACCAATGCATTCCTTTCATAACGTAGGTCAAATATTTAGGATTATATCTTGACTCTAGACTTACTTAGAGCTCTCGCATAACACTTTATATGAATATGTATAATCCTTTAAAAGCTATTGGTAAGTGGAATCCTGCGACCTTAACATTACTGTATAAATCCCCATTTATGGTTCATTTTTTTACGGTTCAGCTTTAGCTACTCTGTCTCCCAGGAGGCTGAGTTGGATTGAGGCTTATAACGAGTAACTTTAGCTCATGTCCTGTAGTCAGTCTCCAGATAGATTAGAAGAATAATTTTTAAATTAAATATTTTAATTTCCTTAAAACCACTTAATGCTATGGTTCTGCATAAAAAATGGAGATTTTTTATTTAAAAAATGCCTCTTTTCAAGATGCATTGAATATAACGCCGCCGTAATCCACGTTTTTCCATACATGTACTTTAACCTTACCGTACGGCATTAACTTAATCAAAATTAATGTAAATATACATTCCTTTCAAAAATTAAACTTAATTTACCTCCGTAGGTAATTACATTTTTTAAACATTATGGAAATTCAGTCTACGAGGTCTGTGCATATATTTTAAATGTTCTCCATTGCAATGGGAAATCTGTTGTGTACTCTGATAGCTCTTCAGCTCACTTCTGGCTATTAAAAATTGCCATTTTCATTGTAGAAGTCGTGCATCTGGGTCAAATCATTAAGTTTTCTTTTTAATGGCAGGATTAATGCGGTAGTTAAAATCGCTGGCATAACCGGAATTCGGCTTCGATATATCCTCTGTCGACAGATTTATTTTAGGAGATTAAAGGGGATAATAGGACGGGCTGGTTGGCTTTTATAGATTCCTGTCCAAGTAAAAGTAAAACATATAGTGTGTTATACAAGCATCATTGCCTAATTAACCATGGTTCAGTCGTATTTTGGTCCCATCTAGCTTGCGCCTCTGTAGCATTTGAACCGGAATTGAGACAATCACACTAGTATCGATTTTAGAGAGGGCATTAATCATTTGATTTTCATTGTGGCTCGTTCGAGCGTAGTAGAATTTCTCTTACTGATATCAGTTAATTTCCATTGGGATTGTCCGCCATATTACATGTTCTTTACTACGTTTGATGACTGTTTAGTTATTTCGTTCAAGTGTTTATAAGTGTAAACCGTATACTTATTTAATTGAGGTTGATACATACGAATTGTGGTTCCCGAGGATAGATCTGATCTTTCGATTGGTTTGGAACAGTTGACCTGGGGCAGGTTTCTTTTCAATATCCCTCCTTTCTCCTTTTTCTCTTTCTCCTGCTTTCTTATT
Source organism: Icerya purchasi (assembly GCA_039619475.1). Classification (NCBI taxonomy): domain Eukaryota; kingdom Metazoa; phylum Arthropoda; class Insecta; order Hemiptera; family Monophlebidae; genus Icerya; species Icerya purchasi. The sequence continues at coordinate 318,273,757 of CM077116.1, read as the reverse complement.
TTTATTTTTCTCTCGCTACTTTCGTGTTTCATCTCTAGTTCGTTTAATAAATTTGAACTTCTATAACTACTTTCTGTAGTAGATGGAGTAAATATTTCCGAAAATCTTATGTCATTTTCTTGTCATATTAATTACTGGTGGTGACCAAATAGTATATTGCCGTACCAAATAGAAAAAAAAATAATCAAACTACAACAAAACAAAATACAACTTGCTTTTTGTTCAGTTGCAATTTTCTGCAAACTGAAAAAAAAATACAACAATTACTAAATTGTAAAAATGTTTAGTGCACATTTTGTGTATTCCGATGATTTAACAACGAATTAACTTCAGCGGTTGTACACAAATTTTTGACGTTATTCATTCTCCTTCTCTCTCTGTGATATTCCTAAATGTTACGTTATTGTTGTAATCAAAATTTTCCATCTTATTTCTTTTTTTCTTTTTTTTTTTTATTCCAACAGCAGGTTTTACTGTGCTGATCACTTCTTTCGATTATAATTTCATCACTTACAAAAGTCGAACATAATTAATTTTGCTGTAATTTTTTACGGATTTTTAATCATTATCATTTATTATGAACGCTGTAAGAAAAATCACAAAATATTAATTTAAGTAAGTGCCGATTAAATGTAAACAAAGTAAAAAAAAAAATATTATATAAAAGTTGCAGTAAATTTTTCATCGGAATCGGCGGTTATTGAAACACTAATTACTGATTGACACTTTCTGACCGATGTTGCTGTTTCTCGGTTATATTTCTAATTCTCATTTTTCCGTCATTTCTAACACTTGATTTACTTTCGTCGCTGAGTAAAGCAAAGCGATTCTTAAAATATGTACGTTACGAATATTTCGTTGCGGTACGCGATACGTGTGCGGTTGTTATGCACGTCTTTTAAACATTGCGATAAAAACTATTAACAGAAGCAGATGCGAAATTTTCGTTAAAAATCGCACGATAAATTCAGCTTAAAATCGATTATTCGACAATGAGTACCGCATAGTTAAATGACGGTACAATTACCGTATAAAGGTGTGAGATCCGATACCACAATAAACTGGCCCGTTTTACATTCTTCATCCCAGTCCTCCGGTATTACGTCAGACAAGGCTTTGGAGAATTCTTTCAAATTACACGGATAAGGACAATTTTCTATATTCAGCTGATACGGTTCGTGATCCGTTTCATTTCGATAAAGTACCTAAGATAACAGAAAATAAGAAAAATATAATGATTTCAATCGAGGTAAAATTTAATTAAATGTACGAAATTGAATTAGAAAAAAGATTTTACTACTATATAACTGCGTCGATAATTCCAAGTTGAAGTCATCCCATAGCGTACTTGTTTTTGTATACTGCATATAACATATGTGAAGTCGTGTTCACGGAGGTGGGGGGGGGGGTCCCATTAGAACTGAAATAGTTATTATAAATACACAAAAATCGAAAATTTAAAATAAATTTGATGATTTTTTAGGGTGTGTTCTTACATTAAAAAACGAAAAGAAAAAATATGCTCCATATTTTTAGGTACTTCATTAATATTTTATGCAAAATTTTTTATTACAAGTATAATCAAAAACATATGTAATTTTTATTAATTTTCATATACGGGGTAATTCATTTATGTAAATTATTAATATATAAATCGAAATGATAGAAATTATTAATAGTATGATTATTAGTGAAAAATGTATTGTTATTTATAAAATAAATATACGAAGAAGATCCCCCCCCCCTTCAAAATTCTGAGCACGTGCCTGCTGTCAGTACAGATAACCCGCTTTCCGATAAATTTTTCAAAACGGTGTATTTTATTTTCATCCGCTACTCCGTCTAATTCGCTGTTACTTGTAATGCCATTCTAGCGTTTTCAAAAAAAAAAATAATTTTTACAACTGTAAATGTATCTTCTTTATCAAAACTAAATAATTTGGCTTTTTGTCCTTTTTGTCTTGCTTAATGAGCACGCTTCGACGTTCCAAAAATAAAAAATGATACTCATTCCTACATGAAGTATTTTCCACAGTGATAATAAATTCAACATTAAACGCACCTTCTGACACTTTCGAATATATAATTTTATGTGTGTGTGTGCAGCCGCTCTTGTTCTTGTTTAAACTAATACGAGTATATCGTCGATTATTCGCAAAAGTGAATACATTTAAAACCACCGTAGAAGTCTCTGATATTCTATTTAATATTTGTTTTTTTCCCACCGACTAGTGTAGTCTCATTTATTACACTTTTATTTCGACTATTGGCTGGCTGTTTGTCGCGGAAGATCTTGTATGTTTTTTGCATTTAGTCATCCCGAATGTTGTTCATTCTCTTCGGATATAGAGACTCCAAAATTTATTTATCGCCGCGAATAATATCCTTTTTTACGCATTAACAAATTCCGATGCCATATTGGTAGTCTGTATATTTCTAAAGTGCAAATGATATTCGAATAATGGGAACTTATTCAATTAGCGGACAATAAAGCGGACGTACACGATACATTTGTAGATTTACCGCATTACCAAAAACTTGTGTAAGCCAATCGGCGAAGATTGTGCGGTTCAACCTTTTTTATATTAGTTGCGCGACAGTTGCACAGGTGTGATAAATATTACGGAGGTATTTCGGCTGTGTTGAAAATTTCAGTTTTCTAAAAATCGTTCTGCCGGGATTTGAGAAATAACTTTACTAACGTTATTTTGGTCCGAATGCTAACTTGACCCTCTTCGTATTCTCGCTAAATATCTTCTCGGGGGGTTGTATAGATCGTATACACTATTTTTGAGGAAGATTTTAGGTTGTCGTCGTCGGTAAAAAGCGTTATGTAAGAGAATTTCTTACGCTTAATTTTTATAGTTCTACTTAGCATTCTGCAATATGAATTATGGGGCAGTAGCTAAAAAAGCGTGCTGATATTCGTAGAGTGTACGGTAAAAAAAGAGGAGAAGGGGGACTGTGTAAATTAGTTATTTTATTAGTGTTTTTATTAAATTTATAATTGTCGACGAAATAGCTCGATGGTGAAAGGAATATTGTTACTTCAGTTGCAAGTGTACAACAAATACTACACATTCGTAACAGATATGCGTATACGTGTCGGCGAAAAATATTTAAATTCGCACTTATCGATGGCGTGCAGCTGAGTAAACATGTAATTGCGATTCGCATGATTATTTTTCCTTTACTCGAGCTTCACACTAGCGAGAACATCATGGAATTCTTAATGTTTTAAATACGTTCGTTGAGTTGTCTTATATTATCTTGAACTGAACATAATGGGAAAGTGATCAAAAACTTCCAGCCAGAGGAAATATAAATCGGAACAAATCTTTAGGATTGTAGCAGACTTGGACGATGGGATTTTAAACTCGAAGCGATCACTTACGACTTCCTAGACCATCGGCCGATGTTTGTCATTTCAAATGTATTCCAGCGAGTCTAAACGTTATTCGCAAGTTGTTCATCTGAGCGGACTGGGACAATTTTACGGTTCGCCTATCAACACGGTGATATTCCGAACATGATGAAATTGCGCTAGCAGGATTTGGACGCAATCGGGGCAACGACGATGATAATGGCGTCAAAGACACATCAACAGCACCGATCCAGCACAATGGCGTTGGAGAGTTCAGCAGCGGCGACCACTAATCATAAATTATCGAAAAAGTTCAAACGAGCGCCCAATAGTGATGAGAGCAAAGAAAAAATTACGCCGAAATTGATGACGGATCACGAACGCACTTCAAATCGTTCTATACTCCACTGGTGTACTGATGCCAATAATATAATGAAATATACTTTAAATCGATCGCTACAAAAAAAAAAAAAAAAAAACGGGCTATGCCCTTCAAAAGCAGAAGAAATAATTTTGTCGAATACGTTTTTTAAATTACAAGTCGCAATCAAGAGTGAAAATTACACTCAGTTCGTGCACAGAGTAGCTTCTTCTTCTTCTTCTTACGCGGTCTCCAAACGAAGGTTGACATGATGTAAGATTTAGACACCGCTGCTCTCAAAGTCTCCTCATAGGGATGTTGCGGCTAACGACGCAGATCTCCCATCCATGAGTTCCGTCTCCTACCTGGAGACCGATTTCCATAAATTTTTCCCTCAAGGACTAATTTCAGTAGTCCGTACCTCCCGCTTCGCATGGCATACCCCAAATAGCTCATCTTGCGCTCCTTGATTGTCGCCAGTAGCACCTTTTTTTTCCTGCCAATTCGCCGCAAGACGTCTACATTGGTTACTTTCTGAGCCCAAGGTATCCTTAGCATTATCCTGTACAGGAACATTTCGAAGGCATTCAATTTGGTCTCCAATGCTTTGTCGAGGATCCATGCCTCGCATCCATACGTAAAAACAGATATAGCATAACATTGTATCATTCGGAGGCGTAGATCGAGGCTCAAATCGATAGTTGTGAAGAAATTCTTCATTACATTAAAAGCTGCCCGTGCCTATTCGATCATTAGCAGCACTTCTTTTTCCGTTCTACAGCTTTCGTCAACTAGGGGGTTCCCAGGTATTTGAAAAGTGATACTGGTTTAATTACTTCGTTATTAGCTTCGTGCAAGCAGTCGGCACGTGTTTTTTTTTTTTTTTTTTTGAGAAAACCATAACTTTAGTTTTGACTACATTTAGGAACAAGCCCCACGCTTCGCCAGCCGCGACCACTGCATCTATCAATCTTTGTAGCTCCCACTGACTGCAAGCATGAAGAACCGTATCGTCAGCATAGCTTATGTTGTTGATGATATGACAATCTCCCGTGTTGGCCGGACAAATTGGGAAACCCATTTTATACCTACGGCAGCCAGGTTTTTACTATTATTATTATTATTATTATTATTTGGTAAAAATTTCTTATAATAATTCGTCATCGCCTGGTATCAAATTTGAAACTTTTGTGACAAAAGTCAAGCACTCTAGCAACTAGATTATCGCGACGATACTATCAGTGGATAATTAGAAGTTAACGGTCTGTAATCAGTGTTTTTGAAAAACCGGGTATAAATATATTGCACAAGCTGTGATTGAATACGCTGATCAATCGAATCTTAGACGATATCGAAAATTGTTAAGTACACAGCTCTTTTTCGGAGCAATTTCTATTTAATATCCGATTTTGTACTACAAAAATAGTATTGTTGCTCCTTGTGAACCATCGATGACAAAAACGGAAGATGGTTCTTCAGGAAAGAACCCGCACCAGCGTTTCGGCATCAAAATATATAGTATACGGCAGGCCAAAGTAGTACAAGCGACGCAAGGTTTGCTTCTCTTGTGCGAAACGGAAAAATTAAAAAAGGCACGTCGCGGAATTATTTAGCGATTTGACGGTTCTAAAATAACACGAAGCGAGTTTTCAATCGATATATGGTAATCGAAAGTGCGATCTACGAATCAATGACCGCAATGGAAAAAATGCCATACACAGTCCCACGATTCACTTGCCAACGATCAGGTTGATTCTGACCGCGACGATTACCTAACAGTACATCACATAACATATATCATCATATCTGTAAAATTAAGCCTCTGAAACCGATTTAATTCTTGATTAATGTATCTTTAGCTCGCACAGATTTTCTTTAACCGTTCTAAATTAAAACACTTTAAAAAACAACTTTTCTGAAAAACATTTAAAAATAGAGGTCAGTCACACTGGACGAAATAAACACAATAATAAAAGTGTGTCGGGGCCGGTACGAAGCAAACTTAACGATAATATATAGGCGCGAAATAGAATAAGATAAATGTCTCACGCAGATGCATAATGAGCGCATAATAATGCCGGCGTTAAGATCGCAACTGATAAATTAGCATAATTTTGCCGAACGTTTATTGAAAAATTAGGTGTTGTAAACTAAAAACATTAATCGGGAAATGGTGCTCAACCCTGTTTTCGATGTCGAGGCAGTTACCGGATTTTATATAACCCGCGTTTGCGATACAGGCGTCGCTACTTAAACTCACTGTAGAACTGCAACTTGAAGCGTTCCTCCGGAAGATGGCGCTAGCGGCAGCAAAATGAAACTCTCCAGGAATACGAGCCCTTTCATTATTATGCATTCGTCTTGCGCACCGAAGAGCGATACTAAAAGCCACATCCTATTTAAATAAGTGCAGAAAGCAACGATCGCATTTATGCAAACTTATTGTTGTCTTCTTGCAGTGGGCTTTCGAAGGTGTGCCCCACCAAAATGACACATCACACCCCACTTGCACACATACACAACACCCATTTCGTATTACGGTAATGCAAGCAACATGAAAATCCGTTTCATGCAAAAGCTGCGCACCATTTTTGTAGAAGTCGGCACAATTCCATCCCAGTAACATGGCATTTCTCTCTTTAATTGTCGATATTTTTATTGCGTTAATTATAACGGAAAGTAAATGAATATAGAAAGATTCGTTTTTCGAAATAAAAATTAGATCGATTGTTCGGGATTCCATCTACGATGAATATAGACAATTGAGAAAGGAGCAGCATGAATGGATTTATCGATTAATTATAAACGTTAAAATTTTGTGTCTGCTATTTAAAATGCTCGTATTTTATTTATAAGTTTAGTAATTAGTTTATATATATATATATATATATATATATATATATATGTATATATATATATATATATATTAAGTATACCGTACAGATTGCCAAGGTGTAACTTTAAAAATCGATACTTTTTTCTTGTTTATATTTAACGTCTGAAGATGATAAGAAAGCGATTCTAAGTTTATCAAACACGACCTGGTTGGTATTTGAAATAATTTAAAAGCAGTGTTAAAATTCATACCTGTTTTAATTAAAAAGAAATAAATAAACTAATAGCAAACTAAATAAATATAAATAGAATTTTTGGATGCAGCTTACCATGTCGGCTTAATTAAAAACAGCGTTAAAATTTCCATACCCGTTCGCTAGAAATGATTAATAATTAAAAAGAAATATACCGACACGGCGCTGTGAATTATATTTCTATTTTAAAAATTTAAAACTTTCACAGTGATTACTCATGATAAATAATTTCTATTTATTTAGTTTGCTATTAGTTAATTTATTTCTTTTTAATTATTAATAATTTAAAAGTGTTCTGAAGATTGCTATACCGAACTCCTCGAAGAAATCACCGATCGATCGCCTTAAAAATTTTAAGCTATTTTTTATAGATACTATTGCGCGCCGGATTATTTTTAATAGAAAATATTTAATTTCCTTAAAAAATTTCCGCAAAAACCCCGGTTATCCTGGTTTGGATTTTTCGTTTCGAACCTAAATTAACAAAACTACTTCACCTGTGGACCATTCCAGAAAAAAAAAAAAAAAAAGAATAGGCGTCAAAACAGTATAGCGCTGCCGTTTTATGATTAATAACTCTTTCCGTCATCATTTCGTGAAGAAAAATTCCCATATACTTTTTCGTTTTTCCTTGAAGTGGTAGAGATGGTGAGAAACATTAATTTTTGTTGATGCTGCTCAGCGGGGCTGATGAACGCATCTTCAGACTGAAATATATACGAATACGGTGGTATGTCGGAAATGTACAGTTGTCTCTTAATCGGTACTTTGGCCATAAATGATACTGGCTGATTTCGTTATTACCGGGATTGTTAATATTATTACTTACTTTAACTGTGTATTCGTTATCCGGTTCTTCGTATAATTCGAACAAGACACTCGATCCGAACGGAGGCACTATCATGTTGAATGACTTTAGCGCGCATAGCAATGCCGTGATGGTGGAATCATGCGCCGAGTATAAAGTTAAATTTCTGACTAACGGATCTTTCTGATCCACTTTACTTTCCATCTCTTCCAGTATCGCTTTCAACAACGGACCTGAAATGTAGTTCGTAACGCGACACTAAAAATTACCGTTAACATTTTTGCGGATTCCGTGTGCATTTTTGAAAATGTAAAAAACGGTTTTTTTTTGTTGTTTTTTTTCTCTACACAAATAAGTGCACTATTCTTTTCCAATTCAACAATTAATAGAACAGACGGTAGATTACCAAACCGAAACATACGAATACGAGAACATTTTTTTCATTGTTATCCGAACGAATTACAAAAGTTATGAATTTTACTCATTTTAAATACGTTACAAAATGAGATTATTAATTAATAATCTCCTACAATGAAACTGATATTGGTTAAATATACTACGATTTACCACGACTATATGGAGCTCCGAAACTTGCTTTCATTTTACCGTATCTATATTTATCTGTCCTGCTTTTGCACCTATGCTTCTCAATGGTTCTTAGTGATTTACTCATTTCGCAGAAGTACTCGTAAAGTCTAGAAACGCAACCGAAAAGAAGATCATCGATCAAATCGGAATTCACTACTACTTGACACACTGACGACTGGCGTTTTGCGCATTAAGCATTCTTCTTCACACCGACTTCTCGGACTTTTACTAGCAAGCTAAGAAATGTCCTCTCTAGCCAAGTTAATCTCTACTAGCGGAGGAGAAGTATGGCAGATTTCTTTCTTTTTTTCGGTTTTTAGTCTCGCATGACTAGAAGTACCAGAGAATTTTCCACTGATATCATATATATATGTATATGTAACTGGTTTCAATCGACTCTTATTATGAAATCATTGCTGTGTTTTTTAAAAATTTTGTGGATTTTGTTAATGTTCTGATTTGCTAATTTAGAATTACAGATCCGAGCAGAGTGTCGGGCCTCTGTATATTAACGAATAAATTCCTGTTTTATATTAAATTTTAATTCGACAACACTACATATGTTTATACGAGAAAATTAACAATAATCTATTCCTACAAGGTTTTATTTACAGATTAATCAAGCGATTAAACTTTTCTCTGTGGTTTTAAAACAAAAATTGCATTTTAAAATTTAAATTTAGGTGAGACGGCGAAAACTAGGCGTGAAAGTAAATATATACAATTTCGTTTAAAGAAATGGTATCTTTGAAATTTTAATTTTTTTTTTTCACTATTTAGACGAACCCGAAAGAAAAAAAAAAAAATTATAAACAAATTTGTTCGCAGTTAGTCGGCTACAGTGGACTAATTAGTTAAGCAGAAGTGTTTCTTTCAAAATATACACTCAACTGCCGCTACATACGAGTACTAAAACTTTCAAAAATTTCACCTTCGCTAGATTAATGGTCTGACGCGCCAAGAAACAAAAAAAAAAAGAAGTATTTTTGAGATGAAATTAATGATGACATGCAATTTGCTTTTTCTGGTTTCTTTAAGTTTTTGACTTTTATTTGCGTGCCACATTCGGATCTAAGACCGTGTCGCTAGCGGAAGAACCAATTCGCGTTTCTTCATTTAAGTGTCGTACTTACGGTGAATATATATGTGATAGGGAAGGCGCGTATCCACTTTTTCAGTGCGCTATAACTATTATTAGCCGTTGTTACATTACTCTTTACGGAGAAATGCAACTACATTTTCATTCGAGCATTGTTTCACATTTCTTCTTTACTGAAATGTAAGATATGTTCGTCCGTTATTTTAAACTAATTTAATTTAATCATTACTGTTCTATAGAACGGTGCAATTACAAGATAAAATAAAAATATCGATAGTTGCAGTTTTGTTTTAGAATTTTACTTATTCCGAGTGTTACTTTTTTACATGAAAAATTTTGGTAGGATAGTTTTCTTTATAATTACAAGTTCGTGAAGCCTACGTACCTCGCGAAAAATTAACTGTTTCATCCCGAAAAATATGAAAACCCATATAAATGTTTTAACATTTTTGTAAGCAAATTTTTTTACTTCTTTACGTGTGTGACCGATGAAATGTTAGTAAAATGCCTGAGGATTAAGCGATCTCTCTCCTTCTTTCTTTCAGAAGATCTTGGAGGACCACACTGAAATCTTATGGTACGAAGAATTACCGATTTTTTTTTTTTTTTTACACTTGTACATGCATGTATTTTAATTTTCATTACATAACTACATATTAAAAGTCACGCAATTGTATTCCGGTTTTTTTCTTTTAATTCTTTCAACTTTTTCACTTTACATCGTTTTTGCAAGTTTTCCTATGAATTCCCTCGTTTGTTTGCCGTTTTCATTCGAATAAAAGTTCAAATTCTTACGCTGTTATCGTAAAATGTTTTCCAGATTAATATCCTTTTATTATACCTTTTAATATTTTAAAAAGTACATTCCAGTATCACTGACGGAGGTAGACTTAATAATTCACTTTTTAAATCACCGTAAAAATAATCAGCTAATCAAAATGCGCTGAGCATTCAGAACGAATCGATCTATATAATCGATTTGATGGTCATCCTACGTTCCGTTAGTTTCATTTTATCTAAATTACCCCGATTATTTGTCTATGACTCTTTGAGTGCTCTGTAATTTATTCTCCTCGAATTATTTTCCGTATACGTTTTATCTACATTCTTTCTTTCCTCCATTCTTTTCATACTCATATTTATTATGCGTTCCTTCCTATTCAATGGCTGATTCTTTGACTCCGGTTGCTACTTTTCCGATCCTTCCTCTTTCTTAAGAAAAATCCCATCCTCTAATCACTTTTCGCCGTGCAAAGTGTTTCCATTTTGGATCACGGTATCCCATATATCGTACTTACGCTTCCTCCATTTCTAATAATTACTCATTTTTTATCTGTTCAAAATCCGTGGTTCCTTTTGATTTTCTTAACTTCGTCATTTTAACCTTGTCTTCATTACATTCTTAAGCCATACTAGCCTCCTTCCGTTTTTTCGTTATTCGTTGGTTTTCTGCCCGCACTGTCATTTCAAATGATGCCCCGGTTACTTTTGTTTCGCTGATTACGTGTTTATTAAGTGATCATTTTCTATTTTCTAATTTACTGAAACTTGATCTGCATGAGAGTTGTCGCGATGGCCTTAGTAATTTTGGCTTCCGTTGTGCGGAAGTATCAGGTTCGATCCCGGGCGACGACAGAAGTTATTACGAAATGATTAAAAATTAAAAATACTCGCCAATAGTCACGTGGAAGGCAATGGCAAACATACATACCATCATATGCGCGCTAGTTAATATACAGACAAACACACACGGCACTGCACTTGTATAAATCAAACGATTACTAATCAGTTCCGAATGTAGTCTTGCGCGTGTATATTGCATATAACAATTTCTATGAACACTATGTGTCTATGTCTCTGTACACCTGAAATGTACGAATTGGTAGTCGCCGACGCTCAGGAATTAAGTATGGGGCACTATATGATGATGATAGTCTTTATTGCGCTTCCTACATCTCGTCTTTTCCTTCCCTACACTTTTATTTATTCCTTCTTATTTACAGTGTCCAGTCGGATTAAAATACAACCGAGACTTCTTTCTTTTTTTTATCGTTTCTAGGTAAAGATGCTCCTGGTCGATGGAAATCTGTGAAATTTAATGCTTGTTTTCTTCTGAACTCCGTTACAATTACCATAAATTCGTGCAATAAATTCATTGTAAACGTCGAAAAATTAAACATCACGATAATTAATGGCTATCGCTAAACTGTACTTTGGTCACCACATGACGTCAGCCGGTGGAGCATATAATGGCGACCCTTATGTATTCTAGTTGTACTTTTGTTTTCGTTTCGTCTTATTTTTAATATCTTTCTTTTCGTTTGTGATTCAACGATACTGCAATAGGCCGACTAAGATTTCATTTAGAACGAGAACTGGAACTAGATTTATCTTCGTAGAGATTTACGAACGGCCAGAATAGGAGAAAAGAGGTAGTACAAATCTAAAGAAAAAGGAAGTACTTTAAACAGAATTAACATTAAATTACTTAAAACCAGAGATGTGAAAAGTGTATATCACCAGTTAGCAATTTACAAATGTACGAAATACAGTTGTGATTAAAAGTTTCCGGCCAAAAATAATTTTGTGATTTAACAATGTAAAAAAATATGCAAAGTCAAAATACGAATACATCATCTTAAAGAGTACTTTCATAGTACTAATTAAACGTACAATATAAACATTTTATCTAATCATTATCAACTATTTTTATAACAAAAAGAATATTTTACCAAGTTTTCGGCAAACATTCAAGAAGCCATGATTTGCCTCGTTTTTTAACCGACTTCAAAAAAGGAGGAGGTATTCAATTCGACTGTTTTTTTTTTTTTATTTGTTTTTTTTTTTATGTGTGTTACCACAGAACTTTCTTCTAGATCAGGGGTGGCCAACACGTCGACCGCAACGGTTTTGAAAGTAGCCCGCGAAGCTAAAGTTGAACAATTTGCTTTCACTTAAATTAATGTTTGAAAATCTGAATGCGATAATTTATTCTTACCAGAATAGACTGTTCAACGTAGCCCCATACTGTTTGTATTTATCCCGATGAACAATGCAAGTGAATGTTAACTTTTAAATTAATTATAGTCGTAACGCATGTGCATATAAATGGCAATCGCACAAAATAACGCAAAATCATGTGCCAGACAGCAAATAATGAGGTTATTACACACGGTTCGTTTGAAGACAAATTTATACGTAATAAGTTTTAATTTAAAATTATGCTAAGAGAACTTCTGCCACAAACATGCACTCATATTTACAAACTAAAGGTGGTTCATATCTTCAACTAAATGATCAATAATGGCTTCTTAATCTTTCTTTGTTCTGCGATATTACTGAAAAATTACACCAATTAAACCTGCAACTAGAGGGTAAAGGTAAAACAACAATAGATATGATAAGCATTTTGAAGTCATTTAAAGAGAAACTAAATATGCTTGCAATGCAATTAAAACGTCGTGATTTAAAGTATTATCAAAATCTGGCTGATGAGTCTAAAAATAAAAAGAATCTTACAATAAATATGTCGATATTATTGCACTGCTTTTAAAAGAATCTGAAAGAAGATTTCTAACATTAAGTGAACTTGAAGATATTGCCAGTTTTTTGTCTTGCTCATTTAATGACATCGATGTCAAAAGTGTAGCTCAGAAACTAAACAATTTTCTTGATACTACAAATTTAACAAGCTTTGAAGAAGAAATAATAAATATTAAATGTGACATAAATCTTAAGTCACTGGTTTTAGATTGTAATTTTTGGAAACTGATAAAAAAAGATAAATATCCAAATATATGGACAATTGTTACACGTTTCAATGTCTTCTTTGGATCAACATATTTATGTGAATCCGCATTTTCATTTATGAATGCGATCAAAACAAGTTACTTTATTATCATCTTTTAAAGCTTGGTCTTGCTGCTCCTTTCAATGCCTCTTATGTTCTTTCTCTACCCATTCTCTCAGTTGTTCCTATTCTAGGGGTGTTCCTTGATCCCATTGTCGACAAAATAAAAATATAATTTCTATTCTATTCTATGTATCTATTCCATTTTGCTGGGCTAACGCTCTCTGGTAGCAAACCCAAGGGGGGTAAAAAAAAAAACAAAAAAAAAGCGCAATTAACAGATCAACATTTGGAATCATGTTTGAGAATTGCCTTAAGTTCATATGAACCAAATTTTGAGAAATTTGCTGCACTTATGCAAGGTCACATTTTTATTCATTTGCTTATTTTCGGTGTATTTTTTCTAAGTTAATAAGTATTTCATAACGAAAAAAATAAAAAAAAGTACAATTATTATTTTTTTTCTTTATTTGCTAAAATTTTTTTGTGTACTTATTTCTTCACATTGTAATTTTTTTTAAATTTTATAAATATTATTGTGATTCATAAAATAAAAAAATATAATCATTTGTTTGCTTTATTTGACATAATATATTTTTAAACTGAAATTCTTGTTAGTTATTTATTAAAATATCAATGAAAAATTTGAAAAATCCTGAAATTGTTTGCCCATATTCACAGTCGCCCGCAGATTACATTTTACAGAATAAGTCGCCCATAAGAGATAAAAGTTTGGCCACACCTGTTCTAGATGAACCGATTTTGATGATTATTCTTTTATTTGAAAGGTAGTGTTTGTCATGTGGTCCCATTTAAATTTGATCAAGATCTGACCCATAGTTTTTGAGTTATCCTTAATAATGCGGCAGATTGGAGCTTTTTGGATGCTTTTCATTCATGATTGTTTTCACCGTCGGATTAGATTTTTGACTTAAAATACTATAAATTTGCCAAATTACTATGGAAATGTAGCTTTTGGTGTTTTTACCGTGGAAATATCTGTTCTTATTAAAATGTTTTTGTTAAAAAAAAAAAAGAGAAGAACTCGGATTGAGATATAAAAAGATGTACTGGTTATTGGGAAAAAATTCTCAGCTATCATCATACAATAAAACGCTAATATACAAACAGATACTTAAACCTGTATGGACTTACGGATTACAGTTATGGGGGTGCACTAATCCAACCAACATTGCAATAATACAGAGATTCCAAAATAAAGTGCTCAGAAATATTGTTGGAGCACCGTGGTATATTAGAAATAATGATCTCCATAGAGACCTGAAATTTGAAACCGTGACTAGTGAAATAAAGAAGTCCGCAAAGAAGCATGAAGAAAAGCTTCGTTATCATACCAACGAAGAAGCCAAGCAGCTACTACAAAATAATGATTTAGTGAGAAGACTCAAATGGGTAAAACCTTTTGAGCTTATATGAATGTGTCTGTGATTACATGGGTGTATCGGTATGTATATTTGTGTGTATGTATGCGTGCATATGAGTGTCTGTGAAGTAAATTCGTTATATACGTAAGGTATTATGCCTATGCATAAGTGCGTGCCTATGTAATTATTGTATCTATTATATATGTATGTACGTTAAAAATAACTAAGTCATACAAATGTGTAGAAGAGTCTTAGTATGTGTAATATATTTAATAAGTTAAGTCAGTAATACACTGCTCATTAGTCCGTTTAGACTAGATTGTAGTTTTTAAATAATAAAGAAATTTATTATTATCTAAAAAAAAAAAAAAAATTAAAATGTTTTAATTTAATTGAATAAAAATGCACTAAAAAGTAAAAAATAAAATGCTTTTTTACAAAAAATAATACCGACTTCAAGGTTTATTATACAAATTTAAAGATGCACTAAAAAGTAAAAAATAATTACTCTCGATAAAAAATATATATATCAGAGTGATATAACTTAAAATGACATTATCGTAATTCTTATACAACATTAACTTTTTGGAGTTGGAATTAAATTCATGTTAGGAACAATTTAATCAACATTTAATGCAGTTTTTAATTATTCTTTTAATATGAATTCGATGCCAACTCCAAAAAATTAATGTTGTGTAAGAATTACGATATCACCACTTAAGTGTTATATCACTCTGATATATATATTTTCTTATCGAGAGTAATTATTTTTTACTTTTTAGTGCATCTTTAAATTTGTATAATAAACCTTGAAGTCGGTATTTATTTTTTGTAAAAAAGCATTTTATTTTTGTACATCATTGATCGCGGACATGTGTATAAATACTAACGACTTTTCTTTGTTTCGGGGTGTTACTCAGTAATCGCACGTCATTAGACAAACGTGCAGTAGTTTTGAAATTGCACAACGCAGGAAAAGTTTCACGTGAAATAGTTGGGCATAGGAAAATCGACTGTTAACGATATAATAAATAAATGGAAGACTACAGGTAAAATGGTAAACCGGTTTCTGGAAAGCCGCGAAAAACAACAAATCGTGTCGATAAAGTGATTAAAAGAAAGGCTGACGAAGACGTGAAAAAAAAGTGCTGTGATCATTGCACGTGAATTACGTAATGAAAATTTGGCTGATATTAACACCGAAGTATACTGTTTCACGTAGACTGAGAATAGTGGGAATTTTTAGATTTTAGTTTAAAAAAAAACCATCGATCAGTAAAAAAAATAAGAAAGCCAGACTAGAATTCGCGAAAAAATACCAGAGCTGGACAATAGAAGATTAGTGTTGTTTTCTGACGAAATTAAAATCAATTTGTTTGGAAATGATGATAGAAAGTATGTTCGACGACCGATAGAAATGATTCTCGATATCAAACACTAACTGTAGAGCATGGTGGAGGTAGTATAATGCTTTGGCGTGCATTTTCATGGGAAAGGCATCGGTCCGATTTCCAAATCGAAGGTATCATGGATGCCGCTATGTATAGGGATATTCTATCGGAACAAATGTGCTACCTTCTGTTCTTCGAAATTTACCCCGTGGGTGGATTTTTCAACAAGACAATGATTGTAAACATCGATCGCAGCTCCTTCAGAAGTTTTTCAGCACAAAAAAAATATTCGAGTTTTAGAATAGCCGGGTCAATCCTCCAGACACTTAAATCCTACAGAACATTTACGGCAAGAGCTAGGATTTTTTTTTTTTTTGGTCCAACAAGTGGACGGTATATATGCTACCACTGCCGTACCAGACCCAAGAGCTAAAATTAAGAACTGAAAATTGCACAAACAAAGATATTCTGTGGGAAAAAGTTCAAGAAGAGCGGAGAAATATGCCTCAAGATAGAATCGTCAAACTAATCGAATCGATGCTGCACACCGATGTGCCACCGCAATAGCTTTAAAAGGTATGGCTATCAAGCATTGAAAGAAATATATCGTTTATCACCACGGAGAATGCTTTTTTTTTTTTTTTTTTAGTTACTATGTTGTTGTTTTTTTTCATGTATGGTTTATAATAATTGTTATAATAAATATTTGGCCGGAAACTTACGAACACGCCTAAAATGCTATAATTTTTATAATTAATTAATAATAATTTGATAAAATGTTCGCATTTTACTTTTAGTGTAATAAAAGTACTTTAAAGACGATGTACTCGCATTATTTTCACTTTGCACCTTTTTTTCATTATTAAATCACAAAAAATTATGTTTGGCCGGAAACCTTTGACCACAGCTGTATATCGCTGCCAAGAATTTTCAAAATATTTTTCAACGATTCTGTATTCCCTTTTAGAAAAAAAAAAAAAAAAAAAAATCGCATTTTAATATTTTTCAACACCCACTTAACCCGTTACTCCGCAAAGCGACAAACAATCGTCAAGAATCACCCACAGAACGAAATTTCCTAATGGTTTTTTCATGTAAGGAAAAACACAAGCGCTGACTAAACCTCGGGCTGTACAGTGCAGACTTGGCTTGTTTTAGAATCGAATTGCTCCCGAACAGTAGCCCCGGGTTAACCAAGAGGTCTGGACCCCTGGTTGAAAATTGAGCAGATTAATTTTTAATATAACTCTTCGGAAACTTGATATTAAAATGAGAAAAAAAGGTTAGATTTTAACTTTCAAACTCATCGTTGTTGCACACAAGAATGGAACAACGTTCAAACCGCTTATGCAGTGTAGCCGGTAAGATACATTTCAGATTTATATATAGTATAGATAGAAAAGAAAAAGAAAGAAAGAAAAGAAGAAGCAATTATAAATACGATAACATGTTTACAATGCCGGTAAGAATTTATTGTAATTTAACTGTTTTACATCTGTTCATGTTATGACAGCTCTCTCGCTAAATAGAATAGGAATCGTGTAAAATTGTTATCAGCGAGTAGCCTGTTCTTTGTGCTAATTGTGTTTGTTATTTTTACGTTAATGAATATGGCTAATGAGTATGCTTTGCTTTTTTTATGGCGGCCCGGCTTCAGTTATCTATCGAGCCATTTGGCCATATGCTTTGTTTTGTTACATTTTGCTTGCCCTATAATTACAAATGAACGCTATCTACTCAAACTGGCGGTTTCGTTGTTGTTAATTTTTCGTTTTCCGCGAAATCGCAACAATTGTGCAGCGCGATGGTACAAGTTTTAAAAGCCGTATTATCTCAAAAAGGTCGGTGTAATTTGTTTCTAATATCTATCAGACGTACAAATCTGTTCTCGTTGTTATTTTGAAATAATCTGATTAGCGGCAGTACCTTTTTCAAAGACTTTTTATCAATATTTTAAAACTTTCAATCAGACTGTTTCCCTAAAGAAGCTGGACGATTAATTTTACATTTATTTCATTATTTCAGATAAACGGTGTAGTAGCTGATAATTAAAAAAAAAAAAAAGCAACAAATAAACCGCTGCACTGATGGTCAGGGCCATCCCCACTACTGAAACAGCGCCTGTTCCATTGCTCTAGAAGCTTCTGTTAATTTTCATTCCCGGATAAACGAAAAATAACACCGTCATCGTCGTTTTTTTAATGTTTAAAATTAATTTTAGCGATATAGCTTACCCGATGATAATCGTTGCATTTTCGTAGTATAATGATAAAGCATGAAACTCGTCGGAAATGCGATGCTTAATTCTTCCATGACAGGATTAGTCCACGACGGAAGAGTCAAATTATTCTTCTTCTGTAATCAGTAGTAATAACTTAATTAAAATAAAACAAATAAATAAATACTTTTTTTGATAATTCATTTTTTTCTTAGAGAATTATTTCGCCGGTTGTGGTTTTGATAAAATATTTTAATTCTGCCACTAATCTCATCCGTTTTTCATACGGTTTATGTTTTCGTTTAAATATTTCGTAACGTTAATAATTTACAGTAACTATAATGTAACGATTTCAGAATTAGTCCGCGACTAACAAGGAAAGATTCCCAACCTGAACACACCGATTTGAATGAAATCGATATATGTTGTAGAACGCAAAAAAATAAAAGACCCATGTTTTTTTTTTATCTCTGCTAATAAACATATTAAGAGGGTGAAAACTACCCCAAAAGTTTGCCACAAAAAAATAAAAACGTTTTTTCTAAATATCTGACTAACGCTTAATAGTTTTTTGGTAAAACAAAATGGAGATTACTCCGTTCGGAAAAGCAAGTAATTCATGATAATTTGAACAATAAGGGGGATGCATCCCCTATTTTATAGGGATTGAAACCCCATATTTAATTTATTATTTTGTCGATAAAAAATAGTAAAAAATCTAAAAATAATTTATTTAATTAATAAAATGAA
Source organism: Icerya purchasi (assembly GCA_039619475.1). Lineage (NCBI taxonomy): Eukaryota > Metazoa > Arthropoda > Insecta > Hemiptera > Monophlebidae > Icerya > Icerya purchasi. Next base: position 318,254,854 of record CM077116.1, on the reverse strand, counting down.
AAAGTGAAGTTTTAGAGGTAAACTACTCCTAACACAGAAAAACCAAAAATAGGAATTTCAAGCCATCAGTTTTTTAATTCAATTCGGATATAGGGGTTTCCGAGGTCGCTGATTACGAATCGGATTTTTTTTTTTTTTTTTTTTTCGGCCCAAACATTATTTTTAATTTATCTCATTGCAAGTATACAGCGTATTATATTATTCAACGAAATTTCGACAGTAATGGTAATCTTCATAGAAGTGTTTAAAACACAATGATTTTTTGCACCAACCCGCAACGTGCATCCTTCTATTTCGCAATGCGTATTACAAGAATCTCCGAAACTAAAATCTACAGGATTTTCAAATTTATCCGGTCTTTCACCTACATAACCACTTTTGTACCAGGAATATTTAAAAAGATCTTCATATCTTGGTGAAGACAATTCGTTGAGAACCAGCGATTGAAGTTTTATCATATTATTTCTAATACGTAAATTTAAATCACGAATTCATTAAAAAATACGTCAGAAAATTTACGAACATAATTTTTCTAAATCCGTTTGGAAATGAGCTAATAAATTGATAACATTTAATGAGGATTTATTCTCATTTTTCTATCGGAAATAAGCAAAATAAATAATGAGTATTATATATCACTTTCTAACACACACAAAACTGTTGATGGATTAAAAAATGCATAAAAAATAAAGTTTTAATTAATAACTAGTAACGACTGGGCATAAAACATTGCAGTAATGTTTTCAGAGTGATTTAAATTTACATATTAGAAATAATATAATAAAACTTCAATCACTGGTTAACAACGAATTGTCTTCACCAAGATATGAAGATCTTTTTAAATATTCCTGGTACAAAAGTGGTTATGTAGATGAAGGAGCGGATAAATTTGAAAATCCTGTAGATTTTAGTTTCGGAGATTCATGTAATACGCATCGCGAAATAGAAGTATGCACAAATGTCGCTATTGTACGTTGCGGTTGGTGCAGAAAATCATTGTGCTTTAAACACTTCTATGAAGATTAACATTACCGTCGAAATTTTGTTGAATAATGTGATGTATACTTGCAGTGAGATAAAATAAAAATAATTTTTATACTCCTTTATATTTAAATTATAAATATTCGTATTCATTTTCTATTTTGTAACTTTATTAAATATATATATATATATTAAAAAAAAAAAAATTAATATCAGATTCGTAATCAGCGACGTCGAAAACCCTGTATCCGAATTGAACTCAAAATCTGATCGCTTGAAATTCCTGTTTTTGGTTTTTCTCGTGTCAGGGGTAGTTTACCCCTTTAGGGGTGAAATTAACGAAAATACACTTCATTTTATCATTTTATTAGTTAAAAATTTGTTTTTTAGATTTTTTACCATTTTTTATCACCAAAATAATAAATTAAATATGGAGCTATAAAATAGGGGATGCATCCCTTATTGTTCAAATCATCATGAATTACTTGCTTTTCCGAAAGAAGTAATCTCCATTTTGTTTTACCAAAAAAATATTAAGTATTAGTCGAGATATTTAGAAAAAACCTTTTTTTTTTTTTTTTTGGCTAACTTGTGAGGTAGCTTTCACCCCTTTAATATGTTTATTAGCAGATATAAAAAAACACGGATCTTTAATTTTTTGCGTTCTACAGCGTACATATCAATTTCATTAAAATCGGTGAGTTCGGGTTGGGAACCTTTCCTTTTAGGCCAAAACATGTCCTTCAAAAATCGAAATAAAAACTGATTTCTGAAACACGTAAATTTCTATTCGCCACACGCTTAAAAACTTCCGACCTCTTCTACTCCTAATTAATACTTTACGTCTCGGCAGGTTTAATTGCGCTTTTAAACAACCGAAAATGATTACTTCCAATAAAATTCCTAACATTTTCGTTTGATCTCATATTATTTTGAGGTTTATATATAAAGTCACAATCCAGAGCTGAAAAAATATTTGCCTCTACCAGTATTTAAAACTGAATATTCATACTTATTCGCATACGCAGGCTGTCTGTTCAAGTGATCCTCGAATTAGAAGAAGAAGAAGGAAATATATTACCAAAACGTAACATACAACACGCTTAACATAAGAGCTATAAGTATTACTAAAATTATCTTAGCACTTGAACTACTGAATTAATAAAAAAAATGATTTGAAAATTCAGGAAAAAATTTACAAAAAAACCTGAGAAATTATAAAATAATTTGATAAATTTTCTGCTGATTGTAAATGAAAAAAAAAAAAAAAAAAACAACTAATGAGTACAACAAGCAAATTTATACTGATAATTTGTGCTAAGTCGCCAGCGTTTATAATACCCCGTATAAAAAAAGTATGCGAAGTGTACGCGGTGAGTAGTTTCCTATTTATAAATATGGTTAGTATGGCCAAATGGCTTGATAGTTAACTAAAGCCAGACCATAAAAAAAAAAAAATATGGTTAGTATTTTTATTTGCATGTAAAACTTGCTATATAAGATTTCTTTGAAATCTCAAAAATTAAAAACGGAACTGCACAGAAGATGAAACGCATTATATATATATATATATATATATATATATATATATATATATATATTTTATTTTTTTTTTTCATAGCAGCGCTTGGTATGTGCTATCAGAAATAAAACACTAAATTGCATAAATTAGCCCCTCTGACTCTAATAACTGAAGTATGGGTCTAATAGGAAAAAGTTTAAAAGTGAGCGGATGAAAATGCTTCGGTAGAGCAGAGTGAGGGTCAATGAAAAACAAAGAACATGTATGTCTTATAACACTTTTTTCGTAATAATAATACGCGAACAACTCTGATACTGCATTAAAGCAATTTTGAAATATGAGCACGTCACGAACGGAGTATTAAATACCGTTCCGATTGATTAATACTAACCGGGTTGATTACGGGAAGAAAAGAAAATCGATAAAGGGGAAGTCGAGAATTAGCTAGTCTATTCTCATTAATAATATTCCATTACATGTTTACACGTGTCATAAATCTGATTAACAATATTTCACCCTATTCAAAGTTTATTTTTGGGGGAAAATTCTGAATCAATACAAACACTTTGATAAATTATAGGTTAATTAGCAAAAAATATTGTTCGCGCTCATAATTGGGTTCCCATTGGGGGTATGGATAGGAGGCCATCTCTGGGCCTTGTTGCCGATTCGCCAAGAATGTATGATAGGAGCAGGATGGCGTTAGGTTACTTTTCAAGCTCTGGAATTATGGTTAATTTTTGACTTTTAATAAAGCAAGTTAGGTGACTTTTTGGTATTATTTTCAGGTTTGGGGTTGTGACGTCATGCGACGCCCCTTTTCCCCCACTCGCCATTGCGTCAGAGCCGGCACCCTTTCGCTACATATGTAATATAAAAATAATAGAAACATTTATAGATTACGTAAAAAGACTTTGAGTCTAGGCCCCTTGCTCGCTCACCGCCGCCAAGGTGGCTTCTTACACTGTTTGTTTCGATCGCACCCATCCAATAAGCTGTCAAAAATTCTGCTCGTGCGTTCACAATTTTAATGACTTGTAGCCTCATTCAATTAATAGTAAATTATTTTACTGGTTTTATGTAACAAAATAAAAATTAGAAAAAAGGAGAAAAAAACCAGTGAAAAATGAGTAAACTTTTGTTAAGAGATACAAACACATTAACGATTATAAAATCCTGCAACGTTTGCATATCGATTAAATGTAACCTTTTTATGTATGGAAATTTTTTGTGAAAGCTACTATCTGTGAGTTTATAAAGCGCTGTTTTTTCCCCTTAAATTGTATGCGCCGTGTGTAACTACAATGGTCATTACAGTACACACAAGGAAGGGGGGATAATTTAAATGTGATGAGTTAAGTCGCTCATTTTAATGAAGGCAATAATCCTGTTGATGGGGATTACCTCATTTGAGAGGGTCTGCCCTATATCTCTGGGTAGGCCAAGTTGCCTCCGCAACATAGTAAACTTTTTGCAGGTAAGTATTATGTGGGAAATTGTCGGTACGGTTGTCTGGTTGCACAAGGGACAGTTGAATTAGTAATTGCTACTTAAAATATTAATTAAAAAACAGTTTAATCAATTAAAATCGACTCTTCTATAAAAATTATAGAAGGTTATGAGGTCCTAGTGAATGGCTTTGTAGGTATAAAAAAATGAGTTTTATACATATATACAACTCAATCTCTCTCACCAAGGGAACGCCCTTTGGATTTCTAGATCTTTTATAATTCTGGCAGAAGAGTCGGTTTCAATTGACTACATTATTCTTCGGAAAATTGAAACGGTCTTTTTCATCTTAATAAATTCCGAATTCTCTAGACTTCTCAGTCTTATATTTTCATTCCTTTACTACAATGCTACATTAATCGAATACAATTTCTGATGAAATCGTTCTTTGAAGTTTTAATGCCTTTATATAATAATTTGTTGAATAAAATTAATATTTTCCATATTGCCCCCACTATAGGAATAGAAGAAAATCAGAGACGAATGCAATTTGAACATATGGAAAAACAAAATAAAAATTTGATTGATAGCTTGGTGCAAAGAATGATAAAAGAGTGGAAAGGAACAGGGATACGACGGAGGACTGAAGGGGGGATTATAAATAATGTAAAAAAAATAGGATTTTTTCTTTTAGCTGCATACCTTTTGGCATATGTTTATATGTTGTGGGTAAGAATGTATGTTTAGAAATTAGACGTGGTAGTAATATGTATAAAACGAACTTGATATATTAGCTTTAAGATGTGTATTTATGAATAAACCATATATGTATTTATGTTGGGAACCCACAGACCGGCAATTACCTTGTGGGACTCGCAAATTATTTAAAAATAAAAAAATAAATAGTTATTAATATACATATATATACGTATGTATATGTATTCTGCTATTCCTACTATTCTCACTCGATCATAAGTATAAGGTTACCTTTTAATTTATAAAAGAATTAAAGGATAAATAACAGCGCAATTGAGAAGCATGTAAACGGAGCGCACAATCTAGCTTCTGTGCTTCCGACCAACGTGAGAAAAAGTATCAGTGGCCAGACGAACCAAAATGACTGGCCTACTCATTTTGATGCGATTGTTCGCTGACTGAATTTTATATATGTATATATGTATGTATATATGTATGTATATGTGTATATTTGTATATGTGTATATTTGTATATTTGTATATATATATATATGCATGTATGTGTGTATGTATGTATATATGTATTTATGTTTATATGTATGTATAAAAAACTCCATTCTTCAGTCCACACCGTGGGGAAACCTTTGAACTTCCAGATTAAAGTTTTTCATAAAAGCGTTACAAATGGCATAACGGGTTTTCACATCATTGTCCGCTTAAGGAAATGGCTTTATCATTTATGTATTCATATTAATGTGTTGATTGTTTAATTGAGTATTAGAAATGGACAATTAGACAAAAGCAGTTATTGTTGTTTGTTTGTTTGTTTGTTTGTTTTTGTATAAATGTAAATATAAGAAACAGATAAATTTACCTCGATAAGTAGTGTATCGTACACGGTAACGACTTTTCGAAAAGTGGGAACGTTGTAGTGTTTAAACTTTATTCCAGAATATTCGCTGACGTATGAAATGAGATCTTTGTAGTTGTTGATAATTTTTTTCACGGCCGATATTTTCATTAAATTATCCAGTTCTTCGTCGTACTTTGGGCACGGTTTGGTCCTTGCCAGTAACTATAGATCATTAACATGAAAACAATTACTACTTACTATAAAAACGATACATCGCTATTTGATTGCCTATTGTCGACAAGAAATTTATTGTAATCTTACCAGTTTCCGGTGAAATTATTTCCGCGTTGAAATTGATTCAAGAGGGGTGTAACAGTGCGTTTATTTGAAGATGTTATCCTGGATAATGATTACTTTTAGGTATTTTTAAAAATGCATTCGAGTGTAAAAGATAAAAGACGTACATAGTCTGCTGATACGACTTTTCATGTACCGATTGCTGAATAACATGTATTTTATCGATTTAGTCATGTAAACCGCTGATTAAAGGTGAAGTTCATACAATTCTCAGGATTTATCAATCAAACTACATTTCCGTAAAATTAATTCTAATCTGTTTATCGGATCGTATTAAACTATAATTGTCTCTTTTCTTTTCTAATTGTTTCTGGGTAAAGGTCGTTGGTTGATGAGCCCAAAAAAAAAAAAAAAAAAGAGGATGTAATGTGTTTAACAGCTCATGTGATCGAGGCGTGTGTAAAAAATGATAACGCACGTGCTAATACATTTACAGATTTTTTTTCTACGGTTCGCTTTCAAAGTACCAATAGGTATGCACACACGCGTGGCGCGCGTGCGCGCAGAAGTGTGCTTCTATACAAAAGTTTCTTTTTCTTCGGTTCGCTCAGTCTTACTACTAACAATAGTGTTAGGTAAATCACTTCTGATCCTTCAGTCAGAAATCTTTGCTATAGTACATTTATTTCTTACATTTTTGCGCCCCATTTTAAAATTTTTCGCAATTTTAATATATTTATATATATACAGGGTGTCCAGTGGGAAAGTTCATATTTCAAATTTGAATTACGCGACAATGGTTTACGCGAGGAAGTAGGGAGGGGTCTCAATCGACGCGTCCGGCGTGTGTGTTTAACAGGTACGATGGAGTATTTTCGCTATCGAAGCTTATTTTAAAAATGAAGATTCGTACGCAAATTTTGTTCACGCTAAAATATTCGCTGACCTAGAGGTGCTCCAGGTGTTAACCTTTTAGAACAATCAATAAAGAAGTTTCATGAAACAGGTTCTGCTAATAATCAACTCATCCCTGGCCCCGCGCCTATTGTGTTAACTTAAAGAAAATGTGCGTCGAGTAAGTGATTCGGCCCTTTCAAATCCGCGGCGTTCTTTACGGAAGCACTCGGCTGTTTTAGATATCTCTAAGTCAAGAGTTCATGTTTTTATCAGGAAAAAAATGCTTTTTCATCCTCTACAAAATCCAATTGGTGCAAGCTTTGAAAGAATGATTACGTTTTACGGAAATCTTGTGCTAAAAGGGTGTTGGAAATTTTTCCTACGCAGCGCAGACTCAATAACGTTGTTTTCAGTGATGAGGCCTATTCTCACCTAAAAAGGTTACGTAAACAAGCAAAACTGCAGATATTGGGCATTAACGAACCCTAAGAGGAGAGAAGCACCAGCGACAACAGTGCGAACAAAATTTTCGAGGGACAACTGCGTACGAATCACCATTTTTAAAAAAAGCTTCGATAGCAAAAGTATGGTGCGCTCCAGTCCAACGCTTCTTCATACCTGCTAAACCCGCATGCCAGACGCGTCGATTCAGACCCCTTCCCACTTTCTCGCGTAGACTATTGCCGCGTTATTCAAATTTGAAATTTGAACTTTCCCACTGGACACCCTATATATATATAATATATACATATGTATATATATATATATATATATATATATATATATATATATATATATATATATATATGTATATATAATTTACGAATTTATTATTTTTTTAGGATACGGCTATTTCTTTGCCGGTAAAGTAACTGCGACTAGAGAACTAAATCACGATTAGTAAAGTTTTAGTGTTACAGCAATGGCAAGTTACACTTGCGCAATATGTACTTTTATACACATATTTTGACATTTTATATTTGAATATAGGTGAATTTTGAATAATCCTTGTCCAAAATATACAGGGTACGGTAACTACGTCAGACGATTTTTAAAATATCATGTAGGGCACAAAAATGAATTGAATACCAAAAAAAAAAAAAAAAATATCAAAACTTTCTTTATTTGGTCAAATTTAAGTCTAAAAAAGCAATTAATGCGTTCCAGGTAGCTTTGAAGAAAGAAGTCGCAGGTGGACAGGTTTGAAGACCGAGGTGGACGGAGAATGGGCGTTCCACGCGACACGACTCTAGCCTTAAAAGGTTTTTTTAACACGTGCAACGTAATTTTCGAAGCGTGGAAAATACGAGTATATCTTACTGGAATCAAACTCCACTATATTTTCTTTTTTTTTTTCAATTCAGGAACTAGGTGGTAGTGCTCAATCGTCTCGACGTAACGCTCTGTGTTAACTGTGTCAGTAAAAAAAGGCTAATGGCGAATAACTGCACGTTGTTCACAAAAGTTGCACTGTAGTGGTAGCTCCATGAAGGGATGAAAGAAAGAATGCAAAGGCAAAAGGTCACGATATCCCGGGCGACATCTACAGATTATATTTAATTTCGGCGAAGCTCAAATTCCGCTTCAAAGTTTGCGGGTCAAATTAAGTCATGCCTAATGCGTCAAGTTCTGAGAGTGGCACTGGTAGCATGGCGCCTTATTTTTAATTACAATGTAATGTTGCGATCCCTCCCAATACGCTCGAGGTTTCGAGCGCCGTGACTGCCTCTATTCGTACATTCTAGCTGCACAGAATAGGTAGCGCTCGTGGCAATTGTTATACGCAATGCGAGTATATGATCAGTATTCGTTTGATTTATCGCGCCACAGGTGCAGTCTCAAGGTGTCTGCTGTGTCGTACCTAGCATGCCCATATGATGGTATACGTGGTGTTTTGCCATTGCCCATTGCCTTCCGCGTGACTGTTAGCGAGTATTTATAATTTTTAGTTTTTCGTAATACACTTCTATGTCGTTGCTTCCGGGATCGAGCCGGAGACTTCCGTAACGGAAGCCAAGTGCTCTAGCAACCAGACTATCGCGACGACACACGGAGAATATATAACAATTATTAAATAAATAAATAAGTAAATAAATAATAAATACGAGAATATTAAATAAAATTAGAATGTGGTGAAAGTGCGAATGCGCGTGTACGTGAGAACCGGTTGCTGACTAGTGGTGCTTACCTCGCATCGAAGTTAAAAGTATACGCGCGGCCGTAGATCAAACCTAGCTGGAAAAACAAACGAGCCGTCGTCAATTAGTGATACGTATTGTTTGTAATTCGCACTACGGCGGCCACTGTTTTTTAATAGAAAGATCTGTGTAGCTCGGATTAATATAGTCCACACCGGAAGATGAATCGGAATCTCTGTTTAATCATAATAACTCTGATCCGAAAGTAAAATAAATAAGTAAAATAAATTTCATATCTACCGATTTATCGAGCATTCCATTTAACATGCCTGGCGGACGCATCAAGAAAACTGAATGGGTTCTGGTACAAGCAATTTAAAATCTGTTTATCGCCATTCACTCCGCGATTATGTTTATGCTATCTTTGTGTAGCTTTTAATTTTCTGCATTTATAATAGCGTACACAGATGTTTCATTGTATTTTTTCTTCTTTTTCAATTAATATAGCACCGGTTATTTCATTTTAACCATCTGCTTGTGTTACTTTAACTTTTTTCTTTTTCTTTTTTTTTTTTTTTTTTTTTTTTTAGGCGGGGCTCACGAACTACGGATATTATTCCGGCGTAAGTAAAAATTTTCTGATATATTTTCAATGTGCGGAAGCGGGATTCGAACCTGGTCCTAATTGAACGATACACTATAATGCCTAACCAACTACGCTACGGTAACCGATTCTCGCTATTAACCATTAATAGGATCTGTGCCCTAGTTATAATTTCAAGTATCATTTTCCGTTTAGCATACACGTACGTTGTTATTTAAATTAATTCTTCCGTGTAAAAATGAAAATAGGAAAAATTCAATTAAATAGACTTATCTGCGATGACATTTCCCAGTTTCATATTCTAATTTTAAAAAATGAACGCTTTTCCCGTTCTCTTCGGCAACGTTAGTGATAAAATTATTATTTCTTTTTACCCTCCTTTGGGCACGTCAGCTAAGGGGACCTATACCCAAAAACAGCAAGAAATAAAAGAGCCGTCAGTTAAATTTCAATTCGGTCAGATATGGACAATATAAAGGAACTACTAATGGATGAAATAATGGATGGCGAGGGGAAAGACAAAATATAAGATTGACAATAAGGAGTAGGTTGAGTTTCAGCAGACAAGAATATAAAATAAAACGTTCGACAGAAAGAAATGGACATTTAAAAAAGATGTGATTGGCGTCGAAAACCACCGCTTCGTTGGGGCGGAGAAGACAATTTGGAATGAAGACAATGGAATAGCGAAAACGAGAGGAAGGGAGAGAGCAGAATAGCCAAAACGCAAGCGAATCATAGAAATTACAACAGAACGTAGAAGTTAAAGTAACTCCAAGAACACCACGTATTAGAAGGAAGATTAGGTTGTAGAGGTAGATAAAAGGACTGATCGTTACGAAAGGAGGAAGGGTAAATATTTTACCAAAGTTTGAGATGAAACTTATTACATAGGGAATTTAAATTAGAGGATGGAAATTTTTTTTTAAAAAAAAAACGAGAGAAAGCAGCAACCCGAGGCAAAAAATCAATCATTTCACATCACCTTTAATGTCCATGTGGCTGCGAACCCACAGAAAATCAACACAGATGGAGTAGCGAGAAGAAAGAAAACGGATAAGACAGCGTATGCAAAGAATGACGAATTGGAAAAGTGATCAAGAAAAGAGGAGCTGATCGCTTGAAGAGCACTCGTGGCGTCTGAAATAACTAAATAACTTGCAAACAGACAACTGGAGGAAATGAGGATAATAGAGCGTAGGATGGTCATTAATAAAACTAGAATAGAAAGAAGGGAAGTGATTCAGATAAATTGAAATCCGGAAGGATAAAAGAAGCTACAACATCGTAAGGTGGTCCCCTGGAGCCATCAGTGAAGATGGCTACACGCGATGGGAATTGGGAATTGATAATGCTGTTGAATTCCTGTTGAATTATTGCTGAAGGGGAACGGATTTAGAAAGTGAAGGTACAAAAAAAACATTGGGAGAATGGCAGAGATCATCGGCAAAGCTAAAGGAAAAAGCAAGGAAGTTATTACCTAAGGCCAAAAGGAATTAAGGCGAGGGGAAACGAAAGCTAAAACAGGAACAGTTCTTATAAATTGAAAGATAGGAATGAATAAGAGTACAAGACGCGAGAGGAAGACGTTTGGTGAGAAAATGATAGCCTAAATAAGATCTGCGAAGAGACAGGGATGGTATGTTAGAGATTCTGCGAGAATTGCTGGAATATTGGAGTAGACTTAAGAGGACCAAGACAAAGTCGAAGGTACGAATTTTGGATAATGTCCAGTTTAGAAAGACGGGATTTAGAAGCACAACCATAGAGATATAATCAAATTTGGAACGGGCAATGGCTTTATACAAGGAGGTCAGAATGTAAGGATCACCACCCCATTTCGTTCAGAACAGAGCTTTCCGTAGGTTTAGCCTTTTGATAGTAGAAGAGAAAAGATAATCAATATGTTTAATTATTTGTACCACGTACATCGAGAGCAGCCAAATTGTTTTCTAATCTCGTGTCTACTCCCTTTTATTTGGATATCTGCGCGATATCATCACGCACGCAGAATAGTGGGACATTTATCACTCTGCAAGTTTCTTCGTCGATTTACAGTTGTTGCACTATAATTATTAGTAATTGATCCTGTATGGGCTACTTTGCCGCGTGTGACTTTAAATCCACTGAACTTGATATACTTTTACCGTTAAACTATACTTTACACAGGTACCGATACAAAAGTAAAATACGTGACACTTTGAATGATAGAGATTTTCACTAAAAAAAAAAAAAAAAATAAATAAATAAATAAATAAATAAAAAAGGAGTAAAAAAACATATTTACTTCATATAAGAAAATGAATTTTTTTTCGTTAAAACTAAACACGCGGCAATGCCGATAATAACATTGCGACGCACGCGATCCATAGCACGGTTTATTATTAACAGAATAAATTGACTGTAATAACTTTCTCCACTTTACCCGATCACCAGGGTGCTTTTTCGTGTCTTCTTTTTAAAATCAGTTTAGCGAAAAATCGTTGACGAGAACCTGTCAAGGACGTGTTGAAAGATCATGTAATGAAACGTTTCAGTGCCTATTATGTGTTCACAAATTTCACGGCAGTTTTTGAAATAACGTGCAATTAGGAAAATACACGAAGGAAATTTAAAAATGATCGAACGATGGATGTCTAGAAAAAAACGAAAATCTTTTCGAAAACTTTTTTGATAGATATTTAAATTGTTCAACTTGCGAAAGAAAAAAAAGAAGAAAAAAAAGAAGCCTTCGTGAACGACAAGGTAATAAAACAATGTGTACTGTAGAAATGACAAGGAAGTTTGGTAGGGTAGTGACAAAAATTTGTATCAACGCCCGCTCCTCTCCGTTGGGCAATACAAAAAAGGATTGTTATAACGGCAGGTGCACACATTTTTTTCTGAAACTCTTGCACTACGCAGTCCATACGATTCGAAAAAGTCTCCTCCAACACTACCTTTCGAAACCGTTTCCCCGTTAATTTTGTTAAGATCTACATTTCTGCTACGTATATTTCATTTAAAATTTTTAAAAAACAGGTAAAATAGAAGCGAAGCAATATTTGTAAAAATGATTAAGAATACCCCGAGATAAGTATTTTTAAGAATTTTACTTTTCCATGTACGCACCCCCCTGGTCCTTTCATAACCGGTTTAATTTGATCCACAGCACATCAGCCTAATATGGCTCTTTACTGAGTTTTATTTTATCTATGTATGTGGTGAAACTATTTTCTTGCGTCGTATCTAAACTATTTCTATCAAATTGTAATAATTTTCCTGTATCTGGTTTAGTCTTTTCTTCTTATTATTATTGACACGCTATGAATTTCATCTATATATGTTTCAGTAATACTTACGTTATCGTTGTCATGTTCAATGGTGTGTAGCGGAATCGGTTGCCAATAAAGCTTTTTGTTCCATTCTTCTTCTGCGGTTGGTGGATACAAAGAGGCTAACAGACATTCGGCGCTCATGATGGTTCTGTCTCTGTCCGAACTAAGCACCTTTATGTTACTGACGTTGAAATGATCGCCGAGCAATGACTTGTAACGATTTCGTATCCAAATTCCTAAATTATAAAGTCTTTCTTTGCCATCCTAGCGAAAAAGAAACAACAAAATACGACACTGTAAAATTTGCTAAAATTTTTAGGCTATATTAAATTTTTGAGGTATGTTTTTATAGTAGTTTTTTTTTTTTTTTCCTAACGCAGACACACGTTTTTTGACTGGGTGAAGGTTTTTTTTTTTTCGTCATTTCACATTTTTTTCGTTACATCTAGTTTTTCTTAATTTTAATTAAGTTTAAGCAATATAGACCGCGTTCTATGGGGGACAATCCGTATATTGATTTTAACTGTTTTATCTAGTTTTTTTTTTTTTTTTTTTTTTAATATTTACTATGGGTTCGTCAGCGAGGACATTAGCCCAAGAAATGGGAATAGAGAAAAAATCAGATTTTTATGAGGCGTGAAACATTCAACAAGAATGTATCAAGCGCCTGAATGACAGAAGGAGAAGGAAGGGAAAGAATAAATGCAGCACAATAGGGAGTAGGAACATTGTTTGATAAGAGAGAGGAGTAAAAGGAAGATTGTTCAGATGAAAGTGATGAACATTCGAACATTATGTGATCAGGATCACATACATGTTGACTGTTAAGAGGATGTAAAGGACAATACGGAGATGCCGCGAGAGAGAATCGGAAAAGTGACGAGGGAAGCCAGCTGTGCCCAAAGCGGAGGCGGCATATTGCCGAGATGCTGGAGCGACGCATAAAAGGGAAGTCAAGAAACCAGGAACAGAAAGGAAGAGAAGGCTGGATGGACAAGTAAAAGGAATCCGGGTTTGAGAATGAGGAGTAGTAGGAGTTAAACCATAATTGGTTGTGCGCTGCAGAGGACAGAAGATTAATATTGACGGATGGAAAAGTAGTAAGGAACCTGCCGGAAGAAGAAGCTCGCCGAGCTAATAAGTCAACTGACTCATTTCCTTCTATTCCAGAATGGCTAGGGATTCAAATCGCGTCGAAAACAAAAGAAGAAAGATGAATCTAAACACTAATAAACCAGTATCGTTTTAATTGTCCAAAAAAAAAAACAAAAAAATAACCGAAAACTCCATCAGACAATGCAAGTTGAACTCGATCTTAATATTAAATAGCATCAGCTAGGAGCTAAAAATTGAGAAACGTAAACTCGATCAAAGCCAAAATATTATAACAACAGAAGCGGTTCTTTGAAAATCGGTTTGGTGTAGCGTGTTCCATTTGCAACCGTCAGGGTTTCAATCAAGTCTGCGATCACCACCTTCAAAAGTCGGGAGGTACTTTACTACGTGAAGTATTTTCTAATGAAAATGTTACCGATTTTATCACAGAGAACACCCATCGCTTATTCAAAAAAAATTCTCCCCAACTTACATTTCTATGACAAATTGATAATTTTTTGGTAATGTCAATCGCGTTTGTTATGCTACTGAAAATTTCTTTATGAAGAGACCCCCTCTTTTCACGTTATTTGATGACTACTATCTGCGTGCTGGTCGAAACTTATCGATTGAAGAGTACACTTTCGAATGAACAAAAATTCATCAAAATTGGTTCACATGGGCCTAAGAAGTTATAGGTGAAACAACGTGCAAAAAAAAAACCAATTGAAGTCGACAAAACTGCGATAAAACTATTAAATGTCACTTTCTTGCCATAAATACATTTCTGTTATACGCTGTTTTAATTTTTAATGCGATTAAATATTTAAAATTACTTAAAGAAGAAAAATTTCATGTGAAAATATGAACACCGGAAAGAGAATTGTTTCTTTGCAATGCAGAATTCGAAATAAATCAGGGTCGGATCCAGAGAGACATTTTGAGGGGAAATTATATAATCTTATACGGGGTAGAGAGTAAATTTGAGAAATACCCCTGGTTTCATAAAGAAAATCAAATAACGACCTCTCTTTAGAAATTTAAAAATGTTTTAAAAATACATAACTATTACAGTTTTATTTTTAGCTGAAAAATAAAACGAAATTATAAAATTAGACCTAAAAAATGCTAGTTTAAAATTTAAATAGTAAATTACTAGAAAAATTAGGACCATAGTATTTTTTATGAGACTTTAATTCTTTTTTATTTTTGTTAGTAAACCGATCCGAATTCTCCTTGCTCGTGGGCATGTTTAAATATACATCATATATATATATATATTTCTCATTAAACTATTTTCATTTACATTGCAATAAGTTTTTCAATCGCTCAAGGGAATACAATGAATTCTCCGGTGCGGGTAAGTGAGTATGGGAATGCAATTCAGCGCTCTTAGCGGCTGAGCCAACAACATCGTTTAACCCAACTTCACGATAACCGAGAATTCAACAGAAATCTCTAGACTACCCTTTTCGTTAGTACTTTGAAGATGTGTAGATTTAATTTCATAATCCAAGGTTAATAGAATTAAAAGAGTTAACGCAGCCGCGAGACAGAGGTTATCGGAGGAAATTGTGAACTTGTTTTAAGGATTAAGGAAATCCAGAAAAAAAAATTGAAGCCTTATTGATATACGTTTGCTGCAAAGAAAATTTACAGATGTGAAAATTAGGTTGTGGATAAGTGCAGAGAAGGAACCTTAAAGGAAGAATGTTTTTGTGCGAACCTAGGGTGGATTAAGGATTTACGGAACTCGGGACTAATCTTGAATGAGCCCCCCCCCCCTTTCCCTTCGAAAAAAAAAGATGAAAAAATTCATTATCATATATGTACAAATAAACGTATGGATGACTAATTAAAATTATGCTCTACTTAAAAAATCAACCTTCTTACCCTAAAAAACTAAATACAACATAAATTGAATTTTAAAATAAAGGAATTTTATATATACATAATATATATATATATATATATAACATTCAAATTTTTTTATCAGTAACATTATCTTTTTCTACAAAAAAATATTTATTTATGTATGTGATTAGGACATGTTTTCCGGCGGGACCAGAATATATTAAAAGATTTAATAGAAAGAAAAATAACAGCTGGATACTGTACTGAAGGAAACTGGAATGTCATCACACTCCGAGTTAAAGAAAAGGGCAATGGACAGGCTGGCCTGGAGACGATTGATGCATGGTTCGAACAGCCGCAATGCTGACACACTGATTATGATGATATATATATATATATATATGTAACTCGGCCATTTTGGCCTCTCAAGGGGCTGTACCCCTTGACCCCTCTTGCTTTCTATTCTGTCTCTTTCTCTTCTATACTTTGTATAAAATGATCCAAATTTACAACGTAATTCTTACTGGCATCAACACAAAAAAAAAATAACATAACCACAAAAGTCCTATTCTAACATTTAACTTTCATTACATTTTTTCGTTACATTTTTCGTTACATATTTCATTACATAAAATTATGACATTTTTAAAATAACAATAACAAAAATCCTATAAAATATAACAAACGTTACATAAAATTCTGACATTTTTTGGGGAATTTTTCTGGGACATTTTTTTCGGTGGGGGGTAGCCTAAGAATTACGTTGTAATTAATATATATACATAAATTAAATATCGTGGGCAGCAAAACAATAATCGTTTTTTTTAATAAAAATGAAAACTTTATTTATAATGCATTATCTTCGGCGGCGGCGCAATGCGCCAATATTGTTGCTACAGCGGTTTTCAAACTAATTTTGATACAGTCATGCGATGTTTTTGATCATGTTCTTTTCTTTATACAAATTAAACGTGCATGTTTAAAATTCCATAATTGTATATGTAATAAAAAAAAAAGAGAATGAAACGAAGTCTGATTTATTAAATTGTTCGAAATACAAATATATTTATAAAATCAGCAATCGATTAAAACTCGCTTTTATTTTAGATAATTTTTATACAATTCGTTAATAAAAAGGTACCAACTTTCAATAAAAGTAAAAAATAAAATATTGTTAAAATTAAGAATGTGTCCGATCGTTAAACGTTTTTACATAGAAAATTTACACAACGATTGCAATCAATATTTCAATAGAGAATTATTATTAATCGATTTGTCGAATGTTTATTTATTATTCAATACGTACGTTAAAGGACTCATACATTATTTTTAACGCAATAAATTAGATTTATCGTAGAAAAAATGTCTACAAATATTCATTTTATGTAGCATTTAGTTTATTGGGAGAAAAAGAGAAAGTTTTATATGTAGAGAAAAAGTATATAATTTTATTAATGAATTCATATATTGTTTTTTTATAGTATATTAAAATGAACTGATTTTTTTTAGGATAAAAAACGCAAATTTAAAATGTTGCATTTTACAGTATTGATTATGTTGGGAAAAGAAACTTAAATTTTGCAGGTGGAAAATTAATCTTTTTCTAATCAAGAACGCGGAGCCCTCCGGTGGCTGGGGCCCGGAGCTATAAACCCCCCACCCCAGTTACGTTTCAAAGCAAAACCGAAAGAATGTAAAAAATATTTATTTTTTTCCCTCACTCGATTTGCAATCTGCATTTATCTGTAATTGAAGGACGAATTTAGAAAACAGGAAATGAGCTCATCAACTGTTGATACGATTACGAGCAACTGTTGATTTAGCTGACGTTACTTTCGAAATGAGAAAATTATTTTAAAATCCAGTTTTAAAATAAATATTCATCAATTATGCACATTAATAGGTATTCGTTTTTATCCTTATTCTTTTAGAGAATTACGGTTATAAAGCATATCAGTGTATTAATTGAAAAATAATTAATTAATTCGAAAAAAAAATGCAAGGAACGGAAATATATTCTTTCCTTTTAGAATATTTTGTTAGTTTCGGCGATGGAGGGCGTCTTTTATTTGACCAGCAATGGTGAATAAAGTTAGTAACTAGTTGTTTTATCCCTTGAACAGGAACCCGGAATATTCTCATCCGGAGTAGAAATTATTTCGAATTTTCACGGTATAAACAAAGTCATTAAAAAAAAAAAAATACCAGTAGCCAAAGATTTTTTTTAAGAACTTAATAAAAATGCGACGAAAAGTAAAACATTTTTTTTTTTTTTTTAAATGAGTTTGCCAACATGGACATTGGCCCAAGAATAGCGGAACAGAGAGGAAAGAGAGACTCATATTCTTACACGATCAGAGATAGCCAACAGAAAGGAATCAAGAGCTAGAATAACCGGAGGAGAAGGAAGGAAGAGAATGAATGAAGCACCTTATGGAGCGGGAATACCGGTTTGTAAGAGGAAGGAATAAAATGTTCAGTTGAAAGCGACGAACAACTGAACATTATATGATCGGAATCAGAAATACATTGTGATCGCTGGGAGGGTGCAATGGACAATAAGGAGAAGGCACGAGAGAATAACGAAACAATGAGGAAGGGAGCAAACTATGCCCAAAACGCAGGCGGCAAATCGCAGAGAGATTGGAACGGCGCATAGAAGGGAAGTTAATAAACCACGGAAAGCGTAGAAGGGAAGGTTGAATAGACAAGAAAAAGGAGTTTGGATTGGAGAATGAGGAGACGTAGGAGTCAGACCACAGTTTGAAATGAGCAGCTGCAGACAGAAGGGTAATATTAGAAACTGAGAAGGCAGGAAGAAACCTATTAGAAGAGGAAGATAATCAAGCGAATGAGTTAACCAACTCATTTCCCTCGATTCCGAAATGGCCAGGAATCCAAAGGAAATTCGTTTGGATTAAGTGAGAAAGGAAAAGATCGTGAATTAAGGAACGAATAAGGAGAATGATGCAGTCGTTGGAGTGAGAAGGGAGAGGAGATGTGATAGTAAAAAATAAAACAGATAATATATTTTATGCTTAAAGGGGTTGTTCCAGTTATTTTTAAACGAGGTTAATATTTATTAAATTCAAAATGTAATAATATTAGAGACCGTATTTAACTCCTCGTGTCGTTTTTGGGCGAAGATCCGGGGTTTAAAAAAAAAATAAACGACTAAAGGAATACATCCGCTCATTTTCTATAAGCCGAGTACTAAAAAGATCAGCATCATTTAAAATGCTTTTTTTTCTATTTTTTTTTTTTTTTTTGTAGCAATCTGAAACTGGTGTCTACTCTGATAAATATCAATCTTGTTTAAGAAATATCTTCTTAAAATATATAGTGTTCCTAGTCAGGTTCCACTCCTGGTGACTTCTAATTGGTACTATTTTCACATGTTGATATGGGTAATCAACCGATGTTGACGAGCCTAGGGAAAAAATAAGGAAAAAAAAGAAATAATGAATTCGAAACGCCCAAATGCAATTTACAACCATATTATTGATGAAATTTGTTCTTCAATCAGTATAGGAAATGGCTACATTTTAGATTGGCCTAATCACTAAAAAACATTTAGACTAAAACTTGTAAAATGAAACGGTTAAGAAAAAAAGAAAATCGAATTCAAGATTTACTCTCGAGAAATTTTATAAAAACGCGCCAGGAAGTAAAAAAAAAATTTACTTAATAAAGGGGAAAATCTTATAGTAAAATGTATGTATATTTTTAGTCTAAATATTTTTTAGGGTTGTAAATTGCATTTGGACTTTTCGAATTCATTATCTCTATTTTTTCCTTGTTTCTTCTCTGGGCTCGTCAACAACGGTTCATATCAACATGTGAAAATAGTAGCAATTAGGAATCACAAGGAATGGAACCTGACTAAGAACACTACACTAAGGATTGAGAAACAATGACAATCAATGCGGTTAAATGCGTCGCGTTTTGTGCAAATATTGAGATTATGTATCAATAAATCTTGATTTACCCAGATGACAGAAAGTACCAGCGTATCGTTTGGAGGTAGCCACTACGAACTTAATACGGTAACATACGGTACCGGTTCCGCGTCGTATCTCGCAACCAAATGTCTTCAAATTATCGCTGGTTCGCTTGAAACTTCGCATACAACAGCTCGTACAAGCAGTCTTGCTATCAGCTAATTTTCCGCTGAGAAAATATCAAAGTAACTCGGTAAATTTTTTAAATCATATTGACCCCTTGCTAATTGAAACATTAACCGTTAGATTGTTAGGATCTGAATCCTTTGTCTTTGTATTAAGCTTAATGTGGCGCCCGCAGTCCGATGTTTTTAATGTATCGATAAAATTAGCTCCGTTACCTAGTTCAATCATTAAACGCGCAGTGTGTTATCCGATGTTTCTCGTTTTTTTGATGTTCACCCCCGATCACAATAACAGCCAAAGTTTTAATGCAAGATTTATGGCGTGAAGGGGTCGATTGGAATGATCGTATTAGACGCGAACTGGAACGCGAATTTTTGTCTTACCGTAGAAATTTAGAATCGTTATCGAATTATTTTATTCCCCGCTGTTATAGCATTTTAAGTAACGTAATTTATCGCCAACTAATCGGTTGTTTTTGCGATATCCCACTCAAAGCCTATTGTGCCGTTGTGTTTATACGCGTTATTCACGACCGGAATAATTTTAACAATTTCATTCGTCTATGCTAAGACTCTAGTAGTGCCAATTAAAGCACTATTCCTCATTTAGAATTGCAGTCGGCAAATGTTTTATCACAACTTTTAGTTCGTGCGTCATATAACTCGTATAAAGTTCAGAATGACTGACGGGGAAAGTTAATTGTTGAACAGCTTTTTTTTTTGTAAGGGAAACTTAAAATCGGAGACATTTTCCTCTTATTAGGAGTTAAAATATGCCGCTGAATATCGGAAGAGGTTTGGACGTACGCGATGATGAAATGCTCAGAAGACTATTATTTAAATCCTCTATTGAAAACGGGAGGTCTTGGTTTCCACAAGCCATGACCCTTCAAGGCTACAGCCATCGGGAAAAGGTCCCGCGTCCTAATTATTTTTATCGCTCTCCTTCGGAGGGCGCAGCATCATCGAAAATTCGATGAACCGGGGTGTTCAAAGAGATTTTCTTTTTTTTCCTACCCTGGGCGCGCCAACGACCTTGACCCAACAACATTAAAAATTAAAAGGTAGAACTAAACAGCCAGGCGGTCAGAAATGGAAAAAACAAAGAACAGCAACAACGGAATAACTGAAGGCAATGGGAAGGAAAGGATATAGGTACCGTTAAAGGGAGTAGGAAGGCCCAAAGCTAAAAGTTGGGCGTAAAGAAAGGAGCGTTCGTTAGAGAGTGCAGAACATTCGAAAAGGATACGATTTGGATCACAAATACAAGAAGACTCAAAAGCGTGAAAGAAGCAGAAAGGAGAAGGGGACAACGCGAATCGAAAGCGAGAAGAAGGGAGGAGAGAATGATTGATTCTATTACTGTTTCTTCGGAAACCGAAAATAAGAAAAAGAATTTAAAAAATGAAAAGAAAACTAACAATAATAAAGTAAATAAATAGATATTCTAATTTAAGTCAGTGGTACACTGAAGAAAGAAATTGTTGATAACGTGAATTTAATATACAACCAGTTATAGAAATAACGACAGGTAAATAGAAAAACGATAAGACGAATAATAAAAGGTTCCATCTCACCGATCAGATCAGCAATTAATAATTGCGAAGTGATAAACCGTTAACTGATAAGCGGAGAAGCGAATGCGAGAGCAGAATACTTCTTTACCTTCTCTATTATTCAAATCTGCATTTGTGTAAACCAACGTTTTTTTTTTTTTTTTCATTTTGGCCTGGCTGCGAAAAGCCATTTGGCCACTAACTATAACTCTACTCATTATATTAATTAAATCATTCTATTTCTTTTAAATTAATTTATTTTACGCTCCTTTTTAAATCAGTCTATTTCTCATTTTTTTTTAATTAGTCTATTTTCTTTTTGGCCGTCGCTGCGAATCGAACAAAAAACCACTATCTCAGCAATCAACAGTTCACGTCACTAGGCTATCGCGACGGCCGCGTAAACTAACGTTGATAATACTTTGTCACTGACATTCATTGCCGCTGTAATTTTGAAATATCAGGTTTCCTGATTTTCTCCACATTCCAATGAATTTTTATTTGAAATAATTATTTCTGAGGAAATTCCTCTTTTTTCGTTAATTTTTATTTGATGAATACCGCGGGTATACTCATCGGTAGGTACAGGTTATTCTGGACGCAGTTATATCCTCAAAAATAAGCCATACTCTGACACAATTAAATGCGATTTAATCTTAACTCCGAAAGACGCCACACAACGAATAACGTTGTCACATCCACAATCTCAGGCATAGTCAAATTTATCTATCGTTATGTCTTAATTACGAAAGAGGTTACCTACGCGCGCCATTTTTTTTTTTCTTTTTTTAACCGAGAATAACTATTAATAATTTTCTTTCTATTGTTGTTTCGCAGATGTTCTGCTGTTGCTCTGTGTGCTGCATGTATTGCGTTAGATTGTAGTTTGCATACTCGGCTTAAGATTACTATTGTACGCTGAGTTACATGACTCCATCACAGTTGATTAATAGGACTAGACGGTCGGGATCGAAATTGTGCATTGTTTTTTGTTGTTTTTTTTTGCCCTAAAGCATATATTCTATGTATAATTTTAGATAATCGAATATTAACTATTAATTGTTAAAATTAAATTTCGGATTTTTATCTGATGTATCGCAGTCGCAACGGCAAATTTGTAAAATTTTTGAAGAAAGGTGACAACAGCATATCGGTGAGATGGTTAATTTTTATAAATTTTTCAAGAACAGCGTTAATATCTATATCAACGCGACTAATTCGCTGAATTATTTTCGATAGTTTTCGCTTTAAAAGAAAAGCATTTCTTGCAATATACAATGGCGGATCCACAAGGGGAGGGTGATAGAGGACACCCTCGCCCCAGAATCAAAACCGCAATGAAAAAATTTGTTACAACGGAGAAACTTAATTTATACCGTAAAAGATTTATATAAATGTTAACTATGGATTTAATAATTAATATTTAATACTGTTTTCTAAATGTTACGTTTTTATTCTATTTTAAATGCAACTGTCATCGATCTTTTGCCTTTTTTATTTATTTTTAATTTTTATTTTGCAATTTTAATTAAAAATAGTAGTCAATGAGAAATATATATTTACCTTTTTTTACTTGCTCACGAGCAAAGAGAATTCGGATCGGATTACTAATTAAAATAAAAAAGAAGTTAAGTCTAATACTAGTAATTCACTATTCGAATTCTAAACTACCATTTTTTAGGTATAATTTCGTTTTATTTTTCACCCCTTAAAAATAAAACAAATGTTAAATTGAAAATTGTAACAATTATGTAAACATTTGTAAATTTCAAAAAAGGTGTTCGCTATTTGATTTCCTTTACGAAACAAGGGGTATTTCTCGAATCTACTGACTACCCCGTATAAGATATTGTGTAATTATATAATTTTCCTCCCCAAAATATCTCTCTGGATCCGTCCCTGCAATATATAATTCTCTTCACTTTTAAATTCATAATTAATAAACTCGACTATTTATAAGAGTTTCATAATACTTGTTTTTCATTTGTATCTATTACTGATAACAGATGCGGATAACTTCGATCTCGACCGCTTAGTGTTCGCAAACGGATATGTGTAAATCTCCAACTTCTTTAGTGACGTTAATTTTGCACATTTCTACTGATCGATATCCATAAGGGACCGTAACTGTCTCAGGACGTTTCTAACAAGCAACCAAACATTCGAATAATCCACTCCACGCGGCAGAATTGAGCAAACCTTTATTTAAATACAACTACGAATGTAACTAGTATTCATGCCAGAGTATTCATGAAAATACTTTGTACGAATATATACAGGCATATCGGTATTTGTGAAGTTTCAAATAAGAATTCTATTGGCGATCGTCAGAAACAAATATTATATTTATATCAGTACGATAATTCTCGTATTCGCGCAAAAGTATTAATGAATGATACAGTGAATACATAAAAAAAAAAAAAAAAAGGTGAGATAAGTGTTTTTATTTATTTTGTTTTCCTTTACTTACTTCAGCCGCCTTCCCCCTCTTTTTTTTAAAAAATATTATCATATTTGCACTTTATTTATTACCTTTAATAATTTCCCTCGCTAAGCGTATCGAAAAACCGTTATAAATTATTTTTCGCCGCTACGTATAAATAAAAGTAATTTTGATTTTTAAATCCCCCTCCGTAAAAGTAGTTATTAATAATCCATGTATATTTTGTGGAGTAAATCATCGCATTTTAATTTTTCAAAAATGTACTAACTAAAAATGGAAGCGCTTAAAAGGGATATTGTAAAATTTGAAATGAGAAGGTATGAGAAATAAAAAAACGCAAAAGGAATTAATAGATCGATAAACTAGAACTTCAAAAGGAAAAAAAAGGAAAATAATGGTAAGACAAATTAATAAAGGGAACACACCGAACAAAATCGTGAAAAATAAATAAAAGTAAGTGCGTAAACGAAAACGAACAAACCAAGAACAACAGACGCTAATTACAAAAAGCTAATATTACAGTGTGAGCGTAAAGTAATTGCTAGACGAAACGTACAAAATTAGCCGGCGAATTTTATAATTTTATATTCTTTATTTATAATGATTATGTTTTCTTATATTATTAAATGTGTGACACGGAATGATTCCGACTACCGTATTATTTGTTTTTTTTTAAACTACTGCAGTAGCAAACGATGAAGTTTTGCATGTCTGAACCAAAGAAGTTGTTCTGTGAGATATTCAGAAAACTTCTTTCCTAAGGCGGTACGATATATATATTATATATGCAGTGGCGGATTTAGCCCTAGGCCCGTGTGGCCTGAGCCTGGGACGGCAACATTATTTAGGTAGCGCCAAAATTTAAAAGGCGCCTGAACCCAAAATTTTTTTTTCACGGTGTTTAAAAGTCGAAATTGACCAAATTTTCCATCAACGATAACATCTTGTGATTTTATCTATCGAAGACAAAAAGCAAATTCGGCAATTTTTTTTTGTATTTTCATAATGGCACACAACGTAATAATATAATAATAATAATAATAATAATAATAATAATAATAATAATAATGAGAAAAGTAAATGGTTGAGTGAAAAATCTGAAATTAATATAAGATAAAAAGGTAGTTAATATAAATGAAAGGTTTGATTGATGGCTAAATGGTTTCGTGCCGCGTCAGGAAAAAAAAAAGATTAATAAATTTTTTTCGTAATTAAAATAAGTTTATCACTTAGATGTAAGAATTGTTGATTTTAACATTAAAAATCGTTATTTCATTACAAGAAAGACGGCATAACAGCACGGGCCTAGGGTGTCATCACCGTCGAATCCATCACTTATGCTATATGTATAATATATAAATAAAATAAAGGTGTCTTTGGCGTCCGTCTGTTTGTGCAGCCTAATCTCAGGAACTGCCAAACTGATTTATTCCGGTTTTCACCGGTAAACAGACACTACTAAGGCAAAGTTTTTAGGGTACATAATTTTGTAAGAGTTTTTGGTGCGATTTAACTATGGGCTACGATGGTTTTTTTCAATGAAGTGGGAAAAAAAGAGAAGTAAAATCCGCACTCGACAAAAAAAAGATATGAATTATAAATAAATGAAAAAAAAGATATTAACGTTCAGCGTAGATAAAAAATGTTAATTTTTCGAAATAAATTTTATTAATCATTACGTTAATAATTTTAAAAATGAAATTTTCTACAAATAAGTTTGTTCAGCGCCTTTTAATTTTGATCTTTCGATGGTCATTAGAAAACTTTGCTACGGTGAAAATTTGAAAATGTTTTTGAACACATTTTTGTAGAATCGCTAACCTCTGCTAAACGTGCACTCACTTCACCGCTGCTAAAAGAATATTTTCAGCCATCGTTCCATCTCTTTTTCATGAATACATTTGGTCAAGGTAAAACAACCCTTAATTTTTGACATACACGCGCACACAGACGATTTTCTCTCTATGGAAAAATTACTGTTTTGATGCCTACAATTATTTACGTAGAACAGTAGAATTTATTTAGAATTTATTCTGTACTTTGTTTTTTTTTCTAATAATAATTTCAGATTTTGTGCAAAAATTTTTACAAAATAATCGTAATATTGGTTTTTTTTTCCAACTTCGTATTGGATTAGAAAAAAATTGCGTTATTTTTTATGTCCCGTGATCCGGATTTACATATATGTATCTGAATAGCTTGCATAATTGAAATTTAGCGCACCAATTAGTAATATAATTACGCCAGATGTACACTTTAATTCCTTGTAAATAGGTCTCGACTAAAAAAATATCCGTATTACTGATTTCGATTTAGCGTAATTATGAAACAAAGGAACAAGACTATACTCGCAAAATTCACGAAATTATCATTGAACATTACTTCGTTCTGCATTAAACGATGCAAGTATTTTGTAAAAATTTTAATAAAATCAAAAATGAAACTAGTGTACCAGTAAGGAAATATGTAAATGCTATTACACTGATAATAATCGTGTTATTACATGTGCGTGCTAATTTCACCCCTGCTAAATTAAAAAGAGATACAATGCAGCAACAGTGGTGAACAGGAGCGTAGCTACCGTCGTATCAGTCGTAACAATGATACGAGGCCCCCGGGGTACAGGGGCCCCAAACGTGTATGAGCAAAAATTCGTAAAAATGCAGTACGACTCAGAATTGAGATACATGACGAAATAAAATCGTACTCATTCGTCTACGTTTTCACAATTCGTTATCAGTTATTGAGAAGTAGGGTCGTATTCTCTAGAAAAGCTGAATGGTCTTCATCTATGGATGATTTAATAAATAAGTTAGCCGAAAAAAAAAAAAAAAGCGAGGAAAGTGTATATTTGATTGAAGTGGAGTTGTTTGGATTGAATTGTAACTTAGCTCCTAGGAGCATTTATTGTAAGTAATAACTTATAATCGATAAATAATTATTTTAATTTAATGCCATCGTTTTTGTTTCTTTTGTGAAAAATCTTAACACTTTATTAGGGCTCCCCAACAAATTTTGATACAGGGCCCGTCTAAGGCAAGCTACGCCACTGGTGGTGAACATAATCGTGGCTAACTGGGGCAACAGCGAAATATAATCACGTCGAACTAGTGCGGCGTGGTTAACGCGCGAATATTAAACGAAGCAACATAACATCATCGTGAGTAGTCAGAGACCACCTTGAACTTGGAATTATTCGAATGTATATGTACTGATGTATTAAAAGTTAATTCGAAATGTAAGAAATTACACATTTACATTTCGAATTCACGTATATTCATAATTCTTCGAAGATACTGATAAGATCGATATTAAAACGCGACGCGTAATTAATGAATTACTTTATGCGACGACGGGGAAATTGAGTTGCATAATAAGTATCGTATTACTCTCGTAAAAGTAATAACGTGAGAAGAGATTTTTATGGCATATTTCTCGTTCCCCCCTGATTGTTTTAGCTTAACTGCGCCTAGATATTTCCAATTTTGTTCTCTTGTTGTTGTTTTTTTTTAGCTCATCAACCAGGGGCACACGTACCTGTGAAACAATAAAAAAAAAAAAAAAAGAAAAAAAAAGAAAGGAATCTCGGTTATATTTTAATTCGACTGGATACTGTTAAACTAAATAAGAAGGAACTAATAGTTAGGGAATAACGTGTAGGGAAGCAAAAGACGAGATATAAGAGGAGTGCAATAGGAAGTAGGCAGAACAAGTTTCAGTGAATTAGAAAATAGAAAATTATCACTTAATAAACACGTAATCAGCGAAACAAAAGTGAATGGCATCATTTGAAATGACAGTGCGGGTAGAAAACCAATGAATAACGAAAACGGAAAGAGGCTAGTAGAGTATGGCTTAAGAACGTAGGCGAATAGTGAAGACAACATTAAAATGACGAAGTTAAGAAGATCAAGAGGAACCACGGATTTTGAACAGATAAAAAATGAGTAATTATTAGAAATGGAGGAAGCGTGTAAATACGATGTATGGGATACCGTGATCTAAAATGGAAACACTTTATATGGCGAAAAGAGATTAGAGGATGGGATTTTTCTTAAGAAAGTGGAAGAACCGGAAAAGCGACAGCCGTTTCTATACCAAATATGCTCGAATGGGAAAGAACGCATAGTAAATACGAGTATGAAAAGAATGGAGGAAAGAAAGAATGTAGATAAAACGTATACGGAAAATAATAAAATCACATGAATCAGCGGGTGGAGGTAAATAAATTAAAGGGCGCTTTCAGGTCAGAAATAATTTAAAAAATGAAAAGAAATGAAAATAATGCAACTCAGGTTAATCATTTTTATATACATATGGAAAAGAAAGTGGAAGACGACAGGCCTGGGAGAAGATAAAATCTAGGACGATACAAGAGACACTGACACCAGCGGACCTCTTTGAGCCATCGGTAAACATGGTTGGGAGGAAATACAGAGAGGATTGATGGCATTGCGGACGTCCTATCTAATTGGGGTAGCGGTAGAAATTTTAAAAGTGAAGATGAAATAAATATTTTAAGGGGATGAAACTTAACGAAGTTGAAGAAAAAATAGGAAATATTATTTGTAAGGACAAAATGAATCAAAACAAAGAGAAATAACGGATAAGATACGCCTTTTCTTAGCTGTAAAACGTTAGTTCGCAGAAGTGGAAAAGTAGGAGTGGAGAAGAATAAAGGATGTGAGTGGAAAAAACGTTGAATGCGGAAACGACGGCCTAGTTGAGGTATTTTTATTAAATTTTTGCCATCGAATTTTTTTATTTTCTAGTGTACTTTTTTATTCAATTTTTATAGTAAATCTTAAAGTCGATGTTTCTTTTTTAATTTAGAAACTGAGTAGAGGTGATCTAAGTCCATGTAGTTGGGTCAGTGTTGACACCGAGCCCGTTTTTAAAAAAATAATTAATTTCTTCGGATCTTTTTGTCTCCGTTCTTTTTGTACTATCTTTACGGCCGAGTTAATGACCATTCTACGTTCCATAATTTATATTTCCTCTCATCGTACTTCTTCTAAATATTTAATCATCTCCGACTCCATGTGTACTCTTAAAGCTATTTCCTCTCATTTCCCCTCTCACTCCTCTGACCATTTTCCCCTCCGTATTCGCTCTCTCATTCACACTCTTTTCTCACATCATGCTATCCGCATTGTTATTCTCTGGGTCCGCAATCACATGGGGATAGAGGGTAGCGAAATGGCAGATTCCTTGGCTCAGATTGCTCTATCCTCCTGCTGTTTTTTTCTCTAAAATTCCCGTTTCTAATTTGCTCACGCTGTATAAAAAGTTTCATGTTAGATTTTGGTCAGATTTTTTACGTTTCTTCCTTTTCCAATCAACCTTCCTTTTATTTTCCCACACGGCCTTACGATTTTCCTTTGCTTCGGCGCTCCACCGTTGTCCCTATTAACCGTTTATCAATCATACTCTTCTTCGTCTCTCACGTTTTCGTTTTCATCCCGCTCTATTCCCTTGTTACCCTCTTCATCCTAGCGACGAAGCCGTCTGTGATCCCGACCATATCTTCTTTGAATGTCCATCCCTCGTGAACGAACGCACTTCTTTGTACTCCAATCTGTTATCACTCAAACTCCCTACTCCTTATTGTGCTTCATATATCTTATCGTTTTCATCGATCTCTGTTGTTCCTATTTTATCTTATCAATATTTGACACCGACTATACATCTAACTGATCTTTCTTCCTCGTGTCGTTTCTGGGCAAAGATCCTTCGCTGACATACCCAAAAAAAGTTCTTTTTTAAATATTTCCTTTGCTTTTTGGTTCCATTAATTTTTCATTTTTACATTTTTATTCCCATTTAATAATGTTACATGTTACTTTTTTTATAAATTTATGCTGGATAGTTTATTTCACGTTCCCATTCTTTCTTTCTTTCTTACTAAATCCCCTCTTATCGCTACGGTGACTGGTTTTTATAAGCACCAGTTGACTTCTCCATTCGTTCGAGCTAATTTACTAAAACAAAGATTTTTTTTTTGCCCGTTTTTAGAACATTTAAAGCGAGTTTATCTGCTTGCGCGCGTAAATAAAATTGATGCAAAAAAAGTTAAAGAGAAAAAACTAACTTACATTAGTAATTTGTCCGAGACCGATAGGCCATTGATCTTCTCGGTATGGATCATTCGGATAAATCAATAATGGTGTCCGTTCACCATGCCTGTGAATCTAAAATTTAAATATATACAACAAATTTTATTACAATATATTTGAATTCTCACGAAAAACAAAATCTTTTTAGATATATATATATATATATATATAAACTCGGCCACTTTGGCCTCGCAAGGGGCTGTGCCCCTTGACCCCTCCTGCTCTCATTCCTGTCTCTTTCTCTCCTATACTTTTTATAAAATAATCAAAATTTACAACGTAATTTTTTTTTTTTTTTTTTTATTCTTACTGGCATCAACACACACAAAAAATAACATAACCACAAAAATCCTATTCTAACATTTACCTTCCGTTATATAAAATTAAGACATTTTTTCGTTACATTTTTCGTTACATATTTCGTTACATAAAATTGTGACATTTTTTAAATAACAATAACAAAAATCCTACAAAATATAACAAACGTTACATAAAATTAGGACATTTAGCGTTACATAAAATTGGGACATTTTTCTGGGACATTTTTTTGAGACATTTTTTCGAATGGGGGGTAGCCTAAGAATTACGTTGTAATTAATATATATATATATATATGTATGTATGCGTGTGTGCGTGTGTGTGTGTGTGTGTGTGTGTGTGTGTGTGTGTGTATGCATGTACGAGATGTGAACAAAAGTAATAAAAATACTGATCGGAATGGAATAGTTAATTTCCTACAGTCAATAAGGAGTACTAGTTAGAAGTTTTACGGAATGTGCATGAGGTAATCTGGAAATAAACGAGTCGAACTTTGGAGAAACAACTGGCGGATTTTGCACCACAGGGTATCTTCGCTTATCCAACAGTTCGTGGTGAAACATAACATCACTGTGGTGCCACAACCACCCTATTTTTGTCCTATTTTCCAAACTGAAGAAGACACACTCAAAAAGGACAAAACGTTGTTCAACGATAAATTTGAGATACAGGCGAAATCGCAAAGCGAGATACCATACCTAAAAAAAGTTCCAACAGGGTTTCTCAAAACTACGGCGTAGGGTAATTGCATAATACCAGTAGGGGACTACGCCGAAAAAACCATCGGAAAAACATTGGAGATTAGGTAAGTACTTTTTGAAAAAATTAAAAATTCTCGTTACTTTTTAATCACACCTTCTATATATATATATCTTTCGATCCATTAACTATACCGGTGCCCGATAGATAACAGTTAATGAGGGATATTATAATTATCATGGACCACACGGTAATAATAAAAATTGACGAAGATCGGAAGCATAACTGGTAGCAAGAACATTTTAAAACAATATACGATTTGTATTAGCCACTTTATTTATGTCCGTTGTTGGGTAAGATATTGGGAATCGATCAACCCAAGTTTATATGAACTGTTTTACGAAAAGCTAAGATAAATGAAAGCGGAAAAGCTAAATTATTTAAAATACGTGTGGTAGTTTTGGCAGCGATAATTGAACGTACTTTTTTTATGCCGAAATTTATCAAAACAGATATTCTTTATCAATATTAGCAAAGTATATACGTGCCTCCCAGGTGGTACGTTTTCTGCGTTCGGAACTCTGTGGAATGGCTAGAAGATATACTGGTTAGCTGCGAATAACCAATAATCAATCGTGAACCAAGACCGACTACTGGTGAAAAGTCTCTGGCAGATTATTGACAGGGCAATGAGATAGGAGGATACGGATTGGCACTTTAAGGAACTGTCTGCTAAAAGCTCGCAAAATCGTATAACTGTCTCAGCCTCAGCAAGGTGTGTTTGGTCGCTGTCAAAACCCGCCGCCTTGCGGTCAGGATCTTTAAACAAAGGCTAGGGTGTCACCCCGAAATAATGGAATTCCTCTCCTTCTTCTTTTTCCACTATCTTTTACTTGTTTTTGTTCTTTTACCTCGCTTAACCTTCCTAACCAATTATGACTTCTCCTTTAGGATCATATTTCCTTGCCTGCACGTAACTTCATCAACCACACTGGTCCGATTGTCTTGGAATATATATTCTTGCCGTCAGACAAAAATTGATGCTGTTGTATAAGCAGCATAGAAGCTGTTTGCGCGTCAACTCCTGTGTCCTTCAAAGCGTATTCTACCGCCATAAACCAACAAGGCTTGTTCGAAAAGTCCTACGGCGATGGAATCAGCAGATTCACGAAGGTAACCCTGCCACCGCCGGGAAGACGGGAATTCGTTGTAATCAAGAACAATGTTGGATAATTGTAAATTAAGCTAGAATCAGGCCCGTGCTCAGAATTTAGAAAAGGGGGGAGTTTTGAAAACTTTTCTTCGCATGTTTATTTTATAAATAACAATACATTTTTCACCAATATCCCTATACTATTAATAATTTCCACCATTTTAATTTATACATTAATAATTTACATAAATGAATTACACCGTATAAACATTAATAAAAATTACACATATGTTATTGATTATGCTCGTAATAAAAAATTTTTCATAAAATACCTAAAATTATGGAGCATATTTTTTCTTTTTTCTTTTAAAGGTAAGTCTAAAAAATTATCAATATTTAAATTTTTGATTTTTTTCGAATTTTTGGTGTATTTATAACAACTATTTCAGTTCTCACGGGGGGGGGAGCAAAAAAACCCCGTGAACACGGCCTTGGCTAGAATAATACTTTTGAAAATTTCACTTATCCCGCCGAATTATTATGTTCGCAGTTGACATGCCCAATAATAGAAAAAATCCTAATGATTACATACGTTTATCAAAGGTTACAAAATAATGACGAATTTTAGCGGACAAACTTCCGAAACAAATATTGAGCTTATAAACGGAACAAAAATCAAAAAAGGAAATAAATTTCTACATTAAAGAGAGGGTCATTATTATCTGATATCTAATCGTTCAAAAGTAATTACAGTAAAACCACGATTATCCGTGGGTGTTTTTTAACCGGTTGACGGATTAACCGTGTATCTCTTTATGCTTGCTGCAAAAAAGGTTCCAAATTACGATGAGAAGGAATTTGAACACGTTCATGATGAAAATGTGAAGGAGTGGATAGATAATTATGAAATCGATCCTACTTAAGCGTATACTTTTACTGATGAAGAATATTTAAATGAAATCAATGCGGATTCAGAAAATCGGAAAATAACGAAGAGCAAGTCGAAATAGCAGAACAGCGACTAAGCTGTTAAAGTGCGTTGCATTACAGACTGTGATCACGTATTTCGAGCAGCAGACAGATCACAGATATTCTGCAGTTAGAAAATTTCCAGAGACGAAGATAAAAGAGAAAGAGAGATTGCCGACAGATCGAATAAAACTGACTGACTTTTTTAATAAAAATGAATATGACCTAGTCTAATTCTATTGCTTTTTATAAGACATTTTAAACTTTAAGCGGTAAGTTACAAGTGCGATTTCACGGTTATCGGCATCTTTTTTGCTAAACTAGTTGACCGATTTAAATCTTTAATGTTTAGATAAAACTATTAATTTATTTTTTTTCTAATGTCAAGTGTACGCGTAAAAAAAAAATTGTTTTTTTAAAGTACTGAGTTAAACTGTCAATTTTTTTTTATATATATATATATATTTTTTTTTTAATGGATTTGTCAGCATGGACATTGACCCAAGAACAGAGGAAAAGATGAGAAGAAGACTCTTAAATACGATCAGAGAAAGCTGACAAAAAAAAATCAAGAGCTTGGATAGCACAAGGAGAAGGAAGGAAGAAAATGAACGAAACACTATAAAGAGTCGGAATATTGTTTGATAAAAGAGAAGAGTAAAAAGAAGTTTACATTCAGTTAAAAGTGAAGAACAAAAAACATTATGCGATCGGAATCACAGATAAAGCGGTTGTCGCAAGGATGCAATGGACAATAAGGAGGTGGCATGAAAAAAAAAAAAAAACGGAAAAGCGTTGAAGGGAGCAATTTATAGCCAAAACGCAAGCGGCCAATCGCAACTGTAATATTTTTGAGAATGAATTTAAAAACACGTATAATAAAATTCTTAACGAACTAGAGGAAATCCAGAACACTAATAAAATAGAAGACTTAGAAAATAGGATCATAAAAGTTACCAATATAATTAAAACAATAATGTTTAAATCTTCTCAGAGTAAAACAAAAATTTATAATAAACCTTTCTGAAACCAAAATTACGAATCTTATAAAACTCTACTTAAAAAACTACAAAGACGGTTACATAAAATAAAGGATAGGAATAACAATAAAGCCGACTTACTAAAGTTAAAAATAGGAGAAATTAAGAAAAAATAAAAATTAGAACTACAAAATTCAAAATATAAAAATTGGCAAGAACTAGTTGAGAATTGTACAGTTTGGGGAAGGCCATATAAAATATGTGTTGGAAAATTTAAAAAAACTGTTATCCCGGCCTTTGAAATAAATGACAAAATTATTTACGATGAAATAGAAAAGCGTAAATTAATTTTCGACGAATTATTCCCGCAGGACACAATAACTTCGACAATTATAAAGTCAGAAAAAATATTCATAGTTCACGGATGATGATTTAACTGAAATAATCGATAACGGTTGTGACCAAATTTCAAATAAAATGATTAAAATTATTTATAAAACAGATAAAAATATATTAAAAACAATTTTCCAAAAATGTTTAGATTTAGGATATTTCCCGAATTTCTGGAAGCGAGGAAAAGTTGAAATATTAAATAAACCTGGTAAAACCGGCCCATAACACTACTTCTAGCTCTCGGTAAACTATTCGAAAAAATTATTATTAAAAAGTTTTCTGGACATGGAAACGAATAAACGAAATGCATTATTACACGTAAACCAATTTGGTTTTATTAAGAATTAAATCGCTGTCAAAAAAGTTATACAAAGATATTTCAACATTTAAACATTCAGCGAGACACATCCTTTTAATCGGTTTCGATGTAACCGGAGCTTTCGATAGAATTAAAATCGATAGAATTCGAGAAATATTTAAAAGCAAAGGTTTTTTTCACCTTCAATACAAACAATTATGTTAAACTATCCTACAGGAAGAAAAATAGGATTATTTAATCGAGAAAACGAATTAATATATAATAGGAAACTGAGTGTAGGCAAGGATAATTATTAGGCCCCGCACTATTTAATATTGCTATGAGTACTGTCCATGAAATTCAGCTGGACAAGATTTCAAATGTAATTAGTGATGCAGATGATGTAGCGTTAGTTGTTGAATTTAATAAAACAGAAGAAGTATACTTAAAATTAATAATATAATAAGATTAATTAATCAAAAAATAAATGAACTGAGTCTTAATTTAACACTACTAAAACACGAGCCCTATTAATAAGCAAGAAACTTGACAAACTAATCATCAAAGATCACCTTGAAAAAAACTTAGAAGTAGATAATAATAAAATTATAATTCTAAATGAAATGAAATATCTCGGTTTAATAATAATAGATAGTAACTTAAATTTTTTTGTAAACACGTGGAATACATTATTAGAAAAAAAATCAAAAAGTTTTATATTAAAAATCGTTGTACTCTAATATTTTTCGATAAAAAGAGGTTATTAGAAGAAATTAAAAATCTAAAATCAGATTGTAGTATCCAATTATGGCAAATACGATATTGATCAATTATCAACAGGTAGAAGAACAACGTATAAAATAATTCCGTGGATAAAGAGCGAGGTTAGCGATGAAATATATTTCAAATGTAGCTTTTTCATTTTACGCAATATTTAACTAGTCATGGAAACTCTTGCTCTTATATTTAAAACGATTTAATACACTCGGAAATATGTGTCAGGATTGCAATAAAGAACTGTTGATGATTCCTTTCATGCAGTTCATGAATGTACAAAATTTCAAGAAGAGCGGGAAAAGAAACAAATTATAAATTTTTTAGTGAGTGTAATAAACAAGATTTTTATAAAATAATAACAATTTGGCAAGCTTGGCATGAAAAATAAAATAAAAATTTAGCATATAACGTGAAAATATATCAACTATTACTACGTATATAATATGAAAATATTTCAACCATAATCAAATAAAACACAGCAAGATGAGGGAACTCAGTTGAAAAATCATAATTGATATAGCCAGTTCTCTTGTCTCTTTTTCTTTTTGTTAAATATATATATATATATATATATATATATACATATACATATATATATATATATATATATATATATATATATATATATATATATATATGTATATATATGTATATATATGTATATATGTATATATATATATATATATATATATATATATATATATATATGTATATATATAACTGAGTCACAAAAGTCTTTACACACCTACTAAATTTTTAGATGTTTTTAAAATAGAAGACTGGAGGAAAATCTTAGGACTGGGAACAATAAGGAACACAATATTCGAACAAGAAAAAAACTAAATTGAAAGAACTAGGGCAAAAAACTAAAAATAGAAGGAAAAAATACGTCACAAAAGTCTTTACACAACAGCAAGTTGAAATTGGCCTTTCCCAATAATTAGACAATCTACCGCGATAAAAACGTTATCGGCAGTAGCTCCGGCCACTACGTAACCGCTTCCGCTTCCGCGTTTTCCACTCACTGCAAAGAGTTGAACAATCCACTTTTAATTACTTGTAAACTTTCGTGACAAGCTCTATGACAATCGTTGAGTGTAAAATGCGGAAAGAAATTTCTTTCGATGTCGGTCAATTGATAAATTTCCATGCTGCGCGTAGAATGTCGTATATAAAAATTGCACATTTACTCGCATGTAAACAGGAATACAGTCTTTGAAGATTGTCTAACGTCGTTTTAAAATCGAAGATCGACTTGAAAATTTGAAACAGACTGGTCGTCCAACGATCGTTACGCTGCATGAATCGCGGCCTATTATTCGAAAAACAAAAGTGAACCCGAAACTTAGCGCGCCTCCTAAATTAACGTCCGAATACTGTGCAGAAACCAAAAAACATTGCAGCGCTGAAACCAAAAAACATTGCAGCGCTGAAACCAAAAAACATTGCAGCGCTGAAACCAAAAAACATTGCAGCGCTGAAACCAAAAAACATTGCAGCGCTGAAACCAAAAAACATTGCAGCGCTGAAACCAAAAAACATTGCAGCGCTGAAACCAAAAAACATTGCAGCGCTGAAACCAAAAAACATTGCAGCGCTGAAACCAAAAAACATTGCAGCGCTGAAACCAAAAAACATTGCAGCGCTGAAACCAAAAAACATTGCAGCGCTGAAACCAAAAAACATTGTAGCGCTGAAACCATCCGTCGTGTTATCAGAAAAGAAGGATATAATCAACGATCGTAATCGGAAAATTCGACTGAATTTTTCTCTCGAGAATGTTTGCAAGCCGGAATCGTATTGCAGTGACGTAATACATTTTGCGACGAATCAAAATTTAATATTTTTAGCTCCGATGGTAAAGTTATGGCCTAGAGGAAGCCTAATGAAGAATTAAAACCGAAAAATGTGAAACCAACGGTCAAACACGAAGCGGCAGCGTTATGGTATGGGGTTGTATTTCAGCAGGGGGAGGGGGCGAATTAGTCTTCATTGACACGATAATGAATGCCAATATGTATGTTAACCTTTTAAAGGAAAACTTACTAAAAAGTGCCGAGGAGCTGGGGATTTCACGATCGTTTAAATTTTATCAGGACAACGGTGTCCTAAGCATAAATCACGTATAGTGTAAGAATGGCTTCTCTATCGATGCCCCAAAGTCCTTAATAACCCCGCCCAATCGCCGGACCTAAATTTCTTAGAGAATGTATGGGACGAGTTGGATCGCCGGATTCGCCAAACGCAAATTACCTCCAAAGCTAAGTTTTTTCTTTTTTTTCTTGTTTGGGTTTTTCTCCGGGCTTGTCAGCAACGGACAATTACCCATCAACACGTGTACATAGCATAAATTAGGAGTAACAAGGAATGGAATCTGACAAAGAATGCTATACCAAGGATGGGGAAACAATACGAGTAACAATCAACGTCGAAAAATGCCAAACGTATGCATCCTGAAAAGAAAAAGAATGACAATGCCGAAGGTTAAAAAGGAATTAGCTGTCCCATACCATGGCCACATCTGCAATTACAAAGCCCACAGTACAAACGGGCAAAGGAATCTGGCTACAAATAATTAAGGAAGAAGAAACACGGGATGTTTAAAAAATGGGTTAGAGGCACCAAGCACCGCAGTTATATAAAACACAGCGTTTAGCGTCCGTAAACAATTAAGTTACGACAACGATTGCAAGCGGAATAATGTAACGGCCGAATACACCAGTAAGATTAAACATGTCGCATCGATTACAATGTGTAATCGATGCAAATGGAAATGCTACGAATTATTAAGTTATCAAATTTTTTCAGTTTTTATTGAATATTTTTACCTTTTTATCTGGCTGTGTAAAGACTTTTGTGGTGTATTTTTTTGTTCAATTTTCAGTTTCTTGTACCCCAGTTCTTTCAATTTAGTTTTTTTCTTGTTCAAATATTATGCTCCTTGCTTTTTCCTTATTATTAGAAGATAATATACTTTTCTCCGTTTTTTTATCTTTAGTGAATCTCACAATAACTGCAGAAATACCAAAATTCCGTAGGTGTGTAAAGACTTTTGTGACTTAGTGTATATATAAATTAAAACAAAAAAAAAAAAAAATCGCAAAAAAATTACAGCCACTCATAGAAGGAAAGTCAAGAAACCAGAGAAAGCAAAAAGAAAAAGGAAAGCTGAATAGACGAGAAAAATAAATTCGTCCGGGTTAGAGTATGAGAAGGTATACGAGTTAAACCGAAGTTAAGAATATGCAGCTGTAGACAAAGATGAGAAAACGAGAAGAAACCGACTGGAAGAAGAAGATGGCGAATAAGTCAACTAATTTATTTCTTTCTATTATAGCCAGGAATCCAAAAGAGATCAGTTTTGCATTGAGCGAGAAAGGAAGAGATTATGAATTAAAAAGCGAATAAGAAGGATAACGTAGTCAGTTGAGAGAGACGGAAGAAGAGATGCGATAGACTACAGCACATTTTGAGTATCCAACAGGATAAGAATATTACGAGAGGCAAGGATCTGATAAAAAGAAGAGCACGCAGAATAGTAGTGGACTCAGCACAAAAGATTGAGCAAAAGAAGGGAAGCTTAAAGGTTTCGGAGTAATTTAAAGAACAAAAAAAAAAAAAAAAAACTGTGCCAAGGAGCCATCAGGGAAGACCGAAAAATAATTGGAGAAAGAAGAGCTTAGATTCTGTAGAATTCCGATCTAACAACATGAAGTAGGTTTGGGAGGAACGGGAGAATAAAAGCAGTTAATTGGATTAAAAAAAGAGGAAAAATAGAAGGAGAAATATGGAAGTTTATCTTGGGTGTAGATATACAGGGAAAACTGAACGAGGCAGCCAGCGATAAGAGAAAAAATTAAGAGTTTTGTTGGCGATGGAAAACGGCAGTTACGTAAAATTGAGGAATGAGAAGAAATAAAAGAGGATGAGAAAGTTGGCAAAACCGTTTGATGAGGAAACGATAACCTAAGCAAAAACGTCAAAAGAAAAAAAAAAAAAGAGGAGGAATGTGAGATTCAACATGCATGGCCGAGATAGAAGATTTTTCTGCTCCAAGACAGAGGCGAAGATATTTTTATTTTGGACTCGATCGAGTTTAGACTGAAGGGATTTAGAAGAATTTTTTTAAAAATATAGCAATAGTAATCAAGAATAGAACAGATAAAAGATTTGTAAAACATAGTCGCAAGATTACAAGGAATGTAATGAGGTTGAGACTTTTTGAAAAGCGAACAAGTATCGGAGTGAAAGACGACTATCCAAGAAAACACTCAAATAACGAAAAAGGAGGAAGTAAGAAGAATTGAGCCATTATTTAAAACAAGATCAATTAAGGGGGGATTAAAAGGGCGCAATGTAAAAACGGCAGTAGAAGATTTAGCGGAGAAATATACGGATGTTGGATAAAGCGTTTTCCATTGAAAGTAAAGAGTTTTGAAGTTAGCAGTAGAATGAGCATGTCGTCCTGAGAGGGAAGAGAAAGTCAGAGACAAAGAAGCAATTTTGATCAAATAAATGTTGAACAATAGAGTCAATGAAAGAGATTAATTTATCAGCGGGGGGGGGGATTCTGGGAAAAAGCATAATGGGAAAGGGGGGACTTGAAAGTCTCGGCCATTCTCCAAACCTGAGAAATAGGAGTAGAGCGTGAGAAGGAAGAACAGAAGCATTTCCATACATTGTTTTCGCCGTTTTGAAGATAAATCCATCGTTACACGTGATATTTTAGCAAAATTGTGTAACTTTTAAGTTAGATTTAATAAATCTCTTTAAATATTCATAGCCAATTTTTGATTACGAACTGTACCGCGAAGAATAATTGGCGGCATTTTAGAAGTACGAGAATTATTATAATTTGGATTAGTACTGCATTTAATCGGTATTTTCGCTATTATTATTACCGCTACTATTATCGTTATTGTTATTATTAATATTACTTTCATTATTATTATTTATAATTAGGTTATTGTCTAGGTCTTTTTACATTTATCCATCGAGGCCAAATACGACTTGAACAGACGTTTGCAGATGATTTTAAAATACTCCGTTTTGTATTTTTTTGGTTTTGTAAGTTTATTAAAGATTAAGAAACAAGGGAATCAGAACGAATATAAAAAAAAAAAAATTACACCGAAATGCGATAAAAACTTCTAGTTATTGACTGAAATCATAAAAATAAATTGAATCAAAAATGGGACTTTTAATAATATATTTTATAACACATGTCCATCATTTAAATGCGCAAAGTCATCTATGTACAATTTTGATTTAATTCATTCCTCCCCTCTTCTGGTTACTTTGTTTATATTTTCTCAATTTTCTTATTTCGACACCTACGTAAAATCAATAAAATATTATTCTTCTTTTTCCTTATTCCTATCTTTCTATCTCGCTTTAATAAAATAAAAAAAAAAAACATGTATATATATTAACTGTTAATTTCGAATTTTAAGTCATTAACTCTAATCCGTAGTAAACTTTTAATAAACAATTTAGAAATGAAGAAAAGTTTTGCAAAATCAACCGAAATTACGATTTCATATTTATTTATAATTTTCTTTTATCGATAATGTAATATTATATGCCAGTTGTTCTTTTTTCTCTTCTTGCTATTAAAGTGATCTCTATATTATATTGATTTATTGAACTTTTTATATTCAGTATTTTGTAATTTCACTAGTTTTTTTCCCTTTTTTGATTTTAATTCTGCAATTTTATTCTCCTATAATAATTTTGTCTGTAATTTTATTTCACACAACGCGATAGAATTAAATTTATTCTTAGTAGAGAGTTCGTTTTTTCTTCTTCCCGAATTTTGTTACTGCCCGTTCGTAATGGAATACTGTGAACTAAACCGCTTTCTGATTATTCACCAATCCAATTAAATCAGCTGTTAACTATGCTAGATCAATGACCTTAAAAGGCATACTTTATGCGGAATTTCGTAAATTAATATCGGGAGCTCAGCAGCTATAGAACTGCCAGCTGAGAACACGCTATTCATAATCAACAGTAAATTAATTTATTCGACAGCAGCTGAAGAATTTTCAAAACAACAATTATCAGATTTTAAAATTGCAATTATCTCGTAAATTACTATTTCGAATTATTCGATCTCATTAGATAAAGTCGAAACAGTGATTTGTAATTCCGAATTTATTTCAGGCTCATTATTGATATTGAAATTAAACGACCAACATAGGATTTACGGGGTAGTATATCTACAAAAACCGGATGCAGTTATTTGTTTCAACAGTAGTGCCACTGAAGGGGTATTTATTGGGTGCGAAGTGTGAGTTATAAAAAAAACGAGAGGTTTGGTTGTGAATCAAAAAGAATGTTTAAACGATTAAGGAATGGTGTTCTTATAACGTATCAACTGATGAAAAAAAGTGATAATAGTAATAAAAAGTAGCTTAATAAGCTTTTGATGTGTAAGGAGACGCACATTTTCAATAACAAATCAAT
The DNA here is from genome assembly GCA_039619475.1 of Icerya purchasi. Classification (NCBI taxonomy): domain Eukaryota; kingdom Metazoa; phylum Arthropoda; class Insecta; order Hemiptera; family Monophlebidae; genus Icerya; species Icerya purchasi. Next base: position 318,212,855 of record CM077116.1, on the reverse strand, counting down.
TGATAGCGTTGCAAAAGTATTAAGGGAGTATTCTAGTCTAAAAGTATGAAAAAATCGAAAATTTTTTTTCTTTTCATATTCTGATAGTTTAGACATTTAAGAACATGTTCCTAAAAAGATTGTCCAAAATTAAAATTATTTACGTAGTTGCAGCTGTTGTAGGGACGCGGCAACTAAATCGGCTCAGTCGGAGCGGATCAAACAATAGACACGGTGGTAGACATTCTTCGACTACCTGAGGATAAATCAAACTCTTTTATACATTATATATATATATTTAAAAATCGATTAACTCAAGGCCATTGTAACGTATTTTGTTGAAATCATTTCTTGTTTAATGTTCAGTTTAGGTCAGTTTCGTTTCAATCTTCAAGCAACGCAAATATGCGTACTCCGTGTACAGTCCAAAAATATAAAATTTTGAGTAAATATTTTATTTATTAAGTGTAAAATAGATAAAACAAGTAACAAAGGAAGTGTTGTACGTCCGGATAGACAAAAACAAAAGAACATTAAGACTGTCAGGCGGGACGCAATTCGGACTGAACGCTCTGAAATCCGAGCTTCTGACACTTCAAAGGAAGCTAGGACTGCTCGCCTAGAACTTCCGAAAATGTACAATTTGAAGTAGAAGAAGAAGGTCCATTGTATGAAGCAGGAATCGCCGATTAAGAAAATCTAAGTATAACGTATCGTTCTATGAAATAGACTGCTGCTGAAACTTTACTTGAATCTTTCGAAACTTGAAACGCGTTTTCCTAGAAACTACTTTTTTTGAACACGGTTGACATCTCAAGTTCTAATAAACCGATTTACTTGAAATTGGATATATTGATCTTATTTATATATTCCTCTATAGCCCCTACCAGAATAAAGTCAAAATTTTGATTTTTACTATTTTTAAAAAATTTAGAAAAGTCAAAAAACAGGTAAAAAATCAATTTTTTTTTCAAACAGTCACCATTTTACGAGAACATTTTTTTTTTATCGTCTGAGGTAGGGGCTATAACCACATCCTTACTAATAATCTTTTTTTTTTCCAAATGACTAGAAGGGTTGGAATCGTGTCAACCAGGACACTCTCTTTCTTTTTACCCCTCCACTTCATGAGCCTATAACTTTGTGAATTTTGAATTTTTTTTTTTTTTTTTTTGATAATTTTTTTGTGCATTCTTAAAACATAAATAAATAAATGGTAAAAAAATTGATAGTAAAAATATTTATTGTTTTTTTTTTTTTTTATTGAACTTGAAAAAACCTCCTAAATTTCTAGACTAGAATATCCCCTTAATGAAGACGCTTAAGCAAATGAGAGAATTTTGTGTCGTTCGTTCGCAATCGTTCTTTATTTATTAACAGATTAAAAATTATCTACAGCGCATCTGTGTCAACTGAAGTACACACTGTTACGATAATTTGCTTTGCTGTTACTGTGACAGCGCAGCTGCACTTTCAAGGGCTGTCTGTTTTCGGTTGGTTTTTCATATTCAGACAAACAACTAGCCACATTCTAGGCAACAGCGGATCAGTGGGGGGGGCCCCAGCCCAACTTTTTTTTTGGAGTGGGAAGACATTAATCTAGAGAAGAATGAAAATCAATACGATTCCGAATGAACGATTTATATAAAATCGCTAGAATTATTTATTCAAGTATTTAAATAATATAATTTGATAAATAATTTTCGGAAACAACTGTGTTTTGAAAAAGATATTTATTCGCTTAACGTTTCGACCAGCTTACACTGGCCATCATCAGAAGCAAACTGAAGAACGGAGCGAAAATTGCGATCGACAATAACATTAAAATAAGAATCAGAAATCATGGAAAACCCAAATCAAAACAGATAACCTACCTCTAAACAGGAAAACCGACGTAACATAGAAAAAATATAAAAACAAAAAAAAAGTAATAATAAAAGGAACCAAAATGTAAACGGGAAAAACCGACAAAACGCATAACAACAGATAGATAAATTATAAAAACATAAGGAAAAAAAAAAAAAAAAAAATTAATAAAAATAAATAAAAGGAACTCAAAATCTAAACGGGAAAAACCGACAAAACGCATAACAACCGAAGATAAAATGTAAAAACATATGAGAAAAAAGGAATTAGAAAAATTTACAAAAGAAACAAAAAACATCGGGTCACAGTTGGGGCAGGGGGGGGAAACGAATAACAACTTATAAAAAATAAAACTGAAAACGTTGAAAACGCACGGAACAACCAAGTGAACAGAACAAAAATATGAAATATTACAACAGAAACAGTTGGATTACCTGAACAAGGACTGGGAACTACCTGAAAATTGCTTGGAATCCGCACCTGAGGACCCACTCGAAACCTATCCGGAAGAAGCACCAGAGGGCACGGCCCCGGGCATTGGACCAACGGAAGCTTAACCAAACGAAGTGAAACAAAGCAAATCCAACCGAAGGAAGAAACCACTGGGACCGGCGGGATGTGGGAACAAAAGACCAAAAAGAAATGAAAGGCGGTGGCGGACGTCTAGGTACCTAAAGGGACACAGTCAAAATTAAAACCAAATAACCCAGAATTGGAAAAGAAAAATGAAACCTACCTGGTCGCTGTTATAGATGCAAGTTCGTCAACCGTATGACTGGTTTCCATGCCGTGGGAACACGTAGACCTTCTTCTCTGTTGAAATTTGGCCATTTCTCAATTTCGATGGCTTCTCGAACCAACCTCCTGCCGGTGTGAACTTCCTTAGCTAAAGGAACACTATCCTCAAATTTGATAGTATGATTCGTTTTCAGCTGATGTTCCGCTAAGGCGGATTTGTGCACCCGCCTATGCGCGCAATCAGCCCTGTGCTCCTTCACCCTGGTTTCAATAAGCCTACTAGTCTGACCGATGTAGCTTAATCCACACGAACAGGGTATTTTGTATACGTAAAAACAATGTAAGACCAGTCTTCGGTACGTGTATGAAAATAAGGAACATGTTAAGAGGTCCAAAAGATAGTTTACCTCGGTTACACTGTGCCGGTGTATACAAGAAAATTATTTATCATGAGTAATCACTGTGAAAGCTTTAAATTTTTAATAATATAATTTGGTTTGAATTTTTCGTTGAAAAAAATATTATTTCTCTCTGAATAATTTTTATTAATGTTGCAAACAGAAAAACAAAACTTGAAAAAGAGGGGGAAAAAAGATTGTGCGACGATACTTTTAATAGAATTGAAAAATTGAAAATTTTCCTTGAAAAAGGTGTCATTAGTGAATTAGTTCTAATTAAATCTGTAGGTGATGTTTTTACCAATACAGTTTATTGTAATATAAATTAAGCCCCATTGTTGAAAGAAATGTCTAATTAAGAAAGAATATTGAGGGGGGGGGGGCTGCCAATACAGCGAATTAACGCTGGGCGCTTTTAGACAATTTTTACCGGGTTTATTTCTCGTTCGCGACAAAAACAGAAATTTTATTACTACAGATCCGTTCTTTTTGTAGGTCTCTATAGTGTTTCAGCCTCAACGATTTGGCCTCGTTCTATTTCGAAATAGATTTAATTCAGTGTTAGATAATTTTTTAAACGATATGTGTGAACAAGAAACGTATTAAAAACCGCTGATTTATTTTGTAAGAAAATTAATTACTGATGATTTCGCAGGTGTGTTTTTTTTGTTTTTTTTTGATTCAATGATTATTTTACGCCTTAAATATTATAACATAATTAAAGTGAAAACTCATTGACACTAAATTAAATTTACTTTAAAATTAAGGTCCAAACGTAACAGGGCCAAAACGATACGGCCTCAATTTTCTTGTTCATTACGTTTTCACTTCTTGGCATAATAGAAAAATTTGCAATCATGTCATCAACTTTCACGTTGTTGCAAAAAATTTAGTTTCAATAATAACGTAGGCAATCAGCATTGAAGTATCTGGTTAAAATCTTAAAGTAGAAAATTCGCATACACGTTTTTGGAATAATTAGTTCCGTTAAATAATAGTGATAATTGAAGCTGATTAAAAAAATAAATAAAACTAACACGATGCTATTTGACAACTTTGTTTTCAATCTCTATTCAAATACTTTTTTGGAGAAGGACTTTTCTGTTTTTGCCTACAGGCGGAAGAATTTATTTACGATTATCTTACTTGATTATTATGCAAAACAAAAGTTTATGACAAAGCTGAAGTATGTGATGTGATTTTTAAAATCTCGAAACAAACATCAAGAATTGATGCGGAATCTACGTTTTGATCCACAAATGCTTCCCTTGTATATTTCTGCATGAACTTCGGCGTAATTTTTTGTATACTCGGATAGAAAGTTTTCAAGTACGAACAGGAAACTCAAAATTGGATATAACGAAAACAAAATATAAACTGCCTACAAATTTTTTCACAATAATTTAATACACAAAAGATATCGGCGTCAAAGTTAATATACAATGGACAACTTAGAGGTTGTATACATATTTGGCAAGTTTTCTTCGCAGTAAACACCGTTCCTTTATCACCGATTAGAACGATACAACTTTTTCTGACTAAAAAAAATCAGTATTCTTTCCATTCTTTCTCCCTGGTCTCTTACATCTGTCCAAGCTCTTTCAAGGCTTAACAAACAATCGTCTCGTCTGGTGGCTTGAGCATAATAATCTAGTCCCTTCAAATATGTTCGGTTTTCGCCCCGGGCTGGGCCCGATTGATTGCATCTTTCCTTGCAGAATTCACGAGGGTGGAGCGTTTACGTCTCCTTCGTTCCAGCACTCTGAATCTTTCAGACTTCCTTCTTTCTGCTATATCTTCTCAGCCGAATCGACCTTCATTCTTCGTGCCATTTATCTTATGTCCTCTACAAGTGGAGGTCGCAAGTTCCTGATCGTTTCCAACTCTAAAATCTTTCTTCAAGCTATCTCCTCTCCTCCTTCTCCTTCCTCTGACGGTACCATTCTCCCAATTCTCGTTTTCACTTTGTTCTCATCCCGTTCCGTCCTCGCAGACTTTCTATGAGTTCCTAGTCATAGAAGGCAAAGATTCATCCTATTTTTCTATATAATCTAATTTCAACACAAAAGAGTATAAAAAAAAGTTGACAAGAACTCCCGCTATAAAAGGACTTTATTTTTATTCGCTCTACATTGTATATGGCTCATTCTATAAAGATTCAACGAGCGAAAAAAATCGATCGCTTCGATTATTTTTTAAACCTTCGGATCGTAATCTACATTAAATTTTCCCTCGAATGTAGCGCAATATCAAAATTTACATCGTAAATGATTTAATTCGAAAATGAAAAAATCACTTTTTTTTTAAATGCCGTAATTTTGGCTTAAATTATCGTATCGGGACGTTTTTTTTCAAAATGCGAAAAATTTTATCAGCTTTTACCCGGCTTCTTTGATTTTTAATTACCGATAAATTGAAAAAACCGAAACAAGTGATTTTTTTCGAAATTAAATATCTCAAAAAGGCCACCTCCGATTTGGATGGATTTTAAATGTTTTTTAAGGCCAAATGAGCTGATTCTATGTGGCGCTAAGCGCCAATGATTTTTGATATGAAGACAAGAAGGAATAAAATTGGATGAAGAAGTGGGAGGCGTTTTATTAAAAAGCGATAACCGAGAAGTGAACGACGAATGAATAGAGGTTGAGTGGCAGCTTCGGATAAAATCGCAAGATTGGGAGAAGATTTCAAAGCGCCAGTGCATAGACGCGAGCAGGAATTTTGAATTGAATCAAGTTTGGAAAGGAGAGATTTGGAGGCATTTCCATAAATGAAGGAGCAGTAGTCGAGTTTGGACCGAATACCTGATTTGTAAAGAATTAAAAGAATAGATCGACAGAGAAATTATAGATATGATTAATATGCTCATGAAACGTGAGGCGACTATTTAAGAGAAGGCCGAGGTAACACATGGAATTAACAGTGGGAATAGGAATACCAGATACACTGATGTATGTATATAAGAGCACGATTGAAAGAAGCGGAGAGAAAAAAGTATGCAGGAAAACTTGGAAGGGAAAAGAATGAGGTGTTGACAAGAAAGGGCATTGCTAAGAAGGGACAACGAATGATTTAACTCGTTGGTGGCGAAGGGCAGATCATCTGAGATGTAGTAAAGTAGAATGTCATCAGCGAAAAGAAGAGAGAAAGAGGGAATAGGAAAAGAATCAATATCAAAGGAGTAATTATTAAAAAGAGCGGAGCCGAGGCAGGGAGCCCGAGGAAGCCCGCGATAGATGACGCATCTGAAGGTAGAAAGAGAAGGAGAAGAGAGATAAAGTGTTCTATGTTGGAAAAGGTTGATTCCACTAAATGGCAATGTGTCACTTTTCCCTGTTCTGGGGGAGAAACAGGTTTGCAAAGAAAATGGCTATTTTTTAATGCGTATGTCCGAATGCGATAATGTTCAAACCCCGGCATATTATAAACAACCACCCTCATCTTCAAATTTCAGAATTAAACGTTATAAACCACATTCAATTGTGCCTAAGTATGCAATGAGCGTTTATTTACGGCGGCTGCGTATGTAGAAATAGCCTTTTTTTTTGGCAAACCCATATCTCTGGAACGGGGCAAAAGGGCGCATTGACATTTGGTGGAAAGATAGCTCATTTTACCCTGATATTCAAAATTCGTGCAAATCGACAATGGCTTTTTCGAGATATTCAATTTCGAAAAAAAATTACTTTTTTCGGTTTTTTCAATTTATCTTAAAAAGTTTTCAAGTGATTAAAAATCTAAAAAAAAAAAACAAAAAAAAAACGGATAAAATTTCTTACATTTTGAAAAAAAAACGTCCCGATATGATAATTTTAGCCAAAATTACGGCCATTCGAAATAAAGCTTTCACGATGTAAATTTTTTGATATCGTGCTACAAGGCTCCAAAAACGTTTTTCGAGGGAAAAAACAATAAGTGTCTCTCACGAAATATAATATAGATTACGTCCCGAAAATTTTAAAAAAATCGAAGAGATTGTTTCTTTTTTCTCGTTGAATCCATACGTAATGGGCCAAATATGTATGTATGTGCATGTGTATGTACATGTATATATATGAATATACATATATTATATGCGTAGCGAGTTACTTCAGTAATAAAATCAAGATTAATTTTTACTTTAATCAACTGCTAAAATTTAAACACAACTTTTCAATTTCAAATAGTTAACAAAATATATTCAATGCTGTAATTCAAACAAATTTTTTCAATTTAAATCAACCGCCAAAAGTTGAATTTACGTGAAACTTTATACGAAATTGTGTATGCTGATCAATTAAAGTTATCCTCGTTTTTAATTAAAAATTTAATAATTAAATTAGGTTTACTCGATATTTTTTAATTCAATCGTCTGCCTATTTTTCTATTTACAATCGATAATAAGATAAGTGGTAATATTTTATTACGGGAAATTAAAAATTTTCATACTATTTCATTCATTTTATTAGTATTAATATTATCGGAATAGACCGATTTCGATACAATAATTAATTAATAGGTACTTCCTTCGTCAGAACCAGATGGAGCTTTTAGTATGAAAATTCTATTTTTAGCGCAATATTACTTTTATTAATATTATTATGAGGTTGTCTAATAAAATCAAAAGTAAGAATGAATTTATTACCTTTATAGTTAAATCAACGTAATAAAAAGGTTCGATTTTAGCAGATTTAAAATCATAGGAATTCTCATGGAATATGCAAATTTTCCAATTTATTGATTCTTCTGAATAACTGTTATTATTTATTAGCAACTGAACATTTACCGGCTTCGAAATTACTGTTTTTGTATAATTAGTTTAAAAAGACATTTATCTGAACTACCTCAATATCATATATGCAGGCTCATGTATATATATATGTATATACCAATAAATATTAGTTATAACAAATGTTGTTAGTCTTTCCAGAAATGTTTTTATGTTATATACCCTGCCAGTTCATAAATTCAAAAATATATTTATCATTATTGAATCATTTTTTTATCAACAATGCTTTGTTATTATCTGCACGATATAAAATTTCTGCTCTAATAAACAAATCATCGATTATAACTTTTTTTTTTTTTAACACGTAAATCATCGATTGCTCTTGTACTTTTCCATCTATAAACAGCATTTTCAATCTGGTTTCTAACATCAAGCCCTCTCCTTTACAAAATGGTATTGTTAAATCGCTTAAAAACACAACTATCAATTCGCTTGAATTTTCTAAAACACTTATATCGTCATCATTCCGGCTGTGATAAATAAGTTTGAAACCTAAATTTTCAGTATATAAATTATTACTGCGTTCTTCGTAAGAAGCATATTCCATAACGGTGGTACTTACAATTACTGGAATTACCACGTTTTTTTTATTTTAATGTCTAAAAATAAATATGCGACAAAATTATCAATTATCTTTTATTAAACATGAAAATATTAGTGACGAAGAATTCAGAGATATAGAGGAAAAAGTAAAAAAGTGTGAAAACGTAAAATATTAAATATTAAATGAAAATACGGAAGTTAATTCGTGTGAATATATTAAAGAGAGGCTCTTATCGAACAAAGTAAATTATTAGGAAGAAATTAAGGAACGGAAGTTTTGAAAAAGAATTTTAATTTGTAAGTTGTAACAGGTTATTAACCCATCAAAATTTTTATTGCAGAAGATAAAAATTTCGCTTTATCAGTTTTGTGGCGTTACATGATGAATTTATCAATTTATATTCGCAAAATTCCATTTTGTTATAAGAGTAAAATAATAACACATTTGAATTTTGAACAAAGCGAATCATGAGTAGAATGTATATATTTTTGATTAAGAACTCTTTTAATTCCCAGGTGAGAATATAATATATATATATATATATATGTACATTATATATATATATATATCGAATACAGAAGGCATATTTCACTGAATAAACTGAATCTTAAGAAACAGTTCTTGCTCGTCATTTATTCCTTCCTCGATTTGATCCCTTCACAATGTATCAAGAATCAAACACCATTCATAATCCGTTTAAATTAATAATTGATAGAAACCGATTGTGTTGGAGGTATGTTCTATGAAGTTGCTGCCCTAGTAAATAATCATGTACTAAAAGCCAAAATGTACCTGTATGGCATATTGGTGCTGGCCAGTGTGAATGGCACGACGTTGGTCCGATAGATATCATTAATTTTTTCCATTACCCTTCTTTTGCTTAAAAAAAATTATTTTCGTTAATTTTCAATAGATAAGCGAATACATTCACAAATTTATCGTTTCTATATAAAATGGAAGTCTATGATTCTTTTGTTGATAAAAATAAATTTGATATTTTAAAAATATAATTCCATAGTTTAAGCGGCCGGTTGAATAAACAAAATCGAAATATGAAAATCCGATGGATATACTATTTGGAATAAGTTACAACACTTACAGATGTAAAAGAAAAAATATGGAACCTTTTTTGCTCGGTATTATAACTTATTTAAGTGTTTCATCAACACTGGGACTTACAGACTTCATGCGTTTAGGAAAAAATCCGAATTAGTTCTCTAATGATTTACCAGACATTTCTTTAAAAATCTAAGAGGAAAGAAAAATCGTTCGATTCATTCAATTTAATTTAATTTACCGCTACCGTATCTCGGGAATTCAGCCAGTGAATGAAAATCCATTCACTTCGTGTAAGCCTTTGATATAATTTATAAATAGTCAAAAAGAGAGAAAAAAAAGCACATCTAAAATATGTAAACCGAAAATCTACAATTTACAATAAACGTCAATAGAAGATGTAACAAATTTTAATGACCTTTTAAGAAAAGTAACGATTTGTAAACTTTATTTTACTTGACTTTTCTCTTATTAAAAAAAAAAAAAAAAAAATAAAAGATATTCTCATTAGTAAATAGATTTATCTAATCGATAAAATCGTAATTCCAAATAGTAGTACAATGCGTCTATGGGAGAAAAAAAATAGCTTATATTTTTCCGCGAAAATGAAAACTTTTTCTTTTTTTTGAATGGAAAATGGAACAGCCCTGTTGTAGAAGTTATTTTAACTTGGCTGTTTTGACGCTGACCAAAATCATTTAAAAAAATACGACGTTTTATCTGCGCTTCATTGCGTAACGTCTTAGAGCAAAACTGCAAAAAGTATGTCATAAAATAACGGTAAAACTGAATATTATACACACTTTTCTAGATATGTCGAGAGAAAAAAGAAAAAGAAAAAAACAAAAAAAAACTAGTAGAAACTAAATGAAAATAGAAGCTTAAATTAGTTGAAAGACAAACTTTACGTCACGAAATTTTAGATAAAAGAGTAAATAAGATAAACTCATCATCATCTCTGTATTAAGAGCTCTTGCTCTTGTCGTTGTAGTTTAAGCCACTTTTTCCTATCTTACGCCATGTTTTTAATTTGTTTATACGTCATTTGCCTTTTCATTTTTATTTGATCTGTCCATGTAATCCGAAGTCTTTTCCGCTTTCCCTTTCCTTCTAATTTACCCTCGATTACTATAGTCGTAAAATAAACTGGCAGAATTTCAATTTTCAATGCTTTTGTCTATTTATTAACTCTGCTGGCCGAAATCGTAATTTCTAACGGAATAAACATCGATATTCATGAACACGAATTTTTCAGGCCGTACGAAGTTTACGTGTAATCATAAGAATGTAATTCTTTCAATAAATATAAAATAAATAAATTCCCCTTATTAACGAATAAAAATAAGCGTAAATTAATTCACTTTAATAAATTGAAATACTACCTCAATTTAAAGAAATGTTTTCCGATATACGCCGTCATCAGCTAACAGTACACAGTACACACTCGAATAAAATTAAAAACACACTAAAGAGAAATATTGCAGTTACATATATATGTCATAGGAAAATATTAGGTGAATGGCGATAGAGAGAACTATTATAATCATAGGCCTGGAAAAATTGTTTACAAAGACGGTAAAATATATAAAAAATCAAAAGTGGGATTTTGTTTAAAACGCAACAGCGAATTTAACGGGAAGAATATTCAAAACCAATATTAAGAATATATTTGCAAAAAACAAAACTCGAATAGGAGTAAAATTTTCCTATTAAAAATTCGGCGTCTGCAGATGATAATTCTCGCCTCGTTGCAAAAAAGCAAAAACAATTATACGTAAACAGAAATATTATTGCAAATGTTCATCTGTATAGCAATGTCCCCGCTGTATATGTACGCGGGGTAATATCCGTTATGTAATAGTATATATTTCATCACGAAACGAAGGTATTACGGCTTTATCTGGTTTTAATTAACGATGTAAATAATACTCTTTATAAGCAATCCGCGGCGGAAATAGGGAACATCCCCCCTCTCCATAGAACCAAAACCTCGATGAAGAAATTTGTTACAACAGAGAAACTTAATTTATACCATACGTTTTTTATTAAAATTTTAAACGCAACTATCATCGATCTTTTACCTTTTATATTTATTTTCAATTTTTACTTTTTTAATGTAAATGAAAATAGTTCAATGAGAAATATATGTATATACTCTTTTTTTTACTTGCTCACGAACAAAGAATTCGGATTACTAACTAAAATAAAAAAGAAGTAAAGTCTAATAAAAATACTACCTTTCTTACTGTTTCCAATAATTTACTATTCAAATTCTAAACTACCACATTTTTAGGTATAATTTTATAATTTCGTTTTATTTTTCACCCCTATTAAATTATAAAAATTGTAATAATTATGTATTTTTAAAAGATTTATAAATTTCTAAAAATTATGAAACAAGGTATTTCTCAAATTTACTGTCTACCCCGTATAAGATATTACGTTATTATATAACTTCCCTTCCCAAAATGTCTCACTGGATCCGCCCCCGTTATAAGCGAATTGTTTAAGTATTGATCGCCTATTTTTTACAGTTGCTATTTTCACGGAATTTTCTCGAACAAAAGACCCCGATCAATCGATTTATATTTAAACCCCTTAAAACCCCTTAAAACTCCTTAAAAACCGTTAGAATCCCTTAAAACCCCTTAGAATCTCTTAAAACCCCTTAAAATCCGGTAAAACCTCGTAGAACCCCCCTAATTCGTGAATTTCATCGAAATCATCAGAGCCGTTCTCGAAAATCTAATTACATATATGATATACACAATTTTCGCTCACAGTATAAGATAATAATGTACAATTCCATTAGAGTAAGCGGTGTAAAGGGCGGTTTATCGTTAATTTAAACGCAGGCAGAGGACGAATGTAAAAATGTAAACATGAGAATTACACGTAAATCAGGTGTGGCGGGTGTGTAAATGACTTACCAGCGCAGTATAGATAAGCGTTGAAGCATTCTCGCTGGGAACTACGGCAGCAGAAGAAATCATCCATGCGGAAGAAGAGAGGATCAATAATAAAATTCCGATCAGGCGATTTGTGGAAGTTTGATTCGGACTCATGGCTACGCTGAAGAAATCACCTACGCGATTACTGTACCGGAACGAAAATCACTGTCAACACACTCGGTGTTGGCCGGAAACTCCAAAAAAGCGAGCGAACGACTATAAAAGTCACCAGAACATATTACCGCTGGCAGATGGTGTAGCGAAGCAACTGGCTAATACGTCCGACATAGTGTAGCACGGTACGCGCGACCGACGATGCAAATTGCGGCTAAACTATTGTCTTACTGATAACAACGTTGTACTGACAACGATTGTCCGAATGGCAAATGTCTGATAAGAACTTTCAACGGCTGAATGGAACCGCGATAAGCTTAGAACAATGTTGGGAAAATGTCGCGACCATCACCAATTTAGACGTTTATTAATTATAAATGGCTTTCTCTTTTTATGTAAATTGCGCACGTTCCGTACGGTACCTTATGACAAAATTGATCGAATTTTAAAGATAATTACGCAATCATTGATAACAACGAAAGGCCATAAATAACCGAAATAAAATGACGCGCCGATGATTTATTTACAATTACCACCGTGCGGCTGGTACGCTCCGGAATACAAACCTCATAAACGTTTTCAGCTAAGGCCAACGATAAAATTCGTTTATCTGTTTACCTGTTTCCTGTAATTAAATCGAAACTTTAATTAGCAACATATTTATAGCGCTCGCGAGTTTTTACCAACTTCGAAAAAAGAGCATATGGTTTTTTTTGGTTTTTTTTTTTTTTATTATTAACTACTTCGACCGGTTTTAATCAATTCGAAAGTATGTTATTCTTAGTTGTTACTCCTTGGATTTCCTGGTCCCTATTGCGCCTCCTACATCATGTCTCTTCCCTCCCAATCCATTATCCAAGTGTTCCTTCATGCTGATCCGCTCCCTTCTTGTTGCTTTTGTTAATCTGTCAAAAAAAAAAAAAGAAAAAAAAACATCGAAAGTGTACCGGCAAGTTATACCGTTGAGAGTGTTAATATGTATTCAGTAGTGTCATTAAAATAAACGTTGAAAAATGGCTGTTTCGAGGTAAATTTTTACTGGTAATACGGCAAACAGCTCTGACACTTGAAATATTATCAATGCTATTTACCATGGATAAATATAGATTGGAAAATTAACTAATTTACAATATCATTTCACCCTGTTCTGATCGTTATGCAAGCGCGCTTTAATTTACAATTATATAAAGTAAATCCATGACCCTTTGACAGGACATGTTGAGGATCATTGTAAAATTAAACTTTTCATAATGTACTTAAAGACCTAATGGATCTGAAGAGAATATTGGGGCTAATTCCTTTCTCATCCTTTACTTTTCCAGATTTCTCTGGAATAAACAATATTCAATTTCAGATTAGGTATATACTTGGAAGCAACTTGGATTCGGAACAAATATTACACAGACATAGATTCGAAATAAGGAATCTAAAACTGCCATAACGAAACTTATCATTGACGGAAATCTGCGTAAAACTTTTGACCGTTTCGAATGATATATCTCGGTCAGCGGTAGTATCGTAAGGGCATATCGAGGTAAGCATTATTAAGTACTGACGAGAAGAGTGATCATCGGATAGCGTTAAACAAAATCCAGTGAAAAATTTTCATCGAAATATAGGAGAAAATAAGAAAAATTTTAAAATGAAGCTGTCGACGAGACTTATAAAGTAGTAATGTTACTCTTGCCGTATTGAAATGTAAATTATATTTGAACAGAAATAATTGAAACCCCCCAAGCGCGATTTAAAGTTCATCACTGATGGAGTTTGAACATTATTGTACTTCTTAACCAATACGCAGCTCTCTCTATAGAGTACAGAAAGTAGCATCATTCATTTTAGGCTGGTCTATACCCCCCGTCCAGTAGTAAATATTGGATGGTTTTGGCGCTAAGGCCGAAAAGGCCGCAAAGTTCGCCGCAAATGGTGTAAAGGCTGTGCATGTACAAATGATGCAAAGGCCACAAACGTCACAGCTGGCAGGCCCGACGTTACAAGCTAGACTACGTGCAGAATGTAAAAATTATCGTCGTTTGGTTACCGCGCACGCGCTGTCCGATCGCGCTACCTCGATTTTTCAACATTCCAGGCGTAAGTATAGTACCAGGGTTTCAAAAAATTCCATCCCGTAGACCCGGGCACTCATGTTCCCACGTGCACCGCATTCTATTATTGTGCGCATGTATTATACTAGTCTCTGCATGTAATAGCTATATGGCGTAATTTTTAATTTTAATTTTACGGAAGATCGGAAGTACAACGTTCGAAACTCGACACTTAGAACCTAAATTTTAACGAAATTTTCCAAGTCGCGTTCTGTTGTCGCATTTTTTTTTTTTTTTTTTTAGTTTTAATTTTTATTTTACAAGACGTACAGAAAAATACGTAATTTTCATCCGCCATGCAGACGATTGAATCATCTTTGCAACGGACATCTCAATCAGAGTGCATTTTCTTTGTCTTATTTCACTAGCACTCAGCACGAACTTTTTTCGTCAATCATAGACGGGAGAGGGTGGATATACATATTGTTTTTCCCACGTCTCGGAAACTTCTTCTTCTTCGTGCAACCCGATTCGGGTATAGCTTAACCACTTTTCATGGATTCAACCATATGACGAAATGAGTCTCGATTTCTTGCAATCTGGAACAATTCTTCTACTTTTGTAACTCCAGTCCATTGCTTAATATTTTGGAGCCAAGAAATCCTTCTTCTTCTTCGTCCCCTCCTCCCCTCTGCCGCTCCCATCATAATTGTGTGCAGAAGGTGAACCATCGAATAATATTTGTCAAGACACGTGCTGCTTACTTTTGAAGATGTATAGAAAAATATGTAATTTGCATCAGCCGTACGAACAATTGCATCTTCTTTGCAACTGTTGCCTCAACCGGGTGCATCATTTTCATTGTCTTATTTCACCACCACTCAGCACTCTCACGGTCAAGGTTGACTATTAGCGCTCGCTTACGCCACACAACACGCTTCATTTTTAGGGATGCATACATCGAAGCCGTTTCATTATTTGTAAATAGTGTTAGTTGTTCATAGTTTGTAGCGCACGCGTTAAATGCACCTCTATTAAAGTTTAGTAGTTATTTTAAATTTTTTCGTCAGGAAGCCAGTTTTATAATTTTAAAAGTATGAGTCGGTACTAATACGCTATTATCAATCCAAGAATTTTCCGAACCACTGACGAACGATTTTCCGCATTTACGTTGAATAACACGTTCAACCAAGTATACGTTGGTGAAAAATAAAATTCGGTACCGTGATATCCATATGTAAATAATTCGGAGATTCAACACCTCTTTTAGATAAAATCTTTTCCAGCTCTTTAGCAATTATCGAACCAGTTTTTCTCTTTACAGGAACTGTCCAAACGTATTTAGAAAACATGTTTAGAATAAATTTATGCTCTCCATTAAATCGCGCATATTGCGTCATATCAACCAAATCCGCTTTCCACAAATCATTTATGCCTAAAAGTTGTACACATAGTGTTTGATATCGTTTCCTCGCAGGACAATGAAGTTCATCGACAATGTCACTTTGTAGCGATGTTGATACAGATGTTTGTTTAGTGGGCATCCTTTTTTTTTTTTTTTCTAATAATCAACGAGGTAATCGAATATATCCTTCCACAGCCAATTCTTCCAACTATCGACTGAATCTCGTTATCTACACTGGTATTTTCGCTTTGTTTAGACGCGTGCAGTAATTGTAGTTCATTCGGATCATTTCAATACTCGTATCGAGGTCTTTTAAGACTTGTTCTAGCAATACGAGAAACTTTTCGGTTATCGAAGACATCTTTATAATAACCACGTCCTACGTTAGGTCGAAACAATGGACGAATTATTTTCTTATATTTCTTAGTCGGACTTCTTTTTAAAGGTAAATTCTAGTATTTATTTATATAGTGATAAATCATCTCTCGTATATATTCGGTTTTCTCTTTATATTTGTCTCCAACAGTAAATGCATCAGACCCGGGGTCTACCGGAATTTTACACGAATACTTCCTTTTCCTAAATATAATTCTCCGAGTTCTTTATTCCACAAAATGGGCATTAACCATAAACTCGTCGGCGATAAGATTATACTTTATTCTGTAAATCGGATCCTTTGGTATGTGATCATCTCCATCAATACGGATCGATCCTAATCCTGGCGGGTTGCTCGGGATAGATCCGAGATTAGTGCCAGTTTCCTCATCCGAAAAAGCCATCTTTTCTTTTTCACATTGTTTTTTCGGCTTATGTAATGTCTCTCGATTATCCGCTAACGGTTCTGTAATTGGTTCCGGCACAACAGCGGCTATACTCGTGACAGATTTGGCTTCATTTTTAACGAATTATATTTATCGGTAATATCTTTACGTAATTTTTCCAATTCCTCATTAAGTTATATTCATTCCTTAATCTTTTTCATATCATTCACCGAACAACTCGTCACTTTGTTTTTCATCATCTTTGTTAATCTTTTTACCATCATCAACAATTATAAACTCGTCAAGACCTTTCAAAAGCGCCCTTTATATACTTCACTCTCCTTATCAATCACTAGAAACCCGTGATTATACCGCCAACACAATCCGCAACGTTTTTTAAATTCTACCATGGATCACGTGACGTTAACATGTTCTTCGTATATGTGACTCATATTTACATCATCCTGCGCAAAGACTATGATAAAATTGGCATTATCCCGTATCATATGTTTCGGTATCTTTACACACGTCTGACCAAAGATAAAAATAAAACAATCTATACTTTTATGTCGACTCACTGAAAAGTAATCTCGTAGAAAAGGGATCGATCATTGCAAATTGGAACATCGTCGAAAATAAATATCGAATTTTGATTAATCGAATCTGGTTTAGGTACAAGTGCGAGTAGATTTTAAGACGAGCAAAAATATACCTGAAAATACCCTAGTTTACGTACTTAGAATACGCGACAAAACAACCAGCTGTAATATGCTTGAATTGTAAGGAGAGGCGACGAAAAAAATAGTATAAACAGCCGTGCATTTAATAATAGTATTTTATTTACCGCATTATGTTCTTTACAGTATACGTCGAGTTTTGTTTTTCACGTTTGTGTTTATTTTTATCAAATAAATTTTCTACTTCGATCAAGTGCGTTTCTCCTTCGGTTCCTGTCAAAATGAGTAGTCCGATCGATGTTACAATAGACTTTCAACGTTTTAAAAATAATGATAACGCCTACACATCATTAAAGAACTCGCTATATTATCTTTAGACGGTGAAATTCAATTTCATCGTGGTGTTCATAAACCGCCGCCGTTCGATTCGAATACATTATCCAATAGTAAAAAACGCACAAATTTACGGGTTACGCGAAATTACGAGTATTATTCAATTCCGTGGAATTACAGAAATATATCTATCGATTTGAAAAATGTTTTAATAACCTGTCTACGAGCCCTTTAAAAATCCTTACGTTAAAGGAGATGACAAAATCGAAAGTATATGGGAAAAGCTGATGGGAAGGTCGCTTACAGATTAGGAAATAATTGATTTAGAATCACATTATGCGACCAAATTTGAGAAATTTAAATAATAAGACCAAACGCAATTTCGAATGCTGTAAAATGTAACGCGCCCGTTGATGGACGAATTATGTTCGTTAGCAAATGTTCATGCAATGATTGTACAAGAGATGAAATAATTATTCGAGGTCCTGTACGTAACGAGATGAGCAATGAAAACTACCCAAGGCAGTAGGACGGTCGTCATTTTTCAAATAGCATTTTGAAAGAGTAATGCCAAATGGGGGGGAAACATTCAAAAAAAGATAGCTCCTCGTATACTATAAATCGGCGGATGAAATATATTGTTTTTGCTGCCGTTTATTTAACACAAATTCCCCCTCGAATTTGGGAAAAGAAGGATTTGACGAGTGCAGGCACGTATCAACGCGTCTCAAAAGTCACAAAGTTCCTCAGATCACCGACATGCTATGAACAGTTGAATAGAAGCGTCGATTAGTCTGAAGAACTTCAGTGGAATAGACAAGCACTTGAAAAAACAAATTGAAGACGAGAAATCTCGGTGGGTTGCTATCCTCGAACGAATGATGTCCATAGTATTTTTCCTAGCAGGCAATAATTTGTCATTTAGAGGGAGCTCTGGATCTGAAACTTTACCACTCCTAATAATAGCAACTTCCTGGGTTTAGTGCAACTACTAGGAAAATTTGCTAATGTTATAATGAAGCACCTTCGCCATGTTGTAAATAAGGAGACCAACGCCCATTATTTTGGCAAATAGATTCAAAACGAGTTAATTGGCTTACTTAGAAATGAAGTTTGGAATAATATTTAAAATATAGTAAAGTCAGCTAAATACTTCTCCATCATACTGGACTACACTCCTGATGTAAGCCACGTTGAACAATTATCACTAACATTCTATTTTGTCAACACTGATGACGAAGCAGTCGACTTGCAAGCCAGTAAGTGATTCTTCGGGACTCACTGGCCTCTTTCTTGATACAATTGTACAAGAGTTTGATCTGGACATGAACGATTGTCGAGGTCAAGGATGCGATAATAGTGCGAAAACATGACAACAGTAAACAAACGTGCCCATACCAGAATTCTTAACCAATGTTCTCGAGCAATTTCTAATCGATTCGACTGTCATAGCCTGAATTTCAGATGCAGCCAAAACACCTGTTAAATCAATATGATTAGAGTCCATACTGTTGTGTTATAGTTGATTACCGTAAATAAAATAATTAAACATACAAAAAATACAACGATATATACATAGTTTATAATATAAAATACAACACCGACTAGTTTCGGATATTGAAATCCATCTTCACGGTGTATATGAATAATAAGTTAAAATTAAAACAACAATAATAATCCGTTAACATTAAAATATAGTCACCATTAACTAAAGAAATTTACATATCACAGTGTATTAATTATTGACTAATTATTAATTAATTTAAAATATAAAATTTTTAAGTTTAACATTTATAAAAAACACAATTTAAGGAACCAGAAAAAATGTAAATTATATTAAAATTAAAATTAAAAAATTAAATTTAAAATTGAACAATGTAATATTAGACATTAAATAATGGATTATTAAACGGCAAGTTATTATTAATAATGTTATCTTTGTGTTTGTGGATGTAATAATTTTCAGCAAAGCCTAAACATTTACTATCTTTAATAATTTTTAATACTGTCAAGTTCTCTTCTATATTATTCCCTACCATACTTTCGCCAAACATTTAATTTTAGAAAAACGTATGATTTTTGTAATTCATGCATCGATTCGGTTAAGTCTTTTTCAGTGTTCATTTATTGAAGACGCTCGTGGAATTAGTAATTTTGGAATAGAGAGAAAATTTAGTAGAGTTCGATATATGGAATAGGTGAGGAATATGTGTAAAAGTTTGAAGTAATTAAGATGGGTTTCACAAAAAAATTGATAATAATAGATGCAGCATGGATAGGAAAGTGCAATGAAAGCATTATACTTCCGAGAGCAGGAAGATAGACGTTGTCAAATGCATTAGGAATAAAGGCTGCGATAATGAAATCTCTGTTTACACAAGAGTTATACATATTAAAAAGAAAAAAACTAATGCAGTCAGGAGGATCAAGACAAGGACGGAAACCAAATATGTTATCGAGAATTAAATTATTATACTCGAGGAACCAAAAAAGCGTTTATTCAACATGTTCTTAAAGAAATAAGGAGCAAAAGAAATCAGATGAAAAGGAGTTTTTTCTATTTGGTATAAAGTATAACGATAAAAGAGTTCTGAGAAAAGAATCAAATATATTTAGAGGAGTCTAGAAAGACCGATCAGGAAGGTGTTTTAGGATCATACCATCAATTTCGGGAGAAGATTTGGAGGAGGAATTATTTTAAAAAGATCAAAGTTCATTAAGGCTGAAGTTAGAAGATAAGAAATATATGGAAGAGGGTGAAGTGAAAAAGGGGTAAGTTGAAGCTTTTCAAGGCTGGGGATATGGAGGGTGGAGCAGTGGAATCTATGAACAGTATCAGTCTATCTTGAAGGATATTAAGGTTAGAGGGACGTTCCGATAAAGGAATTCTGAAAGGACTTGATTTATGCGTTAATTCGATATGAGACAGCGAGAAAAAATTAAGTTTAAAAAACTTATTGGAATGTAAACATGCTAAAGAAATAATGTAAAAATATTCCGCTTGAGTGAAGAGTTCTATGATCGATATAGATTGTTAATATCGATGTAATAGCGTTACGGAATACGAAATTCTCGAGAAAAAAGAAAAGAAGTCAATGAAGCAAATATTTACTAGAAAAATTTATTATGAAGAGTGTATGTTTTTGTTTCAGAAATAATAGCATAGTCCTTGAACACTATTGAAGAAAAAAATAAAGTAATTATATCGAACGTTTCGCCGTACCAGTAATTAAATTCCCGATATCTTTTTAGATCTCTAAATGAACCGTTAAAAGATAAAATATTTTAATTTGTTACGCGCGATCAGTCGAAGTAATAATATATTTTGCACAAATAAAGATAAACCGGGATGCAGTACAGGATTGAAAATTACAATACTCGATTTTATAGAACAAAATAGTGGGCTATGATAAAAAATAAAACTCAATTGCTCGCAACGAATGTTGTAATGTGTAACTCTATACGCAATCACTTCTTATGAGAAATTTAAAAATTAAGCATTCTGTAATATTAAACAATAGGAATAACAAGCATACGACTGATACAGATAAAATTAAAATATTTAAACTTTTGAAATTGTAATCAATTGTCATACTGGAAAAAATGATAAATAATAAAAATACCAAAATGACAACCTCTCTCCCCCCGGTGGATAATACTTCGAATGAAATTTGAAAAATAATAGACAAAGGTCGTAATAAATTAACAATGTCAATAAATCAATAAATTAAAAAACTGACTTCTAACAATTTTCCGAAAAAGATAAAAAACATCCTCGTCCATACAATTATTTAGCGTTAACTGTAAAATATTTAAAATTAATAATATATATGAAAATTGAACGATGAATCAAATTAACAAGATGGAGCACCAAACGTCGATTCAAAGCATTTCATTCCAAAACTGATAACTTCATATACATTAATATTACGCGTATATATTTAATTTCATTTTAAAATAGCTTTTGCCGATTTTTTTTTTATAGATTTCATTCTATTTTGAAATTGAAATATTTGTACTCTTTGTTTACGATTCCCTTTCGGTAATTAGATAAATTTTTAAATTAAAACAATTATTTATTTCTATTATTAGGTATTACTAAGCACGTACATGAACAAAAAAAGTATCTATTATATTAAAGTAGCATCGTATTTCATAATAATGTGTACTATATATATATATATATATATATATATATATATATATATATATATATACATGTGTGTGTGTGTGTGTGTGTATGTGTATGTGTATGTATATGTATGTATGTATTTGTGCATAGTTGATTACTGCAAAACACGCTGGTTTTTTAATAACACATTTCTGATTCGTGTTGCTCGTTAATTTGAATTATAAATTTTATTTCATTTAATAATAAAATATATTATCACTGTGGAACATTTTAGAGATTGATATAACTTCCCTATATTCAAGAAAGCAGCTGACGGGAATACACTTCAAAAAATACGTTAGACCATCAGCCAGATATGCAGACTTCGTGTCTACACCGATAGTGCAAAAACCAGTACTTCAGACCGGATGTCAGCAACGTGCTCCTATGAAGATCCCCGCTATTCCGTCGTATTAAGTAACTGCTACTCACTATAATCGATTCTCAGTTATGCGGTACCTTGAATTGTTTGCAGTATATCTACCTGGTCAACAGCCATCTGCAAAAACTTTTCTGCCCATCAACCCGGTGAGATCACTTGGTTTTTTTTGGCTCGTGCTCCAGAAACATGCACACTTGCAAGTCAGACTAAACTGATCCTGTTTAATCTATCAAAAGAGATCTGCAAAGTTGCCATCTTATGGGTTCTTGGTCTATCTGGAAATGAAAGAGTCGACGTCGTTACTTAAGCAACAAAATATACCGTGTCGTCCCACTACCATCAATAAAAGAACTGTATCTATTGTAGCGCGGACAGGAATGGGCGTCACACTAGACTTTCCAAGAAAATATTTTCAGCTCGATTAGCTACACTACCAAATATCGGCAGTCGCTCGCGGGTGTGTCCCGTTATTTCATTAATTGTACGAGAATCGAGACGTTCTAGTGTTAAACTTGAGCTCGCAGAACTGCTTATTTCAAAGTTCATCAAAGTTAAGTTTCTGCGTTAAAACAACCGGTTTAGGATTAAATAATTCGATGTCTCACCCTGTTCAAAATTCGCATACATACAGTCACGAATAATGCAAATATTTATTGAAGATATAAATAAGGATATAAGATACAAAATTGTTTTTATAAAAAAAAAAAATTGGATAACACAAAGATAGTAGAACCAAAGAATAAAGCTAAACATTTAATTAAGATACAAAAGAAATAAAAGATGTAATAAAATTTAAAAATTAGACAAGAACAACAAAAAAACGAAATGAATAAAAGGTAGCGCTACATCACAATTTAAAAAATTATTACAGTCACTATTACCGACTGAATGTTCACTATTATCTGAAAATAAATCGCCTCTAAACCGCGGTTTTTTATGATTCAATCAATTGTCGGATCATTTTCTCAATAATCAACCAAATAATGCCCGGCTACCTGAGAATAGCTCAGTGGAACGCGAATGGCTTAAAAAATCATTAAGCCAAAGTCGAATTTTTCTTAACTTCCAATTTCGTAGATGTAATTTTAGTTGCTGAAACCTACCTTACTGATGAGAATTGTTTCAATAATTACAACACGTATTCTTGCACACACCCCTCAGGAAACAGCAATATTAATAAAAAGTAACATTGTACATCACGAACTAAATCATTTTAAGGAGTAATATCTACAAGGGGAACTAACATTAGCAAACAAACGATGGATAGCCAGTTTGTATTATCGGCTGCTTATTGTCCGCTACGACATAAAGTAACATCGATAGAATTCTGTAAATATATAAAAAATTAAGGGAGCAGATTTGGGTC
Source organism: Icerya purchasi (assembly GCA_039619475.1). NCBI lineage: Eukaryota > Metazoa > Arthropoda > Insecta > Hemiptera > Monophlebidae > Icerya > Icerya purchasi. Next base: position 318,189,301 of record CM077116.1, on the reverse strand, counting down.
AGGGGCAGATTCGAACGCCAAGTATACAGCGTGGGGTTTCAGGATAACTTTAACAAGGGGGACATATGTTCAAACAAGCACTTGAAAGTCACATTGTCAACTACATATTAACGGGAAAACCAACTTATTGACCAGCCCATGATCGTCGGATACTGGATCTTTTAGATTTTTCCATTACAAAAGGTACTGCTAATTACTACACAAATATAAATTCTTCCTTCGATCTCTTTTCATACGGCCCTTCTATCATTTTAATTCTCGAACTATGTGCAGAGAGGAAAAAATACGTTTATATAACCATAAAGTAGACGACTGAGAATCATTTAGATAATATTTGGATACAAAATTAAACTTAAAAATTCCTTTAAAAAACTCAACTGGCATAGAGAATGCCGTACCTAATGAAAAAAAAATGCAAACAGCAGCTACCTTGAGCGCTCCTGTTCTTAAATTTAAAAAAAAAAAAAAAAGTAATAAAAATTATCCAATATCAATCCGGAAACTTGTCATAGAAAAGAGAAAGCTTAGAAGAAGGTGGTTCCAAGCAGGAAACCCTTCGGATCAAAAGTTGTTTAATAATAAAATAAAAGAATTAAAAAAACTTTTAGAAGAAATAAAAATAAAACACTCAATAATTATTTAACTAAACTGTCACCCTTAGCAATATTCTACGATAGATCATAGGCTGGTGGTTAGTGTAATTGAAAATAATTTAGAGACAAAACAAGTATGTACCGTGGGATTTATCAATATTCAACAAGCTTTCGATAAAGTTTAGCACAATAGCTTACTGTACAAATTAAAATATTTGTTCCCGAGTAATCTTTACCTGTTTTGCTAAAATTGTACCTTGAAAATCGACATTTCCAAGTATACTACGAACATACCTACTCAGAAATACATTCTGTTTTAGCAGCCCCCCCCCTCGGGTTCTATGTTAGGCCCCACGCTATACTTGTTATACACAGCAGATTTTCCTGTGATAGAGATTGTACAGGTGGCTATATTTTGCGGACAACACGGCACTTCTTTCATCACATGAAAATCCGAAATAGCTAACAATAATCTACAAAAGGCTCTTACAAAGACGGAAACGTGGTTTAAAAAATGTGAAATCGGGATAAACAAGAGTAAATCGGTGAATATCTATTTTACTAACCGAAAAGTTGAAGTCTCACCTGTTAGGATCAATAACACCGATCTACCTGTTTGGGTTTGCACTTAGACAGCCGATTGACGTGGAAACACCATATACAGGTAAAAAAGAAAGAATTACATAGAAATCTGGGTTAAGAAATGTATTTTGACTGATAAGAAGAAACAGTGTACTCACAACGGATAACAAACGTCCGATATATACAGCAATTCTAAAACCTATCTTGACATACGGGGTTCAACTTTGGGGTTGCGCTAAACCGTCAAACTTAAAAGTAGTAATACAGACTTTCCAGAATAAAATCCTTCGGTTGATAACCAAGGCGCCCTGCTAAGTAACTAATATAACCTTACATCGAGATTTGCGTATAGATTATGTGGCTGATGTCATCAAAGTTTACGCTAAAAACACACAGGCAGACTCGATACTCATCCGAACACTCTTGTTAGAGGATCGCTAGATGTTACCGATGATGTAAGAAAACTGAAACGCCAGAAGTCGCAGAACCTTGTTTAAGGTCGGGGTAATCGGGTATACTTCTCCCTTCATGTTTAATTCCATCCAAACGTATTGCTAAATGTCATCAGTTGCGACTGGAGCGTTAAACATCTGCATAAGTTCTTAAAATGTTTTGGAAAACATACATCGCCTGTTATATCTTTCTTTCGTTTTAAACTCCTACACACACGTACAAGAAGCCAACACTCGGTGATCAGCATTTCGTATCGGAAAAACTTTTTTTTTTCTTTTTTTTTGCTTATTCAGTTCAACGGAGGTACTCATACCGTAACATTACGCCATTGAATGTAGTACTATATTCTGTGAGCCATTTTTGTATTATCACCTTTATATTTGCTGGGAATTCTGTCTACTTGCTTGGTATGCATTATCCAATTGCAAACATCGAATTTAGAAGCAAAGATAGGATCAGCTGAGTATCGATCTATTTCGGGATCAGCTCAGAGTTGTTAAACTAGTCTTCAGTTGTAACATTTGCTCAACAACAGCAACTCTGCTCTGTGTAATGTTACAAAAATTACTCGACTTTTTCCCCAAAGTTATCCTTGCCAACACTATTTAAATATCTCAGGTTCTTATCTATCGAACGCTATATCTAAATTTTTCTTTGCGGTGTCACACGCCGTATCTGCCTAATATAATTTCTTCTCAAAGGTATATTTTTCAGTCACGCAATAGTAGTTCTCTTTGACACTTTCTTTCCACTTATACGCCGGATCGTGCGATAAACGAGGCAACGACTCACCGCTATAAGGGGGAAATTTATATTTTTTTTTATCGCACTGCGAACATTTTTTTAGCGAAACTTACCTTCTAAAAAATAAAAAAAATAAAAATAAAATTGTTTTTCCGATTACACCTGTTGGTCGAAGTCATTGAACCTTCTAAAACGTGATCTAGGTCTTTTTTTCTACCGGATGTTGACAATTTTACTAGCTTATTGTCAACTCCAGCGATGGGAAATTACTGAATTCCTTTTTTATTTCGCTAACAGTACAGAGTGGTATATTACCGTAACTTGCAGCGTTTTCTAATAGTTTATCCTGTTCCGTTCCGTGGCTTCTCTTCTTCACATATATAAATAATAAAGGGTGATTACGTCACGACTTTCACTACGAACCACCCGTCCCTGTTTTCTTTTGTTCTTATTTCAGGTAGTGAAAAAAAGTAGAAAATAAATCGGAGCGTATGATTTTGGACTAGATTTTTACGAAACGCGTTTAAGCGAGCGGTACGCGGCGTGACTAACGAGTAACATTTGTGACTACAGAGTTCGACAATTAAAACAGAATAACGACGATGATTAATGAACGACCGTTACGACAAAATTAATCACTCGAAAAGATAAAACCGGTTTCTCATTCGACCGAGCCAAAAAAAAAGAAAAAAGAGAAAGAGAAAAAAAGGCATCGAAACGATTAACGATCTCTTACGCTACCTTGAAAATGCGTGTAACATGTATTTTGGAGGTCATTTCGAATTTTTTCAGTTTTATTTACAATTAAAGAAATAAACGAAAAAATTGACAAACTCAGACTGTTATATACATTTACTCGTTTTATTCGCCAGGTACTTTTTGAAATGAATTCTTTCATAAAGAATATTTCGATTAGAAAATTCTCCATTTATCTCACTCCAATCATATTGAATATCACGATGATTAATGTATTGATTAACAGTAGCCAAATGGTGTACTGCCGGGCAAAAAAGATAAAAAAAATAATGGAGTAGTCCGACATTAGAAATTTGCAACAACAATAAGATTCAGAAAATACAAACGTAAAAGAGATTTCGAGATTTTTCTAATCAGCACTTGCCGGTTTCTTTTATCATTCACGGAGAAAAGCGTGATTGGCGGAAACGATTAAAAAAGGAGAAAAAGAAACAAAAAAAAAAAAAACGAGTTGATCTGAAAAAGTAAAATAGCCTGTTGGAACAGCAGAAACGTTATCGTTTTTTTATTTTTTGGGTACGCTAACGAAGAGCAACAGCCCAATCAACCAAGGAATCTAAGCAATAGCTCAAAAGAAGCACTTGTTTAGATGGAATGAACATATACGAGGTGCACAATTGTATCCGTAGAATACATTCCCTGGATGGCCTAAAAATAGATGGAGAAGGAAACTTACTCTAAACACCTTCACAGTAGTCTCCTCCGAGGTCAGTGCACTGCCGCCAACGTTCGACCCATTTTTGGAAGCACCCCGCAAACCGCACCGAAGATAGGTCCATCAGGACTCTCGTCATGACATTTCGGACTTCGGTAATGCAGTCGTATCGGTTTCCTTTCAAGTAACTTTTGAGTTGAGGGAACAATTGAAAGTCACACGGAGCCAGGTCCGGGCTGTAGGGGGTGTGGGAGCGTGGGGATGCTGTAGAGCGTCAAAAACTGCCGTACTGCGAAGGACGAGTGTGCTGGAGCGTTGTCGTGATACAGCATCCAACCCTTCTCGGACGCGTAACCGTTTCAAAACTTCGATGTAGAATGCTGCATTGACTGTCTTGCCTGCGGGAACGTATTCGCGATGAACAACGCCGTTGATGTCGAAGAAAGCGATCAGTAGAGACTTGACTCTTAATTTGGACATACGAGCTTTTTTCAGGCACTCCCCAACCTTCTCCATCCAGTGCGTGCTCTGTCTCTTGATCTCATGGAGATATTTTAACACCCAAGACTCGTCCCCCGTGATAATGGACGACATCCACTGGTTTCCTTTAGCGTCAATTCGATCAATCATGTCCTGACAGATGGATTTCCTTTTGCTCAGCTGTGAGCAGTTTTGAAACGATCTTGGCGCACAGTTTGCGCATTCCTAGATCGTCATTTAAAATCGGTCTCGCGGTTGATGTTTAACTCTTCTTCTAACATTCGACAACTCACTCAACGGTCTTGGAGCACGCGCACACGTTCAACATTTGCTGCCGTTTTTGCGGTAGAATGACCGCCTCGACTGATTCACGGCCGTCTTTAAACCGCTTAGCCCACTTGAAAACGGAGTCGGTTGTTTCATATAGCGTCTTCCTTAAACACGTATCTTGTTATTATACGAGGATTTCCGACGGCGGTTTTACTCCGCGTTTGACCAACAATTTGATCACGATACGTTGCTCGGTTTTACATCGCACATTTTCACGACCCACGTGTAAAAATCTCACCTGCTACCGTTATGAAAACTAAATATACCGACTTAGAAATGTCCCCTCTTTCCAACGAGATTGTGAGTACCGTCGCAATGTTGCCACAAGTCGCGCTACGAAACAATTCTACGAATACAATTGCCACACCTCGTAGATGGTTTTGCAAATAAATTGACAAAAACGCTACCCAGTCTCTATCAAATGAAAAACTTTCTTATAAATATGTCAACAAGAATAATCGGTTTTCAACGCATTATGTCAAACTCACTTGCACTATAGTATTATGGCATCGGGACACGCGAACAATGTGAAACTAAAGCAATTAAATTATTTACAGGATAAATGTTTGAAAGTGGCCACACTCGAATTAAGCACCGTTATTTACCTGAGTCGAAGGTTAAAAAAAGGTCTGTAATCTCCACACACGAATTGCGCACCGGAAGTTTGCAGTTATGAAATATAAAAAAACAAACGAAAACGACGCTCGAACCATAATCGCTGTTCGCTGGACTAAGGGTTTCCAAAACTGATGGCGCTTGATCGTACTATATTTTTAATGTTCGATAACTTTCAACATTTTTACGTATCCTATTTTTGACAATTAATTTTTAATCTACTAATGAAAAATACTCTACACCTGTCTATGTATTAAAAATCATTCCTGTATAACGGTTTATTAAACAATATTTGAGAATACGCCAGATTAATTTTAAATATACGTAATTGTTTAAACTTCTCATTCCAATTTTTTTGTTTTTAAAACAAGTAGTTCCGATAAATAACTGTGATATATTTATGTTTTAATCATTAAAAATTGATTCCGGCTTTTGCAATTTACCAGTTAGTAGCTCAACTTTCAGTAATTTAGCTTACTCCTAATTGTCTACATTTCTGATTCTTTTATCTTTCTAGTTTCAAAAGAATTATATTTACGATTAAACGTGTATACTACTACCTTTTGACATAGCGGCAGCTAGAATTTTTCCTTATTTGTAAGTTATTATTTTTAATGAAATATTTCACTTTCATATATACGTTAATGTTAATTTCGTGTTACCATTAATGTTAAGCAATTATCAATGTTAACAGTTTTATTATGGGGATCAATATTTCTAGAACAGTTTTTGATTTCTACAAAGCGCCTGTAAAATAACAATTTTGAAACATCATTTTATTTCTATGATTAAAAATAGAGCAGTAATTTAAACAGTGTCGAATTACTGTTACATACTTATTATAAGCCGGATGATAATTTTTGATGTTTTTTTATGAGGAAAAATGATGACGCTTACACGTTAAAATGTAAAGCTATATACAAAAATAGTATTAAATGCTCTTTCAGAAAATGCTAACGTTCGAACAACTCTTCTAACCCCTGAGCGCTAAAAGTCGCGCAACGAGTTAAGAATATGTAATATGACAAATTTAAAATTATCTAAAAATGACTTCAAAATGCATAAATCACCAACCGATATTATTCCTGCACTTTAAAATATACAATAAACAACAAAAACTTTGCATCGCAATAAACATTTCCAATAAGCACTTAATTTAAACCCCATTTGCATCTAAAAACGGCAAACGAATGTAGTTTTCGAAAATATATGTATAAACGGATACTTTGGAAAGGAAAATATGTATAACGATATATTAGCTTTAAATTTAAATTACCGGAGGGTGCTGGAAACTTAAAAGTTCAAAAAAAAAATGTTTTCCCGGGCATGTTCTGTATTAATGAAAAACATTACACGGAAGTAATGAAACCATATTTCAGTTTCGTAAAAAAACTTTCAAAATTTGCGACGAGTTTAAAAAAACTTTTAAAAAAAAATATTTCCTCAAGGACAAAATAAAACTGTGTAAATAGTGTACAATCATAATATCAATAAAAGAACAGATAAATAGAATGAACCCATCAGATTTTTTATTACTGTATGATAAATAAAAATGTGAATTAAATTTAACCTAATAAGTAAATATAAACACTATTATAAAATTTAAAATAAAACTACAAATAAATTATTACGACGTAGGGAAGTTATACAGCTGCTTTATAGGAACAGCATTTTACAAAATGCAACCTATCTATTTGCCTAGATTGCAACTGGGCTAATTTCTTAGTTATAAAATCCAGTTTGTACTTTATATTTTTATGTTTTATTGAAACTATTCCTTGCTGAAAACTGTTAATTTTAACATATGTATCGGTTTGAAGTAATTACAAATTTTTAACAAATTTGGTTTTAATTCAAATGACAATTTATAACTAACATTGAAGTATTAATGGATAAAATAAAATCTGAACTGAAACTTTCCCGAAACTCGGTTCCCTCAAACTCGTAAGTAACTCTATATTATAATAATAGATACTAATTTGTCAAACTTGAAAATTTTACATGGTCACATTTATGATTTTATGTACATTAATCAGTTGATATGAAAGTATTTTGTATTAATGTGAAATAGAAGCTTCATGAAACATAATATGCCGTGCGCTGAAAATTCTACATATTCAGTTAGAAATATTATCGTAATTTACGTTATTTTATATAATATTCGTGCAAAAATTATTCTTTTTTATGCAACATTTCTTTAAATATGAGTACGTGCCCTAGAGGTTGTTAAAAATATTTCGAATAACAATCGTACTGCTCTAACGGGATAGTAGCCTATTTTTCGCAAACGTTAAAGGCTTTTTTAATCGACTGAAATGTAGTTTGGTTATTATTTCAAATAGTAAACGTTTCATTACGATAACACATTTTGGAAGTCACTGAAAGAGAGCGACTTTTACTCATTTTTTAAGTCCTTCGTCGATTTTATAAAATCCGGAGTATCTTTTTTTAAAGGCGGTGCGCAATTCGAGTTGTCAGCGGGTGGGCTATTTCGAGTCTGGTACGCAATTCGTGTGTGACTTGCCACTGTATTAGGGTATGGTGCGCGATTCGTGTATCCCCTTTGAAAGTCTGTATGGGAAAAAAATATGAAACTCTCGAAAATGTAAATTTTTCAAATATTAGAAAAAGACATTTAATACTTACCCCGACGAAGATGATACTTAAATACAATTTACTAATTAAATATATGTAGAAAAAGAAAACATCAAGAAGTAAATGTAATTACAGTTTGCGTAACGTTAGACAATATGAAATTCAACATAGAAGACACGTTAATAAACATGTATTAAAAAATAGTTTTAATAAAGTTACACTTAATAATATACCGGTATAAACAATATATTACAGCAAAACAATACTAAAATAAGTAGAATTAAAATAAAGAAATTGCTGCTAGAATTTAGTTAACAACAAATATGTACCTACATATATATGTGTGTTTGTATATATGTAAGTTAGTTCGGTAAAAGTTTATATGGGGGGTACGTCACTACTCAAGGCTTACTTGTTTCTGATGACATGTGAGAGATAGATATTAAATGTTTTATGCTTAAATAGTTATAAAAATGAATAATGATAAGTTATATAGAAACTAAGTATGTATAATATTTATTTATTAAATAAATATACTGGTGCGTATTTATTACGAGAACCCGCCGACAAGTCAACTGATTTGGTTGGGACTAAGGTATCGCACATGGTTTAAATAAAAAAAATTTAATCTGACGCGAGATAACAACTGACAAGGAAGGAAAAGAAAAAGCATAAGAGTCGTTGCATAGAGTAGAAAGACCAAGATCCAAAAACTGAGAATAGAAGAGAGAACGTTCTGAAGAAAGTGAGGAACATTCGAAGAAGACGTGATAAACGTTATCACTTCATAGTATCGTCAAACCGCTATATATATATGTATATTTTTTTTTTATTATCTTATTTATTGTATTACTAAATGGCCTCCTAGATGACCATTTAGTAATATATTTAAAAGGGGGAGTATTGAACATGAAGCGAGAAGTGCCCAATGGTACCTTCCCGATAGTCTGTATCTTAGACAAGGTCGTGAGGTTTTTCAATCGGCTCACATCGTTAATAGTATTTAGCAGTGCAGCATCAAGTTTGTTTAGGTAACTTTCTAATCTTCCTGCGTGTCTTCGGGCATTAATAACATCTGTCGCATAGTCTATACCTAAATCCTGATTTGTGTATTCGATGACATAAATGTCGCTTTCGAAAGCGGGGGAACCGTTCGATTTTCTAATAAAAATGAAAGCCATGGTTGGGAATTATCGAATTTATATTCTAGATGTTCAATTTAGATCTCAACAACAACCCTAATATATTTCGACTAGCCGTAATAACCTTCCACTATCGATGCTGAGTACAAGTCATATTGAACATACGGAAACAAAATTTTATTCGATATTTCAATTACTATCAATGTGACTTTTTTGCCGATCTCTCCGTGTGAATAATTTTATTTTTATTTCATGTTTTACGTTTTGGATAAAATTGATTCTTTCGATCACGTTACTCTATTTGTCTGTATCTACGTTAAAAACAATATACCCGTTCGCTAATAATGCGTAAGAGATTTTTAACATGAAAGACAGAACCATGTATTTCTTATTAAAGAAGAGGGAAATTTTTATCGACTTTTTTTTTGGAAAATCATACGGGACTTTAGTTAAATTCATTTACAAATAAAGCTTTCGCGAATTTCCTAAACAGGTTCTATAAATTTTCAATTATAGCCGCTCCCCCGAAGACTGTGACAGACACACATACGCGATGCACAAGGGAAATATAAAGTATCGTCAAAGATGGCGACTTTACAGTAGCTGAGTTTCAAGTGTGAAGTAGGAATGGAACTTTCTGCATGAGAATGCTAAAGTTTCCGCGTAAGTTTCAGATTTAGCGCGATGTGCGATGTGCCGTGACCAAAGTAGTCTGATATATATCTAGAAATGTATTGTGTATCGGTTAATTCGATACGTTCGAAAACTCTCGATACTTGTTGAATTGATATCGTAATATTCGTATCGAATCGATGTGAAAAGTTACGATGACACGTCAAAATATTATACGTTTTTGTATTTCCTTTTTTTTTTTAATATACCGTGTTTTACCTGTACGTCATTAGATCGGGATATCGAGTAATTAATTTTAAAAATTGTAATAAGATTTTCAAAGTTAATCAACTGGGGTGTAACGCAATCATTTAAAATGATTTTATTGCGAAAACGTTTATAGTGTAATTCGACAAGAATCGGTCATGATATTTGTACACAGCCTAGCTGATCTTAGTTACATTACGAAATTTTAATCGTTATTTCGGTTATTGTAACTACCATACTACTTAAGGATTTTTTTTTTCGCCCGCTTTGTACTGTTTTATTAAACAAAACCGACGTAATGGTTTAGAGAGATAAATAAGATTAGCATAATATATATATATATATATATATTTATACTTTAAAATGAAAAAAATAATTTCTCTAATAGACCTAACATCAGCATGTGATATGTAAACAAGGCAACATTGTCATTAAGTACACAAGACGTGAAAATTAGCGGTAATTTTATCGATAACACTAAATTGTCACGCAACATAAATAAAATAGGTAAGATTCGACGCGTGATGAGTAAAGGTTAAACATTTATCCGATATGTTCCTTTGCTAACAAACTTGAAATAATAAACTTTAAATTTACAAATATAATTTTGTATTTATTCATGTCTTTAACAAATAACCAAAAATGCACGGGGGCATCATTACAATATTCGATAGGAAAAATATAATATGAATCAACTAAATATTTTCCGTACTTTCCTTCACCGATATTAGCTGTATCAAAATTTCACACGGATACCTACCATATTTACCGTTCATCCTTCGCAGATAATCCGGCGATCATGATTTACCTAGTTTATACAAGGTGCTAATGTCGTTTATTATCGCTGAATAAAATTGTACTATTTGACGCGGGTGAATTATAACCGTTCGATGTGCTTCATTTAAATGTTATCTCTGATTTCCAGTTGATGCGGGGGAAAAATGAAGATTTTTTTTTTTATAATTATTGTCAGTGTTTTAGCAGTCTCTAAACCGTTGGGACTTTTTTTTTTATTTGCTACATAAATATTTAAACTATATTATAAAGCCGCAAAAAAAAAAAAAAAAAAATACCCGGTAAGATTTGTTTTTTAATTGACGTATTTTCGTCATTAAAATATAAAATAAATCTGAAACGTTCGATATTTTAAAATTTAAGGGAGTAAATTTTGAAATATATGTATATATTAAGTTGCAAAATGAAATATTGAAAAAATATCGATTAAAGAGTTGTTCGTTTTTCTTTTGAATCGCCGTATTTTTGGATCATTATAATAGAGAAAAAATCTAAAATGCTGAAAATTTCAAAATTTAAGATGTCAAATTTTGATATTTATATCAAAAGGCAAAATAAAAAATTAGAAAAAAATTTACAACTCGTAACTAGAAAATTGTTTATATTTTTTTTTTTTTTTTTTTTACTCGACCTATTTTCGCTGTTAGAATATAGAAAAAATTATTTTATACTCCGAACATTTTCTAAGTACCCGAATTTTTAAATGAATGCGGCAATAGACGCGAGCGACTTAATCGATGTTAGTTATCACTGAAGCGCGTAGATTTCAAGAAATAAGAATTGTTAACGTGCTAGTGTGGTTTTCGTTTTTTGAGATATTTTAATTCAGAACTTCTCTTTTCAGTCGATGTTTTATGTGATTTTCTCTTTTAAAAAATAAACACTGAACGCGGACACTTCAGCGACGATTTGCTTTAAAAATTCACGAAATAAAACAATAAAAAATCCGAAAGGTTGGACCACGAACCTCAGTTTGTTTCACCTTTTTCCCGATCATTAGTTATAATAATGATATTAATAACAATGATATTAATAATTGTATTAATAATTAATAATAATAATAATATTAATAACATCTCGAACGCGTGATATTCATCTACAAGGAATAAGGAATAGCGGAGAACTATTTTCAAGTATAATTAGAAAATTTTCGGAATCATTTTTGAAAATCATGGTACGACGCGTTTTTCTTAATATAATTTATTGGTAAAGTAAAATTCCATTATCTTTTCTTTTTTTTTTGGCAAAATATTTTTTATTACTTTTTAAAATTTCTCTGTTCGCATTTTCAAATTTCGATTTTTTCTTCGTTCCGGTTAAACAGGGCGCGTTAGTAAAATACGTTGTAATAAAAATAATGCAGAATTGTCGATTTTTGTTATATAAAATTATTTGTCAAGTAGCTAAGCTATACACGACTCTATAAACCGTACTGTTAAAATTAATCAAAACGTCAGCGAAATGGAGGTTTAGATATGTTGGTGACGTTGTCTGTTCCATCCTAAACCATCGGAACGTGTGAATTCCGGAAGTATGTCGGAGTTTGATATAATAAATTTTCCACGTCAGACCAAGACGGGCAATAATGCTTAAGGAAGAAGTTATGGAAAAAACGGAAGCGCGCCCTTTCTAAGTCGACTGCCGATAAATCAGTGCGCTCTGTGTTATTTAGAAGCCTCCACGGAGGATCGACTTTACCTTTCGGGAAAAATGTGTTTTGAAAAAGCCGAGTGGGAATCGATTATAACGACATCGAAAGAGGTGAATATTACAACAACCGATTCGAAGTTCTACTCGATATTTTTAATTCTGTAATATCTGACATTTATGCTAGGAATAATAAAATTACGGCAACGTAATAAAACTTTCATAAAATATTTTAGGCGGAATAATGAAATAATCCTTTATTTATAGTCGTAGCTACAGGTATATTTTTTAACAAATTCCAAACAGAAACATTAATCTTTCTTCGATAATAGATGAAATTAAAATGATGAAAAAATCAAAAACTTAAATTGATAACAAAAAAGGAGAAAAAAATCATCACGCACAAGTAGTTCAAGTTTTCCTTGTTTTCGAACGAATTTCCGATTTTTTATTGCTGTCTTTTTTTAAATGCTTTTCCCGAACGATCAGTACAGTAGCATTTCATTAAGCTTAAGCATTTAACCATACGTAGCCGATGCGGATTTGGTATTTTAAGCCTTGGATCCGTAAAGACGGGGTATTTATCGACGGTGACGTCCGATGCCTTCTGCGCAAACGGTGCCAACAGGCGACTGTTGTATATATCTAAGAACATTTATCTGAAAAGAAGCCCGAGATATGTGGATAGATAATTTTGGATGGTTAATTATAATTTCGGATTAAAAAAGAGGTAATACCGACGACGGTGGAACTTTAGGAAACTCGGGCTCAATGATTGAATATCGATTTTCCGCGGGTCACGAAACTGTAGCGCGCTATAAATGAAGAATCTTGCGCTCTTCGCGGTAATGGTGCGGTATCGGATAAAAGAAAAACATAGATTTTTGTCTTACGCGTATCGAGAAATCAAGTAGGTTCGATAAAGAATTACTTACGGCAGACCTGACGTGTCCGTAACTGATTATACTGAGAACAAATGCTTTTTGAATATATGCTTTTAAAAGGGAATCCGTAATTAAGAATCCGGGAGGATTTAATTATATCTAAGGATTGAAAAGATATTTAGTTTCTCATTTTGTTTTAAAAGTTTCATTTTCGAATCAAGATTCGGAGGAAAGTTGCTGTTGTTTTGAAAGGAATTAACCGCCAGAGCGGATTCTGAATCAGACGATCTCTTTTCGGGGGGAAAAAAAAAAACAAAAAACAACAACACATTGAGGGTGTTCTGTGAGGAAAAAAGTTTAGTCGCTATAATTAATTGATATTGTTGGAAGAATTCGAATTTTCTGCCACAATGAGCTTTAGTTCCGGGACGGCAAATCCACGATTCTCGCTTTTCAGCACATGCCGGGGAGATGTCTTACGCGTAATCACGGCCGTCTTGCCGATGATAACATTTATTATTACTATGCGAGAATACGAGGGTTGATCAATAAGTACCCGTATTTGATAACAGATGGCACTGGTGAGTGAAATTGACATTTCCATCGGGTACTCTATATGTAATCTATTAAAAGATAACATGCTGAATTTCAGATTAATTCATAGGTTAGTTTTTTTGCGGAAGCCAGTTGTATCGTGTTTTGTATTTCTCGATATAATGGAAAAAGAACGTTTTTTATTTTTCGATAGAAAAACATGCGAAGAAGTAAAAGTGAAATTGGATTCTGTCTATTGGTTTAACGAGTTTAAGGGTGATGGTACAACTGTTTTTGATGAAGAACGGCCAGGACGCCCGTCAGACGTGACTAACGAGGAAACCGTTGAAAAAGTCCACGACATGATTCTCGCTGATCGCCGAACGAAAGTGCGCGAAATAGCTGAGGCCGTAGGTGTCTCGTACGGAACGGCAATCGAGATTTTAACTGATAAGATAGGTGTGAGAAAAGTGTCGGCCCGATGGGTGCCGCGATTGCTCACAGTGGACAACAACCAACCGGGTACGACTAACAATTTCGAAGCAGTGTTTGGACCCCGTTTCAAGCGAAATCCGCAGGATTTTTTACGTCGAGTCATCACTGTTGACGAAACCTGGATACATTATTACACGCCAGAGACCAAGAGACAAAGGATTTTTTTGGGCGAATCTACTCCGAAGAAGGCAAAGACGGTTGTTCTATCAGCCGGAAAGGTTATGGCCACGATTTTTTTTTGGTATTCCAAAGGAATAATAATCCTCATAGATTTTCTGCAGAATGGAAAAACAATCATAGGGGTGCAGTACTACAGTGAGTTATTGGGCAGATTTGATAAGAAATTGAAGGAGACACGGCCCCGTTTGGCGAAGAAAAAAGTGCTTTATCATCGTGATAATGCACCAGCACATTCATCTTCAATTGTCGCGGCTAAATTGCACGGACTGCGCTACGAATTACTTCCGCATCCACCTTACTCAGCCAACCTGACACCCTGCGACTTTTATCTAACTTGAAATTCATCTCAAATGAAGAGGTTATCGCCGAGACTGAAGTGTATTTTGGTGAGGAGTTTGAAAAATCGTATTTCTCGGAGGGATTAAACAAATGGCCCCAACGTTGGGAAAAGTGTATAGACCTAAAAGGAGACTACGTTGAAAAATAAAAATTGTGAAAAAAATGACGTTTTTATTTCTAACACGGGTACTTATTGATCAAGCCTCGTAATATTAAATTGAAGGGAGCAAAAGCTAGCGTACAACAAAAAGTTTAAAATAATAATAATGCAAAATGAAAAACAAAAAAACCATAAAGAATAGTGTGAAAAATTCTCTCTGTTAAGTACGAAAAAACTAAAATTAATTTTGAAAAACAAATTTGTACGGTACTTTATAGCAATATGCTCAGCTGTACTTAGTACGTGAACAGAAATGTATACGAGCACTCGGCGAGGTGTGACATTTTTCCAAAGTGTTTTATCGTGCGCTCGAATTGACCAGATAACGTGCCGTAATTGCGAAGTTACGAGGACAGCTCTAAACCAGCTCCTGAGCCGGGCTGCGATTCGATCGTGACCTCAGCGAACTCAGTACATCCAAAATTCTCGTGAAAACCGCGCTATTCGAATGTTTAAAAAATCTGTAGTACACGAGAACTGCTACACCGAATCCGCCGACAGAGAATAGCGATATTACTGGAAAATAAAATTTTATTTTTAATACAAGAATGAAAGAGCATCGTTTTTTTTTTGTTTTTTTTTTGTTTTTTTTTTTTTTGTTTTTTTTTCGTACGGCTATAAAATTATTTTCCAGTAAAAATTTACAAATTAATATATTAAATTGTACAGCTCGTCCGTTCAGCCGTTACACTTATCCGTGACTCATTCAGAGCAAAGAATAATTTACTCGCTTTAGCTATACGTCAAATCCCGCGAAAATCCGCCGCACAAAGAAAAATATAGTCATTAATGATGATCAAATCGGATGCTATAAGTTATTAATTCGGAAAGAATGCGCCAATCGGGCGCTACTTTTGTCGAGATATATCAAGATTTCCTAATAGCTTAAATAATGGCTCACATTATATATATTCCCGATTTTACTTAATAGCTGTGCGGAATTTCACCGAGACCCTTTTGCACTTTGCACTTTGATCAGTCTTAAGGAGAATATACAATTAAGCGTGCTTCTAGCCTCAGGGATATTTAGGCTCAATCAGGTTTAATTTTTATGAAAAAAACTCACTCCTTATAATTCAAATTCTTCCTCAGTGCTCTTATCGCCGATAATTATCTAGGTCCCGTTGTTAATGGAAGTTTGCTTAACTGCTAGCAAACTAAAACTTACCCTATAAGCATATTTTAAAGAAGCAACTCTAGGAATAGGGGTGATCTTTTGACCGGGTTATCTATTGGAATTTGTGATCAACACCGATGTTAAATATTTCGATTTCCAGATCATTGCTTGATCGTGACGTCGATTAAAGTAACGTAAAGCAAGTGCCCGATACCCTTTTAG
Source organism: Icerya purchasi (assembly GCA_039619475.1). Lineage (NCBI taxonomy): Eukaryota > Metazoa > Arthropoda > Insecta > Hemiptera > Monophlebidae > Icerya > Icerya purchasi. The sequence continues at coordinate 318,173,104 of CM077116.1, read as the reverse complement.
CAGGGCGTCGGGGATTGTGAAGTTAAGCTTTTCATAATTGTACTAAGCCTAATGGATCTGATGAGAATACTGGGGCCAGTTCCTTTCTACTTTTGAATTATCCGCCTTTACTCTCTCCCAGATGTCTCTGGCGGTACACAATTATTTCAGGCTGGATAAACATTCGGATTCAGAATGAGACAAATCTCGAACCCGTGTCCCTCTGATTTAGTAGCCAAGCACCTTAACCACTAGCGGCGAACTGAATATAGAAAACCGCAATCCTCTTAAAACTGTTAAATAGCTCAAACCGGATGATAATTTTAAACCTATTTTATACAAATCTTTACCGAAAAGGTAGATAGATTGCAGCTCTCGACAATCCATGATTCAGCTAAATTCAATCTATATAAATTAGACATTATTTAAAACATTAGTACACTTCATGGTGCAATTTCAAAAATTTTAAACCTTGCAATAAGGATATGGCCCGGGAAACGAGAATTCCTCCTCTATTCGCAAGAAGAAGAACTTCTTCTTGGTTAATAGATGTTTAATGAAATACCGCTTCTTTTTTTTTTTTTTTTCCGTTGTTCGTATCTTTACTAACCATCGCTCTGATGATAATGTCAACCAAAGATTCACCGCTTCTTCCAAAATACCGCTTATTACCGGAAAAATTCCCTTAGCCCGATTTAAAGCTGTTCTGTTCCTATTTTTTTTTCTTTTTTTTTTTTGTTATTTCTATTCCTCTTATTCCGAAAAATCGTACGATATCGATATCAATTGAGGGAAATTTTTATCTATTATCCCGTACCAAAGATCGAAATACCGGAAAACGTTGGTTTGTCAACTCTACTAAAAAAAAAGTATGTTTATCTTGGTTGTCGAAAAACATATCGTTCGAAGAGCTATTTTATGACAGTATCGACATAGCTGATGTGATTATTAATACATGGCTTTCTGAAATATTCGCATTTAGGTATTGAACCTGTGGGGAATTTTACAACGACCGTGTCTAAGTAGATTGACGGCCTTATTAATCATAAAACTAATCCCTTGCTCTACAATGTCTAGAAATAAACAGTGTAGGTGGGGAGATTTGAGCTTTTACCGAATCTCCAGTCATTTCGGGATGGAATTGAAGGACTTGACGAGCATTGTATTCTCCGTATAGTTATATTTACAGCCGAGAAATAAATTTTGAAACCGACACACAAGTTGAACATTTTACAGAAAATCGCATAGTATACTCAGCACGGACTATTCTCGCTTAACTTTAGTCTATCTCATTATACTCCGAAATGATTGATCCGTAGATTTTAAAATCTACGGATTGCGGACGAGACACGCTCTTGCGAATCTTGATTCATCCGTATGTTATGCTGATCGTATATGTGTACACACACTGATTTCGAAAACGATGTCGATTATCTACTGTTTCGCTGTGGCGGCGGGTTCGAAAGGTGTTTGACATCGCATTTTATAAAAATAAATTCGTCGTAGTGGAAAATTATTACGCAAATCAACAAATTTTTCCTACAATTTTTTTTTTGTATCATTTTGATTCTCTGTATAAATGTGCGCCATTTTTTTAATAACATTCAAAACCGCTAATTTATTTTGTAAACAAACTGATTTCTAATTTTTCGCGAATATTATTAATTAAAATAAAACAAAGAGAAGGAAAAAGAATTGAAAACTCACTCTAAACCAGATCTACTTTGGAAAAAGACAAAGCTGAAATGTAGCTTAGCCAAAACGTTGAGATCAAATCGTTGACCCCCAAAAAAACATTCCTAATAAATAGAGGTGTTCCAGAAATGCAACGGATCTGATCTTAAGCGACAAAAAAAAAACAAAATAAAATGTATTTACTAATATTCGGAAGTTCCTATAGTAATTTCAAAACTAACGCAGACGAAATTAACATAGAAGTCTAGGAACCAGTTTGGAGAGCGTGATGATGGTTCGAGAAATCAAATGTAAGATTGAAATAGCTAGAGAGAATTTTATAAATATAAATTAAACTCCGTTAGAAGTACACGGAAAATATTTGTAATTTTAAACTTTTACATGGCGTGGATTTTTTTCCTTTCTTTTTTTTTTTTTTTTTTTTTTTTTTTTTTGATTATTACCTTTAACTGACCCAAGTAAAATCATATGATGACCAACAATAATGAACTTTATAGAAAAATAATATCAGGGAGTTAGAAAAATCTTTCGAGATTTAACGTGTAGAAAGAAATATGTCGGAAACCTCATAGATTAATTTGAAATTCCAGTTGATTTACAAGCGCTCAGAATGCGAGCAAAATTCAAGCACTTTATATGACTCTCGCGATTATAATTATTAAAACTGAAAATGTTGTTAGAAAAAAATTGGACGTCAGAAGATTCTAAAATGAATTGTTAAAGACATTAATGATCCCCCTCTTGCTTATAAATGTTTATTTTGTCTATGCATGTTCTTAAGCAATGTACGAAATTTACGTCAACTCGCCCATTTCTACCCAAAAACGCTACTTTTTTTTTGGTTCATGTGTATACGTGTGCGTAAGGGGGAATATGGATTAATCGTTACCTGACTCACAGTCGATGGTTACATTAGAAATGTTCTCAATTCCTGCAATAGAGATATAAACTAGTTAAAAACAGACTCCCTTGTTATGGCCGTAATAGCCCCATTGTAGCTGTACGTAATCTATCCTAAGCTGTACCACTCGACGTCAAATTTCGTGACTACTTATTTGTAAAACATTTACTTATTTGTAAAATACTTACTTATTTGTAAAGTATTTACTTATTTGTAAAACATTTACTTATTTGTAAAACATTTACTTATTTGTAAAACATTTACTTATTTGTAAAACATTTACTTATTTGTAAAACATTTACTTATTTGTAAAACATTTACTTATTTGTAAAACATTTACTTATTTGTAAAACATTTACTTATTTGTAAAACATTTACTTATTTGTAAAACATTTACTTATTTGTAAATTTGTGATCGTACAGATTTCATGATGCAACGCTCTAGTGTATACATGCAAAACTACACTCGGAACTGATTGTAAATGTTTGATTTATGGCGATACAAATGCAGAGTCCTAAGTGTATCTATACACTAACTTACGATGATGTAATGCGATAGTTTGCCATTGCTTTCCACGTCACTATTAGCGATTATTTTTATTAGTTGAAATAATTTCTTTCAACGCATGAGGTCGAACTCAGGTCTCCGTGAGTCAAGTACTCTTAGGCTTTCACGACGACTTACCCCCATATAAATGCAGAGAAATATAAAGAAAAAGAAAAGAGACGAAAAATAAAAAAAAGGAATAATAATTATCATCATCGCGCGATCGGAACATAGGAAAAAAAAATACGTAGCAAAGATGAGTGTTTTCGACTTTTTTTTAGAAATATTAATTGTACGGTAGAAATAATTAATAATCTCAACGGAAAAATCTGCAAAAAAGCAAAGAAGGCGCAAAGTATTTCGTATTATGTGGAATAAGTTAGTTCGGGTAAGATTGTGTTTTATTTTTACACCTTTGATGTGGGCACAGCGTCAAACGTTTTGAAATTCTCGTACGCAATAAATGTTTAGACCAATCGTTTTAAATAGAAACCGAAAAGTCCAATAATAATCGATGTATGGCTTCATTTCGTAATATAATAAATCTTCGATTAGAAAATATCGATTTTTACAGTAATAATTGTATACTTACCGGGAAGTGGTATTTGATCGAGAAAACCAATTCCTGTTAATTGACACTCGATTTCCCAGTATTCCGGCAAAATGTTCGAATAACCGGTTTTAAATTTTTCTAGCGTACATGTAGATCGACAAGACTGTAAATTCAGTTCTTTAAGCTGCCCCTCGGATTGTTTATAGAATATCTAAAACAACGGACTTTAAATAAATTCGTTTATTCGAATTAGAGTAATCTACCTTTTTTTTTTTTTTTTATTAGCTCTATTCCAAAGGCAGATATCCATGCGACCTTTCTAAGATACATCCTCGTATCGGTTTTTTTTTTGTTTTGTTTTTTATATTTAAAAATCTAGACGAAGTATGTAACACTATCGAGACTAATTTTAACCACAGTAGAGTCTTAAATTTCCCACGTAAGACTGAGAGCTGTGGCCGCCATGGGTGGAATTTTTACGAAGCTAAGCCAGGTTGTTTGGTCTAGCCATAGTTTACTCTTTGGAAACATGCATTTGGAAAACACAGTATTGATCTCAAATGAGGAGAAGAGAAACGACTAAGCGATTGAGCTAATTAGGGTTGCCTTTTAGCAGCTGGATTCACCCATTCGTTTCTTGGAACCGTAATGCGGTCGGGGGTCTCGCAGAAAAATTACATGAAAATTGAAAGCAGATAAGAAGTTACTATTGTTTAAGGCCTGAGAATAGGTTTGGCAGATAGAAGCGAGTCTGTGATAAGAAGAGTGTTTTGAGATAAAGAGCCGGAAGAATATGTTTGAAAATTCCATATATTTTCAAAAAAATCACTTAGGCGTTCAGCATAAATTGCGCTGCCAATCTCATAAACGCAATGCGGTTAAATAGTAAAATGCTGCTAGATAAACGAGGTTCCGTTTGGTTTTCGGACCTTGAAAGACGATCCTACTAAATAACCCGTAATGTTATTACACGTATTACAATTTTTCAAACAAAAAAAACACGCAAGTACCTTAATAAAATGTGCTCCATTTGTTCCGTATAATTCGAATAATACGGCTGCTGCGGAATCTGGTCTGGTCTTAAACTCTTCGAAAGTTTTTAGCGTGTTTAGTACATTCACTATGGTGACATCACTGGCTGAGTACAGCTTAAGAGCAACCGAACTTTCCGGTTTGTTTATTCGTTCAGTAATTACTCGAATTATATCGTTTAGTAATGGCCCTGAAATAAATTAAACCGTGCTATATCGACGCGAAACTACGAGTATATCTATAATGTTAGAAAATTATAAGCAATTGCGCTTGCAAGCGAAGATTTATTACTGGGTTTTTTCTTAACATTACAAAAAAATTCACTATTCGAGCAATAATAATGTGAACGTTATGTCGATGTTTATTTTTAATTTTATCATATATTAAGTTTATTTATCATTACTCTAATTTTCGGGATCCTCAACTTCGTTACATCCGTTCTTCCTATGCTACGAGGAATGTGGATATATATGGAACAAACAACTGCGAAAACGAGAAATTTCCCTAGGGGAATGAATGGATGAACAGGAAAATATTAAATTACGTTCATATAAGAGATCTGTATTATAGAAGGTGTTAAGGAAACAACTCAAATAGACGATATAATGAATTATATAAGAGATACGGGAATCTATTTTAATTAGGAAATAAGACAAGCAAAGGAAAAATATTACATACAGGAATTACTCAAAGAAGCAGGCAACGACATGAAGAAAACTTGGAGAATAATAAATAAAAGAGTCTGCAAAAAGAAAAAAGAAATAATAGATGAGGATATACTCAGGAATTTTTCTAGTTATGGCAATGCAGTTGACACATTACTAAATTATTACTTATTACAGGGAAAATGAAACACTTCTGTGATAATAAATTCTTGAATACTGAAATTGACGATGAAACTGGTACATCATTGTATATTCCCCAAGAGTTATGGAGGATATAGCAGAATCAATAATAAAAAAACTTAATCCGGATAAAGCCCAAGGACACGACGGAATATGGGTGAAGGATATCAGGAGACACTCGAAACTACTTTGGGGTGAGGCGAAAGTGACAGAAATGAGGAAAATCAACAAATTAACAAATTAAAATGTTTAAAACTGGTCTTACACAATGAGAGAAAACGCATAAAAACAACGAAATGTCACCAAAAATGTTATATTATTACAGCAAATTACTCAGTGCTAAACTCGAAGATAGGCAGAGTTACCAACTAGAACAAGAACGTACAGGACTAGAAATTGCGATTAATTCCTGCTATGTACGATCTGGGGGGATTAACAGTAAAATAGACACAATGTAGAGGAAGAGGTATTAATAAAATTAACGGGGAAGATACCAAAGGAAATTAGAATTGAAAAACATCTGGAGAGATGGAAAAACAAGGTTAAAAATTTGGGTGATAGCATGGTGTAAAGAGCAATAGAAATAATAACAAAAAAAAAAAAAAAAAAAAAAAAGAAAAAAAAAGGCATTGACATGAGACTCGTTACAATCTCCAGTTTTAAGCTGCTAATGAGAGAGTGGTATGTATGTAACAGTCGTATTGCTCTCGAATCCGAGCGTCCTGACTACCTATTCGTTCATTCTAGTTGTACAGAATAGGTAGCGCTCATAGCAATTATTATATGCAACGCAGGTGTACACACGCAAGAAGACTACATTCGGAACTGATTAGTAATCGTTTGATTTATCGATATACTAGTGCAGTCCCGTGTGTGTCTGCTGTGTACTGACCTAGCGCGCATATGATGTTGAACGTGGTGGTTTGCCATTGCCTGTCACCACGTGATTATTAGCGATTATTTATTTATTTATTTAATTCTTGTAATAAGTTTGTCGTCGCTCGGGATCGAACCCGTGACCGCCATATATCGGAAGTCAAGCGCTCTAGCAACTAGGCTATCGCGAAGTTGTGTAAAAATTATATTGTATTATTGTAATATATAAGTGTTAACATATTAAGGTATTGTATAATAGGAAAAATTATTTTAGATGATGGTATAATTTGTAATATAAATGATAAATAATGAGAGTGTGGATTTTGTAGTATAGTAATATATAAATTAACACTTTTATGTTGTAACAGAAAGTAGTACTTAAGTTGATGTTATATCGTACAAATAAATGATATAATTATATTGGGAACCCGCAGACGGGCTAGTGCCTTGTGGGACCCGCAAATTAAAAAAAAAAAAAAAAAAAAAAATCCCGTTATAGAATTTTTAATATTTAATATCAAAAACATTATTTGTAATGAATATTTTTTATACAACACTCTACAGAGAGGTTGCGCTAAACAAACTGGTATACAGATTCTCTACTAAATGTATAATTTTGCGAGATTACTGTGTGCCTAACTCGCAATCGATTTATACCCGAGTATTCTCCGTGCATGTAAAATAGAAAGTATGTGTCACTTGTTAATTTTGTGCAAAGGGTGGGCCAAAACAACTACAACTACTCTCCGTACGGAGTATGGACGTTATCTTGAAGTTCATTCTTTTCCCGACAACAGAATAAACGCAGAACGAGCGCCATTATAACAATACGAACCGAGATACACACTGTATCAATGAAGTGTAGTTAGAGTTTAACTTACAATTTCGTACCAAAAATTGCCTATTGTCTGATTTATTGTCAGCATCCGCAGGCTCCTTCTCAAAGTGTCGTTCTTCGCAATACACTTGCGCATCCTTTTGCAGCGTCCACTTTTCGATCAATACAGCTGTTTCATGGATAAACGCTTGTATAAAGCCATCATTGCAATATTGTGACCTCGATTAAACTTTTCGTACCGTATGCTGTTGAGATTTCTCGAACTGTGTTGTCCGTCGGCGCTAATTTCCTTCGAACACAATAACAAATTATGTTTGTTCGGTTTTGATTAGTCTATACGCGAACTCTAACTACACTTCGTTCACACGGCTGTATCTCGGTTCGTATTGCTATAATGGCGTTCGTATTGCTATATGTTCTGCTGTCGGAAAAAGAATGAACTTCGTGTTTCGCTCGTTTTTTTAACCGCTAGATAACGTCCATACTCCCTATGCGGAGAGTGGTTGCAGTTGTTTTGACCCACAGCCTTTGTATACATTTCTAAAATAATGGTTGTGGGCGATCTTTAGTTGATGAAACGTTTTGTTAGAAACACGGGTTATGGGAACACAAAAAAACATCTTCAGCGAATCATGAACACTGGATTTTTTTGGAGAGCGATATATATGATTCTTAGACATAAAAAAAATTTAAGCGCAAATATATTAATTAAAAAAACCTTCTTAGGAGAAAATAAACATTATTTACATGCCCGAGGAAACAAGTGGAAAAGTAGATGGATAGTTTATAGAATAAAGGATTGCAACGATAGAAATTGAATGTTCAAAAAAGATTAATAAAGCAGTTATATTTTCAGAAATGAAGCTCATTCGACGCTAATAAGTATTTCAGTAAAGACAAAGTTGCGCAGAACCGCTTTATAACATGGATACTTGAATTACCGAATAATCCGTTAATATTAATGATGTAAAAACATTATAAATAATCCGTTACAATCTTTTAATTTTTCTTAAACACCTGTATACACACCTTAGTAACTACTCAGTGTACTAATAGTAATATAAAAGCATACAATTACGGTGGAATTAACGAACAATCCTGCAAACGAATGTTTTAATAGTTGCTACTGGAAATATTACTTGCAAATCTTAAGATTTTCCATCGTAAAATGTACGTAATATTTGATTTGACTATTTTGTATTAGTAATAATCCCGGAAGAAAGGAAAACTGAATAAAATAAGCCTTTAGTAAGAATATAAAAATAAACAAAAAGTTAAAAATTTAAACGGGTATTAATGTTCGGGTGAAGGTGCAGTGCGAATGAGTAAATGGATCGTTTATAGAGAACAGGTGATTGATATGATGAAAACGGTGAACAAGGAATGAAAAACAGAAGATTACGATGATGAAAGTTATAGAGGCACCAGAAATAGCACTCAGTTGGTTCTATATTTTGGCGAGCGACATGCAAACAGAAAAAAGTGTGATAAAATAAAATAACGATTTAAAAACATATTCACTATAACATAGGTATACATTCTAAATAAATTTTTTTGCTGAATATAGATTTAAACGGGTATTATATGAACGAAACCGTAGGTAACAGTTAGGCAAATATAAAAAGCAACAATAATGGGAAGGTGGTGATCGAATCGAGCAGCTTCGCATTTTTCGGGATTCGTTTAGATCGTACTAAAGATAATCAAATGAAAAAGTGTCTTACCGGTTCTCAGTCGCTGCAACGGTTCCGTATAAGAGTAGAACAAAATGTCGTAGTACGATATGTCACGAATGTCGCTGACATTTTCCTTAGCCCAGTTCGGAATGGTGCAACCACGATTTTGCTACGTACAAAAAATTACACACAGATTTTAGAAAAAAGAATCAACGGCCTGATCTAAACGAAGCCAATTTAATTAGTCACTGCGCAAATAGCGTATGAAATAATCATAATAATTTTTGGAACAAAATACAAATATAACAAACAAATTGAAATGCGTAAACGTTTCTAATTAGTATATAATATCGTTTATACATTTAAGTTCATTCGTTATGTTTGTATTTGTTTGCAATTTACTATATTTATATTTCACAAACAATACACGTTAAATGATTCTCTATATGTATGAAATTAACTGTCTACGAATTGTTTCGGTTACATAGAAAAATCATCGACCTGTGACAAAATAAATTTATACTGTGCCGGTGACTTAGAAAATCTGGGTATTCTAAAAAACTAACTAATGTGGTTTAAAAATTATATAAGAAACAGGAAAAGTGTAGTAAAAAAATCGCAGGGAGTAATAGTAATGAAAAAAATATTCGATTTGGGGTAGGTCAGGGAACTATACTTGCTCCTATCCTATTTCTAATATACACTAACTCATTATACAGGCACATTAAAAATGCAAAGGTATTTTGCTGATGGCATTGCGCTGTTAATTGAAAATAAAAAGATAGAAGTGGCGGAAAAACTATTGCAACAGGATATAGATAATTTTAGTAAATGGGCACATGATAGGAGGTTATGTGTAAATATAAATAAATCTAAATTGATTCATATCCGAAACAGTACTAAACACAAAGGTCGCGATAATCATACTTTATAATAACGAATGCTTACACGAACTCCATGAAACGAATATTTCACCTACATGTTTATGTCCACCTCTTGAAAACGTAAAAGATTTTAAATATCTAGGTGAATATATATATATCGATAGATCCTTGAGCTGGAAAAAGCACGTTCAAGTCTTAAATTCGAAAATAAGACAATTACAGCTTTATACAGATTAAAGCAGGTACTTTCATATGAAACGCTACGTATATACTACAATTCAATAATTATGTCTAGAATTCTGTATGGAATCCAAATATAGGGGGAGAGGCTAAGAAAACGGAAATCAATGAAACAGGTAAAAATCAAAAAAGGTGTCTGAAACTTATACTATATCCTATTGGAGGCGAAACGACTCGAGATCAATTATGTATAGAAGGAAAATGATGAAATGTCTGCAAAGATGTACTATATACTACTATTACAGGGGTTACTCGAATATTAAAATATCAATAATATAAGGTTACCAACTAGGCCAAAAACTACTCGAATAACAAGAAATCAAAATAATATATACTACATACACCCTAGAGGGGCAAATCTACGAATTGATAACATACGATGATTCGGTTCTAATTAAATTAATAAGTAATATTCCCAATCACATTATAAACGAAAACAGTATTGGTGTGTGGAAAAAGGAGGTAGTGAGATGGCTGAAGGAATGGTGTAAGGAATAAAAAACAAACTGCGTCCGAATTCCTCTCAACTAGATAGTTCAATCATGCAGCTACTGATTATATACGTATTCTGTGTTGTTATTGTGTCATCCCTTTTTCGTTTAACTTACTGTTTTGGAATTCATAAAGACGATATTGTTTGCGAACGCTATCATTATATATATATATATGTATATATGACTATTTAGAGTGAATGGATGTATGTGTATGGTTTTTTCTTTATTCTTTATACTTATATATAAGTTACATATATATTTACTAGGACTAATATTAATTAAGGTTTATATAATTTCGATGTGTATAATAAGTATGTATAAATTTGTAACGTGTACAACCTGAATAAACGATAATAAGAGAGTCGGGCACTCACACAACGGGCATACTTGCCCAGTGAGACCCACGAACTTATTTTAAAATTTAAAAAAAAATAAATAAAAATAAATAAAATATATATATCTGAGGAACACAGATTATTTTCTATTACGTTGTAAATATTTGCAAGTATTTACGCAAAAACTACCACTACCTTGCTGTGAAACTTTGGGTTTTTCCATTTTACACAGCTTTTTAGCGAGATTTCCTGGATATTTTTAAATAGCAAAAATGTCGAGAAACAAGCGCCTCACTAAAGGTAGGAAATGTCTCACATTAACGTCTCTATTTTCACATTTTATTAGATTAACGCGGGAATTCCTATCGGCCACACGCAAATTAAGTGAAGAGATAATAACATCACTTTTAAATACTAAGTAGGCACATTTCGGTATACTTACTTCGGCTTCGAGGGCAACTGAGACCGATGATAATTTTTGAAAAGCGTCAAACCCGCTTTCTGGTTTTCCGTATGCACGCTCACTTACGTAATCGAGCAATTCCTTACTCCGAAGGTAGAGCGTGTTAAACTCGGCCGATTGTAAAAACGTTGCAAATTCGCTGTCATATCTCGGGCATCTTCTCGAGAATTCCAACATCTAAATAAGTTGTTTTGTGTTTTTTCCTTTAAAATGTACGTAATGTTTCGCAATATATATTTAAACGAGTGTACGAGGGTGGTTCAAATATAAACCGGAATTTTTAAATAAACACGCGAAAAATTTATTGTGGAAAAAGTGGTTGCACTAGCAGTTAGACCGGTTTGTTACGAAGCGTGTAGAGCAATTAGAACCACGTAAGCTCACTTTTTAGTGTAGTTAGAGCCATGAGTGAAAAAGAAGTACCAGTGTCTGTTGCGCAACGCATCATTATTCGTTTTTTAGTCAAAGACGACGTAAAATCCGTGGAAATTTACCGAAAATTACGCGAACAGTTCGGCGATGAGTGTCTCTCCAAAACTCAAGTGTACGAGTGGTGTTCCGCGTTTCGAAAAGGACGTGAAGTGGTGTCAAACATACCACATGCGCGGCGCCCAGAAACCAGCATTACAGATGAACACGTCAAAGCCATCGAACAACTCATTTTGGCTGACCGACGCGTCCGTGTACGCGATATAACCGACGAATTGGGCATCAGCATAGGTAGTATTGAGACAATAATTCATGATCGGCTAGGTTATCGCAAAATTGCAGCCAGATGGGTGCCAAGACTTCTGAATTTTGAACAGAAATTCACCGCTCGGCTCACGATGGAGACATTGGCCGAATTGGGCTGGGAAACACTTGAACATCCTCCTTACAGTCCAAATTTGTCGCCTTGTGATTATTATTTGTTTGGCCCGTTGAAAGAAGCACTTGGCGGACAACGTTTCGACAGCAACGATGAGGTGGAATCGTTCGTGCGCAAATGGCTATGTGACAAGCCGCGAGATTTTTACGAAAAAGGAATAAAAAAACTGCCGGAGAGGTGGAAAAAGTGCGTAGCGTGCGAGGGGGGTTATCTCGAAAAATTGTAAAAAATATGAGCACTGTAATTATAAAATAAAAATTTTTATGACGAAATTCCGGTTTATATTTGAATCACCCTGGTACAATATTTTTCAGAAACTGACAAGCGCGTTAAACCAAATACCTGCATAGCGATCAGTCATTTTTATGCTAAGTTCAAGAACATAAAACACATCTATGATTTTGCGGCGGAAAATGCAAACGTTTTGTTTTCTTTTGAATACGTTCGAATCTTCGCTCGGAAATCAGACGAAGAGGAGAAGAGAATCAATTAGACGGGTAAGACGAAGAGACCAATGAGACGAATGATTAACAGGAAACGACAAGATAAAAGAAACGTAGAATAATATTGGCATTTACATTAGAACCGTTAATTAAGAGAGATGCACTTTCAGAACGGACATGCACTTTAAAATCAGAAAAAAACTGCGAGAATTTAATTTTGCAATAATTTGAATGAGAGCGTACGTAATGGATTCCGGTCATTAATTCAGACAAGATGAAAGCAATTAACCGTCCCCCAATGAAGTTTACTTCCCTTATTATCAATTTCATACTAAATCATTATTTCCACCTCTCTGCTCCATCTTTTGAAACTTCAAGAACGGTTTTTCGAGGTCTTCTCCAAGGTTCCTCTCTCAGTCCCCTTCTTTTCATCATATATGTTACACTATCAGTGTGGCTTCTCTTTCTCTAAATTCTTCTTCTTTAGGCTTTGCTGATAACAATCTACTCTTTGCCTCACATTATGATATCAGCCGGCGAAGCCCTTAATTTGTCTCTTACTGTGCTGGAACAGTCCCTTTCCTGAATTAACCTTTCTATTTCTCCTACTAAATCTCGTTTCATCGTATTTACTCTACGACTTTATAATCCTGCTTCTGTCTATCTATCCCTAGCAAATACCTCTCTCTCTCTCTCTCTCACCCTCTCTCTCCCTCGTGTTATCTGTTATCTTGGTATCTTCCTTGACAGTCGGTTATCCTTCTTCGAACACATCAAATAGCTTTCCTCTTCTGCAATCAAAAGGCTAAACCTGCTGAAAGCCCTATCTCCAATCAAATAGGATGGCGATCCTTATATCCTTATTTCTCTTTCTAAATCCATCATTCGTTCTAAATTTGATTAGGGGTTATTTCTTTATGTTTGTGCTTCTAAGTCCCGATTCTCTAAATGAGATATAATCCAAAATGCATGCCTTCGTCTATGCTTTGGTGCTCTTAAATCTTCTTCTATTTCAACAGTTCTTGCTGCGAATCTAATAGACCACCTCTTTCTATTCGCAGGTCCTATTTGGGCTATCGTTTTCTTGCTCAGCGTCTTTCACTCACGGTCTATGCTCTTATCTATTCTTTGCTTTCTATTTTCGGGGAACTGGCGTTTAGAAAAACTACTATTTTATCCCTCATGTCTCTTCGGCTTAGTTCGTTTTCCTCTTACACAAGTTCCTTTGATAATCTTCCCTATTTCTCTTTTAATTTCACCGAACTCTGCCATCTTCTCGGAACGTTTATTATATCTACGCTCTCCAAATTTCTTTCACAATTAGACAGGAATTCCATAGTGCTATCAATTCTCATTTTCCATCTCATGTAAAACTGTATTTACAGATGGTTGATGCCTCTTTTATCCTCCCAGATTCAGATTTTTCAGAATCTTTTCGTCTACTTCCTTTTTGTTCCATATCCATAAACGAATTAATGATTATCCTGCGTTCCATTATTTTATCATTTCCTCCAATTGCCTTTCTTCTAAATTCTTAATTATATCAGATTCTATATCCGCCCTCCAATTCAATCCCCCTTTCCCGATCATTCCTGTGATTTTATTATTCTCCTTATACGGTCATTTATCCACGTTCTTTCTTCCCTCCTTTCCATTCAACTTGATTGGCTGTAGGTTCCTAGCCATTCGGGCATTTTTGGTAATGAAACGGCGGACTCTTTGACTCGGGTTGCTGCTTCTTCACGCCTCTTTTTTAAGAAAATCCCATCTTCTAATCTCCTTCCACTATGTAAAAGTTTTCATCTCAGATTTTGGTATCGAATGTAACGCTTCCTCTTTTTCTAACAATTGTTCTTTCTATCTGTCTGTTCAACCCAGTCTTCCTGCCAATCCGTGGTTCCCTTTGTTTCCTTTACTTCGTCGTTCTGTTGTAGTCTTCGTCTGCGTCCTTAAATCATACTCTCTATTATCTTCCTCTCGTTTTCGTTTTTCGTTCGTTTCTTCTCCATATTGTCGTTTCCACTCGAACGAAGAGCATATTTGCGATGCTGATCATGAATTTATTAAATTTTCATAGTTTTCAATCAAGCGTTCTGCTTTCTATTCCAATTTGCTGCGAATTGGTATTCCTATTCCGTGTTGTGCCTCCTATATCCCGTCTTTTCCTTCTCCATACATCGTTCCGATTGTTTTTTGTTCCTTCCTACTAGCAATGTCTGACCGCTTCAAAATATAACTGATTCGTTTCCCTTTCTAATTGTTTCTGGGTGATGGTCCCCCGGTTAACGAACCCAATAAAAAAAAAAAAAAAAAAACCGTAAAACGAGGCAAATAAATTTGCTTTTTCACCGTAATAAATTATAATGGCCAATTTTAAAGTGAACACCGTTTAATAATTTTCGTGAATGCTTAAAATTTTCGCAATAATGTTATCCGACAAATTACGTAAATTAAAAAAAAAAAAAAAAAACATTTAAATTTAACAGAGTGATATCTATCTAACAACAAAGGAAATAGTTAAGTACGCAGTTCGTAAAAATTAAATTCGTTTTTATCCAACAGATTGCGCTGTATTTGCAGCATTTAGATCCTTTTCATACGAAAAGCAGCATAACGGATTCTAAAAAAGATGAAAAATATACGATCGGAAAAATCAGGTAATATCCATTATCACCTTTTTTTTTTTTTTTTTTTGTCACACGCCGTATATGCCGTAAGAATATTCAATCAATCACAGTTCAGAAAAGTTCTTAATTAAATGAATCTACATATATAATATGTGCGTATATATTAATTACAACGTAATTCTTAGGCTATCCCCCATTAGAAAAAATGTCCCAGTTTTATGTAACGTTTGTTATATTTTATGGGATTTTTGTGATTGTGTTATTATATTCATATGGACTGATTTAGAATTACGTTGTAAATTTTGATCATTTTATACAAAGTATAGAAGAGAAAGAGGCAGAAATGTAAGCAAGAGGGGCGAAGGGGCACAGCCTCTTTCGAAGTCAAAATGACCGAGTTTATATATATATATATATATATATATATATGCGTGTATATATGTATATAAATTAATAACCATGTCTTGCTAGAATACACTACTTTTTTTGTCCCTTAATTATGTCCCGTTACATTATATAAGATAGTGAAGGTTGAATACTGTTTTAAACAATTGCTAAAATCTTTTTTCAATAAAAGATGAGGAAAAATCACGTAATCAATTGAAAACAATGTTTCTAAAAAAATTCACGATCACGATCACGATCATGATATGCCTTTGTCGATCCACTCATAGATGAAGACTTTCCTCAACATCTTCCATCCACTTCTGTTCTGTGCATTCCTCATTCAGTTCTTTCCAACTACCTTTACTATATCATCCTGCTGACGCGTCATTGGTCTTCCTTGCTTTCTTTTTTTGTCTATTGGCCACCATTGCAAGGCACGCTTCGACCATCTATTATTGTTTCTTCTAGCTACTTGACCTTCCCAACTCCATTTTATTTTAGCCATCTGTTCCACTGCGTCGTCTAGACCTGTTTGTTCGCGTATCCATGTATTACGAATGCGATCCATCTGCCTTATATTTAGCATTTTCCTTTCATGTGCAGTTTGAGTTTTTCTAATCCTTTTTATACCAGTTTTTGTGAATGGCCACGTTTCTGAACTGTATGTCAGGACCGGAAGTACACATTAATTATACAATTTTCTTTTTAAGTTAATCGGAATTTGTTCATTTCGAAATACTCCGCTTAATTTTCCAAACGCAACCCACGACAGTGATATTATTTCTGCTTTCGTTATGTTCTTTTTATTCGTCGTGATTTTCTGACCTAAATAAATCCACCTGTTCTATTTCTTCCGAATTTATTGTTATTTTTATTCGTCTTTCGGTGTTTGGCATTATTTTTGTTTTGTCTAGGTTTATTTTTAATCCTATTTTGTTAGAATGTAGATTTAGGTCTGTTATCATCGTCTGTAGTTCTTTTGCGCTTGTGCTCACTAATGCTATGTCATCCGCGAATCTGAGGTGATTTAGATATATAGGAGAAAAAAGATTGCTGTATATATATATATATATATATTAATTACAACGTAATTTTTAGGCTACCCCCCATTCGAAAAAATGTCCCAGAAAAATGTCCCAATTTTATGTAACGTTTGTTATATTTTGTAGGATTTTTGTTATTGTTATTTAAAAAATGTCACAATTTTATGTAATGAAATATGTAACGAAAAATGTAACGAAAAAATATCTCAATTTTATTTAATGAAAGTTAAAAGTTAGGATAGGATTTTTGTGGTTGTGTTATTTTTTGTGTGTGTTGATGCCAGTAAGAATTACGTTGTAAATTTTGATCATTTTATACAAAGTATAGAAGAGAAAGAGACAGGAATGAAAGCAGGAGGGGTCAAGGGGCACAGCCCCTTGCGAGGCCAAAGTGGCCGAGTTTTATATATATATGTAGTGGAATTTGTAAAATAATGAACGGATATTTTGTTATTTATACCGTTACTTTTCAGTTTTACGAAAACAATTTTCGTTTATAATTTGAAGTATTTTAATCGTTTTTGTTTTTCTTTCGGAAAGGAATAATTTCCTACTCATTTGAACTACGAATTCGGTTAAACGGAAAGATAACATTTCCACGACAAGGATGTTGCAGTTTTCATTGCAGCGCGTACGGAATATTCTAAATTCTCATCGGCCTTGAATCATCTGAATTATTTTTGTTTGGTAAGTAAACATTTTTATCTGTTTTTTTTTGTTTACGGTTTAATCTTACTTTGTCAAATTTTGTAAAAGAAATATTATTATCGATAAAAGTCGCATTCATCAGAAGTAACATTTAATTTAACATTTCAATATTTTTTCGGCAATGTTTCGAACGACTGTTTCCGCCGTTATTCCATCTTAAACGCTGTATAAGAGTAAAACGTATGCTCTATCGGTAAACTTCATTTTCATAATTATCAATTTTCTGGAAATAACTTCACGACTTGATGCGGATTTAAATTCATCGAGAATATAGTACGTGTTCTCAAGGTGCTTTCTAAAAATGAAGAAAAACCGAGTATACATTTTGAATAATTAATAAATAGTGAATAATTTCTATAAAAAATATTCCGATAATTGTTAATTCGCCTTAATTCACGAGTTAGTTTATCGTGTTCTAATATTCGTGCCGGTTCAGCAGAATCTAATCTTTATAAAATTGAAAAAAAAGGTACTTTAACTTTTTTTCATTTCATCGTGATTATGCGAACAATAATGTCTGTTAAATCATAATTGAAGAATACAATCTATTAGATTAAAACAAAAATATATTTCGGAGAATTCTTTCCTAATCTAATCAGTATAGCGTGTGATTTTTTCATTTTTATCGAGTCTATATAATTATTTTTTTCGTAAATGCACGTAACTTCACGTTTCTTTTTTTTTTTTTTTTTTTGTTTTTTTTTCTATGCTCAATTTGCCACTATCTACTCTATACACTTAAACACCTACTTTAATAATAATATAAAGTAACGACCTTTATGTAAGCCGATAAACCAAAAAAAGATGTAAAACAAAATAGGCAAATTTCCACATTACTCGCAGAAATATCAGTACATATATATATATATATATATATATGTCTCTGAGATTTAATATATTCAAAAAAATATCTAGCGTGTAGAATTGTTTTTGTAAGTAAAAAAGAATAAATCTCAAAACGTACCGTTAATTTTTAAATTGACAGCAACAAAAAAGTTTTACAAAATTATCTGCGGAATGTTAATAAAATGTTTTACGAAATTATAAAGAGAACGTTGCGTTTCGTTGCGTTTTGCGTTGCGTTTTGCGTTGCGTTGCGTTGCGTTACACGATTCTAGGTTGACCCCCAGCCCAAAGACATATATATGTCAAAAAACCCTGTCTAGGAAATCGAAACAAAAACTAAAAATGGAAAACTAAATAAATGCAATACTTTACCTCTGAATAATTTAAATAATAATCCTCTGTATTTTTAAGAAGCGAGCACTAACGGAGTGGGAGACCAAGACTTAAAAGATTGGAATACGGGATCGTATGACCTAAGCAAATAATACTGAAATTTCTTGGACATCTTTGGCAACATCCGTAACAATTAACATCTCGATCCGATCGGCTTTACCGTTCTTGGCGACTCGTCATAAACCTCGTTTCATACTCTACGAAGAAATGCATTTCGTCGTCGTCCCTCTCAGGGTTTTTCCCTTAATCTTACTATTTTCAATATTTACATCGTTCTCGTGAGTGAGGCTATTCTTCTCCCCTGTTTCCATTAATGCCTTTTTCAGTCCTTTTCTACCCCTTCTTGTGATTTTCATTATTTTACACACTCTCTCTGATTCGCATCTTTTATATTCCCCATTTTTTTGCACGTTGATTTTCTGCGGCTTTCTTCTAATGTCTTGCCGAAGAAAATATTTTGCCACTCAGATTTTTGCGCTATGCAGTTTTTCTTTTAAAAAAAAAATCCGATTTTAACTTTGTTCAGCTTCGAGAGCGACCTATTCAACCTGATTCTCCTTTCAACTTTCGATTCCTAGAATTTCCTTCACTTCCGTTCTTTTTTTATTGCTCCTATTTTTCTGCGTTTTGGTCATTCCCCGTTGCTTTCAACTCGTTCACACCTCCGCTCGGGTTCCTATCTCTATCGTCCGTTACGCCTCAGTAGTGCAACAACCGGCAACGCTAGTTTTATTTTTGACTGTTTTTTCAACGAACGCACTCTTCTTTAATTCTTCATTTATTGAAATCCGGTCTCACAATTCAACTTGCACCGCAAAGCTCCGTATCTTATTTCTTCTTTGTCTGTTTATAATTCTAGTTACTACTTCTTCCATGCTATCAACGTCAGATCGATTAATTAACTCTTCTTTCTTTGTTTCTGGGTGAAAATCTTTAATTGACGAACCGAAATAAAATATAATATTAACGGAAATTAAATAGTAATCTCCAAATTATCGCTTCGGTGTTCCATTCGTTGTTACTTTATTTAGTTATTCTCGTCTCATTGCGACTTCACAAAATTTTCAAGTAATTGAACTCGTCGCTTTTTGACATACAAAATAACGATTAGCTCTGTAAATACAGGAGCTGATCGAGGGAGACATTTTGGGGAGAAAAATCATATATAATTACACAATATCTTATACGGGGTAGTCGGTAGATTTGAGAAATACCCCTTATTTCGTAAAAGAAATCAAATAGCGAACACCTTTTTAGAAATTTATAAATGTTTGCATAATTGTTACAATTTTTAATATAACTTTTGCTTTATTTTTAGATATGAAAAAAATAAAAAAACATTATACCTAAAAAATGTTAGTTTAGAATTTGAATGGTAAATTACTGGAAAGAATAGAACGATAGTATTTTTATTAGACTTTACTTCCTTTTTGTTTTAGTTAGTAATCCGATCCGAATTCTCTTTGTTCGTGAGCAAGTAAAAAAAGGTATATATATATTTCCCATTGACTACTATTTTTAATTGAAATTGTCAAATAAAAATTAAAAATAAATAAAAAAGGCAAAAGATCGATGACAGTTGCGTTTAAAATAGAGCAAAAACGTAACAGTAATAGTTTTACTAGAAAACAGTATTAAATATTAATCATTAAATCCATAGGTAATATTTACACAAAACTTATATAATATAAATTAAGTTTCAATTTAATTCAATTCATTTTATTATTATTATTAAGAATCGACAAATGCGATACAAAGCGCTAGTAGTGGTTATACAAAATAAAATATAGTTGTAATGTGTATTGTTGTAACAAATTTTTTCATTGAAGTTTTGGTTCTTTGCGGGGAGGGCAATCCCCCCCCCCCCCAACCGTCACTGATAAATGTTTATACGTACGTAGGTCTATTGTTCCGAAAAGTACCCTTATAGTAATAATCGTAAGGAAATAAATCACCACCCGCGAAGCTTTATTACATCAATTAAACACTGATCGATTTCTCATTCGCTCGCTCTTCTCGCAATGTTAACGACAAAAATGCATTCGACTGCATCAGTGGAAAAATGAAGAGATTGGTTCAGTTAAATCATAGTCATTTAATAATTGCGTACAAACGTCATCTCCAAAAGCAATGATACAGACTGTTCACTATGGAAAATTTCTCGTTACCTGAAGAAGTCCTTACCAATCACCGATTAGGTCCGGTTTAAGAAATTATGCAAGAAGTGACGATGAAAAAGGTACACAGTCCCTGCAGCACATTTGTCCGTTAGGTTCAGGTCCAGTAACATAGTCTCGGATAATAAACTAAACGAAACATCTAACAAGCAACATACGATCACCCACTTTACTCCTTTACAAGTTGTTGCAGCTATAGATTACAATTTTACCCCCCCCCCCCCTCAGAAAAAAAAAATCCTAGACTAAATTGCACCACAACAAAAATTATTAACGAAACCACGCAAAGGAACAATTCTGCTTACCTATACCTGCAATGCTGTACAACAGCTACGCTTAAGCAGTAAGAAGCAGCAAAGATAATAATGATATTATGCCTGGGAAATCGCCAGAATTCTCATCACCATATCAGTCAATATCTTTATTACTGATAATTCCAAAATATTTGACAAATTATTTTCGAAACGCTTAAATGCAATAATTAGTTCGAATAACATTATTCCAGATTTCCAGTTGGGGTTTAGGAATAAAATCAGTTGACAGTTGACCAAGTCCATCGAGTGGCAGATAACATTCAACGTGCTTTTGATCGTTGATGTTGCGCGGCGGGCTTTCGACAAAATCTAAGGTGAAGGTCAATTGCACAAATTAAACCTATTTCTCCCAGACAACCACTATATGTACAAGTAGGATACTTTTTTTTTTTTTTTTTTTTTTATTGTGGGCGCACCAGTGGCATTGATCCAACAACAGGAAAAACTAAGCTAAAGAACTAAATAGCTGGGCGGTCCGAAATGGACGCAACAAAGGGCAGCAGTGCAGGCACCACATAAGATGAAGGAAAGGAAAGGATAAAGGAAGAGTTATACGGAGTAGGGAGACCTAATGACAAGAGCTGACTGTATAAAAGGGAGCGTTCGTTACGAAGAACAGGACACTCGAAGAAAATCTGATCACCATCACATATATTCAAAGAGGATCATAATCGTCAAGAGAACAGTAAGGAAATGCGGACAGAGCAAATCGAAAGCGAGAGGAAGGGAGGAGAGAATGATTGATCCGGAGACGAATTAGGGAGACGAGAGAAGAGCGACGACCGAAAGGAATAGAATGAAACCAAGACAGGGAACGAGGAATCGGCTGAATAAAACGGTATTGGGAATAGCGATTAGAAAATAGGGTGGGATACATATCCCGCCAAAGTCTGGCGTGATTTGAGGTGGATAAGAAAAGGATATCTGAAGAAGGAAAATAGAGTTGAGAAATGAATCAAGGCAGAACGAGCCAAAGAATCAGCTGCGTCATTTCCGTCAATTCCGGAATGGCTGGGGATCTATAAAAAATCAATAAGAATAAAGCGGGATGACTGCAGAGTGGAAGTAAGAGAACAAATTGAGAGAATAATACTATCAGAGGAATGTGAAGGAGGAGAGGATAGGGCCTGAAAGACGCCTTTAGAGTCCGAAATTATTAGGAATTGGAAAAGATCGCTTAAAGAGGAAATAAAATAGATAGCCTGAAGGATGGCGATCGACTCGGCAGAAAAAATAGTGCAGAAGGAGGGAAGCCGGAAGGACTCAGAATGCCGAAGCGATGGGGCAGTAAACGCACCACCCACGCCGTCCTCGCCCCTGGAACCATCGGTAAAGATCGATACATGAGCAGAAAAAGAGGAATTCAATAAATGAAGAAATTCATTGTTGACTGCACCGTGAGAGGAGGAATTGGCCCAAAGTGGAAAGAGGAAAATTCGATAGGCTGCCATGGGCTATTGAAGTCATGAGAGAAGTAAGGGAGAGTGCTATAGGAAAAGACAACAGGAGAAAAATTAGAAAGACGGGCAGCAGCAATGAGCAACAGGGTTGAGATTTTATGAGAAGAAAAATGCCTGCAATAAAACCCGGTGTTTCTCGAGACGGTGTGTCCTTGAAACTATATTATATTTACGTTATATGCCGCATATGCCGAAAGGCCGATTATATCAATAACAATATTTGCAGGTGACGCTGCTATCCTATCTAAGGACCGAGATGGATGCTAACGGCAATTTACAAAGTGCTATAAATAAACAAGCCGCCTGGACAGCTCTTAGGAAATAAGATTGAATGAAATTACGCAAAACTATTTGTATTCCAGTGAGATGCTGCGAAATATCTCGGAATGCATTTAGATGGGAATTCACTTGGGAACCTCATACAAAGATGAAAGTTAAAGAAATGGAACTTTGTTTAAAAAATCTGTATTGACTACTCGGATTTAAATCCCTGCTTAGCCTTGCAGCTTCTATAACAGTGATCAAACCGTTTGGACTTTTGATGTTCAGTTATGAGGTTTGTGCTAAGCCGACTAACAGGAAGGCAGTTCAAGTAGCTCAGAACAAATTACTGCGCTCCATCGTCAACTCAACTTGCCATGTAAGAAACGATACCATATACCATAATTCGCAGAACAGTCAACGTTAGTTTACTTCAAAGCATCAGGAACCCGATACAAATAATAATTAATGGAAGAAAAAACATTGTTCGCTCGCTTGATCCTTACCATTTAGGCACAATTTTTTTTCGTTAAATGTAATATTTTTTTATGACTGATCTTACTTTCCCTAACCAATTGCAATTCAAGATGCGCCAAGGAGTTCTAAAGAAAAATTTTTAAACGAGATCGACACTTCTTCAGCGATAGTTTAACGACCATCAGAAATGATAAGAACTTCGAACACAATCCGAAGGGTAATGATCGATAACATGCGATTTAACATTAACCAGAGTCGATGCCGTGGACCACATGACAATATACGTCCTCTATTGTCGGCGTGCCAACAATTTCCGTCGAATCAGGTAAATTTTCTTCCAGAATTATCCCTCTTACTCTTCCACTGCCAGCAATTGAGGCCCTAATACCCCCTACTAAGCTCTCAGCTTTTTTCCTTCTTAAGAGAATTTTCGCTTGCTACGTTTTCTTCTAATAATCTTGCGCATTTTTTCGCTAATTTCTAAACTCGCAGAATACTTTTTCTTTTTCACAAATCTGATTTTTAAGTAAATCCGAATTGTCAATTTTATAGTTCAATTTTACGTGACCATTTTTATCGATCCGATGCTGCCAGAGCATTCTTCATTCATCTAGACTCTTAATTTTTTCTGAATCTTATTTTTTTTCTCTCTTTCGCTTTCTACTTTTACAAATTAATTAATCACTATCCTATATTCATATTGCCTTTAATCACATTTCTCCCGTTATCTTAGTGCTAGTTTATGTTCAATTTTTCCTTTTTAACCTTATCATTCTTTATAAAGATTCTGCCATTCGTAGTTTGCTTTTCACCACTTCATTCTTATTAATTTTAATCGGTCATGTGTCACCATCGAAGGTAACGGCCAAAGGTTGTTGCTTATTTCGATTTCGAGAAAATTCCAGGTTATTATAGTCTTTTATATGTAAACAGTTGGTGGCAGATATTTACGCGTTGTTCCCTTTTGTGATTAATCGTTCATTTTCATAGTTTCATTTAATCCAATCTTTCTTCTAGTTCCTAGGAGTTATTTCCTACCCTTAATCGCTCCATTGTTGTTTCTGCCATTTGTCGTATTTATCTTCTTTTAACTATTGCCACTCCAGTGTTCATATTTTTATTCTGAACCTCAATGATACAATTAACTGACATCCTAATAGTGTTTCCTTCGAATGCTCTTTTTCTTCATCCGAACAAACTATTCTCCATTCACATTTATTAAAACTTGGACTTCCTCTACTTCTTGTGTTGTGTTTCTTTTTCGCGCTAACCGAACGCATTTGCCACTCAAGAAGATTACGTTAATTTTAATAATATTTCCATTGTAAAATTTAAGAAATAAATTTCATTCGATTTGATTTGATACTTTGTCCTTTCGTACAAAGAGTCCATTACTTTTGTATTAATTCTTTCACACTAACAATCACCGATTGAATTAAAATCCGATTGTGGGCGGAGGTCTCCGGTAAACAAGCCCATTTAAGACAGTGTGAGTAAACAAAAGTAATCATAAACTAGTTGCCTGCATATAAATTTCCGCACTAATAATAAAGTTTTAAAAAATCTCAGTGATTATCTTTCATCTACATCGTCAACGTAGTATTAATAATTGCATTTTTGGAAAAAAGTATATTATTAAATAATTGTTTTCCTACGATTGTGTGAAATAATTTACTCAGTAATTAAGTAGAAAAATGAAACTGCAGAGATATAAAAAAAGTTAATTATAATTGTTTCATTTTTATTATCGTAATTTTTGATTTGTAATCGATAATTTCGATAGTCTCGGTTAATGTACGACAATCGATATCATCGTTTCGTACTTGTCCGTCCGAGGAACGGTTAAAGGTTAAGAAAAATACGCAACTATTAGTTTAGGTAAATGAAATGGTTGAAGAGTATTTTTTTAATATACAGTTCATTCTTTCCATATTCACTAACGAATCTTCAAGTAACGCTCAATATTCAAGTTATTTTTAATCTAAATGAGCCGTCTTCATTTCTTTCATTTCTAAATTGAAATCTTTCTTTTTCATTTTTAACACTTTCTTTAGTCTCTCTAGGTCACTGCCCTTGGTTAATGTTCCCAATTAGAAGAAAAAAAAAAATAGTCTTAATGTGTTAAAAGTTACACGGGCCTTGATAATTTATAATTTTCACATTACGCCGACAAGCGAACAGTTTTTTTACTTATACTACGTTAAATCGATATCTAATGAGCTAATTCTGTTTATCTAATCTAGCATTAAACACACTATTTGACTATTACATATATATATATATATATATATATATGTATATATGTATATATGTATATATATGTATATATGTGTATGTATGTATACAATGTATACATATATGTATGTATGTATATATATATATAAAAAAACTCTGCCCTCTAGGTCTCGTGAAGAGGCAAGCTCCCTTCCACAGCAATTTTTTTCTTCTAAACTCTTTTTTAAAAAATAGTTTTTAATTGACTACGTCATTTTTACCCGTCTTTTATTTTTTTTTAAATCTTACAATTGTACCACAAAGCATTTCAATCTTTGTTATTTTATATCAGTTAACCGGAAATAATCTTGGGACAAAAAATGTAGTGTATCCGGTCTAAGAATGGCACAGTCATTAATAAATAAGTATATAGATATAGATATATATTATGACCATGCCATTCATAGCCTGAGTACAACTACATTTTTGATTATCCCATTATATAGATATAAATGTATGTTTTGCTAGTTATTACCTATAGCTTCGCCCGTGTATTTACACCTGTTTAAATCTGTATGTAGAAATCGACAAAAAGCAATTTTTTTGATTCAAAATTTATATTAGTAAATTTTTTTTAAATCTTAATTTTATTCTATACTACTTTTTTAAATTTGTACGTTATTTGTCAAAATATTCTGTAGTATCAACTGAATGCTATTTCTGGAAGTACCGTAGCTTTCATCATTGTTATCGTTTTTTTTATTCCTTATTCATCATTTTAACAACCTGCTTCCAAATAATATGCTTAGTTTTCGTCCGGGGTTGGGTCCTCCTGATTCCATTAGTCTTCTTCTTGACGATATCTATAAATCTTATCAACAAAAATTATACTATTGCCTCCTTCGTTGATGTCTCCAATGCGTTCAATAACGTACATCTTCCTACACTGCAGGTCAAGATATTCTCCATTAACATTTCACCCCACCACTTATTGTTAAACTTTTCAAAATAGGGCCGTGCACCAACTACTCCTGTCTACTCTACTTCACAAAAAGTATTTCGGGGTCTTCCGCAGAGCTCCTGCTTTAGCCCTACTCTTTTGAATATTTATATCTTCAGCATAGCTCGTCTTCCTCTTAAATCATCTTCCCTATATTTCACAGACGATATCGTTCTATATTCCACTTCTAGGTCCATTTCAGAAGCTAATGCTGACCTCAACGACTCTCTGATTTCTTTAGAAGCCGCCCTTTCCAATATTTGTTTTTCTATCTCTCCAGCCAAGTCTTCATGTGTTGTTTTTATTTCGAGTCCTTATAATCCATCTTCAATAATCCAGTTCGTAAATACATAACTGTGCTATCCATCTTGTCTCATTCTTCTGCTACCTAGGCATCTTTTGTAACAGCCGTCTTACTTTTCGAGAACATATAAAATACTTATTCAAATCTGTTTCTAAAAAGCTAAACCTCCTTAAAGCTCTTTCCCCATGCCGTTCGGGGGAAGATCCTTGTGTTCTTATTATCCTGTATAAATCTATTATCCGTTAGATTATTGTTCCTTTTTGTATGGTATTGCTTCCAACACATCTCTTTCCAAACTGGATCGTGTACAGAACCTTTGTCTCCGCCGCTGCCTTGAAGCTTTGAAGTCGTCTCCCACTGCTGCAGTTCTTTCAGAAACTAATATGGTTCCTCTATATATTCGTCGGCCTTATCTTGACTATCGTTTCTTGATTAAGCGACTTCCTATTTCTTCGTCCAATCTCATTAACTCTTATATTTCGATATTATATAACTGGCGCTTTTCTCTTAGGAAAATCCCTATTCTTTCTTATATATCCAAACGACTTAATTAATTCACTCCTTACAAACTCCAAACTCCCTTACTTCACGCCTAATAACTCCAATTTCCTGTATCCGCCTAAGATATACTCTCTTTCCGTCTTTCACAAGAACCTGCCGGCGCATGTAGTCCGTCAGGAATATAACCATGTCATGCAATCCTTAATTCCTATCCACACTGTTATCTTTACTGATGGCTTCAAAACAACGGACGGTACGGAAGCTGCCTTTTTGGTCCCATCACTCAACTATTTTGAATCTCATAAACTGCCTTCCTTCTGTTCCATATTTACCGCTGAGTCCTCGGCTATCCTCCGGGCTATCCAATACATTGCTTCCACCATATAGGACGCTCTCACTTCTACAGACAACTCCTGAAATTCGGTTTGCTTCCTCCATATACAGAGCTTCGTTTATTCTTTCACTTCCATCCCCGGCAATCATTCCTATTATAACGTCCTTCATTGCTTCTATCTGCAGTAATATTCAATTCTAATTCGTTTCTCTCTCTCTCTCTTTCACTAACGTAATCTAATGTTGGGTAACGCCCTCGACTGGCTCCAAAAAAAACATCTACCATTCACTTATTCTATAGTTACTTACCCGCTAGCTGTTGCTCGCGTTTTACCGCCATATTAATACCTTTTTTAAATCCTTCATTTTTTCTTTTTTTATCTCTGGTTGACTCTGTATTTCCGTTAAAGTTTCATTTTCTCTATTCAGTTTTCTTTTCTTTTTGAGAATATTACTAATTCATTAATTAAAATTGCACAACAACGAACCAAAGTAGTTGGTGAGGGTTTCAGGTTACTTAAATGTAAATAATATTTCTGATTGCAACTAATGTACGGATTCTTTATTAATTTTTCGGCAATTTTAATACATCTTTTTGTAGAACATTACTAATATATTACATATTAATAAATAGGCTACTTAAATATTTAAAAAAAAATAAAAGACGTTATAAAGAATCAATTACAGGGTAACGTTT
Organism: Icerya purchasi; assembly: GCA_039619475.1. Classification (NCBI taxonomy): domain Eukaryota; kingdom Metazoa; phylum Arthropoda; class Insecta; order Hemiptera; family Monophlebidae; genus Icerya; species Icerya purchasi. Next base: position 318,144,693 of record CM077116.1, on the reverse strand, counting down.
TTGCATATTTGCGAATATGCAGTAAATCAATACTATGACTACGTTGTAGGTTTGCTTTCTGCGACTTCACCCTCTTTAATAAAATACTTATTAGAGTGACAATTACATCACTTTCATCACTATAATCATCTGTTTTTTACTCCTTCTTGACCATTCATTTTTCCTCATACCTTATTCTATAAAATACCCATCCAATTTCGTGTACAACGTTTTTTAGTCGAGGTCGCAAAAACGGAAATTTCAAAAGTCCAAAATTAAAACAATGATAATCAGAATTTTTGATAGCAGAATTCGTGTTAGGGGGTCAGATCGTGACTTTCGGATGTACTGGTTCCGCTGTGCGAACGAATTTGTCACGTTAGATCTTAATGTGGAAGAAGCGCGTTTTTTTCTATTCCACGTTAATGTCTTTCCGCACACAGCCACAAAAACTGTAGCATTTTTGGCCAAAAAAATGGTGGCTGTTTTCAGCCAACTACCTTATTCACTAGATATCAGGCCGCCGAACTACTTCCTGTTGCCTGTGACGGTAGAAAGCGAATGACATTCTCTAGAATCTGTGTTTTCTGCGGCAAACCGACTAGCTGCAGATCGTGCCAAACATTGTGTGCATCGAAGCTAGTGAAAACTTTTTTAAATTTAAAAAAAATATTTCCCGAATTTTTCGATTTTTTTGACCATTTTCTAGCAGTTGCTTCAATACTTATGGGACACAATGTGCATTATACAGTAATGTTCTCAGTTTTCCCATTATTACGTAACGGTAAATTGAACTCTATCGGTAAACTAATAATGATGTAAATTAAAACGAACCGAAAACAAATACAGTAATCAGTTGTGTGGTGAGCGGGACTTGGGCAGCCGTAGCAATGCCCTTTCAAAAAAACATATATTTTATGCCAGTTTGTATAGCAGAGATTTTTTTTAAAAATCTATGCAGATGCGTACGTGAATCTTTTGTCGCCTAGTTTATAAAACATTGGCATACCGCTGATATTAATGTAAGTTAAAGTAAACAAAACAAATCTGAATAACATAAATCGCAACAAATTGTTTAAAAATAAATACCTATGATTTAAAAAAAAAAAAAACCCTGAAATTCAAAATACATTTTAAAAAACTTACCAGATTAGCGAAACGAAGTAAGAAAAAAATTAATAATAATAAACTGTCATCCTAATTAATGTTTGTGCAACGTAATAACTTTTAACTATAATAACAGCGATTCAGGTACTTACTACTAACAATAACAACATAAATGCTCCGCACACTAATTGCTCGTCCGCTAAGATCGAAAATAAAGATAATACGTCCTCCTCTCGCATGAACACGGTAATACAATAAATTACGTAAATGTCTTTTCATCTCCGTTACAAATATCCCTGTGAAGAAATGATAACCAATGGAAAATAGCGCCAAATAAAAGAAGGCCACATTATTCACCTACCACCTCATCAGATGATGCACCGCGTCAGTGAAGAAGTACTATTTACCAGTTTTTAAATGTCCAAAATACCGAAGAAGAAGAAACAAAAGAATTAATGCAATTGGACAATAACCACACTCATACTAAGGACAAGGATAAGGCCTCCGTAAATATGAATAAAAATACTCGTAAACTTAATCACGATTTTCTAGAAGTCAGAGAATCTAAACCTCCGCCAATAATGGTTAAAAACATTTTTAACTTCAATATTTTCAGAACTTTTCTTTTAAGTATACCCGATGCCAATTTGTCCTTGAAATCGATGTTGACAGGGGTCACTGTTAACCCGGAAAATCCAACTAGTCATAGAAATATCATAAAACCACTGAAGGATAACGAATACTTCTATTATACATATAATCACTATCGGAAGACAAACCATTTAGAGTTATTTTAAGAAATATCCACTGTCAACCGTCATATCAGATATAAAAAAATGCGATAGAAGAAAACGGGCTCGAAATTATACGAATAGTAAACATAATAAAACATAAGACAAAATTACCCCTTCCCATGTTTTTCGTGGACATAAGATCATTCACAAAAAACGAAGACATATTCAAAACAACGAATTTACTAAATACAGCAATAGTTTTTGAAGAACTCAAGAGGAATTTAGGCGTTATGCAGTACAAGCGTTGCCAAGTTTTTGGACATACAGCTAATTACTGTAACTTACCCTCCCGTTGTGTAAAGTGCGTTGGAAGGCACGAGACTAATAAATGTGGAAAAAATCCAGGGGAACCGCCCAAATATGCTTGTGCGAAGGCGATCATCCTGCTAGTTACAGAGGGTGCCCTATGTATAAGCAGCAGATACACTATCAAAATAAAGCAACAACGCGATATAGATCCGACTTGAAACAAATCACTCCACACGCTTATTTTGCAGAAAAATTCTCTAAAGGGAACCACTCGCAACTCGTATGCCAGCGGAATAAACTCCAAAATATCAATTAAGCTAACACAAATGTCATAGATGAATCGGCCAGCAATCCACATAATAATATCTCAGATATACTTACATCCTTCCTATCAGAATTAAAATTAATGATAAATTCCTTAATATCCCTATTAACCAAAGTTGTAAATCACATAATATCATAAATGCAGTCAAATCGAAACATTGTCACACAGCACCCCTGATATTAACATGAAATGCGAATGGTATTGCACAAAGAAGGAACGAATTAGAAATCTTCCTCAATCAGAATGTCATTGATGTTGCACTGATCACAGAGACTCGCTTATGTTATGGAAAAAGTTTTAGGGTAACCGGCTACACAAGCTACTGGGCAGAGCACCCGGATGGAATGGCTCACGGCGGCTGTATGGTATTGGTCAAAAATTCTCTTACACACCACCTTCCTTTTTTTTTACTGTACATATGCGCATACCAACTAGTTGCAGTAAATATCAAAATACGCGGAAAATACCTAACCACAGCTGCAATCTATTGTCATCCTGGGTATTATATACCAGAGAGTGAATATTTCCTGATATTTAAAAACCTAGGTAACATGTTTATCTGTGGTAGCGACTACAACTCCAAACATCACCCTCAGGGTCCGCAAAGAACTAATAAACAAGGCTGGATATTATATACAGCAATGCAATCAAATTCTTTATCCATCCTATCTCACCAATGTCGCCCCCTTACACTGGCCGCAACAGTACAATAGAATACCTCACATACTAGATTTTTACATTTGCGAAGGTCTACAAGAATATTATAAGTTGTACACAGCTAGCATCGATCTACCGTCCGACCGTGTACCGGTCATTGCAAATCTTGATGCACAACCCATAAAAAAGCAGAAGAGTTATCATTTGACCAATAAAACCACAAACTTGAATAAATTTGCTATGCTTATGAAGGACAACATTGATCTAAAGGAAGGCTTAAAGATGGAAATGATATCCAGGAGGATGTTAATAACTTTACTGCCACCATCCAAACCGCATATTACAGCTGTACCAAACACAGCGAAGATAGATATAATAACAAACCTATACCGGCTGCAATTCGCAATCTTATAAAAGATGCAAATTCAGCAAGGAAAAAGTGGCATATCTTTCATATAAAACCAGGTATAACCTGCTTTACAATAAACTGAAAAATTAAATCAAAGGATATAAAAATTTGTCCTACAAATACTACATGGATTCATTAGGATAGCTACAAAAAAAACTACTTCAGGATACACGCACACGGTATAATACTAAACTTAGTAATAATGAGTGGGCCAAAACAGATTATCAAAAGGCGGAACCGTTTGCTGGTTCCTTAAAAAGTAAATGAATCGTTTTCGAAATATGTAATAAGCTCATTGGATCAACCGCTTCAACTAGAGCTTCCAACCAAACCATTCTCTCCAAAAGAGGTATACAGATGTCTCAGAAAAACTCCTAAAAAAAAGACACTGGGTGTTGATAAACTAACGGGAGAGATTTTGTCGCAACTTCCAAAAAAAGCTGCAATCATGATTTGTCACATATTTAATGCAATCATTCGAAGTGTATATTACCCGGAGTCGTGGAAGAAAGCAATTATCCTAATGATATACATGAACCTAACAAACCTGAGTTAAATTTATCCTTCTATAGGCCCATCAGTCTGTTCAGTACATTGTCAAAGGTCAAAAACTCGTTATGTATAGAATATTTCGAATCCTAGAAAAAAAGAACATAATCCCGTCCCACTAATTTGGATTTCGGGCTCATTACTCAACAATGCACCAATACCATAGGATTGTAGATACAATATCAACAGTGTTGGAAAGAAAGGAAGTTTGCTCAGCAATGTTCCTGGATGCGTCTCAGGCATTCGATCGTGTCTGGTACTCTATTTCTAAAAAGAATTCTTCGATCACATTTGTATTCTTTATCTCATATGTGAATAACCGGACGTTTATATTGATCTATCTGTTAGTTTGAACGGTTGAGTGTTAACGCGTTTATTTGACAAGAAGCAGAGATTATTCAAGTAAGATTGTTTCATTATATATTTAACCGTTATCAGTGATAAAATATTAATTCACTATGCCGAAAGCAAAATCATCAAAAGTAACGAGTAATTCGAACATAGACTTTAAAAGACAGCTGAGTGACAACAGCGCTACTGCAAACGAACCCATTACCAAAAAAATTGCTAAATCAATGATGTGCGAAGAGGAGAAAGTAATTTTTAATGCAGCGGCACAGCAATGTTCCATCCAAGAAATCAAGAGCGAATTTATGGAAATAAAGAGGTGTATGGAATTCATTTCAGCAAAGTACGATGAATTAGTACAAATGCAAGGATCATTGGTAAACGAAGTTAAGGCGTTAAGGGATCAGGTGCAAGTTCTAACGACGGAAATTAAGAACAAAGATAGCCAAATCGCCGAATTAAAAACGTCAGTTAATGAGCTGCAGCAATACGGTAGACGTGAAAACATCGAAATACATGGAATCACAGAAACACCTGGAGAAATTACCGCAGAAATAATTATTAAAATAGCAGAGAAAATGAATATCGAAGTGAAAAAGGAAGATATAATAGCTAGCCACAGGGTTCCGAGCAGAAACTTGAAACTTCCTAAACCAATCATTGCAAAAACGGGCAGAAGAATAGCGGACTTATTTTTTGACAAAAAAAGACACACAAAAATTTTCGATAAAGAAATATCGGGCAACGACGAAAGCCCATTACAGATTTATGTTAATGAAAACTTAACTAAACATTATAAACATTTACTGTGGCAGACGAAGGAGAAGGGAAGAATACTTAATTATAAGTTCATATGGACAAAACGAGGGAAAATATTTGCCAGGAAAAACGAGCAAGAACGCATTTTGCACATTAGAAATGAAGACGATTTGAACAAATTACTATAATAAGATTATTTGGAGATAAACGGAAAGTCTATATTAGTGGAATATGTATGAGATAAACGGATGTGTGTGTGGCAGTATGAATGTGGCGGTTAGGTGCAAGTACGCAGGCGGTAAAGCGGAGAGAAGCTGGAAAGTAGTGTTAGTACAGAGGACGAGATTGTATAGGTATTTTTTAAAAGTGTTATTAGTTGTAAGAATTGCGATAACGTCGGGCATGGTTCTTAAAAGAATTAACATGGTTAAGAAGTGTGGGGAGGTATTTGAGACAGTTGTCGAGAGTAATGTCAGTATGTTTATAGCGTTAGACGGTGTAGAGAGGACGGGGCGTGTTTTTGTAATTGATAGTGTTGTGAATAGTCCGTTTTGCGGAATAGTAAGTGGACTGAGAGTGTTGGCTCGTGGTGTTAAGTTTATGGGCCGGCTTCACCGTCTGCGTAAACTAATATTAAAAGGGGTACAAATGTGCGTGAGTGATGCATGTGTGCGATTATCTATTTTGTCTGTTATAGGTTGCAAATGGCATGTATGTAAACATGTGGCGGAATCTATGATTAGTTTAACATGTTGATTACATTTACGTTTAACGATTAATCGAAATTCGATCGATTCTATTATATATAAGCAGGGTATTAATCTAAAATCAGCGCCGTTGCGAAATCGATTAGGTGTTAAACGAATTGAAAATTGTTTTCACATGCATCATGATTGTTTAGTTGCTGTTGAACTTATCCCCTTCTTATGCAGAAATCCAATTCTGCTTCGGTGAGAAAATGTCCTACTTAATAAATTGCCGTAGTAAAAACAGCTGTAAGAACTATTCCCATATCAAAAATTGGACTGACAATATTACATCTGAATTAAATTATAATAAAAATCATGTAGTTAACGAAGACATATTTCATGTACTGCATTTAAATATAAGAAGTGTACGACGAAATTGGGATGAATTTTTAGCTTATATTACAAATACTCCCGTAAGTGTTATAATTCTGACTGAAATTAATATAGCTGAATACGAGTTAAAATTATATGAGGTAGAGGGGTTCGAGAGATTTGCTATTCAAAAACCTTCGAGATATAATGGAGGAATATTGATGTTTGTTAATAATAAATTTCGATGCATAATTCAGGAAGCCGTAAATACTCCAAGTATGGACATGCTGATGGTTGACATATTCACATACGAAAAAACGCCATTACGAGTAATTGCCATATATAGATCTCCGAGTAAAAATGTAGGTGAATTTATTAAAGACCTCGCAAAGTTATTGAAAAATGAAAAAGATAACGATAACGTTTTAATTTGCGGGGATTTTATCATAGACCTATTACATCAAAATGTACAGGCTGAAAACTTTTTGAATATATTGTACGGGATAGGAGCAGTACAGTTAATCCAGGGAATAACGAGAGAGGAAGAACGAGTAGATAGATGCACCCAATCTTGTATTGATAACATATTTATGAAATATGCTGCCTGTAAGGTCACTTCTGGAATCATTAACGCGAAAATATCCGATCACTATTTAATAGGTGTTGCGTTTAGTACCTTGAAAAGCAAATGGCAGAAAAGTAACATAAATCGCAAACTCGTTTTCGATGAAAAGAAAATACGTAGTGAAATATACAAGTATAACTGGAACCAAATAAAGGGATTTAGCACGGCAGAAAACATATATGATTATATAAACGCTGTATTCAAAATCATTTACAAGAAATGTGAACTGGGTGTGAGTGAAGGTAGGAATGTAAACAAATATCATCCAAAAAAAGAATGGATGAATCAGAAGATACTTAATTTTATGAAAATTAGAGATCAATACTTCAAACTTAGTAAAGGGAATAGAACCAGTACTCGATATAAGGGACTCTATAAAAAATATCGAAATAATGTCAAAACAGAAATAAGGAAGGCAAAACAGGTGTTTTACTTAAGTCAAATTGATAGAGCAAATAATGCGAGTAAAAACATATAGAGAATAATTAATAATATTGTAAATAAAAGGAATAAAGTATCAATTGATGATTGCATTTGCAGGCATTTTGGAACCGACTCATTATTAGTGGAGAAATTCAGTGAATATTTTGCAAAATCAGTAGAACAATATAAACATAAGTGTGATGACCAGTTATTGAATTCAAATGATGAAAACAGGTTGATGTGTTCTTTTTTCATTCCTCCAGCTGATAATATACAAATCGAAGCAATAATAAATAGCCTAAAAAATTACAAAGCACCAGGTTGGGATGGCATTAGGACTATGGACATTAAGCGAAATTTAGAGAGATTCGTTCCTATACTAACAAATATGATTAATTATTCTATAAAGAGAGGTACCATCCCTCAGGGGCTAAAAAAAGGAATTATTAAACCAATTTACAAAAAAGGAGCTCAAAATAAGCTGGAAAATTACCGCGCTATAACAATAATTTCGGTAATAGCGAAAATTTTAGAACATTACGTAAACAGTCATTTAAAGAGTTACATAGAAACAAATAATCTCCTTTACGAAAATCAACACGGATTTAGAGGAAAAAGATCCACCTTAACGCTATTAAGTAAATTGGGAAATGAAATAAATATGGGACTATCGATAGGGAATCAATTTATAATTACTTTCATTGACCTATCCAAGGCGTTTGACTTAGTAGATCATGATTTATTAATAAAGGATTTAGAAAAGATTGGTATTACTAACAGACAGCTCCAATGGTTTACAAACTATATTAAAAATAGAAAGAATTGTGTAAAAATTGCAAAAAATTAAAGTAGGGATAGGATGTTACAATATGGTGTCGGACAAGGAACCATACTGGCTCCCATTCTTTTCTTGATATATACTGACTCGCTTCACAAATATATTAGAAATGCAAAGGTGTTTGTGTTTGCGGATGACATTGCGCTATTGATAGAACACAATAATATACAAATGGCGGAGAAGCTACTTCAGGAGGACGTTGATAATCTTAGTAAATGGGCGCATGACAGGAGGTTAGCAGTGAACATAAATAAATCAAAGATATTGCATATTCGAAACATATCCAAACATGCTACTCATGAACCGCGGATTATCATCCACAGTAGCGAATGTGTCCATGATTTATATTTAAGGAACAACAGTCCAGTTTGCGCATGTAAACCATTAGAAAAGGTGCAGGATTTTAAATATTTAGGGGTTTTTATAGATAGTAATATGAATTGGAAAAAACATATACAAAATTTAAGTGTAAAAATCAGACAGACCATTCCCCATATGAAACACTAAAAATTTTTTTTAACGCAATGATAATGTCTAGAATATTATATGGTATTCAAATATGAGGAGAAGCGAAGAAATCACAACTTAACAAGATAGCGAAATTACAGAAAAGATGTTTAAAATTACTGCTTCCTCATGGGGGACATAATAATTCAACATCATCATGGTGGAAGGTAAACAATGTGATGTCGCCAAAAATGTATTATTATTATTATAGATTATTGGAGCTCAAAACCAATAATATCAGAATACCATCAAGACCTAAAATTAGAGTTACGAGAGATCGAAACACAAAATACTTTATTCAATCAAGGGGGACCAATTTAAGGATTGATAATACACAGCAGACAGTACTAATTAAATTACTACGGGAAATTCCAAGCAATATATTAAAGGAGAGAAGATTAGGCGCGTGGAAGGAAGACGTAAAAAAATGGCTGACAGATTGGTGTGCAGATTAAGAAACTATCGAGGTTTCTTCTATTTGTACTAACATATCGGTGACTCGTCTTTATTTCGTAAATTAGGTTTCTAAATTTCTCTTTGCTCAGCACAGGAACTACAACAGGGGCACATGTAGATGATTTTCAATAATGTAGCGGAAAAGATCTTCTTTCTTTTACATTTGTGGGAATGATTATTTTGAGTGTGACTGGTTGGTGATGTATAGGTGCTAAGTGTGTAGTCATAAGAAGTTAGTGTACTAAATTAATTAAATTACTAAGATGATAAGAAATATTATTTTAGATGTATTGAAATGTTATTAGCAAATTGTAAATTTATGTCAAATAAACGATAATGAGGGTGACGGGAACTCACGAAACGGGCTAAATTGCCTTGTGAGACCCACAACTTTCTTATTTAAAAATTAAAAAAAAAAAAAAAAAAAAAAAAAAAAAAAAGTCAGCGACTCAAACTCCGAAGAAAAGATAATTCGTGCATCCGTTCCGCAGGGCAGCCTAATTAGTCCTATGCTGTTTACTACTTACACAGTTGATATGCCTACATCAAACCGAATAATTTTAGATAGATTTGCTGATGATGTGGCCATCTTATCCTCTGATGTCAGTCCAACGTTCGCGACTATGGCAGTACAGTAACAAGTAAACAGGATTCAGGAATGGGCAAAGATTGACATGTCCGGTTTAACGAGCAGAAATGCAAACAGGTTATGTTTATAAATAAACGGATAGTGTGTCCCAGGGTAAAAATGAACAATAGAGAAATACAGCAATTGGAAATATTGAATAGGCGGCTTACATAGCGATATCATATAACACATGTGCGAACGGAGATGATAGTTCACGCCAATACGTTATATCCATTACTAAAGTCTGAAGTTCAAAAGACAAATATATTCAAGATGTACCATATCGGTATGGAGAATCGGAATTGAGCTGTATGGTAGTGCCAGCAGATCAAACTTGCAGCGAATATAACGAAAACAGTCTAAGATTTTGCGAACGTTGACAGCAGTTCCAAAGTACATATTTAAGGAGACCTTGCATAATAATCTAAGGATACCATTCGTCAAAGAAACCCATAAGAAACAGTATGCAAAGATTTTCAACAAATTATCACAACACTGTAACCTAAACATTAGAAAAATGTATAGAAGCACTTTGCCGGAAAATCCTGCCAGGAGGCTAAAAAGAAAAGGGTGCGGAGATGCAAATTACCTAACTTTCCTTTTCATTAGACGTAATAAGGGAGAAAGAAATAAATCATTACGTGTCCAAGTCCCTCAATGGATAGATTGAGCTGTACTATAGTTGTCTAAAATTAGTCTCTATAGTATGTTATAAACACCGCTGTTTGTCGTGTGAATACATACCGGTATAGGGTAAAAAAAACAAAAAACTTTAATAACTCTTTAACATTATTGGTAACAATTTGCAATTATGGCATAACTTCGAAACAGGTCACTTTTCGTTTATAATTTTTGTGAATTGTAAATTTTGTTAATTTATTGTATTTCTCTTTTTTACGGTTTATTTATTCATCCTTAATCACATTAGGGAAAATGGATTATTCTACTATTAATGTTAAAAAACGTATATTTTTCCTCGCTCGTCTCTTTCATCTCTTCGATTTTCAAATTACTCATACTCCACATTTTTCGTTTCAATAGGCATCTTACTTTCTAGAGCTTAAAAATAATTTTTGTGAGATAGGACGAGTTTTTAAAAAATTTTCTACGGAGAGAAATATCGACTGTAATTCGCTGAAATCATGTTTGTATATTTTCTATTTCGTAATTTTCTTTTAATATCTCTGTTTTTGAATAAATAACATATTTCGAAAAATAATTAATAGGCTTGCACATATCTTAAATAAAATTCGGAAAAGCGAATTTTATTCAACGATAAAGGAGGGAAAAAAATCGTAATTTTATCGCATATTAAAAATTCTATTTATTTTAGCATTGGTTGGATTTTCGTTTTGTAGATTTATTTGTTAATTCCGTATAATTTAATGTTATTTTTAATTTAAAATTAAAATTAGCGAGATAAACAAGGTACTATTTAAAAAGAGATTATTTTTTTTAACTAATTCCTTCGAAAATTTATTTTTTTAAAAATTCGCCTATGCTCCTCATCAACCGCTCCTCCAGCTGCTAGTTATTTCGCGAAAGCCGCGACAACTTTAACCAGTGTGATACAAATTCCTATTTATTCTTTCATACACAATAATTCTCTACATTTTCGGGAGATTTTGTACCGGAAAAAAAAAAAAAAGCAAAGACAGGATACAGTTTGTTTTAGACTGATACCGTGTTCCAGAAAACGCTTAGGAAAGCATCCAATATAAAACAAGCATTATGCAGACAGCAGCAGCCTGTTCTAATTTATTACAAATACGACTACATGCGGCAATAAAAAATTTAATATGCTGTTTCTAACGTATATTTTTAATGCAACATTAAGATCTAGATATTAACGAAAAGAATTAATTATTCGACTGATCCCCACGTGTAAATCCTCATCTTACAGGCCAATTAGTAGTCTCATAGCATCTGCGGTATATGAAATGTTCATAAATTACCGAATGTACAAAAGTTTATTACCATTAATAAACTAATTCCAAATCATCAGTTCGGATTTCGCACTAAACATTCGATCAAAGTTCACCGTATTTTACCGATCGTATATTAGCAGTTTTTAGAATGTGCCATGTATCGCCAGATAAGCGGAACCAAAGATTACTAATACAAATTAAAATCAACCATTCAAACGGCATAGTATTTGAAGTTCCGTCAGACACTTCCAATTTGTAAGAAAAATACTTAATTCGTACATCCGTTCATACCTGGACCATTTTTTTTCACACTGTACATGGCTGATATTTCGATGTTAAATAGAACACAGTTGTGGTATCGCCTTCACGAATGACACGCGTATAATAACTTCTCATGAGGATTCTCGGTTACACATGGAACACTTCGGAATGTCTTTAAATTTTCAAAGCGCAGATCGATCTAACCACCATTGTTACAATCATGCGTCTGTCAGTTTCAGAGAAGACATCAACCATCTATTATTTAACTGTGAATTATTTGAAGCTAAAAGATCAGTTCTTGTTAATGATTTAATGTTGGTGCAGTTTCTTCTTTTTTTTTTTTTTTTTTTTTTTTTTTAGCCCGCCAGCGGCCTTGAACCAACAACATGATAATTCAATAGATAGAACTAAATAGCCAAGCGGTCAGAAATGGAACTCACAAAGGACAGCAGCAGCGGCACAACTGAAGGCAATGGGAAGGAAAGGATATAGGTTACTTTAAAGGAAGCAAAACGACCCAAAGCTAAAAATTGGGCGTATAGAAGAGAACGTTCGTTGAGGAGAATCGAGCATTCGAAAAGAATATGATTAGAATCACAAATACAAGGAGGCTCAGAAGCATGAAGAAAGTTGTAGAAAGGAGATGGTGACAAAGCGAATCGAAAGCGAGAAGAAAGGGTAGAGAATAATTAATCTTGAGTCTAATTAAGGAAACAACAGTGGAACGACGACAGACAGGAATGGAATGAAACCAAAGCAAAGCAAAGAACAAGGAACCAGTTGAGTAAGACGGTACTGCGAATAGTGATTTGAAAATAAAGATGGATGTCCAGCCAAAGTCTGGAATGATTGGAGCGTGATAGGGAAAAAAGTATCTGAAGAAGGGAAAGAGTCGAGGAAAGGACCATGGTGGACGGCTGAGCGAACTAAAGAGTCAGCTGAGTCATTGCCCTCCTGTATGTATACTCAATTCATTCTCATATAATTTATTATATTTAACAACTTTCCAGCCCGAAAAAATTCTTGAGATGTGCGCTGATTTCTTATATAGAACAGATGTTATTAAAAGTAGATTAACGGTAGAATTTACGGCTTTGTAACATAAATAGCAAATTAAAATTAACTGAAAAATAAAATGAAAGCCGTTCTATTTATCAAAAGACGGTCGAATAGGAACCAGACGTTTTGGACCTTCTGCTGTATTTAAATTTATTCATAAAAATCGAATTTTAATTTAGGTTAAAGTAATTCCTCCCTTAAGTTGAACAATGCTAATCATAAATATATAAAAAAAGAAAAAAAAAGAAATATATATATATACATGTATAAAAAATAATAAATAGTAAAGTTTTACTTTGGATATAGATCAGCTGGGGTATGTGATCGATTAAAGCCATAAACCAGGGGTGGCCAACCCAAATGATCTTGCGGGCCACTTTGGAAGTGTATCATAACTCCGTGGGCCGCATATGAAATCATATATCCGCATATTAGATTTAAACCCACTATAGACACGCTTAAGAGTGAAACGTAAAACTTGTTATATTAAATGTTCCAACATGCGTGTGCATTATGAGTTCGCAGAACATAATTTTTTACTACTTTGGACATCTCGGGGGCCGCAAAAATGTACAAGGCGGGCCGCGGGTTGGCAACCCGTGCCAATAACCTAACGGTATGCAACGAATATTGCCATTTTAAAGTACTGAACATTATCACTTATAGTGTTAATTTGCATTCCGTGTTTTTTGCTGCTCAGTCGAGCTCGAGAATATAATCCACCTCGGGGTCAGCCTGGTCAGTTATTTTCTCCTAATTATTCTATGCTAGCATTCGTGGGTGATGCTAGAACATTTACGGCTATGTTTGCTTGATATTTTTTACTTTGTAAGGAGTAATGTTAAGTTTATTCTTTTTTTTTTTAATTAGCTCGTGACATAGCCTACCCTTTTCAACAGTATACATTTTACAATTTCAGACCACTGAACTCATTTATTCCCCTCCCTCGCATATATTTCCTGTTATTACTTTGTCCGCAATTATGTTACTAATATGAAGTGTGTATCGCTGGCACGAATGGACTCCCGCTTATATATCTCATTAACGGTATACGAAAGTTTAATATTCTATACAATATTAAGTGGATTATAGTTTTCATAACTAATGATTAAAAATAAGTGTGTTTTATTCAACTAGTACCAACTATTTGTAATATACTACGGTATTATTTTATTCCAAAAACATAACTAATATGGCCGCCATAGGTAACGGACAACGTTTCTCTGTACACTGATACTCGATCCGAACAGAAACATTTTTTAAAGGAGCCATTTGCATTATATTCTCGACGAAGCGCAATATTTAAGTAGACAGAAATGTCTACAACCAGTAGTAACCTATTACGATAGTGTTCCCTATGATAACTTCTTAATATATACTTACATTGTCTTCATTAGCGGAAATCGTACGTAACGAAACTGGCAGCCATTTTAATTCTGGCTTATAAATCTCATCCTTCGTTGGTGAAAATAAACCAGCAAGTACGCATTCTGCACTTTCAATGGTACAATCGGTGTCCGAACTAATAGTAAATACCTGTCGCGAGTTCGGTAATAAGTGCCCGTAACGTTCCTTCAACCAAGTTCCTAAATTGTCCGATGCTAACCTTCCGGCCTGTACAAATTAAATTTCATTTAATAATAACGCTTAACTCGCAGTCTCGTATGTTGCCTGATTTGATTACCTTCGTTCAAACATTCTTGTACACAGATGTGCAGATTGTTATTTATTACGATATTCCCTATATACGTAATACAAATTAGAGATGGGCGACTATAACAGTAGAGTCAACTTCAAGTCAACTTGCAGTTGGAGTCTCGTTAGAGTCGACTTGCAGAACGGGTCAGCTCTTCCGATCCGTTCTGAGTTAAAAACATGTGCTAATAAAACAGAATTCGACTCCAACTTGCAAGCTTGGACAAATGTTAAAAAGTAAACCATTTAAAAAGGATAGTGACAGCTCGAGTTTAAAAGAATCGACTTAAGCTCGTGGCATACTGAATCAGACCACGCATAGCCCACGCGGATTTTATTCTGTAAAACATGTATTTAAATGAAGTAATTGAATCCAGCGCACGCTCACGCGTGGATCGCCTGAGCAAAGAACGCAATTTTCGTGAGTGCGTGGGTCACGTAGGTTGGTTTAAACTTTATAGTTTATTAAAAATTCCGATTTATTCATTATGTTTCACATGTAGAAACGTGATACACGTAAGCTGGGTTCAACTCTTTGTCAAGATTTTTCATTGCAATGTAAACAAAACTACTTTTTATTTAATCAACTAATTTTTATTTCTCTCGTATCCTCATCCGAAGGAGTGCCATATTTCAGGTTTTGCATTAATGCTGAATTTGTTTTACAGCGAAACTATTATTATCCTATTGGCCGATTTCCTTTCTTAATAACATACGGTGTTAGAATGTTTTTACGTTTATTTGTTATTCATGAAAAAAAGAAAAGAAGAAAACTAACGTGTGGGAAGCATGTCTATTACGAGAATTCCGACTTCATGCTGGGATCGACAGTTAAAATTATATTGCATCTACCATTGAAAATGAATTTGTAACAAAATTAAACATTGACTCGACTTTGAGCAAGTTAACTAGCAACTACGAAATCGACATTCAATACACGCTACAGTCACCCATCACTAATACAAACGCATATGACTCTATACTTCGGAGATTTATTTGTAAATGTTTTCGATTTTTATTACGAGTGCAGTCCAAATGCGTGTATGTATGTGTCTGTACATCAAAACCTGCATGGTCGACGGCATGCATGTTTTTGTTACTGGCCTCTAAACAATCGTCAACTCATTACTTCGTTGTTAATTCGTCTTGTCAGTAATAAAACTAAAAGTTCGATTATTTGGTAGTCCGATGACCCTAATAACTCGGGGCTATATTGCAACAACCATTAAATAATTTCGAGAGTCTCCTCTCTCTGCCACTTGCCGATATAATTCTGACTGAATCTTTGCCGCATTTAATTTTGAAGTAGCGCGGCAGTGGTCACGTCAGTGAAGTTCCTTGTCTGGTAACACCAGCTTCATGAGTGTACCACTTATTTTACACTTATTTCGGCTATTAACGAAAATTTTGTAAATCGATCAATTAAAAGTGTCTTCATTGTCAGAGTTTATACTTTAAAAGAATAGTTTTCATTGCAGATCACAATACAATTCCCTAGTTGTTCCGATATTTCAAAAATTATTTTAGCAAACGAAAAGTAGAAATAAACCGATTTCCTTCGGGAATAGCTTACAAAAATTACACTGTTCCAATGGTGGTCTAACTAGATTTGAGTACAATTTTTTTTTTTTTCGACTCCACACTTTTACACGCTTGAGACCGTCGAAGAACGCGGGGCAATATTTTAATGAAACATATTAATTTTTATATTACTTTTTTTTTTTTAAATTTTAATCGATATTTATAAATTAAATATAAACGCACCTTTGTTAACTGGCCCGGTCCTTCGATAGAATTACGTACCGCCGTACAGGTACTTGTTGGATATAACTGAAGCGGATTGCAGTCACCGTGACGAAAAATCTAGAAAAATAAGAATACGTACACTTAAATATATTAAAAAAAAAAAAAAAAAAACATTAAAAAAAAATATTTTAATTTTATCAAACTTACGTAATGGCGCCCATATGTCTAATATATATGTGAACATTTTGACATTGAAAAAAATAAACAAAAAGAATTTATTTTGGTAAAACGGGGTAAAAAAAAATTATATATTAGTACCGATTTTAGCTTTTTTAAAAAACAGAAAAATTATTCAAATATAATGAAGAACCGCAATTTAACGAGCAAAAAAATATGTTGGAACGTAAAAAATCGTGAGAAATTAAGTAAAAAAGCATTTCTCGGTATCTTTAATAACGATGCGTGAAATCGTTTCAGTATGGAATGAACTTCTTCGACTTTTCAATAAAGTTCGACCGGATTTTAGTTTCCAGTTAAATTTGACATCTAATTGTAAGTAGCGCGGAAGACACTCAACTGTTCACCAGGTACATAGGATAACAGACAAAATAGCAGCTACATTAGAAAAAGGAGAATACTGTAACGCCATTTTCCTGGATATTGAACAGGCCTTCGATCGCGCTTGGCATCAAGGATTACTATGTAAACTAAAACTAATTTTACCAAATGACTTATATGCAGTTATGGTATCATATTTGACAAACAGAAGTTTCAATGTCAAGATAAACTCATCATTATCTTTGTCAAATAACATAAAGGCATCAGTGCCACAAGGTAGTGTACTTGGCCCGCTCCTGTATTCCATCTACACAGCGGATGTGCCAGTACTAAGGACGACAGTAATCGCTACCTTTGCGGATGATATCTGTATTCTTGCTCGGCACAAAAACCCAGTGTACGCATCCTTGTTGACGCAGGAGCATTTAACCGTTATCCAGCAGTGGGCGCTTAAGTGGAAGATTAAACTAAACCACCAAAAAACCAGACAAGTAACTTTCACTCTAAATGTGCAAAACTGTCCCCCTGATACAATAAATAATCAGCGCATAATTCAAGAAAATCATATTAAATACCTAGGTGTATGATATTAGATCGAAGACTTACATGGAGAAGCCATATATCGTTCATCCGGCAAAAAATGGCTTCAAGAACTAAGGCTCTCAACAGCATATTAGGTAAAAAATTAACAATTAATTTGAAATGCAAGAGGCTAGTTTATCTTTCAGTCATAGCGCCAGTCTGGAGATACGGATTAAAAGTATATGGAGCCACTGCGAAGAGTAACCTAAATAGGGTTCAACAGTTCCAATCGAAAATGTTGAGGCAATTGGTAGACGCACCGTACTATGTATCGAATCACACTCTACATACAGACTTAGATGTTCCATACGTAAACGATGTATACTTAAAACAATACAAACACTTTTATGAGGCTCTTCAACTCAATCAAAATCCAGAGGTATCGAACATCAGTCGCTGGGATCAGCCAAGGAGGCTCAAAAGAACATGGGCCGGTGACGCCCTAGGTGTCAGATGCGATAGATAACATCGTCGTTAATACCTCAGCCGTCGAACGAACAAAATCCAGCGCTATAGTAAACAGTATTAGATATCAGAAGCAGAAGATAACTCCGCCACTAACATCTCGGATGTGAAAGGAATGAACTCCAAATTATAGTAATCAATTTTTCCGATCGACTAATGCTTATGCTGCCGCTGGGTAATTGAGCATGAAAAAATAAATAAAATAAAATAAAATAAAATAAAATAAAATAAAATAATAGCCTCGTCAATTATGGTCTTAGGACCGGTGTGATGTAAAAAAAAAAAAAAAAAAAAAGTAGCTTCATAAAATTTTCTTATAGCCTACCGACTACGACGGAGTTTCCAGGACCGCTGAACAGAAAAATAATAATCCTCTTCGTTCTGTCAGTTCTGTTATGCGGTTAAAAATTTAAATGAATTTCAAATTTTTCTTGAAGATGTTGCAATACTCATTTCTTTGTCATATTTCCAGTCGTAGGTAATATAATTAACCGCCGAGCAACTCTACACCGTAATATATTTCCTATTTAATGTTTGACACGGTGGTATTCGAGAAATACTTCAAACCTATTTCGATGTTCAGCTTTCAACGAATGTTTTCCGTTTAATATTTCTAATACTGTTGCACTCCTGTTAAATTTTTCTATTACTTTTTTTTTGTCTAACGAAAATTCTTTATATTATTAATATTATTATTAATTATACCCATTTATAATTACTTTTTTATCGGAATACCCGTCTGTAGATAATTCCCGGTTGTTTTAGCATTTACCTCCTATGTAAAACGTTCTCTCTTGTGCTCCAAAATTTTGCCTCTCTCCCTGCTGCTTATAATTCTTCTTTCATTCGTTTCTTCCCATCTTTAGCTGAAATTCCTTTACTTCAATCCCTTTAACTCGCCAACTCTAATCGGCTCTCAATTTAAATTCGTTATCTAACCTTTCTATTATTGACGCCTCCACATAAAATAAAATATATGAAAAAAAAATTCAATTTAAATTGTTCCTCTTCGTGCTTTAAATACATAAAAATAATCAAGCTCTGCGCTGCATTTCCTTCATTGAAAGACGCTACTGTTTCACAGACTCCGAATGGTAATTAGGTTATTATCGAATGAGAATGTTGCTTATAGAAATCGTATTAAAATAAAATTTACCTTTTCTAATCGCTTCTGGGTGGAGGTCTTTGCTCAACGAAACCGTAGGAAGAAAAGAAAAAAAAACGCGTGTCCAGATTGACAGCATTAGAATTTCGTATATATTGTCGCATAAACATTTTTTCAGAAATTCTGGTTAGTTTGAAAATTGACCTCACTGCAAACAATACAGTTTCCGAAATTGTGCTATCGTCATATAGTTCGTTTCGTACGAATGTAGTGATCACATTACTCGACTACAGACGATAAAATATCCAAACAGCGCGTCCGGAGTTTACAGTTTTTTCGAACTAAGTAGGCAGCGTGGCATTTATTATAACGCAAATGTTTGAATTTCCAGTTGTTTTACACAGTAAGTAATCGTGGAACATCATCAGAAAAGCTTTACAAGAAAACTGCGCATTGCACACTCTTTTCTCAAGTTGAATTCAATTTTTTTCTGCGATGCATCTATTAGAAAACTGACGAGAGATTATTCTTCGACTAAAGAAAGCCAGTTTCCAAAAGTAGCCGAATTTCGAATAGCTTTCACTCCGCCCTTCATTCTTGCCCGGGACCTAGACGTCAATTTGAAGACTACCGAAGAAGCTCAATTTCTGAATACTTCAATAAATGAAACGACCATCTAGGCTACAAGAAATAATACACGCGTCAGACACCATCTTTATTCTTCATATTAATTATTTATAATGTTTACATACTTTTCTGACGAAACTTTACCAATGTAACCCGATCTCTTGCCATTTCTGCGGTACAACATTTCCCGATGATGAAAATTTACTTTTTCCTTCTTCTCCCTTTTTCGATTAGGAATGTTTCATAAATTCCGAGACCTATTCACAATCTAATATTTTTCACTTGAAGGAAAACATTTTTTTTTCACCGCTTCTTTTTCGCCGGAGTTTTTAATTCTTTTCTCTCTCTCTCTCTCTCTCTCTCTCTCTCTCTCTCTCTCTCTTTCGAAGCACGTTAACAAAAGCTTTCTCCCCGAAAGCAGTGTGTAAAATGGAAAGAGTCAGTTAGAAATTCTACCAGAGACTGACAGCGTAAATACTTTGAGAGCTGGAATTACTAATGGGGGTTGTTAGGAAGCGCAAGTGATATCAATTAGGTATACAGAGTAGAACGTTCTGTATACAAGGATGGATACTTGAAAAATACACGGTTGGAACTGCAGAAGACTTGCTCTTATAAATAAAGGAGACAATTTGGGAAAAGTGTTTTTTAGCAAAGACGAAAACAAAAAGAAAATGATAAAATACGGCTGAAAGACAAACGAATAATGAAGGTGAGACAGCAAAGCGGTAGAGTAAAAGTTGTAGAAACGGAAATAAGATGGAAAATAACTAGGTTGAACAAATACGTGGAAGGAAGAGATGGAAAATCACAGATATCCGACCAAAATTTGGATAAAATTTTTTTCGCTTTTGAAATTTTCGGAAGGCACTTTGGATAGTTTTGAAATGATTTTGTTCGTTTTAAAATGTTTCCCATCATCTCGCCGCTCCGTATTCCTCAACATTATAATGAGACACTCAACTCCGTCTTGGAAATGTTTGTTTGTTTGTTTTTGTTCCTTTTCAATATGGCCTAATGCGATTCACACGCATTAGAAACCGTTTCCGAAATATCAATCAATTAATTACGTAAAACGCGTGTACATACAGTTGTTTTTAAATTGCCCATATCGTAGTAGTCGTCTTTAAAAAAATGAACCCTTCTCCATCAATTAATTATTCTAAATAAGAAAATAAAAAGTTACTTGATTAGGAATATTGCTCGCAAAATTATTGTAAATATTTCAAATAATGATTATTCCAAATGCGATATGTATTTTAAATAATTACAATATAAGAAGAGTGAAAAAAAGGATTATACTATCGAGATATACATATGAATTTTTATAATGTACACTTATTATTATAAAATTACACAACATTTATTAAAAATATTTTTTTTTACTGTAATTTAATTCAGGTTAATTGAGATGACGAATTTATTTCCGGTTTTACGGTATTCTTATTAAAATAACTTATTCATTTGTAGTGCTCTGCTAGTCGTCAGTTCGTAGAAATATCGAAAATCAGAAAACTTTGAAATATACTTTGAGCTAACTTTTCGACATTCCGTATTAGCTTTATTTTAAAACTAGTTCCATCGGTTAATACGATACACGAATTTCTATTTTATTTCACTATTTTTGCAACTAAATTCTATAAAGTAAACCGTTTATTTCAATTTAATTAAATCTTAATAATTGTTCGGATGTTTTAGAATGCGAAATAATTATTTTGAATAATTAAATAGTATTCAAGAAAAAAGTATCGCAGCTTTTAGTCAAATTTATAATTGTTTAATGGAAAGCAAAAAAAGATCAACGTATAATGTGGACACTGAGAAATGTACGTCCCTTAAAAGTATATTTCAACGTACCACAGCAGAAAATATCGGTTTTTCCTCTGCTACCGCTTGAAAATTGTTTCCGCATAATGCTGATAAATAAATCGTGATACAGCAAAGCAATATGAAATCAGGATACTTCACAACAGCGTGCATATTAATAAAATTCGATATTTTAAAATCTTGGCGGCAGTTTACGAAATAACACGGTTCGTCGATGATAAGAAAAGTTAACTGCGTATCGTGTGAGAATTATTGAGGAATTCAATTATTGAAAGTTCTAACATTTTTTATCATTTCTCCCTTGAAATAATAACCTAGTAAGCACTTTTACGCCCGCGGTAGATTAGAACTTTAGATTAGCTCGTGGATAGAAACAATGCGAACCACGTTATCGAAATTAATTTGAAAAAACACGAATTCCTAATATTCTATTAATAATAATTAAACATTCGATTTTAGTGGCTTTTACCGTTTTTCTTTTTCTTTAAACGATTACATTTGTTTCTGCGAAAATCTATATTCTTTTAACAATAACAAAAAATACCCACTAACTATATGACGCATGTGTCAAGTGGAAGCAGAAAGATTACCGACTTTTTCCTCATTTCTAAGGGAGTTTCATATGGATACAGTAGATTGACAATATTTTATTTTATAGGGAATGTGTAACACAATTTTAAATTCCTATTCATTGGTACTTTTTCTTTTCTTAATCAGCATTTCACCGAGAATGTCGGCAACAGACATTCGGAAAGAATCTATTATAGACTGTAAGAGGATGACCAGGAAATTGCTTAAATATATTGCGGACAATTAATAAGTCGGCGATTTGTAATAATGGTAGAGTTACGAAATTGACATATAAGTATAGATTGATTTTTCTACCAGGTGACAATGCAAAATTTTTTTGCTAAAAAAACGAGAGATTCTGACAGTAGGCGAACGAGTTACAGTGCCACAGGTGGCACAACTTGTTCAAAGATGATATTGTTCAGCATTTGAAGTTAATCGAGAACGAATTTTTTTTTTTTTTCTTTAATCGATATTGCTAAGGAAAAGGCTCAGCTAGTGAACCATTTTTAACTGCAACATCAGTAAGATAGTTCCCCCTGTGAAATGAGATCCCCGCGAACATGACGTGTACGAAAGTACTTATTTTTTTATTGAATGTAGCGTGCGATTATGAGGAACTTTAAGACATGGGCGTCACCAGAGGGGCAAGAAAGGGTCGTTGCCCCCCCCCCGGGAGCTTTGAAAATTTTTAATCAACTGGCCATGATGACTATTCATCATAGGCGCGTAATCACAGACAATTTGGAAGACTTTTATAATAAAGTAGTAGAACAATTTACTAAAACCCTCGAAAATTATGTTTTAATTAAAATTTTATTCTTGTTTAATAAAATATTAGGCCTTTACAAATTATAAATTTTATTTTTCCTCTATAACCCATATCCCCGTTCTATTATCTTGCCCCCCTGGCAACATCCCCCACCACCCGGCTCATCAGCTGGCGACGCCCTTGGCGAAAGAGTGTCTGTACGGATCACACAAATATCCGCGACAGCCGATTTTTAATGGAGTGTAATTCTACAAAAAAGGTTGAAAATTGTAGCGAAGAGGAAAGCGAAAACAAAACAAATCTGAATTCAATTTTGCTTTTTCAGACCGTCAGTGAAATTTTAGTTGTGATAAAGATAATGACATTTCTTGAAAATTTTTTAAGACTAAGCTTTATTAGAATCGCGAAGTTACTTTAAGATTGTACACGGCTGCAATTGGAAAAGAGAAGAAATAAATACCTTGTGTATCGCTAGTTGTAGAAGGTCGGGACGAATATATAAGTAAAACTGTTTGAATTTCATGCAAAATGAAGATAGGTAAGGAGGAGTAAAATCGACTCTGATATAAAAATGTACATCAAACACACTATTTGTAGTAATTAAAAGAGATTGTATAGTAATGCCAGTTATTAGATTAATCAATTTTAATTAGACATAGATCAAACACAAACTTTTAAAATAGACAACAAAGCAGTAAAAGTTATCAATCGTTTTACCCTGCTTACTTATACACAAAACATTTCACTAGAAGCATACAGATGGGAACAGAAATTTAAACCCAATAAGGGTTAGTACTACGGTTATTTTGGTTAAATGAACGTTAAATATCCTCCAAAATCTATATGTCAAAATTTATCCCCTTCACATATGTTTCTAAGGTAGTTATTTTGGTTGAATATACATATTGATACATCTTTCAAATCACAAAGGGCAACAGATACTTAAATAAAGCTAAAATACAAGTCAAACTATGTATATACTTGAATACACACTGACAACAAAGGCCAATAATTTAATTTAAATTAGAATGCATATCAATGCCATTCTCAAAGACGTTTTCATTCAAAAAAACATGTAAATATTACATTAGAGTATTATTAACACTTACAGGTGCAACAAAGTGCATCCCTAAAAGCATACACACACATAAGGGAAGGTTTTATTAAGAATTAGAAAAGTGTTAAGTTTGTTAGACAATGGCAAATAAATCGTCAAAAATGTATGCAAACATACAAATGTACAAAGAAATTTAATACAGGTTAGATAAAACTACTTAGTTAAAGCCTTCCTCTAATCCCTGTAATAGTCAAGTGCTGTTACTGACTGAATGTGTTCACACAATGATATCTACAAGAAAAGCATTTAGGATACAGGGAGGATTGGAAGTTACCGAGGTATATAGTTTTTAATTGATAGCACTGAAGACATATGTATACAACAAGTGAGGGATTGTAGTTGGTATGGAACAAGTCAGTGTGATAGTTAACTCTTATTCAAAAACAGTAGTAGAAATGGAGCATGGTCATGTTAATATTATTTCGTTTTATTTATTTAAATTTATAGCTCCTTAAAAAAATGTCCGTACAAAAAAAAAAACAATAAAAAGGGTATGTAACCTGCACACTAAATGCTGTCTCAGAATGAAGGTATTATATCTACTGTCCATACATGTAATGTATAGACTGGTAATCATATTAAATAGACTAACCAAAATACACTCATTGTGCTTCCAAAACTTCATATCTTTTAACGTCATTTAAAATTTTAATAATATCAAAATACATCCAGTTTATCATGAAAGAAAATTTTTTATAGTCACACTTATAAAAAAAAAAAAAAACATTTCATTCTCTAATTTTCAGTAATGCCTGTATGTTTATAGTTGACATTTCTGGTTGACCAGTTTCATTTCGAATTCTTCAGGACTCTGTGTATGTCTCAACGCTGATACATTGCTGTATCAAATAAATCGCTCATATTTGTAAACGGCGTCAAAAAGAACAATCTGTTTAAAATGTCGCCAAACAAACAAAGGTAGACCATTTCAATCAACTCAATGTCGATGTATTCATAAAATGTTGAACGCTAATCTCTTCAATACAGCCACAGAGCGTGTGTAAAAAGTAACACATGTCCTCATTCAAAAAAATATTTTCACAACACAATGGTTTATGAAGTGCTACAACATAGTGTTGCAGACCTAAAACTCTCCACTACAAACGTCACTAGCGCAGATGAACTGGTCAAAGACACCGAGCTGAGTACACATTCACACGCCATTGTGAAACTCCAGTTCACTCTGCACTTGTTCCATGTAAAGTCGATTGAACAATACTCAGAAAAACTTGTCAACTTGGCGTTGATTTTGGTTTTCAACACTACAACTTCACAAACATAGTCAATATCATTCAAATCAGTTGTGCTGAACAAATCATCATAAAATTCTGAAAATTTGAAGTATTGATTTTTTTTGATGACCTGTTTGTATATGAAGTACTTTTACCCATAATCGTCATCATTTCCAATACCACTCTTGATATTTAACTATCACCACTAGGCGATATGCAGTCAACCAGATATAGTGATTTTTGCAGTAGGTATAATGCTATGAACCAGCAACCAACGGCAGCTGTGTTAACTCTTCAGTATTGTGTAACGTTTGTTGAAAGCCATGTGAACAGACGGCATACAAGACATTTCAGTGTATTAGTAAACTGGTTAAGGTTGTAGCTTGATCGTATATGGCTAACTGTTGATGTAACAATAATGAAACATATATGTCAGCATAAAAATGGTAACCACTGTTGTTGTTCCACAAAGAAATTACATACCACTTTGTAAATGAATTCAACAAATTACATACCACTCTTTCAACAGTGTGAGCGCTATGTTCCAATGTGTGCTCTTCATATTTGAAGAGGCAGTCAACATTTGAAAATGAATATCTGTATGACCGATCATTATTGATGAATAAAGTGTATCCACTCTTTGAAACAATTAGCATAATAATGTCTCGAGCTCGCGTGTAGTTAACATGTGCGGCTTGTGAATAATTAGACTGTTGAAATATACAGTTGGATCGTATTCTTTAAAGTTGCGCTCATGCAAAAAAACTTTTTCTCCATGCTAGGTATCATTTGAAAACTTATATTTTCTAATATATATTTAGTGCGTTTGTGTAATTGATCCATTTTAAACAATGTCACTGCAGCGACACTAGTAGATGAATTAGAATTGTTCAAACATGACGGCTGTTCTTATGCCGAAGTGGTTGCTAACTGCATCATTGTTGGTATCATCATTGCTATTATTTGTAACAGTTGCATTCTCTTCAATATTATCCGGGACTTTTGATTTTCATCATAAATGGAAGATTCCACTCCTTTAAGTTTTTTCTTCACTGATACCTTTTCTGATTGATCAAGTTTACGTGTATACATCTTCTGGAACTCTTTTTTAACCTCAATAGTACAACTACTCATCAATATGATGTAGCACCGATTAATATGGATTTTTCCCCATTAAACTCAGTATCATTACCCAAGACGCTGACATGTCCAAGTCCATCATGTTTGTAATGACATTATTCAGTATCATTATTTATTGAAATATATACATACAATAAATAGACCATTGACACAAACACAGTTGAGGAGAGACATGATATTTCAGTAAAAAATTAAAAGAACATGTTAAGTGAACATACAGATTGCACAGAATGAAGAATAAAGGAAAGATGTTAATGCTGTTTATAACATTTTTTTGCCTACATAGTGTACAGTAGTAAAAAGACTGATTTACAAGATCATGGAGTGTACAGTAGCCGACGGCAGATTTGAACAATGTGAATATTGGATATATGATAAATTGAGCGAAAAAGTATACAACCGACTAATTATAAACAAACCATTTGGTTTGATTTTATAGAATATGTACCATCAGCTGTACATATTAAGCATAGAACGTTCTATTAGCTGTCTACTGAACAAGGCACTAGCAATTTGAGTGCTAGACAGATTGTTTCATAAGTAAATTATTGAAATTGTAGACAACACTATAAGACTCCATTAAAAACGTGCGTTTACAAAGAGTACTGTATGATACTGTGATGATCATATACCATTTTGTCAACTATAAACAAATTGTCATGTGAATACTTAAATTTCAAACAAATTAATCATAGTGATTCACACTTAAGCACTTCCAGATCACTGTATTTGGTTTGCAGACTTGGTCGCTGTATAATTTTATTATACAAGAAACTATTGTACTCGTATGGAATATCAATATGCGCGCATAGTCACATTTTACTGTTTAAAAAACATCTCAGTGGAGAGTTTTTTACTGCAACTTGAACGCTATCTGGTATCGATTAACACGCCGGTCGACCATATCGATATCCGGGGTAAATATTTTTATTTGGTTCTAATTTATTTTATTCTGAACGCGACGCGAAATGACAACAACGAAACCGGTTTCCTATTGGCTGCTTCGGTCGCAACTAATAACCAATGACACGGCAGAGCGCCCTAGCAACTGATATATATACACCTGCATTTTCATCCCTCGAAACATTGGCGTTTTTAATTTTGCACGCTTCAGTCGCGTTTCCAGAGCGACACCGGTCGGCGGTTATCCAGCGCTCCAGTTCCAGACTGGGCAGCACAACAGTGCTGCAAATCAACAGTTCTTTTCAGAGTTACACGCCACCAAGGTGCGCACCCGCGTTGTCTTCAACAGCCTGATCATTACTGCGATTTTATGAGTTGATTCTTCCACTCAGTCGTTTGGTTTCGGTTCCTGTTGGGCAGTATCATCGCTGCAGATTTGTCATTCGTGTTCCAGTCGTTGTCACAGAACAATTGATTCTTTCAGTGCCCGCATTGTACATATTTACGAAATATAATTCTTTTACCTTTAATTTGGCATTTATTTGACGTGGTCCTCCGGGCATTAGTTTGGTCATCTGGACCGAATTGCTTTAGCAGCAATTCGTCAACTCCAGATTGAGTCTCGAACAACCTAAGCGTAGGGACGCTCAACAGTCGCTATGTTACTAAGAATGCAGTTAAAGGAGACTACACAGCAACAAGTTGGTTAATATTTATCAATAATAAAGATATTGGGGATGCTTATAAAACACATAGACAGAAATAGTATGAAACAGTATAACCAGTGACTACACATGTTGTTACAAACAGTTAGCTGCATGACTGGGATAAACATTGTTACAGTCCCCTGCTAAATAGAGGTGTTTTACAACTTTACACTTCATTCATTTTTTGATAAAATTTAAATTTAAATTGATGAATACTATCAAATGAACATTGATTCTTTTTAAATGTTTTTAGAGGTTTTTTGAGATTTTTGTACTTGCACATAAGTGTTCTCGAAAGGTTTATCTTATATTTCAATTGCTTCTGACAGAGTTAGAATCACAGCTTGAAAGCCAGCCGAAAGCCAAAAGCTAAAAGCTGAAAGCCAATCATTTTTATATGTCATAAGCTTAATCCAAAAGACATATTTAAATTTCCGTAAGCTAAAAGCCTAAAGCTTAAGTTATATTCAAAATTTAAACAGTCGAAAGACAAGAGCTTGACCTGTATTTCTAAAAAAGCTAAATTAAGCTTTATATTTGGCTTAAGCTTTTCTTTACATTTCTTGATTTTGCATTTTTGACATAATTATTCGCATAAGACATTATTTTCAAAAAACTTTTATTTTTGTGCGTAAAGAAAAAAGTTGAAGTTTCAATAGTAATGCCAAATAGTTTGATGCAGAGTAATTAGTAAATGATTTTAATTAACTTCTATTGAAATTCATTTTGTAAGTCGAAAGCTGAAATCTTAAGCTGTATTTTAAATTTAAACAGTCAAAAGCTGAAAGCTTAAGCTGTATTTTTCAAGGACATAAGCCCAGGGATTGAAAGCTGAACAATAATACAGTGTATGTCCTTGAAAATACAGCTTAAGCTTTCGGCTTTTGGCTGTTTGAATTTAAAATTTATTCAACTTTCAAGCCCTGGTTGCTAACATAAATTCTTTATATATTTAGACTCTGCTAAAATATAATATATAATATGTTATAAACTATACAAAACTTGTTGAACAATGCAAAAAATTAATTTTATGTTTTAATAAATTTTATTGAACATAATTTCTGAGTATGTATTTAGTTTTGTGTGTGAAAATATAAAAAAGAATTTTAATTTTTTGCTAAACAGAAGTGTACATCACATTTTTTGCGTTTCCATCTATGTTATCCACTGTATGTTTGTCATATGGCATATTCTCACTGTTGTATGTTCTGAAAAGTGACTTAACTAATCATAACAGGCTGTCTCTATAGGCCTTTTTTAAATTATTTTCTGTTTGGTGGTGTCAGGATTTCTTACATTTTCAATCAGAGTAATTGATGGTCTTCCTTGCTTTTGTGCAATCTGTTTCAATTAGGCTTTTGCCAATACTCATTCTGAAATGTATTAAATCTAACACACTTTTTTTAGGAATTCCTAAATTACTGCAATCCTTGCAATATTGTATCAATGAATTGGTCACTGCAAAATCAATTGCATAGACAATCAACTTTAATGTCCATTTTCTAGTTTTCATGATATTAGGAAATTAAATTTATCAAATCCACCCATGCAAGTATTATATTCATTTACAACACTTGAAATGGGGATATTTATATAAGACTTAGAATGAGAGTCCCATCGTTTTATATTATTTTTGCTAGTACCATCAAAACATTTAAAAGCAAGAATAACAGGTTTTTTTATCCTATCATGTTTAGATACAATTTGTTCTATATGATCATGATTATGTTTTTTAAAAACTTTTTCTTATGAAAATGGAGGTTTTCTAAATCTATTAATTCTCACAGTTCCTGTTATGCATATGTTATAATATGAACAAATCTATACAAGAGAATAACTCATAAAATAATTATCACAAAATATAGTTTATAATTACCATTTGCTAATATATCAGAAAGATGTAATACAATAGCAGTAGTAGAACCATATCCATTCGGTTGCAATGTTCGCAAAAGGGAACACAAAAGTTCAAAAAAACATTACAATTCTATTGTTGATATAAATGATTATGTAATGAATAATAAGTAAACTACACACCTTTCTACAACAAAATTAATGAAAAAATAAACTATATATCTCCTAAAATGTATAAAAACGCACTGAAATCACTAATTATAAATAAACAAAATCACTGAAGAACAATTTCTTTTAACTTTCACTCTCATCAATTACTATATGTATATATTAATATTATTTGATTAAATAGGATGTTCTCTATCAGGCATACTATATTTTAACGTATAAAACATACCAGGTACCTATAAATAGTAAATATAAAATGATGTTCTCAATTGGACGCTATGCGTGCGAAAGGGTTAAAGAATAAATATATTTTCAGTAAAAATTTCATATTTAAATATAAATCACTTATTACATTTTTTTTAAATTTATGTTTACTGCAATTAACAATATTATTTATGTTTTAAAATTTATTTTGCAATTATAACATTTACAACTAATCCCTATCAACCAACGACTAACAAAAAGTATAAACGGTCAGCGTTGTTTCTTTCGCGCCTGAAACGAAATGTTTGTCACATTCTTATATAGAAGTTGCATATTATGTGAATTACATATCTTTTAATAGTTCGTTATTAAGGGATTTATTATTTAATTTTATTCACATTTTGATTTAGTTTAACATTACGGATTATTTGTAATTTCCAGGACAGGTTTGTTGTGAAATATATTCATTTTTCATAAATACTACCGAACATATTTATTTCTGATTTATATATATTATAAATACATTTATATTTATTTGTAGATATTAAAATGAAAAATTTGTCCGAGAAACAAACGATCGTATCTGTTCTACTTCAATCTTTCGAAAGTCTTACTAAATGCAATTTATGGTAAGTGTGCATTTTTATACTAATTCTCTGCAGGTCGTATAAACCGCTGTATCATTTCAGAATAATTTACTGTAATTGAGAATTGGAATTATTTTTATATATTTACTTATGTTTAAATTGATATTTGTTTTATTCAATCTATGTGGAAAGTAATTTTTATATTTGGCTCCTTACTGATTCATATTGAGAAACTAAAACATTTTCGAATAAAATCGAAAAGAAACTAGTAAATTAGTTAAAATGTAATTTAAATTTAAGATTTGTATCCTTGAAATTTTGTATATTTAAAACCTTTTCTATTTTGCAATAAATTAATTCATATATAATCAGCATGTTTGTTTTATTACACTGCATAACAGCAAAGTTATTTTAAACTTAATAATGGAAATATGATTGGTAGACTAAAATCTGAGCAGATCGCGAAAAAAAAGAAAATGTTACTTAACATTTTAAGTATCTCCCATTGTTTGCTAAATCAGTATATAATTTCAATTATTTTGTTATTTTTCAATATTTTTCTGCCGGAGTAAATAGTGTCAAACTATTAATTTAAGGAAATTATTAAAATTATTGCGAATTACTTCAATCTTCAGAGCGTATCTATGATTTGTAAATTTAAAAAAAGAAGCATTTCCAAATTTTCGTTTAACAACGTACTAATAAAATTGATCATATAATATTTTTTCTGAATTTAAAAATTACATATTTCGATTTTTTTTGTATTTCACTTTCAGTGCTTCAAGACTACAACATTACTTTTAAACTTCGTCGTTTCGCCCAATATAACGTAAATCCTAATGCACTGCTTATTTTATCTTCAAAATATTCCTAATATTTTCGTTTATTTGAAACTTAGTCGATTACGCCAAGATTCATGGTAGTTAAATTTTTTATAATTAATGCATATCTTTTTTTTTTTTAATAAAAACTAAAAGAATGGACTTAGTAATAAATAAAAGATGATAATTAAAACAGAAAATCGAAATTATCGAGCTCATTTTAATCAGTATTTTCAAATGCTTTTAAATCACTTAAAATCCAGTATCTGTGATCTATGAATATATAGTTGCATAAATATGCTACGACAGCTTGTAACATGATTCTAATTATATAATAACAGAAGCATATTTTTGCATGTATTGTAATACAAGTTTTATTTCTTAATTCTCTGCTTAAACAAAACTAACGAAGATCATGGACTTTATTTAGTTTTTAAAGTTCCAGAATAATACTTTATTTTCAATTAAAGAGGATACCTCTCTTTCTCGAGCTAGTTTAAAAACTGATTGATAACCTATCCTACAGTGAAATTGGCAGAAGATCCCGTAGTTTTATCTTGATAATATCTTCCATTATTTTACTACCCGTATAAATGGCAAAAAATGTATTAATAACTTCACTGTCCTGCCTCTTCCGCTAATACGATATAAATGAATAATTTACATTGTATTCGAAACGATCATAACCATTTTTTAGGATTATGGGCGCTGCTAATAAAAATCATTAAAATTAATATTTTTGTATGACGGAGAAGAAATGTACTTGTACATTAACGACGTTTTTCATTGAGATCACTGATAATGGTTAAATGTGTGCGTAGCAAGTACTCCTGCTACGAGAAGGTTAAAGGAAATTATTAAGTACGGTAGATACACTTAAATTTATGTATTTTGTATGAAATAATAACGATTTTATAAAAAAAAAAAAAAAAAAATGAAATTTCTGTAAGCAGGTTGACCTCCGGAACTCAAAAAATTAAATAAAAAACATGATTTTATATTTTAACAAAAAACGAAATGATGGACCGTTTCAAGATTTTTTAAAAGTGTTTGCGAAGTGTTCTCTTAGCATGATTCAAAAGAAATACAGTATTTTAAGGTTTTTTCTTTTTTAACTAAAAATAAAAAATTATTTAATAATCGAACAAAAAGTTGGAAAATCGCATCAATTGGGCTATTTGTACTACTATTGTGGCAAAGTAAAGTAAAGAAAATATTCAAAATATATTTTAAAAATTGAGTTCTTTGCATTTTTATATGCAAATAATGTTCATTTTCTATTTGTACCTATTTATGAAACAAGAACTGAAAAATACAAGTTCAAGTATATTTACCTTTAAATTTTATTCAAAAATAGTATTATAATTCTGCAGTCGCTTTTAATAAAAAAAAATTAAGATCAAGATCTAAAAATGCTATTAAATTTTATCTACAATATCAAGAATTTTAATATATTTATTTTACTTTTAGGGTAGAAAATATTTACACAATATTGTACTAGTCACCTGGTAAAGAACAAAGAATCGTGGAAATATTTTTTATTTTCTGTTGTTTATAGCTATATAATCGAATCATTCTTATAATGTATGTATATATATATATATATATATATATATATATATATAGTACGCGTGAGCTTATGGTTTTTATTAATTTGTCAGTTGAATGACGTGTAATGTTCTTTACTTTTTTCTATGACCATTTTTTAAATTTACTTTGCAGTGTTTTTAAAACTACTTAATTTTGCCGTTTATTTGTTTTAATTTTTAACTTAATCATTAGTTCTTTATAAATATTACCCTTTTTTAATTTTATTTATATAATGTTTGAATTTAACTCTACTAATTAAAAAAAGAAAAGTTTGGTCAGCCTTTTGATGGTTCCATTTTTTTCCTGTGTTTTATTTAAAAATCGAAAATTATTTTAATAACGCAATAATAACTTAAATTTGAGAACATTCGAATAGTATTTAAAAATCCTTGTTCGTTCCTATCGCGTCGCAGTTTAATTTTTATATTAGAAATTATTTTTTTACATTTACTTTAAACACTAAATTTGAATGTACACTTTTTAGTAACTTAAAAACGTGCTAATTTTAAAAATATACAATTTTTGCAGCGAAAATCCGGAAAATGTAAATGTTTACTCATGTGGTCATTTGTATTGCAAATTATGTAGTGAACAAATAAAGAAACCTTCATCTTTCACCTGTAAGATTTGCAAACAAACTACGGTGTATAGATATGATACAAAAGAAAATAAAATTTTAGCACTAATAAATAAATTAACCAAGATTGATGTAAACAATCTGACGGATGTAATGTAAGTTAATAACATGTTTCTATTATATAAATATCCAGTTATATTATTATTTTTAAACAATAGATGTTTACCAAACCGGTTTTAATTAATTTTTATTTTGTTTTTTTTTTTAACTGTTACAATAATGTCTCAGACGAATAGTGATGCGACATGAACTTTTACTTCGTATTAATTTATCAATTCATGTTTTGCATTAAAGGTGAATAAATGAAAAAATATGAAACATTGAAGAACAAATTATCATTTAACGTCTTCAATTTTGGTTCATTTTTATCTGTTTTTTTTTTTGTTTTTTTGTTTTTTAGTCTTTATAATAATTTGGTGGTTTGTTTTAGATGTGACCAGTTATCTGGAATTTTTCATAATCAACAAATCGACTTCGATAACGTTAAAGTACGAAAAGTTATAAAACCGCACAAAACAGAAAAAAGTGAACAAAAATCAAAAACAATCAGAACAGAAGAACGCGCTAATTTGGATATAAATGAAAATAATTTGATAAATGATAAGTCGTCGGAACAAAAGCAAAAAGTAGATAAAATTCGGAGATCTGGGAATTTAAGAGAGCGAAAACAAAACGCGAGTGCAGTTCAAAAGTCTGAAAGTTTAGATGAATTAAGAATTAACCCTATCAGTGATACTAACGTGAGCGGTGTTGAAAGTTCCGTGTCCGCTGATAGTTCAAATCAACTCGATTCAGTTAAAAAAGAACGGAACATTTTAAACAGAAGTCAACGAAGGAAGTCTAAAATTAGCGATTTTCCCGGATCTAAACCTGTTTCTAATGCTCTTGAAACTGTTGAAGACACGACAAAAGAAGAAAAAGTTCCTTCCGATGGAAAACTAGATAGCAATGATTTAAAAAATAACCCGGATCCAAAGCTGTCCAATACATCGAATACTATGAGAACGAGAAGTCGTACAGAAGCGGGCAATGACAAGCGCGTTAAAGTTTCAAAGAGATTATCCGCTACGGTGTCAAATAACGAAACATTGCTGAATTTAAGAAAAACTTTTAATGTTCCCGCGGTAAAACCATTATTAGTTGAGAAAGGTAAGAAGAAATCTGCCTCGACAACATTTGCAAATAAATCTTTCGAAAGTAACAGTTCACACGAAAATAGTTCAAACAGTATTGAAAATATACAACAGAGTAAAGAAGACGTGCAATCTAAATCCAGCTTAGAAGAAATTAAAGATGCTTCAGCTGGAGAGAATAATGAAAATAGCGAGTAGGTGTAATTTATTACTAATAAACTGAAATTTATCCTTTTCAAAAATCAGTACATAACGCTAAGTTTTTTGATATCTTAAATACTGAGTACTGTTTGATTTTTAAAAACTTAAATTTTGTACAATAGTATTTGATCGTCTGTTCAAGTTACTTTTATATATGACATCTATTAATTTTACGATTTATACCTTTCTCCGAAGACAGATAAAGTTGTGTAGATTACGCTAAAGATGTTTTTTTTTTAAAAAAAAAAAAACGAGAAAAAACATTTCTTTATCATAGGATTAGATTACAAATATTTTTTCAACTTACAAAGTCAAGAGTGTAAAGTAAACTGGAAATAAATTTATTATTAGCTTTAACGATAAACTAGATATTGCGTTCCCTCCTTTGTCTCTTTCCAGTATATCTTGGAAAAGTGAGCACATCAAATTATTTATAAAATACTTAAAGCTATCAGTTTGTTAGAGACTTGATCCATAACTTTTTCCGATGATTTGAATTTGAACAAACAACAATTACATATATATACTAGCTGACCCGCGAACTTCGTGCCGCCATAGAAAGTAAATGTGATAACTTATTAGCTGAATTAAATTCATATTTTATTAAGATAAAATTAATACTCAAAATGAATTAGGTTCAATAAATGTACAAAAATCAAAATGAAAAGTATTTTAATTACATTAAAATGAATAATTCACGTGACAGCAACGCATTATTCGCCTTAATATAAAAGATCAGTATAACCCAATAAGATAGTTCACAAAAGACAAAATTATTCAATTATACAATAGCTTGGAAACGGTTTGATTTATCAGAATGGATAATAAATTACAATTAAACTTCTACCTATGACAATTTACAACTTTAAGCTGTGCGATTACCCTGGACGGCAATCAGCTGCCTAGAATACATAATATGGAATTTAGAACGACTTGAAAAATCACCCTAAAAAAATTCATAACTCATCACCAGATAACCCTTTTAAAGCGAAATTCAAAATATAAAACAAAACACAGAAGTCCCTTCATAAAATCCAAAAATTACGGTTAAAAAACTGTGAACCCCCTTTGGGGCCAAAAGCAGCAAAAAACAAATGAAATTTCTTAATAAAGTTGGTTTTAAATTTCTTATTTTGCTATTCGGGGTGGAGACAAATCCAACAAATCTAAGATCATGAAAATCGGTCCAGCCGTTCTTGAGTTATAAGTGGTGTAACTAACACGACTTTCTTTTAGATAGATACATTAAAAATTAATCACACTCATATTCATGATGTATTACAAAATTTTAAAAAAAATAAAAAAAAAATTTTGTAAATACACTATGAATATGGAACTGTATTCCCAAAACATGTCAGTGATTAATTTTTAATATATTTTTTCCGATAACGTCTAATTGTTGTTTGTTCAAATATTAGTTTGTTGGGTTTAGTGGCTATAGGGGTACAATATCACCAGTTTTCACTGGCGTTTTGAGATGGAACTTTTCTGTGTATTAAAAAAAAACTTGGAAAATATATTATGAACGCTCATTTTCCGAATAGTAAATGTTTCACTAAAAGCAGGATAGAATCAGACTAGAGTTATTCAAGAATTTTTTTCAACAAAATATTTGGAAAATTAAACTTGTTAAACATTTATATCATTTTTTTTTTTTTTTTTTTTAATGTTATAATTAAAAATTAAATATCTACAACTATTACAGTGCTTAACTACATAAATTAATTAATTTTATTCTAATTATCGTTTATGATTAAATTCCAATTAAATAAGAAAAACTAATTCTAATTAAACCAAAATAATTGAAAAGTAAATATAATAAAACTTTGAATACTTAAAGTAACGGTTTAAACGATTCATCTCCTTAATTACTGAATCTATAAATAATTCCATAATCGCACAATACAAAATAATGAAGTAGGGGGTCAGCTGTTATAGCACAGGACTTTACACAATATAAGAATTGTGTAGATTTCATTTTGAGCAAGTTTTTTATGTCCTAAAATTAACCGACTTCTGTTTGTTTTTCACTGAATTTATTTGAAATGAAACAATCATGTGCGTAATATAAAAAAAATTAATTTGTGCTCTTGACAGTGCTATTTTTAAATTTTTACTTGGAAAATAATTTTACTAAATTGAATTGATGTAATATCTAAAAACTATAAAGTAATAAAAATAACTGTTTAAGAAATAGCAAAATTATGTGAAAGGAAATTTCACTGTGGATTTAACAGAGTGGCCGCCCAACCGGGAATAAGCTGGAAATTTTGTCATAAAACCGAGAAAAAAATAAATAAAAATAGCTAAAAACGATATACTTTTAATAAAAAGAAATCATTTGAAGCGGAAAGTAAATACATTTTTTAATGTAACTTTAATTAAAATAAATTACAAAGTTCCGTTTTATTCGTATAAAATATGCTACAGCGGTCAAATGTTATACCAATAGTAACAAAACAAAAACAAAACAAAAATCCACTCTTCTTTTTATACAATTCTAGTAATCAGGAAATCGGGAGGATTTGGATGGGGAATTTAAAAATTACATTTGATTGGCCACCATGTTTAAATTTGGAAATCAATAAATTTTTAGTGATAATTTTACTTCGCAATAGTAAATTAGTATTAGAAAAATGAAATAGTAATACAAGCTGTTCACTGCCAATTGAACTGTAATTATATAGCTGTGTTATCTCTCTTTATTAATAATACATAATGACGATAATTTAATCGTAGTTATGATAGTAATTATAATTGTAACTGATTGTATCTGTAATCATCCAAGTCAAATAACCATAACGAAGTTTTGTTTTAGTTAACTTTGTAAGTTTTGATTCTAGTTCCAAAACCTGTTGTATTGCTGCCAATTAACAGACCATTACAGCTGTGCAATAAATTGTAGGCTAAAAACAGATTAATAAACTAAGGGAAAATAGTGTGTTTAGTTCAGTAAATAGTGATAAAAAAAGGGGGGGAAAGAAAAATAAATTTTTCAAGTATTACACCCCGTATTTGATTTATAAAGTTTATATTACCGAAAACATTATATATTTACTAAAAGAAATGTTTTGGAGTGAAGTAAATAGTTTAAAAGAGTAGTTCAAAAATTGCGGTCGTCTGGAATTATGAAGAGGTGAAAAAAATCATTTTCACGTGTACAGAATTATAAGTTAATAAAATTTATTCTGATACAACTCCAACTATCGTATTTGATTAAATAAATAAAATATTAATTTTATCTTTAAATAAAAAATGTTTAAAAAAGTCAAGTTCTTAATCAATTAAAATTTTAATGTTATTTTGTTTCAGTTCATTTGATGGGGAACTTGACAAAGATACCCCGGATAAGATGGAAATTGAAGAAAATATTACGACTAAAGACGAACCTTCAGACGAGGCAATTGACAAATGTAATAATGGCAACGACGATGATACAGAACAATACTGCTCAGTAGCTACTCAGACTACATCTGATCTTCATAAAGCATTGTTATTACTAGAATTTCCTGAACTATTAACTAATCATTCTACCAATTCGGTAAAAGAGTATAAAACGCCGATAGATCGAAAGATTAATTACGCGACGACGCCTATTGATTCTGGTAATGGAAAAAGTATTATTCTGTCTTCTGTCACTTCTAGTGAAAAGAAAAATTTTGACGAAGAAGAATTTATGAACAAAAGTGTTATTGACCATTTCTCATTGTTTGGTCAAACTTTAGATAATGATGCAGCCGACAAAACTTTGTGCGATTCTGATCAAAAAACTTCAAACGATATTCCCTCATTAAATACTCCTAATAGGAATTCGCGAAAACGATCATATAAATTTGATGGTCCTCCCCATAAAAATTGTACCGTAAAAATTTCCAGGCAATCTTATGCGGACGGCGAAATAGTTGAAGATGGAATTTCTGTTCTAGACAGGAAAGCGGATGTGAATAACATCCTCAGTGTATTGCCTGATAAAACCGTTACACCGAGTAAACGTAGCTATGAGGTATGCTATTCGTAATTAATTCTTTGAAAGTTTTTATAAATTATCTTGAAAATTAAATTCCGCCGCTATTAATAGTACATTCCTTTAATAGGTATGTTTAAGAACAGAAAAAACCATCTTGAAATAAAATGAAATTTTATCCGCTTAATAAAGATCAACACAGTATAAATATAATAAAAGTGGAAGTATTTTCGAATAATTGAGAAAAAAAATAATGGACACTGCTATTTATATATATATATGTGTGTGCGCGTGTATATATATATATATATATCAAATTTAAATATAAATTTTTTTTTAAATTCTGTTTTCGCCATAAATGTGAATTTGGATCTTAGAAACATGCTGTGGTGGCACCTTTTAAGTTTATATTATATGTTTCTCACTGTCGGTATTGTTTTTATTTTTATTTAAATTGTTGGAAACAGCGAAATGTTCTATATAAAATTAAATCATAATTGTTGAAAATTGAAGGGGTTTAGTAGAACTACAATATTCTTCATTGATAAAATAGCAAAATGGTAAATCGTGTTGTATAAATATACACATACTACGAGGAATACTAATTTACAATTAAATGCGATCAACTAAGGTTAAAGAATACCGTTTTTAATTTTCAAAAAGTTTTGACACGCTTAATTAGAATAATATGTAAATAGCGGAAAAGAGTTTTTTTTTTTTTTTTACAATAAATTTGTGCATTCGTTAGTTTTATTTCGAGAACCGTCTTAGATGACTTTGTTTTTTTGTTTTTTTTGTTCTTTAACAGGAAGACGATATTGCTTGCTCCATCGACATGGTGGCTAAAACCCCTACTCAGTATAATGAAGTGTAAGTATATTATTACTATTTCACATTTTAGTTGTTTTCAAATAATAGACGAAACTGTTAAACCCGAAATAAGTTCACATAACTACCTTTTTGTAAATCGGTGATTACCATTGCTATCTTCAATATGTTCAATTTTTACAATCAGCATAATGTGATTATTTCAGTTTTACAAAACACTCGTTGACATTGTTAACGAAATTTTCGTTATTTTATTGGATCATTCTTCTCACTTTGTGTCTAAAATTTTTAATTCGCTTTATATTAACAGGATTGTTAACGATGGTACAATGGATAAGTTAATAAACAGAAGTCTTAATTTAGATTCATATAATAGCGAAGATAAAACCGTATTGAACGAGTCAACAAATTCTCAAAATGATCCCGAAACTTTAACAGTTCCCGTTAAAATATCAACTGAAAAAAGGAATAGAAAAGCATTATTAGACGGCCGATCTGGTAATAAAACAAACGATAGTCCTCGTAGCAATGCTGGTAATAACAGTAATAAAGAAGAAACGGCATCGATCGCATCTTCAGTAAAATCATTTTCCGGGAATAATTTCTGCTTTGTAACTAGCGGCTTAAATCAAAGTGAAGTAAAATTAGTGCAGATCATATCGGAGAAAATGTCAGTAAAGTACTCGAATAAATTGACTGATCAAACTACTCACCTGATAGTCAAAGCGGACGAAAATAATCGTGTTCCTCGTACGTTGAAATACTTCCAAGCTCTCGTTAAACGTATCAATATAGTTACTTTGAAATGGGTTGAAAGCTGTTACGGGAAAAGTAAATTTTTTAAAGAGGTATCTGTAATTATAACATTTTTACGAATATTTTCACTTGTTTTTAGCATCGTATACGTAAAATTAATGGTTTTATTGAAATCGGGGCGGTGTGAAATATATTTTAGAATTATTCTAACTGAAATGGGTATTTGTGCTTAAAAAATAGAACAAATTTTTGTTTTAGCATCCAACATAATTTGATGGAAAATTTAAGTATAATTTGGAATAACAAAGGAAAAAGTCGCGTGAAAGAAGCAACATTCCTTACTTTATTGCACCGATATTATGGAGCAACATAACTATTAAAAAAGAGTGCATTTTTAATGTATATCTAAATACAATTATCTAAAAAATATAATCTCTTTATTTATTTAGTAGAATTCCTCGCTTAAAACGTTTTACGGGTTTGACGGTTAAACTGCCATTTAAAGAACGCAGTCATGATTTTTAAAAATCTTTAAAAAATCCGCCGGCTACAAAAAACTGAACAGATTATTATTTAAGATAATTATATATATGCGAAGCTAATATCAGTATATATATTACAAACTGGAATTTTAGTTCTAAACTTAAAAGATTTATTGGATATTCTTTTTTTACCGGTACATGTGCGGGTACTACAAACAGCGATGTATGCACTATAATTGAGGTCCGGTTGAAATAACTAAAGTACAACCCAATCTATTCACTGAGAAACTTGGATATATTCTCGATAACAACTATAAATCTGTTACTAAAATAACTGGAATTTTTTTTTTGCAACTAAGTGAATTAAGATTTGAATTCTTTGTAAATAACGATTTATGATTTTTGTTTTTTGTTTGTATTTAATTTCAAATTTCTTTAAAATTACTCTACAAGTTTTCACTTCCTAAAAATTACATTTTTCCTAAATTATCAATTATTAAGCGGTAATGCTTTAAAAATCGCAATAAATGGTTTTGAGGGAACCTACCTACTTTTAGCTTTTGAAATTTATATTTTTCTAAGCCATTATCAACAAGTAACCCTACTTCGTAGATCAATTTTTACAATAAATTCCAGTTTATTCTAACAGTTTTAACTTTTTCCAAGAATATATTTGTGTGTGCGCGTGCGCGTGTGTGTTATATATGTTATATTTACATGTTATACCTTTTGAAGGTAATCGATCGTTTTTAAGAATTGCTAACGATAACTAATCAGTGAGATTTGAAATTTTTATATATATATATTGGTTATATCAACATTTTAAACAATATTAATATCGAAAATGGCTCATTTATTCAATACATTTTTTCAAGCTGTTTGTAAACAACATAGATTTGAAAATATTATTTGAATACATATAAGTATATGGAATTTTCTAAATTTGATATGAAATATTCTAAATTATTAAAAATTATTCATTACGTCGTAAAAAATTAATATTAATTTTCCTTAGCGACCTGAATAAATCTAGTTGATTAACAAAAAAAAATATTTAATGCTTATGAAATTAATTGAATATTGAAATGATTTTACATATTAATATAAATTGACGTAATTAATTTTATTATTTGATAGGAAGATTTTATGCCTCTGGATTTTTCGGGAGAATGTGGACCTTTTAGATCATTTTTAGCTTCCCGCGGATTGGGAGATTCTTTAGACTGGTTAAAAAATTACTGCATCTATTATACCGAACCTTATCCCGCTGCGTGTCCACTACCTCAACTACAAGTATGCATAATTTAAATACTTAAGTAATTTACGAATTGTTTTAATTGAATGCGTATTTGTTATAAAAAGCTTAAAATTACTTATATATGAACCGATATAAGTAATGTTATTTATGTATCGTGTTTAGGAAATGGTCAAAGATGTAGGGGCTGTTTCAATAGAAGAAATGAATGATTTTCTTAAATACCCCGACCATCACAATATAATACTTATTGCTGACGAAGTTGAAGAGAACACTGCGCTTTCCTATAAAATATATGGTAAATTTATTATTAGTAAATTGTGATGTTATTTCGAAACGAACTTTTTCGATGAAAGAGCGACACATTTCTAATGGATTTAATATGTAAATTTACAATTAATAAATGAAAGACTGCATTTATATTCATCGCGATTTATGTTGCGTGATTTTTATATTTTGAGTATAAGTTGCGAGTTCCACAAAGTACCAGTGCCTATTTTAAGTATCCAACGTTCTTTATCTTTTATTTACATTAATATAAGTACGAATAATTCCTATGAAAATTATCCCCATTAAATTTTCTAAATATAAAAGCGTAATCATATTAATTATAAAAACCTAAGCCGTAATTTAGGATGCACACTGTATATAATATTGAAATGTGAAAGCCTGAAAAATTCAGGTAATTAAGTGTTTTTTAAGTTTCATTTTGCATTTTTTTACCGATACTGTATTTTAAAATTAGTTATTTTTTTTTTATAATTGTAATTTTTTTCTTAACTGAAATTTTAGGTTGGTTAAAAAAGTATCAAGCAGTTACAGTAATGTTTTCATGGTTTCTAGAAGTTATAGGACGATATCGATTGGTACCCTTCCTTTGTTATCAAACAATTCCTGTAGCAGCGTCCAGTTTAGAACAGCTTAAGTACCCATCAGAAATGCTAGAAAATGAAGAATTTTCAGATGCAGATGACTGAAATTAAATTTTATTTTTAAATGTATATACATTCTTAGTTTTTGCCAAATTTTTGTACTACATTTCGAAAAACTGAATATCAACGTAAGTATACTTTTATTTTCAAAAAAAAAAAAGTTTACTAGAAGATAATTAACCATTGCTTAAATAATTTTTAAAAATTATGCATATGTATAATAAATTGTGACATATATATTAAATGTAAAATATTTTAAATACATTACTCGTTTAAAATATTAGTTTAAGAATTATTTCAAAGTTCGCATAGTACAACGTTTTTTTTTGTTTTTTGTAATTTGAAACAGTACACTTGTGACTATCTCTTCTTGCCTACTTATCGCCGCCAAGAATTATATTAAATTGTTATGGTTCTCCGGGCATATTAAGCATGAGTTTTTTTTTTTGTCATATGATCTTTTTTATTTCCTTTTCCAGTATTTTTAAGAATTATTTAGTTTTGTTACATCTATTTTAAATAAAGTAATACATAAAATTCGTATTTATATTTTTCCTGTACAAACTATTTCGACATTTTATTTTTAACTAGTTGTTACTCTGCCTTCGCCCGTGTATTAATACTCGTTTAAATCCGTACTTGGAAATTAATAATAATAATATATAAAAAAAAAAAAAAAAAATGGGATTTATATATATGCAAGGGCTTAGTACACTGTGAACCTTAACTTCACAATCTCCGACGACTTGCTCCTGATCAACGTATTAATATAATTTTTTTTTTCTCTTTTTTTTATACGGAGAATTCTGTCCATTAAAAATTTATTTATTTCGGTTTTTTTTTTTTCTTTTCTTTTCTTTTGTGATTATTACTAATACAAAAATTAAAACAAACCTTAAATACATTCTACAGCAGCAAACCACGGTAACAAGTAAGGATTTAAGATCTGAAAGTAAATACTATTTTCTGTACCGAAAATATTAAAACTACCGTTGCAGAATTCTTGATTCATTTCTCTGTAACTTTAATATATTTTTTTGTAGAAAATTACTAATACGCTGCAAAGTTATTAAATTTTATACCGAAATATTTGAAAAAAATTAAACGATATTATAAAAACTATTTATAATGTAATGTTTCTGCGTAATTAATACTTGTAATTAGGCAGTAATTATCGGTCTTTTTTTTATAACCTATCTGGTGTGATCTAACAAAAAGTTTCGCTCAATTAAACAGCACACATACTCATCATTTTAAAGGGGGCGAGTTATTCACACGGTGATCTCCCATAATTATACATTTAAGACAATACCTCTCATATCTTCCGACCTCTCTGTCACAAGTATTTTATTCAAATTTATTACCATACCAGCAAGCTACAGTAGTTGAATAAGAATTTCAAATTTGAGTATAGATTATCTCAGTAGCGAGTATTAAAAACTCTGCTGCACAATTTTTTATTTTTCTGTAAAAATTAATAGAAAAGC
Organism: Icerya purchasi; assembly: GCA_039619475.1. Taxonomy (NCBI): domain Eukaryota; kingdom Metazoa; phylum Arthropoda; class Insecta; order Hemiptera; family Monophlebidae; genus Icerya; species Icerya purchasi. Next base: position 318,099,786 of record CM077116.1, on the reverse strand, counting down.
TGTGCTAAGAGCGCAGCTTGTATGTTTAGATTTCAGTAGCGCAAAAAGAAAAGTATCGGAACGTGGCGTATTTATTTACGCCAGAAATTAATAAAATGTTTTCTAAAGCTTATTATTTACCATAGTAATCATTTTATTTAAATTTTTAAATGAATGTTTGTTTGCTTGTCCCGTATGCATTCTTGTATGGTCGCATGATAATTCATTGTTTAACTACCGCATTGTTGCGTGTACCACTCGCCCTCGTGTAAGACGCACACCTCTATTTCATCTATCGAAAAATTTGAAAAAAAGTTGTAAACAACATTTTCATTATCGTATTACAAAATTTGTGGGAATTTAATGAAGTTCATTAGGTTGGATTAAGAAAAACTTGTAATGATTAGTAATCATGTTCTTTTATTAAGTATAAAAATATTGCAGTGCAAAAATTAGGTACCTATTTTAAAATACGATTTAGTAGTTTATTTTTTAAAGTTTTTTTTCTTGAACAGATGAAGACTTTAGGCCTGTAACGAACGTGCCTATATCCTAGGTGTATAAACCTACGGAACACGAAACAAACATTAGAACAGCGGAGGCCTAAATAAACGAGAACAGAAAAACTACATTTGCAAAGTGGATATACGTAAGATAGCTACGTGTTATAGGTATTACAGTCTGTTAAATAAGAGCGTGTACGGCAAAACTTTGTCTTTGAAACCGTTAGAGAGGAAATGCAAGTTTGAACAGACAGCGACAACCTTCCCCTTAGATGCTTTGTACAAAATGTCTCAGTTGTCGTTCGATCTTGGTCATAGAAAACATATTTCACCTTGTCTGCTGTGTACGCATCACGTTTACGAAGCCGTGTTTCTGTGTTTACATCCAAAATGTCACTCGGAGTTGCTGCTAAGTACATGAAAAAGTCGAAGACATTTGTAAGTAAGTGGGTGAAACGTTATTCTGACGTAAAAAACGTCGATGACCTACCGAATCGTAGCTCCGTACGAAAAACAATGAAAAAGGAAGATAAATTGATTTTACAGGTGTTTAAGAAGAATCCTTGTCTATCACTGCATGGGAGGCAAGCGATTTTGCGTAAAAACGATCTAAATGTGTCATGTGCTACTATAAGAAGACGTTTATTGGCTCATGAAGGGAAATTTCGAAGCACAGCGAAGAAATCGCTACTGTCAAAAAAATAATGAATTGAGTGAAAGAAAATTTGGAACGCGATTGAGACAACACAATTTTTTCGGATGAAGCTTCTTTTTTGGGATATTCTTCTATCACCCATACTTGGTCTAACCACGTCAATAGACTCATCCAACGGACGTTAAACACCCGGTAAAGGTGCATGTCTGGGGCTGTCTCCCAAAGCAGGGATTTGGCAATTTGCACATCTTCACAGAAAATTTAACCGCTGCCAAAATGGTCAAAATATATCAGAGAGCTTTATTACCATTTGCCAAAAGGTGGTTTACGCGGAAAAATGAAAATTGGCTACTGCAAAAAGACAATGACCCAAAACATCGAAGTCGCCTTTGTACTGCATGGAAACAAGAAAATGACGTTAACGTACTGGATTGGCCGTCACAGTCTCCAGATGCAAATCCAATAGAAAACGTGTGGGCGCTTCTCCAGATGAAACTCCGGGGGAAGAAGATCTGGACCGTCAAGCAGTTATTTCGACAAATTCGATTGATATGGAGGTCTTTTCCTCAAGATTACGCCCAACATTTAGTAGAAAGTATACATCGGAGATGCCAGGCAATTATTAATAATGGAGGCGATTGTACATCTTATTAATAATAAAGCATCACAATCTATACCATGTAGTAAGTGTGTATTATCCCCAATCATTTTCGAGTTTCGCCGTACACGCTCTTATGAAACAGACTGTAAATTGGTTTTCATTCATTGTCGCTGCTGTCAACTGGATAGTCTCTTTCTAAATCGCTTGATGAAGCAGTATCACAGTGATGAAGTAGGTCATCTTCGCTGCCAACTAAATTGTTGGATATCCCAGTTTTCAAAAAACTCTTCTTTATTAAATCTTAAGGTGTCATTCTATGCTTGGATTATCCAATTACAGATCAACGCCAGCGATGGTCTTCAAAGTCTTCCTGTAGGAGTTAGTTCGTGTTCTGCTGTTGCCATCCACTGTGTGTACTTATTTTTTAATAAAGTCTTAAAGAATTGGTTAATGCATGTGTCTAGTGGTTGAAGCACTGAAGTCGAACCTTCTGGAATGATTACTTGTTCCGTCTTAATTTGAAGTAAAACTTTTTTAACATCATGTGTTAAATGTCCACGAAAAATGCCCATTACAAAAATGCTTGATTTTTTCAATAATGCACCAGGTCGCCTATTCCATACGCATTTTACCCAGTCAATTACTAATGTGGTGTCCATCCACCCTCGTTCCTGGGCTCTGACAACTAAGTCTGATGGAAAATGTTCATTTTTCGACACTGTTCTGCGCTTCAAGATTATGGAAGGCGGAAGTTTCCGTCCGTCCGCTAGTACCGTTAACATTATCGAGCATCGCTGTTTCTCATAACCAGCTGACCGAATGCCTATTGTTCTTTCTCCTCCTTTATTGACCGTCGTATCCATTGGCATCTCAAAATAGACTGGCGTTTGATCGGCGTTGGAAATCTGACTCAGCGAGTAATTGTTACTGTTTCGTAATTGAATAACATGCCGCTGAAATGAAATAAGTTGATTTGTATACATCTCCGGATCTGTTGATATATTGTTTTTGAGTGGAAAACAAAATCTACTTCTTTTTAAAAAATTATAAAGCCATCCTCGGTTTGCTTTAAATTCATCTCAGCCTATATTTAACGGCAAGTTTCATCGCCTCTATTTGGCACATTTCAGTAGTAACAGCATAGCCATATTGACGCTTTTCTTCAATGAAAGCAGCAAGCTTATTTTCTAACTCAGGATATTTTGGTGCTTTTCTTTGGAATGGCATTTTTCTTGGCGGAGCTTCCATCAGTTTATGTTTCTTTTTCCTCCAGTCTCTGATGCAAGATTCAGAAATATCATACTTTCTTTGTGCTGCTTTATTACCAATGACCTCTGTTTCTTTTATAACCTGTAACTTTTCCGTCGCGGTAAATGAACGCAGCCTCCATTATATCCATAATTTGAAAAATAGACACAAAATAAAACTTCAAAAATTAAACGTTGAATTTCAGTTACTCTATTAAAATAATAGGTACGTAGACAACAAAACGAGGTTCACCAAAACACTGGCAAAATACCGGTACTACAAAAATAAGTAGTAATTTTGTAATACACAACACGATTGAAACAAAACAATTAACGGTAGCATACTCTGCATAAACTGATGTTCACAGAACGAATGACAGAATAATAGGTAGGTAGTTTGCAATGTCAACAATGGACTGTAAAATAATGTGCGTTTAGGAAGGGGGGTCTGCAGCAATCCTCATGTAAGATTCGCACCTCCACTTTACGGCTTAAAATTCAGAGAAAACCGTGCGCGCGGTACAAACCATAATACGATATTTGTGTGTGTTTATATAAAGTAAAGTAAGTCTTATACCGCTGACAGGGCGTCTGGGATTGAGAAGTTAAGGTTCACAATGTACAAAACTATATATATATATATAATGGGGTATAATTATATATATATATATATATATATATATATATATGTGATGTCACGGTAACATTTGGTGACATTTCGTGGGACGGACAAATTTTCGGAATGTCCCCCAGCCATAAAACATATTTACGTCAAAAACTTTTTGTTGAATCATCATTAAACCCTATTTCATATTAGAAGATAAATAGAATATGTTATTTAGTAGTACAGCAGATATAATAGCAAAATGAAAGTGTTTGTCTAATAAATTTTAAACAAATAACCGTACCTATATTTATATACCAAATTTTATTACAACCAGTATAAATGTAAGCTTTTGTACACTTTTTTTTTTTTTTGAATTCTTTAGTTTGTAAATCCAGAAACAAAGTAAAAAAATACAATTTAATATTTTTCACTACATTAATTTAATACTCATTTCACTTTTCATGGCAATGTCATTATTTTTGACAGATAAACCCAGCACTTTTCCTTACTGTAATACAGTGCATAATCAAAAAAGGAAATTAAGATTTCTTACGTTACCTAGAACACCTCCTCCGATTCATTACACAAATAAAGTTTGCAAAACGGTGACGGGGCAAGACCTAAATTTTATGTGGGCGAGGTACATTTTGCGAGGCCCTCTGGTAGCATAAGAAGACGGATTTTATAAAATAGAAAACTATTGCAACTGTCCAATTTTCATTCATAAAAATGCAAACTATTTGACAAAAAATAAAAGAAATGAATTAAAGAAACGGAAATTCCCTACTTTTAGTCTTACTGAATTCCTTAATAATACTATTCAGCTTAGATAATGTACCTATTTCAATAGATAAAACTGCCAAAGCTGAAAGTCTTTCCTTATCTGATGTATTTCTTAAATCATTTTTAATTCGTTTCAATTTTGAAAAGCTCCCAGCTGGCGCTTTACCAGTATTGTTAGAAAAATTCGAACTACTATGTAAATATTTAGGTAAATTTCTTTCAAACTATTTTCTGTTATGTATTGGAGCAGATGTTTCACATTTTGAATGAAATTGAGTAAATTTCGGAGAGCATTGTTATTAATTCTTCATACAATTCGTAACATTAGAAGTCGCTGCTCTCACCCACTTGCAGGACAGTGTGTAAATCTTGACAGTTTTTTAATAATTGCTCTATGGGAATATACTTTTCAACTTGTTTAGATCATAGAGAAAACCAAAATTTTAAAAACGTTGATTAAAAGAAATAAATCTTGAATCCATATTGCTTTTGTAAAAGTTTTCATATCCGATTTAGGCCGGGTACCTATGTTTCCTCCTTTTATAATAATTATTCATTTCATCTGTCAGTTCAGCCTACTCTTCCTACATATTCATGGTTTCTTTTGCATCCCTCCCTTCGGCGTTCTGATGTTGTTTCCATTGTTCGTATGCGCTTTGGCCGTTCTTTGCTGCCTTCCTTCAGATTTCGTTTTTCCTTGATTTCTTCTCCACACTGTCCTCTCCATCCGGATAATGCAGTTACTTGTGACGCCGATCATGTGTTTTTCCAGTGTCCATCTCTCTCCGTGGAGCATTCTGCCTTATATTCTTATTTGCTGCAGCTTGGACTTCCTACTCCTTATTGTGCTTCCTATATCCTGCCCTTTCCTTCAACACAAATTATTCCTGCTATTTGTTCCTTTTTAGATAAAATTTCTGATCGGATTAAAATATAACGGACTTTTTTCCTTACCTTTTGTTTCTGGGTAAAGGTCCTTGGTTGACGAGCCCAAAAAAAAGAAAAAAAAAAAGAATCCATATTGTTTATTATAGAATCAATCATGGTATTCAAAAAAAAATCTATTTCTCATACCGGCTTTTGGGAGACTATACAGGTTGATCGTCGTCTTCATAATCGAACATCCTTTTCTTCTTTTTGGCTACCCTTTTATTTGTAAAGTCTTTTGGTAGATCATGACTGCTTTCCTCAATAAATTGACGAGCATCAGACAAGCATTCTTCAAATCCAGTTTGTCGGTATTCTTTGACCCCGTCACAAAATGTACGAAAATATTCAAGAGCAATGCTTAAACAGACATGTACAAATCGTCATAATTTGCTTATGACATTAACTCGTAATAACATCTCACACCGTACATGTAATGATGTGATATAAATTCTGAATTAAACATTTTGTTAAAAACCGAATCACAATAACTGAGTGTGCCAGATTGTTCAGTTTGTTATTTTAAGCTTTCGATGCGTTCAATATCATCAAATTACAATAATATCTGCTTTCCAACCTTGTGTCTGATAAAGGCTTCATAGTAAGCTTTAATTTGCCTTTTTGATTAATTTCCAGCGTTTGCTGGAACTTGAAAATAGCAAATAAATTTTCTGAATAAAACCAAAAGGTTTTTGCTGCCACAGAAGAATTTTGTACGTCTACCAACAGCAGCAGATTCCAGCTGTGACAACCGCAGGGTGTAAAAACTGCCCCGGAATTAATATTTAATATTCGAATTTTAACTCCACCATTTACGCCTGCCATATTTGCACCATTATCGTATCCTTGGCCATGACAGTTTTGAATATTTAAGCCAATTTTTTCAAGCTCTCTCAATATTGCATTGGTTAAATATTCTCCAATCGTTTCAGTGACAGCAAGAAATACGATAAAGTTTTCTTCTATTGTAATCTATATGTTTAATTAGTTTACTCTGGCAGCCCAAAACGATTATAAATCGACGACTGACAGAGCAACACTCAAATTCGACATGTCGCGACATCTATCTATTGTACTTTATTAAAATTGAACTAAAAAAAAAAATTGACAGTTCGGAGAGTTGCTAATTACATTTATCGTTTCATGGCGAGTAAAATTTTTTCGTTGTGGTCATGGTTTTTAATGTGCCTAATGCATAAAGTTTTGAGGCGCGAGGCCGTAGGCGGTTGCCCACATCGCCCACGCCTTACGCCGCCTCTGTTTGCAAATAATAAAAACTCACATCAACAGGAACGCAATGTTTAATATATTTCTAGTTCGAAAAATAGTCCTACCTTGTAAGTTATATAACATGAGGATTAACGCGGTAGACTATGGTTAAGGTACTTGACTACCAAATTGAAGATCAGTTTCCATACTTGTCTAATTCCGGACTCAGTCGCTTCTAGGTTTCTCAAGCCTAAAACAATTGAGTACCAGAGAAATCTAGAAGACTAAAAATGGCTATGATAAAAAACAGAGTCCTCTACTCTCAACAACGTTATAATTCCCAAACCTTTACCAACGGTGTGGAACTCACTTTAATTTACTTTATAATATGAAAACATAAGTAATGATTTAGAACTTTTAAATACTTGTCAATGATTTTGATATACAAATCTAAAGCCAACAAATGCCAGATGATACATAAAATTTGCAATTTTTTTATAAACGTTAATATGTGGGTCAGCTTAATATAAATTGATTCATAAGAGACCCCAGATCCACAAAGTCATTGTGACCTCTAGAAATATATAGTACACTTAAATAATTTAACCTTTCTGCTCCAAGAAAACCACAATCCTTACTAGAGCTATATAAAAAAGCATCGTTTACATGTGCATGCTAATACTTAAATTATTACTGTGATTAGCATAAACTTAACAAATTCCGACACTAAATTTAATATATGGATTTTTTTCCATCATGAAGTGAATTCGAATTTCCTTCTACAACAATTTTGATATGTAATATTTCTCTGTGTAAGATTAGCTGTTCTCGATTAAAACTGTGTTCGTACATAGCATGAAATTACTTTTCCCACTGATACATTAGATTCATTATTTTTTTAAATAAAATTTTCAAGTGATATAATTTCTAAATTAAACCTGTCTGTCACCGACGCGTTTTTGTGGTAATAAGTATTTCCAAAAATTGCATATATTCTTTGGCAGTTTTAAAATGACTTCAGTATTCAACGTTTGTACGCCATACCAGAAAATTCTAAAATGATCATCATTATTGCAATGTTTTTGAATAAAATGCAGTATTGTTTGAATATGTAAATGCGATTTAAAAAAAAAAAATGAGAACTTACCTGTTTTATCAGAGTAACCTGCATCAGTAACAGGTGTATCAGAGAAACCAAATAAATGTTTTGTAATTGTCCCAAACAGTCTTTTAATAGTTTTATTGTAACACATTAATGAATTGGATAATAGTTTGAAAAAGAGGGAGCATCGTCATTCTGAAGCTTTTTAAAAATCAGTAATTATGACAAATACGAAAGTAATTTAATAATCCGCATTAGAGGTCTCACGTTATTTGAATAAAAATAATCCTAATATAGATTAATGATAAAAATGAGTACAAAAAATTGAAATTAATATTAACTGCGATTTAAAAAAGGTGATAATAATAGGGATAGTATAACAGCGCTGTTAAAAATAAGTATACAAAAAAAGTAATATAAATCAAGCCGATATGTAATCTGATATTTTCATTGTTGTTCCGCTAACATAGTAATGGAAATCGGTCATAATCATAATAAACCAATCGTAATCATATATCTGTAGCAATCTGAATTAAATAAAAGTAATTATGGTTGGGCCTAGGACTGGATGTAGCCTGAACAAAAGTTTAACTAAAATAGTTTTCTATAACAACTCGTAATTTTGAGGCAGTTTACCATTCTTCGCATTTTTTTGTTCCAGATACCGAACCTATTTTATTGTATTTGACAGACCAAAACTAGTTTATGGTTTTTTGTAATACATTTCAAAAAAATTTCGGAGAAACTTAAATCACCATATCACCCCCCTTGAGAACCTGCCTCTAGTAGTTTGCAGTAAAAGCGTATACGTTTTATGACTCATAAACTACTTAAATGTTAAAAAAGATCTAATCATTCGCAACAAAGTACTTACAATATTCAGTGAAAATTAAAATTTTCCTTATGCGGTACTTGAACACACGAACGCCACGATTTTCGCTGGAGCAGATTATTAATTTATTGTATAAGTGTAAAATTAATTATGTAACTTTCATTTTGATTATTATTCGCATTAACTGGAAATCTTATTTTTTAAACATAACTGGTTTCTAAAGAAATAAGCAAATAAGTTTCTCTAATTTTCACTATCAAAACTTTCAAATTTTTCTGTTAATTACTTCCTAATAAAAGAAATTTATAACGTGCATGACTCCCGCAGCAGTCTAGCTGTTTTCCTTCAGTGCTTTTATACGTTTTATAAATATATAAATTAAAATTTTAAAAACTACAATTTCAGCAGCTACCAAGTTTAATTTATTCAAGAGTTTACGATATTGAGTGAAACGCTTAATAATAAAAAATGAAAATTTAATTGAATATGATATAATATGCGCCAAGTATTCTGTACATTTCTTTGCTATTAATCTGTACATAATATCAGTGGCGGATCCGGGGGGGAGGGACCCTAAGAACCAAAGCCTCTGAAAAAATTTGTTATAACAGAAAAGCTTAATTTATACTATAAAAGATTTGTATAAATGTTACCTATGAATTTAATTATAACCAATATTTAATACTGTTCTCTAGTAAAACTATTAATGTTATGTTTTTATTTTATTTTAAACCCAACTATCTACGATCTTTTGATTCTCTTATTTATTTTTAATTTTTATTTTGTAATTGAAATGAAAATAGATCAAAGATAAAAAGAAGTAGGATCGGATTACAAACAAAAATGAAAAATCAGTAGAGTCTAATAAAAATACTATCTTTCTTACTATTCAAATTCTTAACTACCATTTTAGCTAGAATTTTATAATTTTTAAAATTTTTTACCTAAAAATAAAATAAAATTAAAATTAAATTGTAATAATTATTAAATTTCTAAAGAGGTTGTTATTTGATTTTCTTTATGAAACAACGTATTTCTCAAATCTACTGCCTACCATATAAGATATTACCTAATTATATAACCCCCCCACCCAAATTTGCTCTGAAAATGTTAAACCATTGGTCTTAAGCTACAAATTAACGTTTCTGAAATTAAATAAACCAAACGATATTCCACTTTTCACAAAAAATAACGACCATAAAATCACCAATCTGACAGAGAATCTAAACTACTCCCTATCCTCTCATTTTCCGTTAGACAGCAAAAAACAGAAAACACTGTGAGAAAACTTTAAACTTCCCATACAGGAAAACGTTGCTCACTCACAACGGACTCCTGATACTTCCGCACTAAATAGGACTTTGATTACAGATACGGACTTGTACTGTACAAGTCACTTGTTGAAAACACAGTGTGTTACTGTAGCTCTGTGTTCTTCCAACACCTAAAACGGAAAACCCTAAAACAAAAAATCTACTCTACACAACGCAAATAATTAATTAACACCTGCAAGGCTTATAGAACAATTTCTCACAGCAGGAGTCCTTCCACTAGACCTAGAAAGTAACTGTATAAATCAATCATTTTTATCATAAAAAACCATAAAAATTTTAAATATATTAACGATCACGTCTATCAAATAATGAACTTTCTACCTCCAATAAATTCGCTTCAGAACAGTTCTTACATGCTAACCCACCATGACTTACATATAAAAATGTCACTAAAACAACTCAAAAGACACATTAAAAACTATTTCATGTCCATATGGCAAAACTCCCGGGAAAGAAATACAGCAGGTCGGCATACCCACAGGCTCTTCCCAAATTCTACAGCAGGCTTACAGTTAACACCTGACTTTTACATTACCCAACTCCTTACTGACCCCGGACACTTCGGGCCTACTTAAAAAAATACCAAATTACTGAAAACGACAAATGTGACTGTGGGGAAATTGAAAACGCCAAGCATGTAATCTTTCACTGCAGTAAGTATGACGACATCAGACACTTCAACATATAAAACTTCAATTTGAGGAATTTAACTTTGGCAGCTAAATTTCAAAAATTCGGGTTCTTAGTTTTAAAACCAAAATTTACTGGAACAAATAACAACCTACAGTGATTTATATTACTCAGTTAAATAAAAAACATTAAACTTAAAATCTACTCATTAACACGTATGTAATTTTCAATATTAATAACCGGACAAGACAATCTAGCTTAAATGGTAAATCAAACCGAAACCAATCACACTTGCGTCTTTCAGAAAGAAAAAAAAAAAAATATTATTGTCTATTAAATAAGTACATAGTGCATAACCCACCAGATCGTTTCTCAAACCCCGATACATAAAAAATTTTAAAAAAAGTAAAGTTTATTACTTAAGTTTTATTGTAACAAGGTTCTACGTCAAGGTTAAGCCTAACGGCAGTGCTTGGCTTAGCGCTTTTGTGCGCAAACTCGTATTGTAAAAAAAACGGTATTGAAATAGTTTTTAATCAACCCCCTCCAAATGTCACTCTGGATCCGCCACTACATAATATACATTAACTAACACTGAATTTAAGCTTTTTGAAAAATACATTTTTTTAAACTACAAATAAGATTAACACACGACACTTAAAAGTATCATGCAAAGCAGAAAATGTTCAATATCAGATAATTAATTATTTTAAAGCAAAAATTCTATTTTTTTTTTTTTTTTTTTTTTTTAGTAAAAGAAAAAATTATTTGTCATGGTTTGATTGTTTTACAGAGTTATTTATGATAAAATTCATAATTAAATGAAGTTCTACAGTTCATCTTTCTAACGCTATAGATTTATAAATGAAAGAAAAAGAACAAATATAATAAAATTTTCTTTTGTGTTTATTTAAGTAGTTATTATTCCTGTTTTTATCAAATATATTTCATTTTATAGAATATTGATTTTGTATTTGATAATTATAGTGGATTATTAACATTAATATAAAAAATACAATTAACCTATTCCTAAGCATTTTCTGAGTAAATGTGCATTTTGGAAATTGTACATAAAATAAATTTTGAAGTTTTTTAACAAGAATTTTTCATTTTGTTAGCAAGGTGATATTTTTAAAATATACGGGCTTAACTAAAATTTGTTATAACGATTTGTTAACGTTTAATTTTAAGCTAACAATTAGAGATAATATTTGTATCGAAAGACGTTTTAGTTCGTACAAGGATATTTTAATTAATTGTAGTTTTAGTCTCACAAAGGATAATTTAAAAAATACATTATAATGTCAATGAAAATTTTTTATTTTTGTTTTTATCCCCCTATAAAAATAAGTTGCCCGAAATAAAACTGTTAATGCCGTTAACTTGAAAAAAATAAAAACCATATTTGTTACATTATATTTAAGTAAGAAAAGTGCGTCCTTGACATTTCTAGCGTAATGATTGAATGGCTAGAATGTTTGAACACCCATTCGGCGTACCAAATTTGACACCAGACGTATGCAAGTAAAAATTATTTAAAAATATAAATAATATTCCTATCTGCATAAAAGTCGATGGTATCTCATTATGTTTTTTATATCTGCGCGTACAATTGAACTACGCTTGTATAGTGATAAACATTTATAAACATATAGTCTCAAGCGTATATACACAGATCTGATTGCATAAAAATTATCGTAAAAAGAAATTTGTATCTATGGTCAAATATTAGCAATCGAACGAAGACGACGATTCAATATGTATTAAAATCCAACCTTATTGATGACATTTTTGTAATTCATTGAAAAATTGAAATTTTAAAATTAGGAACAGTTCTTCACTTCTTTTTTTTTTTTTTGACTTATATGCAAAACAACCCATCGGCCAATTTACTTGTTTTCTAAACACTTATTATCGGGATAGTTTAAATTTTTCTGTAAACAGTGGAAAAAATTAATTTTATTCTTTAAAAGAAACTTCACGTTTATTATGCGCCTTTTTTAATAATTATTACATTAAATTACAACATATTTAAAAATAAATAAATTTAAAAATACAAAAATCAAATTGCACAAATACCTTTGTAAACTGTAGAGTTGTTATAAATTAGATGCTTAATCGCTTCTAGTTTCACTTTTTTTTTCCCCACTAAACTTCAATAATGTCTCCGTCTATTTCTAGTTTGTAGAAATTTAATGATCTTTCGTAATAACAAAAACATGGTAATTAACAAACCATTTACTTATAATTTACAACATTCACAGATTGGACTTCTATTTACATAATTGAAAGAAAGAAAAACCTACTAATTATAGAAACATCGGTCAAAATATAACTACTTTATTATTACATTATTTACTTATCAATAGATTTACTCCTCCTTTTTACTTTCTATATTTTTACTATCTGAAGAATATTCATCATTTAAATACTGAAGTAAATCGGTCAAGCTTTCAAAATCACTTCTTCCTTCAGGATGTTTTTTTGGTACTTTTGGAAATAACAATCCCATTTTTTCTCTAAATTCCTTCATCTGAAATAGACATAAGTTCATTACATTAGCTTCATTGAACTGTAATTAAATTCCGTATTTGAATAGAATTTTGTTTATTCAGAGTTAACTAATTACAATAACACACCAATTTAAATAATTTATACTATTATGGCGGAGAAAAAAAAAATTGTATTTTTAATTTTACTACTGGTTTTCAATTTTTTCGAAGAACACGGTTCTCAGTATAAAAAAAACAGTCACTTTAGCTATTGTATTAAAATTATCCTGCTGTACGCAATAAAGAACCATGTTTCCAATTTGAAACAATTCTGCTACTTAACAAAATACGAGATGGTCCAGAGTAAAAAATTATGACTAAAAACGTTTTACGGAAGAAAATAATTTTTCAAGAACCGTATAAGTGAACAAAATAAGCTAAACTGAACTTTGCAGCGCAAAACGAGCTTTTTATATAAAATACTGGAGAAAAAATTTATCATGACAATGACGTATCATTAGAATTTTTTTTTTTTTGGATTTTTTCCGACTTCGAAAACAATAGTCATGTCGAAAAAACTATATTTCGCAAAAAAGGTTTTTTATCATACACTAATTAGCGGATAAAAATCGGATAATTATTTATTATAAAGGTAAGTGTAATAATTATATATAAATAAATTACAACTAAACACATCATTTTGCGCGAAAATGAAAAAACAAATACACCTAATTAGGTTCTTTAATTCGTCATCTAATTATTTCAACTAAGTGTCTAGCATCACCAAGAATTTCTTACTTTTTAGTTCTAATTTCTTTCAATTTTTCCGAAATTATACGTTTTTCTGTTTTCAAGTGAATATCGTAATCCTGCTCCCGTTTTTATTTCTTTGCAACAGAATGCATAAGTAATTCGGGTATGAATCTCCCAGTTATTTTTGATGCAATGCATTGTATTATATATTTGTCTCTGTGGAACCAGAAATTGTTCGTATATTATCAATTAAAATTTCTTTATTTGTTGAAATTCCTTTTCCGGCGAAAGCATTTCCGCGTGGTAAAATTAAAATCATATTGTAAAAACTATACGATTCGCTTACATTTTACAGTTATATTATCGGTAATATTTCCATCCATAAGTCGCCTATAAACGCAAGTTTATTTCTGAGGAAGAACTGTTGACTTTTTCTTCAAATACTGAAGTTTCAGTACGAACATCGTTACAACCGTTTTTTACACTGCATACTTAAAAATCCGAAAATTCAAAAAACATTTAGTCTCACTTATGCTGTTAAGCTGTAAAACTGGATTTACTGTAATACAAAAGGGGTCAACATAAGGTGAAAACATTTCAATTAGCGTGAAGTGCAAAATTCAATGGGACTATTGTAAAAGACATTAAGGAATTGTAAAAGCTCAATAATATCTTTGCTGTTTTGAAATTATAAGAAACATTTTTTACCGAAAATCCTACATAGATATTTTCTTTTGGGAGAAATGAGGTTGACTTTTTTCTTCAAATCGATAACAATAATATTAGATATTTAAAATATCATCAATTAACATTTCATAGAGCAATGGGGAAAGCGAAGTGTTAACTTGAAACCGCATTAAAAATGGTTTCCGATACAACAGTTTAAAAAAAATGCAAGTTTAGCATATACCAAGTTATCAAAGGACAACAAACTATTTTAAAATTATTGCCGTTTGAAACTTTATCATCATCCTTTTAACATTAAGTAGGATTTTAAAAGCATGAATTGCCGCACTGAAATTTTGAGCCCGGCTCATAATACAAAATTTTAGGGAAAATAAGAAAGAAATAAAATGTTTGAAATAATAATCTTCACAATGAGCTAGACTGTGACGAAAAAATTTATACAAGTCATAGCTTTCTAAATTAAAAAAAACTTGTTCCTTTCTTTCCTTAAGTTTGCATTTCAGATTTTAACAAAATTTATTATCGAGTTTCAGAAATTTATAAAAAGGCCAGTTTACAATTTCCAGTCTATTTCATTAAGAGCTTCATCAAAACCAATTACAAAATATGACCAAAATATACGAAGCACAAGGTTGAAATTTGCCTGATACAATTTTTGATTTTTAAAGCTGTATCTTATATATTATTAGAATAAGCCATGACTTAAATTGAAACGTAATGTAAAATAATTGAGGCAAAGGAATAACAGAAGCGACAAAAAGAGTCCCGCATGAATGGAAAAGCCACTATGACATTAGCAAACATTAGGCAAATATTCATTTGGAGTCTGACCGATAATAATGCTTCTTCATAGAACTTATCAATCGTTTAGAAATATCCAACCTAATAATTAGATTAACAATAAACCATCGAAACACAAATGAAAGTAATAAACTAACAGCGGTTTTTTTATGCAGCATTAAAAAATTAAGCTAGCGGTGAAATTAAAAGAGAAATTAAAGCTTTTTTTTTTTTTTACACGCAGTAGTAAATACATGCGGCGATGGATAATCTAGCAATCATGGTATACCGGACAAAAATAAATGCAGAAGATTCACGTATAAAATGGCGCGAAAAAATTGCGGGTTTTCGAAATCCTCCCTATTAGAACCAAACGCGTAACAGACTTGGTATATTTATTCATAGAGTTAGATTACTAAAATATTTTACTAACTGTACTTTATTGAGAAATTGAATAAATAAAATATAGTTGCGCCAGAAACTATACTGAACAAAAAAAATCCTTGTTCACGATCTTATCACTTTACAGAAGATATACCCCATCAATAAATTAGATACAATTTTAGAAAAATAAAAAAAAATAAACATGTTAGACTCGTATTTCGCACGTGTAAAAGGATAAACATTACAAATTGATAAAGATTACACCCCCCGAGATTTTTACAACAAAAGTTCATAAAAATCCTTTCACGCGGAAATTACTACATAGGATAAACTGAGAAAGCGATTAATATCAGAATAAAAGAACAATGATAGATTGTGCACAATCACGCAAAGCATAAAAATTAGAGTACGATGAAAAATTCAGCGATGTGATGATTTCACCGAGAGTCGAAGACAATGTAAAACATAAAAACATAAATTAAGCTAGATTTTAGGGGTCACCAGCGGATAATTAAAAACGAATACAATAAATTTTACCTATTCCAATTCTAGCATCATAAATGAACGGTACTACAAAATTTAGACAGAATGTACTACCGATTATTAACACTGAACTACCATTAAAACTGCTAATAACAAATAACATCGCTGTCACTCAAATACTTTACAACTTAATTAATTTGGTTTAGTTGTTGACTGAAAATGAACGGTATAACCACATTTGAAACGTCAGACGTTAACATCATTTTTGCAGATATGGTGTTAGTCGAAAATATGCATAGTGAAAATTTTAACAACCGCATAAAAGGACCTAACATATTTCAGATCAGTAATATTACATAATGATTATACTTTAAGTAACCGGTCGATTACCTTACTGAGTACGGGATTACTTTAAAGTTTATGAAAAACTGTTGACACCGAAATAAAACGAAATATCTCCCGATACCACAAAATTTTATGTTCGGACTATAGAATAGAGAGAGAAAGGAACTAAATTGATCGACAAATCCCAAGATTAGTCAAAGTCTTATTTTAATTTTTCTGCACCGAACGAAAACTGGTTATTTTCGAAAATAATTGAGGCAATCGAGGAGCACCTTTGAGCTATAATGTTAAAGGAAGATAAAAAGTTCAATAAAATTATTGCTAAAAATTATAAAATAAAAATCATTACATCTTTTGCACCTGATAACTTCCATACTCCAAAACATACTACTCCCCAGCCAGTAAATGCATATATCGTTCCCCATTTCAAAGCTTTAAAAGCTAATCGTACGCCAGATTCATAAGTTTGTACCGATGAAGTATCTATAATCACCGGATCTTTTTTTTTTGTTGATCCATACGCGTATGTGAAAGAAACAATTGCTGAAATTCCGGCGAGCGATGCTAAAAATATTGCTTTAACTAAAACAATAATTTACAACTTATTAAAGAAATTTTCGTAATCTTAACGATGTTTATATAGTATTAATTATATTCGGTAATTATTAAATATAATTTTTATTTTTTAAAAAATAAATACTACACATTAAAATTAGATAACCATAGTTATGTCGGAAAATTTGATATTCTAGTTTGCTCTTTTCAAGTGCTAAAATTGAAAATGAAAAAAATTTTTAATTTCCGCTTTTACTTTCATTTATAAAAAATAAAAATAAATAAATAAAATAAAGCGTTTTGAAAAATCAACTGTTACTTTTTCAAACTTGTTCATTTTATAAAAACGAGTTTAAAATCGTTTCATTCAGTATTTTAGTCTCACCTTTACTTTACGCTTTACGCAAAAATTTATTTTTTTCCCGTAAAATGATTATCTTCGTAATGTAAAAAACACTTTTTTTCTTCTATAAAAATATCGATAGAAAGGGCTACACATATTTTTTAATAATGTGTATATGTCAGAAATTTATAAAAAAATTCATCGAATGTGTCTACAACTCTTGGAAATTAAGTAAATAGTTTTTGTGATGTTTTACAATCTGTTGGCCTATTTGTTTTTAAAACAAAATTTGCAGAAAGAGGAGGTAATAAAAAGCGAATGTAGAAAGCTTTTTTCCTAAAGCGGAGAATGATGTTTATTATAAATAACCAAGGTTATAAAATGAAAAAAATGATTGAACCGCGATTTCTGTTTTTTAATTTATTTTCACGTTTTACTGAAAAATTGTAGACCATTCGTTTCTTCGACAATGTCGTATTCAAGGACTAAATTACATTTCGGGTCAAAATACTAATAAACATCGAATATCAAAACGAGCATCACAGAATAATAGAGTATAAAAACGGCTGATTTTACGCTTAAATTCCTTTAATAATTTTCAAGTCAGGATGATCCAATCGCACTTAATTTTTACATAAAAAAAACTACACTGTGATATCGAGTTAATTTTAAAATGGTTCACTTCGTACTACATTTTCACGAACCGGCAATTAAAAGAATATCTATTACTTCTTTACACCATAAAACGAATATTACTTTCTTTTTTTGGTAAGAAAAGGGAACCTTTTAAAGTTTAACGTTACAATTAATACTAGTTAGTTAATTTAAATATATAAATTTATAAGTAACAAATTCAAAACCGCACCAATTATAAACAAAAGTTTTAATAAACCTTAAATTAAATAAAATCCAAAACACAAAATCAATAATTATTAATTTTATATGCGTGTATAAGTGTGTTCTGCAATCGATTCGAATAAAAATTATGGTAGTTTTATTTTAAATATAATGAAACAGTGCTCATTGCTTTTTCTGTACTTTTATTGTCTGTTAATGTTTCTATTTAAATAAAAAGTACATAAAATTCAATCAATATATTAAAATTATACAAATTTTGAGCATCTATTTTCACAGCATACAACATATTATGTAAACCGAATATCATATGCGAAAATAACTGTGTATTTTTAATCTTTTAAATTTAATTTAAATATATTAAAACTCACTTTTGGTATTTCTCGTAGCAATTATAACAAATAGAACGCAAATTAAATGAAAAAAAATACATTGTCACTAATAATAATAATTACTTTTACAATGTTTTCATTGATTATTAAAATTTATGAAATAATTTAAAATTATCATTACCGGTATTTTCATTACAAGGTTTCTTTGCAATGGTTTTGGTATCATTTTCAATGTTCATACTGAAGTAGTCCCGATATATCGCACAATTAGCATTTTCAGGTTATTAAAAATATATCAGCATAAAACTATTTTATACTAAACATTTAAAAACTAAACAAGTGTACCTAACTAGATTTTTATAACTTAATATTTTACCGGTAACAAATTTATTTCTGTTAGCATTACTTTCAACATTATCATTAAGGTAATCGTAAATTATCGTACTATGTAAATTAAATTCTAGTATATATGCCGAAATCAATTTTAGAAATATATTTTGTTGATTTACTATAAAGATTATTTTTGATTTTTACTGATAAAAAAATGATGTAAATAAAACAATAAATTAGAATGAATGGTACCGTCGTCAAAAAAAAAGAAATTAGTTAAATTCTTGTAACTATTGATTAATAACATAAAAATAATATGTAAAAAAAAAAAGAAATCATATACGATTTTCGAAAAAAAAAAAATGTAAATGTTAAAATGAAAATATTTTCACTGGGAACTTACTCTCATATTAGGATAACGACAACAACCAATAAGATCACTACGCGTACTCGTATGAAAATTAACAACAATGATATTGGAAAGTTATTTGTCATTCTTAATACGTTGCATTGGAGTGAGTAATTTCGTTGTTGTAGAAGTATATATTTGTAAATTGTATTAAAATTTATTTAATTTCTTATAAGAGTACTATTGTTTATTTACCAAAAATCGTAAGTATGATAACTTAATAATTATAGTTAAGATATATTACACTCAAATCTGGTATTTAAAAAAAACCTGCTTTAACAAACACTGCGATCCAAATAATTTAAGTATTTCCAATATAATTTATAAATATTTATTTTGAGAAAATGATATTCAGCTATTTTCCTATCGAAAGTGCGTTTTTAAACATTAGTAAACAGCCGGGAGATCACAGGTTGAATATATTTCACTGATTCTTCAAATCTCATTCAACTTAATAGTATAGCTGTTAACCACGTTAAAGTTTATTTCTCCATAAAATCTTTAAGTCTTGTCTTTGTTAACTCCATCATATTTAAAATGTGTCGGAAGAAAATATGTATGTATACGACCTGATAAAACAAGTTGTCAAATCTCTATAGTGTATGTTACATTTGACATTAAAAAGAAACAACTAGCAGTAATTTTTGAAAGTCGTATGTGTAGGAAATAATGTCAGTAGGGTAAAAATTCATTAATTTTAATTGCTTGACTGAATCAAGATTGTTCCTTGTACGTGTTAGTAATTTAAAGCGTAGTTACCTAAATATTCATTTCAATAAAAATTAGCCAATTACCCCAATTAATTAGAAATTAACCAATGTTTAATTTAGGAAAATGCAAATATTCGTGAAAACTTTAACCGGAAAAACGATTACACTAGAAGTTGAACCGTCGGATACGATTGAGAACGTAAAAACCAAAATCCAGGACAAAGAAGGCATCCCTCCAGATCAACAGCGATTGATTTTCGCCGGAAAACAATTAGAAGACGGCCGCACTTTGTCAGATTACAATATCCAGAAGGAATCTACTCTCCACTTGGTTCTTCGTCTTCGGGGCGGTATGCAAATATTCGTCAAAACTTTAACCGGAAAAACGATTACACTAGAAGTTGAACCGTCGGATACGATTGAGAACGTAAAAACCAAAATCCAGGACAAAGAAGGCATCCCTCCAGATCAACAGCGATTGATTTTCGCCGGAAAACAATTAGAAGACGGCCGCACTTTGTCAGATTACAATATCCAGAAGGAATCTACTCTCCACTTGGTTCTTCGTCTTCGGGGCGGTATGCAAATATTCGTCAAAACTTTAACCGGAAAAACGATTACACTAGAAGTTGAACCGTCGGATACGATTGAGAACGTAAAAACCAAAATCCAGGACAAAGAAGGCATCCCTCCAGATCAACAGCGATTGATTTTCGCCGGAAAACAATTAGAAGACGGCCGCACTTTGTCAGATTACAATATCCAGAAGGAATCTACTCTCCACTTGGTTCTTCGTCTTCGGGGCGGTATGCAAATATTCGTCAAAACTTTAACCGGAAAAACGATTACACTAGAAGTTGAACCGTCGGATACGATTGAGAACGTAAAAACCAAAATCCAGGACAAAGAAGGCATCCCTCCAGATCAACAGCGATTGATTTTCGCCGGAAAACAATTAGAAGACGGCCGCACTTTGTCAGATTACAATATCCAGAAGGAATCTACTCTCCACTTGGTTCTTCGTCTTCGGGGCGGTATGCAAATATTCGTCAAAACTTTAACCGGAAAAACGATTACACTAGAAGTTGAACCGTCGGATACGATTGAGAACGTAAAAACTAAAATCCAGGACAAAGAAGGTATCCCTCCAGATCAACAGCGATTGATTTTCGCCGGAAAACAATTAGAAGATGGTCGTACTTTGTCCGATTACAATATCCAAAAGGAATCTACTCTTCACTTAGTTCTTCGTCTTCGAGGTGGTATACAAATGTAATAATTTGATTTTTAAATTTTTTTTGCCCCCTTTTTGCAATAATATGTATTGTTTTTTTATTATTTTTTTTTTTTTAGAAAATACAAAATTAATTCATTAATATCGGTGTTTTTTTTTCTTATTACAATCTGAATTTTGTGCGAAATTTTCGCTACTTATAGATTACTTCAATTTGTTTCGAAATTTATTCCTGCTTTTCAGAACTAGCAATTGCAGTCTAATTTAAATTTTTTTCTCTGGAATTTTTTTTTTGTAAACGGAAGCTTTAGGAGAATTGTGTAAAAAAGTTTTCAATAAAATTTGCAATTGAATTATAAAGAAAGTTCATTCAGTACGTCTACAAAGTCCTTTTTTTTCATTTGGTAATAATACTGTTTTAAAAGTCAGTGCCAAGGTCTCTTTTTCATTTAAATCATGAATATTCCGATCATATTAGTTTTATAAAGCTTTCACTTTCACTGAATACTATATGGTGAAAGTTACGTGTTATGCACTTCTGAAAAGTAAAAAAAGTAAAATTTTCTTTTCAGTGCATTTTTGAATTTGATTTAGAAAATTATTCAAATTACATGTTTAATCAATTTTTATAACTAAATATAATTCTTATTTACCAAATTTTTTCTGATCTGGTAGTTCAAATATTCAGGTTTCGTTTTTCAGAAAAAGAACAAAAGAAAACCCTTAAAATAAATAATTACGCGTCTTTATTTTTATTATTTTTAAAAACTTTTTACAAAATTGTTCTTTTTAATTAATGATTTACCAACATCAAGTTTTAATGAAAATTAGAATATTCTATTCTTTTCTGTTTGAGAAATTTTCTGTGGTTTTTTTTTTTTTCTATGTTAATAGTCTATCGTGTGAACATGTGAAAGTTTGACTTTACATTAACAGGCATATAAATAAATTACTATTGTTAAACATTTTTATAAAATACAGATGTTTGAAAGGGGGAAATTAAATGATTTTTAAATTTGGTTCGAAAAAATAAAGGTATTTTCTGATTACACAAATTTAAAAATAAATATGTCTATAAAAAAACAATTTAGTGTGTCACATTTTGGGGGGTAAATAAGCATAATTTTTCCCCCGTTTAAAATGAAATGCTTCTATGAAAGCAGAATTGAATTTTTGGTACGAATAAAAATAAGTCAATATTTCACGCACAATTGAATGCTGAAATTAGGAAGAATCATTTTGTTATTATTTCGACATACGATGCTATATGATATGTTACATTCGCGTTCGTGAGATATTTATTACAATGAGTTTGAAGTAATTAAATATTTCCAACAAAGATAATCCGTGGGGGAAAAAAATATCAATGTTATTACAGATTATGTTGTTTTCTTGTTCGTATGCGAAAAGAAAGTGACAATAAATTGTGTTCTTCGAATATCCCGGAATATTGTTCATTGGAAGTCAGTAACAAACATTAGTAAAACCTTTTCCTTTTAATGATTTCATAAAAATCTAATTTCGTATGATTAGGCTCAGACAGTTTATTAACATACTATTATATTTATTCGTTTTTAAAATGCATAATTCAATATAACTAATATTTTGCTAGCAAGTAAATTTTATCATATTTGTGTTCGGTTCTTAAAGTTTTAGTATGTTTTCTAAACTTTGGATATAGTCGCTTGTTAAATTTTTTTTGGAATTATATATATTCATTTAAGTAGTTTTAGCATCATTTTGCATACGTATAAGGCGAAGTTTTATAGTACTGTGAAATTGAATTAATAAAAAAATAAACATTAAAAAAAAAACGAACCTAAATCAGGTTCATTATTTTTATAAGGATATTTGAACATTAAAAATGTAGATCTATTTTCGGGAGAAACTGCGGTGAAACAACCATTAGACTCGTAACGTTTCAAATAGATTACACCGTTAATCATATGAAAGACAACTAACGAAATAAATAGAAATGAATCGTATAAATAGTTATTGTTTCAGAAACAAAAAACAAAAAAAATAATCGACATTATTACGCGGTTCGGTTGTGTGAAGAACAGTGCCGCTCTTAACCTCTATTGTATTTTTTTTCTTTCTCGTTATTAATTGTATTGCTGAAGAACCGTGGACCGACGGCAGCTGGAACCGACTCTACACCACTATTAGCCGTCGGACCCCGAGGAAGCCCCTCATTTATCCTAATAACTGTTTCTCCATGAACTGTCTTCCGACCGTTTTCCAGATTTGACGTAGTTTGCAACAGTTGAATTTTGAATTTGGTTTCTAAAGATTCTTTAACGGTCCGCGCACTCCCAAAGGTTCAATTTTTGCCAAAATCTTAGTGTCGTCAAATTGTATCGTGTACCCAGATTTTTCTGTAATCAGCGTTTTGTTTCTTTAATCTTATATTAATAGCTCTGCCAGTTTATCCGTGCAACACCTACCACCGAATACCCCAAGTCCCTTAAGTCATCTTTAATTTTTCTGCATGTACCAAATAGAAGAATGGGTCTAATATTTTTTCTTAAGATTCTGCCTATTCTGTCTGTTGTACCTTTTAAATAGAGTAAAAGACTGTTGATAGTGGTTTCTGCGGATGTTTTTTTCTTTTTCTACATTGTTAATGTTTTTTAAAAAAATTCAATCTAAATTCGGGCTCTTTTTTACTATATCCGTTCCTGGCCAGTAATGATTTCAGTTGTCAAAATTTTACTAATAAGTTTCTCGGTTTTGTTAAACCTACAATTCTTGTGTTAAATTTAAACGCTCCCAATTTTAGTGACTTGGTGAAAACCTTGGAAACAGTAAAAGATGATCAGGAATGTGTTCCGTAAGTCCAAAGGTACAGCTTTTATTTCTGTCTTAACAGGTTTAGAAAGTTTTTTTTTCTCGCCATTTGTGTCTTCTGTCGGCCTGACAGAAACAGTATCTTCATCCAGATTTAAATGTTTTTCGCGTTTAGTGTTATCTATTAAATTTGTCATCTGTGATTACACTTGTTCAAATAACATGAACAACACCAGTGATAACACAGATATTTTAAATAATAAATATTAAGAAACCACCAGCTCCTTGTCCCCACCCGGGGACACCCCCTGGACCTCCAGCTCTATCACTTCTATACATCGTATAGAACGAGGAAAATCTACGTCATTCTTTCCGACTGCGCAACAAAGAAAAAATATATATAATGTCAAATTTTGGGACAAATTTTTGTGACAGAAAAAGTAGTGGAGATCGGACTAAGAATGACATTGTCATTAATATGTATGTGTGCGTGGGTGTAAATTTTCTTTATAAATGTATATTTTTTCACTAAAATTTCACGAGTTTTAAAAAAATTTGAAATAAAGGCATTTTCAATGTATGGAAAGTTCAGTATACAGAGTTTCTAGATACTTAATGAAGCAATTTTTTAAGAGACTTTGAAATTTATAAAATAATTAATTTTGTTCCGAATTCAAAAATTAAATATATGAAAATACAAATATAATAGAAAGTTGATAATAATAATGATTCTTGGGGGGGAATGATAAAAGTGTTAATAAATGCTGCAGCGAACAGAAAACAATTGATTCAGCGACTGCTGCTAGTAGTTAACTGTAAGAACACTGAAGATTGATGCAGGCAATCCTTATCCGATCACGTGTTGACGATTGTGGATTTTAAAAAAAGCCGTGTAAAAACAGCTATCAGCATTTGTTTCCTTCACAATATTCTACGGTATTTGCGATTTGTGTAATTAGATATGTGTACGTTCTTAAAATTTCTGTCGAGTAATACCTTACATTTTCGTTGCTGGTTTTAATCAGAATTTTTAATTTTACAATATATAAAATATATATATATATGTATGTGTGTGTGTGTGTTGTGTATGATGTGCATGTTATCTCATAATATGAGCAATAATTGTATGCACAAACGTATGTAACTGGGTTCTTGGAAACAATTCTAACGATTTTGATGAAATTCACGAATTAAAGGTTTTTAGAGTTTAGGAACCGATTGGTCTAGAAAATTCTACGAAATAAGTAATTGAAAGGAGAAGCGCTTCAAGGGGTCTTCGTATATTTAGGGTTTACTATAAAGTAAATAATTCGCCTATGCACACAATGAAAACTTAAAATAAATACGCGTCATATCTTTGTTTCGTTATTGAAACATGTTTATATTTACGCTTTACATAACGGATTTAAACATTTATGTCAGTTCTGAAATGTACAAAATGTCGTTATATACAAGTGATAATTTGTAATAATATTTCTGGCTTATTTTTTTTATGTGTTTCTAAGTCGAGAATACTGTATACTTCAAAACAAATAATGCAATGAATATAAAAATGTAGTTTATATTAAATAGAAAATTGAAATTTCGCAATGAAATAAATTTGTTCACGATATTTATATGACGATAAGATATTAAATGTTACGCAAACTAAAATACACTTCTTCAAAGTTGAAAAGTAGGTGGTAACGTATGCAACTGTAAATTTGTACTACATGCGTTATATTTTTAAATGCTCATGAAACTCGCGAATACTTGAAGTGATTTGCAAATTCGAAATAAATTCAAGTAAAGCTCGATCAACTGGGTACTGTATATGCAGGGCAGATACAGAGATACATTTTGGGTGGGGGGAAATTATCTAATTACGTAATATATTATACGGTAGACAGTAAATTTGAGAAATACCTTATTTCATAAAGAGAAAATCAAACAGCGACCTCTTTAAAAATTTAAAAATACATAACTATTACAGTTTAATTTAAATTCTGTTTTATTTTTAGATGAAAAATAAAAAAATTATAAAATTGTGTCTAAAATGGTAGTTTAGAATTTGAATAGTAAATTACTAGAAAAAATAGAGCGATAGTATTTTTTATTCGACTTGTTTTTTTTTTTATTTTTGTTAGTAATCCGATCCGAATTGTTTGTCCGTAAGTAAGTAAAGCAGATATATACGTGTGAATTTTTCATTTACATTGCAAAATAAAAATTAAAAATAAATAAAAAAGACAAAACATCGACGACAGTTGCATTTAAAACAGAATGAAAACGGAACATTAATACTTTTATTAGAAAACAGTATTAAATATTACTTATAAATAAATATCCATACGTTGTAACATTTATACAAATTTTTTGTAGTATAAAAAAGTTTCTCTGTCGCATACAATTTTTTTATAGAGGATTTAGTTATTTTGGGATGAAATGCCCCCCCCCCCATGTATCTGCCACTGGTATGTATATATATATATATAAACTCGGCCATTTTGGTCTCTCAAGGGGCTGTGCCCCTTGACCCCTCTTGCTTTCATATCTGTCTCTTTCTCTTCTAACTTTATATAAAATGATCAAAATTTACAACGTAATTCTTACTGGCATCAACACAAAAAAAATAACATAATCATAAAAATCCTGTCCTAACATTTAACTTTCATTATATAAAATTAAGAAATTTTTTAAATAATAACAAAAATTCTATAAAATATAACAAACGTTACATAAAATTGGGACATTTTTTCTAACGGGGGGTAGCCTAAGAATCACGTTGGAATTAATAATTAGATTTTGTAACAAAAAATGTCACAATTTTATGTAACGAAAAAATGTTCTAATTTTATGTAATGGAAGTTAAATGTTAGGACAGGATTTTTGTGATTGATTTTTTTTTTTGTATGTCAATGACGATAAAAATTACGTTGTGAATTTTGATCATTTTATACGAAGTATAGAAGAGAAAGAGACGGAAATGTAAGCAAGAGAGGTCAAGGGGCACAGCCGCTTGTGAGACCAAAATGGCTGTTTTTATATGTATATATATATATTGATACGGACCTCGTTATTTCAGTTATTCGGTATTGTCAAAATAATATTTGGCAACGATGATGGTAATTAATAAAAATAAATGAATTCATAGCCTGTCATTTGACGAGTTTTAACGAAATTCAGTGCAATATTATGAAGAACTCGGGTTTAGTTCTGAGCGGGTCTTAAAAAATAATTTTTTGTAAACCACTATGAGGGTATATAAGTGGTAGAGACTCCATTATGTATGGAACAGTAAGCCACAATTAGTGCCCGCACCAGATATGATAGCATGGAATAACGTATCACTGTCAATAAAAGACACGAATGGTAAGGTTTTTATTTGGGTGGCTAGATTCCATTTACGTAGCGCTCACGACAGCATAGAGGGCGAAGAGGCGCAGGTGCTTTCCCCCTGGGGCCTTGAAACTTTAATCAATTGGCCATGATGAGTATTCATAGGAGGGTAATCATGGGCAATTTGCCAGAAACCCATGGAAATTATGTTTTAATTAAGATTTTATTCTTGTTTAATAAAATATTAAGCTTTTACAACATATAAATTTTATTTTTCCTATAACTCATATCCTCTTTCTATCACCTCGCCATCCCCCTGGCGGCTGGCAACGCCCTTGCACGACAGTATATAAATTGTTATCTTTATACTAATTTTAAAAGTTACCGTTAGGTATTGTATTTGTTTTATGTAGAAGGCTAAAATTAATGCAGAAAATTATCAAGCTGGTTTAAAAGTTATTCCGGGATTTAAAAAAATGGTTCAAACAGAAATCTGATCTAGTCTGTCGGAATTTATCGTAATAATAACAATAACAATAATAATAATAATAATGATAATAAAAAAAGCAAAGTGAAGAATGGAATTTTGGGTCTTTTGGGCGTTGACGTTTGAAAATAAGATTTAATCTGTTCCATAGTGTCGAGTTGGTGCAGGACTTCGCAGATCGCCCCTTTCTCTTTAAATAAGACATTCGAAATGTAAGCTGTAGAAGTGACAGTAAGTTCATCCGGAAGGTAAGAAAATGGCTGGTTAAAATTTACGAAAACGCAGAAGTTTGCATCAATAAAACTTAAGTTATGAAATTCCATTAAAAGCCTGTTGTAAGAAAGGCATACGAAATAGACGAAAATAGGGCTATTAATATTACTAGATTTTTAGTTACCGGAATTATGCTATAAAAACACCTTTGCCTAAAATCAAAAAAAAAACTTGACATTTCTTACGATTGAAGAAATGTAAGGTGCCATCAGATTTAAAAAATACGAGAAAGCATTCTTCCTGATGTTTATAAAATAACTTTTACGACACACTTACGGAAGTTTTGACCGTCATTTAACTATGGGGGAATAGAAGTAATGAAAATTATAGCCGATAACGTATTTTCAATTTTAAAAGAAGTTTAAGCCATTTTAAATACCTAATTTGATGAGAGAAAACAGAATTGCTTCATTTAGATCGTATAATAACTTTCATTTATGGATAATATTCTCTTACGGACTGGCTTTTTAGAACGCACCGGGAAAATTCAGAGGTAAAAGGGCGTTTTACAGCAAAGGGGCGGAGGCGGTGATAAAATTTTGAGAAAATTAAGGTGCAAAAGATAAATTAAATGCTTGGGCGCACCGGGCAAATGCCAGTTTGCGCGCTTAGCCAGTCCGTCAGTGATAATATTGGTAAATTATCAGAGTAGTATGTTTTCGGGGCCTAAAAAATTTTATTTAAATATCGCAAATGATGAAATTATCACACTTTATATTTCCATAGGCGAATACTTTTACACACGAGTCCTTTTTAAATGGGTCGTGCTTTAGTACTCCTATACGTAATTGTCGTGCACAAGCGGCTTAATTTAGAAACATTTTTCTTTAAGATATTTTCCTCTCAAAATATTACTCTAAACAATGAAATTGGTTAGAAATTAACACTAGCAAGATGACCATCCTTACTAATATTATAAATGCGAAAGTAACTCTGTCTGTCTGTCTGTCTATCTGTTACCTTTTCACGCTTAAACCGCTGAACCGATTTAGATGAAATTTTGTATGGAGATAGTTTGAGGTCAAGGAAAGAACATAGGATAGTTTTTATTCTGGAAATATTATATTAATTTTATTATTTCTTACGTATTCGTTCGTTAGTGTATGTTATTTTATTCAGCCAGATGTTTTTGTTCGAAAATTCTAAGAAACATCAGAACGCCAGAAATCGGTTTCGTTATGTAAACAAAATTACTAGCTAGCTTTTATTAACGTGTTGTTCATCTTCGATAGTCGCCATTCGTTCATCCGTTCCTAGCTTTTACCCGCGACGTTGTCCGCAGAAAATTATTATTTCAAGTAAGCTGTTTCGACGTCAATATAAATATAAATGAAAGAGGTTTTATTATTAAATCATAGTTATATAGGTACTTAGTGAGTAGGCCGGAGATTTCCTTAAAACATTTACATAAACGTATTATATTTTGATTTTAAAAAAAAAATTCTTATTATTTTTACTGTCAATATGCCTCGCAGGCGTAAATCTGATCTAGCGCGTAACTCTAACAGAGCTCGAGCTGCGAAAGTAGCTAGAACTGAGGAATCTCAAGAGCAGACACAGACCAGACAGATTTTAGATGCCGAGCGTCACTCCTCTCAAAAGGTTTCAGAGACCTTAGAACAGACTCAGGCACGGCAAGCTTTAGACACTGAGTGTCACGCTTCTCAAAGGGCTGCCGAGATTATAAAAGCGAAAGTAACTCTGTGTGTCTGTCTGTCTGTCTATCTGTTATCTTTTCACGCTTAAACCGCTTAACTAATTTTTTTACGACAAAGCTTTTCATTGTAATATAAAGGCCATCCATTTGAGATATATATATATTTAATAGTAAATGAATATACACTGGCAGGACAACGTCTGAAAAACGTTGTTTACAAAAATGTGCTGAATTAAAATTTTACTACTGTAATTGTAAATAAACAAAAATAATTACATAAAAGTAAATAATAAAAAAATATATATAGAAGTAAATATCTAATAAAAAAAAAAAACAAACCTATAGTTATAATTTAATAATAAAATCTATTTCATTTATATTTGTTTTCACGTCGAAACAGCTTACTTGAAATAATAATTCTCCGTGGACAACGTCACAGGTTAAAAGCTAGTTTATGAAAAATTGTCGAAATGAATAATTTTGATATTTTAAAATTTCTCATCTTTAAGTTTTACAATATCAATTTCTTTACAAAAGCTGCTTTCCCGTAAATACAAATGAGCTAAATTGAATATATAAATAAAAATATAAAATAATTTCGGGAATAGGTTAATAGATTTAAGTTGTACTTGGTTGCATTATGCAGCAGTAGCATATTACAACGTTGTAGTACACATTGTTAGAACTGACTAGAGAAGACTACAGATTTTCTGTTATTTCACTGCTCTATAAATGCCCAATTAAAATTTATTTTAAAGATTATTTTTTAGTAACTCTGAAAGAGATTATGAGCATTAAAGAATTTAAAAGTTTTTGTTTGAAATCAAACAGTAAAATTAACGAAAACATATTCTTAATATACATTAATATAAGAAAATATGAAATTGAATTGAAAAACTCATTAGAATCAAATTAAAACGAGGCTGGACTAGCATAATAATCAATCGTCTGCTATTTAACCTTTGACAGTTCAATATCATGCTCCAGAAACCATCTTGTCGGAGTTGCGTAGAATTTATACTGTGTTCAGCATAAAGCTGGTTTTTTCGTACTAATTAAAAATTATCATTATAGAGCTATATATATATATGCGATCAGAGAAGCATAGAACCGGTTTTCATTTTTAATTTCATCAAGTTTCAGAAGTGATTTTTTGGTACGAAAAACTATCCAAAAACTTTAGAGCATATTTTAAATAATTTTCACTAGGCGACATTACAATTTGTAATTAATTTAGAATGTGAATAGCAAATTCAATATATTTTCTATTCGAAAATATATCTTAGTTTGTAAAGCAATAAAAATACAGTTATATTGAAAAATAGTTTTATTATTAATTTATAATAAAGTATATGAATATAAAGATATATATATAGACCTATATATATGTATATAACGGCCCTTGAGACCTCACAAGGGGGCAATCCGCTTGATCACCTATCTTTTTTCTTCTAAACTGCTTTTAGAAGAATTGTTTCCAATTGACCACGTCATTCTTAACCGTCTTGTACAAAATCATCTTTATTATTCAATCACATTTCACATAGATACACATTATTATTTACATTTGTTTTCATCGTCACCTATTGTTTCTGGATTATATACATTCTGACGGACATTGTAATGGGACATTTTTTGTAGTGTATCTCGGACTAACTGTCATTAATAAAAATGAAATTGAAAATAAAAGTAAATTAAAAATTAAATTCTGAGGACTAATTTTAAAAAAAATTTATTTTATATACGCATTTCCGTCTGGAAATTTTTTTGGCCTAGTTTCTAAAAATTTCACTCAGCTAAGCTGTTCCTTCGCGATGAGACTAATACACGTTCTAGAATTTAAAGCGTTTTAGTAAATAATTTGACTGTTTGCTTGTTTTCAATATCATGTACTTAAATATTGCTCATTCTGAACCAGCGCTATGAGGTGACAAATATAAGATTGCACCAGTCTAGCAAATATGGAATGCGGCGTGAAAAACTCTAAATAATGGCAGTTTTGCTGTTAAATTTTAGTTCTTTAGGATGAAGTTTCCTGATAGAAAATAAACTTACGGTATCGTTGATGAAAAAAAAACTGCATTTTTTCCAACAAAGAAAAAAAAAACTGCATTTTTTCCAACAAAGAAAAAAAAACTGCATTTTTTCCAACAAAAAAAAATAAAAACAAGGATAGAGTATTTTGAATCATTTTTATTACATGCTGGCCAACCAAATATAATTTTCAAATTCCCGGTTTTCCTGATACTAGAACTGTATGAAAAGAATGGAATTTTTTTGTTACTATTGATGATACTTGACCGCCGCAGCATATTTTATATGAATAAAGCAGAACTTCGTCATTTATTTTGAGTAAAGTACAGTAAAAAACGCATTTATTTTTCACTTCAAATGGTTTTTTCTTATTAAAAATATCGTTTTTTGCTATTTTTACTATTTCCCCCAGTTTTACGACAAAATTACCCAGTTATTCTCGGTTGGGTGGCCGCCACCCTGTATCATACTTTTTGCATTGATAAATTTATTTAGGAAATTTAAAATATCTCATTAATCCGCATATATAATCTTTCAAAGATCATAGCAGACTAATATCATCTCTTCCTTACCGTAGACCATCTTTTAGTAGAAGTTAAAAACGACTTCTCAGAAATTTCTAAATTAGAAACAGATTTACCTCTTTCATTATTTTTAAATTACTACTTTTCAAATACACCAGAACAAATTTCATTCTCCCTTAGAGCAATACAGTTTATTAGTTGATTATTTTTTCAGAGCTCCATGTCAATGAGTGTTACCAATGACTTCTGAACTTTTTCAAGCGTTTCAAAATGCCTCAAAATATACATAATAAAACAGATGAGAGTTGCTGTTGACATCACTTTCCCAGAGATGCAAAAATCCTCGAGCAGCAGATATGTTCAATTATTGATGTCAAGCGGTTTGCATGCATAGTTTTTCCAAATGGCTTTACACAATTGCGTTAAGTGATCTAGACATCTAACTTTGAAATGAGACGAAGAGCAGTAAATAGAAATATTTTGTACTTGAATGATTTTTCGAAGTTCTACAAATCGTAGAGCAAATTCTAAATTAAATTTGCCTTTAAATTAATTTTTCAATTTTTTCCCTGTAATGATTAACTCTCTAAATCAGTTACAACAAAACCTATTCGCTAAATGAAAATATTTTTTTCGATAGTATTCTTTCGCACAAATTTACAATCCATTCCTTTTGTCTGTCTGAGTATTTTCGCTATTAGTGATTGGCCTGCTTACTTTTTCTTTTGTTAGATTTTCAATATTTAAATCTTAAAAACAAATTTGTAACAAAATCTAGAAGTTCCTCCGCACTGCGGATATGAGTTTTACTTTTTCCTAGGAATTCTATTGTTGATTTTTGATCATCATACACGAATCTAGCAATAATAAATCTATCAGCTCCATACTTATCAAAGGATCCCTCTAATCATATCGCAAAACAATCAGCTTTCCTCGGTAGGTTTACAATTTATTCTATTTAAAAGTTACCAATATTTAGTATTTCATGAAACATAACTGGATTTCTATAATACTGCAGCAGATGACTTGAATTCACAAAATCGTGAAGTTAACTATACTCATCTTTATAATATTTGCATGCACCTTTGACAACGATCTAGACCAGTAATTTATGAACAAGGCCAATTAGCGACTATCATCATAAACGTCGATTGCAAGTTCAATTAATAATTTTACTTTTTCAGCATTGCTTGATGTCATAGATGTTATCTAAGGATGTTAATTACAATGTGCGAGTCACTTTTCTTGGATTTAATATTATCAGCAACAATATGAGTCTGTTTTCAAATGATCAATACATCTGTCTAATTTTTCTTTTTACCTTCAGGCCAATTAAGTCGTATCTAAATTGAGCGTGCGATGCGTGCACACGTTGCGAAACTTTTTTCAAATTAATGTAATCTGTGTAGTGTGTTCAATTTGAGGTAGCGGTGTATAAAACGCACGCACGGATTACTTTGATTTTCTTCAACCGCGCGCAGATTTAAAATAGTGTATTTACAACATCGATTAAGAATTAGTCATGGTTTTATTCGTACTTCAAAATAATGGAACAATTAATTACAGAAATGGAAAAATGGCCGATTTTTAAAATTCGTTTATATTATTTTTAATTTGAAAATTCACATTAGATTTCATAAAAGATGTGAAAAATTGCTGACACGCCTCACGAAATATATTGCATAACAAAAAATACAATGGATTGTCAAATTTCTGCGTCGTAATTATTTCATTACCATTTTATTTTGCACTAGTTTATGACATTTGTATTATGACTGAATAATCTAAGCGGTATTGCATAATTTTATAGAAAAATTTAATATTTAGCAGTGTTTCGAATTTTTCATACAGCCAATTTTTTGTTTTTTTGAATTTTTAATGTAGCACATGGAAATTCGAATTTCTTATTTTAAATATCTAATCAAATAAAAATTACGTTTTCTTTCGCGTTTTAGTGCACTTCAAAAAATTTCGTATTTTGCAAAAAAAATTTGCTTGTTTTTTATATCGTCTATTAAAATAACTATAAAATAAACGGATTACTTACCATCGTAACTTTCACTTTCTTTTTGCTTACATTTCTTTTATAAAATGTAAGTTATTGCTTCAATATGATTTAGATCGTTCCCTTACACAGTAGCACTGAATTCAGGCGGGAGGGCTGTCATAATAATAAAATATAAAGATGCGTGTTTATTTATACGTGGACGTGAAATTATAAGAACGTGCTAGGGGGTATACAAATGACATTAATGTTTATAATTATATAAATTACGTTGTGATCGGAACTTTATTTACAATAATTATAATAAAAGTATTATTTTTGTCTTTTTAAATGATGCTACAAACATGTTTTTAAAAATGTAATGAGAGGAGTCTACTCCCCCCATCCGAAAAGAAAAACGAGATCTGAAACGCATAATTAAACATTTTTTTATCCATTTCGTTAAAATTTTATCTAAAATGTATTGAAAATAAATAAATATCATTCATCATGAAAATAGACCTGCCGTTATAGAAAGTCTTTTAATCAAAAAATTAGAGGCAAATTGTAAAAGAGAAATGGAATTCTTTTGTTACAACTGATAATGTTTGACCGGTGCAGCATATTATATAGAAATGAAATTATAGAAAAAAAAAAAACTTCGTAATTTATTGAAAAATGCATTTATTTTCCGCTTCAAATGATTTTTCGTTCAAAACTATCGTTTGGCTGTTATTTTTTCCCCCGATTTTACAACAAAATTCCCGGATTATCCCCTGTTGGATGACTGCCCTGTGTAATAATACTATTACATAGGTATAAACAATAAAGTGGAACGATTAACTTACTCGACTCATCTCTTTTCGGTTTCAAACGAAAATAGCTTATTTGTTTTGAAATAATGCAATATATGTAAACACTAAAAAATTATACTCAAGCTGAATGTGAAGTAACAAATACCAAATAATAAACTTGTTAATTACTGCTTAATAATACTGACTGTCATCGCATTATTTTCATTAGTGTTGCCTAACGATGGTAAATCACTGTTGACTGGACGACTCCAAGTTGACCTTTAAAACAAGCTTCGCCCCTTTTTTTGCTTAACAGATTAGATGTCATTGCAATACCCTATTTGTTTCGCTAACAAAGAAACACGCATATGCATTTGCGCAACAATTTAAATTCCCGTCTTATGATCTAATATGTTTCGAGGAAAAGACGAATCTTAAATTCTGCGATATACAGGGTCCGGGCAACGAAGTGGATCGCATTTCAAAAAATCATATCTCAACTATAAATTACTCTAACGTGACCATTCCAACGTTTTCAGGTAATTCGACGAGACTTGTTTTTTTAATATTCAACAGTTTAACACAATGACTAAATAGACGTGTGAGCAGCGTGATCACGCGATAGGGCGTTTTATTTTCCATGGCAATCCGAATGCGTCCGCCGCGCGCGATTTTCGAAATAAATTTTTTGTAGCATTCAAAAAACCGATTCCGGCCGAAAAAATTGTGTATACGTATGTTAAAAAGTCCAGAGAATTCGGATCAATTTTTAAAAATAGGCCAGGGTCCGTTAAAAATGTCAGAACTCTGGAAAATGTGGAACGAGTTCGGAAGTCAACTCTGAAAATTCCATCGCGTTCTGCTCTTTTATACGCAATTTGAAAATACCCGAACGAACGTTTGCCGAATACTTCGCGAGGATCTTAACTTTCATCCTTATAAAATTTTATGTACTTATCAGCCTTTAACCGGCGATTACAGTCTACGATTAACGTTTAGTAAAGTGATGGTTGGAAAAAAACAGGGTGGCGAAATTCCACTGGATTTTATTATGATTACGGATGAACCTCACTTTTATCTCAATGGTCGAATAGTAACATCATCAACGAGAAGCCGTTACACTCGCCGAAGGTGACGGTTTAGATGGGAATCGAGGCACAGGGAGTGATTGGCCCATACTTTTTCGACGAGACGGTGAATGGGGAAAGGTACCGCAAAATGCTGTTAGAATTCGTCGAACCGGCCTTGAGACGTAAAAAAAAGCTGTCAAGAAAATTGTTCCAGCAAGATGGTGCCACAATGCACACAGCGAGCGAAATGATGACAGTTTTGCGACAGCTGTTTGGGAACCGTTTCATTACACGAGGTGCGGAAATCGTTTGGCCTAGTCGTTCGCTAGATTTATCGGCGGCCGACTATTTCTTATAAGGGTATCTGAAGTCCAAAGTTTACGTAAACAAGCCGAAAGACCTGGCAGACATTGGAAACGCAATACGCGATGTCACGGCCGCGATACCGAGGATTATGCTGAAAAAAGTGTTTGAAAACATCATAAAACGGATACAAGAATGCATCAAGCAAAAAGGCCGCCACCTTGAAAATATTATTTTTTTTAAAAAAGTAAAAAAAAGAAACAATAGTTTATATTTTAAAAAAATAAAAAGAAATTTTTCTTAGAGCATTTGTTCTGTGTAATGATTTTTTGAAATTCGATCCACTTCATTGCCGGACCCTATACATCGACGTACAAATATTATTACCACTACATAAAATAAATTATTTCCAATATCCTAGATTATTCAATATTACCAGAAACTAGTGTGGAGCAAAAATAAGCTACTGTAAGGAGATCAATTTTCGAGAAATTTCTTGACTAACAGTGAATTATTTCTCCATAAAATAAATTAAAAAGAATAAAACAGTTGAGACTATAAAGAACTTGAATTTAAATTAATGGCATAACAGTCTCGATAGTTTATTGGAAATCACTTGAAAAAGATCAATTCTTTGAAATATGAGAAATACATATAGGCAGGCATACACACGTACGCACAGACACACACATAAAAACCAGAGACAAATTTAATAACAACGAAAGATATTAGTCGTTAACGAGAGGCTATGTGTATTTTAGGTACCAATTAATAAATTTTGGTTATAAAGCCAATCGAGTACATCATTGTAACGTTGTCTGTTTAAGTGCTTCAGTTTTTCAAGAATAGAGCAGTTATCGTTTAAAGATAAACATTACTGCAGAGAACATATATGCGATGAAGAATGATAATTATGAATAACCGGATGATTTCCCGTCAAAATTTCAGCTTTCAGAACTTTACCGCAACTTTCTTGTTCTAACTTCGATAATTTAATTCCTAAACATTGAGCCAGCACTTGCTGAAAACAAAGTTTAACCTGAAACAAATTATACATATTACTCTATTAAGAAGTAAAACAGTAGAAAACTGGTATATATATACATGTCTTATATAAACTCAAAAATAAAAATTTTTTACATTACTTATATTAACTTGTTAGATTATAAAATTTACTGATATTGATGATGCATGAAAAAGCCGGGTAATGAAATACATCACCAACAAAAGAAAATAGAAAACACGATATTCATGACAAGTGGTTTTCGTTTGATCCAGACGGTAAAATGCAAAGATTTTGACATTGAAATAAATCAACGTTTATTTAATTGAAAATTATGAATGATTCGAGTAGTATCTTACATTTTCGCCAGTTCTAGTTGATATTGAATGCGCGGTTAATCCATTATCGCTTACGAATTTATTTTGCTTCTCTAACGAAACAGCTCTCTGATGTTCAATATCACCTAAAAAGATACGTAAAATAAAGATCAAAAAACTACAGCGTTAATAACTTGGCAATTTAAGAATAGATGAAATTATTGCAATTTGATATTTCAAATTTTTCGTACAATTTGAGTAACATATTGGGGGGGGGGGCGAATTCGTAAAAAAATGAAGAATGTACTACGGGTGCAAGGGAAATTAGTCAAGCGCGAGGATTATGGGAAAACAAAGTAATCAAGTAGATATAAAAAAAAGAATTGCAAGGCAAAAGATGAGCTTAATTAGGGAGAAGAGATCTCGATTAGCAAGCTGAACTCAGTATTAGAAAAGTGACGGGCAAGTTGGTATACACATTATGTGTATTATTGCATAAAATCAGCAATTATATATATATAAAATAAGTTCAGTCAAGCATGATGTTTCATGCGCTAAGGATTCCGTATGCAGGACTATAATTTTTACATAATACTAAATTCAAAACAAAGAAATCTGATTTTTTGCGCCATAAAGAAGAAATATATAATTTTTTGCGTTTTTTTGAACTATTCGCCAACATCGAAAATTCTGTTAAGAAAATGAAATACGGGTTCGTTCTCGACAAATAGCGATCTTTTCAACGATATATCATCTGACTGGGAAAAAAAATATTTTTTTCAAAAATTTCAAGATTTCGGTGCCCCGAGGGTCTAATTTCAAAGTTAAAAACCCAGATATTCCAAACTAGAGAAATACACTGAGTTGCGCATATTTTTATCCTTGTTCAAATTTTTAGCTATTATACTCGAACTGTTCGTGAGTTATTCATTTTTTTGATATTTTTGTCGTTTCTGAACCATCTAATTAGGATCCCGTACATTATACGCACGGAATCCTGAGAAAAAAAAGGTAAGATAGACGCTTTTAAAATTTCACAGAAAGCTATTCAAAATTAAGTAAGCAGTTGCAAGTATTAAAGCGAACCGGAACAAAATAGATTAATGCTAAAAAGAAAACGAAGGGAATGGGAATGTGCCAGAAAGTAATATTGTAAAAAGGTGGTTTATGACGATATCTTCAACAGATTTTGATTCACAATTTCATTCAACATGAATTTATAAAAATTTGAAAAGTATTCACAAAACTGAATAAAAATCCTATTTATTGTCATCGTTTTTAGAATTAAAATTCATAACTATGTCAAAGAAATATACAAAAACAAAATAAAAAAAATACTCGTTTTTAAAAAAGCTCGGAACAAACTTTGTTTCAGGCCTTCTGGAATGGAGGTTGGTTGAACAAGTTTATTTATATATTTTGTTTCCTGTAAGATTATGTTGCTATTTTTTTTTGATTTTAATTTGCGTCCGTACTAATGAATGAATTTAATAGCAATAATTAATTTCATATTTGTTAATAACAATGTGCATGAACTAAATAACATGGTGTTGATGTAGCAAAGTGCACAAGTAGTTGATTTGTAAACACAAGAATAACGGTAATTTTTCTTCTTTCTAAACATAAATACTCCACTGACTTAAGAAATAAATTAAAAACAAAAAAACAACAAACCACTCCGCTAAAGAGTTCAGAGTAAATCAAATTTAAACACAAACCTGTTAAAACCGATAATTATCTTCCAAGTGATATTGCATTATATTAATAACTCATAGTGAGTTAAAAAATTAGACCTACTATGCCAATGTTACTGATTAGTTGACTTTATTAATGATTATTTAAAAGTAATCAAAAATTAAACGTATATGATATTAAATCACTAGAGATAAGTTATTTTTCCTTTTGCGGGAGAATTTTTTTTTACAGCGAGTGACAAACAGGACATCAACTTAAACTTGAAAGCATACTTTTTTATTCAGTTTCTTCTTTATTTTTAGAATACTGCTTAAGTAAAAAAAAAAAAAACATAATTTTATAAAATGTTAGAACTTAAAATCGCGGAATGTTGAAAATAGTAAACTGGGTTCGCTTCTAAAAGAAATAAAAAAAGAAGGCAAATACACTCTAGAGCAAGCTGCTTCTTCAAAAGAAAGTGCCTTCAAAAATGAAGTGCTTAGCAAATGTATACCGCAGTTTTAGACAAACCAGAAATTACTCAAAAATATTTATCATTGGATACGAAATTTTCTATGCGTGATGCCGAAGGTTGGCCAAATAAATGAACAGCTGAGAACCCCAAAAGCGCTTATTTCCAACGTGAGAATTGTTTAAAATTAAAAATATTTGCAATTATCCCGACAATATTATATAAATATTTGTAGGCTTTTGTTACAAACGTATATTATTCACAAATTCAGATTCGGTGTCAATACCGCACTTAATGACGATCATGAGAGGGTGTACTTATAATTTTCCTAAGTCTAATAAAATAGTAAATCCATAAATATTGTACGTTTTATTGTTGAATGATACAATTTACTATTTTCAAATTAATTTATTCGACTAATAGAGGAAATCACTATTTTGTATTTTCCATTTCTTTCCAGTTTATGCACAAATCATTAACAGCAAAAATTATACGGCTTTAAAACTAACCTAAAAGCTGACTTCAATTTTTTTTTTCTTTAACTAAAACGCGTGAATAATTCCAATACTGCTTATAGCAGAAATTAATCAGATGCAATGAGTCTAGTCGGCTTTTATTCCTATTAAATTTATTAAATTTATTTTTCTTTCATAAAAATAAAAATTATAAATCCACCACAATCAATCCCTTTACAAAATACAAATACACCAACAAAACGTAAAATTTCTTTTATAAACGTTTAAAAGTATTTGGTTTAACATGGTTTCACATGTAACATTAACTAAGCAGCATTAAAGTTCACGATTATATTAATGCGCGTTTATAAATTTTCGGATTTTTTTTTTATGGTTTTATACGCAGAAGGTTAAAAATTTACAACAGTGTTTTAATAAAATTCGCACTGAAAATACGTCATTAATTACGTGATGAAAGTGACAATAGTATCTATTATTACTGTGCTTATCTAACAAATGATCCATTTTGAGTGTAAAACATTATAAACAGCTTACACTTATTGGCTACAATCGTAATAACTGGAAGTGAATAATTCGACGAATTTAACACAGCGTTGTACCATGTAGGTATAGCTAAAAAGCTTGTACCGTTTGTTATATCGTACGTTAATAAAACGGCCTAAAGTAAAACAATATTTAATACTACAACATTCATTTAAAAATATACCGTTAAAAACAACGAATAATTAAATCACATTTATCTATCCCGGCGTATTAAACATCTGATTGTAAGAGTAGATATATTTAAGTTGAAAATTAAATAAGAATTAATTAAATGAAAAGCTAAGATGTCTTCTATAACAAGTTAACTACAAAAAAACACAGTACTACTGCGATAAAATAAACTCTTTTTACCTGCATAATTTTACTTTACCAACTTTGCAAACCATTATTTATAAATTACATTCATCTGATAGACTATGAATAGAAATTTTGGTCGTTTGCGAATATCTCTAAGATAAAAATTTGTTCCTTGTTCCAGATTATCAATGTGTGTAAAATTACAGTAAAATGGAATTAACATATTTTTCTATATGACAAGGAAAGAGGTAAAAGAAAATTGGAGTAAGCGAGCAGATCAGTTCCTCCAGTTCATTTTTAGTCGAAACTTCAGTTCGTTCATTTTTGGTCGTATTCATAGCGTGTGAACTAGCACAAACTGTGAATAAGAGTAAAAATGAAACTGACGGGAAAGTAAAAATAACGAATCTATCAAATTGGCGCGAAAAAAAAAAGTAACGTAAAACAAAAAATTTAAAAATAACATTAAAATAAAATATGAATAAGTAGGGAAGTATAGTAATTTTAAGAAATATTATAAACTTACATACCTTAATAAGCCGGATACACTTTTGCGGCGGTGTTAAAAAATTCATGTATCCGTTGGGAGTCGGATACTCGCTGTAGGAAGTAGAATTCCGCAATATAGTAAGGGAACAATTCTTTCCTATTACCATATTTCGGAATTTTACTCCGGGCTTCACGCCATAAACGTTCCAATTTACTGGTGTGAACCCCTGTATTTACATTAACGTACATTTCAGAATGATTGACCGTCCGGTATGTATAATTAGGATCACGTGAAAGGGGGGCATAGCCATCCCGCCCATTAGAGTGGATAATGGAACCAAAACGGATAACACGGCGGATAATAGGAAGTAGGGTTTCGGAACTTCGATCAGGAACAAGGGATAAATAGAAGTTACCAGAGGAAACACAAACAGCTCCAAACACCCATAAACCAGCCTCTTGCCGTGAAGAGGAGGCAGATGCTGCAAACTCCGATTTGATGAATTTAGCTTCACCAATCTGAACAATTCGACCCCTACCTCCTAAGGGAGTCGAATTTTTATTGAAGTAATGTAGCATCACTTCACGGCAGAAGGAGGTCCAGTCGGTAATTGTATGTTTGCTTAATCCCAACTGGCTAAGTAAATATCTGCGAGGATTACGAATGTACAGAACTGTCACAACAAACATCCACATATTTAATATAGACACCTTACAACGAGAAAGCCATGTCCCAACTTTAGCCGATTTCCGGAACTGACATTTAACACCGCCGATCCGTCGTCCGCACCGAAATTCCAAATTTTTTGTTATAGTTAACAATTTTTGACACGCCGAGCAAACCCTAAGATATATAACAAACTATATTTTGTAAAAAAAAGAAAATTGAAAATAAGGAAATAATTTGAAGAATATGTAACAAAAAGAAATTCGCAAAAATGAAATTAACCTGAAATACGGAAGAATACGGTGACGAATATAAAACTGAATAATTTCTTCTTCCGTAAACCGCATTAGTTGATAATATGTAGGGTTACACGGCGTGTCACATAACTCAATTTCGGCAGACATAATGGTAAAAAAATTAAAAACAAAACGACAAACGCGAAAATACTAAAACACACAACACGGAAAACTAAAAAACTGGAATATAAGAAATAAGATTTAAAATGAAAAAAATTCTGGGAAACAAGAGTTAAGATAAAAACTAAATTGCAGTTGTACTATATTATAATGCAAAAACCGGACGACTGTGGCGCCATCGATCGTGTTATCCATCATAGACAGACGTACGATCTTTTAACGAACTTTGGCACATGGCACTAAAATTTATAATTCAAATTTAAATTAAATTAACAATTTTTTAATAAAGAATTTTTTAAATGCCTTTAAAATACCAGCTTAAAATTTTTAAAGCAAAAAATAATATATCACTTAGTTTGAAATAATTTAGTTACAAATTTATAACTTTTTTGAAACCAATAGTAAATGAGTACACTAATTATTCCAAAATTGTACCTTACATTTTAAAGTAGAACTAAAATTTGTACAATTACTTTTCAGTACTTTTGAAAAATACATA
This sequence comes from Icerya purchasi, assembly GCA_039619475.1. Lineage (NCBI taxonomy): Eukaryota > Metazoa > Arthropoda > Insecta > Hemiptera > Monophlebidae > Icerya > Icerya purchasi. The sequence continues at coordinate 318,056,598 of CM077116.1, read as the reverse complement.
TTGTATGTAGTGTGAAATTTCTTTAAATTGTTCATTATTTTACTTGCTAAATAAGTGAATTAAGTTTGAAATATTTTAAAACATAAAAAGTATAAATTTGTATTTTTATTTAATTGTCAGTAAGATTACAAAATGAATCTATCAAAATTTTATCGTATGGCGATTAAATTAGCAATGAACTAAACAATGATGAACTAAAAAGGCCAATATGAACTGGGGAGACTGATCTGCAAATTTAAAGTAAATCTAAGAAATGATATTCATTATAAGTGTAATTTTAAATAAAAAATTTATAATAACTCACATTAGCTCCATATAAGTATTTCTCTAATAGACTGCTTGAAAATGCACTACCACTTACGTCCCAAATGATAACTCGCACATTATTAGTTTCAACTGACGTCCTTTTCAAAAATATATCAACACCCATGGTTGGATAATATTGTCTTGTAAATTCTTCATAACAGTAACGAGAAGCCAAACTGGTCTAAGCAATTAATCACTGATTAACAATTACTAATAAGTTAAGTGAACTTTTATAATGCATTGTTTTATAATTAAAAATTACCTTTCCACAGGCTGGTTCACCTAATATGACCAATTTTACTTGTTTTTCAACAATATCTTCTACTCCATTAATCATTATAAATTTACGAAAGCAATGAAAATGCTTTTAATATATACACATAATAAGATCAAAAAAATGTTTGTGTTTACTTCTCCAGACTTCACCCTTACGTTACAAATTATACATCAGCGGCTTATACAGTTTAGGAGGGCGTAATACTATTTTTTTTTACACTTTATTTAATTTCTGTAAAATTTATTATTTTAAATTTTTAAATTAAAATAAAACTTAAAATAATGTGTTTATCTTACTCGTTATAAATTATAAATTACAACATATTTTTAAAAAATCGAAATGTATATTTTATAAAAAGTGAGATTAATCGCAAATATAAAAAACGATATTTTAGCGGTTTAAATTTTTTACCGAAATTCGCGGTTTTTCGTTCGAGATCTATAGAAGCAACTAAAATATCGAAATTTCGGGGATGTGCTTTATTATAGAGAAAATGCCACTGCGTGTGATGTAGGTTAACAAATTTTTTGGCCGATATCGATATGATAAAAATATTAGTCTATAGGTATCAAACAAAAGCTAAATCTAATTAGAAAAAGCAAAAGCAAAAATCCAAAAGCAATATATTTTTACTTTTAATTTACCGAATGGTGTTTATTGTATATTTTTTTTTTAAAGAAATCGTATAGATGGCAGCACAAGGTATATAGTAAACTTTTTATTCCTATCCGTGATTATCATTGCCCCGCTAGTAAGTTGCCGCTTGGATATTTTAATTGATTAATATTTACATAGGAAGAAAAATGAAATATTTAGTAAAGTTTCATTTCTTTTTTTATTTTATTTACGTTTTATAGAATAATAAAAGCCTAATATCTCGTAATTTGGTATTGTAAGAAAAGAAACAAGTTTGAAATAGCCGGTAGAAATGTAATATTATAAAAGAGCGTCAATTAGTATAATAGACAAAATAATCTTGCATTGAATCAACTAAAAATTATGTAGACCACTTAAAATGTAGTGTTATTTATAAAAACGAAATCTAGTTTATTTTCTTTGGTTTTTATGGATGTGCTTTATTATAGAGAAAATGCCACTGCGTGTGACGTAGGTTAACAAATTTTTTGGCCGATATCGATATAGGAATTTTCTGATCAAAGGTTATAAATTTATTTTAATTTTAAATTTATTTTAATTTTAAAATGATAAAATGATAATGTTGTTGCATTTAATATATTTTAATAAAAATTTTAGAATATATTAAATTATTTAATTTGATATTTTAATGTTTCAATTGAGACATGAATAAGTTTAGTTAAAAGACAAATGTAAAAAACAATTAATTTAAATTATTTAGTGCATATTTAATTTAATAGAACATATTAATATAATTTCAAATGTAATACATAATTTATTTCGATATATTATTCAAAATTTGTTAATTAGTTTAAGTTATAAATATTTAATTTGATATTGTTAATGTTTCAATTGAAATATGATGAAGTTTAGTTAAAAGACCAACGTAAAAAACAATTAATTTAAATTATTTAGTGCATATTGACCATCCAGTAAATTTATTTTAATTATGTATTAATCGATTTTAACTATCTATCAATCGATTTAAATAATTCTGTAAATCGATACAAATAAAGGCGCGGAACTGAAAAGCCGGCTGGGTAGATTTGTGATCAGTTGCCTTGAGGCTTTATTGGATCGATGCGGTTTATGGTGCTGGCGTTCACTTTTTGAAACAAAAATTTTTAAAAATTTAAGCATTCAAGAAATATTGTTTAATGATAGTAAAGATGGATAGGCTTAATATGCAACGGGTTTGTGGTGAATCCACCAACGTTACTGGTAAATATATTGAATACGGTAAAAAATGTAATGTATGTAATAAGATAATTAAAAATCGTCATTTTACTAACCACAGTCGATATTGTGGTATATGTAAAACTTGTAATTCTAAATTTTCGATTAAGACTGAATTTCTGGCGCATAAAAAAACATGTAATCATTCCGTTGTATACCCAAGAATGTGTGATACATGTAAAAAAACATTTAAAAGTAGATTCTCATTCTGTAATCACAAAGATCTATGTAATGGTATTAATATTCGTAATATTACTAATAATTTGACACGGAATGATGAATTGAAATTAAATGAAAATAAACATGTCACTGATGGCATTGAAAATTGCAGTAGTGTTAATAAAAATTCTAAATTAATAGAGCATAATTATACAAAAAAACACGTTATATTGACGCATTTAAGAGACCATGATTATTGTAAAATTAACGTAAATGAAATTAAATTTAATGATTGTAATTTAACATTTAACAACAGAAAAATAGTATTACAACATACATGCAAAGATAAAGTCTTGAAACGTAACTTCGATTCATCTTTCCATGTAAAATTGTTAGTTATATTACGAATATTAATACCATTACATAGATCTTTGTGATTACAGACTGAGAATCTACTTTTAAATGTTTTTTTACACGTATCGCACATTCTTGGGTATGCAATGAAATAGTTACATATTTTTTTATGCGCCAGAAATTCAGTCTTAATCGAAAATTTAGAATTACAAATTTTACATACACCACAATATCGACTGTGGTTAGTAAAATGACGATTTTTAATTATTTTATTACATACATTACATTTTGTACTGTATTCAATATATTTCCCAGTAACGTTGGTGGATTCACCACAAAAGCAAAAATATAGCTAAGCTTCCAACTTTATATTCAAACCTTTGGGGCGCCGAAAGCTCAAAAAATTTGAAAAATATATTTTTTTCCCCGGCTTATGATATATTGTTGAAAAGATCTCTATTTGTCGGAAACAAAACCACATTTCATTTCCTTAACGAAACTCTCAAAGTTTGCCTAAAAGTTCGAGTAAGCGCAAAAAATTATGTGTCCCCCCCTTACGCAGCCAGTATTATAGCTAAACGGAGTAACCCTGAGCGCATGAAACATCATGCTTGACTGAACTTATTTTATTTATTTCTTTTGTATTTGGTTACGCATAACTATGCAAATTGATTTCAATGATTCTTCGTTCATGCAGAAGTATACCACCAGTAAAAAAGCAATATCGACTTTCAAGTTTGTTGTAAAAGTTAAAAAAGGCAAACGCGCTGAAAGTAAAAAATAATTAGATAAAAGGTATAATACATTTCAGAGTAATGTATTATCAATCGTATGATTGTTCTTCAGCAACATTAACTTTTCAAAACCGGCAACAAATCAAAGTGGAGTAAATGTTCATTATTCAGCTTACAGAAAGTGAACAATTATGTATGTACTCGTTAATTAGTTTTTAATTATTGTTGCAATTTGAATTCGATGCTGACTGCAAAAAATTGATGTAAAGAGTTTACTTTTTTGTGCATGATTTTAATGTGTATATTTGTACCGCGAGCGGATCAAAGTATTTACAAAACGGGCACAATTCGTTTAGTTGAATTTGATTTTAAAATTCCATCATGGGGGGCTGACTTGACGCTGCTCATATTTCCGTTCGTTTTTTTATATTTCATACCGGCAAACTTCCGGTGCACAATTCCAGTGTTTAAATTATGCCTCTGGCCGACACACCTACGTTTCTCTCTTCAATCGTGAAGATAGTATTCTGTACTGGAATCGTTTTTTAACAAAGAAATTGCATTTTCACGGGCCAGTTGTTTGTTATTGTCGGGTGGCGTAGGTTTCTATCACATTCTGTACCTGATCGAACCCTGTTTTGTGTGACCTTTCACGTGCAGCAAAAGGCCATTTTCTTTTTTAATTAACCGCTAGCTGTTCCGTTCGAACACCATCTTCTCACTATTATTAATTTTTTTATGGTTTCTTGAAAAAACGATGACGGTATTTTGTTGCTTTTACAGGGGTCTCGATTTTGAAATTTCACACGTTTGAATATTAGTCAACTCCGATGACCTCTCTTCGTTCTTTTAAATCTTTTATTTGTCTTGCTCACAAACTCTTTGGACTGCCTTCATTTTTTATCTTATCCGGTATCTGGAATTCTATATGTACAAATTAGGTATTTTATGTAAAAAAACATTTAGAGTTCTAACGGAAGAAAATAAATACTATAACATTTTTATTGGTGATGTTCTATTAAAAACATTTTGAAATCAATAGATCGATAACACTGAACAAAAGAAAACAAAAACGAGAACTTTTCAAAAGAAACAACTGACTTAAAAATAAGACAGGAAGATAAAACGTATATACTTAAATGGAAAAGAATATATTGAAATATATAAAATGATTTTAGTTTTATTGTAAAACATTATTTCGGTGGAAAAAGAATTAGTAGCAAAATAAAGAAAACATGATCTCATTGTTAAAAATAATCCCTTCCTAACAATATCCTGTTCGTAGGTAGTTCGTTAAAAACATCCTCTCTCTAAATTTTTTCTGGAAACGTTACTTATTATAATAGCCAGTCATGGATTTACACCGCGGATTTAAATGGGCTGCAGCCCACAGCGGCAAAATTCGAAAGGCGGCAAATTTACATGAGATTGAAAAGTTTTTTCTTTTGAAAAATACTAAAAATTTCCAAAATATTATTACATATTATGGCGTTTTAGTCATGAGACGAATGTGATAAAATCATTTTTTAACTTGCATTAATGTACAGAAAAGTTAAAATGGGAATATATTGATTTAGGTAAAATTTCCAAATGATTATAGAGACAAATGACTTGTAAGCAGGGGAATCGAGAAATGAATTTAAAATTAACGAAGTGTAAACCGAGACGTTTCTTTATTATTAGACAAAACGGTTATAATATTAGCAGTTAAAGGAAATTCTCGAAGTATGCAAGAGACAATGGCTGGTCGGCATGATAAGAGGTCAAACAAGACTGGAAGAAGAACTGAAAATTCACAAATGTAGTAGCGCTACTTCTTTGATACGACGGAAGTTAGAAGATTTTTCGAAGAATTATTTATAGTATTTCTTGCCGTAAAAAACAATGAAAGGTGCTCAAAGCAGTGTGGCAATGGTGCACTGCGGGAAGCGTGCTGGTCCCATAACCTGTTGAAACTATTCTAAATACTGAATCTGATGAATGAACACGCTAACGGCAAAAATAATATATTATGGATAAATATGTTGTTGTATCTGTATGACGCTAATTAGCGCGAATCCGAAAGAAAGATGCAGAAGAATAAACGATATTTATTACATTTCACACTAGTTCGTAATTGAACCAATTCACAATATAAATTCAATAAACTAAAAAAATACACGGAAGTAAATACATAATATTAAAACCATTCCCATCCTATATTTTGTTGTCTTGTCGCATTTTTTCTAAAAAAAGCAAAACAAAAGAAAAGCCCACACCACACTAACACACTTGATTTATTCAATATAAAATATAAAAATATAACAGTCTCCCACACTTATTTTTAAACTACAAATCCAAACGATTTGGCGGTCTCCTGATTCTTTCTGATCTTCGCAGCACTGGTGAAACCAATGTGGGAGGCGAATCCAGGTTGTCACTGTTGAGTATTGGTTCTCCTTGAATGGGTCCTGGTGTAGTATGGATCGTAGGATCTATGACTGGTAAAACTACATCATCTTTTCCTGACCCAATTCCAGTAGATGACCTAATGATTTGATCTACATGCCTTTTTACTTGATTTCCCTCATTGGTTTGTATTTGGTAATGTAATGGACCAAGTGGTTCCGCTATAGTACCTTTAATCCACTTATCGGGTCCAGAGTAGCCTCTGTATAAAATGCTATCTCCTGCTTGGAATACCCGAGGAATCAACTGTTTCTTGTTTTCTGATTTACTTTGTGTTTTTGCAACATAATCATATTTTAAAAGGTCTAATCGTGTACGATAACTAGCCTTTAGTAGTATTTCTGCCGGACTTAGCCCTGTTGTTGTATGCTTAGTTTTTCTATGCTGCATCAAAAAGGTAGCTAGTTTGAAATCTAGTGATCCAGGTTCTTGTTCCATTGCTCTTAATTTTTTTTTTACTTCTTGAACATAGCGCTCAACTTGTCCATTAGTGGATGGATGGTATACTGCAGAAACTTTGTGTTGGATACCATTGGATCTCAAAAAATCTTCAAACTCCTTACTTGTTAACTGCACTCCATTATCAGTTACTAATGTAACTGGAAGTCCAAACCGAGCAAATATGTTCCGCAGGACCTTGATTGTTGTTTGAGATGTGATATTTGGTATTGGTACTACTTCTAGCCACTTGCTGTGTGCGTCAACTAATAGCAGAAAGTAGCTATCCAAGAATTTCCCAGCAAAATCCAGGTGTAATCTGTGCCATGGTGTCTGTGGATAGCTCCATGGGTGATTTGTGAAAGCTGGAGGGTTGTTACGATTCTGTGTACAAGCCATGCATGCTTTAGCTATATCTTCAATGTCTCGATCTATCTCTCTCCAGTAGCAATATGATCGTGCTAAACTTTTCATCTTTGTAATTCCAAGGTGAGCACGATGTAACTCTTGTAGGATTGCTGGCCTCAGTGATTTTGGAATTACTACTCTTATACCATAGTAAATACAGTTATTTATAATACTGAATTCTGTATCTCTTCCTTGGAATACTGTGCCCTGTAATCCTCTATTTGTTTGTAAAGCATTGTAAATAATTCGTAATTCTGGATCTTTTATAGTTTCTTTAATTATTTCTTTATGTGTAACTGGCAGTACCTCTAACTGTTGTAATTGAAAAATGTCTAAATCATCATTATCAATAATATGATTATTACTTTTTACTGGGAACCTAGAAGGAAAGTCAGCATTTCCATGTTCCACAGTATTTTTGTAATGGATTGTGTAATCAAAACCACTAAGAAATTGTGCATAACGCAACAACCTTGATGCTACCATTGAGGGTAACTCTTTATTAGGATTGAATATTGAAGTAAGTGGTTTATGATCGCAATGTAACATAAACTTCCTGCCATATAAATAAATGAAAAATCTTTTTACAGCCCAGTAAATAGCTGTAGCTTCTTTGTCAATCTGACTATATCCTTTTTCAGTTTTTGTAAGAGATCTGGATGCAAATGCAATAGGGCGTTCTTCACCTGTCTTTAGTTTGTGAGAGAGGCAAGCTCCCAATCCATAAGGTGAAGCATCTGTAGCAAGAACCAAAGGTAAATTTGGATCATAGGGCATTAAAACTCGTTCACTAGCTACTTCAGATTTTAAAGTGTCAAATGCTTGTTGGCATTCCTTTGACCATTTAAATGATTGCCCTTTACATAATAATTTATTTAGTGGTTGAACTGATGTGGATAAATTTGGTAAAAACATATTGTAATAATTGATAAAACCTAGGAAACTACGTAATTGTGAGATGTTTTCCGGTGGATTTGCTTTTAAAATTGTTTCGATTTTATCCATAGATTTATGTATTCCATTTGCATCAATTGTAAATCCTAAATAGTTGATTGAACTTTTAAAGAAATGGGACTTGGTCCTGTTTATATATAAGTTATGTGTTTTTAATTTAGTGAATACAGTGCTTAAGCGATCAATTAACTCAGGTATAGTTTTTGCTTGAATAGTAATATCGTCAAAAAAACATGTAACTCCATCTAATCCATTAAGTATTGAATCCATAAAACGCTGCCATAAGCTTGGTGCTGTTTTGACTCCAAACATGAGACGTTTAACTAGAAAAACTCCTTTATGTGTGCTTATGCTTTGTAATTTTGTACTTTCTTCATCCACACACATATTCAAGTACGCTTTGTTAATGTCCAAAGAACAAAAATATTTTCCTCCGGCTAATTTAGTAAAAATTTCATCAATACGAGGAATTGGGTATTTATCATCTTCTAGGAATTTATTAATTGTTATCTTATAATCAGCACATAAACGGACATTTCCTTTTTTGCCTATGACAGGTACTATGGGTGTTCCCCAAGTAGTGTAGTTTGTTCTCTCGATAATATCTAATTTCTCTAATCGTTCCAATTCATTTTCTACTTGGGCTCTTATTGCAAATGGTACTTGTCTGGGCTTACAATATATAGGACTGGTTCCTTCCTTTAATTTCAAGTTGGCGTTGTAATTTGGAATTTTGCCAATTTTATCTGAAAACAAATCTTTAAATTCATAAAGTAAATTTTCAATAATTAGTTTGTAATCATTTTCGCAAATATTTGTAGTGTTGACCGGCATAGATACTACATTTTGTATAGTTATATTAAATGCTGATATCCATTCTCGCCCAAAAATGGGGCTGTAATGTCCATCAAGTAAAAATAAACGCAATTTTTTTGTTATATTATTGTAAGTAACTGGGACAAGTACCATGCCCACAGGTTTAATTATTTCATTGGTATATGTTTTTAATTTGACAGTTGTAGCTTCATATTTAATATTACATTTTTGTGAATACATTTTATAATCCATAGTGGATACTGCTGCTCCAGTGTCTAATTCCATCAAAAAAGGCGCATCGTTAAGTAGTACATTTATCTTAATAGGATTTATAGTACTAAGTTGTAAGTTATTTACAGGATATAATTCAAGATCGTTTATATTGGTGTACTCATCTGCATTAATTTGATTCTGAGATACAGCATTATTTGAATTAGAATCATCTGGTTTATTTTTAAAATAAGGTTGTTTTAATTTACTACGATTTATATTACGCTCATTTTTGTCATCCATCTTCTGAAAATTAGTATTATAACGTTTGGTACAAACAGAAAATAAATGTCCTTTAATTTTGCAAAAATTACATACAGTATGTATGTGTTAGTAAGTATTCGCTTTGTGTGATTTCTCGCCACATCGGAAACAGCAATTGTACAATCTAGGTTGTGATTTAGCATTGTATGAGAAATCAGATGATTTCTTTGTTTTAAACTTAATTTCATTTTTGATATAATTCACCTGATGTGTAAGACCTGAGTCTTCCAGTAGTTTACTTCCGGCCTTAGCCGTTTCAATAGATACAGCTAACTCAACAGCTTTAGTAAATGTTAAATCTGAACCTTGTTGTAACAGTTTCTCACGAATTTCAGTATCTTTAACCCCACGAATAAATTGTGATCGTAAATGCATATCCGCTGTATTTTTATTACAGTGTTGACATTTGAAATTGCAATATGTACTTAAATTTTTTAAGTCAGCCATAAATTGACAAATATTTTCATTTTCATGTTGTGTACGTAAACTGAACCTATTTTGTTCAATTATTTCATTGGGCGGTTTGTCTAAATATGAAATTAAAAGGTTCTTTAATTCGTTGTAGGTTTTTGTAATCGGTAAATCAGGTAATGTTAAATCAGAAAGAAGTTTATAGTATTTAGCACCAAGATAATTAATAAATAACTGTACACGTAAATTATCTTTTGTGTCATCTATTCCCTTTAAGGAAAAGTAATTTTCTAAGCGTTGTAAATAATTCGAAAATGTTTCGATACTTTCATTGTAATTTTCAATAACAACAGATTGTACAATTGATGTCGGTTGTGTAGTCATGCTTTGTATTGCAGTAGTAAGAGCCGAAACCAACTGTTCAACAGATACGCTCATTGTAAATAGTAATCCGAAAATTGCTTAGTAAAATTGTAAGTATACGACTTACCGGAGTATTATCAAAATTTTAATTCTCCAAGTAACTTAGTCACCGGCATCCCATCCTCGTCGCCACTGTTGTATCTGTATGACGCTAATTAGCGCGAATCCGAAAGAAAGATGCAGAAGAATAAACGATATTTATTACATTTCACACTAGTTCGTAATTGAACCAATTCACAATATAAATTCAATAAACTAAAAAAATACACGGAAGTAAATACATAATATTAAAACCATTCCCATCCTATATTTTGTTGTCTTGTCGCATTTTTTCTAAAAAAAGCAAAACAAAAGAAAAGCCCACACCACACTAACACACTTGATTTATTCAATATAAAATATAAAAATATAACATATGTATACTTTATTTAGTTTGTAATCATTTAACAAACAAAAGTAAAAACTCAATGTAACTGGAAAAACCAACTCTAACAATACTACAAAAAACACAATTACAATAACGTGATAACATGATGGGAAAAAACACAAGGAAAGATTAACACTGAATAAAATTTGCTCAGCAAGACGCTCCTTTCCTACAATGAAAAGAATTAAAATTTTTTTCAGATCAACAATGTCTCACTAAAAGTTAAACGATTTATCTGTTTTATTTGTTGAAGAACAGTTAGTAAAGAATTTCAATTTTGATGATATAATAAATGAATTTGCATCTTTAATATAACATCGTAAGCGTGTTAGAGTGTGGCACAAAATTTTTTATTAGCGGCACAAATCGGCACAAAACTATTGCTATCATCAAATTTTTAAGTAAAATTTATAATTTTTTTTCAAAACTCCTCCAATTTTTTAGATTTCAATTTTTTTTTCTATCTTGGGTCATTCAAGTTTAACGTTTTTTTTTTTTTCAATTTCAGTCACTATGAACGGCACAATCACTGCAGCAGTGGGACAACTTTTTTTTTTTTTAGAAGCTGTGGAAATAACCAATAACTAACGAAAAATTAAAAATTTTTATTCTAAAATAATTGTAATGTTAACTTCAAATATGTATAGATATAGCCTGAAAATTTCAAAACAATCGAAGCAGTAGTTTTCTTTAAAAAAATTTCCGAAAATTACCCTCTTTTTGAGCCGGTCGCTAGTGGTGCTGCGTAATAAAGTTCAAGAGTAAACAATAGGTAGTCGAGATTAGTTGCATCTTTTATTTCATATGTTCCAACGTTATAACTACGACCTTCAATTGCACCTACATTGTTAAAGAACTTAATCTGATTTGGTAAATCAAATAAGGAAATAAAGTGATTAAAAATCATTTTTCAATGGAAAACCATTTCTATCATATCACGTTGTATCACCTTTTGTTTTTTAATAAATAGTAACAATATAGTAAAGAAATAAAATCAAGTTTTTTAAAAATTAAAATCCGGAATTGATACATTTCATTTATTTGAACTGAAAATAAAGTGGTCAAAAAATTTTTGCGCCTTTTTTGTCTTTTCCGATATTTCTTTGAAACCCAGCTAGATTCGCCACAAAATTAAATATACAATTAAAATCATAGATAACAGAAGAAACTTCAATGAACGTATCCTCAAATAAACTTGCTAGATACGAATGAAAAAGATAGATAATATAACGAATACATATTAGAAGCAAATTCAATCCAGTTATGTTACACTTTAAATGACGTAGAGTTGATAGTTTGTAATTTTTTAAATACGTCTGATTATACATTAAAAAAAAAAAGAACCGATAATGAACTTGACCGATTAATTATTAATCATCTTCGTCCGTTTTGTATCACTATTGCTAACCGAACTCTTAAATTTACATCGCAAAAGTCTGTTTATCTGTATTTCACGCTGAAGTGGTTAATTCGAAAAAATAGAAAATATTTTAAAAAAGTAAATAACCCAATAAAACTATGTAAAATATGTGTTTTGTGATTATATTGTGGGAACCACAAACTCCTTCCTGGTCACACTGATCAAAATCCTCTCCTCTCCCCAACAGATCTCGGACGAGCCGTGATTCTGTGTCAACTCGTCCGGGCCATGAGTAGTCTAGATAATGATATGGTTGAGCATCGCACGTTTTATTCGATTCGACGTCGCTTCGTCCGCGTTTTTTTTACGAAATAAATTTCTTTTGCCGTGTACTTTTGTTTTCGGAGTCAACAGAGGTTATGCGACAAAATTGGTGACCCCGACGTGATCGAATTCGGTAACACCTTTCGATTTTCAAAATTTGTGCGAATTTTTTACTTTTACTATGATTTTTTTACGGGCGAATGTGTAAACCGCTTTACATATGTTCCCCCAGCCGCGTACCGACAGGCGCCGAGACGCTGGATTCGTAAACACGCTGTAGTCGCTTTACAGTACGTCCGCTCGTTGAACGGCGCCACGATGACGAGACACGGTTCGCCGATCAACCGCGTGGTCGAATACTGTCGCTAAAATCGTGTAATAAATCGTACAACGCGTCTTCTAAATTTTTCGTTGTCTCCGCACTTCGAAACGAACATACTATCCTTTCGCGGTAGCATACGACCACGATCATTAAAATCAAACTATTATTCCGATGTAATTTTGTTTTACTTTCAATTTAATTTGTTGATACCCTTTTTCTCGTTACCGTATTTTAATTTTTTTCACGTTCTTCAACTTTATCGAATATGGCAAATAGTAACGACACTTCTTTGCCGAATCAAACCTTTAATTGTCCAAATCACGCCAACTTCCCCAGTTTAATACGATTTCCACCCTTTTCAAGACGAGATCCTCAATTATGGTTTATCCAAATTGACGCTCAGTTTTCCATCAACAACATAGTTGATGAAAAAGTAAAAGCTGACATCTTTATTGCCAATGTAGATAGCGACCTGTTACATAGTATTCGGCACGATATTAAACGTTTGCCTACCCACGACCAGTATTCTTATATCAAATCCATTGTTTTAAAATTATACGACCAGCCGGACCATACTCGCCTTCGACGACTATTAACCGATCTTAATATTGGAGATCGTTTGCCGTCTCATTTGTTGTCAGAAATGTTAGATCTTGCTGGGAATCACTTAGACGAAGCGACTGTGAAAATCATTTGGGAAGAACGATTACCATTTAGTATTCAATCATTGTTGACTACCCTCCCTATAAATACGCCGATCGCTGAATTAGCCGCAACGGCCGATCGCCTTATGTCGCTACATCGTTTTAGGACATCTTCGAATCCATCTCAAAACTATTCTTCCAGCTCTGGTACCGAATATACCAATGCCTTATCCTTATCTCCGAGTTCTTCGACCTCAATCAGTTATCATCCATTTAAAAAACACAATCGTCCACTCAATCAAGCACACTTCCAGCCAAGCTCTACTTCCACTCCCATCCGTCGACAGTCGCCACCATTTTCTTCCGATAAGATACCGCGACTAGATTCCTCGACTTTGTGTTGGTATCACGATACCTACGGAAGAGATGCTCGCCAATGCCGCCCACCTTGTAGTTGGGATGAAAAACCCAGCCGAACAACCATGAAAACGTCAACTACACATGCCTCAATCGAATTATATAGACTCATTATCAAGGACAAAATCACTGGATTTGACTTTCTCATTGATTCAGGCGCGCAATGTTCGGTTCTCCCAATTAAGTTAGTCACGAATTACAACAAAATGTCTTCGGGCGTTTTAACAGCAGTTAACGGTACCGATTTCAAAATATTAGGTAGCAAAAGATTATCTTTAGATTTTAACCTTGAACAAAATTTTATCTGGACCTTTAAAGTAGCAGATATCGCCCAGCCAATCATCGGCGCTGATTTTCTACAGTATTTTGAATTATTAGTGGACGTCGCGAATAAAAGATTACTAACTCGTAATAATTTGCAATCGAATAAACCTTCCGCGAGCGACGTGACTCCTGCCGCTTCATCTATCGCTACCCTTGCTATTAAGCAAGACTCAGTTACATCCATTGTAAATAATTTCAAAGATTTATTTTCCGGAACTTTTTATAACACCTCTCGATTATCCCCTGTTCAACACCAGATAATTACTAACGGGCACCCCGCTCACTCGAAGCCTCGCCGTCTACCGCCAGAAAAATTTCAATATGCTCGTCGTATATTTAATGAATGGATGGACCTTGGATTTTGTCGTCGATCCGAATCTCCCTGGGCTTCACCTTTAACACTCGTCCCAAAAGGCGATGGTTGGCGTGTATGCGGAGATTATCGTCAGGTGAATCGCATCACAATCGCTGACCGATATCCTATTCCACACTTACATGACATGAACTCAGATCTGCATGGAACAACCATGTTTTCCAAGCTTGATCTCGAACGAGCCTACTACCAGATTCCCATGTATCCTCCGGACATCGAAAAAACTGCTGTCACGACGCCATTTGGGTTATTCGAGTTTCAAGTAATGCCGTTTGGTCTAAAAAACGCGGGTGCCACCTTCCAAAGAGCCATCGACCACGTATTGAAAGACTTGCCATTCGCGCGCGCCTACCTAGATGATGTTTTAATTTTTTCTGCGGATCCAAAACAACATATGTCAGATTTATACGCCGTGCTCAAACAGTTATCGCTTCATAACTTGAAGCTGAGTGAAAATAAATGTATTTTCGCTGTACCCAAAATTACATTTGTTGGATATGAAATATCTCATGAAGGAATACGTCCCGACCCGAAACGTGTTGAAACGATAGTAACGCTGCCACGCCCAGTCACTAAAAAGGATTTGAGAAGTTACCTTGGCGTTATAAATTTTTATCATCGCTTCTATAAGCAAGGAGCCGAAGTATTAGCCCCATTGAATTCCCTCCTTTTGGGGAGCAAGAAGAAAGATTTGACGCAGATTGCATGGACTGAGGAACTCGATAAATATTTTCGATTATCGAAGAAACTTATAGCTGAGGCCGCAATACTGGCGCATCCGTCAGCTGACGCCGATATCGTCATCATGACCGATGCCTCGTCTACCGCGATCGGATCAGTCATCAACCAGAGAGTTAACGATTTATTGCAGCCTATTTCGTTCCATTCACGTAAGCTTTCACCAGCAGAACGTAAATATAGCACTTACGACCTCGAGTTATTATCAGTGTACGACGCAATTCGGAAATTTAAGGACCTTATTGAGGGCCGCAGAGTCACTGTACTTACTGATCATCGACCGCTTACCCACGCATTACATCAGCCCGCGGAGAAGTTGTCCACCCGTCAATCGCGTCATTTGAGCTTTATTGCTGAGTATGTCGAAGACATTTGTTACATAAAAGGTGCAGATAACGTAGTCGCCGATTATTTATCACGAATCGATGCGTTCATGTTAGACGAGTACAGTTTCGATACAAAACAATTTCGGACCTTACAGGAAGGAGACGAGGACATAACAGCGATACGCAAAAACAGGTCGTCTAAGATTGAAGTATCTGAGAAAGCGATCGACGATGTAATGATTTACCTAGATCAGAAGGAAAGACCAATCGTGCCGATATTGTTACGCCGAAAGATTTATCAGGCAATTCACAACATGGACCACCCGTCTCCCAAACGTACGCTGTTCAAAATTAAGCAACGATTTGTTTGGCCGCGTATGTCCACAGATATTAGACATTGGGCGCGTACTTGTAATTTGTGTCAGCGCAACAAAGTTTACCGACATATGAAACCACCATATGGCGAATTTCCCCCAAGTTCTCGTTTTCAACATGTACATTGCGATTTAGTTGGACCTTTACCTCGTTCAGGTGAATATCAATATATCCTCACGATTATTGACCGATACACCGGCTGGCTGGAGGCTGTTCCAGTCAAAGATATATCAACAGATACGATTGTAAACATCTTCATCGAAACATGGATTTGCCGATTCGGTTGCCCTTCGATTATCACAACAGATCGTGGAAGCCAATTTACGTCACAGTTATTCAAACAACTCGTACAACGATTTGGTATAACCCACATCAATACGACAGCTTACAACCCAAAATCGAATGGAAAAGTGGAAAGAATCCATCGTACTTTGAAAGCCGCTATCCGCTGCCAGGAAACTGAACATTGGCACGAAGCCCTTCCCATTGTATTATTCGGCATAAGAACTTCGATCAACCACACTGGCCATTCGCCGGCCGAACTTACGTACGTCACTCCGCTATCGCTACCGTGCGAGATGATCGACGCTTTACCGCCGGTCGAAAACGAATCGAATCTAATTAATAAATTATCCGATACTATCAACAATGTTTTCCTAAAGCCAGCACGCATTAATAAACGCTCAGGATTTTTGCAAAAGGGCATCGATAGCTGCACTCATGTTTACGTCCGTCGAGATCGACATCGGACAGCTTTACAACCTGTCTACGACGGTCCGTTTAAAGTTATAAACCGTTACCCGCAATGCTACGAATTGAAATTTGGCGCAAAAATTGACAGAGTTAGTCTGGATAGACTGAAGCCAGCATTCATTTTAGAAGACAACTCTGAAAATGACGAATGGATTGACACATCACCCTGCAATGATCCAGACCTTCTATTAACTGATTTCGATTGGCCCATCGACACGATACCTTCAAGCAAAGATATGGACGATTCAGTTTCCGATTCCGATTTTTACGGCTTTCCCGATGATGACGCCTCACCTTCTGACGATCCCGAATTCCTAAATAAGGATGCCGATTCCGATAAGGAATTATTTCCGACGATATCGAAATCACGGTATGGACGCCCCATCAGGCGACCAGTTCGCTTTGATGAGACCGTGACCTTCATTTATTAGTTTCCCAGATAAATCCGATTCCCGATTTGGTACAGAACTACACTCGAGTAACGCCGACAGGTTTTTACTATTTTATGCAATTAATTTTATTTTTGTTACTCGAATAACGTATATCGAATCACACTCCTCTATTCATCTCTAGTACTACTATAATAATTTTTTTTTTTGAATTCATGCCGTGTGCGAAAGTAATATTTACTTTTTCCAAAATTGTAAGATCGTAAATTTTTTGTTTTTATTAGTTTAGTTTAGTTTAGTTTAATCATTTTTCTGGATCGTTGTTCAAAGCCGTTTTATTATTCCCTCTTATTCTGATCTCTTTAAAATAAAATAAATATCCGTTCTTCTTTAGATTGGCGCCTATGTCCTCTCCCACTTTCATTTCGCACTCATCTCGCCTGAAACTTTTACGTTACTTCCGATCGATATAATTAGTCTACATTCACTTTCGAGCATTCCAATTCCGCTAACGAAGCAACTCTCCGACCGAGTTTCATCCCTCAATTTTGTCAATTATGTACACTCGTTACTCCTGCGATTCCAATTTCGTCTATCCCTCAAACTCATTTCGCTCCTAGTTCCTCTTCCGACCTCCTCATACTAACGATTAGGTGCCATTCTGCCATTTTAGCATGATAATTTAGTTTACTTTACCTACACCATTTTTATTATTTCGCATAAACGACCTTATTATGTGTTAATTTTTACTACTTTATCTTCCGTTCATACTACATATAATTAATATCCATGTAAAACTTCCATTTTTGCTTTCCTTTGTTTTATTCCGCAACTTCACCCCACTGGGGCTCAGTCTCCAAGAGGGAGAGCCATGTGGGAACCACAAACTCCTTCCTGGTCACACTGATCAAAATCCTCTCCTCTCCCCAACAGATCTCGGACGAGCCGTGATTCTGTGTCAACTCGTCCGGGCCATGAGTAGTCTAGATAATGATATGGTTGAGCATCGCACGTTTTATTCGATTCGACGTCGCTTCGTCCGCGTTTTTTTTACGAAATAAATTTCTTTTGCCGTGTACTTTTGTTTTCGGAGTCAACAGAGGTTATGCGACAATATATATGTTTGCATATATAACATGCTATCCGCGCGAAAAAACTAAATCGTTAACGAAGAACGGTATTTTTTGGGTGTAATTTCTGATTCCGTCAATGACTATCGACCGGGTGAGTGTCACGTGTACCGTTTTCTCATTTTATACAATGGACCATTTTTTCTGGTGTTCCGGAATGGTTCTTTCTTACTGCCGACAACCTTTGTCCATTTATTATTAAGAATATTTAGTCGGAACATAACAACCTTTTTGGTAGTATTGTTACAATTTTAACACGACCGGTTTTTTTATTCATACATTTCTCCTTTTGCTCTTTCGACTCGGCTATTGATTTCATTTGTTTTGCTCACGTACCGCATCGGCGATTTACAACCGTTTTTTTTCCACTTTATATGTACCAATAATTCTCACGACCGTTTTACACCAGCGTTTTTTATCTCATGCCGACAAAACCGTCAATTTCGCCTGTCTTAAATTTAGCATTTTAACAATTCTATGTGGTGATTCAAAATATTTGTAATTTTCTGTTCTATCGACCGAAAATAACCTAATTTTCAGAATTAAATTCTTTCAAACTCTTGTACTAAAGTCAAAAATTG
The DNA here is from genome assembly GCA_039619475.1 of Icerya purchasi. NCBI lineage: Eukaryota > Metazoa > Arthropoda > Insecta > Hemiptera > Monophlebidae > Icerya > Icerya purchasi. The sequence goes on along the minus strand of CM077116.1, from coordinate 318,037,981 downwards.
TGTACATATATGTTTGCTTTCAAATATATTTTCAAAACTCAAAATAACTATTCGAACTTATTTTAGTCGGGTTACAGGTTTATTTATATACGATGAAATTCGAAGGAGATGTCGAATTATTTATCGGAGAAATAAAAAAATAACCGGAAATCTGTTCGTACGCATTTTTAATCGCGCTATGGCTGGAGGTGCAACAAAAAAACAGAACAGCCTATTCTTAGAATTATAAAATGAGCCAGATCGTTGCTTTGCTTATCATGTTATTTAACCCGGACTGCTGATGTCGCTTGTAAGTTATTTAGTTCTTCTCGATTACTCGATATTTTTCCCTTTTTTTTTATCTGTTAACATTTCAAACCGGCTTCGGAAAAAAAACAAACTATTCTTTCTGTTTCTGGAGTTTTTGACAGCGTCAGCTTGGTGTCTTTTTGTCAGTGTGTGTGTTGTATGTCTGTTTTAATTTCCCCCTTTTTAGAAAGAAATAAAAAATATTTATTATCAGTAGATGAACGTATTGTCTTAAACAGGAAATTTCGATGGTATTAATCTTAATGAAAATTGTTGTTAGAACACCGTTAAAAAAAAATAAATCCAAATGTGTGTAGGCGTCGTAATTACGTCGCACATTTCGCGCCAAATTTATCGGAATCGATCGAACATCTTTTGTCTTTACAAAGTGAAATCTATTCGGGCTTATTGTCGACAGATTTATGGACAACGGCTGTTCGCAAGAAACTCTTCTCTTCGGAGTTAGTTAAAGGGATGGATCTGCTGGAACATGTATAGATAAAGGACGAAAAAAAACACATTGGCAAATAAGACCGAGAAAACGCTATTTTGCTGTTCGTTCAGTAATTTCACACACATGTTCTTTTCTCGAATCGGTTTCTAACATGTTTGTCTGTTCGAAATTTATGGTCACCAGATGAAATGGTGTGTATTTTAAACAGAGTAGAAATATTGTCGTAATTTTTGACACAAACAGCCAGTTCAGATTATCATTTCGTAAAGAACAAAATCGTGAGAAATCATCCACAAATGAACGTCTTGTCTTAAACAGGCAATTTCGATGGTATTTTGCATAATATTAAAACGTGTTATAGGAAAACAGCAATTGTTTTACGTAATAAGATGACTCTTTTTTACTCCGGAAAATTTGGTTCCTTTTCTAAAGCAAATAAATAAATGAATAAATAAGTTTACTGGATAGTACATTACGTCAATAAAACTGCCCAAAAGGTAATTTGCCAGGTTATTAAAAAATAAATAAACAAGTTATAATAAATTTTTATACAACCAAAAAGCTCATTCCACGTGACAAAGATAACAATTCTATACAGTTATAATTTTATGGTGAACAAATTAGACTAGAATACTTTGATAAATTAGCTATTGTATTTACTTACAATTAGTAATATTTTTCTTCTTTCAGTTCCATACTTATTTCTAACCGCCATCAGGCAGCTGTAGTTAATTTGAATGGTTTTATCCTCGCAACATTCTAATTAGGACGCAATTACAGAATTCAGTATAACTAAAAATTTCAGCAGAACATAAATATAATCGTTCACGTCTAATTTATTCACGAAGTTATCATGGTAGCGGTTTTCGAATACCCTACACCCAGTAATTCAATGCTAAAGCAGCAACCATATATTTCAACGCCATAAACAAGCAGTTAACATCTATCAACATCGCCGAAAATTTGAATAACGTTTTAAAATGTGTGTGGAATGATTGTAATTCAGATATAACCGACTGACGAATATAACTTGATTCCAGATGTACAAAATAACTTAATTAAAAATATGAACTATAATTACTAGGCGATTCAAAAATTACCTACACCGATTTAGATTATTTAATAATTTGTGTGTTCTAGAGAAAATCTGTACTGTAAATGAATATACAAAACAAGTCAGGGAAAGATTCCTGATCTACGATATCAATTACTTTCCTTCTATTGCCCACATGCAGCGAATGCAAAAATCGAATAAAAATATTTAAATTCCGAAAAATTACGTTATTTTTAATTTTTTTCGTTCTTCAAAAAATGAAATTTTTTTACTCCCATTTTTAGTTCAGTTACCCATGTCAAAAACAGCGTCAAACCGACAAATATTTACATGATTCACTTTCGCATTACACCCCTAATGAATTTATTAGAGAAGTATTATTTTTAAATTGCTATTTTTCATAAAAGTTACTCGGACAACAACTGGTCATAATATAGATTTTATAATTTTTCATTTACTTCCAATTTCCAGATATGTGGGGAAAATTTATACAGAATTATTCGCAATTGCTAATAATTTTTTTTCTTTTCCTTCCGGCGATTTAAATAATTTTCAAAGAGAAGCGTAAATGAAATATTTAGTTTTACAATATAAACAAGACTATATTGACCACGAGATTATATTAAGAAACAACAGAAAATGTACGTTTGTATTTACCTACCTCAATTATTGATAATTATTTCATTCGTTTATTGCACAACTAAAAGTAAAAATGAAATTAATGAAATAACGCGGATGTATTGCAAATAACATGTGTTTTATAGCTAAAGCATTTTTATAGTACAAAAAGTTTAAAAAAAAATTCTATCCGACTTTAACTTATTATCAACTATTAACAATAAACAGACCAATACGAAAACGACGAAAACAGAATTATATATTTTCGGCAAATCCCAGATAAAATCATTCAGAGTGATGGCAAAAAAGTCTTCCACTTTCATTAATCTGCAACCGCTTTTTCTTCTGTCAATTATTTATTGTTTCCAGGTTACGAGATTTTCTTTTTCGAGTACACACACATTAAATTACTAACATTACTTCTTGCTTCTAAAATCATCAAATGTTTCTCTTTTTCCTCTTTTAAAGTGATCAATCGTGTCAAAATCGTGTTTATAACGAAATGTTTATTATTGAATCATAAATAAAAAATTGTTTTTTTTAATAATTTTGAATTACGTTTGTAACTTGCTTTATACTAATATTTAGTGGGAGAAACCAAACACATATGTATGTAGCTGCTGTGAGTTTACTCTAGAAAAAATTCATTGTTTAAAAAAAAGCCTAATGCTCATCGGGTTACCTAACAATTTATATAATATTTTTTTCAATTTAATGATTATTTACTGAGAAAGGATTTATGTGGAGGGCAGGATTTGTTGTACGGAATTTTTTGAACTGTAAAAAATTTGAAAGTTTCATAAAAGAATCAATATCAAGCTTTTTATCAGTAAACATTCCGTATTCACATATATTTTTTTGCCTTTTTAGAGTTTGTAGCGTCTTATAATTTTAATTTTTAAGTATAAAATTTCACTTAGCGTAAGTAGAGAATTTTTTTAAAATGTGGTTCATTATAAGTTGTTTTTTAATTTTTAACCGAAATATTTCCGTTGTAATATACAGATACATTCTTTAGGTTTGTTTTAACGTTTCATTAAGTTTACCGACTTTGTAAAGGAACCGTAATGCGGTTTTGGAGTCCCAAATAGGGTCCTTTCCATTGATGTACAGCGTGCCTAGTAAAAAAATTATAATTTTGTTAAGAAAATGGAATATGACTTCGTTACCAACAAATAGCGATTTTCCTATTGTAATATTACATGCCCGGAAAGAAAAGTATATTTTTCACAAATTTCGTGCGTTTAGCGCCCCGAAGACTTAAATATAAAGTTGCAAGTTCGACTACAGTTTTCCTACAAAACGGTCCTGTACACATATGTTTGGCATAAGTTTTAGTTTTCTCAACTTACATGGACATAACTTTTTTGTTGTTTTTGATATAAAAGGAGTGATTTAAATAATTTATAATCACAATTTTTGCAGTTTATAAAAGAGCTTCTGCGTTTTATTTTACATTTGGAATTTCAATTTTAGAGGATTATTTTATGACGAGTTATGAATTTTTAAGTGATTTTTGAGGTCGTTTAAAATTACATATTATATATTCGTAACGGATTTTGCGTTTCTTACCGCCCAGGGTAATCAGTTAGCTTCAAGTAACAGTTAAAAATTTTAATTGTAATTTATGATCCAAGTTTGAAGTTTATAAAACAAACCATTCGCGTGAGTTATTGATTTTTATTTGATATTTTTGTCGTTTCTGAACCATTTTATTACAATTTGATAAATTATATGTGCACGGAATTTTAGAAAAGAAGTTCGTCGCTTAAAAATTAAAAGAAAAAAATACAAGAAATTAGTAACAAAGACGCACATATTTCACAAAGTTGAATTATTTTTAACTGTTTTATTTATGCTGTAAAATATGAATTTGTTTTTGGCACTTTTTTGAATAGATTATGTAATCCGAATGTTTTATAACGAAATCGAAATATGGGTTCATTACCTTCAAACAACTAGCTTTCTAACGATACATAACTTCTTAGAAAAATAGTTACATATTTTTAAATTTCTAAACTTTACGCCAGCTTAAAATTCGAAAATTTTTAGTTGCATTATCGGTTACATGTTTCGTTTAAAATCCTTTTTTTGCACATTTGCTGAGTATATGACTCGAATTTCCTAATTTCTATACTGCAGTTAGCTCATACCGAAATTTTCTTTTTGTTGCAGTATTTCAGCTGAACATAAAATTACATTAAATGGTTATCAGATGTTTTCATTACATAGTAAATTTTCGATCTTACTTATATATTTTAAATCTAATGCTTAACGACTTAACGAGTTATTTGGTGCTGAGTTGTGAATTTTAAAGTAATTTTTAAATAGTTTTAAATTTTACATTATCTTTTTTCACACATTTGCCTGGTTTTATTATCCAAAGTAATCGGTTGTCTCGAAGTTATTGCTTTAAAGAACTGTTTAATTGTAATTTATATTCACAATTTCAAGTTTATAAATTATGAGTTTCCTCAGTTATTAAATATTACGTAATACTTTTATCACCCCCGAATCACGTTATTAAAGTTACAAGTGTTCCAAACCCAAAAAAATTGAGAATAAAAACCGGATGTGCTTTATTATAGAGAAAATGCCACTGCGTGTGACGTAGGTTAACAAATTTTTTGGCCGATATCGATATGATAAAAATATTAGTCTATAGGTATCAAACAAAAGCTAAATCTAATTAGAAAAAGCAAAAGCAAAAATCCAAAAGCAATATATTTTTACTTTTAATTTACCGAATGGTGTTTATTGTATATTTTTTTTATAAAGAAATCGTATAGATGGCAGCACAAGGTATATAGTAAACTTTTTATTCCTATCCGTGATTATCATTGCCCCGCTAGTAAGTTGCCGCTTGGATATTTTAATTGATTAATATTTACATAGGAAGAAAAATGAAATATTTAGTAAAGTTTCATTTCTTTTTTTATTTTATTTACGTTTTATAGAATAATAAAAGCCTAATATCTCGTAATTTGGTATTGTAAGAAAAGAAACAAGTTTGAAATAGCCGGTAGAAATGTAATATTATAAAAGAGCGTCAATTAGTATAATAGACGAAATAATCTTGCATTGAATCAACTAAAAATTATGTAGACCACTTAAAATGTAGTGTTATTTATAAAAACGAAATCTAGTTTATTTTCTTTGGTTTTTATTCTCAATTTTTAGGGTTTGGAACACTTGTAACTTTAATAACGTGATTCGGGGGTGATAAAAGTATTACGTAATATTTAATAACTGAGGAAACTCATAATTTATAAACTTGAAATTGTGAATATAAATTACAATTAAACAGTTCTTTAAAGCAATAACTTCGAGACAACCGATTACTTTGGATAATAAAACCAGGCAAATGTGTGAAAAAAGATAATGTAAAATTTAAAACTATTTAAAAATTACTTTAAAATTCACAACTCAGCACCAAATAACTCGTTAAGTCGTTAAGCATTAGATTTAAAATATATAAGTAAGATCGAAAATTTACTATGTAATGAAAACATCTGATAACCATTTAATGTAATTTTATGTTCAGCTGAAATACTGCAACAAAAAGAAAATTTCGGTATGAGCTAACTGCAGTATAGAAATTAGGAAATTCGAGTCATATACTCAGCAAATGTGCAAAAAAAGGATTTTAAACGAAACATGTAACCGATAATGCAACTAAAAATTTTCGAATTTTAAGCTGGCGTAAAGTTTAGAAATTTAAAAATATGTAACTATTTTTCTAAGAAGTTATGTATCGTTAGAAAGCTAGTTGTTTGAAGGTAATGAACCCATATTTCGATTTCGTTATAAAACATTCGGATTACATAATCTATTCAAAAAAGTGCCAAAAACAAATTCATATTTTACAGCATAAATAAAACAGTTAAAAATAATTCAACTTTGTGAAATATGTGCGTCTTTGTTACTAATTTCTTGTATTTTTTTCTTTTAATTTTTAAGCGACGAACTTCTTTTCTAAAATTCCGTGCACATATAATTTATCAAATTGTAATAAAATGGTTCAGAAACGACAAAAATATCAAATAAAAATCAATAACTCACGCGAATGGTTTGTTTTATAAACTTCAAACTTGGATCATAAATTACAATTAAAATTTTTAACTGTTACTTGAAGCTAACTGATTACCCTGGGCGGTAAGAAACGCAAAATCCGTTACGAATATATAATATGTAATTTTAAACGACCTCAAAAATCACTTAAAAATTCATAACTCGTCATAAAATAATCCTCTAAAATTGAAATTCCAAATGTAAAATAAAACGCAGAAGCTCTTTTATAAACTGCAAAAATTGTGATTATAAATTATTTAAATCACTCCTTTTATATCAAAAACAACAAAAAAGTTATGTCCATGTAAGTTGAGAAAACTAAAACTTATGCCAAACATATGTGTACAGGACCGTTTTGTAGGAAAACTGTAGTCGAACTTGCAACTTTATATTTAAGTCTTCGGGGCGCTAAACGCACGAAATTTGTGAAAAATATACTTTTCTTTCCGGGCATGTAATATTACAATAGGAAAATCGCTATTTGTTGGTAACGAAGTCATATTCCATTTTCTTAACAAAATTATAATTTTTTTACTAGGCACGCTGTACATCAATGGAAAGGACCCTATTTGGGACTCCAAAACCGCATTACGGTTCCTTTACAAAGTCGGTAAACTTAATGAAACGTTAAAACAAACCTAAAGAATGTATCTGTATATTACAACGGAAATATTTCGGTTAAAAATTAAAAAACAACTTATAATGAACCACATTTTAAAAAAATTCTCTACTTACGCTAAGTGAAATTTTATACTTAAAAATTAAAATTATAAGACGCTACAAACTCTAAAAAGGCAAAAAAATATATGTGAATACGGAATGTTTACTGATAAAAAGCTTGATATTGATTCTTTTATGAAACTTTCAAATTTTTTACAGTTCAAAAAATTCCGTACAACAAATCCTGCCCTCCACATAAATCCTTTCTCAGTAAATAATCATTAAATTGAAAAAAATATTATATAAATTGTTAGGTAACCCGATGAGCATTAGGCTTTTTTTTAAACAATGAATTTTTTCTAGAGTAAACTCACAGCAGCTACATACATATGTGTTTGGTTTCTCCCACTAAATATTAGTATAAAGCAAGTTACAAACGTAATTCAAAATTATTAAAAAAAACAATTTTTTATTTATGATTCAATAATAAACATTTCGTTATAAACACGATTTTGACACGATTGATCACTTTAAAAGAGGAAAAAGAGAAACATTTGATGATTTTAGAAGCAAGAAGTAATGTTAGTAATTTAATGTGTGTGTACTCGAAAAAGAAAATCTCGTAACCTGGAAACAATAAATAATTGACAGAAGAAAAAGCGGTTGCAGATTAATGAAAGTGGAAGACTTTTTTGCCATCACTCTGAATGATTTTATCTGGGATTTGCCGAAAATATATAATTCTGTTTTCGTCGTTTTCGTATTGGTCTGTTTATTGTTAATAGTTGATAATAAGTTAAAGTCGGATAGAATTTTTTTTTAACTTTTTGTACTATAAAAATGCTTTAGCTATAAAACACATGTTATTTGCAATACATCCGCGTTATTTCATTAATTTCATTTTTACTTTTAGTTGTGCAATAAACGAATGAAATAATTATCAATAATTGAAGTAGGTAAATACAAACGTACATTTTCTGTTGTTTCTTAATATAATCTCGTGGTCAATATAGTCTTGTTTATATTGTAAAACTAAATATTTCATTTACGCTTCTCTTTGAAAATTATTTAAATCGCCGGAAGGAAAAGAAAAAAAATTATTAGCAATTGCGAATAATTCTGTATTAATTTTCCCCACATATCTGGAAATTGGAAGTAAATGAAAAATTATAAAATCTATATTATGACCAGTTGTTGTCCGATTAACTTTTTTGAAAAATAGCAATTTAAAAATAATACTTCTCTAATAAATTCATTAGGGGTGTAATGCGAAAGTGAATCATGTAAATATTTGTCGGTTTGACGCTGTTTTTGACATGGGTAACTGAACTAAAAATGGGAGTAAAAAAATTTCATTTTTTGAAGAACGAAAAAAATTAAAAATAACGTAATTTTTCGGAATTTAAATATTTTTATTCGATTTTTGCATTCGCTGCATGTGGGCAATAGAAGGAAAGTAATTGATATCGTAGATCAGGAATCTTTCCCTGACTTGTTTTGTATATTCATTTACAGTACAGATTTTCTCTAGAACACACAAATTATTAAATAATCTAAATCGGTGTAGGTAATTTTTGAATCGCCTAGTAATTATAGTTCATATTTTTAATTAAGTTATTTTGTACATCTGGAATCAAGTTATATTCGTCAGTCGGTTATATCTGAATTACAATCATTCCACACACATTTTAAAACGTTATTCAAATTTTCGGCGATGTTGATAGATGTTAACTGCTTGTTTATGGCGTTGAAATATATGGTTGCTGCTTTAGCATTGAATTACTGGGTGTAGGGTATTCGAAAACCGCTACCATGATAACTTCGTGAATAAATTAGACGTGAACGATTATATTTATGTTCTGCTGAAATTTTTAGTTATACTGAATTCTGTAATTGCGTCCTAATTAGAATGTTGCGAGGATAAAACCATTCAAATTAACTACAGCTGCCTGATGGCGGTTAGAAATAAGTATGGAACTGAAAGAAGAAAAATATTACTAATTGTAAGTAAATACAATAGCTAATTTATCAAAGTATTCTAGTCTAATTTGTTCACCATAAAATTATAACTGTATAGAATTGTTATCTTTGTCACGTGGAATGAGCTTTTTGGTTGTATAAAAATTTATTATAACTTGTTTATTTATTTTTTAATAACCTGGCAAATTACCTTTTGGGCAGTTTTATTGACGTAATGTACTATCCAGTAAACTTATTTATTCATTTATTTATTTGCTTTAGAAAAGGAACCAAATTTTCCGGAGTAAAAAAGAGTCATCTTATTACGTAAAACAATTGCTGTTTTCCTATAACACGTTTTAATATTATGCAAAATACCATCGAAATTGCCTGTTTAAGACAAGACGTTCATTTGTGGATGATTTCTCACGATTTTGTTCTTTACGAAATGATAATCTGAACTGGCTGTTTGTGTCAAAAATTACGACAATATTTCTACTCTGTTTAAAATACACACCATTTCATCTGGTGACCATAAATTTCGAACAGACAAACATGTTAGAAACCGATTCGAGAAAAGAACATGTGTGTGAAATTACTGAACGAACAGCAAAATAGCGTTTTCTCGGTCTTATTTGCCAATGTGTTTTTTTTCGTCCTTTATCTATACATGTTCCAGCAGATCCATCCCTTTAACTAACTCCGAAGAGAAGAGTTTCTTGCGAACAGCCGTTGTCCATAAATCTGTCGACAATAAGCCCGAATAGATTTCACTTTGTAAAGACAAAAGATGTTCGATCGATTCCGATAAATTTGGCGCGAAATGTGCGACGTAATTACGACGCCTACACACATTTGGATTTATTTTTTTTTAACGGTGTTCTAACAACAATTTTCATTAAGATTAATACCATCGAAATTTCCTGTTTAAGACAATACGTTCATCTACTGATAATAAATATTTTTTATTTCTTTCTAAAAAGGGGGAAATTAAAACAGACATACAACACACACACTGACAAAAAGACACCAAGCTGACGCTGTCAAAAACTCCAGAAACAGAAAGAATAGTTTGTTTTTTTTCCGAAGCCGGTTTGAAATGTTAACAGATAAAAAAAAAGGGAAAAATATCGAGTAATCGAGAAGAACTAAATAACTTACAAGCGACATCAGCAGTCCGGGTTAAATAACATGATAAGCAAAGCAACGATCTGGCTCATTTTATAATTCTAAGAATAGGCTGTTCTGTTTTTTTGTTGCACCTCCAGCCATAGCGCGATTAAAAATGCGTACGAACAGATTTCCGGTTATTTTTTTATTTCTCCGATAAATAATTCGACATCTCCTTCGAATTTCATCGTATATAAATAAACCTGTAACCCGACTAAAATAAGTTCGAATAGTTATTTTGAGTTTTGAAAATATATTTGAAAGCAAACATATATGTACACAATTTTTGACTTTAGTACAAGAGTTTGAAAGAATTTAATTCTGAAAATTAGGTTATTTTCGGTCGATAGAACAGAAAATTACAAATATTTTGAATCACCACATAGAATTGTTAAAATGCTAAATTTAAGACAGGCGAAATTGACGGTTTTGTCGGCATGAGATAAAAAACGCTGGTGTAAAACGGTCGTGAGAATTATTGGTACATATAAAGTGGAAAAAAAACGGTTGTAAATCGCCGATGCGGTACGTGAGCAAAACAAATGAAATCAATAGCCGAGTCGAAAGAGCAAAAGGAGAAATGTATGAATAAAAAAACCGGTCGTGTTAAAATTGTAACAATACTACCAAAAAGGTTGTTATGTTCCGACTAAATATTCTTAATAATAAATGGACAAAGGTTGTCGGCAGTAAGAAAGAACCATTCCGGAACACCAGAAAAAATGGTCCATTGTATAAAATGAGAAAACGGTACACGTGACACTCACCCGGTCGATAGTCATTGACGGAATCAGAAATTACACCCAAAAAATACCGTTCTTCGTTAACGATTTAGTTTTTTCGCGCGGATAGCATGTTATATATGCAAACATATATATAATCACAAAACACATATTTTACATAGTTTTATTGGGTTATTTACTTTTTTAAAATATTTTCTATTTTTTCGAATTAACCACTTCAGCGTGAAATACAGATAAACAGACTTTTGCGATGTAAATTTAAGAGTTCGGTTAGCAATAGTGATACAAAACGGACGAAGATGATTAATAATTAATCGGTCAAGTTCATTATCGGTTCTTTTTTTTTTTAATGTATAATCAGACGTATTTAAAAAATTACAAACTATCAACTCTACGTCATTTAAAGTGTAACATAACTGGATTGAATTTGCTTCTAATATGTATTCGTTATATTATCTATCTTTTTCATTCGTATCTAGCAAGTTTATTTGAGGATACGTTCATTGAAGTTTCTTCTGTTATCTATGATTTTAATTGTATATTTAATTTTGTGGCGAATCTAGCTGGGTTTCAAAGAAATATCGGAAAAGACAAAAAAGGCGCAAAAATTTTTTAACCACTTTATTTTCAGTTCAAATAAATGAAATGTATCAATTCCGGATTTTAATTTTTAAAAAACTTGATTTTATTTCTTTACTATATTGTTACTATTTATTAAAAAACAAAAGGTGATACAACGTGATATGATAGAAATGGTTTTCCATTGAAAAATGATTTTTAATCACTTTATTTCCTTATTTGATTTACCAAATCAGATTAAGTTCTTTAACAATGTAGGTGCAATTGAAGGTCGTAGTTATAACGTTGGAACATATGAAATAAAAGATGCAACTAATCTCGACTACCTATTGTTTACTCTTGAACTTTATTACGCAGCACCACTAGCGACCGGCTCAAAAAGAGGGTAATTTTCGGAAATTTTTTTAAAGAAAACTACTGCTTCGATTGTTTTGAAATTTTCAGGCTATATCTATACATATTTGAAGTTAACATTACAATTATTTTAGAATAAAAATTTTTAATTTTTCGTTAGTTATTGGTTATTTCCACAGCTTCTAAAAAAAAAAAAAGTTGTCCCACTGCTGCAGTGATTGTGCCGTTCATAGTGACTGAAATTGAAAAAAAAAAAAACGTTAAACTTGAATGACCCAAGATAGAAAAAAAAATTGAAATCTAAAAAATTGGAGGAGTTTTGAAAAAAAATTATAAATTTTACTTAAAAATTTGATGATAGCAATAGTTTTGTGCCGATTTGTGCCGCTAATAAAAAATTTTGTGCCACACTCTAACACGCTTACGACGTTATATTAAAGATGCAAATTCATTTATTATATCATCAAAATTGAAATTCTTTACTAACTGTTCTTCAACAAATAAAACAGATAAATCGTTTAACTTTTAGTGAGACATTGTTGATCTGAAAAAAATTTTAATTCTTTTCATTGTAGGAAAGGAGCGTCTTGCTGAGCAAATTTTATTCAGTGTTAATCTTTCCTTGTGTTTTTTCCCGTCATGTTATCACGTTATTGTAATTGTGTTTTTTGTAGTATTGTTAGAGTTGGTTTTTCCAGTTACATTGAGTTTTTACTTTTGTTTGTTAAATGATTACAAACTAAATAAAGTATATTTATCCATAATATATTATTTTTGCCGTTAGCGTGTTCATTCATCAGATTCAGTATTTAGAATAGTTTCAACAGGTTATGGGACCAGCACGCTTCCCGCAGTGCACCATTGCCACACTGCTTTGAGCACCTTTCATTGTTTTTTACGGCAAGAAATACTATAAATAATTCTTCGAAAAATCTTCTAACTTCCGTCGTATCAAAGAAGTAGCGCTACTACATTTGTGAATTTTCAGTTCTTCTTCCAGTCTTGTTTGACCTCTTATCATGCCGACCAGCCATTGTCTCTTGCATACTTCGAGAATTTCCTTTAACTGCTAATATTATAACCGTTTTGTCTAATAATAAAGAAACGTCTCGGTTTACACTTCGTTAATTTTAAATTCATTTCTCGATTCCCCTGCTTACAAGTCATTTGTCTCTATAATCATTTGGAAATTTTACCTAAATCAATATATTCCCATTTTAACTTTTCTGTACATTAATGCAAGTTAAAAAATGATTTTATCACATTCGTCTCATGACTAAAACGCCATAATATGTAATAATATTTTGGAAATTTTTAGTATTTTTCAAAAGAAAAAACTTTTCAATCTCATGTAAATTTGCCGCCTTCGAATTTTGCCGCTGTGGGCTGCAGCCCATTTAAATCCGCGGTGTAAATCCATGACTGGCTATTATAATAAGTAACGTTTCCAGAAAAAATTTAGAGAGAGGATGTTTTTAACGAACTACCTACGAACAGGATATTGTTAGGAAGGGATTATTTTTAACAATGAGATCATGTTTTCTTTATTTTGCTACTAATTCTTTTTCCGCCGAAATAATAACAACTGTTTTACAATAAAACTGAAATCATTTTATATATTTCAATATATTCTTTTCCATTTAAGTATATACGTTTTATCTTCCTGTCTTATTTTTAAGTCAGTTGTTTCTTTTGAAAAGTTCTCGTTTTTGTTTTCTTTTGTTCAGTGTTATCGATCTATTGATTTCAAAATGTTTTTAATAGAACATCACCAATAAAAATGTTATAGTATTTATTTTCTTCCGTTAGAACTCTAAATGTTTTTTTACATAAAATACCTAATTTGTACATATAGAATTCCAGATACCGGATAAGATAAAAAATGAAGGCAGTCCAAAGAGTTTGTGAGCAAGACAAATAAAAGATTTAAAAGAACGAAGAGAGGTCATCGGAGTTGACTAATATTCAAACGTGTGAAATTTCAAAATCGAGACCCCTGTAAAAGCAACAAAATACCGTCATCGTTTTTTCAAGAAACCATAAAAAAATTAATAATAGTGAGAAGATGGTGTTCGAACGGAACAGCTAGCGGTTAATTAAAAAAGAAAATGGCCTTTTGCTGCACGTGAAAGGTCACACAAAACAGGGTTCGATCAGGTACAGAATGTGATAGAAACCTACGCCACCCGACAATAACAACTGGCCCGTGAAAATGCAATTTCTTTGTTAAAAAACGATTCCAGTACAGAATACTATCTTCACGATTGAAGAGAGAAACGTATGTGTGTCGGCCAGAGGCATAATTTAAACACTGGAATTGTGCACCGGAAGTTTGCCGGTATGAAATATAAAAAAACGAACGGAAATATGAGCAGCGTCAAGTCAGCCCCCCATGATGGAATTTTAAAATCAAATTCAACTAAACGAATTGTGCCCGTTTTGTAAATACTTTGATCCGCTCGCGGTACAAATATACACATTAAAATCATGCACAAAAAAGTAAACTCTTTACATCAATTTTTTGCAGTCAGCATCGAATTCAAATTGCAACAATAATTAAAAACTAATTAACGAGTACATACATAATTGTTCACTTTCTGTAAGCTGAATAATGAACATTTACTCCACTTTGATTTGTTGCCGGTTTTGAAAAGTTAATGTTGCTGAAGAACAATCATACGATTGATAATACATTACTCTGAAATGTATTATACCTTTTATCTAATTATTTTTTACTTTCAGCGCGTTTGCCTTTTTTAACTTTTACAACAAACTTGAAAGTCGATATTGCTTTTTTACTGGTGGTATACTTCTGCATGAACGAAGAATCATTGAAATCAATTTGCATAGTTATGCGTAACCAAATACAAAAGAAATAAATAAAATAAGTTCAGTCAAGCATGATGTTTCATGCGCTCAGGGTTACTCCGTTTAGCTATAATACTGGCTGCGTAAGGGGGGGACACATAATTTTTTGCGCTTACTCGAACTTTTAGGCAAACTTTGAGAGTTTCGTTAAGGAAATGAAATGTGGTTTTGTTTCCGACAAATAGAGATCTTTTCAACAATATATCATAAG
Source organism: Icerya purchasi (assembly GCA_039619475.1). Taxonomy (NCBI): domain Eukaryota; kingdom Metazoa; phylum Arthropoda; class Insecta; order Hemiptera; family Monophlebidae; genus Icerya; species Icerya purchasi. The sequence goes on along the minus strand of CM077116.1, from coordinate 318,022,952 downwards.
CCGGGGAAAAAAATATTTTTCAAATTTTTTGAGCTTTCGGCGCCCCAAAGGTTTGAATATAGTTGGAAGCTTAGCTATATTTTTGCTTTTGTGGTGAATCCACCAACGTTACTGGTAAATATATTGAATACAGTACAAAATGTAATGTATGTAATAAAATAATTAAAAATCGTCATTTTACTAACCACAGTCGATATTGTGGTGTATGTAAAATTTGTAATTCTAAATTTTCGATTAAGACTGAATTTCTGGCGCATAAAAAAATATGTAACTATTTCATTGCATACCCAAGAATGTGCGATACGTGTAAAAAAACATTTAAAAGTAGATTCTCATTCTGTAATCACAAAGATCTATGTAACGGTATTAATATTCGTAATATAACTAACAATTTTACATGGAAAGATGAATCGAAGTTACGTTTCAAGACTATATCTTTGCATGTATGTTGTAATACTATTTTTCTGTTGTTAAATGTTAAATTACAATCATTACATTTAATTTCATTTACGTTAATTTTACAATAATCATGGTCTCTTAAATGCGTCAATATAACGTGTTTTTTTGTATAATTATGCTCTATTAATTTAGAATTTTTATTAACACTACTGCAATTTTCAATGCCATCAGTGACATGTTTATTTTCATTTAATTTCAATTCATCATTCCGTGTCAAATTATTAGTAATATTACGAATATTAATACCATTACATAGATCTTTGTGATTACAGAATGAGAATCTACTTTTAAATGTTTTTTTACATGTATCACACATTCTTGGGTATACAACGGAATGATTACATGTTTTTTTATGCGCCAGAAATTCAGTCTTAATCGAAAATTTAGAATTACAAGTTTTACATATACCACAATATCGACTGTGGTTAGTAAAATGACGATTTTTAATTATTTTATTACATACATTACATTTTTTACCGTATTCAATATATTTACCAGTAACGTTGGTGGATTCACCACAAACCCGTTGCATATTAAGTCTATCCATCTTTACTATCATTAAACAATATTTCTTGAATGCTTAAATTTTTAAAAATTTTTGTTTCAAAAAGTGAACGCCAGCACCATAAACCGCATCGATCCAATAAAGCCTCAAGGCAACTGATCACAAATCTACCCAGCCGGCTTTTCAGTTCCGCGCCTTTATTTGTATCGATTTACAGAATTATTTAAATCGATTGATAGATAGTTAAAATCGATTAATACATAATTAAAATAAATTTACTGGATGGTCAATATGCACTAAATAATTTAAATTAATTGTTTTTTACGTTTGTCTTTTAACTAAACTTCATCATATTTCAATTGAAACATTAACAATATCAAATTAAATATTTATAACTTAAACTAATTAACAAATTTTTAGTAATATTTCGAAATAAATTATGTATTACATTTGATATTATATTAATATGTTCTATTAAATTAAATATGCACTAAATAATTTAAATTAATTGTTTTTTACATTTGTCTTTTAACTAAACTTATTCATGTCTCAATTGAAACATTAAAATATCAAATTAAATAATTTAATATATTCTAAAATTTTTATTAAAATATATTAAATGCAACAACATTATCATTTTATCATTTTAAAATTAAAATAAATTTAAAATTAAAATAAATTTATAACCTTTGATCAGAAAATTCCTATATCGATATCGGCCAAAAAATTTGTTAACCTACGTCACAATCGTCTAAAACGCTGGAAGTGAGGATTGGAATTAATAGAAATTTGGTTATCGTCATTGTTTGATGACGTCATTATATTTTATAGGCTTTTAATGTGAATTACACAAATTAGATTTTTTTTCATCCAAATTAGTGTTAAATATTTAAAAAATACTTAAAATATAATAAAAAATATTTTTAAAATTACTAATTAATATTTTATATCTACTAATTATTTTTTTATATGTATATGTATATGTGTGTGTGTATATATATATATATATATATAATTTAATTTATTTAACAGTTATTAGATGCAATAAAATTGTTAATGAAATAAATATATTTTAAATTGTTTTCCCTTTTTAAAAAACAATAACTGACAGCAAAATATTAATCCATGAAAATAAATTTTAGTTTTTTAAATATGTATATAGATTTCTATACATCATAAAATTTTTTAAAAATTAAACATTTAAAAATAATTAATAGTAATATGTAGAACAAATTTGAAAAATATATTGTTTATTGTATAATGAAATTATAATGCGGGATTTTATTTTATGCAGAACTATTTAGAAAAATTATCTATTAAATGGGAATAGAAATAGAATTGCAATTTTTGAAGAAAATTATATATCTGTATTATTGAATAATTTTCAACATAAATTCTCCAATATGGTGTAAATTTTTCAAAAGAATTGATTTCAATTAAATATATTATGAATTACTTAAAGCAGTAAGATTAAAATTTACATAACTTAATAAAATAATACTAAATGAAAAATAACCGAAAATATACACAATAAACTGTTATCAATACCAAATGTTTTAAGTAGAGAAAGTAAATGTATGAAATAAATAAGTAAAGTTGTAATTTTATTATACCGAATACAAATTTTACAAATGATTTTTATATATGCAACTAATTTGTATGTGATGTAAAATATCAAATTCAATAATGTTATGTTACTTTTAAATGGGTAACCAAGTAGAGATAAATAAAAGTTCCGTACAATAAGAAATAATTATAACCTATTGAAATAATTATTTATGCCAGGAATTCACTAAAGGAAAATTTAATCATTTCACACAGTGCAAATGAATTATAATAACATTACTGGAAATTAATGATGCCGTTGTAATAAGTGGTTCATTATTATGCCTGAAATTAAACAAAGCGCATGTTTAATTTGAAAATTTACTTTTACTGTTACTGAATGATTACTCTGATATAAACTTTTATAAAATACAGGGTGGTCCAAAAGTCATGGCACATCACAAAATTGATTAATTAGAAAAGAATGGAACAAACGTTAAAAGTTTTTTAAAAAGTCCTAATGACCGTTTTCACAAGTTTTTTTTGTTACTTATCAGTATAACGCGTATATACTACGTTTTTCATTGACGCGCAAGTTTATTATATACTTCTTCGAAAATTATGCAATGACTTTTGTGTATATACAGAATAAGTTTTGATTTATTAAACTAATTATTTAATTTCAGTGATAGATGTATGGAAGGGGTAAGTTGGAACCTCAAAATTTTATAAAAGGTTGAATTGCTTGTGCATAACATTCCAAAACAAATTGAAGTCGGACATTCGGAATACCGGTTGCTTCTACAGTGGTTTTTGAAGAGGCAGTACAATAGCAATTAAAAAACTGCTGTATTTATGAAGATGAACACCAAAAATTATGTATACTTAGTTTTTCAGCAAATTTTTTAGTTTGCTCTGTAAAATTTGGTTCGCTGGTATGGACACTAATGCATTATTGAAATTGAAACCATGTAAAATTGTTTTTAAAATTCAGTACATTTACTTCAACCAGTTTTCCTTTATTCTGTTTTACCTTTTCTTTCCGATTGTTTTTTTTTTTAATTTTAAAATTTTGGTATGAGGAACGTTGAACTGTTTTGTTAAATTTTAATTAACTTCTCATTTTCTAAACGTAAAGTAATATTAGTTTTTTTCTTTAATAAGTAGTATCTTACATTTTTTTTATTGAATGAACTTACTGATAAAACATACTAAACAAAATTCGCTTATGATGGGGTCGAAATAAAATATGCTTATGAACTTTGTGTTAGCCACATATGTATACATAAAACAAAAAATACCAATAATGTGGAAATGGCTTAATGTGAAATGCAAATTTAGTCTGGAAATGGATCAATCTATTCATAATTGTATTTTATTATAATAGTAAGAAATCTGTAACAATCCAAGTTAATGTAATACAAAAATTTAATGACTTTTATGCAAAAAGGTTACATATTGTCATGATCCTGCTATGATGTAACGTAAATAAAATTCTGGATTTTCCTTTTGGAATTCTGGCTTTACTATGCTGTGAGAAATGAAAAACGTGACTAGAATTGTATATTTTTATCTTAATACTTTTAGATCTGTACACAGCATAGTCTTTCGTATGTATCTCTTGGGTAAAGTAACGTAATTCATATTAAATGGTTTGAACGGTTGAGAAGTTAAAATCTTATTCCAATGCCGCACCAACACTATCAAGATATCTAACGTAAATAAACAAAGATTAGACATGGAGATACTGCCCGACGACTATAAGCGACGTAATTTTTCAAAATTACGCATATGATAAGAATAAATGTAAGAGTATGCACGATGATGTGTTGGTGCGACTGGTCGTGCAGTTCCGATGGCTAATGTAGTAGCACTGGGGTTTAAGCGACACTTTCGGTTCGTCGGCGATTAAATCATTTTTAGTTAGACGGTTACCGTTGGTAAAGCGAATGCGTGGTCGCCGGACTCATATCAACACTCGAATTAAATTTATTGCCCGTCATCTTAGTAATTAATACGAGTCGAAGAATTGTTGTTAATATATTCATTATTTTTTTGTCGTCACCAGTTTTATGCTCTGATCATTTGATCCTAGTTCCAAAATACTTTCGTCATCGAGTAACTATGCGTTGTCTAATTATGTGAATATATACATTTTATTTAATTAACAATTGAATTTATTCGTGTCAATCATGCGAGGCTGATAATTTGGTTGGATACGGCGGTCCGAGCGCCATGAAGTAGCTTTTTTAGATTGAATAGTTCCTCCGTCCTTTTTCTTCTTATTAAAGACGTAACACCGGAATAGTGTGGAGAAGCTGCATTAACGAACTATCAGGAATGAGAGCACGATAATATTCGGCCACGGCGTTGTGGTACAAATGAACCCACCAAACAGATAGAAATAAAACTTCATTTGTAATTTTTCAAATGAAATAACACAAAGAAAAATCCTCTAAATACATGCATGTAAAAAAAAATTACTTTTATAACTTCATTTCCATCTGTTTAGTGCGTTCATTTGTTTCATAACGCCGTGACTGAATATTAATATGGCTGACTGTATTTCACTAAAATCTGACTGGTGACTTATTATTTAATACTAGTATCAGTCTTTTGTCATCTTTTTCCATTTTTAAGAGAAAAAATTGAATGAAGATTTTAGTTAAATTCGTCTATAAAAACTTTTAAAACTACATGTTTAGCTGCCATTATAAGCCATAATTTACCTTTAATAACAAATTTTGGTTGTAATATTAGATAAAAATTAACCTATAGTTTTATGCACTTATTCCACTTACAGCAGCTCTCGTTTCTATAACCTGTTCGGCGCTATTATTCACTGTATTTTTGAGGCAGTATATGAAACAAATTATTTTTTCTCTGATTATATGTATATGTAACAGCAGTTAGAATTTATGATCGTACATAATGCATGGATATTTTATATTATAAAAATATTAACCATTACATAAAAATGAATTCCTACGTTATTATAAATTATTTTAAGGATTGAGAACATTTATTTTACTTAAAATGCAGAATAGAAAACATATATCCGAGTCTTAATTGCAGATTTCTTATTTTACGCTATAAATCGCTAGTTTAAAATCAAATTATACCCGATGAAGGTATAGAGCTTTGCAAAATAAATACATGAAAGTAATTAACATTTTCTATTAAAAAATAGCCTACAAAAAAAATTAAACCTTCAACAGTTTATTTACTTTTCTCTTGTTTCAGAGTTCCATTTTCCTAACATTTATTAAAGCATCTGTTAGACAAATGCACAAATTTTCCACTAAAAAAAAAAATTTTGTTTATATTAATTTGTGCTACTTTCTTTACTTTAGGATTCATTTCTTACGCATTGATTACCAAAATTTAAGTGTGATCCGATTCAAAATAATGAAAGGATTGCAAATATTCAGGATTATTGTTCAGATTACTAATGGAACAAATTGGAGTAATGTCGATCTGACAACTTCCTATTTAAAGGACTCTTACAATACATTGTACGAAGTTTTATAGTTATTACTTAAAACAGTGTACAACAAAATTTCAATTATTTATATTTAGATTAAATTTATTATTAAAATATTACCTTCCCATCCTTCTGCTGTTCAATTATTTTAGATTGTTTTTTTTATTTACTCAACTGCTCAGGAATTAATTTTAATTTATAGAAAGTAAATATTCATTGCTCGGTATCTGAATTACATAAATTTTAATTATTTATGTTCTGTAATAATCGTTCAATTGATCATGCATGCTTTGTTGTAGGTTGAATTCAGTAGCAACCACCGGAAAAACTTTTTTATTTTAATGTCTAAAACTACAACTTCAAAGTCAGCTGCTGAATTATTCTACAGCGAATTGAAAATGGCCATTCTGTTACAGGAATATCGTTGCGAAAAGAAATATAAACTACAATTTTTTAATTTTGGCCAATGTCTTTTTCCTATTTATCATATTCACAATAAACAGATAGGAGAAAATTGAGATGATTTTAATCTACATATAACAAAAACATAATTATTAAATGTTAAGAACTATTTAAAATGTTCAAGATAGTTCTTACAGTATAATATTTCCCATTATTCGTTTTTGTTTTTTTGATTATAATTTTATTTATTATACTAAACATTTCCAATACGGCTAAGATTTATTTATATTCGTGAAATAAATTTGAAAGAAATTATTACTAAAATTAATTCAGTGATCATGGTTTCACATTTTGTAGTAACATTTTAGCTATGAGATCAAAATAAAATATGATTTGCTCTTAAAGATTGTAACCAGAATTAGTTTTAGTTTATAAAATTTTAAAAACACGCCAACAATTAATTTGTTTTCCGTTAATAAATTTGAATATTAGTAATAATTGTATTAAAAATTGTTATAGATAACTTTGGTTGAGACTGTTAAATTATTTTTAAAATTCTATACACATATAATGTTTGGAATCCTAATAAGATGGTTCAAAAACAACAATAATATCAAATAAAAATCAATACCTTACAAACGGTTTGACTTATAAACATCAAAATTGAATCACAAATTACAATTAAATTTTTTTTTAAGACAATCCATAATTACAAGGTAATCGATTACTCCGGGTACCATAAAACTTAAAAAACCGCCAACAATATACATAGAATTTAGAACCTCAAAAATCATTTAAAAATTAACAACTGACTACCAGGCAACCTGTTAAAAGTGAAATTCAAAATATAAAACAAAGCGCAAAAGTTCTTTCATAAAACCAAAAAGTTATAGTTAAATTATTTAAACCTTACTTTTGGAGCAAAAGCAACAACAAAAAAAAAGTATATTCACATAAGTAATAGCTCAAATAAAAAAGTTTGGGAAACTAAAACATATCTCAAATATATACATGAAGGACTACATTATAAAAAAACTATAGCTGAGCTTACAGCTTTATATTTAGGCCCTTCAGGCGTCTAAACTTAAAATTTTTGAAAAAAATATTTGTTCCTCCAACATGTGATATATTGATGAGAAGATTGCTATTTGTCAAGAACAAAACTATATTTCACTTTCTTATTGAAACTTTCGAAATTAGAAAAAAATTCAAAAAAGCGCTGAAAATAATGCATTTCTTCCTTTTTGCGACACGAAAAATCAGATTTCTCCGTTTTGAATTTAACATTATGTAAATGTAAATCATACTTATCTTTAACTTAATATACAAAATCTTTATCCCATGAAACACCATGCTTGATTGACCTTGTTTTAAAGATATATAACACACAGTTGAACCACATGAATAAACTGGAGATTTGTAGTACACACACCTTTTCTATTAAGAAATATAGCAAACTTATAAAAGTTATTAACAAAATATAGAATAAATTTAAAAACACATCCTGGAATTTAATGCAATTAAAAGATCCACACTATGAAATTAATGAAATAATGAAAATTTTCAAAAGTGAATAAAATATGTGTTGTAAAAAAGTTTTTTGAAATACTTTAAGTTGCTACAATAGTGTAAATTACAGTACATAAATAAGTCTTTTAGTATAAATCTGTAGAAAAAATAAATCACAATAAATTACACATTAACAAATGTGAGATTTTTGATTTATAGTAAATTACAACTGTGACTTAAAATTAAAATAATTTGTATATATACATAAAATATAATGTCTAATTTAATTATAAACAACAGCAATTCAAATCACAAAAGTTTATTCTATATGTTGATCCAAATAACAGTGTGGTCAAGCCATGTGAAATCTGCAAATGAAACATAAATGTAAATAAATAGAAAAAAAAAAAATTAAATAACGTACTTTAAATTATATTTTGAATCTAGAATTTTAGTTACCACATAAAAGGTGAATAAACAAATTTTTATATAAGTAATTTATATATTTAAAAATAAACCGTGATCAATTTTTTACTTGTTTTTTATTGTTTAAGTATGTTTATGGTGACAGGATTAGTCAGCTTTAATTCAATGAAATTTAAATAATTTTTCTACATTTGCTGTCCAGAGACACTATGCATGAAATCTGAATTAGTAATTATTCTAAACATAACCCTATATACTTAAATTATTAAGTCATATTTATATATTAAATCATAACCAGTAATAATGTTATTTTTTTATTTTCCTTCTCTTATTCTTTCTATTAACATTCCAAATAGAAAATTACCTTATAATTTCCCTTATTGTGATAGATACGTGAAACTTGAATCAACAATTATTCTCATCATAATTTTACACACTAAAGTCTTAAAGTTTTACTTTTATTTTAGACACAACAAATCATTTTTAACGGAATAAAATGTGTGAACGAATGATAAAAAAATTAATAAACATGAAACATACATAAATTAACTATATAATTTTTTTTACCTTAGTATTTAAGCATATGTCCACTTTCATTTATTTCATATTTGACTTAAATAATGTATTTTTAATATTCTCTATATTAAGAAATTGTTACACACTCCAATATTAATCATTTTTTTAAAACCAATTAATTTTTTCACAAATACCACTCCATTCAATTTCAACAAGATTTATTTTCATATGGCCTTAAAAATGCAAAAAAATATTTAAGGCTTAAAAGTAAATAATAAACATTTCAGCAAAACTGCAAAAAACTCAATTATCGCATTTATTTATAATTGTGCAATGAAATCTATTAATTATACACCAAAAGCACTATTTTCATTTTAGTAAATTTTTCATAGTTATTAACAAATAATACAGATATATGTATCTCACCAATCCTACAAAGTTCTTTTCTACGAGGCATACAACGTCTATGTATTTCAGTTTTTACTTGGCCAACACAATTACAAATAAACAGCTTCACATTTCTTTTTTTTCTTTTACTGCATCGTACGGTTTATACTGTTCTATATTACTTGATTCCTACTTTCGCTTCCATATATTAAATTCTAAAATTGTTTCATGTAAATCATTGAGTATTAACATTTTCACGTAATTTTAATGTTAATTTTATAAAAAATATATATTTATGAATGTGAATTGTAATAATAATTTTACATATGATTAGATACTTTTTTATTGGCTTATAATTTAAAAAGTGATGTAACATAGTACATCGCTTAAAACTATTTATAGAAATATAAATGATTTACCCTTTTTCACATGTAAATTCATATTTGAGCATTTTAATATTATGTTTCTTCTCTAAATGTATTGTACATCTGATGATAAGAAAAAGATACATTATATTTTTCATAATTCATCTACTGACCATATTCATTATTTTTACTTTCTTTTTTACCATTACATTTTTCCGTAATAAAAATTTAAAATGACTATATACACAAACTGTTCTAAACACACATTTCATCACTTTATCAATTATTATTACTTTGTTTATGTTGAATAATTACAAAATTATGTATAAATAAACGCGTAAAATCCATTAAAAGAGCAGAAAAACAAAACCCGATAATAGTACTAAATGGCATCTGAGAATCATTTCAATTTCTGAAGATAGCATTAAAAATTCAAAGAAGTCGATAATTGTTATAAGCAATCGATGTAGTTTAACAATTTTTTCTATCGTATTTTGCAACGATGACGTCACCAAACTTCTTTCATTTCCAATCCTCACTTCCAGCGTTTTAGTTGCTTTTACCTACGTCACACGCAGTGGCATTTTCTCTATAATAAAGCACATCCGTCGTTGCCCGAAATTTAGATATTTTAGACGATTGTCGAGATCTATAATACTGTAGCAATTGATGAGGTTAAAGAATTTAAACACATAAATAATAAGTGTACAATATTAGTCGAAATATTTTTTAAAATAATTAATATGACTTTTTCTAATTGTCCATATGCTTTGGCCACAATTTTGGATATCTATACGGTTTAAAATTGGTTGCTACGATACGTTTTATAAAATAATTGTATTGTGGTAAATAGGAATTAAAAATAGTAATTAAGCTATTTAAAAATGAAGAGTATTTTACAAAAACAGAAATCAGCGTTTAAATTTATGGTATTTATGAAATTACAAAATTCACATGGTTTCATATAATTTAAATATGTGAACTAATCGTATGTATTTATTTTAATTAGGCAATTACGAAATCGGCTAAATTTAAAAATGCGAATAAGGATAGTATATTGACATCGGTAGAGTCGGAAAAATTTGTTTCTAACCTTAAAGATGATTATCAAAAGGTATCATTTTTATTTATACATACTTACGAATACACATTAAAATGTAAAAATTTAAAGATTTTCATTTTTTGTCCAGATTTTAGAAAGTGTAAAAGTAAATAATGAATTGCCGGAAGTTGAAGATAACGTTAAAAAATTATGGTTTGGAATACAAAAGCTGTTAAAACGAAACGCACTGTTAAGAGAAATGTGTTATGCTTTACAAGAAAATTATGCAGTATGTTTCAAGCTTGATTTGGATGCAACATTTGTTATACGTTTTTTACATTATTTATTTTAATTAGCTAATGTGTATACCTTTTCAGAGGCAGTCGCAGCTTTTTATGTAGTTTTTATTGCTTAATTTTTAATTTTTCTCCCCTCGTTTTGTAAACCGAAAATGTGTTTTTCTTCATTTCGTAAGCACTTTTTTTTTTAAATTCTCATTCACTAAAAGCGGTAATAAATTAATATTAAGTAGAAAAATTTAAAAAAAAAAAAAGAATCTATTTTTAAAAAGACAGTGAAAACAAAAGGTTGTAAAATAAATGTAGTATACGAATGTAATGGAGATTGAATGGTGTATTTTGATGGTTGTCCTAATAATATTATAAAGAAGAAATTATTTATTTTTACAAGCTAAAATAGTAATTGTGAAACAAGCATTGGTTTAAATTTTATAATGTGCAGCTAATACGCAGCATTTTATTGTGCACTTTTTTTTTATTTAATGCAGTTATGCCGTGAAATAGAATCTCTAAAACAAAATTAAAGTGGATTATTTAATTTTTGTATTTAATTAGCAAATAAAGTTTGATAATAATAGGTTAAAAAGAACCTAAATCTAGCTAATTTTTATCTTATTTCGGTATAAATTTAAGGGGCCAGCTCTTTCGGGTGTGATCATTTAGGCGCGATCATTGGGCCGGTAGCGAACAAGGGTTTTTACTCAGACTTTTTTACAGGTTACCTGCGGTGATTTTCATTAAACGTTATCATTTGTGTTAGTGAGAAACACGAGTTACCAAATTTATTTCTACATTACCCATTCACTGCTATCAGAAATTCCACACAAAAAATACCGCTCTTCGTTAACGATTTAGTTTTTCCACGTGTATAGCATGTTATATATAATCACAAAACACATTTTTAAATGTTTTTTATTTTTTTGAAATAACGACTTTGGTGTGAAATACAAATAAACAGACTTTTACCATGTAAATTTAGGAGTTCCATTAGCATTAGTAATATAAAACGGATGAAGCTGATTAATATTAATCAAATAAATGCAGCATTGGTTTTTTCATTTTTTTTTTATGTATAGTCAGCCATATTTAAAAAACTATAAGCCAGCAACTCTACGTCATTTGAAGTGTAACATAACTGGATTGAATTTGCTTCTAATATATATATTCGTTATATTTTCTTTTTCATTCGTATCTAGCAGGTTTATTTGGGGATACGTTTATTGAAGTTTCTTCTGTTATCTATAATTTTAATTATATATTTAATTCCTTGACGAAGCTTCAACGAGGTTTCAAAAAAATATCGAAAAAGACAAATAAAGGCGCAAAAATTTTTAAACAAATAAATAAACACATTTATGTTAACGCTGGGTGAGAAATATATACGATATTACAAAGAATAATAACCCTCGTTCGCTACCGCCCGAAAGGACGACCCTAAATTTAACAGTAGATCACATTATTTTTCCCCACTGGTTAAATTCAGCAGTAATACTAAAACGTTTATGCATTGAATTTAATTTATTATATAGAAATTTCAAATTTACTCAGAATAATGGTATCTAATTTGCTATATTTTATGTAGAGAATTTTGTGATTTTGAACGCACACAGAAGTATTAAGTTTTATTAGTTTCTGAACGCAGAAAATATTAAATGAAATATTAAATATTACGTAAAATGCAAAAAAGTAATAAAAAGTGAAAAATATTTAGTGTTTCAAAATACGAAAAATAAAGTAGAGTGAATCGAACAAAATAATTCAAATTACAATTTGGTTCATATAATCACGATTATATTTTTTCAAGTCATCGCTGAATTTCAGTTAGCCTAAAAAACCAATGAGGTCTAAAATGATTACAGGTAGAAGGAACACTAATCACGTTAAAAGTAGCGTTCATTTCTTACAATAGGCGATTTTTAGTCTTTTTGTTACTCTTTTAATTTATTCAATTTCTGAAGGATGATTTTCGATCTAACTGCAGTCATGACCTGCATACTAATTCGTTTTAAGTGCTAGCTTTGTGAAAGGGGGTATTAGTTACTACATCTAACACAAAATGAAATAATGCACGAAGGTTTACTTTTATCGAGTTGATAAATGTAAGGAATTTCATTTGAATTATTAAAACTTCGATAATTATAGAATAATTTTATGAAGTCTATACTTTAATTTTAATTTTTTTATGTTCGGTCAAATTTATTACCAAAATATTTAGGTCAGCTTTGCTCGATTTGCTTTTTTTTAGATTTATCTAATTGTTGTTCGACATAAATTATATAAATTGTAAACATGATAAAAGGTTACAACAACTAGTGGTTTAAATATTTTATGTACATTTTTTGTGTAGTAAATAAAATTAATTTTCTTTTCTTCGCAGTAGTTTTAAACTACTTCTTTGAACTTTGTAAAATACAACGTACAGAAAAATAAAAATATTAGCTATAATCGACATCAACGAATTTTACAAAGATTTCGCTTTGAACTTTATGTACAATTATTATAAACGCTGATTCCAGGTCGCTAATACCCTGGGGTCGAATTTAATGTAGTTTTTGGAATACGTACTTCTCCCGCGGTGCTCCTTCAGATTGGTTCTTTTAATTGTTTTAGCAATCTCTTCATTTCCTGAGTTTTTTTTTTTTTTTGCGAGATTTTGCAGTTTATTTTATTATCGTTTGGAACCTCGCTAGATTTTTTTCGTAATTTCGAAAATAATGTATATTTAAATTTTATTGAAATAATTTGAACTATTTTTAAAATAGTTCAGACTTACAAGTACATTAAAATTTATGTTCGTTTAATAATATTAAATAAATAAATATTCGTTTAGTTAAAAAAAAATTTCGATTTTATTGATTTTATTACATAAATCAACTTCTATCCGAATATGCGTATATTCATATTACTCAAATACTATTCGACGAATTGGTCCGAAATTTTGTAATTTTATTGTTCGTAGAGCGAAAAGGGTCTAGAAGATATTTGGAAAAAATTTAGAAAAATTATTTTTCTCACAGATAATTACATGTTGCACGCTCTAGAGTGGGAGCAGCACAAAATTTACTTGTTTATATACCAGAAAACAAATCATTAATATTAATACCGAATTATTATTATTGTCAATTTTATCATCATTACAATAAATTTATCTTTCAAAAAAAAAGAATTTTTTGCTTGCATAGTAAAACCTGCTTACCTCTGCGTCATACATCATAACAGTGATTGCATATTTTACCCGGATTTTTTATCGAATATTTTATTAGTAATTAAAATAGATGATTTATATTGTTGGTTGCAGCAGAAAAAGGATCCATTGGAACATGATAAAACGGATGTAGCAAAAATTGAAGAAGAAGATTTGTAAGTTTTCATGCTATTATTAGGTTTGGTAAATGTTTGTTTAATTCTGTTATCATGGATGTAATCGAGCTTTCACTAAATCAATTTATCGGTTTCAATATAGTTTTACATTATTTTTATGGTTTATTAATAGGTAAATAATTTAATTTTAATTATTTAATATACTTAGTTTCCAGTAGATATATGTTGTCGCCTTATTAGGATGAATACTGTGCAGCATGATGAACTTTATTTTTATACTCAAATACGGACCATTTTTTTCGGGGTCCTCTGTTCAAAAATAAGCTTTATTCTGAAAACGATAGTCATAACGTACTCGGTGAAATACAGGGTGCGGCAACATAATTTGCTTTTTTAAAATGCGCCACTTTTTTCTACTAAATTTTGTTAAAGAGAAATAATAACAGAAAATCGAAATAAAACTGCAAGGGAAGAAGCATACATATTGCCAATGGGATCAGAGTATGTTATTTCGATTTTCTGTTATTATTTCTCTTTAACAAAATTTAGTAGAAAAAAAGTGGCGCATTTTAAAAAAGGAAGTTATGTTGCCGCACCCTGTATATTTTTAAACTTTTATAATTTTTACTGCATTTAACATTATTGTGTTTAACTTTTGTAGTCAATTTTGAATTATCAAAAAACAAAATTTTTCAAACGTGCGAATTATTTTTTTTGAGCTGTTTCAAAAAATTTGAAATTAAATATCTTAAATTTTTGTAAAATTATTTCATAACGCTCTGATTCGGGCTGACTTTTTCAGCTGTTATTAGATAAACACGTAGAAAGTAATAACAATGGTATTAAGTTTACCATTGCTGTGCTCATGCTTTAAAAGTACGCACAATTTTTGTAGCATACAAAAAAAAATGCACGTAGTTAATGTAAGTCCTAGTGTATCATTAGTGATCAAATTCACGAATAGAATCAGTACGATAGGATATGAAATTTTTTAAAATTTAATATTTAAAATTTTTCTTGGTGCGGCAGTTATAATTGGAGAAAAGTACAAGAAATGTCAAACTAATGTCATAGCTGTGCCTGATAGAATAATACTAGTACAGCTGAAAGGTCTGATGCAAAATATTAACATTGTCCGGGTTTATACACCAACAGCCGATAAATCTGATGAAGAAATAGAATATTTTTATGGTGGGTTGCAAAAGGCTATTAAGAATCTGAAAAAATATGACTTGAATATTATAATGGGGGATTTCAATGACAAAATCGGAAGCGAAGAGGTAACTGGTGTAACTGGAAAATTTAGCCTAGGACAGAGAAATTAACGAGGAAAAAGGCTTTACAATCAAAAACACCTTTTATAAACTCCCACTAGGACGCCTATATACTTGGAAATTACCACAGGATAATAAGAGCAATATTATAAGAAACCAAATAGATTATATTCTAGTTAATAGACGTTTCCAAAGTAGTATGACTCAAGTGAAAACATACCCGAGAGCAGACATTAATTCCGACCATAATCCAGTAGTTGTAAATGTCAGAATTAAGTTCCATACACTAAAGAAAGGAAATAAGAATCAAAAGTTAGGTGTAGAGAAGCTTAAAAACGTTGATATCAGAAATAAACTAATTGGAGAGTTAGAAGTTAAAATACTATCAGTCACAGAGATTAAAACGGAAGACATCGAAAATGTTTAAAATAAAATAAAAGATAGTACCATCAAAGCTGTTGAGGAAGTTATAGGGAAAAATAAATATCAAAAAGGTAAAACGTGGATGACAGATGAAATACTGGAACTAATGGGGAAAAAAAGATCTGCAAAAGTTAAAAGAGATGTGGGAAATTACTTTACTATACACAAGATAATCCGAAAGAAAGTCAGAAAGGCAACGTTGGAATGGAAACAGAAACAATGTGAAAAAGCTGAAGAACTTTTGAAGTTACATGATACTTCAACTTCCATAAGAAAATTCAAAAAATAACAGGAACCACAAAAAAGTCCAAGCTAATTGCTATTAGAAACCAAAAAGGATGAAATAATTATAGATGAAGAAAAACTGGTGGAAACGTGGAAACAATATGTAAAGGACCTATTCAGTGATCAACGACCAGTACTCCAAACAAATACATGTATAGTAAATAGCGAAACCAAGGCCCAGAAATACTACAGTGCGAAGTAGAATGAGCCATCAAATGCATGAAAAATAGAAAGGCTACAGGATGCGATAAAATTCCAGCCGAAGTTTTAAAATGTATTGGGATACCAACAATAACGGTACTTTTCAACAAGATATATAATACAGGTGTTATCCCTCAAGAATGGTTGAAGTCAACTTTTATACCGATCCCTAAAAAATCAAATGCTAAATCATGCTCAGAATTTAGATTAATATCCCTTAATGACTCATACGTTGAAAACATTTCTTAGAGTACTACACGAGAACATTTATAGGAAATGTGAATTACATTGTGAGGATACTCTGTTCGGATTTAGAAAGGGCTTTGGGACACGTGAGGCTCTTTTTTGTATGAAACAACTACTGCAACAATGTTATGATCACTGCCAAGATGTTTACATATGTTTCATTGATTAGGGAAAAAGCCTTCGACACGGTAAAACACTATCCGCTTATCATAATTCTGACAGAAACTGGACTTGATGGAAAAGACATCAGAATAATACAGAATCTGTATTGGCAACAAGAGGCTGAGGTAAAAGTAAATTAAGATCTGAAGACTGAAACACTAATGATCATGAAAGGTGTGAGACAAGGTTGTATACTCTCACTCCTCTTGTTTAACATATATACGTAGAGAAGATTTCCCAACTAAAACTACAGAATGAAAAATTCAGAGTAAAAGTAAATGGGAAAAGAATTAGTAACCTCAGATGTGCAGATGATTCAGTAATTATCGCCAGAAGTCTTCAGGAGTTACAATGTATGTTAGACCAACTCTCTACTATAAGTCAAAAGTACGATATTTGAATTAATGCATCAAAGACTAAATTTATGGTTGTTAAAAGAGGTGATCAAAATGTTATGGGTTATCTAATCGGAAACAATAATTTAATTGAGAGAGTTACACTAGCTTCAAATATCTCGGATCAATAATAAATGAGAAATTAGACGATGACGAAGAAATAAGAACAAGATGTGGAATGGCGAAATAAATCTTCCGAAAAATGAAAAACGCTATGCTAGCTAATGATCTGCCATTCCAGCTAAGACTAAAAGTTATAGACTGTTACGTTATTCCAGTACTTCTGCAAGGAGTTGAAACGTTGACCTTGAAGGCCAGCTCTATTAGACGTTTAGAGGTTACAGAGATGTGGCTTCTTAGAAGGCTATTAAGAATTTCATGGACCGAAAAAGTCACAAATAATAATGTACTGAAAAGACTTGGCGTAGAAAGCAAGCTCATAAAACATGTTAAAAAAAGAAAAATGGCATATCTCGGTCACATCCTGAGAGGTGAAAAACATGACATTTCGTGCACAATATTGCAAGAAAGAATTGATGGTAAAAGACCAGTTGGTAAAAGAAAATAAAAAACATTAAGGAGTGGAGTAACATCAACGATATCGGCTTACCTTTTAAGGCGGCAAGGGAGAGAAATTATTGGGAATAGCCTACACACTGCATAGTGTACCGCATCAAAAGAAGAATATTTTTCTTCGTAAACCAATATTTTTTTCCTTTCATACGTAGATTTTCATTTTTTAAAAGCAACAATGTAAATTCTGTTAACTGTATCTTATCAGTTACTGAAAAAAAGTTCAGAAAAACTGTTCTCAATTTTTTTTTTTTTTTTTTTATTTATTGTCTTTATATTTAGGGAAAAACAAAGCGAAATTGTTATTCTTATTTATAAAATTATTAAGTTTATAATCTTTGTTGTAGCTGGTAAAGTGTTTAGTTTTCCACTTCTAAATGTTAATATGCCTGTGCGATTCATAGAAGATTTGTTCCTGGATCTAATTTGTGCGTGACCTTAAAATTGCCATCTTTACAATATAAGTTAAAAGTATAATTAAGTACGCAATAAATACATATTTCTTTTGTTTAAGTAACGCCTATAAAGAAATATTCGAACACGAGAAGGAGCGTTTGATGAATGAAATTGAAGGTCTAAATACGAAGTTAAAAACATTTGAAGAACGTAGCAGACAAGCGGATACTAAAATAAACGAGCTGGAATCGCAGTTGAAGGAACTGCACGTAGCTCTAGATGTAAGAATATTTATTGTTCGTTTGTGTCGTAAAAATGTTTTATTTTTAATATTGCCAATATCTGAAATACCACACTAAAAATTGAATTGGTTAATACATATATCCGTATGAAAATAATTCATTTTGTGGGTTCCTTTTTTTTTTCTCCGCCATGTACCGTATTTTGGCTAGAGGCATGGGGAAGTATTTAGTTTAAATTTTCAGGTAAAGTTGAGTAGCTTTTAGAAAGGAAAGGATCTTGAAATTTTGAGTGTAGCTATCTGAAAATAAAGATTCTGGAGTTTCGTTAGGGATGTGTAGATTTTTGTTCGGTGAGGAATTTTGAACAATCGAATATAATGTGTTAGATAGAATCGAAAACATTGCATGAGTCATATAACGGTCGAGGTTGTTTGTTTAGGATGTAGCCATGTATTAGAGCGGAGTGACCTAGTCTTAATCTGAGCAAGATAATTTAGTCTCATCTAGATTCTTGGTATGAAGTTTTCTAGGGATCTGTTGTCTTTTTAATGGATTTTAAATTGTTAGAAATTGGGACGAAGTCCCACATTCTTTGAAAGGATTTGTTATAAAGTACTAGTATTTGCTTGCTTTTTTAAGGTCTAATATTGGGATTTGAATATTTGGAATTTGGGAAATTTTCAAGGATATTTTAGCTGTTTTCTCTGCTTTCGCGTTTTGAGAAATGTTGGAATGAAATGGGATCCAGCAGAATATGATTTCTTTATTTATTGCCGAGAGTATTTGAACTATTTCTTGTGAGATTGGATGTTGTTTTTTCATATGATAGTTTTGTATGAATAGAAGCACTGAGAACGAGTCTGTTAATATCAGGATATTACTGAAGGATAGATCTACGCAGTATTGGACTACTAGTTTTAAAGCGCACAGTTCCGTTGAAAGGATGTGAAGTATGGTGGTAGAGAGAATGGAGCAGTGATGCTCTCATGAACAAACGAGCCTGACTACTTAAAGCCATCTGTAAATATTTTTTTTGAAATTAGGATATGTGCTAAGGAAACGGCTATAGTTTTGAATATAGTTGATTGGACTTTCCTAGATCTGTAAGTGATAGATCTAATTTGGGTTTGAGAGAGAGCCATGGTGAACTGATATTCTAGGGAAAGTGTAGTAAAGAGTTATCTTTATTGAAAATTGATTTGAAAAGGTCATCATCGTTGTTGGGAAATAAGGAGTTAAAGATAAAGAGGGCTATTAAAATTTGGATTTGCAAGAATGATGAGAATAGTGTTGGTGGAGATTTGATGCACTCGAATACTCAGCGGAGGTTCTGAAGATTCACTCAGGAAATTGGATATAGGAGTAGTATGGAAAGCGCCTGTGGCTAATCTTAAACATGTATTCTGGATAACATTTAGAGAATCGAGACGAGATTTGGGAGCGGAACCGTGAATATGTGCGCCATAATTGATTATCGGTCAAATGAGCGTTTAGTACAGTTTTTAAAGTGTGGCTCTGTCCGATTCATACGAAGTATTGTGTAAGCAAGATTTTTTAAGAGATTGATTTTCTGCTTTTGAGGTTGTGGAGTCCAGGATTAGGTGTTGTCGAATATGACGTATATCCGTCTGATATTGGAATAGGTGTGTTGTTTAATCGAGTGTTTATGGTTTTAGAACAGTTACCGTGTTTGCAAAAATTAATCGCTTCAGTTTTCGCTTGGGATATTTGAAGTCGATTATTCTGAGTCAATCTTTGTATTTGATCGACTGCTTGTTGAATGTGATTTTCTCCTATTTTAGGATCTTTGCAGTTAATGAACATACAGAAATTGTCTGTGCAAAAGGCTTTTGAAATGAGTAGGGAAGTAGTTCATTGAGGCCTACAATGAAAAGGATTGAACTGAGTATAATTCTAAATTACACGCATGATGGAAAAAACACTTCATTTAACTACCCCAGGAGGTAACCTGCAAAGGAAACCCTTCACCATCTATGGTGCATCTGAGCGTTCATTTCTGGGGAGCTCAGACCAACATGCTTTAAGAAGAATAGGATTGGGCAAACAAACGAAAGAAAATGGGGGGGAACGAATTGTACCTGGCGTTATTCGTGTAATATTTCCGTGGTCCTAAGATGGCCAAAGTCGATAAGAAAAAAAGAAAAAAAAAACTAATAATTAGTTATTTTATTTATCTGATGACTTGCAAAGGTATGGGGCTTACGTTACTTTTATTTTTATTCATTTGTGAATACTTCAACGCAGAATTTTTTATCCAAAATTATTTTTGGCTATAACTAGTGATAGGTGGCATCATGAATTATATTTAATATATATGATTATAATTTTTGTTGCTAAAAAAAGAATTAAAGGAAAAAAACTGATAAAAGTCATAAAAGAAAGACAAAGAATGTGAGTAGAATGTGTTTTAAGAAAATAGTGAGCTTAAGATTATACTAGAATAGAAAAAAAAGGGGGGATTAAGTAGAGAACGATGATGATAAAAACTGATCTAAAACAGTTGTATTGTGATACAAGAAAAGAAAGTGAAAAAAAGGGGCAAAATCTAAAGGCTCTTAGTGAGTTAAAAACTACACATAATTACTAAAAATATTATTTATTCAGAGGCTGCATAATGGTTTTTTTTTTTTTTTTTGTAGAGTAAGTCAAGATTGAAAAAGATAGAAAACTTTTTAAATTAATAATCAGCATGCAGGAAGTAGAGTATTGAAGAAAATTAAAAAAAAAACGTAACAATTACAAATATGTATATAAGTATAAAAATAAGGAATGAAGATTAGTGCATTGTGATGAAAATAAATTTCAAATACGCAAGGGTAATTGGATTTGGGAGATAATAGATTAACGAGTTTTGTAAAAATAATTTAATAATTGTCGTCGTTACACTTTTGTATTTTTATATATACCAAGAATATATTGCATGTTTTCCTTTTTTTGATACATGTATGGTAAATAAAAAAAATATGCGTATTTCTTTTCGAAGTTGTCAAAACAGAATTGTTTTCAACACTTCCCTGCGAAGTGGAGAGATGATCCTTACGTGCTAATAATGTTATACAAATCTTTCATACGCTTCCAATTAGATTACCATAGTTTCTTATATGGCAACTCTTCTAAATCTGTCTCTTACAAATTAAGTCGCCTTCAAAACATTCGCCTTTGGCTTTGTCTCGGACCTTTAAAGTTATCTTCTACCCCAGCTATTCGTACCAAAATCCAACACCTGTCTTTTGTTCATCTGTAGATCTTATTATCATTTTCTCATCAAACATCTTTCCATTTCTTTTTCAAATATCAGTGCCTCTTATTCTTTTATCTTCCATCACTGGCCTTTTTTTCCAATATAATTTCAATTCTATCTTATATTTCTGTTCGTCTTTCCAAATTTTCCCCAGTTATTATTTCCCATCGCAAGTTTCCATTCTTTTTTTACATTTATTCCAAATTGTTAAAGCCTCTAAATATCAGCTTCATGCCACGCTACCTCAAATTCTCTTCCTCTCATATCGTCAGTATGAAGTTTAATAATACAATAAATTCTCGATTTCGCGATCACTTTTTAATTTTAACTGACAGATCGAAGGGTCCTGGCGCTGTTGGAGCCTCATTCTTGTGTCCTTGTTCAACCATTCTCAATCCTTTAAGGGGCTATTCTGGTCTAGAGGCATACATTTTGGAAGTTTTGTTGAGTTTAATAAGAAAAGAACAAAAAACATTTTTAATATCCGTTTATTTTGGAAGATATTTATTGATATTTTAAAAATATATATGATATAATTGGGAGTAAAAACGACCTTTTTTTTTTTATAACTTTTAATTTTTTAAAATAGTACAAATTTGAAATAAATTAGTTAAATAGAACTTGAGATATCATGTCAACCATATTGAAAAAAGAAGTTTTGAGAAAAACACGTTTAAAGTTTTGAGCAAGTTTCAGGAAGCCGCAACAGTTCGAGTCATTGAATGGCACATTATACTTACATTTTGTTAATCGGCGATTCCTGATTCACAGAGTGTGCCTTCTACGACTTCAAAATAGATATTTTCAGAAACTCGCTCTGATTTAAGAACTGTTCTAGCTTCCTTAGAAGCATCAGAAGCTCGTCAATCGGTATACTCAATTCGACTCTTGTTCCGTTTAGTAGCGAACGCATAAGCTTCGGGACCAATAGTAATTCCCATGGCATTAATAATTTTTAAAATTGGTAAAAAGCCTTCATTGAAAATGCGAACAGCTATATAATTTGCAATTTCAGTTGTCCGTGTTTCTGCATGTATATCTGATTTTAATAGAACTTTTACAATCTTCTTTCGACTTGATGTTACTCGACGCACAATACGGATGCGCTCAGGCACATATTACTGTATTAGCTTTCGATTACTACACTCAGACACCAACGCAGTCTCTACCTGATGCGAATGTTCTTCTTACGAACTTGCATGGGAATTTTTGATTTTGGCCGAGTAAGTAACCTTAACGGACTTTATAGCGACGACAAATCAGAACAATGTCTAGGAGATTGTGAATTAATGGAATATCGGGGAATATTTTCAAATTCGAACACCTCCAACAGATAACGCTACAGGTACTAAATCCGTCTCACATTTTACACACAAAAATTAAAATTAGCACTCAAAATGATTTATTTCAAACTGTGAGCAGCGTACGTACAGTTACGTTTCTTGAAGAGTGGAGCTAAATCGAGCTGAATTTAACACTGAACACGAAAAGGTTTTCAAAAAAATACGTTACTTCCACCTTCGGTTAATCGGTTTTTAAGTGTTTGTGGTTACCTATATTTATACTCGTAATTTATATAATGTCATCATACCAAAAATGGTCAGCTCCGATGTGATGGAATTAGTTGCAGCACCACCAAAATAGCTCTATAACTACATAAATTATTGGAATTTTAAAATTTTCTCTCGAGGGTATATTCTTAAAGGTCTAAACTTTAAGAATATACAAAAAAAAAAAAAATGATTTTTTCAAAATTCTGGACCAAAATACTCTCTTAAGCTTCCTTTATTTCGTTTTATCCTTACTGTTAAATCTATTGCCATTCTGCAAGCCGGTACTTATATTTTGTCCTTCGGAGGTATTTCAAATTCCTTATTGTTTCGGATTCTCTAAACGTTCTTCCAGCGTTAGCCCCGAATTCTTTTTCTTCTTCTAATGATGCCGTCATCTTTTCTAATCGTTCTCTTCTCTATGATCTATCCTTCTCAACGTCTACACAGACTGTCTTCCTTTGGGTTCCCGTTCATTTAGGCATTGACTGAAACGCGGCGGTCGACCTCATTGCTAGATCTGCAGCTTCTAATGGGTGTTTGACCAGAATTCCATCTCACACTATATTCTTCTATCTAATCCGCCACCTTAAGCTATGTATATTTCGCTTTTCGCTAATCCTCATGATTTGTATCGGTTGTTTAATCTCCTTCTCATCCTGAGTTCTATTAGTTCCCTCGTCTGCGTTGGCTTATAGTTACTAAACTATTTCGCCTTCGTTTCTTACACAGTCTAGCGTCGTGAAATTAAATCTTGTAAACGAATCCTCATAAAGTTAAAATTTTGGATAAACATCAACAGTCTTGTAAAACAGGCTTTAGAGAAATTCTTGTATATTGAGTCCACCTTCTTTATCAACTCCATTATATATTAATAATTCTACTAATTTGGTACAATTGAAAAATAGTTCTGTTGGAATTCAACAGCAGATTTCTATCGCCTGACTTAAATGTTGGTATAATTTTACTGGCCTTGAGATGCCAAATCTTTTGCTTAAGTGCATTTTCCTTTTGTCCATTGCATACTGAAGGTTTTTTATTATGTTTGTAACACAAATCACGTGTTTTTCGAATGTTATGAACTGAAATAACTTGTTTTTAAGTAAAATTCTGAACATACATCTATGTAGATAAATCCACACCTGTTTGTTAATATTTATAAACATAAAATAAATAAATACATCACTAAAAAACAAAAATAAGTATAAAATAATTTACTTTAATAAATTACGATAAATACCTCATTTTAAGGAAACATTTTTAGGCATAGAACAACATCAGCTAACAATACAGAATGTACTCAAATAAAACTAAAAGCGCATTTTTTAAATTTCATTTGAATACCCCCTTTATTTTTAGCTGATGATGGGCTATGCCCGAAAACGTTTCTTTAAATTAAGGTATTTATTTTAATTTATTAAAGTAAATTATTTTATACTTATTCTTGTTTGATATTGAGACATTTATTTATTTTATATATGTATATATGTATATGCGACATAAATTACAAAAAATATCATTTTATCGTAGGATCAAACTAGTGAAACGAATAAGGAACGTAATTTACATTTGAATTTGGAAGAAGCGACTAGAGAGCAGAAAAAAGAAATAGAAATAAAAACTTGCGAAATTTCAAGTCTAAGTAACCAATTAACGAATTCCAAGCAACAAGTTCATGTACTTAAAAACACTATTAACGAACAAAAGGTATGTCAGTGTTACGATATTATTCAATTTGAAATTTGGAACTCCTTCATATTATCTGTGTTAACATGCAGTTATATTATTATTTTTATTTTTCTTATTTTTGTTATCCGTTTGAATAGCGGTTTCGAACTCGGTCGAAACATGATTGCCCTTTTCTCTCCTATTCATTCTATTCATATATGTGTTTGCTTAAAATTTATTTGGAAAAATTGACACTAATCCAGAGTAATTTTAGTTGACCGATTAACGGTTTTACTTTGACTTTTAATTCTGTTAATATAATAGTCACTTATAAGCTAAATTTATTTATTTTTTTTTTGATTTTTTCGTATTGAACTTGCGCTCACGCATGCGCGTACACATATAATCACACACACGTATATATATATATATTAATTACAACGTAATTCTTAGGCTACCCCCCATTCGAAAAAATGTCTCAGAAAAATGTCCCAATTTTATGTAACGAAAATGTAACGAAAAATATAACGAAAAAATGAATTAATTTTATATAATGAAAGTTAAATGTTAGGATAGGATTTTTGTGATTATGTTATTTTTTGTGTGTGTTGATGCCAGTAAGAATTACGTTGTAAATTTTGATAATTTTATACAAAGTATTGAAGAGAAAGAGACAGAAATGAAAGCAAGAGGGGTCAAGGGGCACAGCCCCTTGCGAGGCCAAAATGGCCGAGTTTATATATATATGTCGATAAAATATCGAATGCGGAAGTTTTTAGTCGAGCACAAGAAAATAGGTCACTCTTGAATACGATCAGGAAAACAAGGCTGAAATGGATAGGTCACGTATTAAGACATAATAGCCTACTGAAAGACATCATAGAAGGAAAAATACCAATGCGCAAACCAAGAGGAAGACCAAGGCAGACGCTGATAGATACAATCAAGAAGGAAACAAACATTAAGACATACGCAGAATTGAAAAGGCGAACAGCGGATAGGAATAGGCGGAGGACTTGGACGATAGGGGCGAACCAGTCAAACGACTGAAATACCAATTTGATTGATATATACTGTAACAGGTTGTCAGGATTTCAGTTATGGACGACTGGTTCTTCTGCTTCTTTTTTTTTTTGGCCTGAAGGAAACATCCATTAGGCCTATATGTTGAAATTGGTTCAGTGTACCTCAAATGCCATAAAAAAATTTTCAAACCAGAAAGCAAAAAAAAAAAAAAAAAGACGCCCTCAGTAAAGAATAAAAACTGTGTAAAAGAGGAGAAAACAAAAGGAAAACATTGCACTGTCATTTAATTAAATAAAAATCTTAATGCACAGAAAATTGAATAGCGCTACGGAATCTCATATTGGCAGCACAGGGAAAAATACAAAGGAAACCCAACAAAGGGAGAAGACTGGAAATGATAACATCAAATCTGATTAGAAAAACATTTCAGAAAACAGTGACGCATGCCAGAAATCGGATCATAGAGCTGCGACGACGACTAATACTTGATTACTTTATACAATAGGGCGGAAATATATTGTTAGCTATTAGTTCAGCCACGTGGGCATGTCTACGATGTCGAATCGACAGAAATTGAATATTAAATGGCTGATATCCTCTCTTAAATTATTATTACAGGAGTGATTGAAGCATATCGAGCAAGAAAAGTCAACATCAAGAAATTTGAGTTCACCCTAGAATGCCCCATACGCATGCAGCAAATAATGGTTACAAAAGTGCTTGTTCGATTGACGGGCAATGTGGTGGGAATCGAATAAAACCAGGAGGAGGGAGCGAAAGTAAGACCAAGTTGCACGCAGTAGTACGATCTACCACAATGAAGACTTCCAGAAATATATGTTAACCGGTCGTCTCTATTCTGCTTCTTGGTATGTGCATCTAGTCAGTTAAAGGAATGATATATGGGAAAATAGCTCCATTAAATGCAGCGTTTTTTACCGCAGCGCCAGTTACGCCTTTTCGGAGGCCATTTGAACCATATTTTCTATTTCAGTCGATTAATTTCCTGCTGCGGATGATCACGAAAAGAACTTAGGATTTAAGATCGATATTCGCGTAAAACATTCGGCTTTTAAATACAAAAAATTTGTTATCTTTTATTATATTTTTTTTATTTTGCTGCAGACGCAGCTATAGTACCTCTCGTAGAAATGCAACACCTGTCTCGCCCATAGACGGAGAAATAACCTCGGTGCCGTTTGATGATTATTCCGATATTGACTACAAAAAAAACAAAAAAAAACGACATAAAACCTTTATGATTAAGACTAAATACGATCTTACGTTTGATGCATGATGATTCGTTATTAACTACAAAGGCGTGTGTTATTCTACACGGCGGTTAATTGAGCTGTTATGCAATGTATAATGGTAATATATTTTATAAAATTCAAAAATACATTATAGATACTGTTGTCGGCCGAAATTTTAAACTAACGGATTTATAATTTACACAAAAAAACCACAAAGATGATTAAAAGAAAACAAACAAATCTACTAAATTCTACTCTTTATTAATTTTGCACACAAATTAACAAAACACAACTTTTACAAATAACAAATATATATATATATATAAAACGATACAAACGCTTTATATTTTCTTACACTTAAAGGAGACATATTTCTCCCGCAAACAAAACACACAGTGGCCGACGCCAATTCGCTACATACACGTCTCTACAACTAAAACTACCTGATGCCGACCGCGACAGCCATGCTGTCCTTAAAAAAATACCGACGCTATCCTGACAATATGGCGACCTTTTAAATTTAGGCGCTAGCATACAAATTATCAAATAAAATAAATATATGAATATTGTGGTCAAAAGATAAAAATAATTATTGAATATAAACGGACCTCGCTACGAAAAATTAAAAATAAAATACGGGGGAAAATAAAAAAAAGTATTAAAAGAAGTAAATGAATAGACATAGGGAAGTGACAGCGAAAAGCGGAAAGAGATAGCTAAGTCGGAACAAAAAGGGGAAAAAAATGACGACAACAGATACTAACACAAAAAAACAACGGCCTCTTATGGTTTGCGTTTCGAAACACGTTATGTATCGACCACTACATTAAACAACATATGTAGATGCACATAAATGACGGGAAATAAAATAAATGTAATTTATGCGCCGTAAACTAATTTCTTGCTAATCCTAGCTACGAATACTTCATCAGGTATGAATGGAATGAACGTTCTGCTCCGAAAATTACGTCGGACTAGAATTCCTTTTGTTTTTACTTCTTCAAATGAATTGTATTTTTCCTTCTTTGAATTTGCGATTTTTTCGATGGGATTATATTCCTAAATTTACTTCGTAAATTATAGAACGTGTAAGTGTGGAGGATATTTATTTATTTTTTATATATACACTGTATATCACATTTAATAAGCGTGCATTTTAACAATATGTTATGAATAGAAAACCAGATTTGTCGTTCCAATTAGTTATTTCTCTTCTACACTTATTATATTGGACACTTAAGACAATAGTAACCTAGTTGCTAGAGCGCTTGACTTCCGATATGGAGGTCACGGGTTCGATCCCGAGCGACGACGAACTTATTACAAGAATTAAATAAATAAATAATCACTAATAATCACGTGGAAGGCAATGGCAAACCATCACGTTCAACATCATATGCGCGCTAGGTCAGTACACAGCAGACCCACACAGAACGGACTGCACTTGTAGCGCGATAACAAGCGGCTACAATCAGTTCCGAATGTAGTCTTGCGTGTGTACACCTGCGTTGCATATAATAATTGCCTAGTACACTACCTATATCTGTACAGCTGAGATGTACGAATAGGTAGTCGCCGACGCTCAGATATTAAAATCAGCAGTGTATGCTCTGTTTTGTCGATGATAAGTGAGGCTGAGCAGAGAAAAAAATTTGTTAATAAATAATAGAAATAAAAATCAGCTAATTATTTCTAGCTAAATTAGACTAGTAAAATCTTTAGTATTCTCGATATTTTTATATGGTGCTGAAATCTGGACGATACACCGGACTGAACGCGGGTACATTAAATATTTCGAGCTTTGGTGCTGGAGATGAATGTTACGGGTCCCATGGACGGCTAAGAGAAATCAATATTAATGGAGGTTGGCGAACCAAAACGTCTATTAACGGGAGTACTTCCCAGAATTGGACGGTTTTTCGGCAATGTGGTCCGGGAAAATGGACTAGAGGCGTTCTTCGTCGAAGGAAAACCGTATGGAAAACGAGGTTATGGCCGTATACCTCTAAGATGGTCAGATGGGATTCGAGAATTTACCGGGAAAAGTTTCAGTGAATATGTTCATGAAATGTGCAATAGAGATAGATGGCGTAAACTGCTTATCCAAAGACAGTATTTCTGTGTCACGATGTCCATTTTAAGATTAATTTAGCAAATCGCATTTGGTCTGCCGATGTTCGCGCATCACTCAAAAACTACTGGATGAATTTCGATTAAATTTTTTTTAGTTGTACTCCTTAGAAACAGAAACTTTGATGATATTAAGTATTATTTTTTTTCAAGTAGTAATTCTTATATCACTATAAAGCATTTATTTCAATCATTTATTTATTCCTTTCTTAGATTGGAAAAACGTTGAGATTATCAGAAGGTATAAAAATATAGTAATCTTTCTTAGCACTCAAAAGATGCTAAACGAATGAGATTATCTCGGTCCGCTGTAGAACGGAAATTTCGGCGTGATGCTAACCAAACGCAATCACAAATTCACTCCGATGTTATCGTATAGCTGCCTTGGTCACATGGAGATAAAAGTGGCTTTAACTATAATGTATACATTAAGTACGTCGATTATGGACATATTGGCGCAATGGCAGAAGTATATTCGCATTGTTATGCTCGGAAATGGAAAGGAGAACCAAAAGGAATATGTTGGTTTGCCTCCAATTCAGAAACCCCCGGATCTACTTAACGCACCATTGAATGGAGACCACTCGAAATCGCAGAATTTTCTAAATAATATAAGAGCCTACAAGGGCGCTTTTCAAATGACTTCATTTGGAGCGAATCAAGTCACTGAAGGCTCATTCATGCCAACATTTAAAGTACAGCGGCAAATCTACCACCTTATTGGCTCTCTGTTACCCACTGATGTGTTTAACTTTTTACAAGTTTATTTTATAGCCGATTACGCTGAACAAGCTAACGTTAGAGGACAGCACATTGCTAACTTAGATTCTGGTGTTATTAATGGACTGCAGGAAATTCTGTACGGCATAAATCTATATGTTAATAGCTTTAAAACAGCTCTAGAGTATATGCCTGATGATGAGAGCAATAATTATAAATTTGTCATTCACGCTGATAAAAAACAATTATACAACGCACCAACGAGGTAGCCGTGTTACTGAAATGTGATAAAGGGGATATCATCTTGCATATGCATAATAATAGTTTTCAAAGGATTAGTAAGACGCATCGTTCTTATGATGCCCTACAATACCCACTCATATTTTGTGGCGGAGAGGATGGCTATAATTTCGCAATATATTGTGTTGACCCTAATATAGGTATTCCTAATCAGAATAAAAAAATATCTGCTATGCAATTTTACAGTTATCGGCAGACCTTTATCATTTTATTTATATTTCTCGCACGGTCAACTGTATGTCGCTTGCTCTTGCGTTACTAATCCGAATAATCTATATATTTCAGCTACAGAAAGAAAAACGGAATTATATTTTCCATATTTAAATTGTAACGGTTATACATACGCATGGTTAATTCTCTTATAGTATATACGCTTCTGAGAGATTTTTTGTTCATTCCGATATTTGTATGAAGTGTCGGAGTACTATATTCAATCCACAATTTGGATAGATAGAAAGTTAAATTTATACAGTAAATGTTTATATACAAAATAGTTATATATTAATAACATTTCTGTTCGTTATTTTATTATTTTTAATTAGCTTACGAATGAATTGCTAACCCAGAATAGTAACCACATTAAGCAGAAACTGCTGAAGGTGCAGGAAGAATATAATTCACAGACTGCTGTATTAGAGGATATTACCCAGAAATGTGCTTCTTATATGAATCAGATGAAAGTAGGTTTTTTTTTCTTTTTTTTTCTTTTTCGTTTATTTATTTATACGATTATCTTTTTTTAATATAAATATTTCGATATTTGTTTTCATATATTTTTGTCTAAAAACTTAATCGGTAATTTTTATTTTTCAATTTTGAAGTATAGTAGAAAATTAACCGCTGACTGGTATAATAAAAATAGAAGTAATTTTATGTTTTACATAGATGTACGAAGATAACGCAGCTCGAATGTTGGCGGAAGTAAATAAAATAAATAAACTGAAAGAAACATGGCAGAAGAGAATACAAAATTTAGAAAATCAAAAAAAAGATTTAATATCGGAAAAAGATAAATTACTGATAAGTTTATCGAATTTATCGAAAGAACTAGAACGAGAAAGACAACTTGTTAGCATTGAAAAGAAAAGATATGAAGAAATTTTTAGAGAAAAGGATGCGATTAATAAATCCCATCAACGACTTTCCGGTAAACGTTTAATAAATTACCACTTAATTTTCGTAAACTATTAAGGTTTGTTGAAAATTTATGATTTTTCCTCCCGAAATCTCTCAGATAGGGAGAAATGACTTTTTAGTAAAATAATGATCTTAATTGATTTTGGACATTAAAAACACATAGTAGTTTAGAGTTGGCTACTAAATTAGAGGTGGTGAGCTGAAGATTTGTTTCGTTCTAGACTCGAGTTTAACTAGCTTGAAATAATTGGATATTAGAGAAATCTGGGAAAATAAAGCAGTTAAGAAAAAGGAATCTCTTTAGATTCATTAGACTTTCTACATTATGAACCTTAACTTCATAGTTCCAGACGTCCTGGCGGAATTATAGGACTCACTTAATTGGATATTAAAAGGTCAAAAAAAGTAATGTCTAGAAAATCCGTAACAAATATTGTGATATTCTAAAAATTAAATGAATTATCGCCATCATGATTGTTGATAATACTTTGTTTTTATGGTTTTTAATTAATGCGATCGATGGAAATCTTACGCCACATGCCGTTGCTTATGCGTATCTCTGCAGGGCTTACGTGCACTGCATAATTTAAATGAAAATTCTCATTAAGAGAAACTTTTTCTATAATGGAAAAAAGCAACGATAAATATAATAAACGTTTTATTATTTGGCGTTTGTTAAAATTTCATGGAGTTCTTTATAATTAACTGTAATTTATCTATTTTATACCAGAAAATTATACCTGTCGACTTCTAATTGATTTCTAGATAAAATGTAAAATACTTTTAAACCAATGCCGGAATAATATGTACAGTTGGGTCACATTAATATTCGGATGTCGAATTTAAAAATGAATGTACAGTTCAAAAATAGAAAAAAAAATCTTCTTTTTGATTATGTTCTCTTATAACAACAAACTAAGCGTGTACATAAAAAAGAAATGAAAATTTTCACGTCACATTAATGTTCGGATGAAATTGATGAAATTAAAAAATTTCTTAATATCGCAAAATCGATACTTACTATGACAGCCTTTTGTCAGAATGGCAGTTTGCAATCTACGCCGCATTGAAGAAATCGCTCTTTGCGGATAATCAACCGGAAGCTTTCTTCATTTTTCTTTTAAGCACTTTTAATTCAGGTTAGTTGTAATCGGCCATGCACATTGTTTGTTATCTATAAATAGTCCTATAAGATTTTTGTGGAGTTACAGTGTGGAGCTACAGTGTTTCAATATAGAAGAAGGATTCTCGAGTTTTGTAACTTTTATGTTCCGAATCGTTGTTTCCATGATAAAAATCAAACGATTCCATTATTTGTAGCTTTTACGCATTCTGACGTAGATTGTTCCTTAAAATTAGTCATGAATGTCACTGCAACTCTACGTTATACGCCACAAAACGCCCTCATACCATAATATTACCATCTTCGCGTTTTACAAACGCATTTAAATTCTTAATTTGTAATTCTGAATTTGTTTGCGCCGCACTTGCTGCATGCTGTCACTTCCCTGGAAACATTAAATTTTGACTCATTGCTAAAGATGACATTTTTCCAGAACATTTCATTATTGAACTGATACTTTTTTTGCAAACTGAGAATGCTTTTTCCGGTTAATTGAAGTGATAAACGGTATTCGGATAATAGTTCACGAACTGTAGGTCATATTTTGTATAGCTTCACTTTTTATTTTGGTAGAAATTGTTTTACCTTTCCTTGTGTATAGACCCGTAATAAATTTTGGTGCGTTTACTTTTTCATTTTTCTTCTCTGATTAGCTTTTTTGCAAAATAGATACAATTCCGTTTTTTTTTTTGTTTTTTTTTTTAGCAGCAAAGATTGTCATATACGGTACTTTTTGAAATGTTGAGTACTCTTTAAATTTTTTTATTACTAAAAATTACTACTTGCGCAGTTCAAATGAAGTATCTTAATTTTCACGTAACATTTACTGCACTTTTATATTTATTTCCGAGTTTTCAGAATGAAATTAATACTGCTAAAGATAAAGGTTCCTACAAGTTAGGGCTGACTAGCGTTATGTAGTTCAGTATTAGGTTTTAAGACCTTAAGAAAACCAAGCCAACAACGCGCCATTTTGGCCATGCCCGAATATTAATGTAATGCGTGAATAATTTTTGTTTTCTTTATAGCGGAGTGGTGCGTTCAGCATTTTTTTTTTTCAAAAATTATTTTTATGTAAAGATTCGAGAGTTTTTTTTCTTGTAATTAAATCAACAAAATTGATGAAAATTTGTTTTCCCCGTTTTTTCTTGAATACATGTGTATATTAATATTTGTCATTTTTACGCTAAGGGGATATGGAAAATCCTGTAAATTTTTTTTTATCGAGCATCCCGTATTGGTTATACTTATAAGACTTTTATTTCATTTTGTTTGAAAACAATATAGTCAAATAGCACCAATTCTTCTATAAAAATTGCAGAAGATTATCATATTGGGGTCTAGCTCTGGTGTCTTTATGGTGAGGTCCAGTTAATTTGTTTTATAGGTTTTATCGCAAAACTTACGATTAACTAAACCTGCCATTACTTAATAAACACGCAAAGCACACAAAACTTTTACTACAATGTAAAATGTAGTTTAATTTTGATCAACTGATAATGATATAGTCTGTAGAGGCTTTTATAGTTTTTGCGGCAGTAATCCGCTCCTTTTGTGCGCACAATAAGCGAATTTGGTTTGAGTAATCAGCATAATGTTAGAAGTAAACTAAGATATTAGTGGAAATGATGAGTAATAATGAAATGTTGTATAACGATGCGAAGTTGACAGAAAAAGTAGTTAAACTAGTATCATGCTGTAACAGAGGCGGAAAAATATTGTTTTCTATAATTTCGTTTATTTTCAATATTATCTACGATATGTTCGAATCAACTGAAATACTTTTGTATTTTTAGGTAACTGCTAATTACTTTTTTTTTACATGCATGTATATGTGTATTATACTATGATTACTGTGATTAACCTATGTTAGTCCACTGCTGGACGTAGGCTTTCCCAGTTTTTTCAAGTTATTTCTTTCCCTTATTGGTTTTCAGTTTTAGCCTTTATTTTAACATTAATTTAATGTTTATACTTAATTTTTTATATTTTTGTCTTCTAGCGCTATCTTAATTGCACACTTCTTTATTGCCTCAATTATGAATTCTCTGTTTCTTCTTTGATCTGCATTAATGGTGTGTTCTGTAGTTCCTGTTTCAGGTCATCTTGATAGCTTATTATATTTCACAGAAATTTATCCGGATCTACCCTCGTTATCTATTTTGGCCTATGTTTTTAAGGTAATTTTCAATTTACTTCTTAACAGTCTGTGATCACTAACATATTAACGGTGTTCACCACTGAATTATCGGACGCTATATGTAAATTATTAAAAGATGATATGTAGTCGATTTAATTTTTGTACCTGAAGTCTCGAGGCTTCTCCATGTTCATTCGCGCGTTTTTGTTTTTTTAAAGAATTATTCACAGCATATAGTCTCTATTTTAGTTTCGAGGAAATCAGCTAACATTTCTCTTCTATCATTTCTATTGTCTACGTCGTATCCATTGACTGATATTTCTCTTGCATCGAGACGGGCTTCTAGTTTTGTATTGAAGTCTCCAACTAAGATTGTGTATAGGCATTTATCCCTTTCTAAAATATTCTATAAATTTCCACGTACAAGTGTTTTACCTTCGTCTTTATGTATTTCCGATGGAGCACATGATCACGATCGCGATATGACTATATCAAACCTACTGTTGAGTGTAGACACTTCCTGGCGAGATAAATTGGCCTAATCTCTCGCCAAGCAAACTGGGATACGCATTTTATACCTGCTGCCAGGTTTTTTCAGGGTAATTAATTTTTTTTCGCGACGCTGATGAAGACGCTGGTGTAGACGCAAGACTACACTCGGAACTGATCACAATCGCTTGTTATCGCGTTGCAATGCATCCCGCGCGTGCTACTGTATACTATACATCAACTAACGCGCATATGGTGGAATAAGTCGTGGCTTGCCATTACCTTCTATATGATTCTATTAGCGAGTATTTAATTTAATTTTTCGTAATAATTTCTGTCGTCGCCCGGGATCGAACCTTCGAAACTCCCGTAACGGAAGCCAAGCGCTCTAGCAACTAGGCTATCGCGACGCGAATACTTGCACTATTTTAAACTTCGGGTTTTTTTTCTGGTCAAATTGTGATAGATGCTATTCTGTCTTATATACCAATACATTTTTCAAACTTTTCGGTCCATTTTTGTTTAACAGAAATCCTACACTCCTTTTATATGTTGGCTGATCTTATCTTGTGTAATATAGCGCCTGGATTTCAATTTTGCCGTCTTTTCACCTCTACT
Organism: Icerya purchasi; assembly: GCA_039619475.1. Taxonomy (NCBI): domain Eukaryota; kingdom Metazoa; phylum Arthropoda; class Insecta; order Hemiptera; family Monophlebidae; genus Icerya; species Icerya purchasi. The sequence continues at coordinate 317,987,079 of CM077116.1, read as the reverse complement.
TTTGACTTTACTTAATCTCAGGGTATCTCGTTTTATCTCTTTTCTACTTCCTCTTCCAGTTCTATCAGTTGGTTTTTTGTTCGATAGGGTTTGAGCATTGTAGGTATCTATGTACATTTACAGATTCTTTCTTTGGTCTTTCGTCATATTGCGAGGTATTTTCTTTATTTTTTTTATCTGGTTGTTGCCTCTTTTTTTTAATATATATATATTATATGTGTATATTAGGCGGTAAGAAGGCATGTGTCGAATTAAGTTGCTTAGCATGGCCTTGGCTGCTACAGGCCTCCTTATTTCTTACTGGCGTATTTAAAGGAAATAGCCTAGTCTTTTGTGGCACGTTGGAAGGTGCATTTTATTCCTGCTGCCTGATTAATAAATTGAATGGATTTTTGCTGTTTTATCAAAATTGTTATTAATCTGAATTGTGTTAATTTTGGATTAGTTCAGATTTAGGTTCTATTTATGTTCTTATTTTCTTGTTGATAGTGTTTTGTTAATTTTTTTTATGCAGAAACAGGGGTAGTAGTTAAGCTGTATTATTCTACTTCCTATCCCCTTCGTTTATCACCTATAAGCGTATACCGCTCTCGACTTAACAGCATCACCACGAGAAGGTGTGGCAAGATATGAGATGTTAGGGTTAATGCCCAACTCTGTCGGCAGTCTATATTGCGCGTAGTATTTCATGAAGCCCAATATATGTGTATATATATATATATATATATGTATTTATGTATATGAGCAGAGGTACTTAAGATATTGGTTGGTAACGTTTATTTGAAATTTTGTGTATGCTGTGCGAGAACACATCATACATTTACTCTACACATCTACAATCTATAAATAATTTTTAGTATTTTTTCTGCACTCTCTCTACACTTAAAAATATAAAGATATCGTAAATTCTCCAAATTCGCTGTTCGGAGCGATTACAGTATCATCTGCTATGGGAAAGTTATTAGTAAAATAGTAACTTTTTTATATGACCCAAAACTTTTTGCCCGAAATTTGTTTAAAAACTAATGGCCACGATTCTTTATCAGTGTAAGCCTTGAATCACATGAACTAGAAGTAAATGTTATCATTTATTCAAGCGCAAATGTATTACTAGAAATAATCTATATTGCTACAAGTAAAAAAGCAGAAACTTGTCAGTAGAAAAAACTGGGCTGCGAGAAAAAAAAGTATAATCTTTACAAAATGTTTTATCATTAAGAAAAATTTCAAATTCTTTAGATAAAAAACTTCTAAAATTCGAGAATTAGCATAGCTTTTCTGCGTATTATGTTTATGATACCTTTAAAATAATTAAAAAAAATATGAATTTTTAATTTACATACGCTAGATGAAAGAAGTAACTTTTATATCATTTTGTGGCATTAACAACTTTAGTAATTTTTAAGAAATCGTGAGAAACAAACGAAAAACAAAATATTAACCTGTAGAATTCCTTTCCGTTTTTACAGAACCCTAAAAAGTAGTTTCCACTCACAAACTTGATAATAATAGATTTATACGCAACGATTAGTAAAAATTGATATGAAAAAGTTTTAAAAAACGTTAGAGCTTCTGCGAGCTATTATAGTTTTTTTTTTCAATAATGGAGTGTACCACCTATAAAAAGTTTAGGGAAATATTAGAAAATCTATTTACCGCTTTTGTATTTGTGCACTGCATATTCGCAATATTTATGCGTCGAATTTTAATTGTGCGAAATAATGACTTCTAACGTTATCTATTTATTATCTATTTACTAATTTCTTGTCTTATTTATTTTTATAGCAACAAATGATGAACAGATGTGTAAAATCAAATACGAGACTCAAATTAAAGATCAACTGAATATCGAAATTAATAATCTGAATACTGAAATGAATAAGAAAAATGAGATAATTTTATCAATGGAAAAGGAAAAAGAAAAGTAATTTTTTTTTCTGTATTCTAATCGTAATTCGGTTTTAAAATAAAAGAATGTGTGAATTCTAAGAAGAAAAAAAAGAGAACTAAAATGAATTATCAGTCATGGCCGGTGGGCGTATCATGGAATTCTGTTGAAGTATCTAGCGAGTGAATTAAAATTCAAAACATAAAAAGTAATCGTCGTATATGTGGAATTATGTCAGTTATAAATTATATTGCCCTTATTCAAATTTCTTTATTATCACTGGAGACGAAGAATAATTCAACGAGGGGATCGATAAAGAATAACATTTTCGAGACTATGAAGTAGGAAAGAACTCGGTGGTTTAAACGTAAAGTCGAAGAATTTAATATGATTTATAAAGGAGAAATATAGCTTACCGTTTATGTTGACATTTTTTAGTCGTTTTTGTTTCAGTCAAAAAAAATGTCTAAAATTATTATTTAATTTGTTAGCCGAGCTATATAAATTATATCAGTAATATTTTGTATTTATAGCATTTGAATTTATCATATAACCCTTATTACTTTTTTAGTCGCCGAAAATTATATATCTAAAAAGTATGAATTTCATTATTTTTTTTTCCCGATCAATCAATGTTTATTATTATTATTATTATCATTATTGTTGCACAAGGTCCACAGATGCGCTATAATGCGCGGGTAGTGGAAAGTAATACAATTAAAGAAATATGTAAGTATACATGAACAGGTACGTAGTAAAATAAGTAAAATTAGTTAACAAAATAAATGAGCGGAAAATAAAGTAAAACGCAGCCTACAATTTTAAAAGTATATAAACATGAACAGGTACGTACTGAAAAAAGTAAGATTAATTAACAATAGAAATGAGCAGAAAAATGAAATGCAACCTGTGATTTTAAAAGAAAGAAAAAGAAAGGGGAAGAAAAAAAATAAAATAAATGAATAAATAAATAAATAAAAGTAAATAGAAGACAAAGTAGCAAATTGATGGTCCACAATTATAAATAAGCGAATGAAAATAGTATTAATAAAAATGAGGATATATATATATGTACACATTCATACACAGATTATACATACATATATATACACACCGCACATAAACCTGTACATATTGTTTTGACTATAAATATACATCGAACTAAGAGTTACATATTAACAGTACAAAACGCCAATACATGTTCCACATACATATGTGCCCATTTATACATATATACATATACATGGATTCCACGAACAAGTATGTACATCCGTACACGCACACCCACATATAACATTCATACAGACTATACATACAAAACCCCATGTACTCGTACATACCCTAAATATGACTAATAATAACAATAATCAGAAAGGGATACATGTTGGCTGGATAATCAATTAATTGTAATGTGGTTATTCTTACATCTTAAAAATTATCCCTCATTGAGACAAAATGTACCAGCTTTTTATGTTTTTTTTTATAATTCTGTAAGTTGGTTTTCACTTCGGTCGTTGGATAATTATAAAGTAATAGTCCCTTATATGCTGTTTGCATTCGTGTATGGGATTTATTAAACCGCTGTCTTTTCTCCTCGTTATTCTGCTATGTATTTTAATGCTAAATAATAATTCTCTATTTTTACAAACATAATTAAGTAGCTGGATTTCATATAACTGTTTTACAGTAAGTGGCTGGATGTCATGTTGTCTGCGAGCGATTTTGTTTAAGACAACTTTAAATAATGCCCTTTATGTAGATTTTCTAGTAATCTAATTATATATTGAGCACCCCCCCCCCGTGCATAATACTATAAGTCAAGATTGGTTAATATAATGTCATGTATAGTCTATATAATTATGTATGTATAAAATGTTGTTTCAAATAAAGTAGAACAGAAAATTCATTTTTCAGAGTTTTTTATTCAGGTATAACTCTACATGTTTATCCTAATATAACTTACTATCTAACATAGCCCCTAAATATTTCAATTTATAAACTCTTTCAATGGGGGAGGTGGTATTCAAATAAACTTTTTAACTAATTTTATGATTTGCCCATTTATAACAATTTTGCGCGCTACAAAAATATACCCGAGATAAGTGTAATTTATGGTTGTGAAACTGTTTCAAAATTTCGCAAATTCTTCAAGTTATGTTCAGTAGTGGGAATATTTTTCAATCTATTTGTGCTTGTGAGAGTATTTTTCATACAATACTTATTATTATTGTTTTGTAATTTTTTTCATCTTTTTTTTTATGTATTATTATTTTCAGTTTCTTTGCCGTTTGTATCTTTCGCTAAAATAAACTCATTAATGTGTGCTAGGGCTATCATCAAAAATCATTTTTAGACCATCGAAGTTATTTCCGTAGTCAAAATTTTATATTTTCGTAACGTTATTCTTTCTTATTTGAAAAAAATGTGTGTAGCTTTTTTGGCCTAATCTGTATATTTATTTATTTACTTATTTATTTTTCATATTTCACAGATAACCCCGTATTTTCTTTTGTTATTTATGTTTGTACAAACGGAGCTTTCGGTTTATTGGGCCATTGTGTATTATTATTGCTGTGTCCCGATTAATTTTAGTTTGACCCACTTGCTTCCAATGTGACCGTTCGAAATACCATTTCTTTTTCTTCGGCTTTTATCTCGCCTGATAGCTAGCTGGCTATTGCGCTAATTTGCTACAGGCTATGATGATATTTATTATAACGTTTACGTTAAAAAAAAATAAATATATATATCGTATTTTATTAATTTATTTTTAATAAACTGTCAGAATGCGAAACAAAATTACTGAATTGGAATCAAAACTGGATGAAGTGAATCGCATCGTGAATAAAAGGGACGCAGAAATTCTGGTACTGAAAAAACGCTTAATTGAAGCAGAGGCACAATTACATCATCAAACTAGCTTCATCGAAATTATCAAAGACGAACGGAATCTGTGTAATAAAAATTTACTGCAAACAAAGGTGAGTAATGTAATTGTATCGTTTAAAAGAATAAAACTGAAAAGTTACGTCAGGTTGTCAAAGTCTTAAGAGCTGTTCAACTATATTGAACTGAATCGTGCACAGGGTATTATTCTTTTCGCTGTACAGATTCTACGAAATGAAAAGAAGAAAAAAACTGATATTTAGCTTTATGGTAACTGTGCCGCTGTATCGTTTGCTTCTGCGCAACAGTTTTAATTTAATATTTAAGATGTTAAAAGATGTCAAACTTGAGGTCTTCTTTAAAGAGAAGAGTCCGTTTCAGACCTGAACTGCTGGTCAGTGCCAGTTGGAGTTAAATCGGATAACAGAGAAATGTAGAAATATAAAAGCGACTGGGAAAAGAGAAATAGCAAAAACCAACGTATCTATACCTTTTTAGTATCACTAGTTTTAATGTATTAAGAACATAAAAATTTGCGGTATTCTACTAAGAATACAGTGATCATTTCACTTGAATTGTGTGTAAGTGTAACTATCATATAGGTCAAAATAATACATAAAAATATCGTGCACAAATAGTTATGTGTTTAGAATATTTTCTTTTTTTTTTCTATCGTACATATCAGTTGCTCGATTGAAACTGAAACATTGTACATTGTTTGACGTTCGTTATCCAACTTCTAGCCATCCTTCTCGTTTCTTAAATTTTTTCTCATTTTAATTTTTCTTTGGATAATATTCAGGGCATTTTTTGTTTTTTTTGTATGGTGTTTTATCCGAAAGATTATTCATCACCACTTTTTTGGTCGTAAATATGAAATCGTATTTAGATGCTTAATTCGACTGTACAGTTTCGAAAAATTATTATTTGAGATTATTTTCATTACTTTTCTAGTATTTTTTGCTAATTAGCAATCGAAATATCCGATGAATTAAAACACAGTATCGAAGTGGTAAAAAAAAAAACAAAAGAGAGAATAGGAAAAAATATATTTGCATTATTTACAAATGACCTTATATAATTTCGTTATATTTGTAAGTATTGCTCTATTATGTAGCATCAGTTAATTTGTATTTGTTAATTTTTCAAGGATGAAATTTTAGATTTAAAAAATACCGTTAAAATTCTAAATGAACACATTAAAAAACTGAAAACAGAAATTACGGAAACGGAAGACGGAGTAGTGAAAAAACAATCGGGTAAGTTGAAAAATTAATTTCCGATTATTTTCCTCGCCGGTAAATTCGAATTCATATATGCAATAATTATTGATTTCCATTTAAATTACAAAGATTCTCGCTGTTCGCCAACAGATGTTGATTGTTGTATTTTATACGCTATTTTCAATTTGCATAAATTGTTACATATTGCAAAAAGGCTTGCCTATTTATTAAAAGAACTTACATATAAGAACTAACGAAATTGACGAAAAGGGAAGTCATATATATCGTAAGTGGTTGCTGAAAAGCTCTTTTCACATAACAATCTCGATCAAGAAGATCTTATCGTTTTAACAAGGGGGGATTTTCCTAAATCAATGGTTAACTATATTGACTGTTGTTCGTATTACTGAAAATCTTTATTTTTGTTTAAAAAATATCTGACCCTCTTAAAAGGCCATTTTGTAAAATAAATCCGTAATTTATTTATATTAAGTAAAAAAAAAGAAAAAGCGACAGTTTCTTTTTTGTAAATTTAACTTGTATCAAAATGGCCTCTGAATACTGTAATTGCGCACCTTTGGCTACTATTGTATTTTATATTCGAATGAAAGTTATAATTCTGAATAGATTATCAAATGGTAAATAGTGTAATACGTGGAAAGATTGCCTACTTATCAAAAAAGTAAGCGAAGCTAAAGTCATTTTTGTCAGTACACAATAGTTTGTTATGCATTGTCGTATAATGGCGTGACTAAACTTTTATTCGATAGTACACGAGCTGATAGTATCACTGTAAAAATATATCAGTGTCATAGATTAATATAATATAAATGAATGACATCGAAACGCATCATGCTATAGGAAACTAATTAATACATCAGTATTACTAATTTATTAATTTTAATTAGTTCCTTATCGAAAAATTAATTAAATAGGAATTTGTGATGGTAAATAAGTCACACCGAAATGAGCCATGCTAATATCAGCATTTTTCTCTTGCTGCATTAATGACTCTATGCGCCATTTTTACCTAGAGAATAATATGAACAATTTTTTTTTTTTTTGCATTGATTAAATGTAACATTTTTATGTAACAGTAATGAAATTTATGTATTAATGAGTAAGTCTTAGCTGGGTCGAATAAGAAATTCTGAACGTTTTTGTCTTACGTAGAAATGCCATATAACGTTTTTGCGTTATGGAAAAGTTGTAGTGGAAATTACTACGCAAATCGTAAACTAAATTTATCTTGTTCGTACATCTTCTCTTACACGGGACGTTGATGATTCATAGACTATGTCTTGAAGCGGCTAATTGGAATACTTCTACTGATGAGCAGTGCAGTCGAACCAGCGGCGTAAGTCTCTCATCCACGAGTTTTGCGGACGGTCAACAGATCTCCTTCCTGTGTGACCTTTCCTTGAATGATTAATCGTAAAATTTTGTATTTAGGTCTTTGATGCTTCCGGTTGCTTGCTCAGTCAATAGAGCGCCTCCTTATTGGTAGTTTCTCCAATCCATGAGTTACGCAGCAGGCGACGGTATGTATAAAGTTCAAAGGCCTGTATACGCTTCTCTAAATCGCGCCTATTGTCCATGCTTCGCATCGATAATACAAAATTGAAAAAATATAGCAGCGAAGCATCCTTAATTTTAGCTCGACTTTTAACTCCCGTCTAATGAATAGATTCTTCATGTTCGCAAACTTCATCGTTGCCTGTTCTATTCTTGCTCCGATCTCTTTTTTTGAGGTACACGATTATCCTGCAGATTGTGCCGAGGTATTTAATTGATGATACTTGCTGGATTTTCTCTCCGTTAATTTTTAATATGCATCTCATCAGTTTCTTTTTGTAAAAACCATGACCTTTATCTTAGCGATATTAATTAAAATGCTATATTTACTGTTATGTTCTACAATTCTATTTATTATTTTTTGTAATTCTGCTTGGCTGCTTGCTAAAACAAGACTGCCGTCTGCATATCTTAGATTACGAGTATTAATTACCGTACCGTTTATTCTGATTCCCATGTTTTCCTTTTCCAGCGCCTCTGCATACATTGCCTTTGACGCCCTTTCTTATTGCTACTTCTTCGGAAGTTCGGCTTTCTACTTTTATTTGTTTATTTCATAAATTTCCCCCTTTTTTTTTTTAATCAAAATATTTTATATATTATTTATATTTTTTCCGATAAAAATTGTATATTTGTACATTTAATTTTTAAAAGATACTTTACCAGTTTAATAGTTATGATTTTAGAGGTAAGTATGTATATGTGTATCGTTAATAATTTTTTCTTCTTAATCGACTTGATTTAAAATTTCTATATCTAGTAAGCTGGGGCATCGAATGGTTTTCTTAAAAATTTAAAATTTAGTATGCTTTTTTTGTTTTTTTTTTGTTTTTTTTTTTTTGCTGCATTAATTATCAACAAAGAAAAAACAAGTACAGCGAGACATCACTTAATATGTACGATATTGCTCACACACTTCGATTATTTTTAAAAAAAAATGTTCACTTTTAAAGACTCATAAACGTAATAAAAATTGTTTTACCGGTAAATATTAGTTAAACCGAGACATTAATCTCTGTAAAGTTCACTAAAATCATACAGTTTCAGAAAATTATATGTAACACGTGTTTAGACCATCAAGTAATACAAAGACCGTACACATGTATACACTGACGAGGCAAAATCCATCACCAGCTGGCGGCAAAGCGTCAGCAGACTACTCTTATCAAATCGAGATGTGTACACGATCCGATTAAATGATGGTTATACATCGCTAGATGCAGAATTATGCGGAATCATGTACTGTATCCAGCATGTCGAATTAAATAGACACCATTACCAGCGAGTACTGCTCATCACAAATTCACTGGTTTCTTTACACTTAATATGCCACCGAGATAGTAGATACCTAGTAATTGCAAAAATCCAGGATGATTTATATAAGTTGCACAGGAGGAGATGCGAAACGTCTTTCCTATGGATTCCAAGTCATGTCAGAATACGTAAAAGCAACACCAGAGAATCTGTCTCCCCCCTCTGACATTGACCCGTATATTTATGAGTATAAGTAAACAAAAGTGGAGGTCTGAGTGAATAACAGAAAAAATTTTTCTAAGAAACATTAAAAACTAACCACCGACCCCTGTTTGCATAAGTAGGGAAGAATATTCAATTCTCAATCTTCTCCGGACGGGATATACTGCCGCGTCACACAACTATCTCTATACCAAAGCCCGCCAAACGAACCAACTGTGACTCATCTCATTTATAATGCAAAAAGCTTGCGCAGCACCGAAGAGCGCATAATATGGAGGTCCCTGTGCACCAGATGTCTAACACTCCGGGCGCCATAGTCAAAATTCTGATGTCTGCCAAGGAAACCGGGTTACATTTGTACGTGTAGATTTAACAACGTAGTTCTTTATATTCTGGAATAGCCTGGGCAATTAAAGACAAAACGTAGAGATGTAATAAAGTTGTAAAAAAAAAGCAACAAAAACATTCAAAACCATGTTTTTTAGGCTTTTTTAACTGAAATAATTGTTTTAACCAAAATAAAAAATTGACCGTACCTTTCAGCCGTTCGGAAAAAAGCCAAAAAAAATCTATTATAAAAATTAGCTTAAAATCTCTTCGAAGCATTACAAAAATCTCATAACCTAAATTTCATTCAAAGCGGCTTGGCCTTTTTTTTCGCGAGAAGCAAATAGTTAGAAAAACATTTTAAAAATAACATCTTACGCACCGGTATAATGTAAAAAAGTCGATTTTTTGTTAAAGAAATTCTAAAATATGTTATTCGAGGTATAAACTTGAAAATTAAATCGTTACAATTGGATAATTTTTGTGTATGTTTTAATTTCTGCTTGAAGTAATACAAAAACTAGACCGGGAGAAAGAGAAGTTAGAAGCTGAACTATACTACAATAAAGAACAAACGAATGATTTAAAGAAAACTATAGCAGAATTTAAAAGTAAAGAGAAAGCGCTGGTCGCCGATATTGCCAAACTAGATACGGAATTGCAAAAAAAGAATAAACACATCGAACAGGTGCCGATGATGATCGTTTTATATTTAACACTTTTCGAAATTAGATTTATCACGTAATTATTTTAAGCGATTTTTAAGAAATTCGGCACTAAAACATTTTAATGCCGTTTCAATACACTATTGTAATATGCGGAAACAGCTCGGCGTATATTAAACCACAAATTATTTATAACTGATTTAGAGCAGAAAATTTTTATTCATTCACTCATTCGCTGCATAATAATAGTGTCATACATGTTAGTCCATCTTTGAACTTGTTGAACTGATTTCTCTAAAAATATTACCGAATAAAGGCTCTTTTACAAATTCGCGCGCAAAAAAATTTAATTCAACAAAAAAGAATAACATCATTTTTTTATATCTCGGGGAATTAAATTTGGATTTCCTTCACATAGATACTATTGGCCGGCGCTAATTGTGACTTTGTTTCCATTCGCGAATTGAGCCGCTTTGGTTCTATTTCGTTTTTCACTTTTTGTATTCGTTTTTTTATTAAAGTAAGAAAGAAAAAAATAACTGTTTCCAAAATTTTTTATCCCTGATTTACTTGACTTCTAACATTTGCAAAGGCTTGGCATCAAATTACTTGGAAGTAATGAATCATACTGATTTATCTTCAGATCACATCCCAATACGGTTTACTTTGAGAGTGATACTGTGATTTGGAAGCAACCAAGAGCTACACTTACGAATAAGAAAACCGGCGGGCACTGTTTCCACAACAATCTTGATAAAAACATAGATCTTAAAGTAAGTCTGAAAACAGCTTTGAAATTGAAAACGCAGTGTCAACAGTTCATAAAAGCAATTTGCGAAGCGGTTACTGATGCTCCTCTCTCAATTAAAAGCCGCACATTCCAAGGACTATGCTATCCTGCTGTAATTAGACAACTGGTCAAGGATAGACACACTGCGAGGCGAATCTGGCACAACTTTCGTGATCCAGCTGATAAAAATGTGTTTAAACGGCTTAGTAATAAACTTAATAGAACGATCAAAGACATTAAGCACAAGAGAATGGAAGAGTACTTGGAAAATTTCAGTGTGGAAGCTGACAAAGATTACTCGTTATAGAAAGCGAAACATCGACTTCAGAGACCAGTATAACGTATTCCTCCACTTAAGGATAAGTCTGGAAACTGGTTAAGAAAAGAAGATGAGAAAGCTGAACTCTTCGCCAGGCATCTTTCAGGAACACTTAAACCGCATGAATTTTCCATCTAACATTATACCAAGAAAAACACTGTTACGAGAGGAACAGTTTAAGTTATTCTCGCCTCATGAGGTCGCAGTAGAAATCGATACAAAGATAATTCGTAAGAAATCACCCGGAATTGATGACATCTCTCCAAGAGTACTATGTGAGCTGTCACGTAAAGGAATAGTACTGTTAACATATTTGTTCAATGTCTGCCTTCGTCTTAATTATATACCGGAAAGTTTCAAAACATCATCGCTATATCTGTTTATTTCACTCATTGTTTCTATTATGTTGTACAGTAATATATTATAATAACTCCCGTGATCATGAAGCTTTGTCTTCGAAACGTGTCGGGGTATTTGATAAATTAAATAATTGCTTCAAATCGGTGTTTAAAATTAACTACTGGACATCAAATAATTATGCTAAAGAAGTCTGATAAGCCGGAAGAGAAAGTGGAATCATGAATAGGCCTATTTCTCTGCTACCTATAATTTCGAAATTGTTTGAAAAGGCTATTCTTGAAGAGACTTCAATTATTTTCAGAGATCGTAATACCAAATGAACAATTTGGTTTCCGACGTAAACACTCTACAATTCAACAAGTGCATCGAGTATTGAGCAATACCTTAGAAGAAAATAAATACTGTTCGGTAGTGCATTTAGGTGTAGCTCAAGCTTTCGATCGATTGTGGCACAAGGGGCTGATGTTCAAGCTTAGCACTTACTTGCCAGGTAATTACTTCGAGCTGCTCCGGTTATACCTACCAAATAGAAAGTTTCGCTTTCTCACGAGGAGGTAAAATCAAACTTTTACAGGATACAGGCGGACGTGCCTCAGGGTAGCGTACTCGCGGACCTTTACTCTACCTTCTGTTCACGTCCGATGTACCAAAACGTGAAGGTACCACACTCGTCATGTACGCGGATGATACGGCAATTCTTGTGGTTGGTAATACGCAAATTGAAGCGAACCTCATCTTGCAACCTACACTAGACAAGACAGTAATGTGGATGAAGAACTGGAAAATCAAATTTAACAAAACGAAATCAGTTCACGTTACGTATGGCTTGCGTTCCAATAATAGACATGCATCTTGGTGTCTACATCAACAGTAAGCAAGTGATCTGCATCAGCTGAATATTTAGGAATGCACCTAAATGCAAGATTAACTTGGCAGATGCATATTAAAGCTAAGCGTGATCAGATTAACGGCAGAATTCGTCAGCTGTACTGGTTACTAGGACGACATTCAAAGCTGAATCTATATCATATAAGAGGCTCATTTATCTGACCATCATTAAGCCCATTTGGACATATGGTTTGCAATTGTGGGAGGATGTTCTGCACCATCCAGCCCTGCCATCATCCAAAAGTCGCAGAATAAAATCATACGGCTGATAACTGGAGCGAGATGGTTTCAGCGCAACCAACGATTTACATGGGGACTTGCGGCTGAAGAAAGTGGACAATGTCATTTGTGAATCTGCACTTATGCATAAACAGCGTCTGCAGTTGTCCATGGAAATACAAAAGCGCAGCAGTTGCTGAATACCGTACTACTAAAACGTAGACTTAAGCGTTTAAAGCCACATGATTTATTAAATCATGATTATGGAACTTAAATAATTTAATAGAGCGTACCAGCGGACTACGTCTCTTTAACGAGTAATTTATTCAAAAAAAAAAAAAAACACTATCTTTATTACTTATTTAAGATTATTCTTAAGATTGTAATATAATTTAAAAAAAAAAAAAAAAAACTGACAATACTAAAGATCGTCAATAGCTACTAAACAAAAAACAAGAAAAAAGAAAATCTGTTAATAAACAGAGGAGAGAGCTGTACTGAATTGATTTGTCTTTGCCTATTTATATATAGAAGAGATATTGTTTTTAAACGAACTGTATGGAGTACGTCTTTTTTAATTTTTTAATTTCAAAATGCAACAAATTAAATTTTCCAATTCTACTTAAGTCGTCGCGATAGCCTAGTTGCTAGAGTGCTTGACTTCCGATATGGAGGTTACGGGTTCGATTCCAAGCGACGACGAACTTATTACAAGAATTAAAATAAATAAATAATCACTAATAATCACGTGGAAGGCAATGGCAAACCATCACGTACAACATAATATGCACGCTAGGTCAGTACACAACAGACCCACACGGGACTGCACTTGTAGCGCGATAAATCAAACATTTACGATCAGTTCCGAATGTAGTCTTGCGTGTGTACACCTGCGTTGCATATAAACAATTGCCTGGTACACAACCTATATCTGTACAGCTGAAATGTACGAATAGGTTGCGCCAACGCGCTATGTAGGGTACGGCACCTGAAGAAGAAGAAGAATTCTACTTAACAAGTTTAATTTCTGTAGGAAAAAAACGTAAAATTTTTATTTACGTAATGCAGTCATTGTTATCAGTTTCTTTGTTTTTTTGTTTTTTTTTATCTTTTCGTTTTTCTGTTAAAAAGATGATGAGTGAACAAGAAGTGGCTGAGGCGCGTATAGTACAAAAAGTCGAAGAAATTGCGCAATTAAATGCAAAAATTAAACAACTGGTGTCGTCGAAAGAAATATGCGAATCGGAAAACGATCAGCGGACTCAAGAAATTAAAGTTCTTCAAAATGAAATAAAAAATTTAAGGTAACTCCATCGATAGTCTTCGCTGCTCTATATTTCATATATCGTAAAATACCTTTCGTACCTTTTTGTTTTTGTTCCTTTTTAACCATTTTTGCTCCTTCGTCTTTTTAGAATGGAAAAAGCTGGTTTATCCCGAAGTTTAGCCAATGTGGCACACTTAAGAAACGAATTGTCGCACATGGAGAAGGAATTGACTAAAGAGCGTGTAAAATCGCGGGCCTTGACGGAAGAGTTACAAAACCCAATCAACATCCATCGATGGAGAAAATTAGAGGTAGGCAATGCGTTATAACATATTTCTAAAATCCGACGAGTAACAAATACGCGTGTGTATTGTATAATTATTGTTTTATCGCATATGAAAACTGTTGAATTCAAATTTCAACGGATCTAAATTTGTGAAAAGAGAAATTTGCAAGTAGTACATTTAAAACGAAACCGCCTATAATTAGGAAAGATTTTAAAATGGTGCAGATTGAAAAATTACCGACAACATTACATTTCGTTTACATGAACGTTTACAACTGCAGTTGCTTATTTTCGGTAGGTGAATCGGCGAGACTTACTCCCTAAACAGCATAATCACGGTACATTTTTATGTCATCGCATTTTGCTACCTGGTTACCATGAAATATACAAAGGAAGGTTGTGGAAAGGAATCGACGATTGGATGAAAAAATGTAGCTCGTGTACGGGTTAAAAGCCTATTATTAAATGGCGATTAAAAATAAGTTTTGTAAAATTTAAAAAGTTCAGAGAAAACGCTGATAGAAGAAAAACTTTACGCTGGAGAATGAAAATCAGTACTACCAGTGAGAATACCAACAAGAAAAACTAGTTAATCGAGCGAACCTCCCGTGAGAGCTTTGGAAGACTGCAACTAAACAAATCATCGTCCGGGAACAATGCAAGGTTAGTCCGCGGGAACAGAGCTATTCCGACGATAAAAAATGTGAATGCGGTGAAATGCAAGATATGGTTCACATTCGAAGCCGCATTAAGACAAGACTGACTTAAATTTAACGAACAAGGGACGAAAAATAATTGCTCATAAATGTGAGAATATTTGATAACGCTTTTGTGATGAACACGATAAAAAAAATTGAAGTGGACGGCATCGTGTTTTTTTCAGAGGTGATAATTCGACCCCACTGGAAATTGCGCGCCGCTTTTTGGAATATAAATTGATTTGTACGGATATTACATAAATGCAATATATGAAATTTTTTAGATTGCGTTTTTGTTTTTTTCCGTAATTTACGTAACAATGATTTTCTCGCATTTTAATTGTCAGTTTTTTTTGTTTTTTTTTATTTAATTACTTTTACCTCAATTACCGGAAAATTTATACTTTCTAAAGGGTACAGATCCGGATGTGTACGATTTAATAAATAAAATGCATGCTCTTCAAAAGAAAGTTTTAACGCAAACTGAGATCGTAGCCGAGAAACAACAGCAATTGGAAGAAACTGAGATGATGTATGATAATTTGAAAAATACCGTTTCCAAATATTCTACGCCGGAGTTGGTTAGTAAATTGCATTTTATGCGTAAGGAATCCGAAGAAAAGTCGCGGAAAATTAAAGTACGTATGTGGGGTCTTTATTTATTTTTTCTGGTTTTGTCACGAGACTTCTTTATTACTTTAGTCGCATCGAAGTACACAAACATGTATTGTTTCAAAATATTTATTCCGTTGAAGTAATTATCGTATTATATCTGTGGAGGCTTCTTCATTTATTATTGTCAGTCGTTCTTTTGAGTTTTTCTTCAGTGTTCTGCCGATGGATACGGAAACAAAAAGTATTATGACGAAATTTATGATTAACACTGCGCATTAGTGATGGGTAAGTTCGTATTTCTTTGGATACGGATCCATCGGGTGCAAATGGAAGTGGATATTTATGCTCACATTACACTCAAAAATTGGAAATAGTTTGCACTGGTTGTCGACACATTGTTACCAGTGCGGTAGGTTAGATTACGTGTGTTAGAAAGAGAGAAGGAAATTTCAAAACAGCTGATGTAGAAGTATAATCGTGCAGAGAGAGAGTTGTGTCTAAAGAAAAAAACATAAAGTTTCTTTCTAATTCCGATGTTATCATATTTCACTTTTCTAGTTGATCTGGCACATATTTCTGTTCATATATTCATTCCATATGAAAAACGTAGAAAACAACATACGGTCTTCTATTCATCTCTGATCAAGATCGATATTTTAGCTTTTATAGAAAAACAGTGTTAACCTGGATCTGTATAACATTCATCGATTCATTTTGTATTTACTAAGTCAGGGTTGTAGATGCGTGTTCGAACAATCGTCTAAAACGCTGGAAGTGTGGAGCCGAAATTAAAGACAGTTAACCTACGTCATTATTTAATGAAATTCTTAAATTTTATAGGCTTTTAATAGTGAATTACACTTTTTTTCATTAAAATTAGTGTTAAATATTAAAAAAATACTTAAAATATAATAAAAAGTATTATTTTTACAATTATTAATTAATATTTTATAGTTACTAATTATTTTTATATATGTGTATATATATATATATATATATATATATAATTTAATTTATTTAACAATTATTAGATGCAATAAAATTGTTAGTCTAATAAATATGTTTTAAATTGATTTTGTTTTTAAAAAACAAAAAGTGATGGCAAAATATTAATCCATGAAAAATATGTGTATGGATTTCTGTATACTGTAAAAAATTGTAAAAATAAAAAAAATTTAAATGATTAACAGTAATGTATAGAACAAATTTGACAAATATATTGTTTATTGTGTAATGAAATTATAATGCGAGATTTTATTTTATGTAGAATTATTTAGAAAAACTATCTATTAAATAGAAATAGAAATTGAATGGAAATTTTTGAAGAAAATTATATATGTATCTGTATTACTGGATGATTTTCAACATAAATTACCCAATGCTGTGTAAATTTTTTAAAAGCACTGATTTCAATTAAATATATTATGAATTACTTAAAACAGTAAGATTAAAAATTACATAACTTAATAAAATAATACTAAATGAAAAATAATCCAAAATATACCTAATAAACTGTTTTTAATAGCAAATATTTTAATTAAAAAAAGTAAATATATAAAATAAAAAAGTAAAGTCATAATTTTATTATGCCAAATACAAATTTTACAAATGGTTTTTATATATGTAACTAATTTATATCTAATGTAAAATATTAAATTCAATAATGTTATATTATTTTTAAATAGAAAACTAGGTAGAGATAAATAAATTTTGTACAATAAGAAATAATTCCTATTGAAATCATTATTTATGCCAGAAATTTATTAAAGGAAAATTTAAACATTTTACATGCATTGAAAATGGATTGTAATAACATTGTAGGAAATTAATGATGCGGTCATTATAATCTTGAAATTAAATAAAGCGCATGTTTCATTTAAAAACTTACTGTTACTGAATGATTGCTCTGATATAATTTTTTATGAAATATATATGGAATAAGTTTTAACTGATTAAACTAATAATTTAATTTCAGTAAGAAATGTATGGAAGGAGTAAGTTGGAATCTCAAAATTTTATAAACACTTTTTTCTAAGACTGAATTATTTGTGCATAACATTTCAAAACAAATTGAGGTTGAACACTAATCAATTTCCTAAAACTTTGTTTGGAATACCAATTACTTTTGCAGTGTTTTTTGAAGAGGCATTACAATGGCATTCACAAAACTGCTGTATTTATGAAGATGAACAATAAAAATCATGTACACTTAGTTTTTCAGCAAATTTGTTTGTTTGTTCTGTAAAATTTGGTCTACTAGTATGAACATTAATGGTTTATTGAAATTGAAACCATGTAAAATTTTTTTTTAATTCAGTACATTTACTTCAACTAGTTTTCCTTTATTCTGATTTACATTTTCTTTTCGATTTTTTTTTTAATTTTAAAATTTTGGTATGAGGAACATTGAACTATTTTGTTGAATTTTAATGGACTTGCCATTTTCTAAATGTAAAGTAATATAAGTTTGTTTTTTTTTTTTAATGAATAATATCTTACATTTATGCATATCCAAAAATATTTTAATTGAACAAGCTTACTGATAAAACATACTAAATAAAATTCGTCTTAATGATGGAGTCGAAATAAAATATGTTTATGACCTTCGCACTAGTCACATATGTATACATAAAACAAAAAATACCAATAATGTGGAAATTACTTAATATGAAATGCAAATTTAGTCTGGAATGGAATCAGTCTATTTATAATTGTATTTTATTATAATAGTAAGAAAGCTGTAATAATCCAAGTTAATCTAATACAAAAATTTAAAGGTTCCATATACAGTCAGGCACATTAATATTCGGTCACGGTGTTGTGGTACAAATGAACGCATGAAACAGGTAGAAATAAAACTCTATTTGTAATTTTTATTAAATGAAATAACACAAAGAAAATTTCTCTAAAACATGCAGGAAAAAAAAATTACAAACGAAAACATATCACAGCTCTAGTAACAAGGAACACAAAAAGTTGAAATTGGTGTGCAACATTAATATTCGGTTAGTGGCAAAATAAGACTTACATTATACATATATTCCTGCCATAGGTAAAAAAATGAGCATATCAGTACTTTGTATGACAACCCTTCGCTTGCATCACACTTTTCAACCGATACGGCATGAAGGAAATCAAGTTACGGCAGTAATCTGGAAGAATTTTGTTCCATTCCTCCAGTAAACGCTGTTTTAGTCAGGTACAGCTAGTAATTGGCTTCTCATGTAGTTTCCCTGTTTAAGAAATTCTACAGATTCTCTAGGGGTTCAAATTGGAAAACGGGCGGGGGTGGCATGATAGAGCTGCAATTATAAAGCAGCCATAACCGAGTATTGTGTGCAGTATATTTCAGGTCATTATCCTCGTACAGCTGAAGCATGTTCTATACACACACTTTCTCGGCACTTGCACATAAATTGATTTTCAAAATCTCAAAATAAGAGGCAGCAGTCATAGTTCCTTCAATAAAACCCAAAGTCCTGACGCTGGTAACCATGAAATCCTCCTCCCCCTGGTTTAAGCGACACAGTCAAATTCTTCTCCAATGCCATATTCTGTTTATGCCATACTTTTTGTTTTCCATCAGCACCAAAAACATTAAACTTTGATTCATTGGTAAATAACACATCATGCCAGAATTCCTCGATCTCATGCACATACTTTTTTGCAAATTCTAACCGTTTTCTGCAATTTATGGGAAATATGAAAGATTTACACCCAGCAGTTTTTGAATTGTATCCCATATTCTTGAGTGCTCTGCATATGGTTTCAGCTGAAATCACTTTCCTAGTGTTTGTGTAAGGCTGTTACTAATTTTGGAGCACTAACTTTTGGATCTGCTGATACTTGTCACCAAATAAACTATACACCTATGAGCCCTGGCTAAAATTTATTTATATTCGTAAAAGAAATTTGAAAGAAATTATTATTAAAATTAATTTAGAGATATAAGTTTTACATTTGGTAGTAATATTTTAGCTATGAGATCAAAATAAAATATGATTTGCTCTTGAAGATTGTAATCAGAATTAATTTTAAATAGTTTATAAAATTTTAAAAACACACCAATAATAAAAATTGTCATGGATAATTTTGGTTGAGACTGTTAAATTATTTTTAGAATTTTGTACACATGTAATGTTTGGAATACTAATAAGATGGTTCAAAAACAACAAAAATATCAAATAAAAAGCAATACCTCACAACGGTTTGACTTATAAACTTCAAAATTGGATCAAAAATTACAATTAAAATTTTCTTTAAGACAATCTATAATTTTAAAGCATAAAACATAAAAAACCACCAACAATATACATGGAATTTGAAACGACCTCAAAAATTATTTAAAAATTAATAACGGATCACCTGATAACCCCTTAAAAGTGAAATTCAAAATATAAAACAAAGCGCAAAAGTTCTTTCATAAAACCAATAAGTTATAGCTAAAAAATAATTTAAACCATTCTTTTTGGGCAAAAACAACAAAAATAAAAATGACGTTCCTATAAGTAAAAGTTCAAATAAAAAAGTTAGAGAAACCAAAACATATTTCAAATATATGGATAAAGGCCTGCTTTATAAGAAAACTATAGCCGAGCTTACAGCTTTATATGTATACCCTCCAGACGCCTAAACTTTAAATTTTCAAGAAAAATATTTTTTCTCCCGGTATGTGATATATTGATGGGAAGATTGCTATTTGTTGAGAATGAAACCATATTCCATTTTCTTATTGAAACTTTATTGTATATCTGACAATAAGAAAAAGATAAATTATATTTTTCGTAATTCATCCACTGACCATGTTTATTACTTTTACTTTCTTTTCCACCATTACATTATTCTGTAATAAAAATTTAAAATTACTATATACACAAAGTGTTCTAAACACGCATTTCATCACTTCATGAATTATTATGATTTCTTTTATGTTCAGCAATTACAAATTATGTACAAATAAATGCGTAAAATTCATTAAAAGAGCAGAACAGCAAAAACCAATAATAGGGCTAAATGGCATCTGAGAATTGTTTCAATTTCTGAAGACAGCATTAAAAATTCAAAGAAGTCGATAATTTTTATAAATAGTCGATGTATTTTAGCAATTTTACTATTGTATTATACAACGATGACGTAGGTTAAACTTTGGCTCCACACTTCCAGCGTTTTAGTTGCTTTTCGTGTTCGAAACTGTAGTCGGAATTACGTCATCAACTCCGCTGTGAGATACGATTACGTTCAAATAGATTCTAGTAGGCACCAAGATCGTTCCCTAAGAAATGAAACTATCGATTTTTTAATTAGCTAAATTAGATAAATATTAAGGGGGACACTCGAATTCCGCACAAAGCACTAACACAGTGACAAGTCACACGCGAATTCCGCACCAGACCCGAAATAGCCCACCCGCTGACAACTCGAATTCCGCACCGCCTTTAAAAAAAGATACTCCGGATTTTATAAAATCGACGAAGGACTTAAAAAATGAGTAAAAGTCGCTCTCTTTCAGTGACTTCCAAAATGTGTTATCGTAATGAAACGTTTACTATTTGAAATAATAACCAAACTACATTTCAGTCGATTAAAAAAGCCTTTAACGTTTGCGAAAAATAGGCTACTATCCCGTTAGAGCAGTACGATTGTTATTCGAAATATTTTTAACAACCTCTAGGGCACGTACTCATATTTAAAGAAATGTTGCATAAAATAGAATAATTTTTGCACGAATATTATATAAAATAACGTAAATTACGATAATATTTCTAACTGAATATGTAGAATTTTCAGCGCACGGCATATTATGTTTCATGAAGCTTCTATTTCACATTAATACAAAATACTTTCATATCAACTGATTAATGTACATAAAATATAAATGTGACTATGTAAAATTTTCAAGTTTGACAAATTAAATATGTTATTATAATATAGAGTTACTTACGAGTTTGAGGGAACCGAGTTTCGGGAAAGTTTCAGTTCAGATTTTATTTTATCCATTAATCAGTGTTCAATCTCAGTTATAAATTGTTATTTGAATTAAAACCAAATTTGTTAAAAATCGTAATTTTTTCATTTAGTGTACCATCAAACAATACATAGTATTCTACTTAAATTTTAAATGACAACGCAAAAATTTACCATTAAAATAAAATCCTATTAAAAACAATTTAATAAGAAAACTTACAATGATAATAATTACGTAAATAAATAGTGTCAGTACCACTACCTTTTTTCTTTAAATGTTAGTTGGATTTAACAAGATAATTTTCCTTCGTCAAGTTTTTATAATTTGTAGTTTATTGTAAATTAAATAGTTTCTTATCTAGATAATAGATATTTTTGCGCACATTTGGTTGGTATTAATGTATTTTGTTAGATAAATGATAAAGAAGCAGAAGTCTAAACTCAAATTTAGGTTATTTATCAGAATAAAAAAGTAATTCTTAGAAGCAACACTGAAATATGATTTCATTACTTCCGTGTAATGTTTTCCATTAATACAGAACATGCCCGGGAAAAATTTTTTTTTTGAACTTTTAAGTTTCCAGCACCCTCCGGTAATTTAAATTTAAAGCTAAAATATCGTTATATTTTCCTTTCCAAAGTATCCGTTTATATATTTCCGAAAACTACATTCGTTTGCCGTTTTTAGATGCAAATGGGGTTTAAATTAAGTGCTTATTGGAAATGTTTATTGCGATGCAAAGTTTTTGTTGTTTATTGTATATTTTAAAGTGCAGGAATAATATCGGTTGGTGATTTATGCATTTTGAAGTAATTTTTAGTTAATTTTAAATTTGTCATATTACATGTTCTTAACTCGTTGCGCGACTTTTAGCGCTCAGGGGTTAGAAGAGTTGTTTGAACGTTAGCATTTTCTGAAAGAGCATTAATACTATTTTTGTATATAGCTTTACATTTTAACGTGTAAGCGTCATATTTCCTCATAAAAAAACATCAAAAATTATCATCCGGCTTATAAGTACATAACAGTAATTCGACACTGTTTAAATTACTGCTCTATTTTAATCATAGAAAGAAAATGATGATTCAAAATTGTTATTTTACAGGGGCTTATAGAATTCAAACTGTTCTAGAAATATTCATCCCCATAATAAAACTGTTAATACTGATAATTGCTTAACATTAATGGTAACACGAAATTAACATTAACGTATATATGAAAGTGAAATATTTTATTAAAAATAATAACTTACAAATAAGGAAAAATTTTAGCTGCCGCTATGTCAAAAGGTAGTAGTATACACGTTTAATCATAAATATAATTCTTTTGAAACTAGAAAGATAAAAGAACACAAATGTAGACAATTAGGAGTAAGCTAAATTACTGAAAGTTGAGCTAACTGGTAAATTGCAAAAGCCGGAATCAATTTTTAATGATTAAAACATAAATATATCACAGTTATTTATCGGAACTACTTGTTTTAAAAACAAAAAAATGGAATTAGAAGTTTAAACAATTACGTATATTTAAAATTAATCTGGCGTATTCTCAAATATTTTTTAATAAACCGTTATACAGGAATGATTTTTAATACATAGACAAGTGTAGAGTATTTTTCATTAGTAGATTAAAAATTAATTGTCAAAAATAGGATACGTAAAAATGTTGAAAGTTATCGAACATTAAAAATATAGTACGATCAAGCGCCATCAGTTTTGGAAACCCTTAGTCCAGCGAACAGCGATTATGGTCCGAGCGTCGTTTTCGTTTGTTTTTTTATATTTCATACCTGCAAACTTCCGGTGCGCAATTCGTGTGTGGAGATTAGAGACCTTTTTTTAACCTTCAACTCAGGTAAATAACGGTGCGCAATTCGAGTGTGGCCATATTAAGGACTACCCGTACTTCGTACTTTGGGTAAGGTTCGACGCTTTGTTAAAGATCCATAGGAGAATTCGGTTAATGAATGATTGAAAATCGATCGTGTACTCTTTCAGATTACTTGGACGACATAGTAAAATAAAAATAAACAAATATAAGAAAATTGAATAATAATAAAATAAATTGGATGAATTTTAAAAGATTTTATGTTAAATATATTATAGAATGAAATTATGTACATTTCTACGATAATCGTATTTTTGTCTTTCGTCGCATCAAATGATGTGATACTCCTTTGGAATTACAACGCCTGTAAGTTTATGTAAATGTGAACCCGTTGCTCAGTAGTTTTTTTCTGTTCGTTACAATTAACATCTTTCTTCATGCAAGTTTAAATTGGCTTTCGTTTTTCTGATGCAAAACAAAAATCACATATGTAGCACTAACGACGGTCGCGAAGTGAGTTCACCATGAATGGATTTTTGGATATAATAAATTTTATTGATTTATATTATAGTTACTTTCTGAACTGTCGAACACGACGTACTATTTCTCTGCTTTTTCTGTTCTCTGGTAATTAGTGTACAAAAATTAATCTTGATTTTGAAAGAAATATTTTTTTACGAATACTTTTTTGCTGTTTGCAATTATAATTAATAATCCAATCATACCGTAAACAATTAAATAACTAAATTGCAAAAAAAAAAAAAAAGATAAGTGGATTCAGCAATAAGTTATATTCGAAATTTTCGTTATTTAATTCCATTATATATATATGTATGCATGTATGTATATGATTATATATATATATATATTAATTACAATGAATTCTTAGGCTACCACCCATTAGAAAAAATGTCCCAATTTTATGTAACGTTTGTTATATTATATAGGATTTTTGTGATTGTTATTTAAGAAATGTCACAATTTTATGTAACGAAAAAATGTCTTAATTTTATATAATGAAAGTTAAATGTTAGGATAGGATTTTTGTGATTATGTTATTTTTTTTGTGTTGATGCCAGTAAGAATTACGTTGTAAATTTTGATCATTTTATACGAAGTATAGAAGAGAAAGAGACAGAAATGAAAACAAGAGGGGTCAAGGGGCACAGCCCCTTCCGATGCCAAAATGGCTGAGTTTATATATATATATATATTATATATATAAATATATATTATATATATAAATATAATAACATTATCACATTTTGCCTATATCGATCCACTGCTGGTTGTAGACATTCCGTGATGGAATAAGTTAGCCTGATCTCCTGTGCTTGCCCAGAAAATTAGGAGTTGCATTTTATACTTGTTGCCAGGTAGCATACTTTTATGTATACGTGGCGTGGATGAGAACTGTAGATCATATACTGATCGTAAGATGCCTTCAACATGATGCAAATGCAAATCGCGACGCTCATATATATCTATTTTATAAAGCTTCAAGAAAAAAAATCGTACAATCCGTTCCAAAGTGACTAGAATTTCAATGTTTTTTTTCAATCGACATATTTTCTTCGTGAGATCGTAAGAAAATTATAAAACTACCAAAATTTTAAAATTAAAGGACCCAAATTTTGGAAAATGTGAAAATCAAGTTTTAAGAAAAAATTTTTTAAAAAATTCCACAGCCAGTTCTGTTATGAGTTACAGTATTGGTTTTCTTTTAACCTGAATACTAAGTTCACTAGAATATAGGAAAAATATAAAATTCGAAAAATTTTAATATTTATGGACCAAAATTTGAGAAAATACACGCTTAAGAAACTAAAAAAAAGTCCACAGCTCTTTCTATGGTAGCTGGAGGTTCACTCTTTTTTTAAAAAGATGTATGTATTTCAATTCTTAGAATATAGGAAAAATACGAGATCCCCAAAATTTTAAAATTAAGTGGTACAACTTTTGAAAAATGTGAAAATCAAGTTTTAAGAAAAAAATTATTTAAAAAATCAACAGCCGGTTCTATATGAGTTACGGTATTGTTTTACCCTGCATATTAAAGTCTCAAGAATACGGGAAAAATGGAAAATTCATAAAATTTTGATATTTAGAGACCACAACCTGGGAAAATACGCACTTAAGGTGGTAAAGCGGTAAGGCGGAAAGCTGGAAAAAAGTCCACTGCTCTTTCTATGACAGCAAAATAAAATGGCCATGAACAGTTTGATGTTATTTCTAAATAAAAAATTTGGTGAACCAAAAAAAGAAATTAAACAATATTTGATAAAATTAAAAGATGATTATAATAAGAAGTTTGAAAAAATAAATAACAATATAAATCTGATTATTTTTTCATATTTAAATGGATTCTTTTGTATTATCACTTTATCACCACTTTGTTTTAAACCGTTAAAAGTAATTCAAATATTATTCAACAACCAATCCCGTAAGTTATTTCTAAACTATTTTCTGATTAATAAAATCCCCTTCAAACACTGTGGTCACAAGAGATTCCAGCAGTTACTCAAAAATCAATACATAATATATAAAATAGAATAAAAACAAAAATATTATTATGATAAAATAAAAAACATTATTTCTATATCTACGAGTACTTATTGAAAGAAAAATTTAAATCCTGTTTTGTAGCAGCTCGCGGATTAATTTTTTTTCAACTGACATTTTATCGTCATTAGAATATAAGAAAAATAAAAAACCTCACAATTGTAAAATTTAAGCGTACGAATTCTGAAATGATTGGGGTGATGATCAACAGTGACTTAATATATTATTGCTTAGATTCTAATAAAGAAAACAAATTCGTCATTGCAGTTAAAAAAATAAATATTGTGTCTTACTTTAAAAAGAATTAAATGCAATATATTCCTCTCACATATATTATCGTGCTACAGGTTCCGATTTTTCAGATATTTTAATTTAAATTTCACAACTGACGTATTCGTGTACTTCCTTTTTTAAAAAAAAATAAATAAATACATGTTAACGTTGCACTCTTTATGATAATTTACAAAGTAAAACAATTTAAAGTTGGAAGGAACGGGCCGATTCCCTAGAATGTGTATATATATATATATATATATATATATATATATATAACAAGCGGTTACAATCAGTTCTTCCAAGTGTAATCTTGGGTGTACACTCACGTTGCATATAACAGTTGCCAAGAACACTATCTACATCTGTACAGATAAAATGTACAAGTAGATAGTTATGATACCCTACCAGGGTTACTGACGCAGAAAAAAAAAAAAAAATATATATATATATATTGATGATATATATATATATAAATAAATGTGTGGGGAAGGTGTATATATATATACATATATGTACATGTAGGCATATACCTTTATTTTACAGAATTTATTGGTAGAAATATCGATGTACGAATCTCAGATGACAAGTTGGAAAT
The DNA here is from genome assembly GCA_039619475.1 of Icerya purchasi. NCBI lineage: Eukaryota > Metazoa > Arthropoda > Insecta > Hemiptera > Monophlebidae > Icerya > Icerya purchasi. The sequence continues at coordinate 317,960,372 of CM077116.1, read as the reverse complement.
TTGATATTGAAATGAAGGATAAAAAATTAGAAGAACTAAAAAAGCAATTATTCGCAAATGTAAGTATTATGTGCATAATAAATTTCATCGGAAAGCCGTAAAATTTTATTTACGCATATTAACGAAAGAAACTACTTCCTGTAAAAGAACCGAGAAGAGTTAGAGATATTGTTATTAGTATTGTATGAAATTAAATTAATAAAGCAAAAATAAATAACACATGGGTTAAATTGAAAATGTTTTGAGGAAAGTTCACATTTTATTGATAATTTGCCTGTTTCGGAGATTTCACAACTTAAATTATGTCGAAAAAATAGAAGTTTCACTATATCATATATTTTTGAAACACTTTCTTAACTTTTGCTGTTCAGCCGCACTCCAGTGTCTGCTGCACTTGGGCTACGAAATGGACAGTTTTTAATTTTCCTCTCATTCGCTTTCGGCATTTGTGGGCTATGTTAAAGCATTGCGGACATGTTTGTTAGAACTAGACTGTAAATACGTAAAATTGCTTGGTAGATCCGATTTTCCTTTATATATATATATATTATCCAGCTTCTACATATTTACAGAATTTTGCCAGTGGCCAAATGGTTTCTCGCCAAGCAAAAAAAAAAAAAAAAATCAAAAAGCTTTATTAGAAATGCAAAGGAAAAATGTAGTTTCCTAAATAATAAATTAAGGACTTGGTATGTGAAAAAATAAAGCTGGTCTGAAGAACCTAGAGCCGGAAAAACCGAGAAACCGGTGGTAAGCCGGGAATTTTGTTGTAAAACCAGGAAAAAAAAGTAAAAAAAGGTCGTTTAAAGCGGGAAATGAATACATTTTTTAATATACTTTACTCAATAATAAATTACGAGTTTTTATTTTTTTCGTATATAAAAAATGCTATTATAGCAGTAAAGTATTATCAGTAGTAGCAAAAGAATTCTCCACTCTTCTTTTACAACTTTCCTCTAATTTTTTGATTAAGAGACTTTTTATAATGGCAGATTTTCATGACGTACGCTATTTATATTTATTGCCAGTACATTCTAACGAAACGCGTAAAAAAAATGTTTATTGTGCATTTAAGTTTATTAGAAGGGTTGAACCCTCTAGCAAAACTCTTGGAAGGGCTTGAGTTTCGCAAACGCGTTGAATGATAACAAATGTAAATATTAGACGTCAAATGAACTTTATAAGTTAGAACTATTTAAATAGGGAAGGGGTAAATCAGCCTGTTGTAAATTTTATTATTAATTTTTGTTATAATAAAGTAAGCATATATTGCTTGAGTTAGTTATTGGTCATTATAACGGTAAAATATTTAAAATTTAATTAAAAAACTCCAAAAAATTCAAAAATTAAATTTGAATTTTTTTGTTCTTACTGATATTTTATTTGCCTTCGCTTCAATTCGTTGGGTTTTTGTTATATTACACTAGCGGAAGAACGTTGGTGTAAGCTCTTGTACAATTATAGTAATCAGAAAATCGGGAGGATTTGGACCAGGAACGCCGGAAATAAATTAAAAATTTTTAAATTATATTTCAGTGGTCACCATGACCTATGATGTTCAGATATGGAGCTGTGCAAAATTCTGCCATTTACAATTTATGCAAACGGCACGTTAGAGATATAAACAAAAATTAGTCAAACCACCCTTGTTAATTTTTTCAGACTGAGTAATATATAATGATTTACGTTGTTAAATGTTAAAGATCGCCGGTTCTTTTATAAATTAAGAAATCATGAAAATTCAGGTGTACAGCTTGTATGAAATAGGGAGAAATTATTTAGATGATTGGAAAGGTCTATCCATATAATCGTTTAAAGAGACACAATAGCAAAATAGTAATTTTGGTGGTACAGCATTTCTTCACGTAACTTATGTTCGTATATTGAATTTTCTTACGAAGTTGTTTTTGGAACTGTTACCGCAATCTTCAAAAAGTGATCAGTGATTATTTACATACTTTTAACAGATGATGATTTTTTGATAACCATGAAAAAACTTGAAAGTGAACATTTGCAATTACTTCCATTCGTAGTACAAGCAAAAATCGAACTGTAACCTAACTAGTAATCTTTACTAACTGAAAATTTTGAAACCTCGCGCAGTATCATGTTCCCGTATAATCACTTTGCCATTTTTCTTGTAAGAATAAAGAAAGTTGGAAGGTTAAAAATATGCGTGCAAAATAAAAACTAGATTCATTTCCATTTCCATTTCCGTTTCCGTTTCCGTTTTTTTTTTTTTTTTTTTATTATTATAGGCTTTAAATTCGAAGTACAAATCAATGAAATGACCTATTTTTGTGAAATTAGCGGGTGAAAATGTTGAAATAACGCAAACTAGGAAGGACTTGGTGTCAATCTTTTTTTGTCTTAATAAGAGCATTGCGTTTGACTCAAAACCATACGCGATCCCTTGTTTAGTTAAAACCATTACTCTCCGTTTAACAAAACCCTACAATAGGTACGGGATGGCACAGTATAACGAAAATATTTCGATCTATAATTTATTTCTGCATAATTACATTTCTTTTTTGCTCTATTGATTACAGAAAAAATGTGTAATGAAATTAAAGAAACGCATATCAGAACACGTTTGCAATACGTCGAAGGACGATAAAGCTACTCTAATGGTTAAAGAACGGATGTTGTCGCTGGGTAGCGAATTTTTATCGGATATGTCTCAATCCGCTCTCTTACCGATTATCAAAATTTCTGGTTAAAATAAAATTTGCAATTTTATCTCGAAAAGAAGCAGAATGACGTAAAACATAAATTACCTCTTCAAACCGGTATGTTATAAATTTATTCCTGTGTCATTTCAAATTTGAATATATATTAACGTAAAATTTTAATCGTGATTTTATTTGTGATCTGTCTGGCGGAAAAATTTAAGGTGAATATGGTAGTCAGTTCATAAATTAAGAAAATTACTATTTTCAATTATTTCTGGCTATTTGGTTGTATGTATATATAAAGAAGAAAATCCATAAATATTAGAGGAACTCAACTGTTATTATCAGAACTATAAAATCATGAAGCTAAATCTAACACACCACCATTTTCTATTCGCAGATCGTATTTGGGCTATCATTCTCTTGCTAAATGTCCTCCACTCACGTCCTCTACTAATATCTATTCCCTTTCCATTTCTAGGAACTGGCGTTTCGCATTTAGGAAATCCCTTATTTTATCCGTCATCTCTCATCGGTTTAGATCGGTTTGCTCTTACATAATTTCCTTTGAAAATCCTTCATTATTTCTCTTTTAATTTCGTCGAATTCTGCCATCCTCCTAATATGTTTACTTTATGTAATTCCAAAACTAGTGATAACTGGCAGAATGGAAGGAAAACGGGGAATTGGGCGGAAGCGGCACTCATGGCTCAGAAATCTGCGTCAATGGAATGTAATTGAAGACGCGGAGACCATTTTCCGACTGGCGGTGACCGGCGAACTACGTGGACAAATGGGATAGTGATCGCCAACGCGCTATGTAGCGTACGGTACCCGAAGAAGAAGAAGATATCTACGCTCTCCAAATTTCTTCCGCAGGCCCTAATTAGACAGGAATTCTACAGTACTATCAATTCTCAATTTCTATCACATGTAATCGTGTTTACAGATGGTTCGAAGAAGTCAGGCAGTGGTGTGCCTCTTTTATCCCCCACATTTTGACTTTTCAGGATCTTTTCATCTGTTCCATATTCACAACCCCTACATTCCATTATTTTCATTTCCTCCAATCACCTTTCCTTTAAATTCTTGATTATATCTGACTTCATGATCGCCCTTCAAGCCATTTGTTCTCCCCTGCCTAATCATCCCTGTGATTTTATTATTCTCTATATACGCTCACCTATCTTCGTTTTTTCTTCCCTCCATTCCATTCAAATTATTTGCTGTGGGTTCCTAGCCATTTAGGCATCTTTAGGTATGAAACGGTGGACTCCTTGGATCGGGTTACTGCTTCTTCCTACTTCTTTTTTTAAAAAATCCCATTGTCTAATCTCCTTCCGTTGTGTAACGGTTTTCATCTTAGGTTTTGGTCGGATATACGCGTTTCCTCTTTTCCTAACAATTGTTCTTTTTATCTGTCGATTCAACTTGGTCTTCCTGCCAATCAGTGGTCTTTTTATTTCTTTCACTTCGTGGTTCTGTCGCTGTCTTCATTATTCGTCTGCGCTTTAACCATTCTCTGTTGCCTTCCTCTCGTTTTCTTTTTTCGTTAATTGCTTCTCCGTATTGTCCTCTCCACTCAAACGAAGAGTATGTTTGCAATGCAGACCATGTGTTCTTTGTTCTGTTAAGCGTTCTATTTTCTATTTCAGTTTGCTGCGACTTCGTCTTCCTACTCCATATTGCGTCTCTTATATCCTACCTTTTCCTTCTCTACACATCGTTCCCATTATTTGTTCTTTCTTACTAACAACATTTGACCGTATCAAGATATAATAATTGCTTCCTTTTCTAATTTGGTTGAGGAGCCCCAAAAAAAAAACCAAAAAAAAAACAGGTAATAAGTTACGAGAATCTTAGTGACGCAATGCACTTACGCCATAAGAATAAAAAATTCAAATTTAAAGGTAAAATTTGGCCAATCGATTTTTAAAAAAGTAGAAACTACGCTATAACCAAAACCTTTAACAGTAGATTATTGAAATTCCAGCTGAACATTACTCATATGCCGAAGATATATAATAAATGAAGGATTGAAAGGAGTTAAAAATGTTATTAAAAAACCCCGTGAAATGTGATATTTTCAAAACATAAATGTTTTCTGAATTATAGTTTTATGTAAAAATGGCTTATATGGTTTACTAAAAGCGGGCAAAATTGTTTTTTAAATCTTCAAAATTTTAGGGTGTAGAAAGGTTGCATTCTAAATTGGACAAAATTGAAAATTACTCTATGATCCAAACAAACGGTAATTATAACATGAAATTTCGTATGAAAATAACAAAGGTATCGAAGATATAAAGTAAAAAATCTTTTTAAGAATTCTTTTTTTTTTTTTTTTTTTAATGGGTACGCCAACGAAGAGTAACAGCCCAATCAGCCAAGGAATCTAAGTAATAGCTCAAAAGGAGAATAACATATTAGATTTCAATCTGGTGCGAGATTGAATGAATGAAAGAAGCTAGAATAGGAACAACTGACAAGGAAGGAAATGAGAGAACATAAGAGTCATTGTATGGAGTAGGAAGACGAAGATCCAAAAGCCGAAAATAGAAGAAAGAACGTTCTGAAAAGAGTGAGGAACATTCAAAGAAGACGTGGTGGATATCACACATTCAAATTTTAATAGGTACAAAGAGGTTAAGAAAAAAAAAACCGTAAAGTCTAATACCTGCAAAAGATGGAAAACAAGCTAAACAGAGATGCTATGTTTAGAATGGAACAGTAAAAAAAAGGTGATTTAAAAAATGAGATCCATGTATGATCCAGATGTGGTAAAAGAATTACATAGGGCCCTAAGAGAACAGTTAAACATTTTAATAAATTTGAACATTAAATCACATTGACAAAGAAATGTTTTTTTTTTTACTGTTCCATTCTAAACATATCATCTCTGTTTAGCTTGTTTTCCATTTTTTTTTTTTTTCATCTTTTGGAGGTATTAGACTTTACGGGTTTCTTTCTTAACCTCTTTCCACCTATTAAAATTTGAATTCTCAAAAAAGATTTTCTACGTTATATCTTCGATACCTTTGTTATGTTCCGTGCATAGTCTACATGAAAATATTAAAATTTACATTTGCAATAGTGAAATAATATAACTATTACTGTGCGCATAGAACTTGTGAGGGAATATTTTTCTCGTCGCTTTAATTTCAGAGATGGCTTTATAATTTTAAATACTAATACTTTGCGGTGTATAGTACTTTAGACTGTACCTGAATAAGCCATTTAAATTTGTATTAATTGTTCAACTGAATACACAACATATGTTCGAACTTGAACAAACTGTTATATTATTATTAAATTGGAATTAAATGCACGATTATATTGCACGAAATACAAGTGTACAAACGGCTGGGATCAAACTAATACATTAATATACATAAAACGGAATGTAGACACTGTTCGAATTACAAAATGCGAATGAAACTTTACTAACCAATGAATATGACTTTTCGAATGACACTTTTTTACGAAGTCAAAAGCAACATCAATACATATAAATTAACAGATTGTTTTAATTAACAGTGTTCTGTATCATAATATTTCAACAGCCGTATACTGTTATCAAAGAAAGGTTAAAAGTGTAAAAAAAGCATTTCTTTGTCCTTGTGGTTTAATATTCAAATTTATTAAAATGTTTAATTACTCTCTTAGCCCCTGTATAATTCTTTTATCACTTTTGCAACATACATGCAGTGATGGATTTGATGGTAATGGCGCCCTAGGCCCGTACTAGTATGCTGCCTTTCTTGTAATGAAAACAAAATATATATATATATATATAGATATATATATATATATATATATATATAGATAGATATATATATTGACGGATTTTGATAACAATTTTTAAAGTCAAAATTAACATCTCTTACATATGCATGATAAACTTACTTTAATTACGATGAAAATATATTATTCTTTGATACATAAAATCACAAGATATTATCATTGACGAAAAACTTCATTAAGCGATCGGAAAAAAACGTTTGGGCTTAGATGCCTTTTAAATTTTAGCAAACTTGTCAATTTTGACGCCCCTCAAATGTTGCCGCCCTAGGCCCAGGCCTCACGGGCCTAACCCTAAATCCACCACTGTATACATGGCTCTCATTTTTTAAATCATTTTTTTTACTGTTCCATTCCAAATATATCCTCTCTGTTTAGCGTAGTTTTTTCTTTCGTCTTCTCTTTATCGTATTTTCGTTTTCTTCATTCCTCCACTTGAACTTAAGATCTACTAAAAGTGTTCCCCTTCGTTTTATCCGAATTTCTAATATGCTTATTAAAAATCAGTCTTCTACGATTTTTATAGCCCTCCTTATAACGTTGATTTTTCTTATTTTCTTGGTACTTTTATTATGCTTTCGTTATCCGGTTAATTTATTACTGCATGAAAACAGAAATAAATTTCCAGATAGTTTCAAACGTTAACTTAGTGTGTCTCCCATTTGAGTTCCAATCGCATTAAACATAATTTGATTTTTGTTAAGTAAACAGAAAAAATTAAGATTGCACAAGCTAATTACTTCGAATAAGATATACTAGCATTACTATAGGGCATGCTTCTTTATTTTTCACGCCCCTTTATTTATTTTCTTTCATTTTCGTACATAGCATTTGTAATGTAAATTTGTGGAGGATTTTGATGAAAAAAAAAAAAATTTTAAACAATATAAAACGAAGTATCACAATATTAGAATGCAGGCCACTTTCTTAAAAACCGAGAAAAGTTAGGTAATTTCATTAAATAAAAAAAAGTCGAGGAAATTTGTTGTAAATCAAATAATATGAGGAAGGTACAGAAATACTTGTATGTTATATGAAACATGAAAGATTCAAAATGATTTCAAAATTTTACTATATATACCTTCACTCTGTGTGATGAAACGGTTCTAGACGTTAACTTTGTAATCAGGGATGCCAACCACGAGGTTTTACGCTCGTGGATTTGATTTACTTTTTAGTTTTTATCAAATTTTTAAAATGTGAGGGTTTGAATAGATTACTTTCAGAACTTTTTAAAATGAACAATATATTATATAAAAAGAAGCACCGATCTTTCTTTACCGGTCGACCGCTGAAAAACAATATTAATTTATGAATACGGCAACAACAATAATATACAGAATTAATTAACGATAAAACAAAATGGTACGTAACACTGTTGCCGGCGGTGGTCCGTGGTCCGTGAATCTGCGGTGCGTTGACTGGCTGATGAATTCCAATAGTCACGATTCGTTTATGTTTTTTCTGAATTTCACAATTTTCGTTATTACTGATTTTTAGTCACCTTTACCGGTACGACCGAACACTTTAACCAACGATAGGTAAACAATTTCTTATGACACGAACTCTTCGGGGGTACGAGACATAACTCAGTGGCGGTAGAAGAACAATTCACTGACTGAAGGTAAAACTGCAACTAACTATCAGGCTGCCACTGCCTTTCTCGCTAAAATCTTCATCTGTATTTTTTTTTTAAATTTCGACCGCCTACTCGACCGTGACCGCTGGACTTGGCCGAATCAGGTAGATCCTTTTTTGTTTCCTGTGGGATGCTGATTGGCTGGTCCCACCGACAACGGTTCCATACACGCGCACACTCGCACCCGCACCACACATTCCAAATTATTTTTATTTTTATTTATTTATTTTTTTTTTTATTATTTTTTAATTTATTTTCTAAAATTTTATTAGTTCCATATAATGGACACATTACAATGAGTAAGAAATAATCTTATTAGATTTTGCAAGTAATCAAAAAATTTGGAGATTAGATGATAACGAATTTTACGCATGCGTTGACAAGAAGTAAAAATTATATTTGGTAACTGACAATGAGATTTTATTATCGCGATTATCTGTCTACATTGAGGTATGATAAAAATATATTGCGGTATATTTGTAAATTATATATAGTTTTTTCTGTGTGACTACTGCTCCCAAGACGGAGAAAAAGCCGAAAAATTCTGTTAAACCAGAAAAGGCAGAGTAATTTATTTTGAAAAAAAAAAACGGTCTTTCTAAAATTTTATTCCAATTCACTGGTTACTTTATTCGTCTAAACTGTTTAAATGGGTGACCAGAATTTTTAACTTTTAAAGCAGCCTGTTCTTCATACAATTCCTCATCCTTTAACCAAATACGATGCTAAAATTTGGACCATTCTCGAACAGATTACGTTGAACAATTATCCGTTTACATTCACTGAAGTTTTAAATTTAAATAAATTTTCAATGAATGTTAATGTTTAAATTATTAAATATGAACTTAAAAACCGTTTCTCATATCATCTGGTGAAAAACTTTGGTCTGCCATCTAAAAATAGTATAATATAGTTGAAATTATAAAAACAGAAAAAAATCATCTATGCAATAAATGAAATTTATGACGATAATGGAAATAATTTTTAGTTTTCTTTGCATTTTGTCGTTTATTTAAGTTCCCCATAACATGCGTGCGTACCTTTCACCCGCAGAATAATTATTTCCATGTCTTCCCTAAGAGACGTGCTTATAAATTGAGCATCTACATTCTGGAACGTTACTGTAAAAACGTAACAGACTTTAGGAGAATACTGTTAAGTAAAAATACGAAAAAATTAATGACTCTAAAAAAATGCAACGCAAAATTAAACCAAATACAAATAGGATTGTATAGTAGCCGACATTTTATATTCAAAAATTAATTCGCGAATATTATTACGTGTATAAATAATTGTAACAAAATGTTGTAGTAAAAATACCATACATTTGTTAACATTATAAATATATAACGAAATAAGACTTATTTAATAAATAAAAAACATAAATAATAGAAAACGCTATCGATCAACATTTGTCTTTTGCACGTAAGAACTTTCTTTCTGTAACAAATTAAGTAAAAAATTGATATCAGAATGTATATTTAGAAACATTAACTTTTTTTATATCTATTCATCTATTCATTCCATCTTTCTTCATATATATACATATACATATACATATATATATATATATGTATATATATATATATATATGTATATATATATATATATATGTATATATATATATATATATATGTATATCAGTGACGAGTTCTGATTTTTGCCCAGTACTTCTTTAAGGCAGAAAAATGTTGAAATGGAATTAATTCGGCATACAATTGCATTAAAAAGATTCATTTTATAACAAAAAAAAAATTACAATATATTATTTAAAGAAAAATTACAACCACATTAAGAAATCCATTTAAAAGTGAAATTGGTGCGTCTGCTCACATCAATAAACTTTTCTAAACTTCTGATCTCGTTTCACTTGTTCACTGCACTATCGCTTCTATACCGCTTTTCATTTGTCACAATCGACAGATTTTCTCTAGCAGTATATTTTGCCAAGCGTATTTATAAATTCGTGTTTACTGAATAGACTAGTTTTTTATATCTTCGTAATTTCCATAGTGGAAATCAATACTACAATAAAAAAAAATGATATAAAGGTGTAAATATCGCTTCGATATGATAAAATCGGCGATGGTGTAAAAAATTATACCAGATATTCAGTCGTATGGGGTACTGTTGCCCGGGTTAAAAAAAAAAACGCGATGGTACAGCACGCTGCTCGTTCTGCTAAAGTAGATAATTACTTGATTAGTTAAGCCTTCGATCTGATTGGCTGTTTAAGTTGTTGTTGCATGTGTGCGTGTTTCTCAATGTGCTTTTAGTGATTCGTTAACGTCAGAAAAGTACTCATAATGTCTGATTAACATAACAAGAAAGCGATGAAATCATTAAATTTACCGACAGACCGATTAGCGCCTTGCCCATTAACCATTTTTCTTCATTTGCTCAAATAGTGGCTACTGAAAAGCTTGAAATGCTAATCTTTAAATACCAACAGATATCTTTCTTTTTCGATTTATTTTGGTATCGCGCTGCATGATTAAAAGTACCGGAAGATTCGCCACTAATACATATATATATATATATCATCATCATCATCAGTGTATCAGCCTGTCGGCTGGTTCGCGCCATGTATCAACTGCTTCCATCCAAGCCTATCACAGGCTTTCTTCTTTAATTCCGGATAAGTCGTTATTCCACATTCTTTTAGCACTGTGTCAATGAGTGTTATTCGTGGTCTTCCGCGTGGCTTTTTCCCCATTATCTTGCCTTCGATAACATCTTTCAGGATATTTTGGTTCTAACGGAATGCATGACCTAGCCACTTAAGTCGCCTCTTACGGACATTTTGTAGTACACTTCTTTTTTCCTTTAATCTTTCTAGTACTAGTTTGTTATTTATTTTCTCGACATATATATATATATATATAGATGCATGTTAATTTTTTTTACATATATTTTCCGATTAACTGCACACATAAAATTATACTAATTTGATACATAAGAACTCCTTTGTGAATAGAAAAATTTTTAGGAATTTTAGGAACTTTTAATTTCAGCATTTGAACTTTTGACAAAATTTAAGTGAAGAAATACTGGCAGCTTTTGGAAGATTTAATTTTATGAGAAAAAAAAGTTTTAATTTTGTTTGTTTAATATATGTCCATTTCACTGTGCTTTAAATATAAATAATTATATAAAATGGGTTTTAATTAGTTCGTAATTTTTATTTATTGGTTATTTAAAAAGACCAGGATTTTAAGCTGATCATGCTAGGTCATTAGTGTATATACAAATAAGCTGGTTCTTGGCACCATCTGTATTTATTTTTGGAAATGAAACATTTCAATATATATGCAGATTATAATAATTTTGTCAAAGAAATTTTAAACAAATGTAAAGTAAATATATTATATATTAAACAAATTTTGGAAAGAAATAACTATTTTGAAAACGCGATTACTGGAAGATAATTTTCAAAAAACTACTAAATTATTAAATAATAAAAAAAAAATAACATTATTTATTGAATTTTTTCCAATTCTGCTCAATTTTCCCATTTCGTTTTGAATTTAATTAACAACATAGCGTAAGACTATATTTAACTTTGAGGTAATTAGCAGTCTGTTAATTAGAGGAATTTTTAAAATGTAATGGTTTTCTGGACAATTTTTTCTTTATAAACTAGTATATTACATTGGCTGTAAATTGAGTCGATTTAATGTCTGTTCCTAATTCCCATTTTAACCTTTTCTTACAGTTTGAATCTTGTTAATCTGTATTTTTACAGTTAACGCATATAATTATTTTAAAAATAAATAAATAAAAAATGCGTGTTTAATTTTGTTTGATTCATTTTTTTTTTTTTTTTTATACATATATAAATTTGTTAATTTTGAGAAAGCACTTGATGTTAACACAAATGAAAGTATTAAATAAACTGGAAACTACAATTTTTTCGATTTCCTCAGAATAAGAAATATTTTGTGAAATTAAATTACGGTTAAGTTAATAGTAATTGCTTCTGTTACGAAATAATCATTTTTAAGTTTTAAACTGCAGGAATTTTAATTTTTTACTTTAACAAATTCAATACCTTATGATTTATCTATGTGTTTGAAATTTCTAAAAATAGTAGTTCCTATTCTTTATTTAAAAACTAGGAGTTTTCATCTTTTTAGTAAGTAAATGAATAGATTGTATAAAAATTCCGAAGAATGAAAGTTTTTTTTTTTTTTTTTTTTTATAGCAGACTTTTTGTTAAAGTAAATATTTTTTTTTACATTACCGCTAAAAATTAAATTACGAAAAAATATATAACAGCTTACCCTTTTTACTGTAGAAAGACCGATTTTCGCGGCATTACGATAAGGTTGACTAACGGATAAGTTTGAAACTTTTAATAACGGTATGTGCCCAGTGTAACCACTAATCGGAGGATATTCCGGACATATTTTTCTATCTACGTACATAGATAACAATGTTATTAACAATAAAGTACATTATCAAATACGGTGCAAGAATAATTAATTGTTAAGCGGCATATTTTTCAAATATTAAACGAGAATATATTTGCACGAAATGACGCGTAAGTTTTACTATAAGGGAGTGCAGGGATAGGTGTAAATTTTTGTACCTGAAATTCTTTGTCAAAATTAAAAATATGCCAGGTAGGTCTAAGTTATTTTTAAAATGTAACGCTTAAAATTTTATTATTAATAACTTAATCTTCATTTATTTTTCTTTTGAGTTATTTCTGAGTATAAGTTCAATTAAATAATTCAAGTGAATAAAGTCAATATAAAACAAGATAAATTTTTTTACATCGCTATTCGATCTTTCAAAATTTTGTATTTCGTATTCGTAAGTAATAAAGTTTATGGTAATTTGGCAAATTGATAGTATTTTAAGTCAATCGTCTCTGTTGTACTAATAAAAAATACGAAGAAAAAAAAATTATCTAAAGGGGCTACTACATTTTCTCACCTTTTTTTGACAAATACTCAATTTATATTCACCGATTTTCATCAGTACTCACGTGGTCTGAGTGGTACACTTTCTAAAAGATTCAGTAAAATTGGTCCATATGAATAAAGTTATGCGCGTACAAACATATATATATATAAAAAAAACGATGAACCTTCTTTTTTTTGGGGAACAAAGCTACATTTCCATGGTAATTTGGAAAATTGATAGTATTTTAAGTTAATCGCATCCGTTATACTAATAAAAAAATAAAAAGAAAAAAAAATTATCTAAAGGGACCATATTTTTTTATGTTTTTTGACGAGTACTCAGTTCACGTTCACCGATTTCCATCAGTAATCACATGGTACCTAAGTTAAATGGTGCTCTTTCTAATCGACAAAGAATCAGTAAAATTGATTCATATGAATATGAGTTATGCGTAAAAAAACATGAAAAAAAACATACTCGACGAACGTATAACCTCCTTTTTTTTGGAAGTTTGTAAAAAAAATATTTAACTCCCGTCAAAAAGACATATGTATATATCAAAATATAAAATAAATACGTTTCTGCTAATAATGACTTCTTAAATATTAGAATTCCTTTAAGTTACTTCAGTGAAATAATGTTTTCTGCTTTGTTTTTTATCCGATTGCAACGAATTCGAAAAAAATCAAATAAAACAAATAACAGAAATTAATTCGGCGCACATATATTTATCGTAATAATAACTGTTCTTACTAATTACAGTTTTCAGTCAATAAGTTCTTGATTTTTTTTTTTTTTTTTTTTTTTACTACATAACTGCGTCTTATGTTAGCTTCCAAAAAAAGGAAAAGAAACATTGTAATTTTCAAAATTTTCGAAATAAATTATATATAGGTTGTGTTATATGAAAGAAAGAATGATAGTTATTAAAAATATTCCAACAGTTTCGAATTAATATGGCAAAAAGTTATACAGAATTTCGAATATGTACATAATAATATTCGTGGCTCATTGAAGAATATTAAAGTTTAAAAAACAAAACCAGTAAGGTTGTTCAATTCGGATATAGATCTTTATTTTTATTTTTTTCTAATATAGCCATGGATCAGTTCAATGATTCATTTTAATCACGATACCCTTTTACGGGCTAATCATTTAAAGAAAAGAAATGCAATTCAATTTGCATATGATTTTCAGACGATTTTCTCAGCTTACTAAATCTTTTAAATAATTATGTAAATGCTATAAAGGTTTTTAGTCAAAGATTTTAGAGGCAGCCGCATTTTGGTGTTATATGAAGCATCATAGATGGTGGATATTACTCTCAAAACTAAAGTGTACTTAAAAATCATCTGTTTAAGATTACCATTAAATATGTTTAACAGTTTCCTGAAGTCGCCGAATTCGAAAACGTATGCGATAAAAAAAAAAAAAAAAAAAAAAAAAAAAAAGTGGTAAACGAGTACTTTACTATTGTGGCGCAATCGTCAATGATCTTAAATTTTTATTTATTTCTCACCGTCACCATTCATAGATTTTAATGAAGATTTAAATATAAATAAAACTTTCAGAAGTGGCACGCTTCTTGTTTTAAATCATTTTAAGATTAATAAGTGTACCGTCCATTTCTGTATTCATGTAATATAAAACGAAAACAATACAACGATAGAGAAATTATAATTTTATATAAATGTTGATTAAAAATGTTACAAGCACTCCGCATGTTTAACAAATAATTACACCATAATTATGTATTTTGTTACTACGAAACATGTCGGGGTGTTTATTATGTTTTTAGTACTTCATTATTTATGAAATTATAATTTCTGTTTCGTAACTTCGAATCAACTCGATTCTGGCGTCATCTTAAATTCCTTGTAACTGTCGCTGCAACATATTATGAAGCTTACGACTTTATTTTGCAGGTTTTTATGTTCTGTTTTCGATTAAGGAGAATTGCGTTCATTTAATTCAGGGCATAATGCACCCTCTTGTCATAACGTGCCGATTTTTCACTCCTGGAAGGAAGCGAGCACAGACTCGGTATATTACGCCGAAGAAATATTATATAAATATGGGTTTTTATTCGTGAAAAAATGATATTATTTCAAACGGTCTTATTGTAAAGAACTAGTGAGAGGGAAATAATAGCGAAAAAGAATGAATACAAGTACTACGAAAAAATGTAAAAAGGGAAAATACGGAAAAAAACGATTTAGTGAAAAGCTAAAAACAGCTGAGATCACGGGTTAATATTTTCGATAAGAGCCTTTACAGCGGACTACGCTAATTGGTTATTGGAAAGGGATAGATTTTCAGATTTATTATTCAAATACGATTTCGGGGTTTTAGGAGATTGTGAAGTGAACCGATGAAACATTTTTCGAGTAATACTACTTTCTCGGTGAAGAGAATGATTTACTCTTAGTGGTGGGGTTTGTCCGGTTTGTTTTTATTCATCGACTGTGATATTTATTCGTCGCCGAGCGTAATAATATTTCTCGGTAAACTGATTAGGAAACTGCGTAAGTGGTATTGAGGAAGGAACATCGATACATTCCGATCGGTAAGCTTTATAAATAACGCGAAACCACGACTCATCAGACTGCAGGGAGTCGACTGAAGAATCTTAAGATAAACATCTGTAAAGTTGAAGTTAAAAAAAGTTTTATCGCGATTTAATAATAGTGACTCGGGTACGCAAAGTAAACTTTTTCATTAGCGGGAAAATGGACATTATTGAAATAATTTACACTGGTTCGCGTTGATGTTTGTACAGATTAAATTCCGCAAAGTTAACTAGTATAACTGACATGATTTGGGTATTATGAAAAGGTGAAGTCTACGATACGTGGCCTAAGTCTGATGGTATTGAAAATTACGGTGAGAGCAGTTCTAACGTTTTTAGTGTTGTTGGAATTCTCCGATATCCGATAAGCCGGGAAGGGCCTACTCGAGGCCGAAAGTTCAAGTGCAATAGTCGAGCGCGTCTCAACAACCACATCGTCAATATGAATATAGGTAACTTTTAGAAATAATTAATAACGCATGAAGATCAGTATATACCACATCTATTATCGTCAGTAGATCGATTAGTTTTTTCGGCAATAGTTTTTAAAATCTTAACGTTATTTTTATTGAGATCTCGGGAGAATTTAGTTTTGCCGGCGTTTTGACTGTTGGAATGTAGAGTTCGTCTGGAAAGGAATTCCTTCTCGCATTCAGCTGCTATATCGCAAAACGGCTTACCGTACCGATAATACATACCAGGAATATATCCTGCAACAGATATAAAATTACCGACGTTCGGATTTTTATTTCTAAATTTATATCGGTAACGTTTTTTTTTTAATAATTTATTTTTTTTCTTTTTTTTGAAAAAATAAAATTTGTTACTGTTATTATAATTACAATGAAATTTTGTAAATTATCTTACTAAACTTTCTTAAAAGATTTATACTGAATAGCGTGGATGTTTTTCGTTTCTCTTTACGAGATTCATATAATTTATAATCAGTTTTAAAACACGTATGGCGAAGGTCAAGGAGACATCAAGTATCACTGGCCCACAATACGTTGGCAGTTTTTCAACACCCTCTCATATCGCTCGGGACAAGTTTAAATAATAAAGGATCAAATTAAATAACAAGATATCTAAACGGAAATCATTCTGTAAAAGAATTCCCAGCTTTTACAAAGATACAGGACCATTGTTGCTGAGATATTCGATTTCTCTTTTATTTTATGCAATTTGTAAAATTTTCGAGCAACATGTTAAATTGCAAGAGTTATTCGGCAAGTAATTTTCAAAGTAGACTTAACGTAATATTTAAAATTAGAACTAACCGCAGTTTTTAAATTATAACGGTTTTTGATAAAAATTTAATATATGCATTTTATTTTTCACCTTTTTTACGTAATATCGAATTATGTTCGATTATGTAATTTATGCTATTTTGGAAATTTAGTGTACGGTGAATAGAAAATCTTCATGAAGCATCAAAAAACCAAATTCATTATATTTCGTAATCGAAATAAATCCAGTAGTATTAATATATTAAAAAAGAATATATAAATAAATTTTAAAGGGGGCAACTCGGTAAAGTTGATGTCACGAAATTGCGGTAGTGGCGAAGACTTAAAAGTTTTAATGTCTGTAAAAGAGCAAAGAAAAAGTCCCGTTCATTAATCACCTAATAGTTTTGAACGTTTTTTTAACAACATTTTTCCGACCACTTTCAAGAGTAACTCCTCCGCTGCTACATATATAATAAAAAATTAAACGGAAAAAGTAAATAACAAAGTTTTTACTTTCAGAAAAAGTGTTACACCACTTTAAAGGTAACTTGACTATATAAAACGGAAAAAATGTAGAGTTATCTTTTTCGGTAAAATAGTTCTATTTATAAAAATGTCGATAACAATTCTAATGATAGGACGAAATCGTGTTCCCGCCGAAAAACAATAATTAAAAGTTTTTTTATCACTTAATTTTAAAAAATTTTATTTATTCTGGAAATTATAAATTTTGACGAACAGGGTCAGAAATGTTTTTTTCTGAAAAAGAAGAAAAAAAAGCGTAACAAAAGTAAAAATGTTATTATTAAAAAACCCTGTTGCGAATTTATAAAACATAAATGGTACGTATCAGGAAATTTTATCTATGTTTGAAATTAAATGTAGCATCTTATGAATAAGAGGAATGATTCAGAAAAATTATTTTTTTTTTTGCACAGTACCCTCATTACAGATTTCGATATCAACAACTGTTACGCCTACATGTTTTCATGAGTATATAAGATAGCTATCTAAACCAGATTTGGATTAAGAGAGCTCTCACTCTTCTTCCACTCAAAAGAGCTTGGGAACGTTCAATTTTGATTGTAAAAATGCCCGTATGATAATAAATATTACCGAGCAAACGTGAAAAGTGTTGTTTAGAATCCTGTTTCGGAGTAATGACATATGTGCCGTATAAAAATAATTGAAGTAGAGCGCTAATGATAATTTTTAGTTATTCTTACAAACAGGGCCGTACCTGGTGGGGGGGGGGGCTGCCCCCCCGAAATGTCTGCGAAATCATAACTGTTTGAATTAAATGGACCGAAATTCAGAATATATTTCTTTTCAGCTTTTGACGAAAGAAGAGAAAATTAAAATTTTTATAAATTCTATGGAAACGACTATTTTTTATTTGTTTTTTTATTGTAGTGTTCAAATATTGCATATACAATAATTGACTACAAGGCTTTCTTCTTCTTGATGTGCCGTACTCTTCCCAGAGCGTTGACGATCAGATAGCAGCTAAAACTTGCATTCTCTTGCTCCTTGGAGGAGATCATGGATTAAGCTGATGCCAGTCCAGTTCTTAATGTTTTGTATCCAGTCTGTTCTCCGTCTTACTGCACTTCTTTTTCCCTTTATTTTCCCCTGGATAATAAGCTGTAGGATCTCAAATTTTTGTCCTCTTATGATGTGGCCAAAATATTTAACTTTTCTATCTATTATCCATTTAACCAGCATTCTTTCAGTCTTTGCCATTTCTAGTAGTACTCTTTTATTGGATTGTACCATTTATAAATGAATATATTTCATGATAACACACACACATATATACATATATAATATAAATATATATATATATATATATATATGTGTGTGTGTGTGTGTATATGTATATATATATATATATATGTATAATTATAAAAATATTTTCGTATCCCCCCCCCCCGAAATTTTGTTCTAGATACAGCCCTGGTTATAAAGGTAAACTGTTTCATTAAAGAATATTAGTTCATTAGTTCATTGTAAATAACAGTTCGCGAGAAGTAAAGTTTTTTTTATTATTTCGGCGTATTTGAAGCGAAAAAAAAAATGGCGAATAATCATTATACAAGTAATGTCACGCGCACTAGTTAGTAAGTAAATAATGAGACCGATACGGTATAACACCCACAATTCCGCTTTACGGAATTTATAACATAAATTAAAGGAAAAAAATACAAGATTACGTTTAAGGTGTACCATTTCTGTAATTCATCGACACAATTTGATAAAATGATTACGTGTCAGGATATTAATTTTTTAAATTTACATTTATAACATGCACACGTGTGCAGATGCGTGTGTGTGTATATAATATATATTTACATACACAGTATAATAGAATAAGCCGAAACTGGCGCGTAATTATATAAAAATAAAACCGTATTAAATACTTGTTTAAAAACAAACACACCTAACGTTTGGGGCAAGTGCTAAACAATGAGTTTTAATTAAATTTTACAATAGCTTTAGACTGGCTGGTTAGTTTATTATCCATTTCTTCCGCTATTTGCTAATACAATGGATGACGCGTAATATGGCTGCGAACGTAATTAACTGCGTATAAGGAAGAAAATTATTCGCAGAAAATTCAGTATTCTTAATTTTTTTAAATAATTCCGTTTTCCGAGCAAGAGAGATTAGCGTTAATAGATTCATAAATAAATTCGACTTTTTCGTTCGAAAATTAACGCGACTCGCGTTCATCCCTTTTGTTATCTAAGACAATATTTCTATCTTTTATTATATGTTGTTTTGCCTCTTAAAATTGATATTGCTCATTCTTAATACTAGTATTTTTTGGCATTTATTAATTTTTTCTTTTAACTTTGTCTAAAAGTCGATAATTTCATTTTCAGATAATAAAGCGGAAGAGGATATATTTGAAATAAAAATTTAATATAATTAGTCCGATTTTGAGTATTATTATGCCGTTTATGATTTCATAATCTATAAGTAACTTTTGTTAATGCGCTACTAATAATACTATGCCATTATTAAAATTATGTTTGTTAGTTTATTATTACTTGACTAAATGTCTAGAAGATTCCTACTAATTGATATAAAATATCTGTCCCATTTTTAACACCAGTAAGTTTCGAAAATTCTATTATCTGTAAAGTCCGCGATTTTCTTTAATAAGATTTGGAGTTTTCTCATTTGATTTAATCCTCGAATTTTTAATTTAAAATCTTTTTCTATGTACAGTCGTATTCCTTACTGCTTTACGCTATCGCCAATACTGTAACGCCTATTTTTAATCGGATCACGCGTCTTTTGAAATCATTTTTCTCATTTTACATTACGGGTTTTCTCGGGATGCTGATATACGTTAGCCGTTTGAACAGTGTCAGATTTATGGGGTTCAACCGGGGTCAGATCCTCACGTCCCACCAATTCAGAATAATTTTAATTTGCACTGTAAAGAACTGTTTTTAAAATGTTACTTTTATATTCAATTATAACAAAAATATATATTTATCTATGCCAAATGAGATCGTTCTTATTTTTAAAATAGTCGCATTATTCATGTTTTTATCAGTTTACGGTATATACATATAAAAATAATTCCGCGTGAAATATTTCTTTACTTGAATTAGTCTCACTGTGAGTTTTTTTTTAAACCGTCTTTTTTTTTTTCCATTATAGTTTGGTTATTTTTTTACTATTTTTTAAACAACAAAAATTAATATAATAGTTACTTTCTAAATCGGATCCAAGGAAAAAATGTGCAAATGTTTTATACTTTTTTGAATTTTTCGTCTTAAATACATTTACCAATTGTTCTGCATTTTTAAATTAACCAGTCTTTTTTGACATTTGATGTTGATGTGTACTCAGGGAGAGAATTTAAAATTACGATTTTTAAAAACAGAGATGGAAAGTCAACTTGTTTGTACCTTTATATATAGTAAATGGTAGACACTATGTAAGCGATAACAAAATTGTATACACGAATTTATGATATTATAAACTTTACAATTGAAAAAAAAACAATTATTTATCTTATGAAAAGAAAAACAAAAAAGTATTATAGGCATCAATAAATGTGCAAATTCTTTTATTTTTAGTCAATAAAATATTTGATTTAATTAAGGGTGCATATTATTTTGGTTTTTATGCTTTTGTGATAACCAAAATATAAATGAATAGACCACCTACTGAACAAAGAACGATAATATACGCGATGCAAAACTGGCCGACACGTAACTCCAAGATTATATAAGAGTAGTTATGAATAAAATTTCACGAAAAACAAATTCGTTGCATAAAAACTCAAAAATTTTGAAAAAAAATGGAGGTTCCTTTAAATTCTAAAGGAATCGACGAGGTTTTCAAAAGGTTAGGCCGGGAAACGGAATATATAATATGTGGCGACTTTAATATTAATCTTGAATTAAGGAATGCTGCGGCAGTGGATTTCTTAAACATTATAGTAAAACACAAGGGGATCAGATTAATCAAGGGAACTACACGGGAGGAAATATAAGAGAAAATAGTTCAGAAATTTTTCGAGAATCAAATGTTTACAAGTCAAAATAGTCAGATTAATAGTATAAACTCTAATACTGATAAAAACGTTAGTTCACCAAATGCAAAATTTGAGTCGAAAAATGATGAAATGACTGTGGAGGAACTGCAAAATCGAAAGAAACGCTTGATGTGTTGTTACTTTGAAAACTAACGTTAGTTTACAGAAAAGCTCTTTTATTTTCAGATTAAAAAAGGATTGTGTGAATTACAACACTGTGATGCTCAGTTTTTTAAAAGTGTAGTATACCCAAAGTCGAAAGGATACCCCGCGTCTACTAGAAAATGTAAAGAAAGTTTCTTCCGTCGAATTCGAAAAAAAAAAGGAGGTAGTTAACATGTTTGTTATTACTGTAAATTCATAACTCCCAGTTTGACTTACTCCCGAATTGAATTTTTAAAATATCGCCCTCTTGTGGGATGTCAATGTTCTTACAAACTTTTCATTGGAGTGCGATTAATGTCTAATTATGTTATCCCGTTTTAGTAACTCAGCAGAACGGTAATGGTAAGATTTTTCAATTATTATTATCAACTATTGTATTTCTTATCATTCGTTTATCTATAGCGCTTTCTTGTTTCGTTAATTCGACCAAGTGCGTCGCTTATCAGATGAAACCAAAGCTAGCGGCAGTGCACGTCGCTTATCCCGGCTCAATCTTACCTCGATCGACGCATGCCGCGTCATGTCTTCAAAAATAAATATTAAAAACGAAGCTAAATCTAAATCGACGCTGAATCCAATCATGAAAAGCATCCAAAAAACTTTGTCAACTTTTCAAAGTTTCAGTCTCCGCAAACGAAACCCGTTTCAACAAAATCAACCGAAAAAGGGGATCACGCTAATGAAGCAGCGTCAAATTCACCTCACATAGCTAACACAAGTAATGCTATCAACTTTACTTCTTCGCCAAATACCTACTCCAGTGCTGCCAACAAAGAACGTCCGATGAACAAACTAAATTCCATCGTTCTCTTTCTCGACGGACTAACCAGAGATGATTACGTGAAAGCAATAGCAGATATCGTAAATCCAAGAGATATATGTGCCGCTTACCGAAAGCTAAAAAACGGATTCTGTATTTTCCTCTCGTCGAAACTAATTGTTGATAATCTAATAATTCAGCATCCTACATTATCGACTAAAAATAATCCACTCGAAATCCATAAGCTCATCAACCTTGCCAAAAGAATAATAACCTCTAACGTGTGCCTCAACATTCCAGTCACAGTGATCGAAGACAAATTAAAAAAGCGGAATATCAATTCAAAATCTACAATCGAAACTTTCACAGCCGGCTTCAAACATCCTCACCTCGCGCACATCCTGACTGATAAAAAGCAATTCCATGTGGCCCCAGAAACGGTTTCACAAATTCCCGAAAGAATTGTAATTAAGTATGAAGACACCCCATATAGAATCTTCCTTTCCGAAGAAGGTCTATCAATGTAAAAAAAGAGGTCATTTAGCCGAACAATATCCCAAATCCAGCTGGAAATGACCCTTTCAATGAAAAAGACGAGGATCAAAAAGCCCCGGCTGCCAGCGATGACGACGATGAGAACGATGTGATTGTCCGAAACAATGAAACCTCCGTTCATAAAAAGATTAGCTACTAGCTCTTTATCATCTTCATCCTTAGAGTTCTCATATCGAAAAAAAAAACAAACTGAAAAGGACTCTAATAAGTCGGCTAAAAAAACCAAGGGGGAGGATAAAGCGTTCATTGTCGATCAAACTACCAAAGAAGTCAAAGTTGTGTTTGACTCAAATCCGAATCTTTATATTTCATTCGATCAATTTTACGAAATTGTATCAGCTGTAGTACTCGAAAACAATGGCAAGGAAGCGGTTGAGGACCTGAATTATGACTCTGGAGGCATAATCAACTCGTTAAGCATTCTCAAATCATTCATAAAAAATGAAAGAAAACCGACTGACTCGATTATCGAAAGAACTACAAAAAAATATTGTCGTCACTCAAACCAATGTGAAATAACAAAATAATACAGTGGAACATTAACGGTGTGTAAATACATTCCTAAACTACAAATTCTCACAGCTCAACACCAACCGATAGTCATCTGTATACAAGAATTTCACCGATTTCTCGATTCGGAACTACACTCCTTTCCGATATGATGATACCAATCATCTAATAGCTGCAGGCGGAGTCCTGACACTGGTTCACTGCCAAAAATAGATTTAATATCAATCAACTCAGATATCCAGACAGTAAGCTATCTGGCTTCCAGATTTTCACCACTCGAGGATTATGATCTACAATTTATGCACTCTGCCTGACCAAATGTTGCAACAACAAGAATTATTCTCGCTGATCGTGCAATTGCCGTAACCATTTATCATACCGGGTGATTTTAATGCCCATAACTCCCTCTGGGGTTCACTGCAGCAAAACACAAGAGGTAATCAAATTAAGAACCTGATCCTCAACTATTCAGAAAGCTATATCTTAAATAAAAAAAAATGAGCTAACCAATTCTGATACCAGAAGGCACTTGTCCATCATTGATTTGACGCTTGCGACTAATGACCTTTCAGACAAACTGAGCCAAGGTCGTCTTTCGGATCTCTACGACAACGACCACTTTCCAATTATCGTATCTCTCGAAGATTCATCCTCCTACCATGGTACTCGATTTCCTAGACGGAAAATAGAAAATGTCAATTGGGCTGAGTTTGAAACCAGACACATCATTCCAGCACCTACCGAATATGTCAAAGGATGTAAAAATGTTCACCCAGCATATAATTGATGGCGCAGAGATGACAATCCCTAAATCACTGAGCATTGCTCCAACCAGAAGACGTGTTCCCTGGTGCAACAGTGATATAGCAGTAGCCATCAAAGGCCGCAGACAAGTACTCTACTTACTCAAAAGACACCTCTCAATGGACAATCTGATCGAATATCGAAAATGCCGCGCATATGCCCATACGCTTATAGAAGCCGCTAAAAAGAAAATCTGGCTACACTTCATCGCTTCGAACAATCAAAACTCGTCAATTGTCTCGATATGGAAAAATATTCACTTCTTCAATGGGAAAAATAAAACTCGTCAAATTCCTCCGCTCGCCAAAAACGAATCTACCGTTACTGATCTTCAAGAAATAGCTGACGTATTAGCTGAATACCTTTCATCCATTTCCTCAGATACGAATTACATTGAAGATTTTCGCCGTCAAAAAAGAATTATTGAAGCGTTTTCAATAAAATCCAACTCGTCTAATCTCACAAATTACAATAGCCCAATAACTATGTGGGAACTAGATTATTGCATCACAAACAACATTCACAACTCGTCCTCTGGTGGCCCAGACAACATTCATCCGATGATACTCAAACATTTGCACGAGTCGGCGAAACAGCACTTACTCAATATTTTCAACACCGCTTGGAGTAATGTTGAAATTTCTTTAAGTTGGAAGATGGCCACGATCATCGAAAAATGGTAAATCTGATCCCTCCAACTACCAATCAATCGGCTTAATAAGGGTTCTTATCAAATTGTTGGAAAAATAGTCCAGAAACACCTAATTTGGGAACTAGAATCAACAAACTGCTTTATAGATCAACAATATGGATTTAGGAAATGGCGATCGTCCACTCAAGCGATTCTCGATCTTCAGTTTCATATTTAAAAGGCATTTGCGAACCGAACTCACCTATATATTATATTTTTTGACCTTCAAAAGGCATACGATACAGTCTGCAGACACCATGCCCTTCAAAATTTACACAAAGGTGGTATACACGGCCGTCTAGCCCGGTTCATTCAGAATTGTTTAACTGGCAGGTGAATTGTCGTTCGTATTGATAACTACTTCTTTCAAAGTTACCCAGTAGACAACGGCGTTTCCCAAAGATGTGATCTAAGTGTAACGTTATTTCTTCTTGCTATTAACGGGAGCTTAAGTTAATAAAAACTTATTTAAGTATTACTGAATAAAAGTTTGGCAGGTTTATATTTTTACAATAAGAAATACCGATTACTCCGGAAGAAGTAATAAATATCAGGAGCGAATCCAGAGAGATATTTTGAGGAGAAAAATGATACAATTACGTAATATCTTATATGGTAGACAGTAAAGTTAAGAAATACCCCTTGTTTCATAAAAAAAATCAAACAGCGACCTTTCTAGAAATTAAAAATGTTTTAAAAATACATAATTATTACAATTTTTAATTTAACTTTTGTTTTATTTTTAGGAGTGAAAAATAAAACGAAATTATAAAATTATACCTGAAAATTGGTAGTTTAGAATTTGAATAGTAAATTACTAGAAAGAATAGAACAATAGTATTTTTATTAGAATTTACTTCTTTTTTATTTTTGTTAGTAATCTGATCGGAATTCTCTTTGTTCATGAGCAAATAAAAACAATATACATTTCTCATTGAACTATTTTCATTTACATTGCAAAATAAAAATTAAAAATAAATAAAAAAGACAAAAGATTAACGGCAGTTGCGATTAAAACAGAATAAAAACGTACTATTAATAATTTTTCTAGAAAACAATATTAATTATTAAATCCATAGGTAATATTTATACAAAACTTATATAATATAAATTAAGTTTTTCTACTGTAAGAATTTTTTTCATCAAGATTTTGATTTTTCCATGGATCCACCACTATAAATATACACTATGTCTTAGAGGATAGAAACTAGTATAAATGCGTATCGTAAATTTGTATAAATTTAAGTTTACAAAAGTATTATACTTGTTATTTACAATTTAGATTTAATGTACAATTCAATTTTCAAATAATAATAACCGAATGTTTACATTGTTTATAATACCTTAAAAGTTTAAAAACTTTCATAGATGTTTTATAAACAAACGGTTTTGGTTTAAAAACATCATTTTGGCATAGCATTAATTCCATACATAATATATTCATTGTTTAAACGTTATTTTTAAAATTTTTTATTGTTAAATTTACTTTTCAACATAAAGGTGTTTTTATTTATACCCTACTTTTTCTGTCACAAAAATTTATTCCAAAATGTGACTTTAAATAAATTTTTTTTTTTTTTGTCGCAAGAAGTGATAGAGCCGGGGGTCCGAGGGTGTCCCCAAACAGGGTTAAGAGACGGAACTCCTTGCGAGACACAAAGGGCCAAGTTTTATATATACATATTCATATTCCAAAAAAAATATAAATAATAGTATTTTATCTGTTGTATATATTTACTCTCTTAATTTTATTCAGTGATTGTTTCATTTCTCTTCATTTTTTATTAGACCACATTTGTATGTTTCTTATAATTTTTCAATAAAAGCCAAAATATAAATATAAATATTTTAAAAAATTGCAATTTACTTTAGCCCTTCGCGCAATAAGAAATCCTAGATCCGTTCCTGACTATAGTTATAGTCTTTCGTAAAAATGTTTTATTTGTAGGATTTTTATTATTGTAAGATGGTTCTTGGAAACGGGTGAAACTGTTTAATTTTTATTACATAACTCTAAACTACGTTCTAGATGGAAAAAAAAATCTCGAGACGTCTCTTTCCGAAGCTGCGCCGTTATTCATTAAAAATACTGAAACTGTTATTATTACGGCAATTCTGAGGAAGTTGAGACTTGTAATCAGCAACAACCGTCTAGATACAGGCTGGTCAGAAATAGTGTGAGAATAATGCTCTACACGAAGCGAATGTAGGATAGATTCAGACTGAATTAAACGAGAAGAGAACCGTGACTCAGCAGCAGCGGTCGATTTGTACAGTTAGGTTGAAAGTTATAGGACGACGACGTGTGTAGACGGCTCTGTTCCGCGTTATTAACTGAAATAACGACTCGGTTCGTTATTATTATGAAAGCGGACCAGGAAAAAACGATACCGAGCGCGCGCGCTGCTTGGTGCCTGTGAGCGAGGAGGTTAACATAATCAAAACTATACGTAACAGATATCGAATAATTTAGACGATATTTTCTCTTCCAGCCAGCTACATTGTTCTTTTTTGTTTTTCCCTTCGTCAGAAACAATCGCTTTAACGAGGAGTAAATGGCTCCATTTACGTGACTTAATGAACTGCAGACTGAATAGTTTTACCACTTACAGTGTACATACACATATACCGGGGCAAGTGTTTTTACTATTTTCTTTTTAAACAAAAACGAAAAGCAAACTGATATTTTATTTTTCAGTCGACTTACAAAAAAATTAATTTTTTTTTTTTTTTTTTTTCATTAGAGATAACATTCTCGACAACTTTCTATCGATAAACAGACATCTCTGAACTGAAAGGACAAAAAATTAGACGGAACAAGTACATTTAAATATAATTTAAGCAAGTAAGAAATCCTATTCATAAGATAGCGAATATACTTCACAATGTGTTGAAGTATGCCAACTCCAGAAAGGCAGGAACGAATTGAATTGAACAAGTATAAGATGCGCTAATTATAACAGTGTCTTAAAAACAAATTGTTCTTATACATTCAAATTTCAGCGCCAAATATAATGTGAACGTCGATCAGAAGAATTAGTAAATCGGCATAATTTAACAGATTTAAAATAAAATTTCAAAACCGTTTACATATGTCGCATCGATTTAAGTAGAAAATAAGGCAACAGCCATAGAAATTCAGCAAAGACTAAACAATGACTCTGCAGTTTTAAGATTAAATAAAATAAAGTCGACAGATTTAAATTTAGTGCACCAATGCACAATTGTTCTCAAGTGCATTTTTTGTCATTTCGACAAAATTTACTTAAAAATCGTAATTTTAATGAGGATGTTAGACTTGCGTATACTACATATGATATAAAAGTATCATTATCTTTATCGCCAGCATCGCTGGTTGCTTGATACGAATATTGTGAAATTATGGTCTTTATCCTTGTGCAGCCTTTCTTCGCTATATGTTTCTGTTTTCCGCATATGTGATTATTTATCGTATTTGTCATTCTTTTTATTGTCATTAAGTATCTCGACGCAGCTTTTCTTAGTTTCCTTCTTCCTTCTGTCATTCCTACTGGAATTTAACTTTTCTATCATCTGATTATATCATATGACTGGAAAACGTGACTTTTCTTTTTTGCCGTTTTCGGTAACCATGTTTTTGAACAAATTTCATTTAAAATTTGTAGGTTTGTTCTCTTCTGTCCATGAGACCCGCGGCATCCTTTTCTAACAGAATATTTCAAAGACATTAATTCATCTATATAAACTCAATCCTTCGAATATCCCCATGGATAACCCCCTGCACTTTTCTATTGTAATTCTTATAGAAAAGTTTCAACTAATACGCCCATCTTCGCAAAATGAAATAAATGTTTTATGAACGTTACAGATTTCGTTATAAGATTTGGTTATTACCTCCGATATATAGGAATACCGTAATCTATATATATATATATATATATATATATATACATATATAAATGTGTGGGTGGGTGGGTGTGTATTTACAAATAGGACCCCATAACATATACGGACGCTACAAATTGTTAATATCCATAATATATCAAGTTTATTACGAAGAGTAAAAAGAATGAAATCCTTTTTCTGGGTTTCTTTTGCTTCACAAAATTTCTTCAATGTCAAATTACTTCAGAATCAATAGAGACACTTGTACGCAACTGAAGTCCGGAGCGGCCTGAGTTTCAAATGCAGAGTCGAGCAAATTTTTGAGCACGCGAAGTTGTTAACACATACGGTGGTTTTATAACATAGCTAAAGAGCAAATGCAGGGGTATTCTGTGAAATCGGTCGAACATTGCTAATGTTCACCACGATGTAGTTCAAATCAACATTTTGTTTGTGAATGAAATATTAACGTATCGATTAGCTTTTTGTGTTGAAGTAAACAATAAATTGACGGGTGTTCAGTTATCACTTGTCGGATACAGACAAATGCGTATCAGCGAAATGACAAGATGACAAACTAAAACTAGGCTATTCCTTTTGTTATTATTAGCTTTTATAAATCGATTCAAATTACCAGTGTGTCGATTGAACGGTTTTTTCTTCTGATATTTTAAAAAATTCTCTTTTATTTTTCCCTTTAATTTGCATTTATTGAAATGACAATAAAATAAAACAAAAAGTAAATCCCACGCGTTTATAAAAGTAAGATTGAAATTTCATTTTTTTTTTGTCGTAGTAAAAAAGTAAAATCTGAAACTGAAGTAAAAATATACGTATTTCTTTTTTAAATGTAATCTCTTCTATATCCCTTCATATACAAACAAATTTTCAATATTTTTCAGCGTATTACTTTTCTTTTCAGATTTTATTTTATACTATAGATAGCCAGAATGAGAAAGGGTTGACAAATGAACTGAGCAGAGGACTAAGCTCATATATATATATATGTATGTAAGTATGTATGCATATACACAGACACACGCAAATAACTTTTGTTTACTAATAATTATGAATATCATTTATAAAATTAATTATTTCATAACTCCAAAAAGAAATTAATTACAGTACTTAATAACCCGCCATTAATTTGAAGTATTAAGTTTAGTTATTGCGTTTTCAACTCTCTTTGCCGCTTTTGCTCGAATCATACTACCTCCGCATAGAATCTTATCGTTTGCACAGGTTTTCAACAGAGAGTAAAAATTTCGAAAAATAAAGTAACAAATGCTGAAAGTTGTGGGAAGAGATTTTTTATTTAATCTGTGTATATTATTGAATTAAATCGTCAGAATCACGAAATAGAACTAGCAATTACTTTTAATACATAATTAAGGAACTTATAAAAATGGAAGGACCAATTATTTCTACTTCAAAAATGATAAATTAACAAACTGAAAATGATAATATTTGTACGTTTCCCATCCACAAATGTAAATAGAATAACCCCTCTCTTGTGTATTAATAATGCAAAAAATGTTTCCCGTCATTACTTTCAACCGTCAGAGCGGTTTTCGAAAAGATAAAAGAGTGTTATTCGTTAAATTATTTTTATTAATTGTACGTAAAATTGTAATTATTTCATAACTCGCTATTTCACTATGAAAAATAATGCAGACTTTACCGGTATATCCAAGGATGTATTTTCTACACTGTTGTTGAACTTGAATATTCTTGTTTTCTTTATTCGAACGTTGTATCGCACGAGTGTTTAAATCAATCTTAGGAAAGCTTTCAAGCACCGAATAATGCTGATAATTGTCCAACAGTTTTAAATTTCGATTCAGTACTCCGTACTTTGACAAATCCTGTAATACAAATTCGCATGTTTAAAGTATACAGCTCTATTCGTTGTTAATTCCGGTCTGAGATGTGAATAGGTCAATACATCGATTTAAGCCGGTAAATAATATCGGAAGAATAACTGTACTTCAGATAGATTCCAAACATATAATATTAAATTTATTTTTATTAATATATTTTCTTTTTATTTCTGGTTGAAGATGGGAAATTTCTCCGAAAAGATGTTTCTAGTATATTATGTGAATTTCGACTACTCGTTCTTAAATTTTTCTCGCCATCTTCCTAACCTTTTTATATTCGGTGTGCGTTAGTGTTCAATTCTCTTTATTTTGAATGTTTTTTTTTGTTTTTTTATAAGTATTCCTGTTACATACCCTGCGCTCATGTAATCCACAGTTTGGTGTTTTTTTTTATTTTTATTAAGATTCCGAATACATGGAATTCAAAACGGCCTCGATAATCACCCTTAAAAAATTCATAACTCATCATCAGATAACGCTCTAAAAGTGAAATTCAAAATATAAAACAGAACGCAGAGGCCATTTCATAAAATCAAAAAAATTACAGTTAAAAGGTTATTTAAACTCCCCATTTTGGGCCAAGGGCGGCAAGTATTGAAATTTAAAGCTTTTTATTTTTGGGTTATACACACTAAAAAAGTTTCTTTTTTTTAATTTAAAATTTACGTTATACGAAAGGGACAATAAAATTTTTAATTAACGTTTTAAGTTTTTCGTAACAAAGAATATAATTATTTTAAATTTATTCGTCACAGTGTTTATAATTTTATTTAAAACGGGTTGTATGAATGCACTACATTAAATTTTTTCCGAGTTCTACAAATGCGCATATATACGCTTGCAAGCCTCTTTCTATCATTATAGTGATTATAAAACAATAGAAATTCATTAACTGATAATATACTAATGTTTACAAAATTAGTTTCTGTTTCTCATCCGAACTCGCCAATTTTTCATTCTCTTCTATTTCATACTAGCTGTTATTTTGCTATTTTTCTACTAATAGGTAATTTCATAAAATTCGAGCATATAATGTATATATGTATATAGTACATTTTTAGTAGTGAACAGTTTCAATTTTCACGAAATGTAAAATTACGAATTCGTGTACATACCCAATTCAATGAAAAATATGTATTGAAATTCAACACCTTTTATATTTACGTTATAAACACTAAAAAAAGTATTTTTTCTAATTTTAAATTTATGTTATTCTAAAGGGGCAATAAAATATTTAATCAACGTTTTAAATTTTTTGTTACAAAAAATATAATTATTTCAAATTTATTTTTTAGTCAATTTATTATTTGTATTACAAGAAAGGCCAATAATTTAATATTTTTTACTTTTCTTAAAAACTTAATGAGTTCTTATAAATCAGTTAAAAAGAAAATTATTTTAAAAAGCAGATTGAACATTTGTGAAGGAACTTTTGAACGCATGCCTCGTTAATATTAAGGATTTACTACATTTTATATATATATATATATATTAATTACAACGTAATTCTTAGGCTACCCCCCATTCGAAAAAATGTCCCAATTTTATGTAACGCTAAATGTCCCAATTTTATGTAACGCTAAATGTCCCAATTTTATGTAACGCTAAATGTCCCAATTTTATGTAACGCTAAATGTCCCAATTTTATGTAACGCTAAATGTCCCAATTTTATGTAACGCTAAATGTCCCAATTTTATGTAACGTTTGTTATATTTTGTAGGATTTTTGTTATTGTTATTTAAAAAATGTCACAATTTTATGTAATGAAATATGTAACGAAAAAATGTCTTAATTTTATATAACGGAAGGTAAATGTTAGAATAGGATTTTTGTGGTTATGTTATTTTTTTGTGTGTGTTGATGCCAGTAAGAATTACGTTGTAAATTTTGATCATTTTATACAAAGTATAGAAGAGAAAGAGACAGGAATGAAAGCAGGAGGGGTCAAGGGGCACAGCCCCTTGCGAGGCCAAAGTGGCCGAGTTTATATATATATATATATATATATGTGTGTGTGTGTGTGTGTGTGTGTGTATGTATATATATGCGCATATTTTTGATAAACTTGTTTCACTAAGTACAGTTGTTTAAATGTCTACAGTAGACAAGTTAGCTTTATTTTTTAGGAATATATCGAGTGATTCACTTTTAGCGATTTTCAAATATATCCATCGCAATTTATTTAAAAGCAAAATTGGGATGGCGATATAAAATCAAATAATAAACATTATTTACGATGGAAATATCGATAAATTCTACTGTATAAAAAATGATTAAATAAGTTCGTAGCAGGGAAACATCGATAATAAAAACAGGATGGTTATAATTTTAACAATTGAATTAAACTACCTTTTTAAACATTTAATCCGCATTTAAATTGAGCGGATAAAGATTGTTTGGTAGACGGGCTTTTTCAATAGATGGTGAACTATTTTTGCAATAACCAGCTGCACCTATTGTGGCCGATGTTAAAAAAATCCTGGAACTCCGGAACATCATTAAACGAGTTTTCTTTATAAGTCCTTCAAGAACATAAAACAACCCTTTCGTGCTTATTTTATATATAGTGAAATACAACTATACGGGACCTTTAGTAAGTTAAATATGAGACTTTTTGAAGGGTCCAGGGTGAACTTATGGTAAACGGAGAAAGATAATTACTTTCTTGTTTCATTTTTGGCCATTTTAACGACTGTTCTTCAAATTCTCGGTACTTTTATCTATAATTCTTAACCTTTTCGTAAAAAATGACAGTCTAAAAATTAATTGTTAAATAAGTTAATAGACGATATTAGTAATTTTCTTAGCTACATTTTCGACTAGACCGGTAAGGTTAAGATCGTGCAGTGGCAATCATCGCAATCCTTAACTGTCGAAAGTCTACCTATATGTCACACGTAAAAAGAAAAATGCGCATTTTGTAACTAAACTACGCTCAGTTTTCAAGGGCGTATAGCGCTTTCTCATTAATGTATTAGACTGCGCGATCAAAATGCGATGAGCTGCCGTATTTATAATGAACACTGATAATAGTTGTGATCGCATCAATTTGCTCTCAGCTTAATTCCGAAAGTTCTAATTCGTTTTTTCCGCTTCTCCGAATCACGCGGATTTATTCAAAAAATCTACCATGTTAACCGGAATTTTTTTTCCATTTAAACCGAAATAAATCCGCAGCTACAAGAAATACAAGCAAACGTTTAATCTTAAAAAATTAGTTCCGCCGCTTTGTAGTATTTCGACGAAGTTATTAAATATTGAAAAATTTAACACAAAACCAAGTTCCGACAAAACTTTTTCCAAAATACACGTTTTATTGTGTGCATGTGTGCCGCTTTAAATGCAAATTAAATCCGTTAATTAGAAGGAATTCAAAAATTCTTTACGATGATTAATGAAGCGTAAAAGGTTGTCACTTGCAACATAACAGCAAACGCGAAACAACAAAATCACGCAGCTTCACCTTGAGAAATAATTAAGAACGCTAATTTTATTCGCAATAGCTGTTTTACTTTTAGATAGCCGTATTTTTTTCATTATTTTCTTAAAATTATAAATCGCAAACAGAAATTGAATATCGACGAGTTTGTCGGAAAAAAAAATAATCACCTTCATTATTTCATTTGTACTTGCTCCATATCGTTTTCCTATTCGAAATTTTAATGTAGGACAATGACCGGTATACCTTAAAAAATATCACGCGGCTTTATTAATAATTAATGAAAAATACAAAGTTTCCGCATCTTCGAATCGGCAAATGAATATTTTTCTCTCTTACAACGGTATTGCATTTTCACGAGTTCACAGATCTCAAGATTATTATATAAAACAAATCCCTGTAAAACGAAAATTACTTATGCAGACTGCATAAAAAAATTCGCGTATCTCTTTAAAATAAGAGAAAAAGCATAGCGCCGAATTAGATAATATCAAGTTTATAAAATATATTAGCAAAGTGCCTATAAAAAGTTACCGATAAAAAGAACACCATCAGTTATTATGTAAGCACTATCTAATTGTGTAATATACATTGCTTAGTTTTGTGCTGTTCTTGTATCCGACAACGAAACAGTTGATTATAATCAAAATTTTTTTTATATCAATAATTGGTTTTCGGAAATATCGGTATTCGGTTGGTTTTTCTCTTACGTCAATTAGATGTTTCTATTTTATATTGTAAACGATAAAAATTAAAATTATTAAAATGATTGTGACTAAATCAAAGTTGTAGAGCTATTTAGATGCTCAGATAAGGATTGACGCATCTGACGTGATAAAACCGTGGTTCTTTTCTGCATACAAACAAATTTTTGTCTTACGAAGAATCCCAAATGGTATTCAGATATATTTAATATTTAATATACATGGGACATTTAAAAAGTATTGTACACGACGTTCTTACGCAGTCCGTATAAATTTAGGAGGGGGAGGGACCAAAGGGATATATACTATGAAGTTTTGTCAACACAGCTGAAAAAAACGATTGTATATGAAAATCAAAACTTTTCGTGGTCATACGCCCACAAAAATTCATTGTGCATTTGAAGAAGTGTGTGGCAGTGACACCATGGACTGTACCAATATTTCTCGCTAGGAAAAAAAATTTAAAGAAGGCTGTTTGTCGGTTGAGGATGCGCCTCGTACTGGTTGTCGAGGGACTTCGTCATTGCTAATAATGGCAATACTGATCGATAAAGATCGCCGTATGATGTGTGAAGAGATAGGTCATAGAACTGGTATCGAAAACCTGTCGGCCATCAGCACTAAAAATCGGAAAATTGCATCCATCACTAGCTGATCGCAGCATTCTCATCTTGCATAATAATGCACGCCCTCATGACAATGATGAAATTCGAACAATTTTTGTGTAATACGGCTAGGAATTGTTACCACATCCACCCTATTCGCTGGATATGGCTCCTTGTAATTATGATCTGTTCTGCGAACTCAAGAGCCGATGCGAGGAATCCGTTTTCCGGATTTAGAGGCCTTAAATAGTGCTGTGACTCGACGGATTCGTGAACTAAACTTCAAAGGCCTCCTGGACGGTATCCAGAACCTCCCTTGACCCTGGGAACGTATTATTGAGGAGGAGGGTGATTATATTGAAAGATTATAATATTTATATGACTTTGTCAAACAAACTTTTTTTTGTATGGATACGTGTGCATTACTTTTGAAATGCTCTACGCATACATACGCGTGTGTGTTTTCGCGTATGGGAAGGAATGTAAAACTTATTCTATTCAGTTTTTGTACATCTTATACATCTTATTTGTTAATAATCAATAAATATTATAAAATTTACTAACAAATGATATACTTAATTTAGAAACGTTTTACAGAATTTCCCATCATCAGCTATAGAATATGCGACTGCAATGGAGATCTGAAAAACAGAATAGAGTTCCGTTACATGTTTTATTTCTCCGGCCTCCGCTGCATTCGCATGTTTTTTGGCTGACGACGGAATGTTCTAGAACACACTCCTGGGATAAGTTCATACATACTTCAGTAGTTTTGTAAGTAAGCTTTATGTCAGTTAATTTCTAAAACGTTATTGATTGATTTGCTACTACAATTAGTCAATGAAGACTAGTAGGCTTGATAAGAAAATTTACAAAGAAATCATTTTAAAAAGCTAAATACTATCTTTAACAGTTAGTTTAAATATTACATAATTAAGATAAGATAACGAGAAGGAAATAATTCGCAACGATATAGTGTTCTACTAAAAGCTAAAGGACATGAAAAAAGATGCGATTGTATAAAATTGATTAAAACCGCTTAAAAACCGATTTTTTGTATATTGCATTTTAATATTAAGTTCGTTGGATAAATATGGAACGAAACGAAAAAAAAAAGGGAGTTTCTTATACCCCTAGCAACATATAAATTGCGTTAATATAACTATATATCAGAGAATCTGCAGTATACGCAGCTTTTAAATTTTCATCCAGCTGCCGTGATTCTTTAGTAAAAAAAAATTGACTAAACAGGCAACTTTAAGATCAAAAATGAAAAAAAAATACAAACATAATTCCTTATTAATTACGTTAATAATTACTTATATTTTACTCTTAAAAATTACGGAATCTAAGCACATTTTTGAATATTTATCGGCGAAATATACGGTAGCACAATAAAATACTTAAACTTTTTATATTAATATTTGTAGAATGCATTTCGGTTTCTGCAGACAAATCAAATTCGAATACATTCTATTGTATTGAATTTAAAAAAAAATATTTCAACGTAGTTAAGTCACGTACATATGTTCAAAAGTTGAGGATTATTTACAGTAAAAAATTCAATAAAAATTTTATCCATTTTAAATAATTTTCGGAATCAACTGTATTTGAAACATATTTATTTTTAACACTTCGAACGGATTACACCGTCCATTATCAGAAACAACGGGTTCTGTAAGTATTTTAAACATTTGAAAATTTTATCGTTAAAAGATCGACATACACATATGTTTGTTAAAAGGGTGTACAAATATTAATTTTTTCAATTTTTAATCGATAAAGTCTCATTAAAGTTGATTAAATCAATTTACAAATGATAATAGTAGATATACGAACATATAAAACGTTAAAGTACTATTTATTTATTTTTTTAAATTTTACCCAGGTATTAAATAGGCTTCAGCTTGAGACAGAAAATTTTTCTTCTCCGAACTACTGCAATCTACCAACATATTCTTAACTAAAAAATTGTCTAGCGTTTCATGAACATTTTAAGTAACTAAATAAAATTAAAGTACTAACTGAACAGACTATAAACTAAAACCTTTAACTAAATTAACCGTAATCCATCGCGTTAGTTTCTCCAACAATATTACGAACGGAACATGTAAACAAAACTTTAATTCCCGCCGATAGATTGCACCAGTTAATAGGAAATGAAGTTAAACAAGTCTATGGCGAAACCGAATAAAAATAATTTGATTTAGTTTATAAAAAAATAAAAACACTGATTTAAATTTATTTTTTCGAAACTTTATTGATCAAATAAAAGAAAAAAATTAAATAAATTGAAAAATAAAGTTTTTTATAAAGCAAAATACTCGATGTTTGTACTGGATTTCCTAAAAGGATAATGTATAGTATATTTACGGAGGATTTGAAAAAAGCAGGTTGTTAACAAAACTGTTCAGCTCATTGACCGTTACATCTAATACACTGAACAAGGAAATTCTAGTTTGATTAAAGTAGTGAATTATTTTTTACTTTCTCGTAATCGTTGTTTAGAATTTTTAATTTATTTTTAAATATATGCAAAATATTAATGTATACCAGGGAATCGCTAGTTATTAAATCGTCTATATTCTTTTTTATAAAACCACAGATATTTTTTCGATAGTAGACAACGCTTTTATATTTAAATTATAGCACTATGTGATATTTAGTTATTGTTTTCTTTGTCGAAATAAGTAATGTTTTGCTTGTTTCTGACGTTTCAGTATGTAGAAATTCTTGGAGTGGTTAATAAAATTAACAGAAGACAAAAATTAAAATATTCATTCACCATTAAATAAAAAAAAAAGTTTGCAAATATTTTCCAGCTTTTTCTAAACAAATACCTTGGTTTTTGAATAATAATACAGTATTGTTCGCATGAACTGTGGGTTTAAATGTAACACAGTGTGATTAAGATGCTTGGCCATCAAGTCAAAGGTCACAGGATTGAGACTTATCTCATTGGATCCAAGTTGTGCTCAGTTTTACCCAACCTGAAATAATTAGGTATCAGAGAAATCTGGGAAAGCAAAGGCAGCTGTGACAAAGGATCTGACCCCCCTACTCATATTAGTGTTGGTGGGCTTAGTACATTGTGAACCTTAACTTCACAATCCCTGATGTGATGTCAAGGGTTTGGACCTAATTCACTTTATATATATATACATGGGCGTCACCAGTGGGGGGCAGGGGGGGCAGCTGCCCCCCCCCCCCTGGAGCCTTGAAACTTTTTAATCAACTGGCCATAATGAGTGTTCATAGGCGCGTAATCATGAATAATTTGTCAGAAACCCACGAAAATTATGTTTTAATTAAGATTTTATTCTTGTTTAATAAAATATTAAGCCTTTACAACTTGTAAATTTCATTTTTTCTATAACTCATGCCCTTTTTCTATCATCTTGCCCCCCCCCCCGGCGGCTGGCAACTCATCTTGCCCCCCCCCGGCCCATCGGCTGGCGACGCCCTTGTATATATATATATATATGGGCAGATCCAGAAGGATATTTGGGGGGGGAGTCATATAATTATGTTAAATCTTCTACAGTAGACAAAATATTTAAGGGATACCTTGTTTCATAAAAAAAATCAAATAGTGACCTCTTTAGAAATTTAAAAATGTTTTAAAAATACATGATTATTAAAATTCAATTTAAATTTTGTTTTATTTTTAGGTGAAAAATAAAAAAATTATAAAATTCTAGCTAAAATGGTAATTTAGAAATGGTAGGTAAGATAGTATTTTTATTAGACTTCATTTCTTTTTTATTTTTATCAGTAATCCAATCCGAATTCTTTGTGAGCAAGTAAAGAAAAATACATATATTTCTCATTGAACTATTTTCATTTACATTACAAAATAAAAATTAAAAATAAATAAGAAAAACAAAAGATTGATGGCAGTTGTGGTTGAAGCAGAATAAAAACATAACGTTAAAATTTATACAAATCTTTTATAGCATAAATTAAGTTTCTGTGTTATAACTAATTTTTTCATAGAGACTTTAGTTCTTGGGGGAGGGGATGTCTCCTATCTCCCCTGGAAATCCGCCACTGATATATGTATATTAGGGTGGCCCTTATTTTTCAAGATTAAAATGTTTAATTTCCCAACCCGCAGTTTTGTTCTCATATATGAAAAAATCATAGTGTTAAAATTTTAGCTAATTTGGTCAACTTTAAGACGTGCCGATATGGCCAAGAAAATAACGCCAATAGCACAACTCAGCACGCGCGCGAAGGTACACTTCCGCTGAATACTAGACAGAGTGGTTTAGCAGGTGTTACACAGTAAAACAAGAACTCTCATTACAGGCTTAAAACGTCGAGATTATACTTGAAATATCACAATTATTTTCTTAGCCTTCTTTCTCAGGTGAATAATTTTATTGATAAGAATAAAAAAATCGTTGAAAACACATTTATAATTTCCCACGGAATAGCTAAGAAAGTTAAGTATTAATGCCAGACATGAGCGTCGATTTTTTCGATATTCCGCTACCACTTGAGAAACAGGTACTGTTTTTGATCTCCTTTGCGGGTCAGTTTGTTGTTGTATTGTTCAATTAATTGTACGTCGTGTTTAGCTGCATCATTGACCACTTTCATTTTGGAGATTAATTCTCTACTTTTTAGATAATCTTCATCCTGCTCCCATTCACTTGAACTTCTGAGAAGAAAATCGGTGTTAATGCGAAATCTTTCAAAAAAAATCTTGGTCAGCGAATTGACAAATTGATCTAGATCTCCTCGGCATAAATTTTCCACGTCAGAAAATTTAATCTACAATCGATTCATATCGTCATCTTTTATTGCCTCGAGATCCAGGTTTTTGTACATTCTTTCTTTAACCTCATTACTGACATTGTTATCAAAGAAAGCGAAACCAATTGTTTCTGGAGTTAGATACCATAAATGGCGAATAAATTGATTTACCGTTACTTTTGAAACTTCTATTTCGTTGTAAGAATTCAATTTTTTTTTAGAAAATTAAAATCTAAATTTGGTGGTTTTATAGTAACCGGAGCTGAAAACCACGCTTCCACATAAGTTGTCACAATAAAAATACAAATGTTAACTAAACCATTCTCTTCTGAAGTTTTCAGCTTAAATTCATAGCAAAATAAATACATTTTCGCGGAGTATATAACCTTAAACATCCACCTTGCGTGGTGCATGGCTCCGGGATATCAAAATGAAAAATTATTTGGAGTTTCTCCTAGAAATACTAAGCATAATTCCAAAAAAAATTCTTAGTAATCGTCACGAGGCTGATGTGTAGTAGGTGTATGTTGCCGAAATGTAATCAATTGGGATTTGCTGTCGTCATTAAATGCTGATCTCATTTCTTCTTTCATTAATGCTGAACGAAAATTGTCTTTATTCACCTTTGACTACTTGTTTTGGAATTCTTTAAAAATAGCAACATTTGGACCAGAAGTGCGAGACATTTTCAGTTTGAAAACAGTTCTTACAATCATTTAAAAAATATGGTGACGACACGCCAAATGAAATAATTTACGGTCAAGGAACCGCTCCAAGCGTACACAAGTCCCTTCTTTGTCACCAGTATTATCGGCAGTTGTGTCAAAAGAAATGCATTTAATAATATAAGCACGTGATTTTTTGGTTTTGGACAAGTAAGCGTTCTTGTCAAGACAAAGCGACTGCTAACAAGAACGATTTCCCAGAGATCGTGAATTAATGAAACTTTGGAGAATATTTTCTACCTCGGACATCGTCAAAGTACCGAATCCATATCAATATATATTCTCACTTATAACTGCGCAATAAACAGGAATAAGCAACCACAAAAAATCTATTCACTCTTTCCTTTGCCTCACTTATGCAGTAGAGAATCCTTATCATATATTTAGAAGAGATATACAAATGATGATACTGTAAGAAATATTCTATCAGAACTATACTGCGTTGCTGGCACACAGCAGTACAACGAGGGAAAGCAATATTTGTCGCGCACATGTACGCTCGTTTACCGAAATGCTTTTCGGCACGTCTTCGAGTCAACCAAATGAGCTGAAATTTTAATAGCAGCGTTTTTTCATGTAAGGGAGAGCGCCCACCGAAGCGATACGATTCCGATACGATAGCAACTAAATGTAGTTCAGAATATTATAACCCACGTTATTATATGAG
Organism: Icerya purchasi; assembly: GCA_039619475.1. Lineage (NCBI taxonomy): Eukaryota > Metazoa > Arthropoda > Insecta > Hemiptera > Monophlebidae > Icerya > Icerya purchasi. The sequence continues at coordinate 317,918,865 of CM077116.1, read as the reverse complement.
TTAGCGCCCACTGACGCGATGCGATAAGCAACCGATAAGCAACTATCGTATCGCCGTCGCTCGAGTGCTACTTGTTTTATATTTAGTTGCTTGAGCAAGCGATTGTTTGTTTACATTCTGAATTTTTATGCGTAATATGAATAATCGGCAAAAATAACAATTTAAAATCGGTGTTTTAAATTTATTTCAGAATATTTTTAAAAACAATTCATATTTATGAAATAAATATTAATATTTACATTTTCTCATTTTATTATGTAATATAAATTAACAGCAATATATATGTATATGGTATAGAAAATGTTTCTAAACATTTAGATATACATAATTAACAAATGTATTTCCCCTGTAATGTGATTAAAATACGTTTCTGCGGTGTATAAATGTTCTAAAATGGGTGTTTTTTTTTTACAATTTTTGGCCAATTTTCTCTACTAACCAATTAAACGTTTCCTTATTCATTCCATAAAAACTTTAGAACTTTTCCGAGTATATATTCAGTTTTTTATAAACATTAAAGCGTTTGTTTTGTTACTCTTTTGAAAAAATGGATGTACTCAATAACGTTGTTTTCTTTTTTGATTTAAATTGTTAAGATTTACTAACGATACATTGCTTATTCACTAAAAAAAGAACAGGAAAACGAAGAAAAATATGACATTTTTTGAACTATCACACCACATCATAAATTAAGTTGCTTCTCCAGTGGATAAATCGCGTTGCTTCAGTGGGCGTTACGTCGTATCGGAATCGTGTTGCTATCGCTTACGATTTAAAATCGCTGTCGTATCGGAATCGTATCGCTTAGATGGGCGCTCTCCCTAAGAGAACAATTCTACAGGTTGGAACACCTCATTTTTAAAAACAAAATTTCCGGTCATCTATAACTAAGGGCCACCCTAATGTATATATATATACACATACATGTATAATATATGCTAGAAACTTAATTCACTCAATTTACACTCTATTGATATTATTTAAAAATTCCTTCAAATAAAATACATGTTTTTTCAATTAAAATGTTTTTGGCATAATAAAGTGTAGACATGTCTTTAAACTTATATATTATTTTTGTTACTTCAAGTTAAAAATTCACAAAAAAAAAAAAAAAAAGTAAAATAACGATATATAAAAAAACAAATAATTAATCCAACAGAAAAATAGAAGAAAATCACTTGATAAAGACAAATATGAAAAATAATTACCTATTAGTTGCAAATAAAATGGATGATGCTATAGTTTAAATAACATAGTGTACAATTGTGGCAAAAAATAAAATTTTGCAAAGTGATCTTGAAATTGAGACATTTGAAAAAAATCAAACACATAATGAACTAATCAACAATGCTTTAGCAACACCACCAACATGGAAAATCTTATGGAGGCAACTCACCATTATTGTCACAAAATTAATTAAAATCCTTTAACATACTGTTTGTTAAAATATAAAAATATATTAAATCGTAACAAACACAAGAGCATAACAAACAAGTTTAAATATATAAACGGTTATATATACTACTTAGAAACGTTTTCAAGCATAGCCCATCATCAGCTAAAATTTAAAACAACATAAAGTGTATGATCAGAAGAAATTATTTAGTTGTATTGTTTTAAATTTTAGCTGATAATGGACTACACACCAAAAAGTTTCCAAGTAGTACAATTGTCTATACATTTAGATGTTTGTTATGCTTGTATTTGTTACAATTCAATATATTGTTACAGATTACAGCATTTTGCTGGCCACAATATTACTGTAATCTTATTAGCAATACAACTGCTATAGTAATTGTTGTAAAAAATTATTCATATATGTATAAACCCCCCTGAAGGTAATAAATGAAATTTGCCTTTATTTGATGTCTAATTAGTTTTTATATATTCTTAAATTTTATTTTATTTTTAAACACTAAAAGTAATTTTCTTTTTGTTATACAAAAATTCATAATTACTAACAACTTAAATTAATTTCTTTACCTTTTGGAAACCTGTAAGTTAAATAAAATCAATAAATAATAATAATATAAGTTATAGCAAATAAAATGTGTAATTTTACATTTTATATTTTTTTTATTCACGTTTAGACATATTGATAAAATATATTTTACAAACCTAATTTACAAACAGAACATTCTGATTCCTGGAATATCAGACTCGAAAATAAAGTTTCTATATTTTTCACAAAATCTGATTAATGATTTACAATGTTGATAATAACAGAAGGGGAAAGAGTATAATTTTTAGTCTTTTATTAATCATGTAAAAAAGTAGAATCACTGATAGTGCAGAAAAAAATATCAAAATGACTGGCATTACTATCGTAGTGCACACGTACATAGTAACAGAGTAGCTTTAAATTAACATCGTTATATTTTGGTCGTGTACTTACTAATAATTATGGTACACTAGATCATTGTTTTTATTCTATAAAAAAAAAAAATTTACATAAAAAAGATTGGAAAATGATTTTTGTTAAATTTATCTATAATATTGTAATGTTCGAAATATTTTTGTTTATTTAATTTATAATTTTTAACTGGTTTCAATATTTAAGTTGCAGGGTTTTTAGAAAATAAAAATACTGTGTTAATAAACTTCAATTATTTGAGTTGGAAAAGAGATGAACTTTCCATTTGCACAATACCTCTTTAAAGCCAATATTATGAATTTAAAAACTCCCGCCGCATTTTTGTTTTCATTGTTATCGGTTATTTATTTATAATGTTTGTGATTAGGTTGAATTTATTTGTTTATTTTAAAATAATTAATTTTTAAATATGGATAGTTGGACGGTATGTTATTGGGAAGAAAATGAGGAATCATGCACTCAGTTATTGCGAGATGAATATAACTGGAAATCGGTAAATAAAAAATTTACTGTACCTTGTTGATGTTGAATTAGTTTATCGCATCTAATATTAAAATAAGTTTGAACATTAAGAATAATACTACTTTTTAAAGCATATAATGAAACGTTTAGATTTTTCTTACGTTTTCGAAGTTTAGCTTTAAAAATAAAATAGCTTATACGGCTTAAAAAATTAGTAATAACTTGCATTTTTATTTTGTTATAATGTATATCTTTATGCTAATATTTCATAGATTCCTTCGGTAAATAATATTGCAGACTTGGCAAAATATAAAAATAAGCTAGTCCGGTTTAAGTGTATGATACAAGACATACGTAATCCACTTTATTATTCGAATCATTTTGAAATTTTGGATACCAGAAATCAGATAAAAAGTACAAGATCTGGAAAATATCGCGATGTTATATTATGCGAGGTAATTCAATTAATGGTTCTATATTATTTAGATATATAACTGAAATATATTAGAAAGTGTTGAACTTATCTATAGTATTCCAATATTTTTGGTAACAGATTGAATAAATTTTTACTGAAAAATTTATTAAAAGCCGGCAAATATGTCGCAGCGTGTTACGTATTATATTTGATTTATAGAATTCTGTTGAGTAAATTTAAAATTTTCATGAGAAAATATTCTATTGATTTTAAGATGAAAGTTGGAGTTATATTCAAAATTATTTATAATATAACGTTTTTGCGTAATTAATACTTGTAATTAGGCAGAAATTTGGTAACATAATTACCTTACAAAGCTGCTTCCTGCGACTTCATTTTCTTTGCTGAAATACTTATTAGGGTCAATTGAGTTCCATATCTGAAAATCAAATTGCTTTCATCACTATAATCATTTGGTTTTTACTCCTTGATCAATCTAATTTTTCTTATATCACATTCACTTATTTTATAATCTGACCATCTATGTTTCACCTTTATTGTTGGACTTTATGTGTGAAATTTTTTGGTTTTTAATTGATATATTTATGTAAAGATTTATTCTCTCTTTAGGAATATGTTTATTACAGTCCAACAAAAAATGATCTTTATGTTTAGCTGAAGATTATCTATCTTCCTATAACCTGTCTGTTGTCATCTAACAAAAAGTTTCGTTCAATTAAACAGCATACACAACCATCATTTTGAAGGAGACGAGTTATTTACACGGTGATCTCCCGTAATTACGCATTTAAAAGAACATCTTTACTCATATCTTTCGATCTCTCCGTCTCGAGCTTTTTATTAAAATTAATTTATTACCACAAAGGAAAACTATAGTAGTTGAGTAAAGTATAAATAACATCTCCAATAGCAACTATTAAAATTCTGTTACAAGGTTTTTTATTTCTCCGTAAAAACAATTAGAAAACACTAGTTTCTTTTTTAAATCTCCGTGCTGGGTATAGCAGCTAGGCTAGGAGCGTGATTTGTATGTTTCGATCCTGTCATGGAGGCTTAGTGATTTCAGTAAGCAAAAAATGAGGTAACGGAACATATTTACTTATGCCAAAAATTAATAAAATATTATCTAGAGCTTATTATTTACCATAGTAATCATTTTATTTAAATTTTTATATTTACCATGGTAATCACATTTTATTTATCATTTCATAAAAATTAATTTTTTTTTATTTGTCCCGTATGCATTTCTAACTACTTAAAACCACATATTTCGTAAAGAAGAGGAGGTAGATAACTCAGCCATATCTTAAAACTGAATACGTCTTGAAAATTTTAGTATGATCCGTCCAGCGATACAGGAATGCATACAGGACAAACAAACATACAAACAAATAAACATTAATTTTTCTGTATATATATATAGTAGCTGTTACCTACAGCTTCGCCCGTGCATTAATACCCGTTTAAATCTGTACTTATTTATTGATAAAAAAAATTTTGTTTTTTCTGGAATTATATTTATGTAAAGATTTTTTCTCTCTTTCGGAAACATGTTTATCATCGTCCAAAAAAAGGTGGTCTCCACGTTTCCCGTTTAGCTGAAGATTGTCGATCTTTCTATAACTCGTCTGTCGTGATCTAACAAAAAGTTTCACTCAACTAATCAGCACACACAGTCATCATTTTGAAGGGGCTGAGTAATTCATACAGTATCTCCCACAGTTACACATTTAAGAAAACATTTTCTTCACCTATGTATTTCAACCCATTTTATTAAAATTAATTTATTACCACAGCAACAAACTACAGTAGTTGAGTAAAGATTTCAAATTTTAGTATAAATAACATTCCCGGTAGCAAATAGTAAAAATTCCGTTGCAGAATTTTTTATTTTTCTGTAAAGAGGAATAGAAAACACTGCAGCAACTAGGCTAAGAGCGCGAATGTTTATTTAGATCCTATCGCGGAGGTTTGATGATTTTAGTAATGCAAAAAATGAAGTGACGTAACGCGATATATTTACTTACGTCAGAAATTAACAAAATGTTACCTAGACTTTTTATTATTTACTATAGTAATAATTTTATTTAGATTTTTACTTTTAATTTATATTTATCATGGTAATCATTTTATTTAAAATTTCATAAAAATGATTTTTTTTTTATTTGTCCCGCATTTCCAACTACTTAAAACTTCATATTCCGTGAAGAAGAGGGGGTAGAAAACTCAGCCGTATCTTAAAAACTTCCTTTGAACAACGCGAATACGCCCAGAAAATTTTAGCATGACCCGCCCAGTGGTACAGAAACACATCCGGGATAAACAAACATATAAAAAAACAAACATTCATTTTTATTAGATAGGTAGAGATATTTATAGTTTTCCAAAATTTCCGTTCGTCACATGTCAATATTTTAGTTTTTTCATTCGATTCCGTTTTAAATTTTTATTCACCTTCTATGGGTTCGTCTATTATGAAGTGCGTTTTCAATTTGTCAAGCTGTTTGGTGCCCTTGATGGTTATCGGGGGTGGCTTGTATTTTTTATCAGCAATTTTTCGTATTTACATTGTTACGATTAGTAGTTTTTGTGTTCAGAGCTACTTTATTTGCACAAGTTTGTTCTACCGCAGTTATTGTGCTACGTTTTGGCCGTTCCACAATATTTTTTAGTGTTTCATTATCTTGCGTTAATTTTTTCACCTCGTCTAATAATGAGGTACGTTCTGTATTAATTACTACATTTTCATTGCATATGGTTCTTACTGTGTTGAGTTGTTTTTCAACGGAAATTAAAATGTGTTTAGTTAACTTAGGTATATTTTCTGTTGTTTCTTTTTTATTATTCATTGTGATACCAGCCAGCTTGTCAATTTCCTCCAGTAAGTCTTTAATTTCATTGAAGATTGATTCTACTTCTAGCGTTGCCATTTTGTATGATATTTTTGAGTTTGGTGACTGGCTATACTATCGACTAGAATGATGCTTAACCGAAGGACAAATAAATACCGACAATGAGGGGAAAAACCGCCGATAAGACAGAAACTGAACGAAAAATCCGATTTCTCGTTTTTTCTATATAAATGTTTGTGATAAACAGTCGTCATCGAGATGTTTTTGCGTAAGCACAATACTGTGAACACAGAACGCACAACGCGTCATCGAAACTTGTACCCGCATGATGTGATAAAAATCAGATGGATGGATAAAATTATTAATCAAGAAGTATTGAAAATAGCAGAAACGAATCAACATTTTTTAAATGCATTTATCAGAAGACGGGACCAGTTAGTTGAACATATTTTGTGGCATGATGGCCTAATAAAAACAGTAATGGAAGGAATGATAGATGGAAAAAACGTCAAAGAAAGACCTCGATACGAGTATATGGCACAGATGGTGGAAAACATGGGATGTAGCAATTAGCTGGAATTGAAGAGATTGGCAAGAAGAAGAGGCGAATGACATGCTGCTACAAAACAATCTAAGGATTAAGGATAAATGATGATGATATAATTTCGTATTCTACTGTGACAGTCTTACAACTAAATAATAAAATAACTGGTAATTGAAAAATAAACTGAAAATAATATATTAACGGAAAAAAGGATTTAGCATATCGAAACTTATTTACAAATTGGTGTATTATGAGATTAGCCTCACAGAAAATGCTATTCCCAGCCTCACAGAAAATGCGTGAAAGTCATGTTATGTCACTGTCGTAAACATTAGTTTCATAATTTATGTTTTATATTTATGAGTTGAAATGGAAAAGATTGATGACTTAAAAAATATGATATTGGAATTGTACTTCACTTTTTTACATTGCAAAGTGATTTTAAATTTACAAATTTTATTTATATGGATAGAAGTTACGCAAAAGCTTGTAAGCATGGCATACGATACAAAATTAATGCAGTGTAATTTACTGTACTACAACTCAGTGGTATCATGATGTCTTTGTTTATGTAAACGTATTTTTAAAATTTTTGGAATACTTAATCTATCCTTTATTAGTATAAACCGAATATAACAAATATTAACGTTTTTCCCTAAACCGTGAACCGTTGCGGTTTTTATTATACGTTTTAAAAATGTTAAGGTTGTCAAAAAGTGCGTTTCAAAATTTTGGTATCTGATCTGCACTATTATTTAATCAAAATCCAATAATTAAAACGAGAAAATTGTACAAAAGATGAATGTACCCGCTTTAAATGATTGAGCGAAAGAGGTAAATAACGGCACATCTGATAACGTTTTTATGAAGCACAGTTTTTTTAATAATATAAGCAAATATATAAAAGCTATTTAGGTTTAAAGTTAATAAAAGCGTTATTATATAGTAATAAAATCCAAAAAATATGAACAGAATTTCAATAAATTATGGGATTAGGTAAACGTAAAGTGGATCCCATACGGTTTCTGAAATTGTGAAATTAAGGTTCACAATGTACTAAGCCCAATAGCGCTGACAAAAAATTAGGGGAGACAGTTTCTTTCTGTCGATTGCTTTCACTTTCCCAAATTCCTCTAGTACCCAATCATTTGATTAGGATAATTCCGAGAGTGATTTGAATGCGGAACGGGATAAGTTTCTAACCCGTGACTTTCAGTTTTGTATAAAAGATGTTGTGATATATTTTACTGTAAACCTTGAAGGAACTAAAATGTAAATTTCTTTTCACTTTAAATGAAATTAATATGTATATTATGTGATACGTGTATTTTTGTATGTATATATGAATATATTCACTGTGTATTCATATTAAGTAATGCTTTTAAATTAATTTAATTTTAGGAATACGAAGAAATCATATCTGAATCACCTGTTTTAAAAACTTGCCAAGTTTTACGTTGTATTAATGTACCCGCTTTAAATGATTGGGCGAAAGAGGTAAATAACGACACATCTGATAACGTTTTTATGAAGCACGGTTCTTTTTAATAATATAAGCAAAGATATAAAAACTATTTAGGTTTAAAGTTAATAAAAGAGTTATTATATAGTAATAAAATCCAGAAAATATGAACAGCATTTCAATGAATTATGGGATTAGGTAAACGTACAGTGGATCCCGTACGGTTTCTGAAATTGTGAAATTAAAATTCACAATGTACTAAGCTCAATAGTACTGACAAAATTAGGGAAGACAATTTCTTTCTGTCGATTGCCTTTACTTTCCCAGATTTCTCCAGTATTAAATTATTTGATCAGGATAATTCCGATAGTAATTTGAATCCGGAACGGGGTAAGTTTCTAACCCGTGACCTTCAGTTTGGTGAACAAGCACCTTAACTACTAAACTATCGCGGTATCAGATTATGCGATGTGTAAAATTAAATTTTGGGTATTTTTTTTGTTATTTGATGATTTTGACTTTAACTTCGACGTACATTACTAGAATTCATTGTTCCCGTAGTTACGTAAATACATATATTAACTGATAAGGTCGGCTAATAATAATAAATTTTTTTTAATGAATATTTTGTTGTTTTTTTTGAAGGGGAAGAATTATTTGTTTTTTTATATTTTTTTTTACTATTTATTGCGTTAGCTTTATTTTAAAAATAAATCAAGAATTTAAAAAAATTAAGCATTTCATAATATTTAAAATATACTTAAGTATTCTTAATTTAGACAGCCGAAAAATGATAATTCAAGGATTTTCTAAATTGCGTAATGAAAAAAATCGAATTTTGAAAAGAATTATTAAATTTTAAACAATTGAACATGAATGTGATTTTCCGACAAATTATTCAATTACAATGAGACAGCGTTCAGCTGAATTTTCTGTATTGAAACGTAGACGTTGCTGGTGGAATTTCTCAATTATATTAAATATAAATTTTTTGATACAGTACGGAATAATTTGATTTTTGTTTTGTATAATGTATTAATAATAAATCAATTTAAATATTTAAATTTTCTAAAGTTATTAAAAACATACAGTAAAAACCATGTGATAACATCACGAATGGGATTTACTCGAAAAATGCGAATTGTTTTTTAATCACTACTTTGATAAATGAGCGAAAATTATTAGTTTCAAACAGGTACACGAAGTGATCATAGCAACTACAGGGAAAGAATAATATAACTCGTGTTCAGTTTGATTCTCGACTATGTATTAAAAATTTTTATTTGACCACCCTGATATTCTGCAGCTGTGTTGTGTAAATTATTTTTTAACGTACTGTGAATACAAATTGTGCTACATTCCAATATTAAACGTTGACAGAACTATTCACAAAAGCGCAATGAAATAGTTTTGTAAACATAAGAAATATTATAAAATTATATTTCTTTTTTTATGTAGTGCGCCAGAGACATGAAAGTAAGACATGGGTGAGAAAAGGTTGAGAACCATTCTTTTAATTATTTATGAGAAACAGAATTAACTACTTCTATAAATAAAGGTAATAGTTATTGTACAATGGTGGTGATGGAATTAGGATAAAGTTATAAAATAGTTTTATCGTAATATTAAAAAATTCCCAATATTTCGAAGTAACAAAAATTCGCTATTTTGCAATTCAGGAATGCGTACATGAATTCATCACATCAAACCATGATGGAAGTAATAGTCATATTCCAAAAAGGAACACAATTGATGATGAAACACCGGATGTTGCTGCAACTAGTAATTGTTTTCAGTGAGCTGATTTATTATATTTTATAAATTTATAACTAATAATTATTATTATTATTGTTATAATTTTTTTCAGCTATATCCGATTGCTATAATTTGATGGATTACATCAAGTCACAATTATCTTTTTATATTTCATTGATTTAAGAGTTTTCTCACTATATTGCGGGTACTTAATATAACTGCTTTTTGTATGTTACTATTTATATGTGTTGGAATCTGTAGTGTTTTAGGACCTTTCATTAATGTGTTCGGAGTGATTCTAGTTACTGACATTATGAGCAGTATTACTATGCCTTTTTTTGTTTCTATATTTTTTATTTCAGTGGCTAGGTTATTATATTTACTTTTCTTTTTTTGATATTTTTAGTTAATGTTACTATCATTATAGATATGCTTATTAAGAACGTATTATTTGATGGTTTGTGGATTAAAGTTATATCTGGTCTATTAGCCTCTATTTTGTGATTTGTAAGAATATTTTTGTCCTAGTATAATCTGACAGTTTTATTTTCTAATACTGCTTCTGGTCTATACTGGTAATACGGTGTTTTTATTTTTTCGAATGATTTGTATTTGTGTTTTTTTTTAATGTATTATTTTTACCATGTTGTTATGTCTTTGTATATATATTCTATTCTTGCAAGTAATTTACATACATTCTCTTTTAATATGTTCAGTTGTTTCGCAGGCTGGATAACATTGTAGCATAAATCATTTGTTGTATCATGGTCTTTTATTATGTATTCGTTGTAATTTTTTGTTGAAATCATTTGGTATTGAATACCTAATAAGAAGCCTTCAATTTCGGAAAATAATTTACCTTTTTTTTTAGTCAGTTATATGTTAAATCTTTGTTGATATATTTATTATTCGTTATATTAATATGTCTCTCTGTGACATTTTATTAATATTTCATCAGACCATTTTTCTTTAATTTTATTTTTTTTTCGTTAATTATATTTCTGCTCTGTAGCTTCTTTGTTTTAGATAAGGTAAGCAGCTTATAGTTTTGGTTTACTTTTATTTGTCTTTATAGTGGATGCTCGTTTGAATGGAAATGTGAAAAATAATAGATCTGACAGGCCTCTTCCTCCTTGCTTTCTTGGTAAACTTATTTTTTCAATATAAGTTCGGCTATAGTAATCTTTTGGTAAGTTCTGATTGAATTATCCTATTAAGTTCTTTAAGCATATAGTTTTATATAATTCATGCAAAGCAAATGATTTAACTAAAATTGCACTTTTCCGTTGTTTTTTGATGTCGATTTCATATTTTTATCATTGAGTATATTACATAAGGGGTTGAGGCACATCAGCGAATTTCCTTGCAAAATATCACGATCGATTTTAATATATTTAGTTTTTATATTTATTGATTCAATAATAGGATATGTTGTTGTGCTCCAGTTGTTTATGAGACTAGCTAAGAATTTTTTTATTTTTGGATTGATACGATATATTTCCATTATTAGCCAGCTATGTACATACAATCGAATGCTTTTTTGTAATTCATATAATAGCATTTTGCATTTATTTTTTGTAATTCATATAATAGCATTTTGCATTTATTTTTTGTTTTTCTACTTATTTCATTATGTTACTGTCTCTACACCCTTTTTTGTTGTTTTGTAAGTATTGTATTTTTTCATTATATGGTTATCAATTTTATGGACGATTGCTGCTGTTACTATTTTGTATAATGTTTGAAGACACGTAATTGGTCTATAGCTTTCTGGGTTTTTTGTGTTATGGTTCTTTGGTTTTATCTGAATTTACGAGTATTTGGTGCGTGAGAATTTTATGTACTGCTATGAATTTTTTAACCCAAAAATTATGAATATTATTCTTATCAGGAAATTTCCAGCCATGCGTTTTTTTTATAATTCTAATTAGTTTTTCTTTTGTTGTGATGTAATCGTTTTTATTAGTATGTTCGCATACAGCCTTTTCAAGCATTATTTGCTTTATGCTGTGTTGGTTTGTACCATATGTTCTGCTAGTATTTCGTTCTTTCTGTTTCTGTGGGCAGTTGTACGTTTATTTTATCTTGCTCATCAATTGATTGATAAAATCTTTTCTGGTTATTCTGAAATAAAAGGTTTCGTATTTTTCTTTTATGGTTACTCGTTATATCGCCGTAAACGTGCTACTCGGACTACTAGCAGCTTTTAATTTAATCTTCCCAGAGTTTTCTGATACATTTCATTGGATGTTTTTAATGCTTCGATATTTTTACTTAGTTTTTCTGATGAATTACCCAAAAGATGTATTATGTCAGTCTACCTATATTTTTCCAGAATTCTTATTTTCCATTAGGTTTTTGATATATCTTTTTTATATTTTTAATTTGTACTTTATTATTAAGTTCGATAATTGCTGCCGCAACATGACATATTAGTGTTTTTGTGTTTCTTTCAGATTATTCAGTTGTTTTTTTTTTTTCATATTTTAATGCGATTTCTTTTATTACACTGGTCTTTCATATATGTTTTTATTTTCATGTAATTTAAGTAAAATATCTCTCTTTATTGACGTAGATTCCAGCATTTCTTGTATTTCATCGACTATGCGTATTTTCTTTTATTGTTATTTTGTTACGTGTTTAGTAATTGTATGTTTGCTATTTCTGACTTGTTTGGTTATCAGCTTTATGGTTTTAAATGTTTTTAGTAACTTGTTTCGTTTGATATTTATTTTCTTTTTTTATTATGGGTTTTTGTATTGCTTGTACATTTTCGTACTTATTTTTATATATTGCAGGATCAGTCGTTAAAGACTGGGTTATATTTTGTTTTATTTTTTCTCTTTCAAGGATTGTTAATCGATTATTGTTTATTATAAATATTTTTTGGTCTGCTAATCGTTCTGCTATATTTTTATATTCTGGATATTTATCCAAGGGAACATCTCGGGAAGCTATGATCTAGTGTAGTAGCACCGTATGACGTGATCATTCATCTCTTTTGTCCATGTCATTCGTTGCCGTGTTTTTCCTGTTTTACTGCCTGCTGGTTGTGAGCGAAGCATCTTCAACAGGATGATTTTAATTTCGTGTATTTTGATTATGTTGATTACTTTGAAGTCGAACTTGATTAAGGTGACTTCTGGTATTTCTTATAAAATTACTATTGTAATTGCTATTTATCATAGTTTCCACGAGAAGTGGATATACCTGCCCTAGCAGAAATTCATATTATGGTGATCCTGCATATTTTGGGGTTTGAAAGTACTCCAAAGGCTCTGTTATCGATACCTCTGTTTTCTTAGGTAGAATGTAGCCTCCGTGATGAGTCGCGTTATAACTTGACTTAAGGTTGTTGAAAGAAAAGTGTAGATAGAAAAATGAGCCTTCGCTTACATTAATACATCAGGGTCAAGAGAGACCAGAAAAGACGATGAGAAATGTGCCTCACCTAAATACTAGCTATAGACTACTAAACAAGGTAAGAACCAGTCAGGGTACCTCGGGTGCACCATACCCATGATCACAGGTTGTGAGCTCTCTAAGAGATTGTTATAACTCTTCTTCTAATTGTAGGTAGCTTTATTATAACGTTCTACTGACAACTAATAACAGCTATTGCGTCTCATTTAAAAATTTTCCGATAATGCGATATATGTACAGGATCACTGGCTTCAGAATCTGTGATTGCATCTCAAATATATCTAAGCTGTTTAATTGTGCAGTTAATGATCGTGACTCTATTTCTGTGGCTGATGTAACAATTTATCGTATTATTATTATTACTATTATTTTGTTTATATTATGATGTGCAATAAGTTTTTTTACAAGGGGCATGAATTAAGTAGATAAAAACCATACTTAACCATAACAAAGAGTTATAATGTAAAGACCATTTCCTGTTTTTAATAATATTTAGTTTGTTTAAAATGGCGTTATTTTGTAAAAAATTTAACTTCGAAAATTTATATTAAAGAAAATTGATAATCTGTTTTCTAAGAAAAATTTCGAACAATAACCATTTTTATTCAAATTTATATGAGAAATGATTTCGCGATGTAATTAACAGATTCAGATTAAAATGGAATCCTGTTTTTTTTTTTTTTAAAGGATTACTGAAGGTAATTATTATGCTGGTGTAATTTTCGGCTGGTATACCTGGAAAATAAAATTCAAAAATGATTTACTGTAATTGCGAATGTTAAGTGTATAGGTAACAACTAATTGTGGTAATCTGGAACAGAAGAGATCAACGAATGAAAATATTTAATATCTTATAATTATTACTGTTTCTCCTTTTTTTCATCCTCTAATAAACTTATTTCACCCATCGTCATTTTAATAATACGTGTTGGAGATCTTCGTATTAATCACTTTTTCTTTAGGGGCAAAATTGATGATTATAACATAAGTTAAAAAAATAGGGAGGATGTTTTTTTTTAAATTTATATTCTGATTTGTTTTGATATGTAGCAAAAAAACCGTTTATTGTTTTGTGTTTATTGTATAGTACTAAACGATTTTGTTCGGAAACACATTCATTTAACGAGAATGGTAACAATGAAAATACCAGTGAAATAAGAAATATAGATCGAACATCTTGCATTGTGAAGGTAAACATTTACATTAGAGTTTTATAGATCTACCGTTCAGTGTTTTTTATATATACATATATATTTGTATGTGTACGTGTGCACATATATATATATTTACAGTTGATTTTTTACTTATTTTAACAAGTAATTAAAATGCGATTATTGTTGGCGATGTTTTACTTTAAAAAACCCAGCTATTATAAAAAAATTCAATTAATTTAAGTAGTGTTCTTTACCAACACGTGAAAGATCTGAACTGTTACAACTTTTAGAGCCTATTTTTATTTCGTATGGATCCAATCTGTATTTGTAATATTACTGTCCTTAGATTCCTAATTGAAGTTGCTAAATTGTAACAATTTTTGATTTTAAAAGGGTGATTAACTGTATAAATATTAAATATAAATCAAGTGTATGTCAGGAGTTTGTGTGTTTATTTAGAGCAGGCGAAGATGCTTAAAGTGCGACCTGTAAATTACTACCGATAACTAAGCTCACTACTCTCAGAATATAACAGGAAGCTATAGGCACAGGTTCTGAGCGAATAGTAATTTAAATACTAATTACGATAATTGTAAATGTATTCCCCTTTCCTAGATTGAACATCATAAATTTAAAATGAAAATAGGTTATCCTACTGTAAAGTTTTGGTTTGTAACAACTGATCATTAATATTTACAGTTTATTTAAAATCAAAAATTTCACGCTCTTTTTGGTTATTTAGCATTTTCGTGTCCGTCTTACAAATATCACATTCGTTATCTAAAATTACCTACATATAATAAACAAAGAAATTACATTAATAGCGAATAAAACAAAAAATCTAAATTCATTAAAGTAGTTCTAATTAATGGTAATTCCTTTGGTGTTCGAATTGATACTCAATTACAAAATATAAATCAGTAGTGTCAGTATTTAAAATGATAATTTTTGCTGCACTTTTATTTTTAAAAAAGTTCCGGCTCAAAAGAATAATCTTAAGGGGCACCACTAGTGTGACCGGCTAAAGAAAAAGCTAATTTTTGGGAATTTCTTTAAAGAAAACTACTGCATCGATTGTTTTGAAATTTTCAGGCTATATTTATACATATTTAAAGTTAACATTACGATTCTTTTAGAATAAAAATCTTCAATTTTTCGGTAGTTATTGGCATTGGCTATTTCCCCAGCTTCTAAAAAAAAAAAGTTGCCCCACTGCTGCAGTGATTGCGTCCTTCACAGTGCCTGAAATCGGAAAAAAAAAACACGTTAAACTTGAAGATATTATCTATACAATGACCCTCGATAGAAAAAAAAAAAATTTAAATTAAAAAAATTGGCGGAGTTTTGAAAAAAAATTTTAAATTTTGCTCAAAAATTTGATGATTTTTGGTATGCCAAAATTACAATTTTTATGCAATCAAAAAACTGGAGGGTCATTGTATAGAGAAAAAAGTACTAAATAAGATAAAATAAGAATCACGTCGATCGGATGATTTGTTATGGAGTTAGAACTGCAGCAAATTTGTAAAATGTAGTTTTGAGAAAAACGTGTTTAAAGATAGAAGTAGTGATTCCATTTTTGCAAATATACCTAGAGCTAATCTGCTATTCCAGAGACATATGATACACCTTCCTCTTCTTCAGGCTGTGCCTGCTGGGCTGTTGACGCTCTCCTGAGAGCTGAACGACCGTCTTTCGAGATAGCCAGGTGACGATGATCAGCTATGCGTAGCCTCGTTTGGTTTCTTTCAGCGATATAGTCCCGTGTGGCAGGGCCGATTATTCCTCCCATTACACTCAAAATTTTCAAAACCGATGAAAAACCATCATTGAAAATGGAGACAGCAAAGTAATTAGATAATTCGATGGTTTTAAAGCCATGGAGACGTTTTGGAACAAAATGCCACAGCAAACCATTATAACTTTTGTTATTATTTTTTGTATTATTTCCCTTACATCTGTCGAGACACTCATGTCTAGTCAAGTCCTCATATATTGGCTTCAGAGCTTCTTGAACTTTTAGATCAAATGGCTGATAATTGTGCTTGAACTCTAGTTTTTCTACAGGACCCAATAATCCTTTATATGTAGCACTATCACCATCGCCAATATACCTCATATATTTCACTTCATAATTATCAATCAAGTGACCGAACATTTCTTTTATACTATCGACTTCCATGTTTGAAGCCAATACAGCGTGATTTACATCACAATCAGCATGCTGTGAGAACTATTCTTCATAATTTTCTTCTTTTTCCTCCGAAATTCACAACTCTGACAGTCTATAGAAATCACAAATATCAGACATGAATAACAAATGCGCTGCCGCTAACATAAGTGGAAGTTTATGACCCTGTGATGAATGTTCAACATGTTCATAAATGGTGTTCCTAGGAGGTAGAACGAATGTAGAGGACGAGCGACGGAACAGCAGACCATCCGTAATCTCAGAGGAACTAGTGCGAAAAATCGAAGAAACTCTGCGATCCAATCACCACCAAACCATTTTCGATCTTCTTAACCAGTTTCTGAGTGTGTCACTAGGTACTATGCAAAAAAATTCGGGACCAACGAGGAGTTGGAAAATTTCGTTCCTACCTGGTTACAAAATTTGGCGGTAAGTTTCTACGAAGAAGATTTATAAGTTAATTTCTTGACTCCACAAATGCTTAAACTTAAACAGTCAATATGTGAAAAAGTATGCTGAATTCAATGCAGGTGTTCGTTTTTTTCTAGCTTTATTAGTTTCGAAAATAAAAAATAGGAAACCTTACTTTTTGAACGGCCCTCGTATATATCTGGGTATTTGAGCTACTTTTTAAAAGGCCGTGACGCAAAAACTATTTGAGATATATACTTAAAATTTTAGTAAGTTGTTTTCAAAAGCGTAAGCTATCGAAAAATGTAAGAAACAAAAAATCGATTTTTTGAAAGTTTTACACTAGTGGTGCCCCTTAATAGACTCATGCATTCTTAAGAAGTTCTATTCGAAGTCATTAATATAAAAGCATACCTAATTTTATATCACAGGATACACTGCATATTTTTGTTCATACGAATTTTAAAAATTAACCGACTAGACCTGCTAAACAACGATTTGCAGTTAATATTACTATTTTTGTGTTTTTTATTTTTCCCTTCGGAAAGTCCAATTTTGCCGGTAACATTGATATATATGAGAAAAAAATATATTAATGAAAATTAGAACTTGGAGAGGAAGTGAGTGTGTCGGTACATCAGAACCAATTAGTTCACGGTTAATTTTGTATTGAAACTAAGAGAGACACACACGATCATAAATCAGAAAAGATAATAAACAGGTCAATCTCAGTAGTTGAGTTAGAAGAAGAAACGGATGAACAATAGCATAGCGAAATATGAAATAGTTAGTTGCTTTCCAGAGTAGGCCAGGATTAAATCATTCGATCAACGGTCATACCTGGAATAAGCAAACGTTTGGAATCGCTAGGAACACCTTTTCGCGATATTTACTAAGTTACGAAAAAAAGTTATCATAGTTTGATTTGTCATAATTTTTGAATTTCACCTTTTGGACCATTAGGGAACTCATTATTCAGCTATGTGGACATCGGAGCATTCTAGCTGTAATTAGTGAGACGTATTGCTTATTTTTACTTAATTTTATTATTGCAAGAATTTTTTTTAGCAATCGACCGACGTAGAACAATTTGTATAAATTGAATTAATGTAATCTAAAAAGCAGTCCAACTCTAATTTTACGATAATAATAATGAAAATAATAATAATAATAATAATAACCCTATTCTGAGGTACATCCATGGATTATTTCATCCCTGAAAATAAGTAAATTAAACTAACCATATATTTAGCACCCGTAGTGAGGATAAGCCTGAAAACATCAATAACAGAACATTATAGTGTATTAATGATATTTACGATAACCGTATGTAATTAAAAATTATTATATTGTACTTAGTCAAGAAATTAAATAAAACACTAAAAAACTACACAGTCTTTTAAATTCTAAGTTCCTTCTGATACTTACATTTCAAATTTATTTTTGCGGTAACACGTTTTTAGTAGTGCGTGGTATAATTATTTAAAAAAGAAAATAATTCGATTAACACCGACTAGCGGAGAAAAAGAAAACGATTTTATATTTATAAGTATATAATTTTAATTTGAAAAAAAAAAAATTAAACGGTAGTACTAATATTAATTGTGTATTGATGTTATGCAGAGCTTTTAAATTAACTAGAATAACACGCTCTGCTTAAGAATGGTTTAACGATATCTCTTATAATTAAATTTTGAAATATTGGTTGAATCGATTCTAAGCATTAAATTTTGAATATATAAAAATATTTACAATTTCAATATAAAGAGGATCAGAATATTTGGTAATGATTAAATTAGTATTTTTAATTATAGTAAAGTTATGTGATAGTGTAGCCGTAGATATTTTACATTTAGTCAAATGTGAAAAGGTCTAAATATTTTAGTGCATAAAGGTTTACATTACTTTGACATAAAAAAAAAAAAAAAATAAATAAAATAAAATATGAAAAATTGCTCATTAACTTTTTGCAAATATTTTTGCTTTCAAAAGGGCATTTTTCCTCTATCATAAATTATTTTTATATCAAAAGTTTTTGAATTATTTTTAATGAGTTATAAATTTTAGAATCCGTATATCTTTGTTATTTATTCTTACGATGATAAAAATTCATTAAATAATAATTTACATCGCATAGTTATATGACGTCGAATCGGATCAAATCAAATTGAACGATGTTATAGAAGTGGTCGGCTTCCTTGTTATTAAAAGCGATGCAAATATTGATGATGATGACGAATCGGAAGAAACTGCTGATTCTGTGCACACCCCTCATATTCTAGCGGTTCTTTGTGTTCCGTATATGTTTGAATTTCCTAAAATGAATTCAAACGATGAAGGTGAGATCAGTTTTGCTTCATTAAAGAATGGTTTACGTGAAAAAGAACTTTAAGTATTACCTTTATGATGTAAAAGATTAACGAGTAAATAATTTTAAAGATGTAATTTTTTCATAATTAAAAAAAAAACAAAAGTGAAAGAAAAATGATTTTTTATTACGAGCTCGTTGAAATTATTAATACTTCAAAATTGTTTATGTAACAAGCAAACCAATTCAAGATTTGCGTTAAAGAAGAATTAATGAAACATTATTTTGATTCTATTTTAAATTTTAATGCAGGCCTATTTCTTCAACAAGGTGTTAACATAAGGGAAGAATTATGGTTATTGTTGTGTCAGATTTTTGCGGGTGATACTTTAGCAGCTGATTATATGATCTGTTATCTTTTATCATCAGTGTAAGTATTAGCATTTCGTTTTTTTTTTTTTATTTCTAGTCACATTTCAGGTTGTACTGACCATTTACTATGTCGATCTATTTAAACGACAAAATATTTATGCTTACTCGATTTCGATTATACAAAAATCGATAATTTAAAATGGAACCTGATCTAAATAAACGTTTTTATAAAAAAATATTTAATCGTTTAAAGCAGGCGAAAAATAAGAGAAGGTAATGATTATTTTAAAAAAAAAAAAATATATATATATATATATTGTATATGTATATATTTAATCACGTAAATTTTGGTATTTAATACGGCCTTATGGATTTTATAAAAGACAATTATGTTTCTAGTTCCTCAGTTTTTTTATCGGATATGTATAAGGAAAACCTATTAATAGAGTGTGAAAATTAATCGGTATTTATTACAGTTTTTAGTAATTTTTTTCTAATTGTTTTTTGTTTATAGATTTTTAAGGAATATTTCGGTTGGCCACTTTCCGTTAAATATCACAAATATTCCTTTCGCGGCGTGTAATTCAAAGTATACCGAAATGTTATATCAGTTTATTTCAACATTGGTACAAAAAAGTTACTACTTTTTGATGACAAAGAATAGTTTGAATTCATCAGTAATGGTACCTAAGTAAGCACTGAATATTTTGTAATGGTTTATATTACGGATGTTTATTAATTTTAAGAAACAACTGCTATGACGGTCCTATCGGGCCACTGATAATTGGACTATTCATTCATTTATTTACAGTTACGTCTGGCCAAATGCTTAACAGTAATCATAAATATACAATACAAATCTATAAATGATAGGTAAGTAGATAAATGTATAAGAATGTTCTATAAACAGATGGTGATATCAGATAATCAGAAAAGTAATTAAAATAAATAACACTTTAATGTAACTTCAGTGTGTTACAAAGTAACTAAACCATTATTTCTGTGTAATTTCTATAATTGTGTAATAAAAGAACTTTAATTATTGGCTATAATTAGTTTTCTAGGGCTGGAAATTAGTAGGAGAAAAAGAAATTTTATTAGCAAATTGAGTGAAGCAGTGATATTAAAATGTGATTTGAAGTTTAAATAAAGGTGTTAAAAGAAGAATAGGATAGACTAAATGCACATTTAATAAAAAAAAAAATCACTATTAATAAATAAGAACCTTAGTGCAGAAGTCCGGAAAAAATTCTTAAAACATATGTTTAGCGTGTGCTCAGTTATGGTTGTGAAAATGGGACTTTAACAATACATGAAATAAATAAACTAAAGTCAGTGAAAATGGGGATCTGACCCAGAATGAGAAGAAAATTATAAAAAGAAAAGAAAACAACAAAACCCTAGAAGAAAAAAATTAAAAAAAGAAATTTAATAAGTCACATTGAAAGACAAAAATAAAACCAATGGAACGTATAATGCAGACACAATAATTTCATAAAAAATATTACAGAAGGTTGTATTCAGATATTTTATAGGTAGTCTATGTACATCATTTTTTTTTTTACAGTCAATTATTAACTTTTAAATTTCCACTCTTTTATCACTCTCACTTAGATTTTTATTATTCTTTTACAGTACTTTGTGTAATTCAATATTGTTAAATTTACCACATTGCTCCATATTGTTTATTCGTAAACATAATTGGTATACAGCATTACCTCTTTCTGTGTTTGACTTTAATGGGTTATTAACTTTAGTGGTTAATACGTGTAGTCTATTTTGTAATATATTTATACTAATTTGAACTAATCCTGAAAAAAGGCGTGATCGCTAATACATGGTAGTGTAGAAAGATTAATTGTATTTGTTATTTTAATCTAAAGTTCTTCCGCTGTTAAGACATTTTATTATCATTCTTTTATAAGCATTACTCATAATGATCGAGCATCGATAGTCGAAGTGTTTATTACGCTCTTAACTAACATGTGGTTGCCATTAAATACTCCTAGGAATCTAGTAACAGGCGATCGCATTGATATTTGAAGGATTAAATAAAATAAATGTGTTTACCAATGGCATGGCCACTAACGTGCATTGAAATATTCCTACTGCATAGATAGAAATTACTTTAAAATTGGTGTTAGTTTTTTTTAAATAAAAAACAGCGGGTATATATATTTATTTATTTTTTCTGATTTTTAGATGCCAGTTTAATCATTTAAATATAAGTATATTTTAAATTGTTCTACATTCATCGGAAATCTTTTCTTTGTCTGATGGCGATGTTATCAACATTCGCTCTGTCCGCTGCTGAGTGAAAAAGCGACTCGAAGTTTTCCCGGTTTACGTATTTACTTATCCACAAAGTGGGTCTTTTTTATTTTTTTTATTATATAAATGATCTCTTAATTAAATTTCAAATAATTCTTAAAATTACAAAACCTTAATAAATAAAAAAAAAAAATGATTACAAAGTATAAATTCTTGTAGATGGAGACCGTTTGACCAGTAGTTTATCCGTATCTCCTCTACATTACAAAATATCTAAAGAGAAAAAGCTATCAAGTTAGATTATAACATAATATTCTTTTTTTCTTCCTTTAATATGGTAGTTATATATTTTATGGGGTCTTTTACCGAGTTCTCTCCTTTTACTCTTTTCCCATAATAATGTTTTACAGTAATCTGTATTTTGGGGCTCTTGATAGTATGTGATCCAAATATTCAATTGTTTGAACGATGTTTAGCAGCTGATGATCCTTATTCATCCGTCAAAGTAATTCAACATTAGTCACTTCCAATAATGCGGTGGTAACACCCAAGTTTGAAGGCTTGTAACACATTAGCGACTTTCTTTTTTTCATGCTTCACATCTACATAATAAAGTGGACATTTCAGTAGTTTGATTTTAATGACGAACGATAAATCTTGTGGGATTAATGATTTTTTTTTTATTACCACAAAGATCAATTTAGTTCGGTTTATTCTGCATTTTATTTACCTGACCGGATTTCTTACTTATTCAAATATTTCTACTGTACAGATAGTAGGTAATACACGAATTACTTTAAAACTTGTGTTAGTTTTTAAAAAAATAAATAACAGCCGGTATATTTTTTTTTTCTTTTTCTTGATTTTTAGATGTTCAGTTTAATCATTCGTTAAATCGTAAAATAATAAATAAAGCAAACGCTTACTATTTACAGTTACAGGGTGGCCACTAGTGATGATCTGTTTAGGAGCTAACTGTTCTTAAAGAACAGGTTTTAAAAAAGAGCTGGTTTCATAAAAAATTCGCAAATAATTGTAACAGTTCTCAGTTCCTAGCTTTTTTAACTTATTGTTCAGTCAGTAGAAAAAAACTACAGCACAGAGACAGTGATGGCAGTAAGTTGAACAAGGAGAACAGTTCTTTCTGTTGTATTTTAATGATTTTCGTTGTAGTAGAACAAGCAAAGAGTATTGCGCGGGCTTGAATCGCGCATAACTCAATGGTAAAGATTCATAGTAATGATGTGTCACTGCCATTCTGTTAACGTTGTAGTAATGCGAATGGAATTCGTTCGTTGATCTATGCGTTTAGTGTGAGAACTCCGTCTGACACCAACATTTCGCTTTGACCATTCATTTAATTCATTGCTATTTCAGATCGACAGACCGTTGCAGTACTGTAGTTACGCAAAAATTTCAATTTTAAATAATTTAAAATTGATTTACTAAAAAAAAAGAAAGACCTAACCAGAAACCACAACGTTATTAGCAATAACTGGCAAGATATTGGTTCGGGAAAACCGAGAATAAGCCGGGAATTTTGTTATAAAACCGGGAAAAAAGTAAAAATAGCCAAAAACGATTTTTTTTTTTAATAAAAAATCATTTGAAGCGAAAAATGGATGCACTTTTTAATGCACTTTAATCAGAATAAATTACGAAGTTCTGTTTTATTAATATAAAACATGATGCGGTGGTCAAATATTAGCAGTAGTAACAAAAAATTCCACTCTTCTTTTTGTGCAATTCTACTAATCATGAAATCGGGAGGAATTAGGACCGGGAATAAACTGGAAATTTAAAATTTATATTTCACTGGTCACCATGAATTAACAATCGAAGAAATACAAGTATAATAAATCAGATTATATGTACATATGGAAAAATATTGCACATAATCAAAAATGTACTACATATTAACAAAATAAAAATCAATCAACATGTTTCGTTATTGAGGAACTACATATTCGTGATCGTATAATAATTTAAACTTTAAATATGTTATATTATGAGACAAAAATTATTTTAGCGTATTAACATTTTGACATGAATATTTCTTATGCCTGGGGGTCATTCCGAAAATTTGTCCATCACACAAAATGTCTCATGAAATGTCTCGCGAAATGTTATCATGAGATGTTACATATCAGAATGTGCGTGAAGCAATTCATCACATCTTCGGCGACAGGATATGCCAACCGCTGCAAATTTTCCTTACCAGACCGGCCGGAAGCGGTACAACGTTCACGGTGAAAATGCTGATGGATACATATAATTGCTTCTCCCAGCAACACAACAATTCTTTCATTGCGTACATAACGTCAGCTTCGACGGGAATGGCCGTTTCCGCGATCAACGGATTCACTGTACACGCTGTCTGATGACGGGCCTCTCAGTGGAAGCATTGAACGCGTTTCGCACAGCGTTCGCAAATGTTTTTATCGTTTTCGTCAACAAGTGCAGTATGATGGGACCCGCTCTCCTCGGATAGATAAATTCGCGACTTCAAAACATTATGCGTGATCATGAGCATCCGTTTGCGGGTAATGACATGGTGTTTACCGGCGACCTCCGCCAACTACCGCCTGTTTTCCAGACACAGATTTACAAGCGATCAAGTAAAAAGTTCTGCTGCGAAATTGTCTGACCGTCGCTACATTACTACCCGCTCGTGCAAGTGATGTGGATAAACTGATGCTAACCAAAATTGGTGATGGTCAGCCTTTACTACATAACTCGCAGGACGGTACCTACGATATCATTGTTTACGAGTATAGTGAGAGCCACGAACAATAACTCGTATATGTTGCTATTTCGCGCGCAACCTCCTTGAACGTATTAATTTAGTACGCATTGTCCTCTCCTTTCGATTACGACGCATACCTCCAATGTCAATATTGTAAATGGTGCAAATAATTCAACTGTTATTAATTGTTATAAATAATGTAAACGATGTTAATAATGTTGTAAATACTGTCAACGATGTGAAAATGTAAATACCGTATCCATCTCTAAAGAACCACTTTCTGTACAATAATAATCATAAACACGTCAGCTTTCACACTCGTTGTTGCTCATAAAATAAAAAGTTAGGCTAATGACGGTTCAACTAAATAACGTGGATAATTCCTATGTCGAGTGAAAGAATAAAGGAAAGGCAGAGCTACCCATAAAATATATTCATGTATTAATATATCTGCGTGGAGCGTAGATACTCGTTTCAAATGTTTAAATTTAATTTGTAGTTAGCCATATTTTGTTTAAAGATGTAGGACCCATGATTTTTTTTTTAAATTAGCAGCAGTTAAACATACTGCTATAACTACTCAAGCTTTTTCATTATTGCATTTTTCATTTTCGGGCCTAATTTAAATATTTCGGATGTTAAACGGTGGTTGTATTTTTTTTTTTTTTTTTAATGAGATTGCGTATAATTAAACAAGCAACAGCATTTTTCTATGAAATTAATATTTTTACAGAGCTATTTAATAAATTCGTAATCTTTTCTGACGTAACGCAGCGGTTTCTAACAAAGTCATTATTATTCAGTTTTAATTTAGTGTAGTGATTCAGAAATGAAAACTTATTTAAAAAAATTTCCTAGCGATGTAACTTACAAAGGAAAATTAAGCCAATTTTGAAAACATTACGTGGATCGTGTAAAAATATTCTGTAGTTTTTGGGATTAGTTCAGTAAACCAGATAGACTAACACAAATGTTTCACAATAATTTTCTTTCGTGACATATACTGATAGTTATAAAAAAAGGTTATATCGATATTCATATGTAAGTTTACTAAATTAATCTATTGATTTTTTATTTAATTTTAGTCATGTATTACATTTGCTTCTGGATTATCATATAATAGTTTTTAATATTACTGCCATTAATCTGTTTAGAAAAGATTATACAACCGACAAATTGAGCGAAGGACTTCTTCAGCTAAGTTCCGGTACATATTTAATAATAGATGAAACAAAACTGGAGCCTTGTGAATTTCGAAATGCGGAAGGTATTTTTAACTTTTTTTGAAGAAAATATATCGCTTTTTAATACTTAAACGATTTAGCTGTTTACTGATGAAACCAATTGTTTCACACATCTGTTTAACTCTGCGTTCACATTCGCTTTGATGTAAATCGGTGTTAAATTTGTCAATTGTATGCGTGTGTGCGCGTTTAAAGATCACGCTGATAAAACATTTATTCGCTATTTGTTCACTTAAAGCAACTAACCAGCCGAACGGAATAAAATAAGGAAGAAAGTTGATTTTTGAATATATTACCGGTAACAGATTAAAAAGTTTACTCAACTTGAAATTGAATATTGGTTATACCAAAGGAGTGAGTAAAGGCGGATCTCATGAGAAAGGGAAGACTCACGATATTTGTTTCATATTAAATTCTGAAGTGTATATTATGAAAGGCTTAATTCGGTCATCCTTGATGCTTTCTTTACTTTATACATTGTACTTCAGTAAAATATTTTATTTTATCAGTAAATTATAAAAATTTTAAATTATTTTTCTCCTTTTTTCTCTTCCTGTGTCGAAATCGCCTGTAATAACCGCAGTGTGGGAGTATTTCCTTAATCTCATGTTTTATTGTGAAATTAAATAATAAACATGTAAGAAATTAAAATTTAGTAATAAATAAATTATAAACACAAAACGTTCAAAATAAAACAAATATAATATGCATGCTCTGCTGTAACTGCACATTAATTAAGTGCTGCCAGATAAATTATTCATGATCGAGAATTGCTTAAACTTTTCATTTAAATAATATTTTTAAAAAAGAAAAAAAATTCAAATATTAAAAAACAAAATTTATTTAGAAATAAAATACAAAAAAGAAAATCTTAAATATTGTCTAAACAATATTTTATGTGTTATTTTTAGTTGTGGTAGAAAATGTACGTGCCTTGAATCAGATTATTAGCAGCCAAAATGTGGATTATAATTTTCAGTTCTATTCGGTAACTTTTAATACAGACATTCCAGTATTATCCCTTTCCACGTGTAAATCTTTATTACAGGTAACATATAAATTAAATGTATACATTACACATATTTACTTCATGGTTAAATTGCCAAATTGTTACATTGTACTTGATTTGTAATATAGACATTGCAGATTGATAAGGTGAAACTTCAATTTTAGTTCAGATTCGTTTAAGTCATAAAGTTTTTAAGTTAATCAATATTATACGTTTATCGAATTTCATAGTCAAATATTGGCATTGTGAAACAAAAAAAGATTCATTTATTATCTGCTGTTTGTACAATTGTTTTGTAATTTAATGAACCGGAGTTACAGCATCAGTAGAAATTTAATTTTCAGCTAATAATATATGTTGACGTTAAATGGAAAAAAAAAACTCAGAAAGCAAAAGGAAAAGTTTCATGTGTGCAATGAGAAGAAATATCTTACACGTATAATGATAGTGTGGTTTTTTAACATGGTGCAGTAGAGGTATAATTTTGTGAAAAGTAAGGACTTCTGTAGCTGTCTACCAGAGTAATGAAATAAGTAATAAGATCTCTTAATAAAAAATTGTTTGAAGGGAGACTGTGAATTTTTTAAGCGGGACAATCTTACTGCACACAAAGCGAAAATTGCATAGCAGTGATTAACAAAGAAAATTTCACGTTAGTAGCTGCCGAGTGGCTTGATGAAGTTCAAAACTTAATCAATTTGATAACTGTTTGTAGCTGAAGCTTAAGAAGATGGTATGTTAAAAATGGCACTGCAATATCGAGGTGTTAAAAAGATTAATTAAGTTGGCTGAAAAAAATGTCACTAGTCACAATTTGTGCAGCTATTGATGAGTAGCCTTAACGTCTTTAATGTGGTTTTATTGCACAGGGCAATCATTTTGAATAAAGTTTCATGTTTATTTCGTAGTGTTTTCCGTGCTTTTTAAGAATATATACACTTTGATTGTTTTCATAGTTGTATTTGGTAATTATATGTGTTAAAAGTATTGACAGAATGTATAGCTATATTATGTATTTTGTCGTGATGGCCAAGTTCTTAGAATAATTAAACTACATTAGAACCTTGAGTTTAAGAATTAGCGACAACAAGTAAAAACTAATAATCATTAATATTCAGCAATGGCAAATATGCATACCAATGTATGCGTATGGATATTGATGTTTAAATATACATACTTTGGACTGCACTTGTATAATGGTAAACCAAACATTTACAATCAGTTTCAAGAGTAGTCTTTCATACACTCGTATTGCACAGAATATTGTCCTGAACACGAATTATATTTGTACAATAAGAGTATATGAATCTCAAAATCAGTTAGAACAAATAAGCAAAAGAGAGAGGCTATGTACATGTGTAATTAGTTATTTAGATAGTAACGGCCATAATTCACATGTCAGCTTCGTTTTCAATCTGTGTCACGTATCTTCTCCTAAGTCAGCAAGTTAAATTAGGTAACATGCAAAAATTACTACGCCTTTTATCATCGCTATAAGCAAAATTCTGAATGAACTAAAGAAAGATTCATCGTTTGCAAACTTAATAGAATTCAGATAGCTAAGAGATAAAGCCGGATGGACGTTAAAACAGCTAAAAAAGTTTGTATAATAGTTTTGTATATACCGTAACTTCATTTATTATGCTATCAACCCAAATAGCTGAGATGAATTAAAGGAAGCAATAGTAAATGCAGCTGAAGAAACCATCCCTTTGAAAAAAGTAAGAAGAC
This sequence comes from Icerya purchasi, assembly GCA_039619475.1. Lineage (NCBI taxonomy): Eukaryota > Metazoa > Arthropoda > Insecta > Hemiptera > Monophlebidae > Icerya > Icerya purchasi. The sequence continues at coordinate 317,890,120 of CM077116.1, read as the reverse complement.
TTGTCTGGTAAACTAAAGAATGTAAGCAGGCTATAGACAAAAGACAAAGCGCATGGTGTGAATGGGATCAAAACAAAAATAAAAATTATAGATCACAAATTATAAAACAAAGAAGACAAACTTTCAGAATCATAAGCAATGTGAAACCTGTGTTTGATAAAAATTATTAAAGTAAAATTGAGGAGGATTTAAAAAAGAAAACATGTTTGTGACTTTTAATGAATCATTAAAAATGACATCAAGAAATATGCACTGCCGAGTCTACATTTTAGCCTTTTGTGCACACCGGGGTGCCCACCGGCGGACATTTTGTGAAAATTTTTTATGAACCTCTCAATATTTTTTCAAATACTCCCGGATCCTCGTGATTTGACCCTTTTTCTATCGAATGGCGATGTCAAAAAATTTTGTTTCAATTTTTATCAATGAAAATTTTAATTTTGAAAAAAACAACACATTGCACCTCCCGTATGAAAACACATGATTTTAGTGGAATTTCATTGTTATTACATAGCTATCATGCTATTAAATTATTCATTGTACAAATAATAAATATAAATAATTATCAAATAAATAATAACAAATTATTATGCTGTAAAATTTATTTATTTGTACGTACATATTGAAAAAAATAGATCATTACTATTCTACGTACTCTACATTTTGTTACTGTTGTCGCATGTTCGTCTCATACTGCCTTTTCATAATTAGCACAACTTTTCCTAATTTTTTTGCGTTTTTTTATTGCTTGTTTATAACACAGATGACACGATCCAGTCATTTTTATCCGGCCTGTTGTGTCTCGCGCCGGTTGAAGTCGAGCCGGAAATCCGGTCGGAGGTAAAACCGGCCTGTCTAAGATACTCTCTATGCTCAACTTCGATGAATAATTCCGCATAACTTGTGGATTTTGAGATATATCTTCAACCAAAAGCATAGCGATCTCTTCACTCAGCTGTCCTATAAACAGCCTTCTTTCATGAGCTTTTTTTTTGTATCATTTTATTATTCTCGTAATAAATTACGTACGAAGCTGCTATATCAACAATATTGAAAAAAAAAAGTCAGTGGCCAGCGGTTAGTACGTCGGTGACATGTGTACCGACCAACCATCTGGTCCATCGCATTGACCCCAGCCTTATAACTGTTGTAAAATAAAATCATACCCGGTTGCATCGTAGACAGTAATATAACAGCTTTACCTTTTTTTGGCATATATGAACATAAAGTTAATCCAAACAACGACGAAAATTCCTCTCTCGATTTTGAAAGCGCAAAAGCTTTTGGAATGTACGATTTATTTTATTTTTCAACGTGCCAACCATGTGGTTAAATTCCACGAGATTAGATGTTTAGCAAGCGGCAGCGAAGTAAAAAAGTTATCCATCGAGATATCTCTCCCCGAGCCTTTGTACATTATCGCAAAATCCTTCACGACTCTTTCATCCTGATTTATTTCCCGAACATTCCCTATTTTCCCTGTGTACAAAATGTCTTGTAAAGATCGGGCGTTCTCCGTGTCGCATATCCACCATACTATTATCCCATATTTTGCCGGCTTCGATGGAATATACTGCGTGAATTTGGTCCTACCCGAAAAGAAAAAAACTGCTCGTCCATCGTCAGATTTTCGGTGGGTTTGTACATTGACGAGAGATTTTTCGGTTAATCCTACCTCGTATACCTGGCCTAATTTTTTATCTGTACTCATTTTTATACCTTAAAACGTGCTAATTACATTTATAAATATCTAATATAAAATACAGACATGAATAAAACAACCTCTTATTGTTGTTTACAAATTAAAAAAACAATAAAATTCATAAGTGGGTACCCCGGGTGGGTAGTAGCGTAGGTAAATCTGGATGTGCACATAAGGGTTAAAGATACAAATAGCAAAATCGCTTATAGCAACCAGAATAATTGTCAAATACTGGTGCAATATTTTGAATCTATCCTACTCTATGAGCTCTCCGTAGAGAGAGTATGGAAACTAACCCAGATTCATTATCACCAAGAAAAAAGGAAATCATTCAAATTATTCAGTCGCTTAAAAATAATACATTACAAAGAGAAGAGATTCAATTGTGGCAAAACTATGGAAATATGTAAATAATAAAACATTAAATGAATTATCGGAACTGACGAATACAGTATGGGAAACCATAAGACTGCTAAACTCATAGATGATAGCCTTAATTCTTCTGATATATAAGAAAGGCGGATAAACGGAAATGGACAATTATAGAGACATCTCCCTAGTAATATACAAGATTTGACTGAAAGCCATGCAGTTTAAAAAAGCAGAAAAACAACTCGATATACAAATAGAAGACAATCAAGGGAAGTCGGAAGAGGGCGAAGTTGTAGTAAACAGATTATGAATTTAAAATTTATCTTATCCTATGCAAAATTAAGATAAAAAAGGTTTTTAGCAATCTCCGTTGACTTCTAAAAATCATACAATTCAATAGATCAGAAGATTTTATTGTTTACCTTAAAATAGCTAGGATCAGACAGTAAGATTAGAATGATTATGCAGCAAGCTCTTAACACCAAATTGAAGATATCTCAGATTAATTTGAAGTTGAAATGGGAGTTAAACAAGGAGACTAGTTATCGCCATTATTATTCTTAATTATGTACTCGAAAAAGTTGTTCGAGAATGACGGTTAAAATTAGAAAAGAAAAATAGCTAAAGTGACATCAGATTGGGGCATAATATAAACAGTTATTAATAGACTGGCTAGCTTTCGTAGATGATATAATAATCTTCATAAACATAATAAAAATTGCAGTCAAACAAATTACGGCGCTGGCGATAGAAGTGGCAAAAACGGATCTCCAAATCCTTGCTGCTAAAACAGAATTTTTAACTAACATACAAACAGCACTTAGTTCGTTAATAATAGAGAATAACAACTAGACCAGTTTAAGTACTTAGGGGAATGGATGAAACCCAACATGTTAGAAAAGATAGCACTATGAACCAGAATAAACAAATTGGAAACAGTTTTTTAACTAATGAGAAATGTATTTTGTAACGGGCACTAAAAAAGGAGTTAAAAATATTTAAAATCAAGAGAAAAATCAGAGATATTTTTGAAGGTCTTATCCATTGTCCATGCATGAGAGATAGGAGTAGATCAAGAAAAGGGGGAACAAAAACTTTTCCATGAGTTTTTTTTTTTTTGCTGTTTTAAAAACAAATCTGGTTTTATCATTGCCGTTCTTGCGAGCCAAAAAGTTGGAAAAGGAAGGGCAGGAGCGAAAAGTTTTATAAGGGGATATGGTTAAATTGAAGGCCACCTTAGTCCTCATTCTACTATAATGAGGGCAATGTTACGTGTCTTTTTGTGGGGAATTTGTCAGATAGGAGGGCAGGCATGAGTTAAGATAGATAAGATTGAGAAGATGAGTTTAAATTAGGATTCAAGAAAGTGATGAATCAACGAATGAGCGGAATATATGGCCTAGTCTAGTTTAGAGAATATCATTTAGGGAAGTGAAGAGGTTCATAAGAAGCATAAGAAAGAAAATCGTTAAAAAAATGATGATGGGAGTATGATCACTTCTAAAAGGTGTCATTTAGAGTTGACCATGAACACTTAAGACTAAGATTAGGAAAGATCCAATAAGCTTTCAAGGCAATTTTTATTCACTTTAAGGCTACGATAATTCCACTGTAATATTTTACATGGACAAGATATGATGAAGGGAGAAGCAAGGAATATAAAAAATAAAAGGATGAATAAAAGAAGGCGAACGTGAGTTAATAGGATAATAGGAAAATAATGGAAAGCTCAGAAAGCGAATATATGAATAAGTAATTAGAAAGACTATAATGTATCGTCCACTTGTCCAACTTGAATACAAACCGGCAAGAAGTAAGTAAAGAAGGAAAAGTACGATTAACAGGAAGTTTTTGAATCCAAGTTTTCACCGCTCGAATAAAGCACTGCGATCTAGTCAAAGTCAGCAAGTAACCCAACAGAAAGCATTATGAAAAATATATAATTAAATGATAGAAAAGTAATTGTAAAATAAGGAAAACGATACATAGTATGATTTAATCCGGAGCACGACACCCATTGCTTAAAGATGAATATCTTATACAGATTCAATCTTAATAACCTCCTAAAGCCGTAGTAAGTTCATATTTTTATTTATTATGAGTAATATTTTCTTCTGTATATGGTGTTGCTAAGCCGGTGTGGTTTATAGAGGCATCTTTAATAATTTCCCATTTAGTTTTCTAGTTTATAATTATTTTCCCATCGATGGGGTAAAGTTTTGAAGACGTTCAGCTAGGTTCTGCCTTTTGGATGTTTGTCATCAGCGGTTTTAATACAATCGATAGTGTCCGGTTTAAAATTAATTTTATTAATATGAGTGAGCAACCGTTTTCCTTGCTTCATTAAAATATTTCCAGTTTAATAGCAAAAAATATTACCCGGTTTAAAGATTAAAAAAAAAAAATTACGAAAATATTTATAATTGAAACTATACGTTGTTGTTTACTCTTTTATGTTTATTTCGATAGTTTCCGTGTACTTTACCCATGGAAACGCATAAATCTTGTTTGAATGAATTGGACGAAATTTTCGCAAGAGTTCAACAGAAACTTAGTGACGATTCTTTATTGAAACAGTTAAGAACGTATTTACAAACGGTTAAATATTTGGAATATAATATACCCGATGATATCCAACAGGTACTTTACTTTATTATCAAGAAATTTATTCTGTTCAGAATTGTTCATATTTTTGATATGGAATTACTTTTGAACGTTCGTTATCATAAAGTGGTTAGCGAGAAAAGAAATGTTTTACTTATTTTATATAGCGTTTAATTGAAATCGTTCAAATTCCGCTACTCTTTAGTTATTTTTACTTGGTAACATTTATAGCGTCTCTTAGTTGTGAAAAATCTGAAAACATTGGCATTTCAACATTTCCAGTTATACTAGGTGTAAGTGGCGTTCACGCACCGACTTTTAGTTGACTTGTTACGCCGTTGTGGGATTGTTTATCTACAGCGATAATCTAGCAGTGAAGTATATAATATCACGACATCTGATTGTTTTACTCCATAGTAACAAGTTACTTCATAAGAATGGATCTGATGGAGTGTTACCGAAAAATACTGCTATCTATTTCTGTTATAATGCGCACGCGCGAATACACACGTACACCCACATGCACGTACATGCATATATATATATATATACATAGTCTAGCCATAAATACTGATACTGTCGTTGCATGAGGGGAATTTTGCGCAGAACAAAGTGATAACACTGTCAATGCATCGTCATAACACAGTATAAGAGCAAATAACTTCGCTTTAGTCTGTTCAGTACACGCTACGAAGATGGATTGGACAGATGATCACGTACGCGTTACAATAATTGGACTGATGAAGACGGGGCATAGCGTGTCTCAAATTCTCGCTCTCCTCAAACCATTCAAAGTTACGAAATGTTTTGTTTATCGTACACTGCAACGTTCTATAGACACAGGAGACGTTGTTGATCGCCTGCGAGCTAGTCGACCGCGTGTTGCGAGAACAAAAAAGGTAGTTGAAGCAGTTCGGTTGCGAATTAACAGGTGCCCTCTTCGGAAACAAAAAATCATCGCTCAGGAGATGAAAATCGCGCCGAGAACGGTCTCGCGCATCCTCACCGATGATTTACATAGGCGAGCCTATAAGAGAAGTACAGGTCATCTTTTAACCGAAAAATTAAAGGCGATAAGATACGAAAGAGCGAAAAAGTTGAAAGGCTTGTACGGCAAAAATGGGTACAAAAAGATCCTTTTCACAGATGAGAAAATTTTTACTGTAGAGGAAAAATATAACAAGCAAAATGATAAAATTTATGCCCGTTCATTTGCTGAGGCTAAAACCAAATTTCCACGTGTTCAACGAGGTCACCACCCCACTTCTGTGATGGTGTGGTGGGGCGTATCGTGGTATGGGGTAACTCCCATCCATTTTTGCGAAACAGGGGTCAAGACAGGTGCCAGAGTGTACCAAAACACAGTTCTGGAACCAGTGGTTAAGCCTCTGAACGATACTTTGTTTTCCGGAATCGATTGGGTATTTCAACAAGATTCAGCACCGGCACACAAGGCTCAAACGATACAGAAGTGGCTCGCAGAGAATGTGCCCGGCTTCATAGCAGCTAGTGATTGGCCGTCCGGCAGTCCGGATTTAAATCCGCTGGACTACGAACTGTGGGATAGGTTAGAGGAAATGGCCTGTCGAAGACCACACCGAAATTTGGAGTCGCTCAAGCGAAGCATTGTTGAGGCAGCAGCAAGAATTCCTCTCGAGACGATCCGTACATGTATTGCGAAATGGCCGGAGCGTTTTTCGTGGCGTGTCGCTAATAAAGGTGGTCATTTTGAATAACTAAGACATGATTTTAACGAGCATTGTTTGTACTTTTGAAATAAATTTTTTCTGAATTTGCATCGTGCTTCCTTTTCACGGTACGTTCGTTTAAAGCAGTATCAGTATTTATGGCTAGACTATGTATATACACTCATTTATACATATATTCACATATACGCATATATATCAACTACAGCATATATGTTAGTACGGTTATTCTTAGTAGAATGTAGCGGAAATCATATGGTCCCTCCCCCCCGGGGGGGGGGCTAAGACATGGTAATTCTAGAAGGCTACAAAAATTCTATTACAAAAAGGTATTCAAAATACAATGTGAAGTATTCGTTCTAGTTGTGATGAAATCCCCTTAACATACAAATTTGATGATTCTTTTTTCTCTTAACGTGTGATATTTTTCGGATGACATTGCATTTTTCTCCTTGCAAGAAACAAATTTAAAGCCTGATTTACTTAACACATTGACTGCGAATGTCGACCCTGTGTCGACATCTGTCATTCTTCCTATGGGCGTATGTCGACACTGTTTGTTTTTTGTACCACACATAAAGTAAATAATCGTGTAATATGATTCGTTGTCCGCCTTATCAGCCTTTTGGGAAATTCAGGGGAACAATGTGCCGCAGTCAATGCGTTAAACTGAAATAATTGTAATTATTTGTCAAAAGAATATTCAGTTAAAGAGAAGAAAATATTTCTTACGTCTTGACGGAGTATTTTATTCATCTATACTTAAACGTTTAAAATAAAGAAAGAAAGAAAGAAAGAAAGAAGAAGAAAAAAAAACTGTAATAAAATGAAAACGGGTTTTGCGATATTTTGGAAATAAAGTTTTTCAGAGTTCCCCATTTACAGTAAATGCATCTAGTGTTGATTTTCAAGAAGAAATTTCAGAACGGTGGCGCAGCTCAAGTTATATTTAAAAATAATAAAGGTAGTTTCTGGAACAATTCTAAATTTATAATGCGATATGCGAAATTGTTGTGCACAACCTCATTATATTTTTTGAAATCTGTTCTAACAGCATTTTTTGTTTAATTAGAGTTTTGTTAAAGTTCTTTTAACTAAAAAAAGGAAGGCTAATTAAACACGGTGCTTACGCTTAGGATTCCGTACGTTAAGTTCAAGATGGCCATAATTACATTATACTAAATTCAAAATAAAAATGTTCAACTTGCGAGTTTTATATCGTATATAACTGTATTTTTCGCAATGCATTCTCGTAAATATTTGTGCGATTATTTTGTTTTATTATCGGTTTTTCCCCGAAATTTTTTACATCCTCTTATTCATTCACAGACTTTAGTTCATCCTCTTCCTAAAAAACCTTCCTTCCCCGTATCATTTTAAAAAGAAAAAAATTCCATAATAAGGTATACGAAAAGTTTATTTGTGTCTGAACCGATCCTGTTTCAAGTAACTTTAGCTGCCGACCCGTTCTCTTCTTTTTGACTTAAAAATAAACAATAAAAATTGACGAATCTTATGATCGTTAGTTACATAAAGGTGTTTTATGTTTATGTGTTAATATAAGAATAGCTGTGAACATTTACGAAAACTTTAGAAAAAAAAAATGTTTTTCCGTTAACTGAAAATTTTGTATTTAAAGAAATTCAGTCTTAAAATTAGAAAAAATTTAATTAAAAATATTTATTTTTAAATGTGTTTGTATCTAATTTATAATTTTTTACATATATTTTAAAGAAATTACCTGATAAAAATACAAAAACAACAATTTTTAACTGTGATAATAATCTGCTAGGAAATCTGATAGTAGCGTTTCCTAATCAGCAAATAAGGTAATATCTATTTTCACCGATATACTAAACGTTCGTAAAAAAAAAAAAAAAAAAAATTTTCTTCCAAATTTTGCGGTTTGCGGAATTTCGGGAATCCAAATATGAAGTTGTAATATTGGTTATGATTTGCATGTAACACACTTTTACGCACATATTTAAGATGTATTTTGATTTTTTCAACTTCTTTACTCGAGTCCCAATTACAAAAACATAATTTTTTCGTGTTTTACCTAAAGAGAGGGTTAAATAATGCATAATTCTTTATCTTATGAAAGAGTTTTTGACGTTTTTTATATATTTTGAATTTCATTTTTAATAAGTTTCTAGTGATGAATTATAAATTTTTAAGCGATTTTTTCGGTCATTTTATATTCCATATTATATATTCGTGAAGCTTTTTCCTGAATCGTTTGCTCTAATGCGTTGTCTTAAAATGTATTTTAATTATCAAAATTGGAAGTTTATAAGTCAAGCTGTACCTAAGTTATTGTACATTTTAATGTTTTTGCATTTCTGAACCATCCTATTATAATTCTGTACATTATCCTTAAGAAATATTGTTAGCCGATAAATTTAAACCTAACACATTGAAGAGAAATCAATAAATTTCATCAATCCTGAAATTCACACTGAAAATTTTGTTACACCTTATTTAATTTTCATTTATTTCTTAAAAATACTTTTTTGCATTTTTAAGATGTACTTTGCTCCTTAGCGTATGCATTGAAAATGTTTAGAATATAATAAAAAGATTTTGCAAATTTGATAATAAATATAAATATGAAATTACCGGTTTACCTTTAATGACGGTGATGAAGGCTATAGACAGAAAATAGTTGAGAAATTTAGGGTTATTGTAACATCGAATCGTTTCTCTTTTGTGTACAGTTGACATTTTGCATATTTCTCTAACTGTATACGTTAAAATTAGTCGGTTTGTATTTGTTTACTTACGTAATGTGTAACGTTTATATTCGTCTTAGATAAACAAAAATTGAATGTAAAAGCGACATCGTTAATTTAATCAAATAATTATAACAAAAAAGAAAATCTGAAAACAAAAGTTTCAGAAAATAATTATATTGCTTATTAATTCTTAATTGATATATTACGCTTTGGGGAATTCCTAGTGATCAATAAATTTCTGAATCAATCAATAAATGTATTGTACCTTTTTTTTTCCCCCCTAAATGAAGTTACATGTTAAACATCATATTTAAAATGAAAAACGTAACTTTTCGCTGTGCAGTCTAATAATTATTGTATATTTTGGTTAATATTATGATTAAAATTTTTTATATTTATTTAGATCGTTGTTAATGATTATTTGGAATTGCGCCAACAGAATATTACTTCACAGGATTTACATAGATTACTTGTTATTGCAAGGTAATTTGATAAAAATTTTCACTTTATAAATAATTTATGATGTCAGTTGTTGGTATTTGCGTTTCCTCGATAGCAGTAGGATTCGAAAAATAAAAAAATAAATAAAAATGAACGGATCTGTTTGCAGTTTTTATCTTATTAACATGTACGATAGTGTATGCAGGAACTTTAGAAAAGGTAGCTGGCACTAGTATGTATATACAGTGGAAACCGTTTAACACGAAACTGAAGGGACCGAAATATTTCTTCGTGTTAAAAGGATTTCGTGTTAACCGAAACATGCAAAATAAAAAATTAAAAACTCACCAATATTTTTAATGTCGGTAAAATGTATCAATTCGATTTCCCGCTAATATGACACTTGTAGGTAGTACATATATACACTTGAAATAATTACATTATAAAAAAAACATAAAAAATTATCGTTTTTTGGGAAACTTGTAGACCGAAATTAAGTAGTATTGCATTCCCAGAGGATAGATAATAGTAACCATTGTTAATTTTATTTATCTGTTAAGGGATGCGACTGGAAAAGCAGGTATATTTGTCCTTCTGAGAAGCAAAATCTTTTCGTGTTAAGCGATTTTTGTTTCGTGTTGTTTCGTGATAAAAGAAAAAAAATGTATGTAATTATATGGCATTTTGTCGGGACCGTAGTGTTGTTTCATATTAAGCGATTTTTCAGGTTAACCGGTTTCGTGTTAAACAATTTCCACTGTATATATATATATATATATACGGATTCCATTGAATCATTCACAAATTAATTTTTTAAAATGCTGCAAAGTTGATGCTAATCGTAATTTTTGGAATTTCTCGTAGAATTTAAGATATCTACAAATTATTAAAATTTCAGCTCCGCAACTAACGTCGGCCAATACCTCATTTGAAGCAAAAAATTGTGTATATATATATATATATATATATATATATATATATATATATATATTGGCTCGCAAGGGGCTACGCCCCTTGATCCCTCTTGCTTACATTTCTGTTTCTTTCTCTTCTATATTTTGTATAAAATGATTAAAATTTACAACGTAATTCTTAGGCCGGCCCCCATTAGAGTTTATAACGAAAAAATATCCCAGTTTTATATAATAAAAAAAAAACAAAAAACAACCAATAATTTATACCATAAATTTTATTAAATTACTGAAATAACTTAACATACTATAACACATATAAATAATACTTTTTCTGCGTTTCCCCATGGTATTATTAAATTAGCAATATAGTCTTTACATGCTTCTCCCTATATGGTGGGACTTCTTATTCATCAACCTGCACAGTAATAAGAAGTGTATTCATTATGTTTCCAAAATCGAAAACCGCCACCGAATGCGAACATGAATTGCGGAAACGAAAACAGGACGATGAATTGTTCAGTAGCGAAGAATTTGCCACATTTATTCGCGATACGCCTTTTGGTTCGAAAACGACGGATGTAGAAAAGTTTGAAGCGTTTGATGGCATTTTAAGTCAACCGTCTCTGTTATACTAATAAAAATTAATAAGAAAAAAAAATTATGCAAAGGGACCACATTTTTTCACGATTTTTGACGAATACTCAATTTATGTTCACCGATTTTCATCGTTACTCACACGGTACCTAAGTTGAATGGTACTTTTTCTAATGGACGAAGAATCAGTAAAATCGGTCTATATAAATATGAGTAATGCGCGAACAAACATAAAAAAAAAACAAAACATACGCGACGAAAGTATAATTTCTTTTTTTTTTTTGGAAGTCGGTAAAAATTAAAATATTACAAACGTTACATAAAATTGGGACATTTTTTCTAATGGAGGCCGGCCTAAGAAAATTACGTTGTAATTAATACTTAAAATATTCAAAATACACAGCAACATTTTTACTGATCATAGAAAGCTAGAATTTGATAAATAAAATCACGCGTGGTAAATTACAAATTCGAAAAAAAATTTATATTTAAGAACCATTTTAAAAAAGCACTTGTGTAATTTTGTAATAGTGGTCTGACAGTGAACACTATTATACCGTGAACTGAAATAGTTGAATAGGAAAGTGTTTGATGCATGCTAAGAAAACGGTATTTTTATTCAGCCATTGGTGCTATCGAAAGAATTAACACGCAGACGAATGATTAATTTGGTCGAAAGAGTAATTCTCACGTTTTCACTTCTCTCTAAAATAAATCCGTATGTTTAATTCGCTCGAGAGGTTATCGATGCAAAAATATGATGTGCCAATTTTTATGAGACATTATGTTAGCGAATGTAAAAAATATTCTTTAAAAAAATTATTCAGATTTTTTAAGTTGTTCATCATTGTATTTTATTTCATTCCAAATTTAGATTTTTGTCAACTGTATGTAGTTATTGTTACGTTATTGGGTTTATCGCTGTTTTATAATTTTTCATAATTCGAAGTAAATTTAGAAGATGGTTAATTTTTTTCTTTCCGTTTCAGTGTTACGACGTTGAGTTTAAGTATCACGAATAATTGTTAATGTATTAATTTTAACAGGTTAAATACTTTAAGCAATTGTCGCAGTACATTGACTGAAGGCGACTGGAAGCGTGCTTGTTACATGGAGCAAGCTCGTAGAAGTCGATTACAAAGATGAACCACATAAGGGGCTGTGCACGATTTGATCGAGCCGTTGCGATCTTAAGTATGTTATTTCAGCAAAATATATGTTTTTACTGAAAAATTTGAGGCAATACTTTTATTGCTTTTATTATAAACAAGAATAAAAAAAAAAAGAAAAAAAAAGATACATATATATATATATATATATACATATTTATTTACCTTTGAAGTTTATTATTTTTAATTCTCAATCATCATTTCATGTAAAATTATATAAGGTGGGGAAAAATAACCTGACACATTTCAAATCATCGTATAACAGAATTTCAAATAAAGATAAATTAAAAAACATTACACGAAAAGAAAGTATACTTCATCACATTTTAACATCGTAAAAAGTTACAGTGCAGCCGTTTATTCTTAAAATAACGTTACGAAGATGGCCACCCTTGTCTTTCACACAATTCTCTAAATGTTTTTTAAAACTCCCGTACACTTTCTTCTAGCTTATTACCGTATCATTTAGATAAAAATGTGCTTCGTCCGTAGTCAATAAAAAATGGGCTCATTTTCAATTTTATGCTTGGCAAGAATTTCTTTTTTCGATATGATCGGCGGGTTTCAAATCTTGGGTTACTAAAATCTTATAAGGGTGATGATTTAGATCCTGGTGAAGAATTCTTCTTAAAGATCGCGCGCTGTTATTTTTAAGTTGCTGGCGTGTGTAGACCGTCTAGGATTTCTTGTTCGTACGAACCGAATTTTTTCAACCTCCGGGCTTTCTTTTATTAGCAGACGATGTCCCTCGAAAATTTTTAATCCATAAGCTCAGACTATTGCCGGATGGTACCGGTTTTCTTGGCGGAATGTTAAAACGTTTACGAAATGCGCGCACAGTTTTCACATACGAATCGCCACTACGAAAATACGTCTCCACGACGAATGCGCGTTGCTTGGGCAACCAGCTAGGTATGATGAAAAGCGAATACTGAACATGAAATGTAAAGGTTTGGATTATTGAAAGGTGGCCTTGCCATCTTTCTACGCGTTTTTTTTTTTTTTTTTTTTTTCGAAGTAGTGACAATTGGAAGTGCATCGGGTTATTTTGCCCCACCCTGTATTAAAAATTGAAAACGCCGATGTAACATTAAACAGGCAAAATATTAATCTTTTGTAATATTTTTTGTTTACGAAAAATTAAGCGTCAACAGCGAAGTGGTACGAAATGTTTAAAATTGATTAATAAAATATTCGCAATGGTAGAATTTTATGTTTTTATTTAATTAAAAATTTGGTTTGTTTTGTTCTTTTTTATAACCTGTACTACTATGTGAAATTGCTTTTTCCTAAAACATTTTTTATTAATTACCCTTTAATCCGGTCAATGTTGAATAATCCGGAAATGTGAAAACGCCGTAATTAGTTTATTATAACGTTAAAAATGCGTTCTGATCGTTTAAGTAATTTCGTACTGTATTCATTTTTAGAAGTCGATCTAAAGTTGATTGTAATGATTAACCGAAGATGAGGTTTTTGTTAAAAATTACATTCTTAATCTTTTTCGGTTGTTATTCGAATGATTGAATGGTTAAATCGTAGCTGGGATGTTTAGACTGACACGGAAATGCTTAAATAATAATTAGTACAAGTTGTTATATATATATATATATATATATATCGTTAATAATAAATTTTGTATCGTTAAAATTGTGAATAACATGTTTATGCTTTTATATTACCGTGCTGCGACTGTTAGTTTTCAACAATGGCATCGTCTTCGCGATAGCTTTAAAGTATATTTTCAATCGGTGTATATAGTACTTTTTATATTGTGGCTGTTAATAGCGTGTAATTTTTTATCGTAAAAATATATCGTGAACGTTGTTATCTGAGGAATTATTTTTCGTATAAATCAAGTATGTTTTCAGTTTAGTATTGCTTGTTATATTTAAACAGAGATAAAAAGGTTAAGGAAAGACTGTTTGAAAATTTGATATTTAACGAAAATTAAAAATATTGCTTAATGTGTTATAAAATATAACTTGCATTTTTTTCCGCTCGAAATGCTTTTTTTAGAACATTTCATATGAATATTTTCATAGTTTTACAATATATATTTTATTTTATTTTTTCCCGTCCCATAATAGGAAACTGTACAAATACTGAAGGAAATCGATAAGGATGCTTATATGGCGAATCCTGATTTTTTTTCTGGCACACTTATCTAAGATACAAATTAAAATGGAATTAACTCGGCATGCAATTGCACACATTACTTTACTGCACAAACAAAAGTCCAACAAGCCGCTTTTTTTCTTTTTTTTTTTTTAAATTCACAAAATTAAAAATTAAATTTATTTGACAGAAAATTGATGTGTAAATTTAGATAAAGAAAATTAACAAATCTACTATAAATTATGTTGATAACAAAAAGGAATGATGCAAAATGAATTAAATAAATAAATAAATAAATAAATATAAGGATTGTAACATAACTTTATAAAGTGAAATGTGCATACAACGCTTTCGTCTTATAATAAAAAATATTTTATTTAAAAGAAAACTACAACTACATTAAGAAATCTATTTAAAAGTGAATACGTCTGCTCAGATTAACAAATTTGTCTAAAGTGTCGATCTAACTTTTCTGGTTCGTTGCATCTCGCTTCTATATCGTTTTTCGTTTGCTACAGTGGGCAAATTTTCGCTAATGGTATATTTCAAGTACATTTATAAACTCTTTACCGAAAGAGCTAGATCTTTCAATTTTTGTAATTTCCATAGCTCTGAATCAACGCTATGATAGAAAATTGATACAGCTGTGTGAATTCCATTTTGTTAGCGGTAGTACAGTCATACTTGCTCAGTGAAAAGTGTACATTGTACAGCATACTGTTCTGCCAAAATAGATATAGAGGAACACTTTGTTCATTAAACGCTCGATCCAATTCGGTTTTTACGCTGTTGTTGTATATGTATGTGTGATTATGTGGCGTTAGTTTAGTACACAGCAGTTCAGACATAGTTGGACACTGCATCTGTAGCGCGATAACAAGCGGCTATAGTCAGTTGCAATTGTAGTCGTGCGAGTGCGCTAGAGTCGCATAGAAATCGCATCAATGTGAGTAAAGGCCCGTTGTCTTCGCTTCGCCTCACCATTGGTACCTTCCTCACATTGGTCAGCAGCACGGAAGCTAGGCTGCGCTCCTGCTTACGTGATCGACTTCATTAGCGTATGAAAACCTGGCAGCAGGTATAAAATGCATCTCCCAATTTGCCTGGCCAGCACGGGGGATTAGGCCAAGTTATCCCGCTAGGGATTGCCTACATCCAGCAGTGGGCATATCGTGATCGTGATGCTTTTCAATGCGTTTTTAGTGGCTCAGTAATGTCGAAGAACTATTCACACGCCTAACGCACACAAGATGATAGCGAGCATAACTCATTAAATCGGAATTTAACTATAACACCCGATATCGGTAGACCTACACATTAAGCACTTTTCTTCTCACGCTCAATTTTTCTTCTTTAGCCAAGTTAATCTCCGCTGTCAGAGAAGTACTGTCAGATTTCCCTCTTTTTTAATTTACTTTGATACTTCGCCGCATAACTAGAAGTACCGGAGGATTCGTCACTAATACGTATATTTATATATATATATACATATATATATATATATATATATATATATATATATATATATATATATATAAATAATCAAGTCTGAAGTTTAATTATAATAATGTTATATATGCTTTTATAGATTATTATATTATGTATATGCTACTATATGATATTTATGTGTACGAAGTAGAGTACATTTTTCTCCGTTATTGTTAAAACCGGAACTATGAAGTAAATTTATATAAATATATATATATATATATACGCTTAAAATAAGTGAAAAATTTAATATGTAACAACAAAAAGAAAAAACCATATTTACGCGCGATTATAAAGCCCCGGTCTCTTACAGGAACAACAATGTACAAATATAAATCTGAGGATAGTCTTTCAAAAAATTTAAAAATGTACCACATTTAAAAAAAATTTATTAACAAAAATATAAATATAAACGTAAATTATTACCAGGTATAAATTTTTACAAAGAAAACTGTCGTTTTTGTTTGTGTGTCACCTTTCGCGCCTAAGTTCCGTTACACCGAGTACAAATATAATTGTCGCACATCGCACTAATAAAAAGACATAATAATATCGTACGGTACACATTATGCTACAAAAACGCATTTTCTATCCGCCGTTTATGCGTATACACGTAATAATTGACTATTGAAATACGCGTGTACTATAGGATATTCTGTATGTGTGATGGCGTATATTAATAGAGAAAAAATTATCTAATTCATAAAAAACAAAAACAAAAAAGGAAAAAAAACGTTTTCGAAGGAAATGGCGAGCGAAATATCTATATAAAATTAAGGAGATGTCGATCATATAATCTTAATGAAAATGCATAGTTATCGTATAACATACAGAGTCAATAGTGACAAATCGAGAGATATATAAACTACTATATTATTATTATTATTATTATTATTATTATTATTATACGTTAGCCTGTCTGACTACTGTTATTCGTCAGAACGCTTCACGATGAACACATTAAAACGATCATTAAAATAGTACACTAGAATTTATACTACAACTATAATTATTAACCGCAATAAAATTGCCTACCCGCGAGTAGAGTACTCTTTAGGTAACATCGCATTATTTTCTTGCAATAATTTTCACTAAATTTAATTTAAAATAATCAACAACTGTAACTTTCGCAGAAACATGTTAACGTAATCACACACGCGCATAAATGTGTGTGCGCGCGTAACTTAATGAATATAAATAAATTTGTAAATATCCTTCCGTAGAAGTTGCACTTTGTTGATTAATTTCGAACACGTACAATTTATATTGAGAAATAATAGCAATCAGAGAAAAAAAAAAAAACAAACAAAAAATAATAATAATAATAAAAAAAAAAAAACAATATTTTCAAAGTAGTGTATTAGTGTTATTGCTGTTAGCGTTACTGTTATTTGTAGCAGCATCTATGTTCGCAGCAACACTTCTGTTAACATCGTTATTTTTCGCTAGGAACGACAACATTTTTTGCTTATTAATTGCCAGTAACAAATAGCTGTTTTCGATCTTTTTGCTGTTAATATCCCTCTTTCCGATCGGTGAAAGTACTTCATGTGTCGTTCTCTTGTTACCGTTGTTACCGCTGTTGTTGTTGTTGTTGCTACGGGATAAATAATTGCTGGCCCCGGTGCTCGGGTAAGAGTATCTGTCGCTCGGACGAGCATTCTCATTATAACTGTTGGCAAACAGTGACCCGGTTGAAGAACTGTACTCGCTGTTAAGACTCCTCGAAAGTTTTTCCTTAAATTTCGTCATTCGACTAAACGAGAAGTTCGCGATGCCGCTTTTATTGCGATTGTAATTGGCCAGTTTATTACGCAAGAGTATAGCGGCTGAAACCTTGTTGGCCGCTTTCAAAAGTTTCTCGCCGTTTTGCTCTCGCATATCGTTCAAATCATTTAATTTATTATACGGGAAGTCTACCACTAATTCCTGATCGGACGATTTTTTGATGATCACGTCATCATTCTGATTGCTGTCCGTCTGTTTCGTGTCGCCGTTGCAGTCGACATTCGTCATGATTCCGTCACTGCTACTGCTACTACTACTACTACTACTACTACTACTATTACTACTATTATTAGTATCGTCGGACAATGAAACCAACTGTTTCGTCACGTTCTGTAAATTCATCGATTCCGGAACGAAGTACTTTTTGTTAGCGGAATTGTCGGCGTTACCGGATGACGATAAACCGTCCGTAGCCACGCTGTCCGGATTAACTACGTGCACCTCGGTAACTGATACGATGTTTTTATAGATTATCGTGTCGGAATTCTGCAGTTCGTTAACGGTGCCGTCCGAACAGTCCGCGTTAGTATCGATCACTTTGGTATCTATTCGATCAGCTGACAATATCAAATTACTCGAGACGTTATTGATCGCGTCAGAATTCGCGTCGATTACGTTGTTGACGCCGGCGCCGTCGTTAAGGTCAAAATTGAGCAGCGGCCTCAAAGGACTGTTTCCCGCTTCCGATAAACGACGATTTTTATTGCTGTACGTTTTTATGTTACCGCTAAAATGCCTCGGTGCAATGTGATCGATGTCTAAATCGATAGATACACTAGATCCCGACAGGCCGGAATTGATCGAAGGCTTTCGTTTTAATTTTCGCGCAACCGGTAAATTATTCTTCTTCAATTTCAACGACATTTTTTTAGGCGGCGTGAACGGCGCAGTTAACTTTAACGCGCCGGATGAACTGCTCTGCGATGATTTCTTTTCCAAATTGTCTGGTTCTTGCTTGGCCATTTGTTTGGAGGAATTGCTGAGTCGTTTGGGCCGGCCGGAGCGGCGAGCTTGCTTCGGTACGTTAGTTATCAACTTCTTTTTAATTTGTTGAGCGGATGAATTTGCGACTATTCGTTTCGGTCTAATCATCTTAGAAATAACTTTAGAACGTTTCTTAATACTGCGTCTTACTTTTATTTTATCTTTTTTCGCTTTGGCAGTGATCTGAAACAGAAATATTTTAGATAGTTTTTACTACAGGTATCTTGGGCCTCGAAGGCATCGTTTTTTGTTTATGGTTTTTGTTTTTAATATTATTTTAATAGGAACAACGTTTGAATGTATCGAGAGCAAAGCGTATTTTACATTGTTGCATTGTACTTTTTCAAAAATGTATATACTATACTGTGTTAGTGTTACGAAAAAGTCGGAATATTACATAATTCATAAAGGCCAGAGATAAACCATCTGCCCACACCAATGATTATAATTTAAAGTCCGAAACATTTTATAAAAGTATCTTTTCAATATACTCGAATGGATTTGAATTTATCAAAAAGAAGTTGGCCCGAAAAAGACTGTTTCTTCTGTTTCGGCGGTGGTAAAATCATGTAAATGCTAACATTTTACATAGGTCACAATTCATATGCTTCAGGGGCATCAGGTGGAACATTCTGCTATCGATTACGAGAACTGGATGCGCAAAGGGCCCTTGTTGATTCAAAAAAAAAAAAAAACAAAAAAAAAACGGAACGATGTGGGTAACAGGCAAGATCATAAACATCTTTTTGAATGTTCAGAAGTTAAAGTAAAAATAAAAGAACAGCTTGAAATAAATGAGGAAATCTTAAATTGTATCAACCACTAGAACATATAAGTAAAGTATAAGAAAAATTTGAATGTTTGACAAACTCAGATCAGTTTGGTTTTTTTCCTTTCGATATTGACATTACTTCGTTATTATAGCCGTTTTTTAAAAAATACACCTGGTTATAATATTCACGCAGGTTTCCAATTAAAACGGAAAGTTATTCGTAGTGGTAAAGAAATTAATGTATAATGCACAATGTTAAATTAAAAAAAATAACAATTTTAAAGTATCGAAAATAATAAAGTACATGAGTACTGTTCTTTCATTGTAACGGTATTGTTTTTAAGTCGTGCATGAGGATTAACAAACCGATTCGCTATATAAGTACAGGTAATAACACGAACTGGACAATACAGATGTTTTGAGAAATCTCGAATGTGAAGTTGAAACTCGCATGTAAAAATATAGACACGATTCGAATATTTTTGTACGACTTTTTAATATGACTGTTACTTCAATTACTTCTAAATAAAATATTGGTAAATGAAAATGTCGCTACTGTTACTTTTATGTTTGACGTTGTAACACTACAAAAATCGAAGGGGAAAAAGGCATTGATTGTTGTACGGAATGTTAGACCAGAAAAGAACTATGTTCAGTGAGCAGTGAGTAGACTGAATTAAGCTGTTACGGGATTTTTATCTAATTCCGTGCAGAAATTATACATAAATTTCATACGATGCATTATACCCTTGGATGCATATAGTGTAATTTCTTTGTACACATCTCTAATAATAGTATCAAACAAAAATTAGCTTCTCCGTATAACACCAATTCAATTTTTTTCTCTTCATATTATAATCACTAGAAAGCCATTATAAAATCGCGCAAGCACATATTTATTCTGTTTATAATCGTAAGGCTCAGTTTTTAGATATTTTCTTCGCGCGTTTAATTCTTATTAATGTTTCTATTTACTTTTTTTTTTTTATTAAGAATAAGGTTTTGTCGTTTAAAGTTAAAAAATCTTTAGTATTTGTCGTTAAATTTATAATCTAAATAAATTGTAAATATTGCTTAGACCAGGGCGACGATTTAAATATCGGTTGTTATTTTAAAAAACTTCTAAACTAAATTCTGATCTTCAAAAAGACACAAAGAAAAAATTCGAGAAATTTTACACGAGAGAGGGAGGAAGAAAGACTGATTATAAGAGACTGAATGCAATTTGTTTTAAAGCAATTAAATTAATCATTCAATAAAAAATCGAGACAAATATATATATATATGAAAATAAATAAAGAATATCAATAAAAAAAATGAAAATATCGATGCGTGTAAGAAATGAAAGTTCAATTTAGCTATTCTAAAAATTATTTTACTATGACAAATAAGTAAACTGCGAATTTGCTAATATTACGCAATATTACTTTTTATCGTAAAAAACTTACGCATTTAATGTTTCTTTACTATACACGTGTATGCAAATACAAACGTACACATATCAGAAACAAAAATTAAGCCCACAGATTGTACATTATAAACTTAGACAGTTTTGTATGATAATAATAGAGGAATACATCGCACAAAGTGTTTCAGCTTTCATGCGGGTATAATATTTCTTAATCTTTTATCTAGTAGATTGCAATCTCTTCTTTATAGTGCCATACTCAGCTTCTGAGCGTCAGCGACTACCTATTCGTACATTTTTAGCTGTACAGATATAGGTAGTGTACTAGGCAATTGTTATATGCAACGCGAGTGTACACGCGCAAGACTTCATTCGAAACTGATAGTAGCCGCTTGCTATCGCGCTACAAGTGCAGTCCCGTGTGTGTCTGCTGTGTACTGACCTAGCGTTCAGAAAATTGTATTTTAAATTTTTATATTCTTCAAAACGTGCAATAGTGCAACCGCAATTTAATAGAACTCATTATGTATAAATTAGACGACGAACGCGTGGTGCAGATTTTATTTATTTTTAAAAGATTAAAAGAAGAAAATAAACAAACATACCACTTTTACCGTTGCTGAAGTAGTTGGCGTTGAATGTTTTTTGCACAAATTTCCGGTAACCGAATTAAAAGTAATATTATCCTTAACATGCTGTTGGCAGTATGAGTTAGCGCATTGACTGCATTTTGAGATCTTACGTTTACTTTTACATATAGCACAGAAATGCGAAGGACACAACCACGTCGCTGCAAGAAAATTATTACTATTTATCAATATTTGTACGGCGAAAGTGTCACAATACCGGATAAGTTAACATCGGAACATAGCGGTTACCAATTTTTTCTGATAATATTGGCTTTTTCCGCAAATCAGATAGGCGATTACAATGCGGCTCACTGGGTTTTAAGGGAAACTTTAGTCAAATAATTTTTAAAAAAAAATGTCTTACGGAAATCGACTCGAATTTAGGGAATATTACAAATAGTTTTCTACTCGCATCGGTATAGTTTCTCTTATTTCTTGTAACCTTTGCCAAACGTTATACGCGTTTGCAACGATATTATATCGGATACAGTGATTTACACACACACGCACACACATATATATATATATATATATATATATATATATATATATCGGTTCAATGTTAGGTCACAGTTTGGAGGGCAACCTCAGGGAGCGTGATGCGGACCATAAAGTTCAGCAGCGAACTTCATAGCCTCTCCACTTCTATCTCGGCATCTGCCTGCTAAGCCAAGCAACGAAGTGGAAGTTTATGGTTCAAACCGCAGAGGGAAACCAGGTTCTAGAAAACCGAGGATTTCACGACGAACCCAAGTATCGGTGGATCTATCCAAGTCGGCAGCGAATTACTACCCCGAACAAAAAGTTTTAAATATCTCGGATCCAAAATACAAGGCACACGATAGCGCATCTGATGCAGTTCGTGGTCGCATCAGCGCAGGCTGGTTAAAGTGGAGGTCAATGATAGGTGTGCTGTATGACAAACGCATGCTTGAAAGGTTAAAGTCAAAAATTTATCGAACTGTTATTCCCCCAGTGGCCCTGTATAGCGGGAAGAGCAGTCACTGCAAGTGATGGAAATTTGGATGCTACGGTGGTTACTCCAATTATCGGATCATATTAAGAATGACATTGTCTGGAGAACAATTGGAGGAGTCGTGTTAATAACCGACAAACCGTGCTGAGATGGAATGGATACGTGCAACGTGCTCGAGAAACCAGAAGCGAATCGCTGCTGGCACTGGCAGACACAGGTCAATGGTAAGCAGCCGGTAGGTAGACCGAAAAGAAGATGGACGGTGTCAGCAGAGTCGAAGTGGATCCATCCCTAGTATTTGACCGTTCTGGCTGGAAGCATGCCATAAGTCAAGCAGATCCCACATAAGCGGGAAAATGTCGAAGAAGAAAAAGAAGAAGTAGAAGAATGTTAGATCACAGTTTCTTTTTTTAGTCTAGATTATGGGGGCGACGAAGAATAGGCCAAAGATCTTGTTTCGTGGATGAAATTTTAAGCAAGATGCATTCTCATTTAGTGTTGATTGATGATGTAGAGATTGACAGATTAAAACGTAGTATAATTGTTATATCGGAATTGTTAGCGACAAAAAAGAAAAATCAGTCGAAATGTAATTTTTCATCACTGGTTTTTTGCACCGAGAAATACCGGTAATGAAGGCAATGCTTAAACAGTAACTACGAATTCGATCAAGTAATTTTCACAGTGAATTACATTAAAATGAAGCCGATGATGAAAACTGAATTTTCCGACAACTTCGTACACCGATGCGGACACGAATGTGTGTTTACTTTTTAGGTTTTAAACCGTGCATTACAATTAAGAAATGAATTATCGCCCCCTCCCCCGGGAGAATGGAAAAACACGAATCTCGATCGAGAATATAGTGATTATTTGTGAAATATTTTGGTGTATTTTTTGGTCGATACTTTTGTTTAATATACTGTTAATATAAAAAACTTTACTATTGAAGAGAGACATCTAAGAGATAGGAAACACAGAATGTTCCCTCTCTCCTTCTAGGATACACATGAGGAAATCATTTGAACAATCGAACGTTTATTAGAAGAAAATTTTGAAAAATATTTTCGATCGCTAAACACACCGAACACAGTCCCATTCTTAATAAGAAATCGTTTTCTTCCAGCTTCTCCTCCGGTTTTACACTATGAACGAAGAAAAACTTTGCTGCTTTAGCGCCATAAAAATTAAATTCGTTGAAACGACTTTTGGAGAATTCCGAATTTTCGCTAACGACGAACTAGGAGGGGCCTATCTAAAAAAATCATTAAATACGCTATTATTATTTTCCACGCTATATCTACGCCAGTCAGGATTCTCGACGAATAGTAAAACAAAGACGGGAGAAATTTTCTCAGATGCGATACGAGTCGCTTTATCATTTATTCATTTCAATACTGCCAAATCTGTAATGATTACCACAGCTTTCGCGTCGTTAAAAATGGCATTGTAATTTTAAATGATTTTTAAACACACATTTACGTAATATTAAAATAATAATTCATTTGTTCGTAATAAAAACTACTAATTATTAATAAAAACATAAATAATGATAAAAGAAGTGTTCCGCCCAAAAATAAAAAAAAAAAAAAAAAAAAAAAAAAAGGAAAAGATGTAACGTCTGGTATTGTGTGCTTCAAAAAATTTGAGAAGCACCGCGCTTTATAATATTGAAAATATTCGGATCTGGCTGTTCCGCTGAAAAATTTCTAATTCGCGACTGTGTATGATTTTCACTTTAATATTAATTGTAATATTGTACTGGTAAATTATAATTGACGGAAATTCGTACGGTGTTCGAAGAAACAAACAATAGAAAACAAAATGAAACAAATAGTAATACGTGTATTTTACTACCTTGCGAATAGTTTGTCTTCGTAGTAACACATTGCGAATGATAAGCTCTCGGGCACGTTGAATATTTACACAATATGAGATCTTTGCCCTCTTGGTTACATACGAAACATTTACTGTCCCGATAACGGCGAATCTGCCGCTTTAACTTTGTCTGTCGACGATGCTTTTTCCTCGCGCGGCTTTTTTGTGAAATCAGCTTTTTCCCTGCCGTTAACTGCTGCTGCTGTGGCATACAGAAGTCGTAACACACGTTAAAGAGGCGAATTAGGTCACGGTTGACATAAGCGAATATGAAATCGTCAAAAGGTACAAAAAGTAATAAACGGTATAAAAATATCGTACGGCTGTCCTAAGCCTAACGGTAAGTTTGGTAGCAGTTTTTCCCTTTTAATGACACTTTCTCTTACATCTCCTCCCTTTCCTTTTCTTTGGGTGGTATCTTCGTTTACACAAGTCATTCAAATTATGCAGTAGGATATAAATACTCTCGACATGTTTTTCTACACATGTGTATGCTCACGGAAATAATATGAACGCGGTTCGCTAAGCGGTACCAATTCAGAAGAACTATTCTACCATGTTACTTGCCGATATAATAATACAGATGCATTACTGTTGTACTTGTATCGCACTGTTTTAATGCGAATCGAGGTCAGACTTAAAATTCAGACTGTTAAAGCAATAGTAAAATGAAATCGAAAATAACTTCATACATGAAAACGCATCATATAAATATTTAAGTTCAACTACATACATCTACAAAGAGTTACGATCACAGACCTCGTCTTATCATTATATACATTATTAAAGCAACATCCATCAGCTTTACCCTTTTTATGTTTCAATTTTTGTACAATTTTTTTCTTCAACTTAACGTATTACCACAGAGTTACTTGTTTGCAATTAACACAGATAATGAAACCTTCAAATCAATTGACCTTCTGTTCGCTTTTCTATCGATGCAGTAACCTTTTTTTTTAAGAATAATTTTTACTGCAGCGAGTGCATACCGAACCTTCCGATCAGAATTTAAGGTTACCGGAGCACAAAGTAAAGCCTTTGATCTGCATTTTAGTTTTATCAAATTTTCTTCCCGAAAGGAGTTACGGTCTTTCTTCTAATGAAGACACGTTAAAACTTGCAGATTCAGTATGCTTAGTTTTTGCTCTGGCAGTCGTAATGAGGGTAAAAAAAAGATATGCCGTCTTTTATAGCAATAAAAAAAATAATAAATTTTTTAAAATTTTGTTGCTGTTTCTGATCTGCAGAAGTAACTTTTGTAGTCGCTGATCTCTCTCTGTACTTAGTTCATCTTGAAATTTACCACCGCACTGCCTCATTTCCAATTTTTAGCATTTCCACTTTTTTTTTTTTTTTTTTTTTTTTTTTAAAGATAAGCTGCTACATTTTTTTTTGTTCGTAACCCAGATTATTCGCTAAATGGACTTTTTTCATAATCAGCTTGTTGTCTATATTTAAAGGTGATTTTACCATCACCCCGCATGTGACGATGTCCAGGATTTCTGAATATACAAAGAGAGCTGTTGTTCCGAAACACCAAAAAAAACTATTTTCGGGACGACACATTACATTTTTACGCAGCTTCCTCTTAATGAGAACATCGACCGCCGGATATGGTAGAAAATTTTATTAGACGAATGTTGAAGTTTTTCGGAAGTAACAACGATACCTTCTTGTTCACTTTAACTCCGATAAAACCGGAACATATGCCCGAGCCGCAGTTGCAAGGTTTCTTTTCGGCACCGTCGCTATCTAAATTATAATTAAAGACCAATTCGGTATTAGCGGGAATATCTTTCAGAGCGAATAAACCGACGCGAGTATCACCATTCACAGTCCACTTCTGCGTTTCGCAATTTGGATCGCAACTATGATTCATAAACCTGTATGTGAAACCGATACGAAACATTTGTGTTATACATTGAAACGTGTTAAACATTTTCACAGTTTATTGTGATTATATCGACAGCAGTTTTAAATAAATATAAAAACATTAAAAATTTTCACCTCGGCGTAAATTCGGGGAACTTGCGCTTGTTTTCGGTACATGTTTTATTTCTCAAAAAAATTTTCCATTCGTTGACTGCAGGCGGAAATCATCCGAAAATTGTAAGTTGAAGCGGAAAACACAGTGTGTAGATAACTTATAAAATGGATATAAAGTTCCTAGTGTATTTACAGTATAACGATTTTTCGTAATGGTAGAACGGGGCCAATTCGCGTACAAAAATCTGTTAAAGATCCGACGAATTCGATTTTGAATTTTTCAAAAAACTGGCTTCCTTTTTGAGCATGTTTGCTGGCTATAGATTGTAACACGAAGTGTGTTGCACTATCGGTTGTTAACTATCAGATAACATTTAAAATCTAATTAAAAATCCTCAGCTCTCTAGTGGCGATGAAGAAAGTTTGCAAAACAAATCCGAATATCCTCCTCCGCTCGTTGCTTTAAGTATTTAGGTATCGAAATTTTAAACGGGGGAGGGGGGATTAAGCGGGTTGAGGCGAGTAAAAACAGCGATCGCAGAAAAACGTATAACGTCAATATGTACACAACGATGACTTTAAAAAAATCTGTGCGGATACGCGTGTGAATCTTGATCTCTTGCTTTGTGAAACGTTAGCTCTTGCTGCTGTTAAGCTAATATGGAAATATTTTCAGAACATACAACTGCGAACCTATTGGTTGAAATGTGCGCTCATTAAAAACTGTTCACAGTTTACTAAAAACTACGAGGAGCAAAAAATATTCACAGCGATAGATTCGCTCGATTCTTTCTTATAATTAAGTAAACTAAAAATCAACTTAATACGTAAAATGTTGAATCATAAGAAATATTTTCGTTTAACGGATTTTCAAGAAGTGTAAATTTAAATTACCAGTTCATTGCGTTATAGTTTTATTTATTTATTTTTTTAAATAATATATACAAACAACTTAAGCACCGCGTACAATTACTAAGACTATTACGGCCCGAAGTCTATTATGCATTACAGAATGGATCTTAGGTCATTTTCGTTGATCCTAGGGGCCTGGTGCTGTATTTGAAAGGACGGACTGCAGGTTAGAAATAGCAAACTTAGCACCTGAAGAGTGAAATAGGGGACACTGCAGCAGGACATGCTCGGTAGGTGGTGGCGTCCGGGTACTGCAAAAGGGGGTAACGGTTGGTGGGTCACTCCCAGTCAACATATGACTGTGCGATACCCGTGTGCGATCTAGGCGCATGTGATTAAGCACACAATAGTCCGCCCTCGGGGTCACCATGGCTCGACCGAACTCTTAATGGTTTGAAAAATGAGGGAGTAGAAAGATATTCCTGGGTTCACCGATGTCTAATAAAAATGGATACGACATCTGCTATTTTTGATGGACTAGCGAGCATTTTGCGGACTTGAGGCCAGCACGGTGGAATATTCGTTGCCAAGGATCCCAACGTGACCAGGTATCCATAGAACGGATTGACTACCGCTCTCTCTCTCTCTTTCTGCAAGTTTATTATGAGCGCTAGGCTTCCGTTCGCCAATGCATGGTCAGAAATCACATCAGTTAATGCTCGGGCAGCCATTAATGAATCAGTAACTAAAAGAACTTCTCAGTCCGTTACAGTGGCCGAGATAGGCTCGTCTCTATGCAAAAAAGGATTGCGTATGGTTCAACTTCCAGGATGGTACAGTAATCTCTGACACGGACTGTAAAGACTTCACTATTTACCTCAAAAGCGCACGAAATGGGTGAAGACCCTTTGCAGAGATGAAAATTAAATGTGGCCATATAGTACCGAGTCAGATTATTACCAAGACGAAGCGGAGAGATTTATTTCCGCATATAAAAGAGCGATCATCGCTTATGAAATACGACAATAAAACTCGAAGAAATAACCAAGACAAAATAAAATAATACGTAAACTTTGATTTTACGGGAATAAAGTTTGGAATAGCGATCGATAATGGTTAAGAAAGAAGATAGATTAATGTTCAACAGTGAATTATTTTATAGATGCTTGCTACCTTCTGTATAGGAAAAAAGGCTCCGAATTAAAGAGTAGTCGTTGGATCACTGTGTATGGCAATGCGACTAATGCAGGTAAGATAAGAGGTTATATTTAATACAACTCGAATAATAGAATGGATCAGTATCGCAGATCGTTTCAATTATTACGTCGACGCCGATTATACATTTGTATTATTTCATAAAACATAATAAAATAAATATTGAAATAATTTTTTATAAAAAATGGTTAACAGCAAAAGTCAGGCTAGAAAAAAGAAAAAAAGCGTTATTCGCAGATATATTTTTTAATTTGCCTAAAATATAATTTTTACAATTTTTTAAGCTGATTTCAAGAAAACTTCTGTACATGATTAGGGATTTTGTAAAAAATAAATATATAAAGAATCTCAATACAGCAATGTTTTAAATGAATTTTCCGCGGTCAAAAATAAATTTTTTAATATAATAATAATTCGCGCACAACCTTTACCTCTTTGGCTAATTCCACGTAGAAAATAACACCCTTTTTTTTTTTTTTTAATTTTTTGTTTTTGTAGAAATCCGTTTTCATTAAATTATTCAGTGTTTATCATCTTTTCAAAAGATTATGAGAAAGAAAACGAAAAAAGTCTGAAAATAGCCCTTATTTTAAATTACCTTTTTACTGCGAATTTACTGATTATATTTTAAAATGAATTTAATGGCAATCGAAATCTATGGAACAAAAGGTGAATTTTTTTCCTTCTAAATCTAATTTTTACTTCGTTACACGTACCTAGACACATTGCCTTTCGGTCCGGCGTCTAACATTCTATCTTTATCGATTGTAAGGAAATAGTAATTATCTTCTCTGGAACGATGCATTCGATTCAGTCGTTTCTTATATTCCTCTTCATCTATCATTTCACCGACGTATTCGATAACGAAATCTCCTATTAATCGTATTTAAAAAACAAACAATATAACCTTAAATAAATTCATTAATGAAAACTTTTATAGCGTTATTTGATAATCATTAAAACATCTGTTTCAACCTCGAAAATATTTGTATTTTCTTATGCAATATTATTAACGAGTAGAAAAACTACGATTTTTCGGACTTTATCATCCAAAAGACAATGTCTGGTGGAAAATTAAAAGAAAAATTATCAATACTTAATTTACGAACGGAAAAAAAGAAAATTCACTAACTCATCAACTATTATCATATTTTTTTGTTTCATTTTTTTTTTCGAAATTTAAAATTTTTTCTGTTGTGAACGATCCTGTTAAACTGATTTTTCTTTTTGATTCCTGCGGCCTTTTACTTTCCGCTTTTAGTTCTTGCATGGAACTTCCTAATCACTTATGTTTTTCTCGTTATTAATTTTACCTACCTTATTTAGGTCCATTAATTTTATGTTAACATAATTTCGTATTATTTTATTTAAGAATCATATTACTTTTAATATTTTAATTTACTATTTAAATGACTGCTATTTTAAAGAGCGTCTTGCGAATTTGACAATTACTTTTAGAAGGATAGTATCGGTAATTGTTCGAGGGCGCAAGCAGTTATATTGGTCTTTGATTTTATAATCGGTGTTAGTTTTCTTTGCTCGCGCAACTATAGCGTGTGTTGGTGTCAGCCATTGTTATAATACGTACGGGATATACTTATGTTCGTGAGCGATATATAGAAAACTCGGGGTTCCTTTTAGATAATGTATGTTTCTGTTGTTTCTTATTTTTGTTAAATTATAAGTTGTCTATCAATAACTTTTGATCTTTTATATACATATATACCATATATATAAATATATATATATATAATATACTTGCGTTAACGATCGTATTGCGGAATATTAGTTATACAAATAAGGAGTACATGTAATGGAATTTATTTATCCGTTTAATATTTTCGCGTTTATTCATTTATATTATCATAAAATTTCGGTTCACAAAAATGTTTAATATCTTCTACAACCAATTACTTGTTTTCGAATAAAATTATTCTATAATAAAAAAGCTTAATCAGTAAAATTACTTTTTACCGTTCATTTTTATACAAATTAGTAAATATATTTTGTAACAATTTTTTTTTTTTTTTTTTTTTTTTCAGTTTAATCACCTCATAATCTCACCTTCGGAATAATTCTCACCAAATTTTCGCTGACTACATTAATTTTATATGTAACTCTGCTATAGCGATCTTAAGTTTTCTGTATCCGTTTAAATATAATTTATTATATGAAAAAGAATGTTAAGACGAAATTAATGAGGGTAATTACGGAAAATGTAGTAATTTTCAATGTAAAATTAAAATTGAAAAATAATAATAAAAAAAAATGAAATGGAAATAAACTAATTGCCCTTAAAATAGCTCTTCCTAGAATTATCCATTGCGGTGATATGTAAAATTGTATTTGTTACATGATGATGCTTCTCTTTCGAGCGAAATTGTGGTTAATTAGTTCAGGGAGTTTTTCTATTTCTTCGACAATGGTTTGACCGAGGTTTTTAATAACTTTCTATTTCCTATGTTATTGCGGAATAGCTTTCAGTTCTTACGCACGTCACGGGTTCTTTACATAGTTCACTGTGACATCATGTCTTTCGACTATTTAAATCAAATATTATGATTTAAATTTTAAAATAGTATACTTTCAACAGGACGTTGGAGATAGTAAAGTTATAAAGTTTAAAGACATTGATAAGAGTAGGAGGATCAGATCCTTTTTCTCAATTCCCTTTATTTTATCGTACATTTCAACTTTAAAGTCCATTTATCGAGGCTGAAAGTATGTGTTTGTGATCATATTTTTCCCCCGTAAAAAGAAAAAAATCGTAAATTTTTATAGAAATGAAAGTTACGTTACCTTTCTTAATAGACACCAATGTTTTTAAACCCCAGCCTCTGTTTTCCGTTCTATACGGCATTAACGGCGGATACAATCGCTTCTCGAAGTACTGGTTGTTACACCGTTTTCCAGATTTACAGACTGATGGATTACATTCAACCATCAACATTCTATTAGAAGTAAACAGAAGCGCTCGTGATTATTATTATTGCAATTGGTTATAAAAAAAATAAAGAAAAAAAAAAGACATCCATTACTATATCTTCCTAATAATATTTGCACTGCTGCAATTACCTGTTTATACAGTCACTATCGGGGCCGCAAGGACTATTCGAATTCGGATTGCAGTCGCAGGCGGTTATGTTGGCCGGATTCGGTTCCACTATTCGAACATTACCAACCGGTTTGTTTGTTTTAATTTTAACGTAACGGGGCGGTTTCTGCAAATTATAAATACTTAGCGTTAATCAAATTGATTTTAGACCGTGTTTTTCTAACGGTAACGATATGATGTGAAATGTGAAATTTAAAAAAAAAAAAAAAAAAAAAAAAACAAGCACGGAAAAAGAAGTCAGAGTTGCAAATTAATAATTGCTGACCTCGACAGATAAATTAAATTTCATCGTAACAAAGCGAACTGAATAAGATCAATGAGAGAAAGGAAATTTACCGAGAAATTTTTAATTCATTGTTTCGAGAATACTGAAATAAGGACATCTGAAAATAATGAAATATGTATAACGAGGAAAATATGACTGTTGATTAAATCTTATTTAATACAAAATTTATCGTCACACAGTATTAACTTTCGGCTACTTTAATATTGTAAAAAAGGACGTTTTGCTCTGACTGAAACATCCATTATAATGCGAAAACCATTTATGCAAATACTTCCAAAATAAAACTTAAATATTTTTTCTCCATAAATTCCTTCGCAAAACAGAAACGAACTTTATAAAATATAACAAATTGCGCAATTGATTATGTTCAATTTACTTTTAGGAATGGAGGCTGCTACATTTTTATTAAATAAATGTTCAAGTAAAAATTTTTCTTAATGTAAAAATATTTCCAGAAAATCTGGTCTGAGTACTTCTTTACTAGCAGTAGGTTTTTCCTGATACTGAGAAATAATCTGAACAGCAAAAGTACATATACTATCGAAACTAAGCAGTTCGAGAGTCACCTAAATATTAATTTATGTCAGGCTGTCTGTTCAATCATAAGAATATAAAAGCCGAGGATCATTGCTGAAAGAATATTTAATATTATTTGGTGCCTATCACATCGCTGTACTTCTAGAGAACCACGCAACCTATGCAATACTCTCCTCCCCCCCATCAAAAAAGGAAAAGAAAAAAGCCTACATACAGAATTCTACAGTATAAAGAAAATTTCAACTTCCGGTAGTCCTTTTCATCATTATAAATATGTGTCGGAGAAGACTAAAATTTTTAAATTTACCAAATCGTTTTTTGATTCCTCTTCGCGGGCACTTTTCTCCATTTTCAAGCGTGTAAATGCTTCCTGAGCCTCTCCTAATGCTCGATTAAAAGTTACATCTACAGCACTTCTTCTATACGACGGTTTTCCAGAATCCTGAAATAAAGAAATTACTTTGCGGTTAAAAATATAAATACATACTGATACGAATCGTGCCTGCTGCACGATCTGTTTAAATTATAAATTACGAGTTTTATTTGTCTTCGGTCAGTATTCTCGTAATTTATTGTTACCTCGACGGAATATATTTACTTTAATTGCTGTTTGATCGGTCCCGTGTAAATCGCATGTGTGCTTCGAATGCCGGGAAGTTACGTAAGAAAGCTAATGTGTGATGCGCAGATGAAATTTGTACATGTATATGGGAGGTTCTCTATTTTGTTGTAGTATACGCATACGATCAGGCCGATATAGTCAAGTTTTGAGTAGGCTAGTGTGTGTAGTCGTGCATATACGGAGTGCAGTTCAATATTTTGCGAGTGCTGCGGCCGATCAACAAGTAATTTTGTAATTTCCATGAAGAAATTGGCTATCGATGAATTCGGGTAATTTTGCGCTTGATATTTGAATTCATCGCAGTCGTATAAGCTTGCACTTGCAGTTTTTAACAGTAGGTTGTGTTAAAGGCCGTTTCATTCACAAAGCCGAGTTACACATCCCTTTTCGCTTAATAGACACACTCAAACACACAGAGACACATACTCAAATATTACATACATTGATATACCTTTACACACAAATTTAGCTACTCAATAATTAAAGATAATATTGTGAACGTCAAATTAGCACATTTTACAATTTTTTATTATTTTGCTTATTTCCGTAATAAACATATATGTATATATATAAATTAATGTACAAGTATGCTTCTTCAAATCAACTGAAACGTTCTTACAAAAATGTTAGGTCACGCATGTACTGCAGTGGTAATAATCAAAGTAATAAAAAATAAAATAACTCTAATGGAAATATTAACTAATATACTAGATGGGGCGAGATCTGGTGAGTACGGAGGATGTCCAAAGATGTCCCACCGAAAATTAACGAGCAGGGACCTCCCTTGAGCTGCAACATGGTAAGGCTACGTGGTACTTACTGCGCGGCCACCTTAGTCATGTGCAAAATGTTCTGTAAGGATACGATAGATAGAAAAACGACCCGTGCTATAACATACGAGAACCGTTTCGCTATCTCATGGTGAAGATCAGATACTGTATAGCAGCGATCTTCATTCAGGAGAGTGCGTTTAATGTTGATTGTTTCGTCGATCATGCCATCAGAAGGCCGACCACTCCGTGCGTCGTCAAGTGTGTCTGTTCTTCCCTCTTCAAATTGTATTACCCAACGATATACAGCTGATCTTGTTGTTATCACAGTGTTGCCTCCATACGCTGCACATAAACGTCGATAAATTTGGACACCAGGAATCTTTTCAATAGTTTAAAAATTGATAACTGCACGTAACTCACATTTGGACGGCACAGATGGTGTCGTACTCGTCGTCTTTTCGCTCGAAAATACGTAATTCACAACCGATCGTTTCCAACTTTTGAGAATATATTGTAGTAATTTTGAGAAACATGTCTACTCAGCTTCATCCCTTCAGCGTTACCGTGAGTGGAGAACGAAAATGTGTATACTTACATTTCAAACAACCTAACTGCAACAGTCGATTCAAAAATTTTAAGTTTCTCAAAATTACTGTTTTGAAAAAAAAGTGTACTTTATTCAATAGGCCCTTCTTCCCCCCCCTTATTTCGGTTCTTTTTCCCACTTCCCCCGAAAAACAATAAATACCATGAGTCTTAGCGAACAATAAATAGATGTCATGAACACAAAACGTGCGGGAAAAAAACAAGGCTTTGCATAAAATCTTTTAATTTGTTTATGGTGAATTGAAATATTACATATTACTTCCAAGAATTATAATAGTCTTGTTTTTGAAGACTAACCTAAGAGTGAAAATGTTTTAACAATTTTTTTCACGATTAAATAAAAAAAAACAAAAACGAAGAGAACCGTACATATTATAAATAGAAAAAACATATTAATGAAACAGAAGATAAAACGTTTTATAACTTTTCTATTAGCTGTCGAACGCTTCGGCATGTTACGATACGTTAGTACTGACGGGTTTGTTACAAAAGTAGGACAGTGAGAAAAAGGTGCGCAGCTGCGAAAATTAGTATGAAAGCAATAACTGTGAATTTTATTTATTGCTCGATAGGTTTTGTCTACAGTGGTGAGTGAATAAAATACCGGATGAAAGAAAGAAAATTATAAAAGTATTTTAGGAAGCTATAGAAATACAGGAAGTATGGAGATAAGCAACGTACTAAAGACGGTTATAGTCTAAAGTGGTAAATAGTGGTATGTATGCATTCAAACTATATTGGATTGAAAACTGACTGAAGCGAGAGAAAACCAAAGAAGTGAAAAGAATTAAGAATTTTTTATTGAGAAAAACTGGAGCTACAGGAACTGTCCTTCAAAAAGAATCGACTACGCCATCATTAATACACATACACGCGCACACAAATGAAGCGGATTACCAACACTGCGTAAACAGATCTAAAAATTATACTTACACCTTCCTGATATAAAAATACACGTCCTCTATTAACCCAATAATAATCCTTCGATCCGAAGAAGAAAACCACAAATTCGCCTGTACGATGAGGCAAGTTTAAGATATTCTCTGGAATTTCGGCTGGAAATAAGATTCGGGCAGGCCACCATCTAGAATTGAAATTATCGTATAATAAATTAATTCGTTTAAAAATGTTTTAATGAACAGTATAATACAAAATTACCCCTTTTTCATTAAGAAAACAACCCGTACCTGTAATGACCAAGTTTAACCCAAACGATTTCGCCGTAAAGTGGAAATCGCCCCGTCTGGCAATCTTCACAAATGTAACTGCCTTCATATTCTTCCTTTTTTAAATTCAAACAGTCCGCATGAAAAGACGTCGGACATAAATCGCAACAAATTAATGATCCCCCTGTAACAAAGAGAAGAAAAATGATATAATAATTTGTAGCAAACAAC
This sequence comes from Icerya purchasi, assembly GCA_039619475.1. Lineage (NCBI taxonomy): Eukaryota > Metazoa > Arthropoda > Insecta > Hemiptera > Monophlebidae > Icerya > Icerya purchasi. The sequence continues at coordinate 317,854,453 of CM077116.1, read as the reverse complement.
AATCACGTATACTTCGAAGTACATTTTTTACGCATGTCAATTTAATGTCTTTACGTGCTTGATTACTTTATCTCATTCTCGTTTAGTACTATTTACAAACTCCGAACGTCATGACTTAGTCATAAATAAATCCCAATTCCTATTCGATTATGCTATTATAGAGTTACTACATTTTTAATTTTAATAAATTTCTAGCTATATCTGCGAATTAAGTATTAATTTATAATATACTGCTGTGTAGGAGTTTTAATTTCCTTTCGTTATTTCATAAATGAATAATCGCGAATTACGCCAACCATATCGCATTTATCACAGCTGCTAAGCAATAAATTCGGAGAGAGAAAAAGAGATATTTTTACTTGTAACATATACAAATAATACAAATGTTTTCATTCATAAAGCGTTTTGTATAATTTCAGGAAAACGTCCCAGAGGAAGATGCCCACTACGATGGGCTGATCAAGTAAATACACTAACTGGGTATAAGTTGTCAGAAGCATTCCACGTAGCAATGGATCGAGATAAATGGAAGGAAACGGTAAAAGGAATATGATGCCACCACGTCCTTACGTAGGACAATGGACTTGATAATTTTTTTATAAATTAGATTTTAAGCGACGCTGTGTTGGGCAGGATTATCGGAAATTAATATACAAAACTGTTGTACACTCGAAGCAGTCATGAGAAGTCTATGTGCCGACACACAAAGTTCCGTATTAACCAGTGATGGGCATAATCGACTAATTAGCATTAGCAGTTTTTAATAAATCTGCTAATTAGCAGTTTTTCGAATGATCAGTAGATTTTCAAATAATAAAGAAGTAGCATGTTTTTCTAGTGTTGCCAATTTAAAGATTACTTCTCCAAATTTACTGGAAAATTATTAAGAAAAGATCTATTTAATGAACAGTTTAATTACTTTATATTTTGATATATAATCAAATGTTATCGAAAAATATTTTGCAGTAAAAATCTTTAATAACTGAACTTAATCAGAAATTGCATTAATTTCCGATAAAGTTCAGTTATTAAAAGTTCGTTCAAATCGAAACACCAGAAATAGAAATAATTATGAATTTCCATTAAGTTTGGTGTTAGTAATAAAATGTATAGTATGTTGAAAACATTGGATTCTTGTTATAGTTATTAAATTAAAATAACTAATTAAATGCTTAACGCTACTTTTAAATAATGATCATTTGAAATATTGCTATTTTTGTTATATTTTTTACAAGTGATTTTATGAACTTCTAAGGTAACTTAGGATTAAACATATTTAACTAATTTATAAGAAAAGAATTATGTATCCGCACTAAATTTCTATATATATTTTTTCACACATTTACATGAAAGTTCTGTTGGATATCGTTAAATTAACCTTGTTGCGGAAGCATAGAACAAATTAGTCTATTTATTCAGCGAATTAAAAGCACATAGATAACAGTTTACTAATTCTCTTAATTGAAAAAGAATTATAAAATAAAAACTTCTAAATAGCTAGAACTATTAAATATTACACATCATAAAATATATAATTTTAAATGAATCAATAATAAGCAAATTAATCAAGAACTAGTTTCCTTTCGATACTGTCAATTATTTTTATTCTTGACTTATTATGTAGGTATTTAGAGTGAAATTTTGGTATCTACTTTACTTGATTATGCAAAATATTTTAAAATATAATATAAGAACAAATAAATTATGAGAACCTTTATTAAAACTAACGTCACTTTGTTTTACAATAAGATATAAAAAGTATAATAATGAAATTTTGTATTAAAATATCACTATTGTGAATCTTTCAAATTATGAAACAATAAATTGATAAATGTATAATATGAATTTTAGATTGTAAATAAACTATAATGTTATAAAAAAATAAAGTATTTAAAAATAATGTAACCATTCTTACTATATCATCAATGATAATTTATAATTATAGTTCATAAGTGATATAAGCGTAGATAACATAAAATAAGAAGAATGCCCCCTTTTCTAAACTAAATCGTCTCCATACTCAAACGGAAGGATATGAGTATAAAATGTGAAATATGAAGTGTAAATATAAAATACAGAGTTCATACTATAACATTTACAATAAAATATTAACAATTATTTCTAACAGCTTAAATTATATTAAAAAATATTTAATAAATACTATAAATTACTATTTAAAAATAAAATTAAGTCTAACTAAATATAAATTCCCAAACCGATTACTCTTATATTAAAAACTTATTTAATTGCCTTTAAATTGTAATATAAATCCTAAGTATAATAACAGCATAAATAATACAGGAGGGTAAAACATTATTTTTATGTCGAAATGTATATCAAGAACACAAAACATTTAAATTTAAATAAACTTTAAAGTATTCAGTAATTAAAGTTTATAAAAAAAATAAAAATCTACAATAGGAAACAAAAACAAACTTCGATTGTAATAAAATCTTAAACATTAATTATGAAAAAGTGACTTACAAAAAGCAGCTAATAAGTATCAGTCAGTTTTAAAATCGACTAATGTTAGTCGTTTTTAAAAGCAGTTTCTAAAAGCGACTACTGAAATTAGTAGTTTCTAAAAGCGACTATCGAAATTAGCAGTTTCTAAAAGCGACTATTAAAATCCAGCAGTTTCTAAAAGCGACTTGTGAAAATAGCAGTTTTTCGATTATTCAAATAATCGAATTATTCGTTTTGGGAAAAAAATCGAATTAGCAGTTAGTCGTTAGTCGATTATGCCCATCACTAGTATTAACCTACTGCAACAGGTAGACTACTAGCTGTCTTAAAATGGTAATATGGTAATAATATTAACATTAATCAAAGCTTATTATTTATTAAAGTATAAAACAGTTGATGATAGTTACCTATAGCGCAAATAAAGCACCAGGAAGTATTAAAGTGGTATGATTTCGATCGATTTGGAGGTTCATAATGACGTGGACAAATTATCTGATGTGCCGTTAATAATTCCGATCCGGCTGGAATACAGTGCAGTTCTGTAAAACATACAAACGATTATATAAGTAAACAAAAATAATACCACAAATGCGCATGCTGCGCGAGCAGTGGAAATTATCATTATCAATTTTTTTTTTTATTTCATAAATTTTACAATGGAAATATTAAAATTACTTAATCTTCTTGAGCCGCAAATGCGCTCGGTTAAGTAGCGGAACTATTATTAATTATACATTGGCTACCACCACACCTGTATATGTGCATGAACTATAGTAACTGTGCGACATAACTTTAGTAGCCAATGTTTACAAACTGTAATTGTGTTCTTAATTATAACGTTCGGTTAGTATAAATTATCAATACACGTACATGGGGCCACACATATATGTTCGAATTCGTAAAAATTTAATTAAAAAGTTTTATTAAATACAGATTATGTAGCCCATGTCTACAATCTACAATTTTATTCTTAAACGATAAGATATTTAGATTTTAGCGTAAGAAAAAATATATTAAAACGAAAGAATCATAAAATTTCGATGAATTATTATTTTTACACCAGTAGTCCCCCCCCCCCCCCAAATGAATAAAATAATCATTCAGAAAAAAACGAGTACTTACTTCTGTGATACGAAGTTGGACAGCGAATGCAACGGACAAGCCGATCGTTATTGATTCGCATTTTTAAAACGGCCGGATTATCAGAAATACAAGTGTGACAGTTATGCTGCGGGCATAACAAGACTGTTGAATTGATGCTCTTCTCCTTTGAATTGATCGATGTGCGTACTTTACCGCTGGTCCAAGTAGTTTGCGGCCAATCCTTCAGGCATTCTTTGTGATAGATCTTCGCGCAAGATCCTTAATGGCAACAAAAAAATCATCGTCATAAATGAAAATTAATGATAGAATATGCAGGCAAAATTATCGATCTGTTTACGTTTACGAATGCATGAACTTTCATTTAGAATGTAACATGAAATCGAATAATTTAAACTAACGACAGTTGATTCGAGTACTGTAGGCACCGCCGGCTGGTACATTAGAGCTCATTTTGCTCAGATACCGAGTATAAAGTCTATCAATGAGTTCCAGTAAGAGCGACAACGATGGCCGTTTTTTTTTTTTTTTTTGATTACTATCAAGTATACTACACTGCTAACTTTTTGTGTTTCAAATACGTTATTTTTTTAATAATAAAATAGGAGGCAGCGCAGTAGGCTAGTAGCTAAGGTGATTGCCAACCAAACCAGAGGTCACGGGTTTGGGACCTGTCTCGTTCCAGATCCAAGTTGCTCCCAGATTTACCCAGACTGAAATAATTACGTACCAGAGAAATTCGGGAAAGTAAAGGCGGGCGAAAGAAAGGGACCAGCCTCCCTACTCTCACCAATTCCATTGTGCTTAGTACAGTGTGAAACTTAACTTCCTGTCAAGGGTATGGAACTTACTTTACTTACTTAATAAAATAGGACCCCCCATACGGCATCGTTAAATTAATGTGAAAAACGCAACAAACAAACAAAACCAGTACTAGCAATTCAGACATTTCACTTCCGCAACATAATATCATCGTCCAGTTTTATAAATGTTCTACATCTACTACTTCCTTTAACATGTTGCGAAAAAAAATTTATTTTCAAGCAGCGTATTTTTAAAACGATTAACACTAGTACTGTAGAATAAAATTAAATAAAAGAACAAAAATAAAACAGCGGTAAATGTAAATTATATTTTATATTTTAGAAGCGTCACACAAGAATTGTTTACGAATTTTAACTGATATATATATATATATATATATATATGTCGGGAATATTTAATCGGATTTTAGCACAGACTGTGCTTCAAGGCAGATTCAAATGTAAGATGTTTATAAATTTACTTTTAAAATCAGAACATATGGAAACAGCAATGTTATGTTACATTTTTGCAGAGCGCTAGATTTTGACATGCTACAATTGTATGACTAAAATGATGGAACAATTGACATAAATGTGGTCCCCTGTTCAATAGCGTATTTAAAATGGATCAAGAATAAAAAGAAAAAAATGGCGCCTAAATTTAGTACTGAAACCGAAATAAAACAAAGAAGACTTAAAGAATTCTAAACAGAAATATATCCGTTAGAAAAACAATACACGACTGTTCTTTAACAGTTTTAATTCGACTCTTGAATTTTTAGCGAAAACGATTAACTGACACGAGAAATAAACTGATACTCAAAGATGAAATAAAGATTCTATTTATTAAAAAACGGAAGAGCAAAAATAAACACACTGAAATGTATAATCGAGATACACCGTGCAAAATATTAAAACAAAACACATGGAAATGTAAGAAATCATTTTTTTCTTAATTTTTTCGATAAAATTTTATTTATAAATAGGTAAAAATCTGAGTGGACACAATACAGATTACGCAAAATTGCTGGGTTTTATCGTTAAAAATATCATCACGATTTCCATGAAAGCTTTGAGAAACATGAAAATCTATTGATTCATAAAACGAACGGGTTACTATTGCCGTTCAGCAGAAGGTTAAAACGTAAGATGTGTCGTGCTTAATGATCACTCGCACTAACTACGTAACAAAAATCAGTGAAATACTCAGTGAAGCAATAAATGAATTACGAATTTCAGCTTAATGTAACAGGATGATTTCACGTGCTAATTTTTTTGTTATAAAAGCATCATCGGAAAAAAAAAAGAAATAAAAGAAGGACGAAACCGTTAAACTCCTAATCTATTATAACACATCTAATTCGTAAATTAATTTCAAGTTCGTTATACGGAATATAGACTTTGAAATTCAATTATTCTACTAAAGTTTTTAGAAAACATTATTTTTCTCTCTCAATTTTTAATTATTTCAAGTTATCATTCCGATGCGTTATTTATTTTGATTTTTAAATTTTTTAAATTTTAATAAAATATATTGTAAAATTACAATAAAATGCGCGCCCCGGATACCAACAAAACAATTGTTATTCTTAAAAAGTTTATTAGTTCTCTTTTACTCCGTAACTTTTTTAGCTGCTATTCATCTCCATTTTCCTCATAATATGTTCTTTTTTCAGTTGCAAATCTTTGCACGCCACAGAGAGCATACCAATTTCAGAAACTTTATTTTTGTTCTTACATACATCACACACACACTTGCGCGCGCGCACCCACACACATGTTAAGCTCTTCGAATCGTTGATCTCAATCTTTCTTCTTCTAAAATTCTTTTAGAAAAATCGTTTTCAGTTGACTGCGTTATTCTCTTCCTTATCTTTTATTTAAAAAATCTTAATTTTTCAATTACAATACACACGGTTATATAATAAATACTGTACAATTATACATTACGAGACCAGGGCATTGGATTCTTTAGCAGCTGTACAACACAGCATTTAACTTTTGTTATCTTATTATAAAAATAAAAGCAACCGGATTCAATCATGGTATTATACTCCGGACTAAGAATGACGTAGTCATTTTTATTTATTTATTTTTATTTATATATATATATATAAACTCGGCCATTTTAGCCTCGCAAGGGGCTGTGCCCCTTGACCCCTCTTGCTTTCATTTCTGTCTCTTTCTCTTTGATACTTTGTATAAAATGATCAAAATTTATAACGTAATTCTTACTGGCATCAACACAAAAAAAACAACATAATCACAAAAATCCTATCCTAACATTTAGCTTTCATTATATAAAATTAAGACAATTTTCGTTACATATTTCATTACATAAAATTGTGACACTTTCTAAATAACTTAATAACAAAAATCCTATGAAAATATAACAAACGTTACATAAAATTGGGATATTTTTTTGGAACACTTTTTCTAATAGGGGGCTCGCCTAAAAATTACGCTGTAATTAATATATACAGGGTGGTCCAAAAGTCATTGCATAATTTTTGAAGAGGTGTGTAATAAACTTGCGCATCTATAAAAAACGTAGTATATACGTGCTGTGACTGCTAAGTAACAAAAAGGAAACTTATGAAATTGGTCATTAGGAGTTTTCTTAAAATTTGTGACGTTTGTTGCATTATTTTCTAATAAATGATACGTGAACAGTAATCAATTTTGTGATGTGCAAAATGACTTTTGGATCACCCTGTATATATATTCAATTTACTAGTTTGGTTTAACGACACGTTGTACATATTATATTTAAAATCACCAGCGGTTAAAGGTATTTGCATATATTTTAATTGCATAAGTAAATAGGGGCTTACCAATGTGACATCGAATTCGTTCGTATGAATCGGTTTTCGGGTCCATTTCGTAACCGCATATGAAACAGGGCGGTATTCGCGAATTGACGCATATCTTACAACGAAATCCGCCTTCCGATGAAGGGTCATCGCAGTCGATTATTAAGTTGTCGTCGTTTTCGGAACTTTTCAAACCGTTGACTAGATCCATCGTAAACGACATTTTATCGTCTTCGTCGCATTTAGTGTCATTTATATCATTCTTCAGTCCATCATCGTTCAAATAACAATTTAAGCGTTCAGACGTATCGTCGCCGTCTTTCAACTGATCGCTCAATTCGTACTGATCTGAAACGGACGAACTGCGGCTATTTGCCAGCTCGTCGAATTCTTTACCGGTCGCAGAAGTACGCCATTCGCGCTGATCGTCTTCGTCGTTGGTTAAATATCGGGCAGGTTTAATAATTTTTCTTTTATGTGTCCGTTTGCGCGGACTGGAATGTTTTTCTTTGAATTTGTTTATATCGTAATTTTGCGCGCAACTGAAATGGTAATAACGGCCACATAAGCCTTGACAGTGTAATGTGTCACCTGGCTTTTCACATAACTGGCATACTTTCTCTGCCTTTAAACCAGAAAATAAAAAGCCGCTTTTCCGCTGTTTCGACGTAGTCAAATTGCCGGAAACGGTCGACGAAAGCGATTCATCCGGTTCTAGGTTCTCGGCAGTTTCTGTTGTTTTACGTTTTTTGCGCTCGAATACACTGTCATCTTCAGAGTCACTATCATTTTCCTCTTCCTTCGACACTCTCGAATACCTGTATAGTCGACTAAATTAGTAACAATCATGAACAATTTTAATCTAAATTAAACGTCATTCGCAACATTAAACTTTCGAATTAAAGTAAAAAATAATTCCCCAATTAGATTTTGTCCTTTTTATAACACTCTATTCCACAGGGTTACTTTCCCTATATTTTAGACAAATAAATACTTCCTTTCGCATTATAAAAACATATGTTCAGCGCCGTGCCCAGAATTTTAAAGGGGGAGGGGAATTTTCTTTGCATATTTATTTTACAAATAACAATACATTCTTCACTAATATTCACACTATTAATAATTTCCACTATTTCGATTTATATATTAATAATTTACATAAATGAATTACCCCGCATAAACATTAATAAAAATCATAAAAATGTTATTTATACTCGTAATAAAAAAATTTGCATAAAATATTAATGAAGTACCTAAAAATATGGAGCATATTTTTTCTTTTCGTTTTTTAATGTAAGAACACACCCTAAAAAATCATCAAATTTATTTTAAATTTTCGATTTTTGCGTATTTATAATAACTATTTCAGTTCCAATGGGACCCCCCCCCCCCCCCCCCGTGAACACGACTTCACATATGTTATATACAGTATACAAAAACAAGTACGCTATGGGATGACTTCAACTTGGAATTATCGACGCAATGTTTGAAATTAAATATTTAAGGATTACATTCGACCGAAAATTAAACTGGAGTTCTCATACTACGAAGGTAGCAGGTAGATTTGAGAAAACTGAATTATTTATTTTATTATTTATTTTATTATTTATCGTGTGAACATTTAGTAAAGTTTTGTTTCGCGCCATATCAATCAGCATTTGAAATTATATTTAGGAGAGGGGCAACCAAGTGGCATTTTATTGGCTAAAATTTGTATTTAAGAATACCTTCGGTGGTGATCGAGATCATAAAACCGGTAATAATTTAACGAATTTTTGAAATGTTTATATGATGCTTGTTTATTGTTATCATTTGTCATAAAAAGTAGAGAAAAATTTGAAGTATCATTTATTGAAATAGGCTGTCGCATTAGCCCCGCAATTTTTTAACAAGAGTTTAAGAATTTAGATTCAATATGCACGAACTATTGTATACGATCATCTTTTTCTACAATTTTTAGAATTCCGTACACGTGTATAATGTACGGAATCCTAATAAGATGGTTCAGAAACAACAAAAATATTCAATTAAAATATCATCCGATAACTCACGAACGGATTATTGACTTATAAAATTCAAAATGGGATCGTAAATTATAACTAAAATTCTCTTTAAGATAATCCATGACTTCAAGTTAACCGATCACACTGGGCGCCAAAAAAAAACCCCCAAAAAACCGTCAAGAATATATAATATAAAACGACTTCAAAAATTTATAGCTCATCACCAGATAAGCCTATAAAAGTGAAATTCAAACTATAAAACAAAACATAGAAGGTCTTTCATAAAAGCAAAAAAATTGCGGTTAAAAAATTATATGGACCACTCTTTTGGGCAATAGTAGAGAAAACCAAAACGTATCTCAAACCTTTGCCCAAAGGACCGCTTTCTTTATAGGAAAATTAAAGCCGAGCTTACAACTTTATAATTAGACCCTCGAGGCTCTGAAAGCTCGAAAGTTTTGATTTTTTTGTTTTGCCGGGCATATGATATATCGTTGGAAAGATCACTATTTGTCGAGAACGAACACGGTTTTCATTCCTTTAACGAAAATTTCGAAATTGGCGGAAGGTTCAAAAAAGCATAAAAAATGACGTGTCTCTCTCGTGAAAAATCTGATTTTTTTTGTTTTAACTTTATTATTACGTAAATATAAATTCCAGTTATGTTTAACTTAACATACGGAATCCTTAGCGCATGAAACATCATGCTTGACCATTACATTTGAATAATGTGCTAAAAGCACGTAAATACTGCGCACGAAGTAAATATAAATGTAAAATATAATTCAATACACAGTCACGGCTTTGTAATCAGATCAAAATAGGAGCGTGAAGGTAAAACATAAATATTAGAGTTTTTCTAGTTCAACGTTTATAAGTAAATAATTCCGATAATAGATGATCAGTTTATACTATAAAAAAGAATGTGATAATTAGTTCTTATCCGTAGGGCAATTATAAATGAAAAAGTTAATATGAACTTCCCTTTATATTTAAATTTAATTATTATTACAATTACCGTTATTTATTTACTGATAATATTATAATTTCATCATCACTTTGTAAAAATTATTGAACTTATTTTCAGTTACCAATTTTACCGAATATTGTTTATTTATTAGACTCTATATTATCACACTATTACTTTTACATTTGTCCTTAATATATATCAGATTTTTTATTCATTATTAATTAATTATTTGCATCGTTAAATGTAATTATAATTATACGGTTTAAATAAGAGCAATTATTGGTTTATAAATTTCACTTAAACTGCAGGAAAAATTTTTGTTCTAAAATTAACATGTAAGTTCGTAATTTCCATAATTGAAATTATTGTTAAAACCGACACATTACTTATCTACCAATAATATTATCAAAATTGCAATATTTATAATTATTGCACTTCAGCAATGTTCCTTTACATTATCATTACCATTATTATTATACCTGTCTCTAACTTAATAAGTGTTTAAATTTATTTTTAACAATGCTAATAGAACACTCATTACCACTTTTATATAATTTATATTGTTACAAAATAAAAATGATTTAACATTACCGACTACTGATATGTTCTTTATCCGTGACTGTTTAATTGCCGCGGTGACTATAAAAAATGCGACTTGAGCGATGATCTAAGAATATTATGTTCTCTAAGTTATTCATTATTTGCTTCCGTTCGTATAATGAAAACATGGGCTAATTGATATGCAGATCTCAATTTAAAGGAATCGATTAGAGCAGCCCATGTACACTTGATCTATAAATTCATTATTCATTCATAACCGTTCGTAAGCGTATAATACATATATTTATTTTAAATTTTTTATTTTTCTAGAAATATATTTGATCTGTTTTGGCATATATAAAAATATCCATAATTGCTGCCGACAGAACGGCTGGAGCTTTATCTAACCGTGGCAGCAAATCAAGGCAACAAACATCATAAATGAAAAAAGACAAGCAAAGTTTTTTTTAAAAATTATTCGCTAAACTAGCCGTTTTTTTTTTTTTTTTTTTTTTTGATTACATATAAAACACGTTTAACCGAAATAAACGTAATTAAAATTATTTACTTTCCTTTTTTTTGGAAGTCTCGGGTTCAATTCTGAGCGACGACAGAAATTATTACGAAAAATTAAATTAAATATTCGCTCCCAGGTTTACCTAGTCTGAAATAATTGGATACCTGAGAAATTTCGGAAAGTAAAGGCGGCCGAGGAGAAAGGAACTGGCTCCCCTACTCTCATTAGTGCCGTTGGGCTTAGTACAATATGAAAAGCTTAACTTCACAATCTCTGACACTCTGTCAAGGATATGGGACTTACTTTACTTTACTTGCTAATAGTCACGTTGAAGGCAATAGTAAACCACCACATATACCACCATATGCGCGCTAGTTAGTACACAGCGGACACACACGGGGTACTGCACGTGTAGCTGATAACAAGCGGCTACAATCAGTTCCGAATGTAGTCCTGCGTGTACACTCGCGTTGCATATAACAATTGCTTAGTACACCATGACTATATCTGTATAACTGAAATGTACAAATAGGTAATTGCCGACGTTTATGAATTAAGTATGGCACTATATAATAATAATAATAATAATAAACCACATTCACTATATTCAGATACGTTTCACAGTTGTAATAGTTCGAATATGACAATATTTAAAAATCATATAAAGTTTTTGTCTGCAATGAAAATTGTTCATTTCGTTATATTTCTCAGTACGTGTTAATATACAAAAACCATAATGAAATTCGTTTACATGTTATCAGAAATATTATTAAAGAAGTGTAATTTATTATTTTCAATTTATAGTCGAAGCAATTAACAGCCCCGTCGATTATCCAGCATTTATAATGATCATCGACGATCAATAAGGTGAAGGTCATATTTAGACGTACTTTTTATTTTCGTAATTTTCCTTCAAAACCCGTTGAAAAAAAAAAAAAAAAGAAAATGATTATTTAGGTCACATTACCTTTATCTTAGCGTTTCCGGAAACTCGGATAATGGGCATTATAATGTTGTTTTAAAAGAGTTTAATAAATCAAACGACTGTACACTGTTTTAGTTGCATTTTATGACAACAATTCGTTCATACAGCAATAAGTTTTATTCTGAGAGAAGTGAGAGTTTACACAAGTGTAAATATATTATTAACAGAGGGAGACAATGAATTACACAATGATGCTTCATCCAGTGGTTGAATAGTATTGACTTGAATAGATCACCATTAATTACCATCACACAACTTTCCACCATGTCACATGGTAAGATCAAACTCTTGCAAAACTGCGTGATTATATTATCTTTAGCGTCGGTTAATTGACCGTCAACTTATAGGTCGACTACTGTACGCTAATATTTGAATAAGCAATTTTCTCATTTAGAGATTTTTTTTTTTTTGAATTAACGTACAGGTCATACAACTTCTATTAAAGTAGACGAAATTTCGAAATACTAAAAAATAATAATAATAATAAAAAAAAACAAAAACAACGAAAAACAATAAAACTAATAGTAAAAAAAATGTTATACCTGTATTTTTGGGAACTGCTTAAATTCAGCCATTTTTTTCGAATTAAATTGTCCACTCCGGTCCGACTTAATTCCGGATGCCTCTTGGCCATTCGTTTACTAATTTTACTACTAAAGATGCGATAACCGTCTTCGTATTTCTGCGACGCGGATGATTTTCGATGTTTAGCAGTGGATTTTTTCAATTTCGTCTTAACAAGACCTATTCTCCTCCTCCGATTAATTGATCTACTCTTAATCGAGCCATGTTGCTTTAAACGCTGTGTCGACCGATGTTGTTCGGTACTACTATCGCCAGTATTGTTGTTGCTAGTGGCGTTTCTTTTTTTTCTTTGTAGAAGTGTTTTAGCACTTACTTTATTTCGAGTCTTACTGTTGTAACGTAAAGGAGCTTTCTTGGGCGCGGCTTTAATAAAGCTATTATTATGGTCCGTCGCGCACTTTTGACGATTTCTCATCAACGACCTTGTTGGATTTTTTTTCGCGGCAGTGTTTAGCGTAGTGATCAGGATCTTGGTGCGATGTCTGGTAACGATTTTTTTCGGCGATACAGAAGAACTATTAACCGCACTCGCTCTGACGACCGATCTACTGGAAGTTCGAATGTTACTGCGTTTTTGCTTCGAACGAATTTTCCGAAAAATAATCGGCGGCTGTTTGTAACTTTTAGCTAAATCCAGCAAATTTTCCAGCAAAGCTTTTGTCCTATTCTTTATATCGTCTTCTTCTTCTTTATCGTTAATGCTATCGTCATTTATGTTTTTTTCTCGCTTCGAATCCTTAATGATGTTCGATGAAATGACGGAATTTTCATTTTCGACGCTGTCGTAGCGACGATCAAAACCGATTTCTTCGTTCTCGTTTGCACGGCGGCTGCTGTTATTCTCTGTCAGCGATATTGCCGTGTCGGAACGAGGAGGACCATTCGTGTCGGTAGCGTACAACTTATCACTTTCATCTTCTAAAGACCGTCTTCGATGGGTGTTCTGCTTCGACTGCTCTTCCGTTGGCGGTTCGTCATTCGAAAGGGGAGAGCGATACTCCATAAAATCATTACCAACGGTGACGATTTTATTTGATACCGATTGTTCCGCCAATGAAGCTGCGTTTCCTCTGCGTAGTCCATTTTTCATCACCAAATTTCCCTTCAACATTCTTTTTGGTATTCGGTTTTCGACACTATCGCTGGCAACATGGTCATTCGAATTGCTATTTTCGTTACGGCTGTTGTCATTGTTTATCGTTACCTTACCATGCTGCATTCGGTGCAACTTTATTTTCGGTGGTCTGCCACGTCGTACGCCGCTGGTCAGGTTTTGTTGCTTATTTCTCGATTCTCTTACATTTGTTTTTGCATTATTTTTACGTGCTTCTTCATTATTTCTACGGTACTTCCCGCGATGCACACTTTTTACTCGTAATACTTTGACCGCCTTTTGAAATGACGGGGAAGCCGCCATCGCCGTCGACACGTTACTTCGGTTACCGTTTTCTTCTAACGCCTCCTCGGCTAATCTGATACTATCGTTTGATGATAAATTAAGAGAATTCCTTCTAGGAATGAATCGTAAGCCTTTATCGGTGATTGCGGTGGGTGGATGGCCCTAAAAAGAACAAATAAAAAACCGTGAACCGCATTAATACTTCATTTTCTTTTCTCCGGCTTATTTTTACTTTTAAACATACTAGTAGTGTTAAATTTTTATCCATAACTTCCAAAGATTAATAATTCAATGCGATTTATTTCCACGAACGCCATATTCGAGTTAACAATAAACACACTGTTATCGGTAATGACAACAAAAGAACGGTGGAAATGATAAGAATTGTAAAAATAAGAAATATATAATTGAATAGTAGGTGCTCTTCGAAAAAATACTCCAATTAAAATTGCCTTTAAAACAAACGGGTCTAGTAAATTCTATCATCAAAATATTTTTGGGAGTACACTATTTTACATAATCGATATGTTATCAACCATTTGGAGATTTAAAATAGAACCAACTGAAGTGTCCTCTTCTTCAAAGAGAATAAACATCATGAACGTGTTTTATGATTCCGCTTTTCATGCTAAAAACCCTTCCATTATTAGCGAATGAGTGTTGTTCAAAAACAGATGTGTAAATTACTAAGGTGATTGAGAGAATCATTTTATTCACGAAGTGAAATTTTATTTTCGAAGCAAAATATCGAGTCAGTTTTTATTAAAAAATAAAATATTTAAATCTAAATCGAACGTTTCGCAAATAAATTTGATAAATTCCAAGACACGAGATATTTTCAGATTGACCATTAAAACACCCACGAAAAAACACTATCCACCTCTACGAACTACTCTTTATTGGATCAGAAAAATCTCAAAATCTTTTCGTTCCTGTTGAAAACGTTTACATTTTTGTATTGTTTTTGAGCAATAGATTTAATGTTCGAGTACTCCATTTTCCCCCCGCAATATCCAAAGTGGCTAGAGTGAAATAAATGAGGAATTCTCAAATTAAACTCCGTACAACTTTAAGGAAATTAATTTTAATAACAGAAAAAGAATATACACTAACAGAAATTAATCTTTTTTTTGTGTGAAATAATTCGTCTTATTTAAAAAAAAGTAGGGGAATTAAGGAAAATAAACGGACGTTCTTAATTATCGAAATGTTTTTTACCAGCGTATCCGTAACACTTTTTTTATTTTAATAAAATTTGGACACCTTTTGTTTTGAAAAAATTTTGAATGACGTTCAGATATAAAACACATTCCTATTAATAAAAACCGTTTTCTAATAAGAATACCAATTATAGGCAAGAGATTAATAAAACAATTATTTTCTTCACGTTCTTATATCGCACGATCAGCCAACGTTGAACAAAGTTTTGAAATGTATATCTACCTAGGTAAATTATCGCGCGTTTTAGATTGTTCAGTGTGAAAATTTACCTCTTTCGCATATTCATACGCAACTTTTACCATTTTAAGCAAACGATCAAGATTTTATAGGTTAATAAAAAGAATTTCCAAAGAAAAAATTGAACATTTTATTGGATTAATTTAAAGAAAAAAAATTAATTAATTAAAATATCTTAGGGAGCCAAACGTGATATGTCAACGCAAGAAATTTCTTAAAAAAAAACAGAAAACACCGTCTTTAAGGTTTACTGCAAAAATTCAATTAAAAATTCACTAAAAAATAAAAAGTAATTATCTGAAAATTGAAAACACATTTCAGAGTAATATACCTTAAGGGGACAATATCTCATGATTACTCCTAAACAAGATTAACTTTTTCGAGCTGACACTGAATTCAAATTACAACAATGATTAGAAACAATTTAAAAAGTATAAAAACACATCATTCGTTTTCTACATTGAAAACATCAGAAATATTTAATGTCGGTTTTTAATTATTTTTATAATTTAAATTAATTCCAAAAATATATAAAACTATTCTCGGATGCGCCAAGGCCGGTGACAGTGTGGCAGCTAAGATCGCCTTTCACGGTATACGGCATTGGTTACTGGTGTCTAAAAACTGCTACCGTACGCTTAAGTAAAGATTAGTGTATCTGAAGTATTAGCATCTGCAACGATTTAACTTTGCGTCATCGGTATTAGCGGATAATTTGTCTTTTGAATTGCCGACAAAAATGTACGAAGATGTACTCTACCAAAAGGCGTGATTAAGACGTTGAACATCAGACATCGCTTATGGACTATTTATAAATTCCAATGCTACGAAGTTAAGCAATGCGGGCTTACGGTGAGACCTACATTTCGGCATTTCGAAAAAAATTTCTCCGAAGATTTGATTCGGGCAATTCGAAATGAAGTCAGATTCTAGCTACGTTAAAAGGACGGTAAGTTCTCGGTACCGTCAAGCAACATTAAAAAAGTTTACGTGATCTTATATAAATTAATTTAATTCGCGAAAAATAGCTTAATTATTAAAACTTAGCCAGTTTGTAAATAAACATATACATATATACGAACAGAAGTAAATTCAATAAATAAAACGAAGTGCAAATGAAATATGCCAATTACATGAACATAAAAAAAAATTAATAAAATATATAGCAACATACGTCATTAAATTCAACTGGCGGCGGTGGCTTTGCGGGTTTTGGTAACAAATACGAATTACGATATCTCTTTTGTAATTTGGTATTTCTAAAAATAGACGGTGATACCGACGAAGGTCTATAAAGTTCCAGCATTTCCAGATTATCTGTATAAAGTTTTATCCGTTCATCGCTGTAATAATAATACAAAAAAAGCAAAATAAAATAAACGCTTTTATATCGTAAACAATCGATTTAAATATAATCAAAAACAATACTTTTCGCTGATGCCATTCAAACGGTAATCAGAGGTGCCTGGAGAAGTCGTAATTCAGCCTTTCATCAACAGTAGCCCTAAATATACATATGTTCAGTTTGAGAAAACCTCAGGTATCTAGCAGAAATTTCAACGTTCCTAGTCTAACATACCTATCACGCTCCGTTTTTGTTAACCCGAAGAAGCTGGGAGATTACAAAAAAAAAAAATCCAGTACGTGCCAAAGCAAGGCAGAGCGTTTTATGACCAAACTGTCAACTGGTTAACTCGTAAAATAGGATGCTAGGCAGTTTTTTGTGTCCCTTAAAAAATTTGGTTTCTTTACTTTGTTTCATAATTCATACGTGACGTTCGCTGAGAAAAGGGAGCTATGATGCGAAAAGAAGTTTTTCAGAAAACTCGTTTAAAGTTTGCGCGCAGTAATGCTACCATAATATACTATATCCTACCGCGGATAGACGCGGTGGCCTCCTTCAGTTCCCTCTACGCTTATTTCGATTTATTTTAAAACTGTTGGAATATTTATTGGAGCAATAACGTTACATTTTTATCATTGCCTTCGCGACTTTATTTTTTTATCGAAATATTTTCGTAATTTTCGAATGCCGCTGTTAATTAAATGAGGTAATTTTATATGTTTTTTTAATTTTTGTACTTAAATAAAAATAAGCGCTATTGATGAATTTATATAACCACGACACTGATACAAACCATGACAAGTCAGAAGATGATACTGATTTAAACAACTCCAATTTCCGAATTGCAGAATCAGATTTGAACAGCTTTAATTTCAGTATTTTAGAATTAGATAAGTTACTCGAAGATATAAATGAATCCGAAAATTTCGAATACCTGCTGTCCTAAAAAATGCAACAAACAGATGCCTAAAACAACTGTTCTTGAAAGTAGACAATTCTTTCAAGAGATGGAAAACGCGGATCAAGATTTGGTTCATTTAAGTGTCATCTGCAGTTTTGTCGACAACATTAATCCACGAAATCAATGTATGATCATCAGGCTCAGCGAAAGAAATATGGTAATAAAGCCATAAGTGATATTAAACAATTACAAGTTATTTTGTATTTCACGGTGCGTACATTTGTAGAAAAATGTTCTGCTTCGTTTAAAAAAATCAGAATTAAACGTTATAAAAATTAAATGCAACATTATGAAAACCTTGGCTTCTGTAAGCGAAAACATGAACTAAGTGGTAAATCGGCCGAACGTTGATCATCGGATGTTCTTTCTGTAGAGTTAATAATTACTCGTATCGTTGATTTCATTAAGAATTTTGCAGATAATTTTGGTGTACCGCTTCCCAGTAGAATGTCGAATTTCAGCGATTGCAAAGTTATGAAATTGCCATTAAAATTTGGTCGTTCAGACGTTGATTGCTATGAAGATTTTGAAGAAATCGTTAATCAATCGAACCATAAAAATCTCAATGTTTCTGTGAACGCAAGCAAAATCGAATAGCGCGTATGTGGGACACAAAATTTCAAGATTTTCATCAACAATTACCAAGTGCATTGTTGCGATTTCGTATTTCCACCTCCCAAATTTTAATTTTATCACATTATTAACTCGATGTTGTTTTCATAATAGGTTTCACAAAATATCACCATCTCCAGTTTAAAGAAAAACAAAACAAAATTACCCGCAAAAAATTTGTCGATTCAGAAGAAGAAAAATGTTACCTACATGTGCAGCGAAACATACTACCAGCAAATGATTTAATGATTTACCTTCTCCTAATCACACCTAGTGATTAATCATTAGAAAGGAAGTAGTACCTGTACGATAATATTGCCGCTTTATGTACAGATCCAAAAAAACGCAATTTCGTAATTCCTACACCTGACCAATTTAAGTCGAAAAAACAGACCGAATGCAGCGAATGTAACTGTAGAGGAGTCTGCAGCAGAGCTGACAAGAGAGAGAGAAAGAAGAAAACTAATACTACAATCGAAAAGAAAAAAACTGAAGTTCAGAAAAATAAAAAAGGCCAATACTCAAAAAATACCCGAAGCAAATAAAAATGCCAAAAAAAGAACTAACAAGTGGGGAGAAAAAGAGTTCTGCGGTTTTTTAAATTTTTTTATGTTTCTCCACTTTTTTCCAATTTTCTTCAGTCAGATTTGTACCGTTTTAAAATATTAAATAAGTATTCATTAAAAAAACTACATATTACATCTTATTCTAAATCCGTGTTTAACTCCAAACTAATATTTTCGCACCACGGGCCCCCTTTCTCGACGAACGTCACATATATGATATATATATATATTGAAAAAATGTTTTTTAATTTAATTTTTTAAAAATAAAATTAAAATGAGGATAAAAAATTAACTATAATTTGATAATAAATTTAATTGCAGAAATTCTGAACTCACGAACACTGGCAGATGTTGCATCCTGTATGTAAAATATATTGGTTAAATACAATTTATGTTTGCGTGTGTTGTATGCACACGGTTGAACGTCAGAATTAATTTCGGCAAGATTATTATACTACGATTAGTCACGGGTTGTAATTTTGTGCCTATAGAAGTTGCACTGAGTGAAACTAAACAAAGAAACATAGACAAGAATATTTTAAAATAATTAAATCAGTAATGACATAATTAATTAACTGTGAACTGGAATATTAACGAAAAAAATCTATTTTCTATTGATTTTTGTAAAATGTTTAATTTTGAAAAATTTTAAAAACTTTTTAAAGAAAAAATTAAAATCATATACAATATACGTAATATCTGAAATAAGTACTGTTTATTTTCTTTCGGAAATTTATGATTGTTGTGATAATGCTATAGCACGAAATTACTTTCAAATACAATTACGAAAAAATAAAACTACGCTGTCATTAGGAATTCACATTGGTTTTGTAAAAAATTTCCGCCGCAAATTATTTTTCTCTTGTGAACAATATTTCATTGAAACTACTAAGAGTTTGCTTTTATTTATTACATACAACTTTGAAATAAGTAGTAAATTACTAGTAACACGATATAGATCTGACAAAAGTATTTGACACAAAGTAAATCACGAGAGACTTTAGAAAAATTAGAAAATATATGAGGATAGTATATAAAGTAAAACTATAGTTTAAGAAAACCATTTACAAAACCGAAAAACAGTGGTATATTATTAGACGAAAGAGGTGAAGAAATAGAAGGAAATAAAGGTGTACTGCAAGGCAATAACTTATTTTGACCCCATCTGGGGACACCTCCTGACCCCCAGCCCTATCACTTCTGTACTTCGTATAGAATGAAGAAAATTGACGTCATTCTTAGTCCGACCCCCACTACTTTTTCTGTCACAACTTTGTCTTCTTACATATACAATATATGTAACGTTTAGGGACAAAAAAAGGTGCTGGGGGTCAGGCTAAGAATGACGTCATTAAATAACGTAAATAACCAGGGCAACAACTCATTTTGTTGATACTTACTCTTTTCGTATGTAGAATATATGTAATGTTTTGGATGGTAAGGGGTCGGCTTAAGAATAACGCTGTCATTAATATATAAATAAATAAATAGACGATACAAAATGTCACAAATTATTTGCTTTCGTAGACGACATAACTATTGTGACTGCGCACAGATATTAAGATAACAGAAATTCAGATGACAACGATCTAAGAATAAACATAACAAATACTAAAATACTACTACTTAAAACAAACGAGAATCCAGAATTGAAAATTATAAAGCATTCCAATAAATGTGTAAAATATATATATGAAAAAAGAGAAGTATAAAAAAAAAAAAAAAAAAAAATTGTGAAATTATCGAAAAGGTACAAAATTATAAGTATTTAAGAGTTATAGTAGGTAAACATTTATGATTGGATAGAAATAGAGATCATATAGTATTAAAAATGATTAGAAATGTATTATTATCGTTATATACATTAAAAAAATACGTAAGTAATGAAATATTAAAAATAATTAACTCAGGAAAACTTGTACGAATAAAATAAATCAATTACAAATGCATAAAACTAATATCGAAAACAGAAAGTAGAAATTTAAACGATACACTAAAAGAAGAAAATGTATTAAACTTAAGAGGTTCCCATATTGTGTTTGTGTACCCTACATAGTTATAACAAAACAAACAAAAAACGTAAAAAATGGTCAAAGAAAAATAAAATAAAGAAATAAAAAATTGATTATAACGTGTTGAGAGAGTGAATGTGTAAGTAAATGAGAGCCGGTTGCTGGCTGGGAGTTGTCGTTTCGAGAGTGATTCCGCCTTTAAAGATGCGTGCGGTGATCGATCGATAGAAGAACGGGTTTGCTTCGACGGTGAAAGGGGGATCGTTCGAAGGAAAAACGAAAAAGACAGAAAAATTCGAAAGGAAAGTATTGAGTATTCAAGAGGATTACGTAAATAAATGCATGATGGATTTAATTTCAATACACTCATAAATGTGTAAATTGTAAAATAGATATAAAATACGAAATCCATTGACAAGCATAAGCTTGATAGGTCTAAACTTTATTATTGGAATTATAAGAAACAGACGATTTGAAAAAAAAAAGATTTAAATCATAGGTCAATTGTGTACAAGATGAAAAAAGGAAACACTTTATGTACAAAAAAGGGTATTAAAACGATATATGCGGCGCTTATTTTTTTTTTTTATTATTTGGGTAACGAAAAATAAATTTAAAGTAATTAATTGACAAGAGTAAATCAGTTATCTCAATGAGCTATAATAAAGTATTCGGTACTTTGTTTCTTTTAAATCACAAGATTCGACGCAAAAGTTACTATCTTGTTTTGAAAATATGTTATTACTGTGATCGACTTTATTTATGTGTACATATTTTAATATGTACTTTAAACAGAGTATTGTTGATAAGAGAGAGAAACATCATTTTTGGAAAACATTACTGGGAAAGTAAGGTATAGCAAATGTCAGTTAATTTTTTAAATATTTACAGAAATACATTCATTCAACGTTTGTATGGGAGTTTTTCATTCAGAATGGACGTGAATATGATCCTAAAAGATAATGCAGATGACAATTTTTAAGCTTTAACAAATTTATTTCCAAATGTACATTTTAAAATCAAAATTAAAATTATTGCAATTCATTTTCGCGCACGGAGGGGAGCTGTACGTCATTTTTTACGATTTTTGAACTTTTCGCCAATTTCGAAAGTTCCGTTAAGGAAATGAAAACCGTGTTCGTTCTTAGCAAATATCGATCTTCCCAACAATATATCACATGCCCGGCAAAACAAAAAAATCAAAACTTTCGAGCTTTCAGAGCCTTGAGGGTCTAAATATAAAGTTGTAAGCTCGGCTATAATTTTCCTATAAAGCGGTCCTTTGGGCAAAGGTTTGAGATACATTTTGGTTTTCTCTACTATTTTACTCGAACTATTGTTTACGTGAACATAATTTTTTTGCTATTTTTGGGCCCAAAAGAGTGGTCCATATAATTTTTTAACCGCAATTTTTTTGCTTTTATGAAAGACCTTCTATGTTTTGTTTTATAGATTGAATTTTACTTTTACAGGCTTATCTGGTGATGAGCTATAAACTTTTTTAAGGGTGATTTTTGAAGTCGTTTTATATTATATATTTTTGACGGTTTTTTGGGTTTTTTGACGCCCAGTGTGATCGGTTAACTTGAAGTCATAGACTGTCTTAAAGAGAATTTTAATTATAATTTACGATCCCATTCTGAAATTTATAAGTCAATCCGTTCGTGAGTTATCGGATATTTAATTGAATATTTTTGTCGTTTCTGAACCATCTTATTAGGATTCCGTACATTATACACGTGTACGGGATCCTAAAAATATATACAGTTCAGTTGAAAGATATCATTTATCTGTAATTTATTATAAATCTATTATTTTATCAAACTGTTAAAATTACGGTACTATCTGTTATATAATAAAATATAGTAAATTGATTAAACATCTACATAAATTTTAAATAGAATAAACTGTTAAAATTTGTTTATTATTTGGAACAATTGGTTAAGCGGCATGTTTAGTTAGTAAGTGCCTCATATTTATAATATGAGATTATGAAACACAGAATTTTAGTTATATTTTTTCTGTATTCGATACATAGATTTAAAATTTATGGTAAAAATGGCGTAAGTTTAAAAAGTATTTTTACATTCAAAAAAAATTTAACGACGATTACGTTAATAATGATTTATTTATCAGTGTTACTTTTTTTTATACTGAGTATGACAGACATTACCAGTATTTTAGTTTTAATTATTATATTAATTTTGTCCTAAATATGATTGTATAATTATACTGTAATGTGCAGTTGTAAAATTCTAAATTTTAGTAGTTTTATAATTTTGTTTTATTTAGCCTACGAAAAAGTTATTTTGGTTAAAAGTTTTTATTGTTTAGGTAAAATTTTATTTTACTAAAATATTAATTATTCGGCTAAAAAATATTTTTTCTTTGATTTTAATATATACACATTTGTTTTTGCCAGGAACAAGAAAAAAAAAATCAGTTTAAAATATCGCAATAACCAAAGTAAAAGTTTAGCAAATACACATATAGCTATCATACATATACAGAAATATAATCTCGATCCTTCGAATTTTTCCATAAAGATATCCCCCGGCCCATAGATGAAATTTTTTTTTACATGGTTTTAGAAGAATAAATTTTAATTAACTACGTCATTCTTAAAAATGTGTAATAAAAATTTACGGTTTGCGTAGCAATTACTTTCACGTTTTTTTTTTATATTATTTACCGGCACAAGAACGACATTGTATTTTTAACACACACAAAAGAAAAGCAAAACGATTGTTATAGGAAAAAAAGAACAGACAAAAAGCATTAGATTTTTAAAAAATTAATAAATAAATAACCAGAAATAAATATACAATTCAAAGACTAAAATTAACCTTAAAAGAAAATAGAATGTTTATATTTTTAGAAATTATAATTTATTGAATTTTTTTAGTTTTTTTTTTTTTTTAGAAATATACATTAAAGTTTGGAATTGTACTAAAGGAAAAAAATTGCAGAAATATCACAGGGTTTGGCGTTAAATCGATAATTCTTGCAATATTAATAAAAACCTTAAAGTACTTATTACATAACTTATTAATAATAACTGATAATCTAAATTATATTTAAAAAATAAATTAAAACTCATGATAACTTCAGAAAAATGTTATTGAAGAATTCATTTTTGTTCTATACCTTCAAAAAATACCAATATTATAAAAATTTAAATTTACAGATTTATATGATTTAATTTCCAAATTGTTTTCAACAAATTAAATATAAAAAAATTATAAAAAAATTAAATTATATAATCTTTTTATATATATTCACAGTAATATAATAAGGAAAAATTATAATCTTTAATTAGAACTGCGCATTGTGTAACATGAATTATGTTATAGTTTTTTTATATTTAGAAATATAAAAATAAATAAAAACCACTGGATAAAAAAGTAATAATTATACATCACGTAAATAAAACATCTATTTAACATTTTAATATTCGATTCATTTAAACATATTTACATATTTAAAGTGAAAAATTTTAGTTTATTATGCGCAGAGGTTATCATTTTTTCAACAATAGTCCTGTTGAATCACTGAATGTATTAAATCGACTTACATCAACACTACGTATTAAAATATAATGAAAATATATAGCAAGATTTATTGTTATTTACTAGCGACTGTTCTTTCTTTTTAAATGCCAAATAATTTTCAATAATTTATGTAATGTTTGCAACTAAATAAATAATATAAACGATATGAGAAGAGAACAGTCTTTTTTTTTTTTTTTTTTTTCACTGTTTCCCGTTCTCATTATTTTTTTCAACATTATTTATGATTTTAGTAGAAATTTTAGATTGTTGTTTATTTTATTTTTTTATGTCTCTAGCATTCAATACTTAAACCTTTATCAATTTTTTCTAAAAATAACTTTAACGCAATCCTTTCCAAACTGACACCTACTCATCTGTATATTACAATATTAGAGAAAACATAAAGTTTACTTCTAACGATTACCAAAATTTGAAAACAGAAGATCGTTTCAACTTATTAGTTTAATAATGAAGACAATTCATGTAATATTTATTATTTTAACCGTCATTTTTTATTTTCAATTATATTTTTAGGTAAACCGAGCACAAGCAATTAATTAAGCCGTTCCTTGGTCATGTTATGTATCATAGAATTTAGAATACTTACTTTAGGTAGTTATGAATATTAAGATTTTTTATTATTATTATTATTATTATTATTTAAAGAAATTAAATTGATTCGACGTTGGTTCTTAATAAAAAACTTCAATCTGCTACATTCAACCTTGTTGGTGTACATGTTGTACGGACCGATTTTACTATGTCCGTAATTTTCGCGAAAATTGTTGGATAGATTTCGATATGGTTTTCGTAGGTAATTAACACGTTTTTGTCGATGATTTTAGTCTGATAATCATAAGGTATATTAAAATGTAAGGCAATATTAACGCTTTCAGTGACTGAGTTATAAACTTAGATATATCTTAATTTTTAGCCAAAGAATAACGCATAAATTTTTGATTGTTTCCGATTTACTTTTTTAAATATTTTACAATAGACTATTTCGAAAAGTAATTTAACAAGAAATACTATACTGAAATTAAATAAGCGGCTACCGAACCAAAATCTATGAACTAAATTAATTTGTTCACATGTACATTGTGTGATTATTACGATAATGGTAGAATTCTTTTCATTGCACTGATCGTGTATTAACTATTACACTACCCTATTTTACAAAACAAGTAATCTGTTAGCCAATATAAGTATTTCCTTTTTCTTATTAACTATTTTCACTTTATTTCTATCTTTGTTTTCTTTTTAAAGAAACTAAAACCCGCTTTAAACGAACTAAAAAATATACGTAATTCGTAATTTTTAAAATTTTTCTAATCAAAATATTTAACATATCTAAAATTAGTGATTACTGACACATATCTTGCTTACAAAAATTAGAAGTTTACGATATTACAAATTGTTTTTTATTGTTTTCATACAAAATTTGTATTTTTCAACAAATTTTTTTTGTTGAAAACGTTATTTTCATATTGAGCTTCGGAATGCTTGTTTTACAGTTTTTTAGAAATAGTTTATCGTCTTAAATTTTATCCATATCTTTGTAGTGTTCGTTTATGGATTGTGTGCAATTCCAAATTAGTGCTTAATCGGTAACAACAGATTTTGAGCACTTTTGTTTAAGTTTACGTAATGAAGAAAACAATTAATTAATGCTTCGAAAAATTGTGCTATTTAAATCTGCAATGACTGAAGAAAATATAATTAAAATTTCAATTTTAAAGAATCATTCGATTCAGAATGTAAGCGAAATTTTGTTGTTTGTTATAAAAATGAACAAACCTCGACTCGAAAATAAGTATTAACAACACTGTCTGTTTAATTCTTCATTCTAAGTGTTATTTAAATCTAGTTTAACAAAATTCTGCAGAAATGGATAATTTTTCTTTAGTCAGAGCGGATTTCCGATATTTTTGTTTAAAATATATAAACATACAACGAATAAAAGGCTATCTTACGTTGAAAAGGTCAATAGAACTTCAGCTTCTTCGACAGCGGCATTCCAGTAATGTTGAGTGGAAACTTTAACGTGAAAATTTTTTAATTTTATCTTGTTGCTTCTTGATGCCTGAAAAATGTAAACATAATTGTAAACCATTAATATCGTCCAAATAAAAAATATTCAATGCATAAATTGTTTATAATGATTTAAGTAATTTTACCTCTCTGCAATCCAAAAACTGTTGTTTACTTTTAAATGTCATAAGGTTTCCGGCTACTACCCACGTATGGCGACCGTTATCTTTAATAAAGTTGACGTGCAACATACGAGACACTCGTTTTCCTCTTTCTAAAATTAAGCAATACACATGTATATATATATACATATATAAAAATTATTTTAATTAATAATCAGTATTAAAAATAATAATATTTTGTAAAAAAGAAATCTAGAGACGTAAAATTTAGTACAAGCAGAATACTCCATTTGAGTGGAGTTGGTTACGAATCTTACATTTAAATTTTTTGTTAACAATTATTTTTCGTACTACTGAGAGCTAAGTTTTTGATACGTACGATTTTATATCTTTACATGTATGTACCATAACTGGTTAAATTTACTATTTTTTTCATTTTAATGTTTAATGTTTTAAATCAATCTGTTTTAGTGCTACCGGCAAATATTTTACAATTAATTTTTTAAAGTCAGTTATTTTAGAAAATTTTTTGTTTGTTAAAATTTAACATTTCTCAGTAAAAATAAGAACTCTATTTGTCACAAATTATTGTGCACATCGATTTATAATATCAAATAATGCGACAACGATATTGTACAAATCAAATTATAATTAGAACAGGGGAGGAGTAGCAGTTCTTATAAATTAGTCGGATTACAATTTTATTTTTGTTAGACTTTCAAAACGTTTATAATTATATTAGACACATATGAGCTAAATCTTTTGTAACTGTGACTGATAAAACTGTACATTAATCAAGAAATAAGTTAGGAAAATTTGAACTCAAGAGAATATCTCTTTACGAGATAAACCATGCAGGTTTTTAATTTTTAACATCTTAAAACCAAAAGTATCTTAAAAAACATATTTTGAAAGCTGTTTTTAAAAATCCAGTTAAATTTTTATATTTAAGTTTTATCATTCTATGGCCTAGAAAAATAAACACTAGATCTTATGTTTAAAAGAAAAATTGTAGCTTCAGTCAGAATAATGTGACAGTTTTTTAAGATACTTTTGGTTCTAAGATGATAAAAATTAAAAACCTGCACGTTTTGGTTTATTTATTCATTCATCGCTTTAAGATTGTGCTATTTACTTTTTTTATCTCGTAAAGAGATATTCTGTAGAATAATGTGACAGCATCACGAAAAGTACAAAATTTGGAATGAAACGTACTTTTTTCTTTCATTATTTCTCAGTAAATGTTTAAAAAGTTCTCGCAATTAATTTAAATTATTTGCAAAACACAAAAAGGAAATGTATATTGCGGAGAGAAATATAAACAATGTGGTTCAAAAAGATCTTTTATAGGAACGGAAGAAAAAATAAAAATGAAAAAACTAAATAAACGTTAGTCATAAATTAATGTACAGGATATGTAACATTGCGAATTATAAAAGAAATACATTTCGACAGTTTTACTTTACGAATTTTTCTTACATTTTTAATTCGCTTTTATCACGTACTTAAACATATGGAAAATATAAAAATACCACAACTAAAAATAATAAGAAGTTTATTACATTACTGTAACAAACATTAATTTTTAAATCGTTTAAGATTAATTATTCGATAGTATTTTTTAAATTTAATTTAATCAACGTAAAAATGAAGCGTTATCATATATACGCGTAATTATAATATCCTTACTACATTTTTTTAACCTTGCTTGGCAAACATAATAGATAAAATGTATTTTAAAGTGATAGAAAATTTTAAAGCTACTAATTTTTCATTTTATGTTATACAATAATAGCATACATGAACTCCCCAGTGTTTATTAAAAGTTTTTCTGTAATTGGTTCAAATTATATTAAACTAATAGTGAAAATAAGTAAAAATAATGATTTAAACCCCGTCGACGATAAATTGGCATAATTTAATCAGCGACGAAAAATAAAATAATCAAATTGGACGAGAGAAATTTTATGAATTTAGATTCTATAAAAATAAGAAGAAACCGCAAATGGGACTAAAAAAAATAAGGGCAGTGTACAGAGTGAAATTCTTTGTGACCGAAAATATGAACGAAAAGTTTATTTATAAAGGTTGCAGAATATCTAAATGAATAACAGCTTTCGTGGTTGTTAAAGTTATGTGTAAGTCTATTTTCAGTAGTAACAACATTAAAACAATCCATATTTGACTCTAACATTTTGAAACAGGTTTTACTGCTCATTATGAGAAGACACTTTTTTACCTTCATGATTTTGATATAGTGATTTGCTAAGGGTAAAATAACGTTAAATCTATAAAAACGACTTATATAAAAAATAACAATTTACTGCTATTTTCTTTTTTACATACAGCATTTCTATCGTATGATCTAACTGCGCGTAAACATTAGTATATACATTTTTTAGTAAATTCGACTAAAAACGCATTCACCGTTTAATTTTGCATTATAATAATGAAAATTACTAATTGAATAATATAAGATTGAATTTACGTACCGACAAATTTTTCATATAAAGATGATTCCGGATCTATAGAAATGACGCATGGCCAAAATGGATGGGTTCCCATTTTAGCCCACGCTAAATCACCTAGTTCCCATGCGCGTTCTCTGAAATCTATTCCATTGTCAAAATCCAAAAATCGTTCATCAGATAGTTTTATTCTTTTGTTATCAGAATCGTAGGACAGTGAAAGATTCCTTCTTTTCTTTCTACCGCGTTTACCTTTATGGGTGCATTTAATCAAGCGGACATCGCATTCGTAATCAGAAAAACTATTAAAATCGTAAGAAGCTGAATTTAACACAGAAGAGGCTCTCTTGTCTACATTCACGAAATCGTTGGAAACTTTTGGTTTACGCGTACGCCCATAACGACTCTTACCCGGACTAGGGCTCTGTTTTTCGGATATATCATTATTAGAAGATCGTGTTGGACTGTTGTAATTATTTATGGAATTATATATTAATGTATCTAGAAGCTCAGTCGTTTCGTCAGCCAAAATATCTGATTTCCTTTTTTTAACAATAAATTCTTCACATTGTTCCTTATCAGCGATTGTACTTTCATTATTTGGACCATTGTTCTCGCTTTGATTGGCGCAATTTTCCTTTTCGCACGATTTACCAGATATTACGTTATCGGATTGACGCGTACAATGTAAAACATCATTTTCATTACTTAAGCCGTCCAACTGCTCCAATTTTACTAAATTATCACTTAAATCCTTTTCGACTGGATTTTCGATAATTTTTTCATCATTATAAACAAAATCAACTTCTGATATTTCAACTAATACTTCGTTTTCTTGTAGGTCATTTAACGGATCGTCTATTATTACATTTTCAATTTCGGTTGTTAACATAATTCGTGTAATTTTTTCGTTAATTCGGATAAAAAACACCTCTACTGTTTCTCTGCGGCGGCAAAATTTAACTAAACATGGAACCGATCACCAATTATATGGTTTTACATTAATATATTAAATTTGGATGATTAAAAGAACTGACAACGAATGTTTTCGGCGTATCATAAGTTCATTTCCATATACCGATATCAGAAACACGAAATGATTAATGAATTTCGAGAATGACCGATTAATTTGCATCCGTTCGCAACATTTCTACGATACAATATATAATTACGTTAACCATACTTTTTGATAGCAATATCGTATGTTAATATGAAAACAAATTACACATATTACCTGAATGAAATTACATTTAACGCTAAAACTTAAAACTGTATTCAACGATTTTTCTTACAATAATTGCACACTGATAGCACTAAATCATAATTAAATATTTTAGCACAATTCTTAAAAAAACATTACTTTCTTTATAACATAACGATATGATAATGTGGAAACTAAAATTTAAAATATATACACTTATCGAAATTAATACAAGTCGGTTGGCTTGAAATGGGTTCAGTTAGCATCTTTTTAAACGTTTGCTTGACAGCGCCGAAAATTGCTTATCTGCATGTAAAACATTTTAAGAAACTACTAACTTTATGTTTACATTAAAATCGTTCAATAAAAACGTTACAAGACTGCTGCTGTCCATCTCTTTTCAATGCAAGCAGCAAACACCGGATGATAAAATTAAAGTTTATTTAAATTTTAAATATTTATAAATATAGTCTGTTATTCATTTCAAACAATTTCGATATTTTATCCGAAAATG
Organism: Icerya purchasi; assembly: GCA_039619475.1. Classification (NCBI taxonomy): domain Eukaryota; kingdom Metazoa; phylum Arthropoda; class Insecta; order Hemiptera; family Monophlebidae; genus Icerya; species Icerya purchasi. Next base: position 317,823,430 of record CM077116.1, on the reverse strand, counting down.
TGATAATATAAAATAATTGATTGCTACCACTTAAAAACTAATTTAAAGTACAAATAACTTCAATAAATTATATAAATTTTTATAACTTATATTTATGCTAAATATTTTTGATTGTAAAGAATATTTTTTATTAAAGTGCAATCAATGAAAACCAAAATTTATTTAATATATTAATATTTTAGGAGTGAAATTATTTAATTTCTTAAAAATTAGCTTTTAAATCATAATAAACAAAAATTTTTAATAAATTAAATTAATTTTTTTTAGGAGGATAATTTTTTTAAAATTGAACCGTTACATTTGAATACGGCCACAGATCTTTGTGTTCTATGTGTAATCAAATGAAATCTAACTGAAACTTCAAAATTAAGAAAACTTTCGAAAATATATGTTAATATACGTGACATAATGAAAATAAATTATTTTCGTTCGTTTCGAATTGCGAGGTTATTTTCTGATATTTGTTTTAAAAATTAAAAAACCCTAAATTTTGAAAAATATTAAGCGAATAAAATAAAGAACTAAAAGTTACTAAAAACTGTTAGAAACATAACAATATGTACTAGAATTTGTTAAATTTACTATTATAGGGTTATTAAATTTATTGTATGCTTTAATTTTTATTAGGTTAAAAAACATATCTACGTTTAAACATGTATACATATTAATTATAACGTAATTCTTAGGCCGGCCTACATTACATTTTAAGAATATCCTAATTTTATATAATGAAAGTTAAATGTTAAATTAAAACGAAATTCTTAATCATGCACCTATTACATTCTCTAACAAGGAGAGATTTAAGGTAATATGATTTATATCCTTTTGTTATGTGTTAAGTCGTTTCGGTAGTTTAATTTTAATTGAAAGGAAATAGGATTTTTGTGACTGTTATTTTTTTTCGTGTCGATGCCGATAAGAATTACATTGTAAATTTTGGTTAATAGAAGAGAAAGAGATAGAAATGTATGCAGTAGATGTCGAGGGGCAGAGCTCTTGCGAGGCCAAAATAGTCGAGTTTATATACATATATATATATATTTATATATTAAAACGATTTGTGTCCCTCTGGGCCTCTATTCCGAAAAAGCCATAAAACGAATTTTAATTTTTTACCGGGTTACTGGATCGGGGGGCCACTAAAGTGAATTTGTATTTATTTTTCTTTTGCTCCGTTCCGAGCGCCTTTGGAGTACGGTTCCACACCGTCTTTACTTTTCTTAGTTTAGATCAGAATAAACTTGTTTTTCATTTATTTTTTTATTTGATATTCATAGCAACAATGTTTTTACGAGAATAAAATATCGATTGTAAAAGTAACACACCATAAATCAACGCTATATATCCGACCGAAGCAATGAACAACAATTAACTGATTCAAAACATCGACTATTCACAAAATTAATCTGTTATTCCACAGGAAGATAAAAGCCAAAAGACCAGCTCGATTCTTATCAGATAACAACGCTGCATTGTAACTTACCTCAGTTCAACTCTGCTAACCACCACCGGCTAATACGCACCCACCGCGAACACACGTTGTACCGCTGCCACTAGCCACAACGGCACTGATACGGCCACAACAACAACATGTATAGAAAATCAATCAGACGCGAATGATGCCGTTAGCCGCGTGATCATCATTAATGACGATGACAGCGGTAATTCAACGATGCCTGAAAAACCAAGAATATAAAATGACACTCAACTGAAGAAATAATTTCTAATTTGAGCATCGACGAAAGATCACGGCACAAATACCGAATCCGTATCAATTACATATATATATATATATATATATATTTATTTATTTTTTATAATATTATTTAATAATATGAAATGTTAAAAAAAAAAAAATTGTGAAACTTCCAGGAGAATCCAATTAATAAAAATTTTATCAGGTGCTCGTCACCACATAATAATTTTGAATAGAACATGAAATTTGAAGTACAGTGATTATTACAGATTTATAATAATTGTTACAAAATGTCGGAAGAACTATATTTGGTTTCAGAAGTAATAACAAAAAAATGGATTGTAAAAATTAGTTTGCTCTCTAGTACTATTGAAGAGTAGAACTGTGATTAAGCAAAGTGATGTTGTACATTATACAGGAACGACTGAAACCATATCTTCTTCCACAAATACCTCCAGAACAGACCGGATTTGTACCAGGCCGAGGAACAAGAAATCAAATATTGAACATAAGGCAAATTATAGAAAAACTTTAATGATACAGTTAATTAGAGCACTGTATTCAAAAAACGAGTCTTGTATCAAGACTGGTGGAGAATTATTCAAAACCATTTAAAGTTGGAAAGGCGTCAGGCAGAACTGCGTTTTGTCACCACTTCTTTTTAACATCTATAGAGAATGGATAGTCAGAAAAACTACAGAAGACTGGCAAAATGGAGTCTCAGTGGACGGCAAAAAGATTTCAAATCTTTGTTATAGCGATGATCAACGCTCCTAGTAAATACAATATATTAATTCTATTTTTCTTTTATGTCATTAGATTTGCTTACTTAATTTAGCAAAATATGTGTGTTACTACCATGATTGTATCTATAATTCAGTGATTTGAACATGTGATGGTGAATCCTCTGTGATGCCTTCCAGTTAGGGAGAGGTGCTTTGGCACAAAATGTGAGTTTTATCTGTTACACTAATCCGGTATTGTGGAAGATCTGTTTTAAAAGAGCCATGATTAAAGCCCGAGGCTCTGTTAAAGCGAGCTATTACATGTGACACTATAGGTCTCACTGGCGCCCATGTGTTCGTTTTTTCTTGCAGTTCAAAAATATTTCTTTGTTAAATTTAAAAGAAAATGTTTTGGAATTATCTATCCTAATTCCAAGAAAATCAAAATTTTACTCTGTATGGTTGCATTCTCCAAGCCAATTTAATCACCATAACCCAGTTTATTTCATTTTGCTTGTTGTGTTTTGTCATTGATTAAAACTTTAGGTCATTAATCTCTGTTCAAGGATTTTTTTTTTTTTTTTTATTTGATGGATTTTATTGGAGTTTTGTCCATGTTGAATCTTCTGTTTGGTCACAGCGTTTTATCCTAATGGTATTTTCTTTGGTATTTTTTTTCTTCCATTTCAACATTATTAATAGATTTTCATTTCAGTCCCTATTTCGGCGCCAGTACAAACTGGGTAACGATTGTTAAATTAGTTTGTAGTGTGGATTCATACAGGGTAAAACTTGAGTTTTCTCAGAATTGAAATAGATAATTCCAAAATATTTTTCTTTTAATTTAACAAAGAAATATTTTTCAACTTTAAGAAAAAATTAACACACGGGTGCCAGTGATACCTATAGTGTCACATGTAATAGCTCGCTTTAACAGAGCCTCGGGCTTTAATCATGGCTCTTTTAAAACAGATCTTCCACAATACCGGATTAGTGTAACAGATAAAACTCACATTTTGTGCCAAAGCACCTCTCCCTAACTGGAAGGCATCACAGAGGATTCACCATCACATGTTCAAATCATTGAATTATAGATACAATCATGGTAGTAACACACATATTTTGCTAAATTAAGTAAGCAAATCTAATGCCATAAAAGAAAAATAGAATTAATGTATGTATAAAAACAACTCGACTTAAATTTTACAAAAAAAAATAAATTAATAAAGTGTTTAAGAGCGGCATCCAAATGGCATGACATCCATATTTTTGGAACAATGGTGAAACAACGACTAGGAAAAGTGAAAAGTGACATATAATGTTGTGTTAATTCGCTTATCAAAACGGTAATTAACTAATAAATACCGGCGAATTTATTCACAATCGGCAAGATGCGAAGGACAAAAATGTACAATTGATGGTAAACTTAAATTGATAAAGGCTATAGTGATCACACACGTGCTACAGTGCCAGATTCTTCTTCTCTTGTAATTCATACTGCCGACAAACGCTACCTTGTTGTCGCTGGACACGCACACATCAGCATACTTACACAGGCCCCAATTCCACATGTGCCGAAAATTCAGCAAGAAATTGAAAAACACATTCTCGGCCGTGCGAGCGTCCCAAATCGTGTTCTAAAGTGACAATGAACAATAGAATGATGCTGAGAGGTAGAAAATCAATAATTTTAGCCAGAGAATAACTTCTAGTTCAACATCATCGTTAAACAACGCCATAAATACTGAATCTGTATCAATGTAAAGTGAACTTTCTTATTTCAAAAATGCAGGTTGTGCTGCATTCGATTCTAATAATTATAATTATGCCATAAATAACATAAAACACTTTCATTTTCCAAAAAAGAAAAAACACATAAATTTTTGTCAACACAAATTTAAAATAAACATATTTTTATGAAAAAATTTTGAATTGAGGAATGATATTACAGGTATAATGTATGATAAATTAATTGTTTCAGCATGTATTTGTTGAAATTATTTTAAAAAAGGTTGTTTTGGAATACCATTGAAATGTAGGCTTCTCCAGTAATATTCAAAAATGTGTTACTTAGGGTATGATGTAATATCCACAAAAAATTTACTATTTTCAAAAGAATGTAATAGTTATGAAGATTAAAAAGTCTGAAAGAGATTCCACTGATTATCGATGGACTTGTCCTCTTCAAATTCATCACGTCTTTTCTTAATCTCCAGTGAAATTACGTTTTTTAGGGCCAAACTGGTCTTTGTATCCTTCAACTTTTTATAATCAAGGTAATTACGCTTTGGTTTTTTTTGTATTCTTCAAACGAACGACCATTTTAGCCACTAGAAGGTTGTGGTCTGAATTTATGTCTGCACTTGAGTACGTTTTGGCAGATGTAATGGAATTCCTGAATCGTTGGTTAATAAGGATATAATCAATTTGGTTTTTCATTACTTGATCCGATGAGTCTTCAGGGGCTTTCCATGTGTATAATCTACGTTTTGGATGCTTAAAAAATGTGTTGGTGATTATGAACTCTTGGACTTGACAGAAATCTACCAGTCCCTCTCCTCTTTTATGACGATCTCCTAGGCCAAATTTCCCAGTTACTGGACTACTATTTTCTCCAACTTTGGCATTGAAATCGCCTAGAATGATATTAACCTCCTTGTTTTTGGTGGACTTCAAAGTCGCTACTAGAGCGTTATAAAATGCTTCAATTTCTTCTTCATCATTATCAGCCGTAGGAGCGTATACTTGTATTAAATTTACATTTACTGGGCTGCAGTTTATTTGTAATAAGATAATTCTATCTGAAATTGGAGCCACGTGTCTCACTGCTTTTGCTATATCTTTTTTAATAAGAAATGCAACACCATTTCGACGTTTCAAACAGGCATCAGGAAGTCCAGAATAATGGAAGACATAATTATCTTAGTCGATTACACCTGCTGCTGGCCATCTTGATTCACTGATGCCAAGTATGTCCACATTCAAACGAGATGCCTCCATGGTGAGGTTCTTCAATTTTCCTGCTTCCAACGGGGTTCTCGTGTTCCAAGTCCCTACAGTAATGTCCTTCTTGGCGATAGCTAACCGGGGTATTCTTCGCACCTCTGCCTCATTGAAGAGGCGCCCGGGACTCGGGGCCATTGTTGATATTTGCTTCGCTTGATGGTATTCTAAGGAATGATACAGCGGTGGTTTCCCTCTTGCCTTCTGCTGGATTTTCTGTTAGGGTTTACTCCCTGAGCCGAAAGGACCCGGATTTAAGGCGCCGGATACTCGCCTGCTCGTTCTAGATTGCCGTGCGCAATCCGACAAGGACACATTGCCACGAGCGAGTTGCTGATAGTCTGCTGTTGTTAATGCAGTACAAAGCTTAACGGTATTTAAGGGTAATAAAAGCACTTTCGGCAAGTACATTCACCTCCGTTTCCCTATCAGCATCGTATGTGAATTCCGATTTAGCCTTTCTAGTCAACGTTAAGCCCGTCGAAAAGAAAGTTACCACCCTGCACGACGTGGACGTACGGAATTCATGTGGTTGTTGTTTCGTTTCTCCGCCGGTGGGACTAGCACCATATGACGGTCGAGTGACTACTTACTAGAGAAGGTGACTCTAGTTACAACAACCTGTGCCCCGCAGGGCATTGCTGGATATATAGCTTATAAATTCAAAAATATTTATGGTTTATGAATCTATGTTAAAGAATTAGAAAAAACAAATAATAAACTCGATTGGCTTTAAATTATTTCAAAATCGTCTATAAAGAATTGTGGAAAATAGCTTGCAAACTGGAATCAGAATTTTATAAATTAGATGATCTCTAAATTGAAGAAAAAGAAAATTTTTCAAACATCAGCTGAAAAATAGAATCGCAATACTCTGATAATTCTGTGCCACTCAAAGTAATTTTATGTTTTAGTAGAATTGAAATTTATATTCAACTACAAGATTTAAATAAACAGATCGGTATGAAAACTAGAAAATAAAATACTGTAATTTACAGATTATAAAAAATAGGCAAGTTAAATTAGAAGTTAGTTTTTTCTATGTTTTTTTTTTTTTATATTTCCAAATTTTTCATGTAATTATTTATATAAGATTAGTTAGTATACTATGAATCCTTTGATCAAAATGTACCATTTTTTAAAGTATTTATAAACCAACAAATAAATTTACTTTCAGACATAAACTATGATGTAGCATTTGTTAGATTTTATTAATGTATAATATATAAGTTAGTAGTTGAGTTAATAATTTCTGTTTCTAGGCCTTTTGAATCATTCACGTTAGTGTAAGAAATATCAAATGATTATAAATAATATTAATATTGTTAGTTTACAATAGTGATGTTGTTATCGGTTATTTTATAATAACCGGTTATTTGAATCTGGTTATTTTTGAATAACCGTTATTTTAACTGGTTACTGGTTATTTCTAATATCTGATATTCGATTCAGTTAGAACTATTAGATTAACTGAATAAACTAGTTACTGATAGTGCAATTTAGGTAAATTATAAATCTGTGCACTACAGTGACGCCAGTAGAGATGTAAAAATGGAGATTCAAATTTATTTAGTTTCTTTTTTTTTTTTTTTTTTATGTTTAAAGGAAACACTTACAGTAAATGGGATTTAATATTTATATTTAAACTAACTGACCCGGCGAACTTCGTACCGCTTCAACATCAATAAATGTTGTGTTAACTTATTAGTTGAATTAAATTCAGTTTTTTACTAAGAAAATTAATACTCAAAATTAATTAAGTTTAATAAATGTACAATATTTGTGAATGTAGTTTTAAAACATTTTAAATAAATTTGCGATTGCTTTATTTTAAGTAAACATTTGAAAAACATCTAAATTTTAAAACGTTTTAACTAATTTTGCGCTGAATTAAAATTAGAATTTCTAGAACAAAATCATGCTTTTTGTAATCTAAGTTAGAATAGAGTTCTGTATTGCTAACAATGTTACAAATTTATAATGATGCATTATCTAACAAATAATTTTTGAAACACTTTGCATGTTTGCTGGAGTTTATTTAAAATTTGTGAATGTATCTAAATACATTTTTTTTTTTTTTAAATCGTAACTACAGTAAAATTACGTCAAGGAAATTGTAAATATTTGTGTTAAAGTTGAAGATGTTTATACTGAATAAGTTTTTAAACATTTGCGCGACCGCTGTATTTTATTTAAAATTTGAAAATGTATGTAAATACACTTTAAAGAATTGTAACTAAAGTATAATTATGTAGAGAAAATTGTAAAAGATATTTGGTAAATCATGTTTGTAACATACAAACAAGTTTTTAAACACTTGGCATGTTTGCCATATTTTATTTAAAATTTTGTGAGACCAAACAATTTTGACTAAAAAAGAAAAAATAATTTCGGAAATTGGATCGTCACACAAAAAATCTTTATAACACTATAATCATTGTGATGAATCCAGTGGGAAGATGCCAGAATGCGATCGAATGGCTGGAATAGGAGGGTTAAAGATCAAAATGGAGAAATTCGGCGTTCGAGGCTATTTTATTTCAATTTCATTATCTATGCTGTCATATGAGGTATTCCAAAAAATTTTAATAAGATATTTAAGAAATTATGGCAATATATTTATTTACACTTAATTTGTATTACTATAAATCTTATTATTAAAAAAAAAAAAAAAAAAAAGAAAAAAGAAACAAAACAAAAGGAATGTTCAGAGTAGAAGCAAGAAAGTTGGGTGATAAGACTAGTCTTTTATAGTAGACAAGGAGGAGACCAGATTCACTATTCAGACTGACAGCAGGACTAGAATAAATGCGTCCATGGCGATGCAGAAATCAGAGTTTACTGTAGATTTAAATTTATGCAAATATTTACTAAAATGAGATAAAAAAAAACAGATACTATTCTAAAAAACATGAATAAAGAATAAATGGAAATAATAAAAAACTTGAATATAAAAAAAATTACAATAGATATTTGAAATTTCTATAAAACAAATCAAAAGCATAATAAAAAAAAACAAAAAACTATCCTATATTTTACTAAATACATTTAAAAATAATAATTTCTCCACAGATTTAGGAGACAGTCTTGTTCTCCTGTCAGATACTATTAGACCTGCCTTTGAAAACAACCTTTCACAAGGCACAGAGGAACCTACAGCACTTAATTTTTCTTGGGCAATACAACTCAAATAAGGAAAATTGTATTTGTTTTCTTGCCACCAGTTTAAAGGATCTTTTTCGTTATCTAAGATTTCTTGTTCTTGATACCTCTGTATTTCAATAAGTGCTCGTGAAGTAGATGTACCCTTACATTTATTTTGATGGGAAGATACATTTTGCTTCAGGTGCCCCCATATAGACAATTCATCGCCTTCATTTGTACCAATTTCTTGATGGAGTTTTATATTTTGATCTTTTTCATCTTGCTCTTTACTGATTATTTCAATAAGCATCTTTTTTACTGATTGCTTAGCTTTCTCAGCTGCAACTGTTGAGCTAAATGCAGCCATTTTGAAACGTGGATCTAACAAAGTTGCTGAAGACAAAGTTGAGCTATATTCGATGTTTTCAAATTCATTTGATATGGTTTTAATTATATGTTCTAATATAGATTCTATACAAGAATTATAATTTTTTTTTTTTTTAGTATACTGTAAACCCTAATGGTGCCGTTTATTAATGGTATAATACAAGAAGCAGAACAATATTTTTCCCCACTAACAACTTTTGTAACACTTTCAAGCGGTTGAAGTATTTTGCAAAGTTCATTAATTATTTTCCATTCATTATTATGTAACAATGGAAGATTATAGTCTATGACAGCTATTGTACCCTTGATAGCTTTTTCTAATTTTATAAACCTTTGTAACATATAAAAAGTGGAATTCCACCTGGTTGCAACATCCTGAATTAGTTTTAACACCTCACAACCTTCATTCTCTTGATATTTTAATAATTTGGTATTCGATACAGGGCTGCGTTTGAAGTGTGATACAATATTTCGCACTTTTTCTAATATTGGACCAATCTCAGTGCCTGAACTTAAGCTGCTTCTTGCTATTAAATTAATTGAATGAGCCATGCAACCAAAATGTTTCCATCTCAACTGTTCTGTAATTGCATTTATCATGTTTGGAGCATTATCTGTAACTGTCAGTATTACCTTATCTGTAACTTTCCAATCATCAGTTACTTCTCTAATTTTATTAGCAAGATTTATTGCTGTATGACGATCTTCGAAAACTGTACATTTTAACAAAACAGAATTCATTCTAAATTCGGAATTAAGAAAATGGGCTGTTATTGCAATATAACTTTCATTATTTTTTGATGTCCAACAGTCAGTTGTCAAACATTTTTTTTGCATTTTCTAACACTTGTTTACATTTGTTAACAGCTTCTTCATACTTTGCAGTAATTAATGTATTTGTTATATAAGTTCTGTGGGGTAATTTATATGAAGGGTTTAATGATTTCACAAAGTCTTTAAAACCTTCATCTTCTACAATACTAAATGGTTGCAGGTCAATATAAAATAATTTTAACAGATTATCATCTATTTCTTTCTTATTGAGGGTATTTATTTTTTTTGGTAAAAATGATGTTAAACTACTTTGTACTTTTGGAGAGGTTAAACATATAGGATCATCGATTTCATTTTCATTTTCATTTTTCTTCTTATCATCTTTATATCTTTCAGATCCAATTGAAACTGTTGAGTGCACAGATGTTACATGCTTTCTTAAATTGGAATTAGTTGATTTATAAGATAACAGTTTTTTGCACATGTTACATCTGGCAATAAATTGTTCCTCTGTTGGTGTGAAAAAAGACCACAAATCACTTCTTTTGAGTCTTTTATACGATTGTTCCATAATAAACACCTATCATGAAAAAGTACATGAAAACTATATTTTGTTCATTAAACCTATTGAAAGGAGTAGGTAATATTATAAATAGATCCAAACATTATTCTCTTTAATTTAAAAAATATAATTTTTAAAAATTGAATAAAAAAAATTTTAGATTGTTAAAAATTTATCACAAACAATTTTTATTATAATAGTACAAAATATAACAATCCGGGCTGTATCCCAGGGGGGTTTTCCAAGTGAAACTCTTCCCCTTGAAATGTCTACGAAATAATAACTGCTTGAATTAAATGGACCGAAATTTATAATAAATTTATTTCTTTTCAATGTTTAACAAAAGAAAAGAAAATTAAAATTTTTATGAATTCTATGGAAACGACTATTTTTTATTTGTTTTTATTATAGTGTTCAAATATTGCATATACAATAATTGACTACAAGGCTTTACTGTACCATTTATAAATAAACATATTTTATAACACACACACACACATATATATATATATATATATATAAATAAATGTATGTATGTATGTATAATTATAAAAATATTTTCGCCCTCCCACAAAATTTTGGTCTAAATATGGCCCTAATAACAATCATACCTAATAGTGAAAACTATATCAAAAATCAATTTAAAATATTAAGAACAACTAGGTTAAATTAAATTCAATTAATAAATTATTCCATAATGTTTTCATTTATTGTACTTTTAAACAAAGTTAACACTTATAATGTATTTTCAATCAAGCAATATTTCATATAAAATTAGATTTTGGTTCATATTTTACATTAAAATCATAATTTTAGGATCAGTTTATACATAAAAGCATATTGTTTTTTAGATTTAGTAACTTAAAATTTACCTTAATTAAATAACTTATAAATATAAGAAAACAATTTAGTACAATACAACTTAATTACTAACAATTTCTAATTATAACACAACAGATGTAAACATTTCAAATACTACCAAAATATTGAATACGATTTAAAGTTACAATAACCGAAATATCCAGAATAACCAGAATAACCAGAATAACCAGAATAACCAAAATAACCAAAATAACCAAAATAACCAAAATAACCAAAATAACCAAAATAACCCAAATAACCCAAATAACCAAAATAACCAAAATAACCAAAATAACCAAAATAACCAAAATAACCAAAATAACCAAAATAACCAGTAACCAGTTCAGCTGAAAGTGATATCGATACGATCTGGTTATTTTGTAGTAACCAGTTATTTATAACCGTTATCGATATATCGTGCATCACTAGTTTACAAATACATATTACTTAAATATTCTATTAATTACAAAAAGAGGGCTATTTGAAATTTTTAAATAAAAGTAATAAATTTACTGTGTACCAAAATTATTAATAAAATTATCTTTAAAAAGGAAATGGCGCGTTTCCTTTGAAATTAAGTTTATTTACCTCATATATAATGTCGTTTGTACGAATGAGACAGCTAGAGACCTGCACAATAGCATACCATTGTTACTGTATCTTCTCAACAACATCTTTCACATAACAATTTCATGTAATGAAGAAAGATTTTCCAGACTGTTATTTTAAACAATGTTTCTTTGTAACATAGAATTCATAGTGACAAAATACACAACTTTTTACTTTTTCTGCAACGAACAATATTGCAATCAATTTTGTGAAATAGGTAACAATTTATCTTCATTAATTACTATTTTATTTTTTTTTTTAAATATTGTCTCATTGAGAATTACACAATTTTTTAGGATTAATAATAACAGAACTTTCAGATCAGTTTTTCTTAAACTATTTTTAAAATTTTCAAGTTCTGCATGATTGTAATCTATATATATATATATATATAAAAATGAATGTATGTATGACTGTATGTCCTCTACGAACTCCAAAACTATCCATCTGATTTTTATGAAATTTGGGCAGTTTAATTATAGGGTTGGGGGAACAATGTAGACAACTTCAAAGTCAAAAAAATAAATAAATAAATTATAAAATTAATAAAAATTGATCGAAAATGCGGCCAACTAGTGCCAAAACACCAATTACCATCATTCTCGACAGATGGTGCCATAGTAAAGAAATTATTCCAGTATGCGTTATTTAGATCACGGTCGGGAATTCTGTTGTTCGTCAAGTTTCAACGGGCTCCTTTAATAGTATTGTATGTATAAAAATCAATTGCGCATGTATAAAATATCATAACTTGAGAATGGCTTGACCGATTTGACTGTCTTTTTGTTTTTTGTTTTGTTCGTAATTGTCAGGACAAGGTTTGTATGAAAGAAAATTTTAGAACAATTCATCGAAGAAGTCGGAACATTAAAAGAACTTGGCAAAAATGGCGTCACGATGTGACGCTCAGTTTGTCAGTTCTGTTGTCAGATGATTTCATAACAACAACAAATTCCGCATTGAATATTGTTTTTTTTTTTGCGAAAAAGAATTAAACTAAAAACGATAGTTCAGTGTGTTATTGGTGGTGTTCATATCATTAGTGCATTCAAAACCATAAAATTCATCAATTAAAATTTAAATAAAATGATGACTATGGTAAATGATAAACTCTAAATAACATTTTATTAATTTCTGGTGTAAGTGAAATAAATAATTTATGGTCCGTTACTTTTCTTTTTGCATTACTGAACACATCAGAATTCCATGACATGATCTACACAAACAAGTCGCACTTATAGCCTAGAGAGTTTAAAAAAAAGGTACGTTTTCTATTATATTTTACAGAGAAATAAAAAATCCTGCAACGGAATTTTTAATATTTGTTACGGGGAATGTTATTCACACCCAAATTCGAAATCCTTATGCAACTACAGTAATGCGACGGTGCGCTACAATTGATGAAAACGGATCCGGTACTAATGGATATAATTAGAAAACGAAAAACAAATTTTTTTGCACATTTTATCAGAGGGCCAACATTTCACATTCTGTAAACAATAATAATGGGAGCGGTCGAAGGGAAAAGGGGACGAGGAAGAAGTATTTTTTGACTCTAAAATATTAGGACATGAACTGGAGTTACAAAAGTAGGAGAATCATTCCAGGTCGCAATAAGTCAAGACAAATTTCGTCAAATGGTGGAGTCCATGAAAAGTGGTTAAGCTACATCCGAATCGGGTTGCATGAAGAAGAAGACGAAATGTATCTTTCTTTATACCGCCATCGTAAACAACCCGTTTTCTCTTATTTTATGAGCCAGGATATTTCATTTTTCGATTTTTAATACCTTCGAATAGTTTTCGTTGTTCTCATACCACTGGCGCATTTATTACATGTTCGGTCTATGATGTTTAGAGTAGTCTCTGGAAACGCCAGAGCTACTCTTCTTTCGTAATCTGCACTCATGGTCCACGCTTATTTTTTTCGCCGCCCATTCGTTACTTGTATATTATCCGTTCATATTCGTGGTTTAATGTGTGTTCCGTATTTTCGCAATGTTTGGTTATGTTCTCATAAGGCAGTATCATGATTATTATTGTATCTTAAATTTTTAACACCTACTCGACGTTTTAAAAATTATTCAGGTTAGAAAATGATAAGTTATTACTTTTCTAGGGAAATTAAAAAGAAAAAAAGAGTAAGGATATCAGATACAAAATTTACTTAGCACAGCAAAAATTTGAAGGTTGAGCCTGAGTATTTCTAATCATTCTTCTACCATTGCAACTTAGAACTAAATTATTATTATCTTGGGACATTGTGTCTGTTTATTTCATAAATTACATAAATGTAAAATCTGTGTAGTAATCAGAATTTTGCCCAGTTCATGAAATAAATTGAAATCATTTTGTATTTTTCATTAATTATATAAACATTTCACAAATATTGCACAGTTCATAAAGTAAACAAAATGTTACATTTTATGAATGTAACAAATGACTAAATTTTAAATATTTTATCTTTTTTGTCATCAATATCTGTCATCATACAAAATAAGATTTAATCTCAAACATTGGTGTTAAAAGCCGCATTTAAACTGATATCTTAATTAAATCATGTAATTACAAAATTTGTTATTTTTATTTTATGAATGCACTTCTATTAAATCTATTAAATGTTACAATATTTTTAAATGCATTTTTGCATTCATTAAAATAACAAAAAACCTTATCATTAGCAGTAGGAAAATTTAATTGCTGATCATCTATGTATGTCCATCTTGTGTTTAGTTTGTAGATATTTCTAATAATTGGTTTATCTAAGAAATTCGTTTTCATAATTAATTGCACATAATATTTATTATTTGAGATTTTGTATTAAATATGTTTTTGTATAATTTATAATTTCGTAGCTCACTTATTTGTAAAAGTAGCTTCATAATAGTGGAATATATAAGGTTTTTTTAAAAAAAAAATGAATGTATAAAAAAAAAATGAATCACATTAACATTAATATTTTATTTTGAAAATTTAAATTTAAAATGAATAACATTTATAATAAACTGTGAACAACTGAATATCTGATAATTACTACATATTAATTTTACATCACTTGTTTTGTGATTTTTCATTTTGTTTTGCCATGTTTTATGAAATGAACTTTTTATGTAATAAATATTTGATGAAAAGAAAATACAGCATAAAACGTCATATTTTGAAAAACTATTTGACAGATGTTGCTAAATGTAAATATAATATAGGTAATATGTTTAATACGCACTACTAAATTTTTACTCCAGAAAAATGTAACTGACCCCATCGCATTGAAATTTAACATAAGGAAGTGTGCAGAACATTTACAATAGGTATTTTGTGATTGGCTCATACGCACACTGGCCAAGATCAGGTCGTCCACAAGCTACAGATGCGCGTCAAAGAATCTCGCGGCAGGCTCTGTGTGAATCATTCTCAACATTTTCAATACTTGCTAGACAAGTTAACACAACTCATGCAGAGCGAATATCTTCTTGGATGGTTCAACAGCGTTTCGAGGAACAATATTTGGGCAGTTATAAGTCAGTGACAGGGCCGTTCCTCGCAAAACGGCAGAGAAAAGTGCGACTATAATCTGTACGTAACAACTTAAACTGGACATTTTCCTTGACTATATGGTACCATTTGTGCCGTTTGTAGGAGCTAGTTTCCTACCGCAGCAGGATAACACACGGCTTTACTCTGCTCAAACCACTAGAGAATTCCTTGAGGAGGCCGATATCTCCACTATGGTCTGGCAGCTTGCAGCCCGGATCTTAGTCCAATCAAATATATCTGTAATCCCAACAACCACCCGTATCCTTGCTGGGTGAGCTAGATCCAGCTTTAGTAGACATATGGAATAATATTCCTCAGGAGAATATCCAGAAAGTTATCAACAGCATGCCACGACGTTGTGCTGTTGTTATTTGAGTATATGGAGTGGCAATACACGTTATTAGTTATTGGTTTAATCTTTTTTTTACGTTTTTCCTGTATTTGCCGATTTTTGTTTTTTTTTACTTTTTTGTGTGTATTTTGTTCCATTTGTTCTCATTAATTAATCGCAAATATTAATTGTTTGTAGCGTCTTCTTCTTAAGAGTGCCTTACTCAGTCCCTGAGCGTTGACAATCACTATCATTACAGCGTTTTCTTCTCCGCTTTTCTAATTAATTCATTGAAATTCTTGAGTCCAGTCCAGTTCTTAATATTGTCCAATCAATTACATTTTTCCACCTTGTCTCTTGCTTGATGCTTTGGTAAGTCTTTCCATTTGTTATTGGCTTTCGGGTTGTCCTCCCCCTTTTTTACTTCAAATTTGGCGCAAACCGATGGGACTTATTGCTTTTTGTGTGTTCCTATACTAGGTGTGTAAATATTTTTGTCGTGCAGTTGTCATTTTTATTAATGTTTATACGGGGGGTAATTCATTTATGTAAATTATTAATATATAAATCAAAATGATGGAAATTATTAATAGTGTATGAATGTTAGTGAAAAATGTATTGTTATTTATAAAATAAATATACGAAGAAAATTTTCAAAATCCCTCCTTTTTAAAATTTTGGGCACGGCCCTGGGTAAAATGTATTTTTTTCGACTGTCCATTGTAGTGAATCTCTTGAACAGAAAAGTTCTAGTTTTTGATTAAAGTAGCGAATTATTTTTGGCTTTTTGTAATAATTTAATATTATCTCTTCACTCTTAGGTTAGTATTGTAAAAGAATTTAAATTATTTTACTCGTTTTAGTCCATTTTACATATAAAACATCTGTGTTTAGTTTTTTGAACTATAATTTTATTATACTAACTCGACGTATTTAAACGGCAGTTTACACCGATAGATAGCGCTCAATAAAACGACTTTATACGTTTGTTAGATTTTAAAACTATTAGAATAAAACTACTGTTTTTGTCTAATAAAGCGGTAATATTTTATAATTTTTTTTTTCTTTATTTTTATTCAGTTATACCGTTCAAGTCAATATATGCTGTGATTCTTACTATTCTTTTTTACTTATATTATTACTTATTAGTCCAAAATCACATTTGAAAAAAAAAAAAATGGCAAAAAAGATTAACTTTTCATTAAAAAGTAAAAAATAAAATGTATATTTTTTTTCTACATATGGAATATTTACTTGAGAAAAAACAACAAACAATTTTCAACGAATAACTCTAACTAAACTAAACAAATAATTTAAAAAAAATGTATCATTTAAACGCCCTAAAAAATAAAAATAATTTTATTTGATAATTTAAAAAGAATTTTACACATATGCTAAACATCGTTTGCTTTTATATTACAGTTTACCGGTTTTTAAATTATCATTCAAATAAAATTATTTTTTATTTTATAGATTACTCAAAAGAAATACATTTCTTTAAGAATATTTGTTTAGTTTAGTTATAATTTATTATTAAAAATTAAGACCTGTTTTTTAGTAAGTAAATTAATACTGTAAACATTAAATAAAGGTGTTTATTTAGAAAAAAAATTATTTCTTTTATTGTACTTTTGCGTACGTGTTTTCGAAAGGTGTGTATTATTTCCCTTAAAGTTAAACTGATATTTCATTTAAAGTAAAAAGTACTCCGTGTTAAATTAAAAAAATGTTTCGTACAAATTAAAAAAATTTGTAAATTAAATAAATTAAAAAGATAAAGTTTATGCAATAACATTAGTTGCAACCTGCTGTTAACGGAATATACCTTGGGCATATACGAATTACACATTCATATCTGCTGAATGGCCTGCCACCGCCATTATGTGACATTTGCCACGCACCGCTAACAGTCCATCACATTATTCTAACCTGCCGGAAGTATAACCATCATCGCGACAATCAACTGAGTAAAGATATTCTCAATCCTTCAAGCTCTTACACATTTTATATAATTAAAACAAAAATTATTAATAATATTTAAGTGATTTTAAATCGAGTAATAGCCACATAGGCATTAACTACTCGTAAAATAAAACAAAATAATACTTAATAAAAAATAAAAACCTTTGGATACATAATTAAATTTTCATTAAAATTTATTTTCTAGTTCTTGCTTAATACGCAAAATGAACAGGTAACAATATTGCTACAATTCCGTGAGGAAATTATTTACCAAAGAATAAAAACCAATTATATTTTAGTATTTGATTGATTGAAATTAACTGTGAAGTTAATGTAAGTAAATACGTGAACGTTAATTAGATTTACACAGGGGTGGATCTACTTAGGGGCTTTTGGGCTGCAGCCCAGAGCCCCCAGCCCCCATTGAAAACAATAGATGATCGATATTGTAAAGTAAAAAAAATAATATCTAAAATTAAAATTCAGAGATATATTTAACTCTAATTTTTCAAAATTATTTTTACGTAGTATATATCATCCTGCTTCAGAATCTACTTTAAAAGATTGACATTTAACCTAACTGTGATAAAACATTTTTCAAAATCAATATAGTACATATTACATATATATATATATATATATATATATATATATATATTAGGTAAGTAAAAAGAATTATGAATCATGATTTTTTTGTTTTTATTTTAAATTTTCAATACTAAATGAACTCTTTAATCGTTTTTTTTTTTTATTTTCAGAAAACTATCAAGTTCTTTGTTTATTTTCAGAAAATTATCAAAGTTCTTATTTTACAATATGTCTGCTAGAAAATATAAAAGTGGAGCTGAAAAACGAAAGTTACAGTTAGATCGAGATAAAGAAAGAAATAAATGTGTAAAAACTGAAACTTTTTTAAAATTAGAACATAAAAATGAGAATGAAATAACTACAAATCCATTAACAAGCGAGAAGAAAAGGGTCTTATCCGAATAAGATCTAACCGAAGGGAGCAGAAAATTGCAAAACCAGGAAAAAAATACAAGTGATAAAAATGTGCAAGATCTTGACTACCAGCAGCAACCTTCTGTGAACGATATCGGTGTTCAGCACGAGAACGGTAATACCGAGGCGGAAAGAAATTTAGAAAATATTAAGTTTGAGTTTGAGAAATATGTTGACGTGGGCTTGTGGCCAGTATTACTAAATAATGATTTTATTAATGACATCCTCTACATGAAATGACTGACTTTCAAAATAAAGATCCGAAAAATAAATATTCAGCTTCGATAAAAAAATACAAAGAACAAAATAGATCATTTTCAGATAGTTATTTCATTAAGAAAATGAAAAATGGCCAATTACTGGAAAGATCTTGGTTATGTTATTCAATTAGGATTGGTACTGCTTTTTTTTTTGGCTTGCAAACTTTTTTCTAAAACTCTTTCTCAATACACAACCGGATTTTCTGATTGGAAACACATAGGAACTTGTTTAGAAAATCACGAAAATTCTAATGAACACATAAGAATTCAATGTTAGTGTGGTCGACACGAAAAGAAAATAAGCGTGTTTTAGACAAGCAGCTGCAGGAGTAATTAAGGAAAGAAAGAGAATATTATTAAAATGTCGTAAAATTTTTGAGTACAAGAAGGGGCTTAGTATTTAGAGGTTCCGAGGAAGTATTTGGTTCTCCACATAATGGTAATTTTATGGGTACTCTGGAGCTATTGGCAGAGTTTGACCCATTCATTCGTGAACATATTGAACAACGAGAGCTGCGACCATAATATCGTACTTATCAAAAACCGTATATTATGAGGAAGTAATTGAGATTATAGGCAAACAGATAATTAAACAAATTATAACTGAAATAAATAACGATGATAGAAAGTATTATTCAATTGTGATGGACTCAAACCCAGATCTGTCTCACAATGATCAACTTACTATTGTATTACGATACTGTTTTCGGGGAAAAGTGTATGAAAGATTTGTATCGTTCATTACAATTAGTAGTCATATTGGCTTACATTTATTTAATATTCTACAAGACTTTTTGGAAACAAATGGACTACTACTGGATAGTTGTAGGAGGCAGTCTTATAACAACTCTGCTAATGTACAGACACTATTAAAAAAAAATAAAATAAATCCGCGGATTATGTGCCGTGTGTTGCGCATTCCCTTAACCTAGTTGGTGAAGAATCTGTTAAGGTTGCAATCGGAATTGTGATCTTTTTTGGAGTAGTGCAAAAAATATACGCTTTCTTTTCTGCTTCGACCCATCATAGGTGGGAACTGTTAAATCGTGAAACAAAACTAAAATTTACGTTCAAAAATTCCAGATGGTCTTGTCACTATGATGCTGTCAAAACTTTAAAAAATAATTATGATGACATTATGAAAATTTTCAAAAGTTTCAACGAAAATGAGGACGAGAAAGTTGATTCCCGAAAAAAGGCACGGAATTTATTTAATAAATTGGCGAAACTCGATACTGAAATTTTGATTATTTTTTGGAAAGAAATTTTGGAGAGATTTAATTTAGTTAATAAAAAAATACAGAGCTCTGGTTTAGATATTTGTGAAGATAAGAAGTTAATTGTGTCATTAAAAGAGTTTGAGAACAACATACGACATCAATCAGATCAGAAGCTAAAGGAATACGAAGAAAAAGCTAAAAAATTAAGTACTAGTGTGGGAACGGAGTACGGTAACATAAACCAGAGACGCATTACTTCAAAATTTTCAGATAAGTCTACAGATAAAGTCTCAGTATACGGCGCAGAAAATTTTAAAAGAGACACGCTAAACGTTGCGTTGGATAAGCTGATTATGGATTTAAATAAAAGAGTCCATGAGACATATAGCAAACAATTCAAATTCTTAATGGGGATTTGCAAGACAAAAATATGGAAAACATAGATCTAGTTTACGTAATGTCACTGATTATTATCCAGATGACGTAGACGAACATTTAATGAGTGCATTCACATTCAGTTAAAATCATATTTACTACAGTCTAAGCCAGAGTCTTACACCTCTTGCAGTGACATTTTTATGCTAATTTATGAAAAGAAACTTGTTGATGTTTTTTCCCAAATTGCTATACCATCTTAAAGATTTTTTTTTAATGTTGCCAATCACAAGTTATGAACCGGAGCACTTTTTCTCCAGGATGTCGTATATAGAAATCAAATATAGGACAACAATGATGTCGAATTATCGACTAAATCATTTATCAGTTCTTTCCATAAATTGTGATTTAACAAAGGACTTACAATGTAATGAACAAATAAAGGAATTTGCAGCACAAAAATGCAGAAAGGTTGCTTTATAATTTCTATTGCATAACTACACATAACCTGTCAGTTTCTTTTGCAATAATGTCGTACAGTTACTGTTTAAATAAACACTAAGTCATATTGAATAAATAAAATATTTTATTGTCCAATTTTTTTCCTATACCGTATACTGACATCACTACAGAAAACAGTTTTTTGATAGAATGGCAATTAGTTGAGTAATTAGGTAGGCCCCTAAGTAGCATTAGCCCAGGGCCCCACAAATTCACGATCCGCCCCTGGATTTACGTACAAGTGTTAAACTAGTAAAATAAGGAAATAATTGAATTTGAAATACATTTAATACATGATTTAGTTAGTTACAACTAAAATGAATCTACTCTCCATGCTTCTCCATCAACATCAGTTTCTGTGTCACGTAATGAAATGTTACAGTATCATCTGTGTTGCCATCTTCATCATTAGAAATGTCACCATCGGACAAAAGTAATAATTATTTCACGGCAGGTACGTTTCCTCCTTAATTAAACTAACAGTTACCAAATAACATTCAAATTTTTTACTAATTTTATAAGTAGCAGTATGAATTAAGCAAAAGCTCTTTCGAAATTCGTTTTTCTGCGGAAAGAACGAGCAATCGTATTTAAAATCGCGAAAAGAAATAACACGGAGATTACATATTGTTGTACTCTGCCGCTGTTACTCAGTTTTATTTTTGTTATATAGGAAAAAGATCCGTCCAGTCTACGACTAGTGTCGGAAACAACATAGAATACCATCGAATTTAAAGGATTTTGTGCTTAACCAATTATTTCAGTTTCTAAAAATTCTTCTAATTTGTTAAAGTTGTTATAATTTTGCTAATCCTTGTTAATTTCTCTTTATTTTCCGTTTTTTCCTTCCTATCAACTTTCATAATTTTGTAATTCCTTGCCGTGTCTTTAGCCTAAGTTGCTGTATACGACACGTAAAATAAATAGAATAAATAAAGACAAGGACGCAATTTTGATAAAATAAATATTGAATAAAGTCGGACTAAGGTAGGAACCTTACGGTAGTCCACGATAGATTAGTCTAGTGGCATCCTGAATGGGAACGGAAGGAGTGATCGTTCGGCAGAGGAAAAGATTAATAAGAAGGGTAGAAAAATGAGCCAGAATGTCTAAGGAAAGCATGAAATTAAAAAGAGTCGGCAGATGGACATTGTCGAAGGCTGCCCGAGATATTAAGAAAGGAAGTAATAAGAAATTTTTTGTTGATGAATGACTTGTAAACATCTGCTAGAGCGTTGTTTTAATGTATTTCGCACAATAATAAATTAAGAAACCCTTCCTTGTTCACATCAAATACACTGCTGATAAGCCGTATTAGTAGTTACAAATATCACAGCCCCCTAACAGCACCAGGCGTCTTTCAGTCAACGGCCGTATCCGTATACATTCCGTCCCTATCGCGATCACTTATTTCGATTGTGAGTATGTATATTCCTCCCGATATGTCCATATCCACCCACCAGCTTAGCACTTTCTGCACCAGCGTACCCAATCCTGCCATGTTTTTTGGGGATTTTAACAGCCATTCTGCCCATTGGGGATCCAATACCCATAATTCAAGAGGAAACGTTCTCTCCAAATTCATATTAAATAGCTCGCTCCTGCTGCTCAAACTCCCTACACCCACTCACCTCGATGCTTCCTCCGGTTCATTCTCGACTATTGACCTTGCTCTTATATCTCCCTCATTCTATCCTAAAGTTGAATCCACTGTTTTTTTTTTTTTTTTTGTTTTTTTTTTTGGGCTTGTCAACCAGGGACCTTTACCCAGAAACAATTAGAATAGGAAGGATCTTCCAGATACCTTTTCTAGCGACCATTTTCCCATCCTTATAACTTTTACTCCCAACACCAATGTAACCCCTCATCCGCCATCCCCAAAATTCAATCTTCAAAAAGCAAACTGGGGTATTTTCACTTCCCTCCTCGAAACCATGCCTCTTCCTTCTCCCTCAGTGCAAGAAAATATTACAATTTTCACAGAAAAATTAACTTCTGCTGCCAATGTATCTATCCCCAAATCCCGACCCTTTTTACTTCCACGCTACATTCCTTGGTGGTGCATCGAAGTTCGTTTAGCAATCACCGCAAGGAAAAAAGCCCTCCGAAGATACAAATCCATCCACCTACCCTCTGATCTCATTACTTTCAGGAAAGCCCGTGCTGCTGCACGAGATGTAATCCGCCGAAAGAAACAGGAGGCATGGACAGCCTTTATCTCTACCATAACACAAAGCACATGCAACCGAACAATTTGGCGTAAAATTAAATTAATAAACGGCATCCCTACCATCACACCTATCATAATTAACAATAATCCAATAATTGAACCTTCTGTGGTGGCAAATGTGTTTGCCACACACTTCAGCCATGAATCGTCGTCCTCAGTTTACTCACAAAATTTTCTGACGCACAAATCTAACGAAGAAAAAACTAAGATAACTTTTAATATTAATAACACGGATGTATACAATAGCCCTATTACATTAAGCGAGCTTAATTATCAGATAAAATTCCACTCTAAAAACTCAGCCCCCGGTACCGACGGAATTCATTCATTGATGTTAAAGCACTTACCACCACCTGCTCTTTCATATCTTCTAGCAAATCTGTAGCCAAATCTGGGCTCAAGGCTCCATACCGCTATCCTGGAAAGAAGCTATCATAGTCCCTATCCTCAAACGCGGCAAGGATCCCACCCTCCTCTCAAGCTACAGGCCAATTTCTTTGATTTCGGTACTGGCTAAAATGTTGGAAAAAGTGATCAACAGAAGACTGTCGTGGGTCTTAGAAACCCGTGGACTCCTCTCCTCGTGCCAGTCTGGCGGGCGGAAAAAAAGATCGATGCTAGAGCATTTATCCAGTTTGCACAACGAAGTCAAAGCAGCTTTCGCTAACAGAGAGCACACCTACTCAATTTCCTTTGACATTGAGAAGGCGCATGATCGGGTCTGGCGCCTGGGATTACTCCAGAAGATTATTAAGAACAATATAACAGGGAACATGTTTGCGTACTTAAAAGATTTTCTCCATAACAGATCTATCCGGGTAAGAATAATTAATTCCCTTTCATGTCCGAAATTCCCAGAAAACGGACTCCCTCAGGGCTCGGCCCTAAGCGTGACCCTTTTTAATTTATATATCAACGACATCGTGGATCACATCCCCCCTCCGGTAATTGCCCGCCTTTTTGTTGATGACCTGAACATTTCCCTAACATCATCGAATCCTTCCTATGACCAACACACCTTGCAAAAAGTGTTAAAAAACTTAGAAGAATGGTCTAGCCTGAATGGGCTCTCCTTCTCTCCATCTAAAATTAAATGTATTGACTTTAATAGGAAAAATAAAATTACTTCTCCACCAACTCTTTTTTTAGATAACTCTCTTATCACATACTCCAGTACAGCAACTTTCCTCGGGATCATTTTCGATAGCAAATTATCCTGGCGGCCTCACCTGCAATCTCTTAAAAAGAAGTGCAGCAAATATATCACTACATTAAAATATCTATCCCACAAAAACCATAACTCTCCCCCCAAGCTTCTGCTAACACTTTTCCACTCCCTTATCCTTAGCCGTCTCTCCTACGGATGCTCATTGTATTCTACCGCCTCCCCAACCCTTCTCAAAATGTTGAACCCACTACAAAATTCTTCTCTTCGATTAATACTAGGTGCGTACCATACGTCCCCCATGCACAGCCTCCAATCCTTATTGGGTTCTCCACCCTTACACTTTCAAAGATCCTTACACTTCTTCCGCGATTCTTTAAGAGTCTTCCTTCTTGGACTTTGTGATCCTTACCCCACACCTCTTAATGGCGCGCTCCCCCGTCTAACAAAAATCCTATTAGACTCCAACATCGACATCCAACACTTCAAAAACCTCAATACACCACCTCCTCTTCCACCCTGGGCTACCCTACCAGCTGAAATCGATTATTCCCTTGTACATTTCTCCAGGGGAAAAATCTCCTCCTCCCTCCTCAGCACCAGAATCTTCGCAACCCTTAAAAAATATTCAAATCACCAAGCCTACTTCACTGACGGCGCGAAATCATGCCCTGTTTCCGAATCGTCTCCTACTGCTTGTTCCTTTCACTCTAACCTAGTTTCGTCGTCCGCCCGCCTCCATGACCGCTGTTCCGTTCTCGATGCCGAACTTTATGCCATTTTCCTAGCCCTCGAATCCACAATTAAATCCCCTCCACCAAACAGTCGCATTTTGATTGTATCTGATTCACTAGCAGCTTTGGAGTCCCTTCCCCAACAATCCCCATCGAATTACATAACCAACTCTGTACAATCCCTAATCCTAAAATTAAGATCATCCTCCCACCAAATTACTTTCTTGTGGGTGCCAAGCCACACCGGACTTAGGGATGATTACTTAGCTGACATCGCTGCTAAGTCAACACTGTCGTGCCCCATGCCCTGTTCCCCTCCTCTTCCCGCCGACATAGTAAAATCCATAAAAATTCTTGTGCAATCCCAATGGAAGCAAGATTGGCTCACTAGACAATCTTGCTTTCTAAGAGAGATAAAACACGGAACTGGCCCTTGGTTCCCTCCTTCTGACTTCCCCAGAACCCATTTTGTGGCTATAGCAAGACTCCGCATTGGACATATTTCGCTGACCCATGATCATCTCTTACTTAATTGCGAGCCCCCTTTCGAATGCCCCTTTTGCTCCCTTCGCCCCGCTTCTACAGTAAAACACCTGCTCATGGAGTGCCCCTCCTTCGCGCTCCAGCGCGCTAAGCTCCGCATAGCGTCTTTGCAGTCGTCTTTGGCCAACTCGCCTTTGAACATTGCAGACACTATTCGGTTTCTTTATACAACTAACTTATGTCGAACCATTTAACTTTCCGATTGCCATAGTGTCGTAATAGCCCCGGCAGCTGTACACGGTACTCAAAAAAAAAAAAAAAAACTGCCTTCCTGTTTTATATTTTGATGTTTTTTTCACTTAAAGTAACTTTTTTTCATAATAACAGGTCTATTTTGGCTTATGAAATTAGCTTATATTGTCGAAATCTTTACGAGGAAAAGCAAGAATCATATTTACACTGTGAGAGACAAGATAACAACTTTAAAAAGGAAACTAAATTTCTAGATTTCTAGCATGGAAAAAAACAGTGTTGAATGTTTTTCACTTTTAAATGAAATTCTACAAGAAAATATGATAGAATTACCAACTGAAATTCAAAACATCATTAGTGAACATTTGGGGAACTTGTTAAAATCTTCCGTCAGAATATATTCCGATTACCGATAATGACACTCTCGTGCCTTCTCCTTATTGCCCATTGCACCCTCCCGGCGATTAATGTATTTCTGATCCCGATCATATAATGTTCAGTTGTTGGTCGCTTTCAACTGAACAGGCTTCTTTTTATTCCTTCCTCTTACAAAACGATATTCCCGCTCCATACTGTGCTTCATTCATTCTCTCCCTTCCTTCTCCTTCCGTTATTCTAGCTCTTGATTCCTTTCTGTCAGCTATCTCTGATCGTGTAAGGATCTGAGTCGCTCTTTTCTCTCTATTCCTCTGTTCTTGGGCCAGTGTCCATGTCGACGAACCCATTAAAAAAAAAAAAAAAAAAAAAAAAAAAAATGACACCGACTGGATAGAAAATTTGGTAAATTTACAGTTACACGGCACCAGTTCATTTCCGTCTTTACAGTTCATTTAGTTCATCTCAATAATTTATTGTATTTAAAATATTTCACTCTTTCTTTTTTTTTTTTTGATCTTTTAATTATATTTCGGTATTACAGGTTTGGCTTGAGGTTTATTTTCTTTTTAATTATATTTCGGTATTACAGGTTTGGCTTGAGGTTTATTTTCTTTTTAATTATATTTCGGTATTACAGGTTTGGCTTGAGGTTTATTTTCTTTTTAGTTATATTCGGTATTACAGGTTTGGCTTGAGGTTTATTTTCGTTTTAATTCATTTTAATTTATTTTTATTTACTTTGTTTAGTGGCTTGTTTATTTATTTTTATTTACTGGCTGCCACTTTCTACTACTCTCGTCTAACTGCTTTTATATTCTTTCATTTCGATTTACGTTCCAGTAGGAAAATCAAGGTATGTAATTTTTCATATTTAACATTTTTCATATTAATGTAATTTTTCATATTTAACATTTCTCCATTTTATTCAAATATAATTTAATTTCCGTAACGTTCTAGCTTTATTGCCCAATGGAGATCGAATTATGTGACGTGGTCTGTAAGCCGGTTTACTTCGATTTGATGGCATTTGCGGAAGAAGATGCCATCAAATTTTACATTAAACATCGGGTTCTTCCTTTTTTCAGGTTTTTACACTTTATTACTTTTTTTTCCCTTCAGGAAGTATCATTTTTCCTGTCTACTTTTGCGGCATTTTTTTAAAATTTATTTCATTTTTCGCTCTATTTCTCGTGTGATCGTTACGTTACTTCGCTTCTTTCCACGTCATATTCGTAATTTCAGTTCGTTCATTTCCGTTGTTATTCACGGTGGGTGAACTAACCCACCGTGAATAACAACGGAAATGAACGAACTGAAATTGACCAAAAATTAACTAAACAAACGAACTAAAATTATGACCAAAAATGAACTGGTGCCGCCTATCCGAATGCTTACCGAAAATTCTTTTATTAATAAAGATACATCTGAAACTTTATCAATGCCCGAATATAAATCACTCATTGATATTTAATGTTCATCCGCTTTAAAATACACATTTAAACCAGTGTCACTTGAAGAGGTTTTGGGTTAGTATTAATTATGAACATCCTCAAGTAGCCAAGAAGGCTTTTTTTTTAAACTCCGCTTCCTTTTATAACTACATATAGATATGCGAGACAGGCTCTTCAGCTTATGCATATACGAAAAGGAGCAAAGTGAATGCTACTCCGGATGTACGCATACAACTGTCGGATATTAAACCAAATTTTTAAACCATTACGTTATTAGTGGAAACAGTGAAACAATTTCATTCTTCACATTAATTTGTTTAAAAATTTTTATTTCTTTAAATAACTTTTATTTACATATTTGAAATTGTGATGCCTTTTATTATAATTTAATAGAACGTGGAATAATCGTAGGAAAAGTTGTAATTAAAAAGAAAATCAAATTTTATTTACATATCAATTACTTGTTAAGTTTTCATTTTTCACTAAGGGTTCCGCAAAATAAAATTGATTTTATAAGGGTTCTGCGATCATAAAAGTTTGGGAACCGCTGAACTAGAAAACTCCTGAATGTGATGATGGTGAATGTGCCATTACGCTAAATCAGGATGTATCGATAAATTAAGGGTACAAAGATAAGATTAACCGGTTTACCGCTGAAAAGTTTAAATTGTTTTTATATGTTAGTATGAAAAAGGAGTTTTTTTTTTATTCATAGGCATGCATAATTGAAGCATTATTATTGTAATGAAAATTTTTTAATTCTAATTGATACGATGAAATTTTGCAAACAAACGATGTAAATTTTTAAGATACTATACAATCTTGTGCCTATGAATAATTAATGAAGGAAAAAAAAAAAAGTCAGAAAAAATCGTTCCCATAGTATATGTGGAATTATTGAGTGTTTATTTTGTTCTCTATAAATTGGTCCTTGCCCATATAATACGACGATTTAATACAGTTATTAAGATTTATAAGATTTAACTCGATCAAAAATTATACATAATTTTAAATATAATTAGAAATATCGCGCAGACCCCAAATTGAAACATGGTCCTCGTTCTACCAAGCCGTTTCAAGCTGGTTTCGTATGCTTCGCTCCTAACATGTTTCTGGACCAATTTGCTAATTTTCCCGTTTTTTGCTTTTTGCTTTCCATAAATCGTTCGGTCCGTTTATAGACGAAGTTCATTTGTTGCTCTATTCATTCTTCCATCGAAAAGATCCAGTGGACGCTGCAAAATAAATATCATTGTTACGATTTCCTATATAACAATCACTTTCATCGCTTTTTAGTAATATTACACGTCTTCTTCATCTTGGCCTCATGTGTCTCTCTCGGTGAGGAAATATTTTGTAAGAGACCATCAAAAAATTAGTCAATTGGTCAACCAAATTCGGTTTTGAAATTTCTTGCTCTAAAACAACAATAGTCCACTTCCGTCGAGTTAAAAAATGTAAGCAGAATCTGAACTTTCGATTAAATGGTTCACATATCAGAACAGCAGACACTGCAAAATACCTCGGACTGATCTTCGATAGCAAACTAACGTGGAGACATCACATCAACAACCTAAAAGCTAAATGTATTACCAGACTCGAATCTAATTAAAAAACTTGCTTATACCACCGATGCACGGTTGTAATCTAAAAATATATTATTCCATTATCAAATCAAAAATAGATTATAAAGTAGCAGTTTACAGTTCCGCCGGTGAAAGTCTTCTATCTACGTTAAACGTTATTCATCATTCAGCCAGCGGACTTGCAATTGAAGCCTTTCTTACAACTCCAATAAACGGTATTTCAGTTGAAGCTAGCGAACTTCCTCTCAACGTATATAGACAATATTCTCTTCTCTCTTCCTATCCCCGCTTTTCGTCAAATCCAACTCTCCCCTCCTACTCTGCAACGATTCTAACTTCCTCCTCCTCCTTCCCCCCAGTGACTGGTAACGTTTGCACTATATTCGATCATTGGGCAAGATTATCGTGTATTGTTCGATTATCGTGATGAATCGCAGAACGTAAATTTAGCTAAGGCTAACAATTATTAAAAAATATTTCGCAATTATTCATTTACGAGTGAATTAGTAAAATTTTTAATTTTTTTCATTCGTGTAAAGTTTTTTTTTTTTGTTTTAGGGGTGCGTTCTCCTGTAAACGCTTCTTACAAAAACATTACTAATAAGTTTCTCTGCACTTTATATATTCATTTTGTAATTTGTATAGAGCTAATATTTCTATTTGCTAACTTCATTGCGTCGTCGGCTGTTTTAACGCGGTGATTAATTCGGGTGTTCTAATGAATTTCCATCTTTTCTACACCGATCGCAGATATTTCGTTTACGGCGAAATCGTTAAAAAACATTTTTAATTTTCGCGGCTTTTTTGATTTACCGTTTGTCTATTATTTTTAGCGAAAACCGCGTCGTAATTTGTTAACAGTTTAGGAAAAAAGCGAAATTCGACCAATATTTGAAGTAAACAGGAAAATTAAAGATTTCTCAAAGAATAACAAAAACGACTTTTTTTTTTTTTTTTTTTTCTATTTGAAATAAGTTGTGGGTCTCACAGGGCGGCAAATATGCACGTTGTGTGAGTGCCCGACACTCTTATTGACGTTTATTCAAAAAAATATACACAATACAAAAATTATAATTTATCTTAACTTATTCTATACTCATAATATTAGAACTCTATCGTTAAGATTAAGTATAAATATACATATACGCATGCAACTACGTAACACGCCCCGTAATACGTATCTGTACATTATCACATGCCGACAGTTCAATATTTAAAATGGGAAAACATAATCTTCTTTACGACTTAATGTCCGGTAAAGACACACTAGGAAGTCAAAAACAAAAACGTATAAAGAAGGGAACATTAAAAGGTAAAGAGATTCAGAACGTAGCTTGTTGTTCAATCTTTGTACCATTCCTTTAACCAATTTTCCACCTCCTTTTTCCACGCACCAATTCTTTTTTCCTCCAATATATCCACAATTGCATACGGCAGGTGTGTATAAAATTCCGTGTTCGTGTGGTCTGAGTTACGTGGCACATACTGGAATAGCTAAGAATTAAAGAACACGAAACAGACTGCCGACACAAACGTGTGGAAAAATCGGCGGTAGTCGAACATATACAACGAAGGAAATGAAGTTTCTCGCGACACAAAAATATTAGCGACGGTCGAAAATAAGCGGTTAATCAGAGCAAAGTAAAATAAAGTGAGTCTCATGCCCTCTTGATAGGGAGTTCAGGATTGTGAAGTTAAGCTTTCCATAATGGTACTAAGCCTATTGGGGATCTGATGAGAATACTGGGGCCAGTTCCTTTCTACTTTTGGAGTATCCGCCTTTACTTTCCCAGATTTCTCTCAGAGAAGTTATTAAAATCGAAAGAGACATAAAAATTTTAACAGAGATGACGGTTTAAAAATCGTTTCAAATTCAAAGACGGTGATTGGTCAGTTTAACAAAAAGCGAGTAATTAACCAATCGGATGCACGTCTGTGAATGTTCGGTATTTTTATTTAAGGAGCGGGTGCTTCGCTGTCCAGTTCATTGTGTTCGGTTCCGATGACGAATAAAGTAGTATTATTTGAAACGTCGATGGAAAGAATATCGCGAAGTGATTTGTTTTAAACTGTCGCTTGAGCACCTTTTGCGGGCTTTGCTCAAAAAATTTTATAAATACTAACCAATTTCTCTGAAAGCAGTAAAAATCAATAGGAAATTTCATAGAAAAAAAAAAGTAAAAAATAAAAAGAAGATATATATGAAAACCCGAGTCAACACCTGTTCCAGACAACTAAAAGACAATTAAATGAATCTAAAGGCAACGACAAGCATCCTTGTCTTTTTTTAAACTTTTTATTATGTTTCAATTGAGAGTTATTAGTACAGAAAAAGGTGATAGGCTTTATTACAACTAACTTTGCATGTAATCCTTTTTGACATTCGTGACAGATCATATCATCTTTAACGATTTTTAACGGTGTCATTTGTAATTTAATATAACATTGATAATAAAATCTTACCGACCAACTGTGTGTTTGCTACGACGTTGAGTGGTAATCGGCGCTTGTTGATAACGACAACAATAGAACGCAGCACAGCGCGCCTATACACTAGACATATATCTTCATTCATACAGAATCCGTAAGTATTGTCTGCGCGTGCGCAGCCGATTGTTTTTTAGGAGCCCGAATTTCGGCTTCGTCTAATTAAACGAGATGTACTAATAACCCGTCTTGATTTATCCGACGTATTTATTAATGTTAATCTACTTCTTTGAATATTTACATCGATCAACGGAAGCCCCTGAATAATAATAAAGTTTTTCTGATCGCTTTCACGGGAAATTGGTTTTACTGCGAATCCAGCGTATATCTCGCTACTCTATCTGTCGACGTTAATAAATTTGTTTCGTTGCCCTTCGAAAGTGTGTTTCCATTTGGACTTTTTTTTTTTTTTTTGTTGGAAAAGCTGTGAAACTCGCGACGATGAAATTATTGATCTTTCGCCGATGGATGATGTATTTATCAAAAATGATTGATAAAAAATACGGCATTGCCTTCACGAATTGCAGCCGACAAAAGGTACCGCTGGTTTCTAACGAAACGGAGCTTCTTCCGCATAAATGCTTTACCGAACGGAAGTCCATTTCAATAAGAATTACTTCGAAGAGTTCGCTCGATCGGATGCCTTCAAGTTTAACCGATATGGTTAAATTCTTTCGGTCTATGTATCTTATCCTCAAAATTCGTGCTCTACCGTGCCAGGCATGATTTGTTGTTGAACAATTTGACCGCTTAAATATTTAAATCAATTATCCGCGGAATAAATTTACCGTTGCGCGAAGACGTAACCGTAGTTCCGTATTTTGGAATATTTTCTTTCGGAGCCGAGATCACTGACCGTTTTCGAAACTGCCGTAGCATCTTTGGCTATTGGTTTATCAACTATTTCAAAAGCGCATATAAAAACTCATAACCGCAAGAAATACAAAGCAATGGAAACACTGGTTTTCAAATGAAACAATTGCTGCTATAGAAGAACGAAGAAACTTGAATCGAAGAATTGAAAACTATGAAGAAAAGAAGAAGTTGTTAAACAAAAACAAACTATAAAAGACTCTGCCGAAAAGACAAAAACGAGCATATCTCCTCCGTATGTGACACAATTTAAAAAAGTGCAGAAAAAAAAATGGACAAGACTATTATATCAAAAAGTCCGATTACTGGCGATAGAATTCGAAATGAAAATCCAGGTAATTCGAGGATGAGAATGGTTCGTTAAAAACGGATGCTGTCGAGGTGGCAGAAATGTGGCGTAAGTACTGCGCTAAGTTGTACAACAGCACGGAAGAAGGAGTTCAGCGGGCCAATGACAACATCTTAATAAATGAACCGGAGTCTCCTGTTCTGTTTGCAGAAGTTCGAAATGCTATAAACTGCTTAAAGCGAAATAAGACCCCCGGCCCCGGTCGCATTTCTGCGGAAATATTTAAAATAGCGAGTGAAAAGACAGCACATGCTATACATGCAATCTGCAATATCAAATATGGAAACCCGGTGTATGACCAAAAGAGTGGTGTCGATCACTACATATGTTATTTTACATAAGAAGGGATCTCGCAAAAAAAGCGAAAATTACCGAACAATATCATTAATTCAGCACGTTAATAAATTGATGTTAAAGATCATACATGTATATGAGCGGTTATACAATCTAGTACGTAACGAGATTCCATGGGAATAAGCACTCTTTATAAAAGGGAGAGGAAGACGGGAGCAGATATTGAGCATGCGGCTACTAATAGAAAAAGCACTTGAATACCACGTCTAAATGGTACTATGCTTTGTAGACTATAAAAAGCCTTTTGGTTGTGTTCAATGGAGTAAACTCTGGCCGATCTTGATTGAAATCGGAGCACCAAGACATTTAGTACGCCTAATCGCAAATCTATACGAGCATAGTACGTCAAAAGTCCGAATAAATAAAAATACATACTCGAAAGACTTTTACCTATCGTGCGGTGTACGGAAAGGCTGCCTCTTATTTCCACTATTGCACAACCTCTAAGGAGATACATCATGCGTAAAATACAACAGTATGTGTGTATGCATTTTGTGTATACGTATATAAGTTAATTTTAGCACCCTTCACTGGATGCGTTGCTTATTCATGTTATTTTAACTTGGATTCCATAGATTACCAAATAGTTAATAAGACTAGGTGTAAAATAGCAAGAACATAAAAAAAAAAAAAAAAAAAAATTCCCAATCCCAAATTTTGGACGTACGATTATTTTTACTTGTACTCAATGGAAAAATACGGTTGCGACCGAGGCCGAAGAGACACATAGTTGCTTAAGAAATTTCTCGAGAGAAAGCGTCCCGAAGGGAAGCTATATACGTTTCTTGATAAAAAGGCTAATCGATGTTTGGTGCCATTTTTAACACGCCTAAAGAAGGGCAACGTCGCTAAAAACGAATTATTACAGCAAGAAAAAAGGCGAAAGAAAACCAAAGAGAAGGAAGCGAACTAAATCTGTCCGGTTTTGCGATGTATCGAACGGAGAAGAACACGTGCGCTCTAGGTACTTTTGTTTATTTAAGCGAACTGTCGGAGCTCTTCGTCAGAGCAGTTGATTAATCAGATATCGATATCGGACGATCGCTCGTAATGAGATATACTGTTGGAGTGGTTGTTAGCGGACGGAGAGAGTCTAAAGCGGTTGATTAGCCGTCGACGAGTGGATCTGCCGTTTGGAAACTAATTTGGCAGCACGGCATAAAGGGAAACAGCTGCCGCTATCTGTCTACGGCCGGTCCCGTCTTCGGTTGTTAACTGCATGTTGCGGTTAGCGGCAAGTCGAGTCCGCTATATCGGCTAAAGAGGAACCGATCTCGGCTGGTTCTGCTCTTCGTCAACCAGCACGGTCGCACATATCGGATTTCACTGTTGTCGGCGAACGTCCTGCAACCGCTGCGATCGAGCAGTTCTCCGGCCCAAGTTTACACAACAAAGTTGAACAAAATCAAGTATCGGCGGTCGCGTGTATGTATCTAGTTTGTCTTCGCTGGTATCTCCGGTTCGGACTCGGTGTGCGTGTGTGTGAACGCGAAATTAATTATTGCCGCAGTACGGACGACAGGGGGCGGCAGGAGACGAACAACAAGTAAGAACGGTGGTCGAAGGATATACGGTCAGGGCGCATTCTATCCAGCCGCCAGTAAGATAATACTTATCGCACGCGTGCGATGACAAGATGTGGCCAAGCAAGCGGGAAACGCACGCAGCTTCGCCGCAGAGGAAATTATTTAGCGGAAAACGCGCCTAATCGGAACGGACAGGTAAAATAGGTGGCGCGTTTGTATATATTGTGTAAAATTAGCGAAATTCCTGACACTCGTTTTCCTACGCCAATTTACATCTTGTGAAATTATCCGGCTAAGTCGGAACCAGATATGTCATTTCAAGGTTCGGCCTAACGTTCGCTCAAACGAAACTCCATACAATTATGGAAACTAGGTTTTTTTACCTGAAGAATGATTTTCTTCTTGAAATATACCGAAAAAAGCGCGTTTATTTTTCGGTTTTATTTTTTTTGTTCTTTTTTTCTTTGCACAACTTTACCGCCTGAAGCCTCTCTTTCGAACTTTTACTACTGCTGGCGGCCGATAACGCGAGTAGGCCTTAAACGTAGAGAATGCCCGTTTATGTTTGCGCTAAATGTTCAATTTTTATTCGCCCACAAAACTCATTTCATCATTGGTTGCACAAATTTCCCTCGTGGGACACAATTGTTATTAGTGAGGTTAACGGCTCTCCAGAGCCGGCGTTCCCTTCACTAAATTGCCTTTATTACATTTTTGAGATTCTATTGTATAGTCCATTTTGTTTCTTTTTCATGTTACGTTACGAAACCCTAAATTAACCCTAAATTCTTGTTAATACTTCTGACATTCCGTTATCATTACTCGAACTCTTTCAAGACGTTTATCTCTCGCTACTAACAGACTGATTTCTTTTCTTTTTTTAAATTTTAAACGAACGAACTGGGGCTCAATCTGCTGCTCTAGCTAGACCGTGTTCCGTACAAAACTTACCGCTTCTAAATTCTGAAAACTATTATTGCAAATATCTTCCATCTTTTTAAATCCCCAATCAATTTTCACCTCTCTGCATATAGTCTAGCCGCCATTTTTTCCACGTGTCAGCTTTAATTTTTCCTCTTCTTTTCTCCTTTTTCGTGTTTCCTTCCTAATTATCTTTTATCCAATTTCATTCGGACGATTGTAGTTGAATTTACAACGTCGTACATATCTGATACTTTTCACATTTTTTTCTTGCTATCTTTTATAATAACACTTTCTCCACCTTATCGATTTTATCCTTTCATCTCTTCATTTCGAGCCCTATTTACTTCTTTTTTTTTCTTCCTTCTTAATCTTCTGAACCGTACCATACTGAATTTGCCCCTTTTCCTCAAAAAAAAAAAAAAAAAAAAGAAACAAAAACAAACTAGAGAACAACAAAGAATCGATACAAAATTAAAAATTCCACGCTCGTAAAGTTTATTATTACATATACTAGATGTTTCTGTTTCATACGATGGCGTTTTAGTTCAACCATATCGCTCTATAGTTCAAGGAGATGATGTCAAAAAGATGGGCGGATACTACCCCCTTTCCGGAGCAAACTTCTGAACCAGCTTTCCATGATCGTATAATCTACTTGTATTAATTTAACAAAAATTTTTGGCCTGTAAGGTGTGCCTGAAATAAAACTGTGTTTTCTTTAATAGACTTGATTATTTGTTTTCATATTAATTTTGAATGCGAGATAAACATTTCGTTGTTGTTGTTAAATATGAAAATTGCTATTAGTCGACTTTTAAAGTAAATATTATTATTTTAAATGTTATTACTATTTTAGCACTTAACACAGTGCGGTAAATTACGCCGGGAAAAGAACGGTGGACGCTTGTCACTGGTTCAGTAAGTGATCGTGGGAAAACAAAGGCACGCGACAAAAATAATCATAGTAATCAGACTGCGCGTATACTATGAGCGTTTGAAAGAAATTAAAATGCACCAACATCATAGAATATTATTCATTGGGCAAATCATGTCGTCACGCTAAATATTTACGACAATATAGAGAATTTTGTTAATTTCAGCCGCGACAGATGCAAACATTCATGCGGATCCCCCCCCCACATGTATTATAATGTTCATTACTGTTCTCTGTTCTGGCCATACTGTAATCTTTGCTACGGTCCGCTTTATAATTAATAACAACATACTGGTTTCTAAAGTATGACGGGTGGCCGAATAAATAACAGTCTCCGGGTCTTAAATAATGAAAAAAAAACAGTTACTCGGAAAAAATGATTATCCTGAACAACTTTTGGTGATACGTGATTTCCTATCGCTAAATTTCGTTGCTCAGTTGTGCTCAAGCAATCCACGCGTCTCGGACCCGGTTTGGGTAGTTTTCTTTCCTCACTGATTCCGGCAGTCGAGGACTATATTAAATAACCAACGCCATGTTTGTTTGCTATATTTATTCTACGTAATGTGCAATTCACTTTCCCACTGTTCTTTGAGCAGTTTACTTTTCTTAATAATTCTAGACAAGTATTCGTGCGTTATGTTATACATTTACGGCCGTGTTTGCAACATTTATTGTTTCATTTTAAACATTACGTATCTACCTTTAGTCGACATCATTCCTATATCGACTTGATAGTAGCCAAAAATGGCTTATTGTCAGGCTGAAAAAAAAAAAAAAAACGAAAGAAAATAGTACATTTTTTATGTAACAGCACATTTTCTTGCTAGTGCATTTTATTAGAAGTATACTTTGTCAATAGTACAGTTTGTTAATAATACATTTTATTAATAATACATTTTATTAATAGCACATTTTATTAATAGCATATTTTGTTAGGCCGTTGTTGTGACATGAAATCCAACCAAACCAATCTTATGAAAACACCCAAAATTCATCAAAATGAATAAGCGCTATTCCTGCAGAACTTTATTATACAATTGAGAAAAAAAAAAAAGGGAATAAAAGGAAAAAACAAAATGATAAATGCAACGCAGATAATGTATTAACCTTGTTAGAATATTTCCTTCTACTCCTACACTGTTGCTAGCCAATCTCTAATATCGTGCTTCTTCTACCTCACCTGACCTTTTGATTTAATCATCTTTTACGAATTCTTTTTTCTCTTTTTTATTTCTTCAATTTTCTTTCGCAATCTTCCATCCTCCATTGATTGGAATGGCCTGTAGAAAGACAAAGGAGAATTCCGAGATTTTTGCCGTTGACCTGGAACGATATCGGATTATGCTGTGACAAAGGAATTTATGATTACTTTTTTGGTCAATATGAAAAAATGGATAATCGTGAAACAGCTTTTTTTCCCTCGCCAGCCCGTTGTTTTTTTTTTTTTCGTGCGCCGAAATTCAATAATATAAAATTTTTCCAATAAGCCTTCTTCCAAAGGAAAACGAGTGCATGAAAAGGATCGTTAATTAATATTTTTTTAATAATTTTTCTCCAGTCTGCATCTAATACGTTCGCTACGTAGGTGATCGGCGTTTACACGACAATTTTTAAAAAACTCTTAACAAATTTTGAGTCGAATATCTGATGTAAATTATTTTTGGGGGCTAATTTTTTTCAGTTTTACGTTATAAAAATTAATTCATCCTCAATTGGAATTATTCGATGATTTTCGACAATAGCGTGTCAGCGACTTAACGATTTCCGCAGATGGATTATCTCGGAATTATTTAAAATATTAATTCAAATTATCCGTATATTTAGTTTTTTAATTATAACGCGTTTTTTTCTCGCTTAGTTTTGTTTGTTTCTTTAAATGAAAAAGTCGGCAGCCATATAAGTGCTCTCAAATACGCTTTTAAATAGGCGCACACACACGTAAGATTTGTCGTTGACGTGTATATGAAGGCTTATTGTGCTGGTGCAATCAAATGTGCGTACTGTCGGACGATAGCGGCGTCGGTGCTAGCTCGAATTCAGTCTTTTGTGTCGCATTGATATAGGTGCATTTTCATTTTTACTTCCAGTCGGGACGCGCTATCGTCGTGACAACAGTAACCATGTCTTTTCTTATTTCAGTCGATGACGTGATAAGAAAAGAAAGCCATACAAATTAATACCACGTGGTCGTTCGCTACGCTTAACTAAGGTGAAAATACCACCATCTTTATTTCTAATTTACGCTATTTTCACCCTCTCCCCTAAAATAAACGCTTTTTTTTCTATTTTTCCCTCTGTCCGGGCGACCTCTTCGACATTTTATTTTTAATCATTTGTTATCCATTATTTTCCAACACTATTATCGCTGTTATTTTTAATAGTTGTAAGAGTTTCTAGTTCTCTATTATGTGTAATTGTAGTTTTAAGTTTTTTATTTTTTTTTAAATTACATCATTATTATAGAACAGAGCTCTACCCTTTATACTTTTTTTCTCTCCGATTCAAATATGTTTCGGTGAGAAATTTGCGTAATACGTTGTTGCATGTTGGTATACCAACAACGCTGGTGAGAAAAGTTAGACTATTTAAATTCTTCTTTTTATTTCTGCTATCGTTCATTCGGCAAAATCCTTTGAAAATGCCGGTAATCATCAGCAGTTAATATAGAGAGTCGTTCTCACTTAATCTGCGCACATTGCTTAGTATTGGTTTTGTAGATGAAATAAAAAGCAACACAAAAAAAAAAAAAAAAATATATATATATATATATACGCGCTGTGTGGGGAAAAAAAAAGTTAAAAACAAAATATTTAAAAACTTAACGATATATGAAGTGAAGGTAATATTGTAAAAAAGTATTCGTTCGGTAATTTTGCCGAGTTCAATTAGTTTAATAACGTCAACTTTGATCGTCTCTATTCATTAAGATACCTCTACGTTTACAGTAGAAATCGATTTTTCTGAAATTTCTAACCAATTTTCATTTATTACTTTTTAAAACGTCTTACGAAAGATCTCATTTATCCAGTTAAAAAATGTGGCGCGGAAAATAAATTTTCTAGCATATTGGAAAATTTCTTTTATTTTGCCTGTTAAAATTTAAATTAGTAACTTTTTAGGGAGGGGGAGCTTTTAGGCGGGTACTTTAATTCGAGTCTCTTAGAATTTCGTGTAGTACAAAATTTCGCGCTCAACTTTTGAACTGGCTAAATCAGATCTCCTGTAGGGCGTTTTAGAAAATAATCGATTTGAAATTTCGGAAAAATCCCTTTCTAAAGTACTTTAAGTGTATTGTAATGGACGGATAATCAAAATTGACGTTATTAAATCCTATTTACAACTGATTCGAATCGTATTTAAATAATAGAAAATATGTTACGAAAATTAATACAGTACATAGCGAAAGTATAGATATATGGTGTGGCTCAGGGTAGTATTTTAGGTTCCGTTCGGTTTCTTATTTATATAAATGAATTGTGAAATTTAAGTATATCGGGAAAAATGTGCACATACGCAGATGATACGGTGATTGTTATGAGTTCTCGTTATAGTCATATCCTAATGCAACTAGCCGAACAGGAATACTTGGTAAATTGGTTTAAATAGGCTTATAGCAAATTTAAAGAAAACTAAATTCATATTATATAGTCATAAACATCAGTACAGGTGGGATTGCGAAAAAATTTGTTTAAATGAAAATTCAGAACTAGAAAGAGTGTTTGAAATCAAATATCTGGTTTTAAATTTTGATTGTAGATTAATGTGGAATAAGCATACCGATTATTTAGCCTCTAAACTCAGAAAGTTTAAACTATGTATATATTTTATTACCTGAATGAATTTTTTAACAAATATCACCTGTACCAGCTATATCATTCACTATACAAACCTGTCTTGACGTATGGTTTGATACATTGCGGTAATACCGCTCTAAATACAACTCTTCATAGATGGATTTTTAAAATAATAAAATAGTTAAATTATTCGCTA
The DNA here is from genome assembly GCA_039619475.1 of Icerya purchasi. Classification (NCBI taxonomy): domain Eukaryota; kingdom Metazoa; phylum Arthropoda; class Insecta; order Hemiptera; family Monophlebidae; genus Icerya; species Icerya purchasi. Next base: position 317,782,766 of record CM077116.1, on the reverse strand, counting down.
GAAACAAGAGAACTACAGTTGATTATAAATTATTTTTAATGTAAGTACATTATATAAAACTGAAGTTGTTTATGCTAAATAGAAAGAATTTAATTTTCAAATTAAGGATGGTATTACTAGAAGTTGTGGAAATGAATTAGCTGCTGTACCTAAACTGATGAAATTTCACTCAAGAATCCGAGCCCTCTATATGGCGCCTCTCATACACAACCACTTACCACCATTTTTTTAAAAGACGATTTAAGAAATTTCAAAATAATCCGTAAATGTTTATTGAATTATTTCCATTCCAATAATCATTTTCAGGAACGTTGTAAATAATTGATTCAGGACTATGGATGGGGATGTGATATATGTACAGATAGAGTATTATGGTTGGAATCAAATATATTCTTTTTTCTTTTATTTTATTTGTATAAGTTTAGGTACTAAATAAATTTATACTACACATTGGGCTTATATCAACCTATATAAACTCTGCACGGTTTACTTTTATTGCTTTATTTCCATGTTTTATTTGTAATTTTAAGGGTTTTTGAATTTTTCGAAGAAATTTTTATTGTTTTAATACCCCCATCGCTCGCGCAAATATGCGCATAGATGGATTATATTTGTAATAATAATAATAATAATAATAAACGTTTATTTTATATTTGATTTGATTTGATTAACTTAGCCAAATTACCACCGAATAAGTAAAGAGGAATACTTATTTACAGTGTCATGTTATATCGTTAGGCTATTTGAAGTGTTCTATTTAAGATGTGTATGTGGGCATGGATGTGTCAGATTTAAGAAATAATGAAGTTAGCTAAGTTATAAATTACAATTATAGAGAATGTAGTTGTAAAAAAAAGATATTATGTAATAATTTTGTAACGAATAAACGGTGTAATTACGTAGAAAACCCACAGACCGATGCCTTGTGGAGCCCACAAATTAAAAACAAATTGGATTCTACTACTTTTAAATCGGTTTTTATTTATAATAAATAATTCATCGGAAACAACTGTGCTTTTAAAAAGATATAGTTATTCGCTTAACGTTTCGACCAGCTTACATCATCAGAAGCAAACTGAAGAACGGAGCGAAAATTGCGATCGACAATAACAATAAAATAAGAATCAGAAATCATGAAAAACCCAAATCAAAACAGATAACCTACCTCTAAACAGGAAAACCGACGAAACGCAATAACAACAGATAGATAAAATATAAAAACATATGAGAAAAAATGTATTAGAAAAAAATATATAAAAGGAACAAGAAAAACAAAAAACAAAAAAACATCGGGTCACAGTTGGGGCAAGGGGGAAATAAAAACGAATAACAACTTATAAAAATAAAACTAAATACAGAAGCGGACACAAAGCGCGGCAACAAATCGAAAAAAAAAACGCTAACAGAGAACGCTACGAAAATCCCACAAGGGAAACGCAAAGAACAACCAACCGAACAAAACAAAAATATATAATATTACAACAAAAACGGTTGAATTACCTGAACATGGACTGGGGACTACCTGAAAACAGCTTGGAATCCTCACCTGAAAATGACTGTACACCTAGCCGAATGAGTGAAAATCACAGGAACCCCGCCTAAAAGTTGACAACAAACCTTACCTGAGGACCCACTGGAAACCTATCCGGAGGAAACACCGGAGGGCAAGGCTCCGGGCAACAGACCAAGAGAAGCCAAACCAAACGTAGTAAAGCAAAGCAAATCCAACCGAAAGAAGAAACCACTCGGACCGGTGGGATGAGGGAACAAAAAACCAAGAAGTTGACCCCGCATAAAAACGGACTCTTAGCTTGATCACTTCTGTACTTCGTATAGAAGGAAAATTGACAATGCCATTCTTAGACCGATCCCCACTACTTTTCCTGTCACAACTTTGTCTTCTTATATACATATGTATGTATATAAAATGTTTTTTTACAAAAAAAATAAATACCGCCTTCAAGGGTTATTATAAAAATTTAATAAAAATGCACTAGAAAGTAAAAGTAGTTGAATAAAAATGCACTAAAAAGTAAAAAATAATTATTCCCGATTAGAAAATACATTTCAGAGTGTGTATACCCTTAAAGGTGATATCGTAATTCTTATACACCACTGATACCTTAGTTAGAGTCGGCATATCAAATTCATATTACAATATCTAGGAACAATTTAATGAACATTTAATGCAGTTTTCAATTATTATTTTAATATGTAATATGAATCCTACTCTAATTAAGGTATTAATTTTATATAAGAATTACGATATCACCACTTAAAGGGTACATCACTCTGATATATATTTTCTTATCGGGAGTAATTATTTTTTACTTTTTAGTGCGTTTTTATTAAATTTTTATAATAAACTTTGAAGTCGGTATTTATTTTTTGTAAAAAAAAAAAATTTATTTTACAATTTTTAGCGTTTCACATTATTCTCCATAATTTATACTTAAAAAATATCGATTTCTTTATTTTGAAGTGCATTTCCATGGTATAGAAGCATCAAAAGCTACATTTCCATGATAATTTGGCAAATTGATAGTATTTTAAGTCAATCGCCTCCGTGTTTTTATAATTCAGCGGAACGGTAATGGTACGATTTTTCAATTATTATTATCAACTATTGTATTTCTTATTATCATTCGTTTATCTATAACGCTTTGTTGTTTCGTTAATTCGTCTAAGTGAGTCGCTTAGCAGATAAAACCAAAGCCAGCGGTAGTGCACGTCGCTTATCGCGGCTCGATCTTATCTCGATCGACGCACGCCGTGTCATGTCTTCAAAAAAATTAAATATTAAAAAAAAAAAAACGAAGCTAAATCTAACCCGACGGTGAAACCAATCATGTATGAAAAGCATCCAAAATACTTCAACTTTCCAAAGCTTCAATCTCCCGCATTATTAAGTATAACTCAAAAACTACTGGTCAGATCTTAATCAAATTTAAATGGAACCACGTGAGAAGCACCAGCTTTCAAATAAAAGAAAACTCATCAACATCGGTTCACCTGGAAACAAGTTCTGAGGTAACGCACAAAAAAAAAAAAAAAGTAAATATAAAAAAAAAAAATACAATCGAATCGAGAACCTATTCCTTTTTTTGAAGTCGGTTAAAAATATATTTAACGTTTTATTTTTTGTCACACAACTTCGTCTTCTTATACATATATATATTATATATTTAACGTTTTAGTACAAGAATGAAACGTCTTGAAACAAAAAAGATGATTGTGGTCGACCTAAGAATGACGTTGTCATTAAATATATATATATGTATATGTAGGATATATATGTATATGTTTTTTTTTATTTGTACTAGGGTTTTACCTACATTATTATAAAAATAATACGTCTATATTTTTAAATATTAAGTAATGAGCGCACATAAAAGAAAAGAGAAAAAAAACAAGTAAAATGCATAATCGTGTTTTATAAAATAAACAACTGAAAGCATTATACTAATATCAGAATTAGCGTATAAAATTACGATAAATTTTTTTAATTTGGAATTTAATTATTATTCGTGTTTTTGGTTTCAAGTAATATAGTAGCATAATTTAAGACTACGCGAAAGTCGATAATGGTAGCTGACATTCAATACTGCAAATTTGATTTTCGTATTTTCGGAGACAGTGAAAAAAAAATACTCAAAAAAAATCAATATGGTTTCATTGGAAAGGCTTTAATTTACTGGAAATAGTGATGGATGCATTTCCTTGAATCTAGAGAAGTATTGATACAACACGAATCGAATATTTAAATTAATCAAATAAAAAGTGTTCATCTTATTTAATCTACTTACGAAAATGTTATATTTAGAAAATAGAAAATTCTGTGTGCAATTAAAGGAGCCGCATTAAAAAACATTATTCTATATGCTCATATTATATGTATTATTTATTAATGATATACCAAAAACTTGGTTTGTTGAAACTAAATTGCACGCTTACAGCACTGTTTTTCTCATATTATCCTGTAGAATGAGCATACTTACAAATAGACACTTAAAAATGCGGTTAACCAAAAAAAAAAAAAAAACATAAAAGACTTCGGGATATGGCGAATTCCAATTAAAATAGAAGCAACAATATTTTCAAGATGCAATCCGCTTATAGAAGAATATTTTAATATTTTAAGTGCACAAATTGATTGAAAAATTCAGCATCTAAAACATTAGAAAAGAGACTAAAATGTTCATCAAACATATTGAAATCATCTGTGTGTATCAACAACATTATATAAAAATATTAATATCGCGCAGTTAATAATTTACTGCGAATTTATTTTTTCATTCTTTCGATGTATTAGGTAAAAAATAAATTATCTGAATGCTAAGAAAATTAAGAATTAGAGAGAATAAATAAGTATGTGTACAGAACGTTATCGTTATGACGTTCGAGCAGATTCCAGTTTTAGCATACATGGAAATCAGCTGGCGGGCTTATTAGTCACATCAGGAAGTGGTGTAGGTCAGGTTACAACGAATCGGAAGAATATTGAAAGCAAAGACCGAATTATAAGATCACCGGCGAAACAGAAGGCGAACATTTATTACATATTTCAAAGTTACAATGGAACTCCCAATGCACGTTCGGTACAAAAAAGACGTTTACAGTTTAGATTCGAAGAATACGACCGGATTATAAACCGAACACTGGATCATATTTGAATCGATTACGAGTCATGAATATGTTCATTTTGGGTTGTTTTGAACTTGATGAAGAATACTGAAGAAGTCGAAACTTCATAACATCACTGTATTCCGAAGAATCTGAAGATTTCACCTGGTTAACTAGTTCGACACATAGATCGAGCCCTGTTAACCACGTAGCACTCTAAACCAAAATGCTTCTACAATTAAATAAAGCATCACAAACGCAGAAATCTCTTAACCGATTCACAAAATATTATGCTAAATTAGTTCATATATTTCTACATCTGTGACAAAAAAAAATGCAAAAATAATTCTTTTATTCGTGTCGCATTGAATATCGGATAGTACATATATTACGGCAAGTTGCATATCGGCTTAAAGAGAATTTAAGGCTGAACAAAATAAAGAAACTATGATATTTCAATATCAGTTCAAAGATACATTTTTCTGTAATTGTTATCAGTTAAATTAGCATTATATCGTACTAGAGATAGGCAGCGACGGCTTGTCGAGAGCTAGAAGATCTTTTATTGCAGTTGAAACAAAACCGTCAACGTACTTACCTTTTCTTTTTCAGCCCATCTTGTTGGTTTCTGTTATTTATCTGACTGATGCTATTGCTTACAACGGCCGCTTTTTATTTGCCTATTACCATCGTCTGCAGGATACAGAAATTATTACGAAAATAATTAAATAATCGCTAATAGTCACTTGGTAGGCAATGGCAAACCAACACGAATACCGCCGTATGCGCCTACAGTAGGTAAACGTACACTTAGAACCACATATTGATAAATCAAACATTCATAATCAGTTCCAGTATAGTCTTACGTCTACGTTAGCGTTGCATATAACAATTGTCATGAAAATTACCTGGGGTAGCAGGTATAAAATGCATCTCCCAATTTGCTTGACCGGAGATTAGGCTAACTTACCCCACACTAGGGAATGCCTACATCTAGCAGTGGATCGAAATAATCTAATAATGTGAGTAGGGCTTTTATTTCTGTTCTTCTAAATATTATGCTAAATTCATTTCATAGCTACAGTACATTAACATATTAGGCCACTCAAAGAAAACCAAAATTAACGTGTTCGCTAGAATTTCCATGCATTGCAATAGTCACAAGTAGCATGGATGTAGTTGTTTTTTTGGGGGGGGGGGGGGGTAACTCCTTAATTACCACAAAGAAAGAAAATTTTCCAAATTCAAAGAATTTGCCATTAAATCTCTGGATATTACTTATTTATATTGACTAATAATAACTCCAAACCTAAATCGTTCCCCCTCCCCCGAAAACAAAGGAAGAAACACACATTATAAAATGCTGTAGTATATTCATTCGCAGACAGTGAGTAGATAATACTAAGACAGATAATTTTTGTTGACCCCGGTTTCCGGATAACAGCACTCTTTGCTCTTTTCTTCGTACAAAAACCACCCGGTTTTGCGATGCACTATTTACAGTTCGTAAGACTGATAAGACTGATTGCTTTAGGAGCTTAATTAATGAGGCGAAGAATTAGTTACGAAGCAGTTTTCGATGATGATTGCTGACGAGCGCTGGCGATCGTGCCATTGAAAAGCAGACGATCAATCAAGTGAAGCTGAAGTTTTTAGTAGTATATTTTCGGGTTTCATTTCAAAGGAGGTCTCCTTTTTTAGGTTTCTTTGTGCTTGATTTACTTTGCATGATATTGTATTCTTTGCATGAATTAAGGATAAATTTTCTTTCGGAACTATCTTGGTACTGAGGTTTGTGGCCTTCTTATGCGGTCATACACAATTAATATTAATAAAATTCGGTAAAAACAAATAAACGATGAATTTCTTAATAATTTAAAGTCAACATAAAATATTTAAAATATATTTATGAAATATTTAATTTAATAAATAATTAAATCATAATTTATGTCTAAAAAAATTATTTTAATTTCTTAATAAATAACTCATTCATTTTATAAATTATTTCGATAAAATTGCGGCTCCCTTCATTTATTCTCTTCCACTCAAAAAAAAAAAAAAATGACTCAATGTTATCCTCTTCTTTCCGTCATATGGAGAGAAAGGAAAAGAGCGCCAAGTTTAGCTAAGGTGGCAGCAGTAGGCAGCGAATGCTACGCTGTTAAGTTTTTCGAAAGTTGTTCACGGAAAGGGCGAATATTTTTATGGCGACCAAGGACATCGTATCAAAACTATTACGGAAATTATGGTTGCCCAATTTAATTTTAAGCCATTAGTTCTCATTTTAGTATATTTTGGGAATAATACGCTAGGTACTTGGCAACACTAACAACACGGGTCAACGACACCTGACAGCACTGACAAGCTAAATGAATTTTACTTTCAAGCTTGCATTCTGAAAGCCAGTTAATTACATTTGCGCGTACGAATAGTCGTGTAGTTAAAAGAAAATAAAAATAAAATGAATTTATTGGAAAAATCAACTTGCAAAATTTTGAATTGTGTTTTTAAATTACATTGCAAAGAAAAAATTTTAAATCCGGCGTTTAAAAAATTTTAAGTACGTTAGAAAAGTTAACAGCAAGGTATTTTAAATTAACACGGTAATGCTGGTGCATTATTTTTCGTTTCGCTTCATCCGGCGGTGACATACATAAAAAATTTAAAAATTTAAACATTTAAATTTATGAATATAAAATTGAAAATTGATTTTTTAATTTTATAGATATCAAAATTAAAAATAAATTTTAAATAGATTTAACTTAATTGAAAATATAATTTAAAATTATTAATTTTTATCAGTGTACCATCGGTGATACACGCCGCCAGATGAAGAATCCACCAATATACCAGACACGTTGGCGTCAACGTGTTAAATGTGTTAAAAAAAAAAACGAGTCAAAAAACTGTAAAATGAATTACGATATTGGGAAATATGTTTGTGATCCTCCCAAAAATGACGAAGAAATGCTTCGGGCCTTAAAAGATCCGTGGATTCCTTCAGAGGCTTTCAAGTTTCTCGTGATTGGAGTAAGGAAGCTTTCTTTTCAACGTCATTGGTTAAGCAAGTATCCATGTCTTATCTATTCAGACTTATTAAAGGGGGCTCTTTGCAAAGTATGTGTCTTACTTGGGAAAACAGAAGCCAGTCGTGGACGTCAAGAACTTGGATCATTCACTGTAAAGTCCTTTACGAACTGGAAAAAGGCTTCAAAAAACTTCAACCATCACGCTAGCCCGTTAAATCGGAATTCTTGACGCCATGGGGCTGGGTACTAATTTTATATATTTCCTATTACATCCTCACTGCAGAAATGGTATCTCAGAGCCAATCCTCTCGTTGAAGGGATAGGCCTGGTTTATATTCTGTGGTAGGCTATTGTAAGGTTGAAGTCGCTGGCGCTGTTTATGGTCTTGCAAAGCCGGTACTGTGGAAGAAAAAAAAATACTTTAAGCTCTACTTTCCCCTAAAACCACTTTACTGACAGCTGTGAGGGGATCCTAATTACTGCTATTTTAAGGGTCATTCTCTTTATCTCTTCCTCTCTGATCTCTCAGAATGTCACTATTGTATCAGATTTCCCTTACAGACTATCTCACTTCCGCTTTACTCTCACTCTATTAACTCTATAATTCTTTCCATACGTTCTCTAATTCATACTTTTTTTTCTTTCGTTACTCTATCCGAATTAATTTCTGTTGGATCATTGAATATTCTAGGATCGAAGCAATGCCTTCGAACATCTGCTAGCTCGTTTAACTTCTTCGGCGGGTAGATTTCTTAGCGTTTTTTAATCCTGCAACATCACATTTCAATCTGCAGCTGTTCATTCTAAATTAGCGAGTAGCTATTATTCCCTTTCATTTTCAAATTTTGACTCCTTTTATCGTCCTGTTTAATCGGCATCCTTATTTCTTAACCTTCATTCTTTGCAATGTTCACCTCTCTCTGTTGTCTACGTTTTGGATACAGTTTGCTTCCCTCGTCGCTTTTTCGTTTCTCCATTTATATCTTCTCCATTTTTTCCTCTTCAATCTCCTATTTTTCTTTTTATATGTGATACTGATTTTATCTTTTTTGAATATTCTTCCACCGTTACTCGGCACTTTTACTAATGCATTTCCCTACACCTTGCAGCGCGTCTATCATCTTCTCCCTTCCTTCTCCTTCTGTTATACCGGCTCATGTACCCTTTTTGTCTGCTTTCTTCTTTGATCGCGTAAAGATATTTTTTTCCGGGTGCGCTAACGAACAGCAACAGCCTAATCAACCAAGGAATCTAAATAATAATAGCTTTATTAGGAGCATAACATATCATATTTTAATCCGGAGCGAGATATAATGAGACAAGGAAGAAAGTGAGAGAACATAAGAGTCATTGTATGGTGTAGGAAGTCTAAGATCCAAAAGCTGAGAATAGAACGGAGAACGAAAGTGAGGAACATTCGAAGAAAACACGATTGACATCACACTGAAAAAAAGAATCTTCTGGGGGGTGAAGAGGACACCGCCGGGAAGGGACGAAGGAAAAAACGAAAAAGTGACGAAGGGAGAAAGGTACGACCGAAACGAAGATATGACAGTGATCAGGGGACGACAAAGAGAAGGAAACTTGTCAAATGGTCAGAGAAGGTTAAAGATCTAAAATCACTTTCCTTTCCGTCTCTAGTTCTTGGATCAATGCCCATGTCACCGATACACACACACATACATAACACGCACGCATACACAAAAATCGGAACTTTTTTTTATAACGTTTAAAATGATAGTTCTTACGCTGGTGGTAATTTTAACATTTTCAAGATTTTCTCATGGCGATAATAAGCATAATTAAAATAATAATAATTTTACTTACTCTAAACTGCTAAATAAATAAATAACTAAATAAATAAACGATTGTTCAAATGCTACAGTAACTAACTGTTATAATTATGTTAAAAAACAAATTTTCATTTACGATTTGCGCATATGTATAACATTAATTATTGTAAATAAATATAAACATAAACACAAATTAAATTCGCCAAAAACTTTTAAAAAATTTATAAACATTCAAAAATTATATAAAACAAATGTTTATTATAAAGTTTTTTAAACTTGTTGGCGAATTTAATTTATATTTATTTACAAATAATTAATGTTACACATATGCGCAAATTGTAAATGATAATTTGTTTTTTAACATAATTATAACAGTTAGTAACTGCAACATTTGGACAATCATTTATTTATTTATTTAGTCATAATTAAAATGTTCGATAATTGGTTTAGCTGGAAACTAAGAGCTAGTCTCCACTTTGTTATATTGCATTGAAAATACTTAATAATCAAATTGAGTAAAATTGTTAATCAAATAGTACTAAAAAAAAAAAAAAATAATACAGACTTCAAGATTTACTTTAAAAATTTAATGAAAATCACTAAAAAGTAATAAAGAATTATTTGAAAAAAACATGTATATGTACTTCAGAGCAACGTGCATAAGGATATTACGATAATTTTTAAACGACATTAACTTTTTAGAGTTTCCACCTGCGCGGGAACGGCGTATGCGCTTTCGAGACATGCTGTTAGTTTCATACTTTAAATATTATACTTGGGTTCATTTTTGGAATTTGTATACTTACGCTCGGAATTTTGAAAAATCGCGGTGTACAGTGGCTGAGAGGGGCGAGCGGGGCTTGGGTTACTTTCCCGCTTTAAATATTATACTTGAGTTAATTTTTAAACATTTCGGGGGCACCATACGGAGGAATTTTGGGTAATTTTGAGGGGAAATTTTGGGGAAACTTGGGTAAATTTTCCACGTCAGAACAAAAAATTGGGTTACTATTTGCCTCCCAGATGAAATACATTGGTTACTTTCAGCGAGCAGACGCAGTTTCGAGGTGTGACGTCACAGAGTCCACAAAACGAAGATTTATTCACTACTTTTATATATATATATATATAATGAAAACAATTCTTCTAAAAGCAGTTTAAAAGAAAAGAGATTGGTGGTGAAGAGGGCTTGCACCCTTGCGAGGTTAAGACCAGAGTTATATATATACACACATATATATATACACATATATATAAAGTCGAGAATCAGTAAGCCGATTTTAAAAATTTTTTAAATTAACATATTGTTCAATATCTTGGAATTTAGGAAGGATATGTTTTTATTGTACTACGTTAATTATGAGCTGAGCTAGGGATGAAAAGTTATTTTAAAAAATGATCTTTGTTTCTTTAATTTAGGAACGGTTTCCATTAATATTCAGTTTCGTTAATTTTAAAAACTAATCATTTTCGATTCATTTTTCAATTTTTCCCCATCTTATCGCAATTATCACATCGAAAAGTATCTTATTTTCAATTTAAAAATAGAATTACACCTTATAACGAAGTGACTTTTTTGTTTTTGCCTTTATCTTTTTCCAAGTTTAACCCTGCAATTATTAATAGTTAAAGTAAATGTTATTTCTTTTATCTCATTTATATAATTTTTCTATACTTCTAAGTAGCTTGGTTTCATAAATTTGCATATTAAGCAGGAAACTATGTTGTATTTGCCATAGTCAGCTTGATGTTATTAGGAGTGTGCCACTTTGGAAGTGTCCGTTTTCTGAGTATTCGTTTGAGTATTGCTCGAATGATTTACATCGCCGCATTAGGTGGCCCCTCGTATAATTCGTGGTTATTGCAGCAACTTCCTCTTATAACGTTAATTCCGGCGAGATGTGTTGCGAACTTACTATTTCAGCCTAGTTATAATCTTTCAAAATTAACAATTTTTTTAAACTATGAAGTCTTGCAGACAAAATTTATTTGTATTTCAGCGTAATTCCCCCCCCCCCCCCCCCCCCCCCCCCCAAGTACGTTCTTAAAATTCGTTATTCCATTTTGTAAAGATTAGGTTCTTAACAGCTGGGGCGATGTCTTCCATTTTAAATTGATTGTTCCGCTACTTGTTTTTTATAATTCCGCGGTACGACAACACCTATTTAAAAAGCGATTTAGATACCAGATGACTCTTGTTTACTACATATTTGCCTTAATTTTTAACCAGAATGCATTTTTGTTTTAACTTATAACAAATACAAATATAACAAACAAATGTAAGAATAAAATGATTGTTTACGTAGAACATCAGAAATGGGATGTTAAAAGATTTTTTGTTACATTTTTTATTTATTCTGAGTGGGGCATGACATTACGTTTTTTTAAACTACTGGACCTTGAGATTTTTCAGTGTTAATTTGAATATGGTGTCTATATAAAATTCCAGTTAATTTCGTATTCTAACAGCTGCTGTTTTTAACAAAGTTATCAAGTATAATTGAAAAATTTTAGAGGTTTGAATATGCATTCTTTGAATGTCTTTTTTGTGTATAACACATATAGATTTCGACCGGGAAGATTGTCTTGAAGTAATCCTTTTCCACAGATCCACAGGTTTTTCCTTTTAAGACAACTGCAGCTTTTCTATTGTATGAAGCCGGTAAGCGATCATTTTAGGGATCCTTAGCTACCTAGTATTTTTTTGAAGCCGTATTAGGTTTTTGATGTTATTCAAAAATGATTCGATTCTATATTTTATGATATTTTCCGTAATTTTTTCTATGGCTTAGAGTAAGGATCTGTATATAAGTAAAGTCATTTTCGTCTTTTTCTATTTTAAAAATCGAATATATACTCTTTCCAGATTTAGCGATTTGTAAAAAAACGTTCGTAGCATCTGTTTCGCCTTAACTGTCAGATGGAGGATATTATCCACTCCATTTGAAGAGCTTAAACTTTTTGTTAATTCGCACTATATTATTTGTTCATCTAGCCATTTCGCCTATCTATCTGATATCGGTTGTAGCGATTATTGATTTGGAGTTTTGACATGATCAGACAGAATCATTAAACATATCAGCAACGTTTGTTTAAATAATGGATAAGTAATCTCTAATAAACTTCTTCACATTCTTCACTTTTAAACTATAGTAAAAGAGTGCCGGTTGCGTTAGTGTATAATGCGATCATAAAAAATGAGTTCACTTTTGTTTTTGCCCTACATTACTGCGGTAATATTTGTTTTTTTTTTTCTAATATGATTTTGGTACTGAAAATGATTCAAATTAGCAGTTAAGTTATATATATATATATATACACACACGCACATACACACATATATATATATATATATATATATATAAACTCGGCCATTTTGGCCTCGCAAGGGGCTGTGCCCCTTGACCCCTCTTGCTTTCATTTCTGTCTCTTTCTCTTCTATACTTTGTATAAAATGATCAAAATTTACAACGTAATTCTTACTGGCATCAACACACACAAAAAATAACATAACCACAAAAATCCTATTCTAACATTTACCTTCCGTTATATAAAATTAAGACATTTTTTCGTTACATTTTTCGTTACATATTTCATTACATACAATTGTGACATTTTTTAAATAACAATAACAAAAATCCTACAAAATATAACAAACGTTACATAAAATTGGGACATTTTTTTGGGACATTTTTTCGAATGGGGGGTAGCCTAAGAATTACGTTGTCATATATATATATACATAAACTCGACCATTTTGGCCTTCCAAAGGGCTGTGCCCTTGACCACTCTTGCTTACATTCATGTCTCTTTCTCTTTTGTACTTTGTATAAAATGATCAAAATTTACAATGTAATTTTTAGGCCGGCCCCCATTAGATTTTATAACGAAAAAATGTCCTAATTTTATATAATAAAGAAAAAATACAACCAATAATTTATACCATAAATTTTATTAAACTACCGAAGCAACTGAACATACTACAACACATATAAATAACATTTTTATTTGCGTTTCCACGGTATTATTAAATTAGCAATATAGTCTTTACATGCTTTTTCTTATGGCGGGACTCCTTATTCATCACCCTGCACAGTAATAAGAAGTGTGTATTCATTGTGTTTTCAAAAACGAAAATTGCTACCGCACGAAAACGTGAATTGCGGTAACGAAAATGAGACGACGACTGTACAATAGCGAAGAATTTTCCACATTTATACGTGATGATACGCCTTTTGGTTCGAAAACGACAGATGTAGAAAAGTTTGGAGCGTTAAAATATAACAAACTTTACATAGAATTAGGAAATTTTTTGGGAAATTTTTTGCGGAAATTTTTTCTAACGGGTGCCGACCTAAGAATTACGTTGTAATTAATATATATTTTAATGCACATTTATTTATTATTGCCATTTAGCGAATACCGCGAAGTCACCGCGGATTTCGACTATTCGTTTGATTCTCTAATAATGACTAAAACGAATTACAGGTAATATAAGAGATGACGACGATAGGTGACAGTGATGATGCGGTGTCGACGATAATGATGATAAATAGTGGTAGCGAAGGGAATTAACATATCATCGTCCGGATGTTCAAAAGTTGATCGCTGGATGATCGCGCTAGCTTTACCGTGTTCCGTCGTCAGCGTCAGTTCAATCCCCACAGAGATCAAATGTCGCAATTGGTAACACCGACTGTTCGCTTCACATCAGCCACTACCACATCCACTGAACTTAAATATCCGTCCTCTTTTCGGAAAGTTAACACAGCCTTCCCCTTGACTGCTTCTACTTCCGTTTCTTACTGCTACAATTTCAGTTCTCTTTTTTCCTTCTTTTTATACCTTCTTCTATCTTCAATGTTATATTCTGTCGCTAAGCGCTCGTTTTATTCGATCTTCATTTTCCTCTCCATTTATTTCTATCATCGCAGTTCATTTTAATTCGATCATAGCGCGTCTTACACTTCAACCCCGCTTCCAAATCAATTACTGCCGGATATTATCGCTTTTCCGGCGTATTTAATTTTCCCACTAAAAACGCGAAGAAATTTAACACTTTTTACATTCGTCTTTTTTCTTCCTGTTTTGCATCGTCTCTAGAATTTCATTAAACTCCGAAGATCGTTGAAGAATCTCGAAACTGGATGAAATTAACAGTGATAATGATAATAACGATAACGGGTAATTAGGTTCTGATAAAGCGTATATGTATGATACTTGTCGCTCGATTTTCAATGACACGTAATCGTATTCACACGCTTAATATCGAATCGCATTTATCCGAAGGCACCATTTACTACCTACGACGGACAGGGGCCAATCTGGCTTATGATAGAGCGGAAAAATTTTCAAAGAAGGATGGAACAATTTAAGAGCATAACGAAATAATTGAAAGGAAAATACGATTTATAAGTGTGTAATATTGAAGAAGTCTTTTACAAGACATCTGGACAGTAACATAAATCCCTCGTTCTTTCTTCTTTTCCACTTTGTCCCTTTTCTTTCTCGTTGATTATTTTAAATTCTCTAAACTATTCTGACATAAAAAACTTGAAATTAGTTTAATTCACTAATTGGATTATTTATAGTTTTTTCACTTTTCAAATGTTTCTTATTTTTAAAATGCGGCACATAAATACGTTACAAATGTACAAAATGATTAAGTATGTTATAAGCTACTAACATATAATATAAATATAATTAAATCTGATGTATATTATAATGTACAAAACATGAAAAATAATTTTAACGAATTCGGAAGAAATTCAAGAAATCTCAACGAAATAAGTAAACATGTTCGTGGGCGTAGCAAAACAGTCGAAAATATTTTTGCAAGAAACATATTTAAAATAGTAACATTATAAAAATAACAATAATAATCAGATGAAATTATTTATTATTATTATTATTATTATTATTATTATTATTATTATTATTATTATTTGCACGAAAAAAATCTACAAATGCTGTACGTGGCGTGAATAGTGAAATTAAAATTAAAAAGACGATAATAAAATTTGAAAAACAAAAAGAAAATAAACAGTAGCGGATTTACAGAGATTTATCAGTCTCTCCCAATGTATGTTAATGAAGTGAACGTATGAACTGCACGTAATGTTAAAACATACATTTTTTCGAAGTATTATAATCAATTTCTCTTTTTTCTTTTTTAATTATACGTTTGAACATAAATTAATATAGAGCGTGATAAAAAACGATGACATTGCTTTTAAAATTTAAAATGTGAGAAATATTATGGCTACTATTCGTAATGTAGTTAACTCTTTTATAAAAAACTGGCAAACGATTATATAAAATCTCTTTGTAATGGTTAGAGCGTCATGGTGATATTTTACAGTTTATGGAGAGATGTTCGGTGTTATCGTACAATTGTTTGAAGTAGATGATTCTACTTAAACTGCAAAATCTGCTAGTGTTCTGCTATTATCGCACAGTTCAATTTTTACTCAGACCATAGTTGCAACCATTTCTCAGTGGCCAATATCGTTAGCAATAGATCTGCAGTTTGTTTCCGTAGGCCTCAAAAAATGTTCTAAGTTAGTTGATAACGTTATTTAGTGTTTAAATAACTACAAAACATACGAAGATAACAGTAATTGTGAGTATAATTTTGTATTCTAAAGAGCAGTACATACAGCTCTCAATAATTTTATATAACTGTCAAGAGCTCAGGTCATCAAAAATATCGTCGAAATATTTTGATGGGCAATGTAAATGCAGACTGAATGTCTTGTTACCATTTATTGATTACATCAGCTCTGAACTTGAGAGTCAATTTTCAAAGGATGGACATGAAAATATTATAAATCCGAACCGATTCCTAAGTGTATAAAGGTAATTTATTATTTGGATAACATTTTACAAGCAGCTAAAATTTAGTAATAATAATAATAATAATAATAATAATAATAATAATCAAATCAAATATTCAAATCAAATATTCTTTATTATTATTATTATTACAAAACACCATCTATACGCAAGCAATGCGCGAGCGATGGTATATTAACCGATAACATTTATAATTAACAGCTTTTCATTTAACAGAAACAAAATAAAATCTTTATTAAATTAAATTCTTGGTATCTTCGCTTATAAATATAACCGTAATAAAATGGAATAAAAAGAAAAAAGTATTTATGATAAATTAAATTTAAATGTAAACTTATAAAAGTTGTTTCATATTCATGCAAGGAAATTTCATTAACATTATGAAATTTTAAACCAACCCTTAAGTCAGATACCTATCTATTAGATCACAAAAGTTTTTTTTTTTATAATAAAAGTTTAAAATTTACTATCCCTCCCTCAATTGTTTTAATATTCTGATTACTAAAAATTAATTTTAAGGAAGTATGTAATGAATACAGTAAGTCTTATGATTTTGAGGGAAGCACATGTTAACAGAATTTAGTTGAAAATATTTTTGAAATACTTATGACGTCGTTTATAATTTATAATATGGTACCTAACTATAGGTGAAAGTGAATTAAAGGTGATGGCACCTAAATACCTTACTTGCAGTCTTGTATGAAATTTAAAATATTTTGGCACTGTGGCTGAGTAAGTTTTAGCAGATCTAGTAATCCCTCCCAATAGTGAAATTTGAAAATTATATTTATTCTTAACCACAAAGTACAACAATTTTGTTTTGTATAGTGTGTCAACTGTCATAATGTTGTGCTCTGTTTCTCTATTGTTTCGGAATTGTATAATTTTAAGTACAGCGTTATGTAAGACTTTTATAGATCGGGTATGACAAATTGCTGCACCACCCCAGAAGGTTATACCGTAAGAAAGGACTGGTTGATACAGCGTCAAATATAACCGTCTTAGATACGGTGGAGAGAAGTGTTGTTGCAGGTAGTAAAACAAGTAATTTAATTTTCTCAATTTCCCAGCCAAATAGGTTAAATGTTTAGTCCACATCAATTTATGATCAAAGACTATTCCTAAATATTTTATTTCAGAAACTCTTTCAATTAGATTATTTTCTGATATGCTTAGAGAAAGATTGTTATACTTTTCAGCTTGTTGAAAACTGTATAATATGTATTTCGTCTTATTTTCATTTATAATTAATTTATTTTTATACATCCATTCTGTGATTTTATCAATCCCATTCTGTGCTAATTTTTCTAATATATTTGGATACCTAGAATTTACTAACAAAACGGTATCGTCTGCATAGGTAATCAATTTTCCCGGCAAGTCCAAGTTACAAAGATCATTGATATAAATTAGGAATAATAGTGGACCCAAGATACTTCCTTGAGGGACACCAAAATGTTGTATAGTTTCATTACTGAAAGTATTATTTATTTTTGTAATACACTTCCTGTTGAACAAGTAAATAATAATAATAATAATACAGATGATGATAATAAGATCGAATACCAAATTGAAAATTGTTTTTTGCTGGTCATTTGGCAGGGAGAACCAGAAAAATCGCAATTAGAGGGAATAGTTTTTCAAATAGCGTCGTGGACATTTTTCAGAAATTTTTTTGACAGTTGAAAGAATTCTCATGAAAAATAAATTAATTTATAATTATGACGAGAGCAGAAATTTTTCTTTCTTAAGCGATTAATGCGATTGAACGCAAAATATAAACTCCATTTTTCGGACTGTATCATAGAGACGTTCTTATGGTTTCTTAGATAACAGTTTTTCTAAAATACTTGCAGAAGAGCAAATTACTGTTGACACTGTCATCTTCAAAGAAAAATAATTAATTTACGTTTTTTTCCCCTCTTATTTCCAAAATTTTGGGTAAGGTACGTTTATTAATATACATAATTATTTATAAGTAAACCGTCCAATTTGATATTAAGTATTATATTTTTTCTTCCTCTGCTATACCGACTTTAGAAGACAATAAAAAGCGCTAATGTCTTCAATATTGCAGAGGTAAAAGAAATATAAAGTAGACCAATATTTCCAATGAGAGATTTGAATCCAAGATAAAAATTCTACAGTCACAATGTAGGAGGAAGTAGTTACAATTAAAACTAAACTTCATGACGACAAATGCGATCAAGCATAGCTCAAAAGAGTCCGATTAGAGAAGTATATCATTTGGGACATGGACACCGTGGCAACAAATGTACTCAAACACAGCCTACAGGAGTCCAGAAATATATAAAGTTTTTAACACAAACATCATGATGACAGATGCAGCTAAGCAGTACCCTTAGATTTTTTAAAACAGTTGCGACATTTATTCTCTTAATTATTTCAGTCTCTTACATCCTCCTCACGCATTTCATTTGTCAAGTTCTGCTAAATTCCTTCCTCACTCTATAGTTAGATCTGAATTTCACATGGTTTTAAGTTCTTTATATCCCAATCATTCCGTTATTTTCACCGATGGATCTAAGAGGGCTGATGGGGTTGGTGCCGCCTTTGTTTATCTTTCTCACAACTATTATGAGTCCTTTAAACTTCCTTCCTGTTGTTCTATATTTACTGTTGAATCTGCTGCCATACTTCATGAAATTCTTTTTATCTCTTCCTCTTCTATCCTCTCGGATAAATTTCTTTTAATAGCTGACTCTGAAATTGTCTTGCAGGCGATTTCTTCTCCCTTACCGTTGCCCTCACTTGAACAACCTTTCATTCTCCTTATTCGCAATCTAATTTACGAATTATTCCTGTTCCATTTGATCCAAATTGATTTGTTATGGATTCCTAGCCACGCTGGAATTGAAGGTAATGCTGATTCCTTGGCTCGCTCAGGAGCTTCTAATGGACATCTTCTTCATAAATTTCCTGCTGACAATATTAATCATATTTCCAAACAGTTCCATATTACATTACGGAAGGATATTTATTTTTCTCTTTTCTCAAATCCGAATAATTCCTTTTATCTTTCTGTTCAGCCCTTACCTTCTCTGACACCAGTTGACTTGACATGTTTCCTTTTCTTTGTCGTCCCCTAATCGCCGCCATATGTCGTCATCGTTTCGGTCATACCTTTCTCCCTTCGTCATTTTTTCGTTTTTCCCTCGTCTTTTCTTCGCGGTGCTCTCTTCACCCAGAATATTTCTTTTTTTTTTCTGTGTGATATCAATCACATCTTCTTCAAATGTTCCTCACTTTCTTCAGAACGTTCTCTCTTCTATTCTCAGTTGGTATTCCTACTCCATACAATGACACTCTTATGTTCTCTCATTTCCTCCCTTGTCAGTTGTTCCTATTTTAGCTTCTTTCATTCATTCAATCTCGCATCAGATTAAAATCTAATATGTTATTCCCCTTTTGAGCTATTACTTAGATTCCTTAGTTGGTTGGGCTTTCTCTTCGTTAGCGTATCCATATAGAAAAAAAAAAAAAAAAACCGTTGCGGCATACTAGGTATTTTTTTTTATGAGTTAAACACGCTGCTGACGCGACCCGTTACATTATTTTTAAGGCTGACTATATGCACATTGTTTTTTAGTTATTTTACTACCAATAAACGAAATTTCAGATTTTCTAAAACAGTTGCGACATACACTAGGTGGTATTTTTAGAACTTTGAAGCCGCCCCCGCACCAAACGCTAACGAAACTGACTGACTGACGGCAGGATATTCTTACACACCCTAAATACTGTATAAAAAAAAATCAGCCTTTCTAAAACTGTTGCATTTTTTTTATCGCTCAGCTCCCCGATTAGAATGTTTGATTCGATAAATCGAGACTGATGAACATTCTCCATTTCAATAGGTTAGACACAGGCGGTACAAACTAGAGAATATGGAAAGTAATTAAGTACACCGATGCACACGTTTTCAGCTAATACATCTAAAAAACAAAGCAGAAAACCTGATAAAATAGAAATATTTACAAATGCGAGATCATCTTCAAAAATTTTTTTTCATATAATTTTAATTATTTATTTATTTTTTAAAATTATTTTGCTTTTAGCAACCGAAGAGTAAAAATATTTACTTTTTCAATTCTCGGTCACTTTTTGTCGCTTCGATTTCCTTTGTCGACATCATGACGTTCTCGAGTGATTCGATTTATTTCGATACAATTACGCAAATCAATAAAACACAAAACTCATTAATCCTACGTAAGGTTATTATAATCAAAATGCCGACTAGTTTTTAACCGACTTCAAAAAAGGAGGAGGTATTCAATTCGACTGTATTTTTTTAACCGACTTCAAAAAAGGAGGAGGTATTCAATTCGACTGTATTTTTTTTTTTTTTTTTTAATGTGTGTTACCACAGAACTTTCTTCCAGATGAACCGATTTTGATGATTCTTCTTTTATTTGAAAGGTGGTGTTTGTCATGTGGTCCCATTTAAATTTGATCAAGGTCTGACCGATAGTTTTTGAGTTATCCTTAATAATGCGGGATATTGAAGCTTTTTGGATGCTTTTCATTCATGATTGTTTTCACCGTCGGATTAGATTTTTGACTTAAAATACTATAAATTTGCCAAATTACCATGGAAATGTAGCTTTTGGTGTTTTTACCGTGGAAATATCTGTTCTTATTAAAATGTTTTAATTTAATTGAATAAAAATGCACTAAAAAGTAAAAAATAAAATGCTTTTTTACAAAAAATAAATACCGATACTTGAAGGTTTATTATACAAATTTAAAGATGCACTAAAAAGTAAAAAATAATTACTCTCGATAAAATATATATATCAGAGTGATATACCCTTAAAGGTGATATCGTAATTCTTATACAACATTAATTTTTTGGAGTTGGCATCAAATTCATATTAAAAGAATAATTAAAAACTGCATTAAATGTTGATTAAATTGTTCCTAACATGAATTTAATTCCAACTCTAATTAAGGTTTTAATGTTGTATAAGAATTACGATATCACCACTTAAGTGTTATATCACTCTGATATATATATATTTTCCTATCGGGAGTAATTATTTTTTACTTTTTAGTGCATTTTTAAATTTGCATAATAAACCTTGAAGTCGGTATTTATTTTTTGTAAAAAAGCATTTTAGACGACTCGATTCATAATCAGTTGTCGAATATATTACATATTTATATATGTTAAAGCAAAAAATAAATTAATACACGTAAAAATAAAAGTGTTCGGTTAATTTCAAAACGTTGGCTAATTATGTGATTAACTGTCGATTTCGAATTGGAAAAAGCGCATGGATTCAAGAGAAAAGGCACAGACGCCCATGTTTGTAACCGGTTTTTCGGCGATAAATGCTTTTAGACCTAAACTGAAACGATAAAACTATTTCGTTGGAATAGGGATCAAGCGCAATACGGAGCAGTTCTTGATCTTATTAGAGAGTGTGCTGATATTTCACTGAGTTTTCAAGAATTAAAAAAGGAAATGCAAAAAAAAAAAAAAAACAAAAAAAAAACCGGAAACGAAAGCACTGGCTACCGACGAAGGGGGAGCGGTGTTTAATCGGTAGAATGCGTCAGCGCGATCGATGGGGTTCTATTCGTGAAATTGGAGAGCTGATGTGCAGTTTATGATTGTATTTAAATTTTCCTTATAGCCGATTCGGAAGTTTTTAAGAGATCATTTTTAACTGTGGGGGAAATGTGATAAACAAATAAATCCGAGTTATCGTGATACGATTGGTTGCTGTATGACGGAGTTTGTGATAATGGTTAAATTTTCTTCAACCGATTCAGCAGCTAATCTATGGGTTGGCGAATAATTTGAAAATGGGAGAAGAATTATCGTATAGACAAGTGGACGTAAATTTGGATGTGTTACTCAGCTATGGAAACGGTACAAATCGTTTTTCTTTCTTTTTTTTTTCCGGTATTTTGTTACGTATTTTTAAATTTGAATAACGATTTTAGTAGCGATGCCCTCAACATTCTCCTCCGCTATAGAAATCGTTTGAATCCAAATCTAAAGTTAATTTTTGCCCCCTCCCCCCCAAAATTAATTTTTACGCTAAATTATTAATACAATTACATTTGGATACAGACTGGAAGATGCAATGAAACTGGTAAAGAATCGCTCTTTCGTGGTTTTAAAGGTACATATAGGGGTGTTGTCGCTTCTCTTTCAATTTTCAAATTACGGTGTCGAGCGGAAAAGAATAGTGGCCAGATAAGGTTTGTCCAGGGGAGAGACACCTGTGTTTACATTGGCCGAGCTGGTAATTATGCGGTTTATTAGGCCCTTTATAGCGTTTAATCAGAGGCACGCGTTGCTAAATTGAAAAGATCAAAGCTGGATAGCGGAGACAAAAAGGCCACCGACGCGACCGATCTCCAAAATCTGATCTTCAAACTGCGTTTGTGTTTTTATTACATCAGTAGCGAACCGCTCGCAACAACCCGCCGCCGAGCGAGCCCTAATCTGTAATTCGATCCGAGCGACCGAGCCAGTTCCCAGCCCCGCTTCTTGATCATTCTCATCGGGCCATTCTTCCGACACTCTCGAACCGTTGCCCTTTTTCCAGCGTTTAGGCAATATGTCCTTTTCATCTTATTTTTTTTCTTTTTTCTTTTTTCCTTTTTTTTTTTTTTAATGCGTTTAATAATCTTCTAATTACCGTCGTGCACCAGTGCTACCGTATACTCTTGAGAAATAATTCAGTCTGCCGCTTCGATACTTCATCTAGAGCTTCTAATCGCTTTGTCTATAGCCGAAGTTGGCAAGATCACTTTTCGGACCACTAAAACTGCTCACGCGTAAACTCTGACGTTAATTTTCCCGTTTATTTCGAAATTATCGCAAAAGGGAAAAAAAAAGTGGAAACATAAACGGAAGACAAATAGAGAAAGCCTTTACAAAATGATAAAATACCGTATATATGAAAAATCGTTACAAAAGTCCTTCGAAAGATGTCAGCCATTTTTTATTACTGCTTTGTAATTATCCGTACGATCGGAATGTCAGACGACATATTTATTTAACTTACTTATTTACGCTAAGGATGCCGCCCTAAATGTACTGTCAACCTACTCGATTTATTTATCTATGTCCCGTGCTATATTATAATTGCGCGAAACGTGGCACAGAAACTTTGGCGGGAAAACTGAAATATTATATTTCGGCGGGCCCATGATAAGGCAATTAACTATTAATATGAAAAAATTTAAGGTTTCATCCAGTAGATATAGAACATACCTACCGTCTATGACACCGCACATTCCCCAATAACAACTGTTTTTGCATTCCAGTGATAAATGTTAATAATATATTATATATTAATTTTAAATAATAAATTATCGTTTGCTTTCTGTAAATTTTTTATTTGTTTGTTTATATTTTTTGAGTCAGTGGAATTTAAGAGTTGTATAATGTTTGTATTACATAAGATTACTTATTTAATATGATGGAGAAAGACGCATGATTATATATATATATATACATATATACATATATATATACATATATATACATACATATATATATATATATATATATATATATATATATATATATATATACACATATATATATATATATAAACTCGGCCATTTTGGTCTCGCAAGGGGCTGTGCCTCTTGACCCCTCTTGCTTTCATTTCTGTCTCTTTCTCTTCTACACTTTGTATAAAATGATCAAAATTTACAACGTAATTTTTACTAGCATCAATATAAAAAAAATAACATAACCACAAAAATCCTATTCTAACATTTAACTTCCGTTATATAAAATTAAGACATTTTTTCGTTACATTTTTCGTTACATATTTCATTACATACAATTGTGACATTTTTTAAATAACAATAACAAAAATCCTATAAAATATAACAAACGTTACATAAAATTGGGACATTTTTTTGGGACATTTAGCGTTACATAAAATTGGGATATTTTTTTGGGACATTTAGCGTTACATAAAATTGGGATATTTTTTTTGGGACATTTAGCGTTACATAAAATTGGGACATTTTTTCGAATGAGGGGTAGCCTAAGAATTACGTTGTAATTAATATATATATATATATAACTCAGCCATTTTGGCCTCGTAAGGGGCTGTGCCTCTTGACCCCTTTTGCTTTCATTTCTGTCTCTTTCTCTTCTATACTTTGTATAAAATGATCAAAATTTACAACGTAATTCTTACTGGCATCAACACAAAAAAAATAACATAATCACAAAAATCCTATCCTAACATTTAACTTCCGTTATATAAAATTAATTCATTTTTTCGTTATATTTTTCGTTACATATTTCATTACATATTTCGATACATAATATTGTGACATTTGTAAAATAACAATTACAAAAATTCTATAAAATATAACAAACGTTACATAAAATTGGGACATTTTTCGCGTTACATAAAATTGGGACATTTTTTGGGACATTTTTTTGGGACATTTTTTCGAATGGGGGGTAGCCTAAAAATTACGTTGTAATTGATATATATATATATATATATATATTTGAAAATGTTAAAGTTTAAAAAGCTATCATGGATATATTGGTTATTGCAAATTAGATTGACAGCGTTTTACCTGATATAGAATAATTATGCCGATTTCATATCGTAATAAAATACAAAAGTGTTTATTTCGAATCATCCCCAGTAGGTAAACAAACATTTTTTTCAAAATAAACGGTGTTAGTTTCTAAACCGTCTCGATACGATCTACCATTTCTAAAACATTTTCGCTGCCTATTCAAATGTTCTTTTAAAATTAGGGTCAAGATCTTTGATAGGTCGACCGTTAAAAAACGAATACCCATTGGTCTTTACCTAACCGAGCAACTGGTTGTCATTTTGCTGTCTCCGATTTTTTTGTAATTATTTTACTCGTAATTTTTACATAAGTTAAACAGCATATATCAAAGATAAATCGAAGCATCCGAATGAACCGCGAGGTATTTATCGCGTTATATTAATGATGTTTGTAATTTTTTTTAATCATGTAATTGTAGTTTAACACGAACACGAAATTTAATACGTCAAAATAAACTAAATCGACTTTTTTACTGGGATAATAAAACATTTGCAATGAATAACCATAACGCGCAACACACATACATATGTATAAATATGTATAAATATGTATAAATATGTGAAATATGATTTCACGGAACTTGCTCTGGGAATACTTCTTACACCTAAAAATGATAGTTAGCTATAATATTTTTTAAAAAAATTGGTTTTAATTGACTCTGAAATTTTTAATATGTTACATGATTTTTCATTCGGAGTTCTTTTTTGAAACTAATACTTTTTTCCATTTTCACCGAAAAATTTTCCTTTACAGGTCGCAAGAATAATTTGTTCGAAGTTTCAATCCTTGATTTTTATGTTAAGAGAACTTTTTCTTTGTGTTTACCAATTCTATAAACTGAACAATTTTTTTTCTTAATTTCTATAACTCAGCGGCAGCATTTTATACTATTGCAATGCGTCTCAAGAGAGAAATGAATGATTTACAAAACTGACCATTTTAATTTTACTCTTGTACATACCGTGACGGAATTCAATTTCTGTGCGTAATTATTTTGTACATTTTAGACTTACGGGAGAAATAAAAATGACAATTTTACAGGAAATTTAAAAAAAAATAGTTCTTTAAGCCAGTTAACGTTTATGTACCTTTGAGAATATCTTGTAAGATGTTAAATATCGGGGCAAATTTGTTCGAAATTTTTGATTTTATATATTTTTTTTTTTATTATTTCCGCCCTGAATAATTTATTTTTTTGAAAAGTACCGCCTGGGTAAGATAAAAAACGGTTATCTCAAAATGTCAGTTCTACAAAATACAAAAAAAAGTCAGAAGAATTTTTTTTTGTTTTATTTTTTTTTATCTGACATTGAAATGTTGATATTATTGGCAACTAATAAAAATAAATAAACGCGCTTTTCTTTTCTTCTTTTTTTTTTACTTAATTAAATCAAAATATTTGACTAAATACAAAAATGTCACAAAAATCTTTAAACGTTTATTCAATTATTAATTCATCGTTTTGCGTCGGAACACCTAAATCGTTATTTAATTATTTTCCGCCATTCGTCTTTTTTTTTTTTGGGCTCGTCAACCGAGGACTTTTACCCAGAAACAAAAGGTAAGGAAAGAAGTCGGTTATATTTTAGTCCGATCAGAAATTTTATCTAAAAAGGAACAAATAGCAGGAATAATTAGTGGGGACGGAAAGGACAGGATATAGAAAGCACAACATGGAGTAGGAAGTCCAAGCTTCAGCAAATAAGAATACAAGGCAGAACGCTCTATAGAAAGGGATGAACACTGGAAGAACACATGATCGGCGTCGCAAATAACTGCATCATCCGAATGGAGAGGACAGTGTGGAGAAGAAATCAAGGAAAAACGAAATCTGGAGGGGGGCAGCAAAGAATGGCCCGCTTATTTTTAGCCAATCGGAAACGTCGATCTACCGTGTGTGTCTTACTTCCTAATATTTCTCAGAAGCTAAAGCAATTCCCATTAGTGCCGGCTTTTTAAATAATAATTGTCCTTTTATAGCTTTTTGACAAAGAGATTTTAATAAGCACCGTACGCGTTTAACCGTTTCAAAAGGTTAACGTGGAACAAAGCGTGGAAAAAAACGTTTGCAATGCGTGAATTGCTAGTTAGTACTTAGAGGTAATTAATTAATTTGATAGATTCGATGAATTGAAGAGCGGATGAGTTGTCGCTGGAAAATTACCTAGGATACTAATGACAGTGTCACTACTCTTCCGGGAGGATCGATCAGTCAAAAGTATTGGGCATTCGCAAAGTATGCAAAAAAAAAAAAAAAAGAAAAAAGGAGATCAGGAACGATGTGCAGAAAGGGCGACTTGTAGGGGGTGTAGCTCTTTGAAATATGAAATTACGAGACAAGGTTACGTGTGCAGTAGCGAATAAGGGCGTAGAATTCTCTTCTCCAGTTACCAATTATGGGTTTAACGGAAACCAAAAAGGTTTGGCAAGAGAACCATTTTTCTTTCAATGAACATTTTTGTTCGGAAACAAAACCGCTAAACATGGTGGCGTGAAGATATTAGTATGTATGGGAGAAAACGTTATTGAACCAGCGCAAATACATCGAATCGTTTGTTTCCGGAAATTCCAGTATGGTTCCAAATCCGGTAGTGCCTCCAAAGATCATCTGAAATTATAATGAAACAGATTGTTACCACCAACGTTTTCTGAGACACAGGTTCCAGAGAGAGAGAAAGATTTGTTCCCTCGACATGCATATATTAATTACAACGTAATTCTTAGGCTACCCCCCCATTCGAAAAAATGTCCCAATTTTATGTAACGCTAAATGTCCCAAAAAAATGTCCCAGGAAAATGTCCCAATTTTATGTAACGCTAAATGTCCCAATTTTATGTAACGTTTGTTATATTTTGTAGGATTTTTGTTATTGTTATTTAAAAAATGTCACAATTGTATGTAATGAAATATGTAACGAAAAATGTAACGAAAAAATGTCTTAATTTTATATAACGGAAGTTAAATGTTAGAATAGGATTTTTGTGGTTATGTTATTTTTTTTATATGTATTGATGCTAGTAAGAATTACGTTGTAAATTTTGATCATTTTATACAAAGTATAGAAGAGAAAGAGACAGAAATGAAAGCAGGAGGGGTCAAGGGGCACAGCCCCTTGCGAGGCCAAAATGGCCGAGTTATATATATATATATATATATATATATATATATATATATATATATACATATATATATATATATATATATATAAACTCATTTAAATAGTTTCATCAGCATTTATCATTTGTTTTATGTAGGCTTATTTTTAGTTCTATTCAAACATGTATCCAAAATTCTGTAAGCATCTTTGAACACGTACAATATTTCACTTAAGATATTTTATAATTCTATACGCTACACACAAGTGGCAAATACGTTTTTTTACAAATTTAATAACATATTTTTCGATAAAGATATTAGTGTAATTACAATAAATACTCTCGGAGTAACAAACAACCGCGAAGTTAAGTCTTAAATAAAATGTATGTCCTTTTCTATTCGCATTGTGCATGATCAAAGTAGTGTTTGAAAATATTAACAAAATGTTTTTGATGATGACACTGCACACAGGCACATTGTGAGAAACACTATTATAAGGGGCACGCCGATAGGATTTAATAAATTTCATGTTTTTCCAATTAAAACTTTCATTTTCCTAAGCCTAATATTATTGAAAACTTGTGCCGGACGAACGTGGCAACGCCCCGTTAAGGTGTAAGACTAAAATTTGAAATTTTGGTTTTGAATACATGATGTTTTCTGTTTTCGCCGTATTAAGGGTGTCGAAAAACTTTACATTGCCGTAGAAAAAATAAATTGTCAGGATGTTATTCTACAAAGTTCGGCGAATTTAGAATACGGCTTAGTAATCTGAAATATATGCGCTATCTCATCAGTAGCGTTGGGCTTAGTATTATTATGAAAAGCTTAACTTCACAATCCGTAATACTTTATCGAGGATACTTATTTTACTTTACTTTATGGAAAGCTGTGAGATGAACTAGTGCAGAAATATATTTCCCAACTTTTTCTATAAACTAGGTGACCCGACAGACATTGTGCGATTATTTTGCCTATCGGAATTTCTGAGTGATCATTGTATCTATTAACGATTGTGTGGCCACGAATATGCAATTTAAGGAGGAGTAAATTCAGAAGTACGCCAATCGGAAATGTTATATACAAGACGAATTCTATCGGCAGTGCACCGCTGAAATGCTGAAAATGTGTGATGTGACCGGGGAATGTGATCGATTTGGAACCGTGCGGTTCTGTTCCAAAATTTAAGTCGCAATTGAATTAAACCGGAATTTCACGTTAACCAAATGATTTATTTTCTTCCGTTAAATTTGAAATTGCAATGAAAACCTTATGGTGTTCTATTTACATTTCGATTTCGACGCGCAAGATCGATGCTTAAGTAAACAATCGAAACAAAGAAATTCTTTATTTCGAGATTAGTTTGCTACAACATCACCATTTCCTTCATTGCAAAACTTTATAATATACGATCGGCTTGATTCACAATTTGTGACAATCAGTTGTCAAACGACATTTGCGCACGTAGCGAAATAAATTGAAATAAAAATAACTACATTTGTCGGACAGCTCGCGAAACAATACAAAAAAGTTAAAAACAAATGTAGTTTTATTTTAATTTAGGCTAAAAATTCGTTTTTCCAGCAGGGTTTTGTTTTTTTTTTCCAATCGAAAACATTTAATTGAGTTATTTCCATCCCGTTAGCACAACGAACAAAACAAAAAAAAAAAAAAGGAATCATCGAAATACGTCGTTCCCCTATCATCAGCTACGATTGAGAGTGCATACAAAAATTATGATCTCTTCACAGTTTTCCCCCGAAATTTTCCGACTTTCCTTTGTAGTTGTCCGGAATTTTTTCTCTATTCCTGAAAACTTTTCCGGGACCATAGCGAACGAGACAAAATAATAATTACGCATATTCATCGTTCGCATCGTGAGTTATGGTCTCGGAGTTCATACAAAAATCCCATAGAAAAAAACACTTTCAGTTTTTCCGGAATTTTCTAATTTTCCCGGCATCCAATTTTTCTTTCCCTAAAAACCTCATTCCGTCTATTACGAACATTTAAAAAATAAGAAAAAATCGGCCAAATCGGTCTAGCCGTTCTCAAATGATACGATTAATAACGAACAGCGTTTTAAATTTGTTATTTATATAGATAGAACACGCTTCGAATAATGAATTTACAAGTTTTGTATGTTTGTTTAGGACGACTAAAAGCCTTTTTTTTAGGTTTTAACAAAGGTATGAGCGCAAAAGATAATATTTTCACGTTTCTGCGTTCGATGACGCGGACAGCGTCGTGTGTTGTTGAGCGTTGGAATTATAAAGTATGTTTATATTTAAAACGTGAAGTACGGGTAGATGTTGTGTACGAACGTAATTTTTTTTTTTATTTTTGTTTTTCAACCATTTGTGCGTATTTGAAATTATTATAATTTCTTAACTGAGTTTGTCAGCAAGTCTTACTGGCCCGAGAAATAAGAAGGAGGAGAAATAAATTTATTTTCTTATGTTTTTAAGCGGACAAAGAACAAAAATAATTCGAGATCAGGAATAGCCGAAACAGCAGAAGGAAATGAGAGAATATAAGAAGCACTCTTAAGGGGACTAGGGATACCGAGTTTTAATAGAAAAGAGTAGAAGGACGGATTGCTCGGAAGAGATAGCCACACATTCAAACTGCTGGTATACGCAGTGCTCTTAGTAATCGAGAGTCTTTATAAATAAAATAAAGAAAAAAAAAAAAATGTCGGGGCATAACGATACTAATATGCATAAACTCGATCCTCCTTCGGATCTCTCTAAACGGGGTCGACAGTCTTCTATAATTCCTGCGGAACAGTTGGGTTTAATTAACCAGGGATCACTTTTAAACATTACATGGAGTCGAAGATAAAAAAAAACAAAAAAAAAAAAAAATGTTACACAAAAATTTTATACGATTTTTTAAAGATGATGTAATCATTAACATACAAAAAACTTGAGGTCCTTCAGACCTTGCCACAGGAACATCCCTCCTTGGACCGAAAGATAAACGAGGAGTAGCCGGTTTTTTAATTCACCGCGGGACATCTTCGTAATAAAATGAATTAAATATCTCACGAGCGTGACACACTAAAGTGTCACAGATTAATTGTTACGTAAAAATTAAAAGTTACCGAATTTTCATATTGTCCCCGACACGTACTAGAATCATCAATCGAAATAAGAAAAAAAACCTACTTCAAGCCATATCTAAACCGCCGTGCCTCCTCATATTCCCAAAAACATCTAAAGAAAATTTCATTTAAAATTGAATAATTTCGGCGTACTCTATACGGCGCAACCCTGATTGTTTGTCGCTTTCAAATGAACAAGCTTCTTTTTATTCCTTCCCCTTACAAACCGGTATTCCCGCTTCATACTGTGCTTCATTCATTCTCTCCCTTCCTTCTCCTTCGGTTATTCTAGCTCTTGATTCCTTTCTGTCGGCTATCTCTGATCGTGTAAAAATCTGAGTCTTACTCCTCTGTTCCATTGTTCTTAGGCCAATGTCTATGTTGACGAACTCATTTAAAAAAAAAAGAAAACCCGACTTTTTCGAAAATATTAAACTGAAGAATTTTTTTTTTATTTTTCTTCAAATCTCCGAAATTCGACAATACAAAACCGATAATAAATAATATCAAAAAAAAAAAAGAGTATAAACAAAACTATCGTATTTACCTAAGTGCGCAGAAAGTTAAAGTTAAGGGAGACATTTTTGCGAATCTCAAAGTGATAAATATAGACCGGAAGTTTTAGAATTATAAAATAGTCCATGAAAAAAAAAAAAGAAGCATACACGAATGTTTGGAAACCGCTTATCATTATGAGCTCTCTATAAATTAGCTCAGTTCGTGTTCAGTTATACCACATGCAGCTTAATTGGAGCAACTTTGTCCGTCCTTCGAAATTTTCTAAAAATGAACAGTAGCCATCATAACCGTGTGTAAGAACGTATCCGTTTTTTTTTTATTTTTTGTTGTTTTTTTTTTTTCGAAATTTAGATTGCCTTACGAACACAGGTATAAAAAATTAAATTTGCAAATTGTGGTGTACATTTTTTCATTCTTTCTATATTTTATTCTAGTTGCTATTTTTATCGGAATTTGTTATGGAATTATCCGATTGAAAAGATAATTATTAATTTCCCGTAAAATTAGTAAATTTCATTGTTATACATACACGTTAAATTTACTTTTTTAAAATTAAAGTTCATACGCCACACACTGTTTATGTGACATCAGTTCGTGCGTGTTTCTTTGAACTAAAAAATCGGCAATCTACTCAAAATTCTCCGTCAATTTTTGTTCAATGACCCCCCGGTGGAGCGGGGGGGGGATAAGATGATATCGTTCGATTCCATCTTTCTCTTCTTCGCGCTGCACACACGTATCGGGCGAATGTGTGCGCGCGTGTCTATTCCGAATGAATCTTCTTTTATTTTGCGAGACGCGTATGGGATGCGTCCGGATGAATTAATTCTGTTCGACGTCACGAATTCATACTGACACAGAAAAATCGGAGCGACGATGCAGCGGGAGGGGCGAGAATTCCATATAGCTCCTGCGCACAATGTGCCAGTTCGAATATCGCTCGGAAATTTTCTTGTCCTAAGTTCGTTGAAGCGTGACAGAAGCGGTCTTATTTTGTATCTGAAAAATATTAAAATTTAATTGCGATACCGATGCGAACGAATTACAAACTGGTTCTCCTTCGGACATTGTAAATGCGTTTATCTGAAAATTATCTAATACAACGGCGCCAGTTACACATAAACACAAATATCTTTGCGAAGCGAAAATCGAACGTGCAACATTATTAATGTATGCGAGTTGTCTTTTTTATTTTATACTTTCAGCGTAGACTTCTTTCCGAAGACACGTCGAATAAGTTGGAGTATAGAATACCGGACGATAGTTTCGGTTGGTGGTAAAAAGTGGTCTTAAAATCTTAAATCTTACGCGATAAATATGTACTAGTCCGTTATTTCAATTCAACGTTAGCACACAGATCGTTCGAAGTTACCTTGTCCTTAATGGGTTTTTATTTTTAATTAGTAGTCTTAAAGAGGAGAAGCTAATGAAAATTATGGTTGGTAAGAAGCAGAAACGGTCAAGTTATTTCCGAAAATGATAATGTAAAGTGGAGCGTGTCCGAGAGAGAAAGAGGGAAAAATAACAGTTGATGGAGCACGCGGCAATAAAAGAACGCTGGAAATCGGAGAGTGAACATAAAATCTCTGGGCGGTAGAGGGTTCGGGTTTCTTTTGTTTTTAACTCGTCTTAAAAAAGAGACAAAAAATTCGCAAAATTAAAACAATTTTGTAATTCTCTTGCATCTGCTCGAGAAGAATCTTTAAAAAAGTTCGTCCTTTTGTAGTGGTGAAATATTTATAAAGTTTTTATAATACAACGGTTAGGTCACAACACATGCAGAACTTTCAAAACTGAGTGCTCTCTAGCGGCAAAAAGGAGCGAAGCGAAATACAAAAAAACCTGGCCATTATTTTACCGGGATAAAAAAAATTTACAGTTTCTACTAAAATAAGAGCTTTTTTCTTTCTATCTTTCTTTTTTTTTTTTCTTTTCTTGATCGTATATTTAATGATGGCATTGAGAGGGATTTATTAAATGAAAAAGAGCAAAATATTTTACATTTCGGGAATTCTTCTCAGTTGATGATCAATGTGAACGGAGTTTATTGAAAAAAGTTTCGGTGGATATTCAGAAATTATTGAGCGCACCTAAATATTGAACATGGATGATAGTATTTTACAAATTAACACGAATAAAGGAGATTTTAAATAAAAATTATACTGGAAGTTGTTTCGCACACAAGTGAGCAACCGCGTTTAATTTTTTTTTAGAATAGGCTAAAAGAAATTAAATAATCCTAGGTAGAGTATACTGGGAAATTTAAAAGTTGCAACTGCATTCAGTGCAGATGTGTATTCATTAACTATTGCGGTAAATCATCTTTGAAAAAATCTCGTGGTGTGTACACGATAAATCTAGTTCAGGAAATTTAAATAAAATAAAATTATATGTTCTCACAGCTGATCTTAAAATTAAAAATTCACTAATATATTACTTCTACCGCGATATCAATAGAATAATTTATTATTCCTAATTTTACCATGTAGCACTAAGAAATTTAGCGAGTAGATTAGGTGTTCTTTTATTATATTTTTGTATTATTATATTATTATATTATTATATAAGTCACACATAAAAAAAAAAAAAAGGAAAAAAAGAAATAATTTAGCGATTTTTCTTCTTATAGATGGTGCATTAAAATTCCATATAGTTAATAAGGTATGCATCAAACTTGGCAAACACTGCGAGAATCCTAAAGGACAACAAATACCTAAGAAATTTAGATTGACACTCAAGTAAATGTATCGATAGTAACGTATACGGGGAACAAATGAACTTAATATCTCAATATAAAGAATAAAAAAAAAAAAAAAGGATTAATGATAAAGTTGTCTTTGATAATGTAAATTTTTTTCGGGTCTTTACAATCCGTTAAATAAAACTTCGATACCGATGGAATTGCAAATGCGGGGATTTTTTTTCTTTCGTTCATTAGTAAATTTAATCAAACATACGAATTTACAAGTAAATATACTAGCATTTTTATTTTAAAAAACGCGGGAATGTTTATTACATTCCATTATATCGAGAATTTTCTTAAAATACCTTTACGAAGATAAAAATTGCTTCGTGAAAGATTACGAACTTATTTCCGACATACTACACGTATTCGAAAAGTATGACGAAGCTGTTTTCAAATGAGAATGATTCTTTGGGAGAAAGCTGCCGACGCCGTATTCAGAAAGAGTAGAGAATTATTGGTCATTTAACAGCTACTCAAAAGCAGAAAAATTATCCCGATATCGTAAGCAGGCTTTTCCGAATGCGCAAAAGTCCTAATATCAAATAATCAAATCGATGAAAATTGACTAAAAATGCGAATATGAAGCCAGCTGTTCCTCGAGTAGTTTATATAAACTAACTAAAAATTACTAAAGTGTACAAAAAAAAAAAAAATAAGCTAAATTAGAAAAAAAAAAAAGAAAGAAAAAAATACCAATCCCAATAACAAAATGAAAAAAATCCCGATAAATTGATAGTTTATTTTTTTTTTTTTGACGTGTCAACTATGGTGACATAAACCCCTTCGCAAGGGAAATTTTTAGAAGTTTCAATGTGCAGCAGTGAATTCGAGAGATATCATTGCCTAACCGGATACGTCACGGTAGCTGGCTAATTTATAGAGATACACATAAGTGTACCATTACCGTTTTATAAATAACCTTCGATATTTATAAAGAAGTATTAAAAACAGCACAATAAATGTTTAATACGTTTATGTATTTACACTTTTTGTATTTTCCATCATTAGAATTTTGATTTTTTTTCATACATCTTTAAAAATATACCATTCTACTACGCTTGTATTGCAAATTATAAAAAACCTTGATTTTTTTTTTTTTGGTACGAGAACAAATTATCTTTTCTGTATCTATACAGATTCAAAATAGTTGTCGCATTATTATTATTATTATTATTATTATTATTATTAAATGCAAATAGGAGCTTTGATTACGCTACACCTTTTACGAAATAAATGAATTGCAAACAATCTAGAAAATGAGTTTCATCGGCATTACATAATTAATTCCTCGATTAAAAGTGGTACTAATTATACGAAGTATTTTTATATTATATTTGTTTTCACGTCAAAAATGTCGCGCCCTATTATAGGGGACTGATTGCATTAGTAGTACGCGCCTTCTTTTAGGCGAAAAGAATGTAGTTTCAGTTTTATCGGAGATTGATTACAATTTTTTTCCGTTAAACATTTTTTAATTTTATTAAAAAAAAAAGTATACTTTTCAATTAGCAAAAAGAGAGCGCCAGTTTCTTCAAGATCAGGAAAATCGTTTAAAATTAACACTTCCTCGGACTATTCGGCAGTGCTTGAAATTTTCTTTTTGGTAGAAATAGTATAACTATAATTTTCACTAAGAACCCTCTCGATCGGGGTTCAGTTCAGTGTAATACAGTAAACTGTGTTGCATCGAAGGCTTTTTTTTCAACATCGAGAGTCCGCATTACGCGAGAAGTACGTTTATGGATTTAGCAGATTATATGAGCGATTAAAATCGTATTTGATATTCGACGGAAAAAGAAGAAGAAACAACAAAAAATTCGCAAGTGTTTCAGGTACGAAAAAAATGCCATTTTATAGCGAGGGCTCGACTGCAGTATTATCAGTTAATGATTTATTCGAATTTCAAGAGATAGCGACTTAAAAAAAGAAGGATAATTGAAAATTTTCTGGTATACAGATTTAATTTTTTCCTTTTTTGATTCATGTTTTTCCTCTATTCCTTCTAGTCCGACCTTATCCTTCATCGGAGTTAATAATAGTTTTCGATATTTCGATATTTCGACATTTACAAAATGTGACGCTTTCTGTTCCATTGCATTGCTTTTGTTTTCTAGTAAAATTAATTTCGTTTCTACGACGTGTGTCAGTAAAGAAGCAGCTATTAGCCGGTGAGTATAGTCTTCGACGCAACGGTACCTGTCTCGATTAATCGAATAAAAACTGCTAGAAAAGCTAACGTACGGTTCGAATTTTTTATCCGCAACCCAAATTTTTCGTTCTTTCGCTTTTCAGAAATTCTCATTTGTGTTTGATGTTGCGTGCACTAATCGATTTCCTTCTTTGTACTCATTCTCGTCATTAGAGATTTTTTCTTCGTTTTTAATTTTCATTTTCGATGATATTTTCACTCTTTTCGAACATCGAGCTTCGTGTTCATTTTTTTTTTTATCAGCCGATAAATTAATTAAAATTTGAAAAAATAAGAGCAGGCCAATGAGAAATATTCAGAGCAAAAAAATTGAAATTGAAACAAAATTATAAATGTTCACTTCGTACTTACTTGAACAAATAAATAAAAACCGCGATTCTCAGAAAGGTAATTTTGCACCATTTTTAACAACTAAAAAAATGCGTAACTTCAAGCAAGATCCGCCACGCTGAACGTCTTCATCTTTCTGCGTGCGTCTAAATGGGCTTTTGAAATTAATTGATAAATAACGTACAAGTTTTAACCTTAGAATTAAGCAAATTACAAAGTTTTTATGCAAACACATATCGCTCATGAAATACAATAACGTCACAACTCAAAAAACGCTATTTCACACGAAACGCAAATTAACACGTTACATTTACCATAATTTGCACGGTATTCCAAGAGCAATGCTCACATTTTGTCGAGTTTCTTATTTACAAATATGCCGTTCTAACCTCTAATTGTATTAATAAAATGCATTCCAACTATACATCAAATTCGCTATTTTTTTGACTTATGATGTTATTGTATTTCATGAGCGATATGCGCATGGAATTCGAAAGGATCCTTACGCGCTATCATAAAAATCTGTTCCAAGACAAATGGAAGATGCAAAGGATACCGTGACGTAATAAAAACGGTAGAATTAAAAGTAGTATAAATATAAAAGACAGGAAAAAAAAGTTTCTGAGGTAGAAACTATCGCATATAAGTGCGAGAGGTGTCTAAATTATTTACGCTAATTCTGCGTTAGAGTTAGCTGCAAATCCCCACTATATAGATGTAGAGAACGCATTCCTCGAAAATCCGGAAACGTTGCTAAATTTCGGACCGTTTTACGGGAAATCGAAAATTTTGAAAAAGTGTAACCCCATCGAAAAAAACATAAAAAATAAATAATCGAATACACCAGAGAGATTAAGTAAGAAGTTCACTTCTGCTGGCCTCTTTTCGAAGTTCTGTTGCAAACTTTGCGCCTGCAAGCACCGCGCTATAGAATGCGACAGTTCCTGATGGTGCGCTGGTCTGCGAGAATGGGTGCGCGCATTGCCGGTAACATAATAGCGGCAGATAAAGACACGAAGTTCGAAAAAAAAATACAGGGGATGTCACCGGCTCTGTCAAATCATCGATGTAACATTATACGAAACTGGCCACGGGCACGGAGCTGACGGAGTCACTACCATCGACCACTCGAGTAAACAGCTAATAGCGGCTACGTTATTTAAATAAACACCCTCTATAAGCGGAATATAATATAATTCGACGTACACACCGGCGCGCACCAACGCCACACATACACACGCACGCGGCGCACCCGCAAACGGAAAAGCACACACGAGTGCACCAGCAGCAACGGTCGCTAATTTTTGTATACGTGTGTGTGTACGCATTTGTGAAACAAAATAGTAGAGGAAAAAAAAAAAATTAAAAGACTTCCGATCACAACCCGATCTCTGCTCAGTGTTCACACATTTCATAATCAACTACTTTATTAGAGTTTTACACGGCAGAAGACCGACTCTATTCGTAAACCGCACTGAAGTTACCTCCACATTTAATCGCTTCGCGCGTTCACTTTTATCATTTAAAATTCCGCGAAACGTACCGAACTACTCCTATACACTTAATTACGTTATAGCTACTCGTGAAAATTTTTTAAATTTTCTAATCGGATTTTTTTTACCTATTTTCTCTCTTCTTTCATCACCCGTTATAAACGAAACGGTGGAATACGTGTGCCGGTGATTTAATGTAAATTTTTAAAATTTTTAATTTAAGGCAAAAATTGTTTTCGGTGCTGCCAAGTGAATTTATGATTTTTATTGTGCAATAGAAACGGGCCGCTGTTATTAGTGTTTTCATTCGAGTAAGTATATCAACTCTGTACGCATGAATAAGTTTTTTTTTTCATTCGCTCGTTTGGC
Source organism: Icerya purchasi (assembly GCA_039619475.1). Taxonomy (NCBI): domain Eukaryota; kingdom Metazoa; phylum Arthropoda; class Insecta; order Hemiptera; family Monophlebidae; genus Icerya; species Icerya purchasi. The sequence goes on along the minus strand of CM077116.1, from coordinate 317,743,996 downwards.
AAAGTTATAATTCTACCTTTTTTACGAGAAATTATTAATTTAAGCTATCACCGCTCGGATATGCATTATAGTTTTAGATACACCGGGGTTTATCTGAAATTATTTGTTTCGCCTTTTAAACCGGTACGCTGTTGCAGCAGCATCGGGTGAAAGTGATTTTTAAAACTCACTAGTGCACGTTTATACCAAACATTAATAACTGCAATTCCAAATTACGCGTTTAGAGTCTCTACCTTATTTCACATTCGCACAAATTTAAGTCAACCATTCCAAGATTCAGTCATGCTTTGTACAAGTTGCGCCCTATCCTTATGTGATTTTGTATCGTATCATTGAAAAAATAAACAAAACAATCAAGAGACTTTTGGAATAAATATAACACACTTTAGTATTGCGCGATACTAAAGTGTGTTATATTTATTTCAAAAGCTCATAAAATATCACAACGGTATGGAAGAAAATCACATTAATCAAGAGACTCTAGTGGCACCATGTTGATCATTATAGTAATATTTGCTAATATTAACTAAATGATATTTCCGAGTTTTATATTTTTTCTAAAGGATATCTTAGCAGTTGATCTGATTAATTTTATTATTATTTTATTTTTTAATACAAAAGCAGTGGCTTATAATTAATATTAAATGTAATAATTTTTTATTCAACATTTAAATACTTTCTAACGGTTCCCTGAATCGCCGGGTAATTTGTTTATCGCTCGGCTACATCAATCGCTAGAACCGATTACAAATAGCTTCCTGTAAATTCCATATATACGTGTATATATATATATATATACATATTATATAATTTGCCATCGTAATAGCTTGATGGCTTTCACGTTATCTCGCTGAGAAGACGATGGGGCTGCCGCCTTCAGCTGATAGTTCTTCTGTAATACTTTTAGAAGAGTAAATTTGAATTGATTACTTTATTTTTAAAAATATAATAATAATTTACGTTTAGCGATTACAAATTTATTCCTCGATGGATTTCGCCAAGAAGGGGGGAAGGGGGGACTTCTGGACCGCAGTCATCCTTTACGGTACGCAGGGTTTGCGAAGTTAAGATTCACTATGTACCGAGCCTGGTGGTGGTAGCATTGACGAGAATATTCTTCGAATTAATTCCTTTTTAGAAGAGTCAGTTTTGTTTATGCCATTTTATACTTTACATGCGTAATCAATATAAAAACACACATAAAAATGTTACATTATTTTTTTCACACTACCCACGATGTAAATAATGTGCATCGAATTTAGAGAAATATTTAATTGCATTTGTTGGATTCTCAGCCGCTTTAGCAGCATATGCAGATAAAAGAAACATTACGAATTGTTCGGGCAAAAGTTATTGAGAAGTTTTAAGTCTTTTTAGGGATTAGCGCTCTTATACATACTATCTAGAGCAGGATAGTTGGCAACGAAGCTTGAAAATTCCAAAGCCTCCTTACACCGATGACAAATTTTTAACGCTGTTCCCCCTAACGTGGGCAAAAGAAACGTGAAAATTCATAAACACTATTTCCATTTTAACAGAAAATTCAAAAACCAACAATATTTTACCTTTTGGAAGTAAACTTTTCTCTTAATAAAGTTCTATATGCATGGAGTGTCCATCGCGTTCCGTTTTTAACCTTTGAATTCGTGGGTCGTCTAGTTCACTGCCAAAATCGAATCCGCTTCCTTCGCTTTTATTTCACCTTATAGCAGTGTAACGATGCGTTTTTTTTGAAAAATATAATTACGCTTCCGTAATTTTAAGATTGAGCTCGGCCCCGCGCACTTATCCAAACAAAGGCGCACCTTGCAATACAATAATGATCGAGAGTAAAACTGTTTTAACACTTTGATAATCAATTCAAGTTTTATGATTGAACTATAAGTGTAGAAAATTCTTGTTTTGATGATAGCATGGGAGAATAGCGGTTCGTATGTTTTACGAGAAATACTTTCTTTTTTGCAAGTATGCGGTTTAATTAAAATTGTCGCAGTTTATATTATTTGCTGCATAATTTCGTTTCCGGCTGGCGAATTTAGAGTATCGTAGCTTTTCAAAGAAATTGATTTTTCCGAAAAAAAATACGGTTGTTGAGTTTTTTTCTTAGTTATTTATTTTTTCTATTTTTTTTTACGTGTTCGCAGCGTAACATTACGATGCTATTAAAAACTCTTAATTGTCGCTGATCAGCGTGGAAGTTTATGTTGATTGCGGTATAGTTCATCAAACTTAGGATATTTTAGAATCTAGTTCCGAATTTTCAATTTTCTTTTAGTTACATATATATATATATATATATATATATATATATATATATATATATACATACATGTATACAGTGGAGGAAGCACGGGGGGATAGAGTACATTTCGTCCCATAGAACCAAAATCTCGATGAAAAAATTTGTTATAACAGAGAAATTTAATTTATACCATAAAAGATTTGTATAAATGTTACCTATGGATTTAATTATATAATTAATGTTTAATACTGTTTTCTAGTAAAACTATTAATGGTACGTTTTTATTTTATTTTAAACGCAACTGTTATCGATCTTTTGTCCTTTTTATTTATTTTGCAATTTTAATTAAAAATAGTTCGATGAAAAATCTACATATTTAAACTTGCTCAGGAACAAAGATTTCGGATCGGATTACTAAGAAAAATAAAAAAGAGAAGTAAAGTCTAATAAAAGTATATTATCGTTCTATTCTTTCTATTAATTTACTATTCAAATTCTAAACTATCATTATTTAGGTATAATTTTATAATTTCGTTTTATTTTTCATCCCGAAATATAAGATAAAAGTTTAAAAATTGTAATAATTATGTATTTTTAAAACATTTTTAAATTTCTAAGAAGCAGTCGCTATTTGATTTTTTTCCCTTAAATTTACTGTCTGCCGTATTTTGTTTGTTATTGAAGTTTGTTATTTTATTATATATAATTCCCTTCACCAAAATGTTTCTCTGGATCCGTCCCTGTTTAATCACAGCTTATTTCTTTCTTTTTTTCCAACTTTTTCATCCTTTCCGCTCCTTATTGCCGCCTTTTAGTCCTGTTAACTTCTGTTTACGCGATAATTATTTTATTTAAAGAATTTCTCCTTTTGATACGTAGCATTTAGCGAAGGTACCGAATATTATACTGGTCAGCTGACCACATCGCTGTAAGTCACTTTAGGTAAAGTGCATTTTTGGATAAATCGTCGACAACTAGGTTGTATGTTCATTTAAGGAGAGGATGACGGTGGACAACTTTCCTTTAGTGTGTGTTCTCAGGCGATGATGAGAGCCACTTCGCAGATTATTAGATAATATGCGCTATCTTTCTCGATATAAAAATAAATTGATAAAAAAAAGCTATCGAGCAATTCTCGTAAGCGAAATTTATTATAATATTTTATTATTTTCATTGTTGTTCTTTTAATTGTGTTTACAATTATCAAATTTTCTAAGTTTTATTTTAATCTTTTTATCTTTCGAACTTTAAATTACATTTACGTAATTGTAATTTTATGAGAAGTTCCCGGAAACATGTGTCAGTTTCTTTTAACGATATTAAATTGTACATATAAGTGAACTATTCGCTGTTCGACACTGGTAAAACTGGACAAGACATGTAAGAGCTGTTTTGCGCGGCACCGTTTTCGCTAAAATGGCGGTTACGGGGGCCACTATAAACCTGGAAAAACTGTGGAAAAACTTATTAAGAGTACAACGAGTTGTATAATTAACGGCGTACCTTGGTAAAATTAGGTAAGACATCGAAAATTATCGTCATTCCCAAGCCGGAAAAACGCATCAAAAATAGAAAATCACAGACCGATAGTAATACACAACACAATCGAATACAATCGGACAAACGTCGATCGAACAGGCACTAGTAAATCTAGAAGCTGAAAACAGACTCTAGCTGCTTGTGTCGAATAAGGAAATAAGCGAGAAAACGTCTACGGTCTTTGTCGAGTTCATATCGCGGGTTAGACCATTGACTAAATCGGTATTACCGAAACGGTGAAATGATTAATCGAAGAAAATCTTTTTTAAAAAATTAATGAGGCCCCCCCCCCCTTTTTTTTTTTAGAAATTCTTAATTAAGTAATATACCGATTTTATAATTATTGTTCGACTTCAACGTAAGGTGGTACGTAAAATTTACAGGATCCACAAATACCTGAATACATTTTGATACAAGAAGCATAATGTCGGAATGATTTTAGGTGATATGAAAAAACGTTCGGTATAATTCGGTAAATTTAATATTTAAAATAATTCGATTTTAACCATAGAGTCGATTTTACTAGCAACTGCTTTTTACCATTCTAGTTAATCTACCGAAAACTGTTCTTGCAGAAATGCACGCTAAAGTATCATTTTTTTTTTTTCTATCTCTATCGTAAATGATCTTTTCAGTGTGCTACGCAATTCCAAAATTGCCGTGTACGTAAATGGTCACAATTCCCTTATTTTTCATGACCGAAAACCATCTACCGTCATCATTGTCTTCTAGAGAGTTTTATTAAGTCAAAAAAAAAGTATATAAGGCTAAAAATAAACGATAAAACAAAAGCAATATTAATTGTATATTTTTGAAAACACGTATTAAGTTTTTCTCGAATATTACGAGCAACGCATCAATTGCTCGTAACAATTGACGGTGGCCAATGAATTTGTTGCGTCTTCAACCGTTACTTAATCAAAAATTAAAATTTTCGGGCCAATTAAAATTGTTTCTATACGGAGCCTTTGAACTTTTATACGCTGCTCCTCTGTTTTGCTAGAGTAAATACCGATCAATAAGTTTCACATTCGGTATAAAATTGTCTAAGAATCCAGACCCTGTATCAGCGCTATAACTGAGGAATTTACTCGATGCAGTTTAATCGGTCTATTTAAATGAGAATGTTGCCATTTACTGCTTATAGAAATGCGAAGCGGTTATCAGGCAATCTTAAAAATAGTGTAATTTACGAATTGTATTATTCTTCTGTGCGGATTCGCCTGTTTCTGACTGCATATTCGGATCGCGTATTTGTGATTCTTTTTGTTTTTTTTTCCCGACCTGGTGTTAATTTGGCCACTAACACTAATCATAGAATTATTTTTTAACCTATACTACTGGGACTAATTTCCATGTCTTCGCTCGGGATCGAACCTGCGACCATAATATATTATACTTCGAATATTACACAAATTACTTTCCTCGAAGAGTTTTGAAAGACTGATTTTCTAATAAGCACGAACAGAATCCTAATTGAATCGTGAAAATCGTGAAACGATTCAGAAGCGAACCTTCTTCTTATTCAAATGTCGCCACAATATTATCTTGCAGTTGTCTATTGTACGGGAAAACGCTTCTCGTATTTCATTTATTTTAAATGTATGTTCTGTGATATTCGTTTTTCGTTTGTATATGTGTGTGTTTTTGTTTTTAAACTTGCAAGCTATAAAAAAAAACTTCAGTTGGTAAGTTTTGCGGATTACGATTTACCTCTAAATTTACATCGAATATACACTGCGTTCGTGCTACATTTCTTTTTCTTTCTAGCCGAAGGCGAATTATTCCCAAAAACTTTCAAGCATGCATTTACACTCATTTTTAATTTTTTCATTTAGTAATTCACCACTTTCATTTTAAATATGATTTCGCTTAAAGATTTAATTATCACCCGTAATGTCTCACTTCTAACCTAAATTTTATACCACAAAACAGACATAAAAATTAAAAAAACAACGCAATTAAAAGCTGAATTTAGTTCCGTTATATTTATATCGGATTTAAATTAGCCGTTAAGAATTGATTTTATAAAAATAATAAAGCCGATGAGAATTTCAAAAATTTCATCGTAAAATAAAAATACTAGTGTTTAACTCCCCCCCCACCCCGTACTCTCAATAGTGCGCCGTTCGGCTTAGTACCATTATGAAAAGCTTAACTTCACAATCCATGATACCTTATCAAGGATATCCATGGGACTTATTTTACTTTTAGTGTTTATTCGAATCTTTTTATTATATTAATTTTTTTTTTTTTTTCTATTTAAGCGGAGTGGACTCCGTATCTATGCAAAAGAGATTTACTACAGCGATAACTGCAAACCAGCGTTGGGTGAATTTAAAAATTCTGTGGCCCGGAGTGTTGTCTAAAATATTTACAATATGTTTTACGCGCAAATAATGAAACACAATCGACAACATTTTTTTGCCCATTTCACGAATTGTATAACCCTGTTGTTGTACAGTTCGTGAAATGTAAGGAAAGGATTCACGTATTGTGTAGTTTACGGAACGAAGGAAGTGGGGAAATGTTTAATTTAAATTAATTGATCTTTATCTTTCATCATTTACATTACATATTCGGTTAGATGATTGATGATAAGTAGAATTAATAAGCGAGTAAGTGAACGGAATTACACGTTACCTGAACTATTGAAACGAACGAAATCCATCATGTACATTTCGTGAATTTCAGAACCTACTTTTACTTTATCGAAAAATTTCGTATACGAACTACAATGTAGCACGATTCACGAATTACTTCAAATTCTGCCCACTTCGTGAATGTCAACTTCTTTATCTGCGCCTAACGTATCCGAGACGTAGAAAATAATATTTTCGCGACACAAGTTTTCTAGCTAGGTTTTTCAGTTTTCAATAACGATATTGTCTTACAGCGGAGAAAATATTACTACCATCTTCCCTCATATTCTCTTACAGGTAACACAGACATCCATTTCTCACACGAGAAAGACTAAAACAACTGAGAGTGTATTTGCAAACAATCGAAAATACATACATATATAGTTCCGCGGCAAACTAAAGAAGAAAAAAGAATATAAATAATTAAATAAAGGCGGCTGTGGCCACTTTTGGCATGTTACTGAAAAAGTGTAAAACTGAAAAGTTTACGACTTATAATAAATAATTTTTGGAAACAACTGTGTTTTAAAAGATATTTATTATGAGTAATCACTGTGAAAGCTTTAAATATTTAGTTTACAACTTATTTCGAAATTTTCCTTTAATAATTAATTTTTTTTTTTTTAATTGCGATCTAGCTAATGCAACCAATAAGCAATTGGAATGGAGGTACCAGCGCTAAAATTTTAGAACGACTTAGATTAAATTCACGCACATACATATATACCTTTTTATCATTCGAAATGAGAGGGGTTCTTTTTAGATCTGCGGAATTATTTTTATTTAACTTGATCGCGCAGCGGCGCGGAAGTATATAAAAAAAGGAAAAAAATTTCTGACAAGAGCAGTCCCGATTTCAGAACGAGATGTGATTAGTTTAGGAAGAAAAAAACATTCAAAAAAGGTAAATCAAATAGGATATAAATGTCGCTGAATCGGTTAATGTTATTTTATGTACGGTATGCAGCAGTTCTTGTTCGGGTTTTATCTGAAATAGGTGCTTTATTACGGTGTGCTTATACAGAAAATTCGTAACATTCTTCAAACTTCTATTTTCCCGTGTTGTGCAAGTTTTTGCTGCATTTAATACAAGACAAGAAATGCCGCATTCATTACGTTTTAGTTCTTTTTCGTTATATTTCTGTCATCCTTTTTTAGCTTATTCACATTCAGTCGCAGTTGGATTCTGCGACATATCTTTACACTGCTGTGATCGTTATTCACGTAGGTAGCACATTTATCAAAATTACGCTTCGCTTCACACTGTGCTAGGTTCCTATTTCGGTTAATGACTGTTTTTGTTTTTTGTTTTTTTGTTTTTTTGTTTTTTTGTTTTTTTGAGTTTGCTTTTGTTTAATTAACTTCTAGCCCGTAAAACAGACTTATTCTATCTAGTCCGGATCGCAACGGTTCCATTTCGTTTCTACTTTTTAATTCTGTAATCGCCGCAATTGTCACACTGTACCCCTTGCCAGTTGACCATTATTTATTCAATAACTTCTTCCGTAATTTCTTCTATAAGGTATATTTTTGCTATGTTAAATAAATGGCGAGCCGGTTCAGGACACATCCTCGTCGTACGCCTTTTTTAATTACACCTTTGTTATAAAAGTATCTTTTAGTCTTGATTATCGGGGGGCTACTGTCGTGTTTTTTATCACACTACTATTTCTTTCGCATTGTGTCGCCCATGATTTCGTCCAACGAATATTGCCGAATGATAAAAATTCATCGAAATACTTCAAGTACATCGCGGAGTATAATAATTCATATATATTTCTCAATTAACCATTTTAAGTATACTTGTTCTGTAGTTGAATCTAGCTCGTTCGGATATTATTTACCAGGATGTTGCAGGCCGGCCGTGTTTTAAACATATAGCATGATTTTGCTTATATGAGGAATTAAAACCAACCATGTTTTTTTTTGTTTTTTTTTTTTTTGTGTACTGCTCTCATTCACCGGGGCAGTATTCTGTATTCAAGATCATGAAGTTTATACGTCATAAAGAGCGTCGCGATTAGTTGCTGGAGTAGTGGAACTTTCATTACAAAAGTCTTGCGTTCGATCCCAGGCGACGACGGAAATTAAATAAAATGATTATAATAATAATCACAACGGTAAACATGCATATAATTTGCATGTTAACTGATGTATAGTAGGCATAGGACTGCATTTGCGTACTGCAATAAATCAATAACAATATCAATTTCAACCGGTGTAATGTCTTATATGCTCGCATTGCACATAACAATTGCCCAGTATACTGTACAGCCAAAATGTACGAATCGAGGTAGTCTCGTCTATGCTCAGAAACTGAGTATAAAGAAAAGATACACGTCCTAAACCCTTTTTATTTCCGAGTCCCCTACAGTGATTTCGTCCACATGACAATTTTTGTATTGCGGCTTTATAAATAAAATTTCGGATTCTCGTATGCTTATCATAACACCTTATTTTCATCGTCGTTATATTATAGTATTATGATCTTCACGTAGCTTTCTCATAATAATCACGCCAAAAATTTAGTCTTTCATCTCATTAACTCGGGCGCAGTTTACATTAAACCCACTTTTCATTTGTGCCGGGTGAAAATTGTCGCGCCAACAACTTTATTTTCCTAAACGGCCTTGTCGTTTCTAAATCACCCCGTATGGATTGCATTACCGAGCATTTTTCATTTTTTGTTCTTTTTACGTAGTTTATCTTTTTTTATACGATTTCGATCGTATTTTTTTCTGTTTCCTTCACACTTCCTAAAGTTTTTTTTTTTTTTTTTTTTTTTGGAACTTTTTCCGATCTCCCATCAGCTTAAAGGTTGTTTCAGAGAGCCGGCTGCTATTTCTTTTATACTGTATTTTTGAGCTGTTTCTCTAGCGCAATTTATATATATAATATGGCAGTGTGTCGATTTTCTGATAATCTTATTATTTTTTCTTCGTATCCGTTTTTAAAACTGATTTTTTCTCAATTAAATGTTATAGCCTACGAAAAGTCACTGTTAATGTTTCAGCTAACTTTATAAAACTTTTCCATCTTCTCTAAAATGTAATCGCTTTCATTCCGGCTTAGTAGGCCGTATCTCAGCCGAATCCGAGTATATAATCTTCCAAGGTGTTGTTGAAAAAATGCGCTATAGCGTATCCACCGTAAAAATCGGATAGTCTTTCACCTTCGCTATGGTCTTTGGCAATTTTAGCCTTGACATCTTCAATGATTATAATCTCGTTTTTCACCATTGATGTCTCCGAGACGTTACAGGAAGGAAGATATTTCTTCTAGCTCGTCATTAGCGGTTTAATGATATGAAGGATAGCACGATCACTATGGGTTTCTTCATTCGCATTGCAATTTCTATGCTGTCCATATTATTATCATTAAATTCTGATACGAGTACAATGTATATTATTCACCTGATAATGGCATCGTTTTATGTTTTCCATGCATTTCAGCTATGTACCAGCTATCGAAATCATCCAGCTAATGGTTAATTCGCTTGTTTCTACGGTGTCTCGTACACATGCTATATTGCTATTTTTGTTCTTTATCTCGATTGGAATCTGGTTACTATGAATTTCCACCGGAAGCCTAGTTCAGCATGTCATTACAAACAAAAAACATTCTCTTTGCTCGCAAAATTACATGAGCGTAAATTGGATTTAGCAAATACGCGGTGTCCGATGGTTTTTCCTTGATTCCAATGCTGCCAGCTATATTCGAAGGCATATTCGTCCTTAGCGATAATTTCTCGGTATCGTCCCGGATAAAGTTCTCTTCTTAATAATCAGATTAAAAGTTGACGGATTATGTTGGCTATGCAAATTAGTCGCAAAACCTGCAGAACAGCCGCCGATCAATTTTAAATATCCATTATAAAATATAAAGCGTCTGTGAAATGTTTATTCCATGTTAGTTCGACGAGTGAAACAAAGTCAGCCTTATTACGATTTCCTTGCGACATTCGCGCTAATTCGAATTTATCGAAATATTATCCGCAGAAAATTTTTAATTGCGATCACACCGAAATTTCTATATCATAAGGAAAGAGTAACTGAAATATATATATATATATATATATATAAGTATAAAAATCATTTGAAAGCGTGACGAGTTTTCGACTTTATTTACTAGTCCCGGAAGGAGAAATTTCCAGTTTTTGCCGAAAGCCCCTCTCCAAAAAAAAAAAAAAAAAAAAAAAAAAAAAATTCATCAAGGGGATTTCTACAAGCGTAGCAAGCCGTGTAAATGAGCAGGATGAAAAGCTAACCGCTATATGGACATCTCAAAGAATCAGTCCAGAATAGAATTTGGAAGCGAAAGTGCTTCTCTAGTGCAGTATTTCGTTGTGAGTGTATAACAGTTTGCGAAAACCTGAGCAGGAGTCAGTCGACTATTTCGCGACCGAAGAACAGCGGCGTGTCATCACGGCACTATCTTCGAGATAGGAAAATGTGTGAAACAAGATAGCAACGGGTAGAGAATTTATTCGTGAAAATTTTTTCTCCGAGGAAATCTATTCGCTTGCTGTTTACTACTGCAGGTGTTTTGCTCTCAGCGTAAGCTGCTTGGCTACCAGACTACAAGGTCTGAAATTGAATATCGGTTATACTAGGGAAATTTGGGAAAGTAAAGGCGGATACTCCAAAAGTAAAAAGGAACTGGCCCCAGTATTCTCATTCAGTACATTATGAAAAGCTTAATTACACAATCCATGATACTTCATCAAGAATGTACGGGACTTGCTTTACTTTTTATTTAAAAAAAAACAAAAAAAAACGCTAATAAATAAATACTAGGCAATTTTAAATGGACACTTGTGGGAAATTCGAAGGCGAATACTCTTCCGTAAAACGGAATACAATCTGCATAAAACACGCTGCGTAGACCGATAAAACAAACATGGACGGTCATCTGCGCGAACGAAGAACGGAGAAAGAGAAAGAATGGAAACTGGTGAAATTAGAAACGGACGAAAGGAACGACGATAGAGTAGCGCACAAGTACTATTACTACTGGTACTGCAAGGGAGCTGCGCAAGACCATCAAGAGCAGAATGCCATTATCAATCAGATGGTGCCGTTGAACGAAGCTTGCGATAAACTATTGAAACGGATGTCGAACAGAAAACCGGTACTACCAGCCGGCGGTCCTGCAGACAATACTTTGTCCGCGATCAGCGACTTCACCGTTCACAATACGCACGCTGCCGATCGGCACGAGATGATCTCGATGAGTAGCATTGTGGCCGCACTGGTCCTGCTCGGAGGAGGCACTTTCGTCCTTTTTTTGTACTTCCACCCGAACAAGGTCGACAATTACGTCGACAGCGTCCCGATCGGAGAAGACTATAAGGAAAAGCTGCGGTCCGCCGTCCGTTGGTCGCAGGACATTGCGGAAAACGTGAAGGCGATTCTGCTGAAGGTGATGGACACGGTTCGAAAGAAGGACGACGAAGAGCAACACGATGGCGGTATGCCGAAAGAGGACAGTATGACGAACGCGCGTGATGGCACCCTCGACTATTCCTTTACGAAGAAGCATTCGCCGAAATTGGACAACTTCCCGGAAGATGATCTCTAAAGGATTGAAATTCCGTTCCGATGAATACTCAACCGACACGGGCAAGATAATTTTCGATCTTTAAGTAATCCTTGCCTATAGCGGACCGTGTGTGATTAGTGTTACACACGCTTATATAAATAATAATGTGTAACATATTTATATATATATATATGCCTTAGGTGAACTATATTTCATTCGTTATTGAGATAATTCTTATTATGCTCATATTTTATTTTCATCGGAACAAGTTTGTGCAAAGTGGTAACAAAATGGAATCCCGAGACAATTATCTGATGATAAAAGGAAAAAAGAAAATATATATATATATATATAAATTCGATTAACGAAGCGGATGTAGCTCTTTTTGTGTAACTGTGTGTCTAATTAACCGCGTGGCTCTGACATCGTCGCGATAGCTACTCGACTTCCATTACAATTGTCTTACGTTCGATCCTAGTCGACGACAGGAATTACAAAATAAAATGATTATAATAATCACATGGAAGGCAATGATAAACATGCGTGTAATATGCGTGTTAACTGATGATGCGTAGTAGGAATACATAAATAGGATTTATATATCGGTAAAAATCAATCACAATATCAGTTTCAAGTGTGTAATGCCCTACATATATATATATATATATATATATATATATATATATATATATATATATATATATATATATATAACTCAGCCATTTTAGCCTCGCAAGGGGCTGTGCCCCTTGACCCCTCTTGTTTTCATAACTGTCTCTCTCTCTTCTATACTTTGTATAAAATGATCAAAATTTACAATGTAATTTTTAGGCCAGCCCCCATTAGATTTTATAACTAAAAAAATGTCCCAATTTTACATTATATAATAAAGAAAAAATACAACCAATAATTTATACCATAAATTTTATTAAACTACCGAAGCAACTGAACATACTACAACACATATCAAAATTTACAACGTAATTCTTACTGGCATCAACACAAAAAAAAACAACATAACCACAAAAATCCTATTCTAACATTTAACTTTCATTATGTAAAATTAAGACATTTTTTTGTTACATTTTTCGTTACACATTTCGTTACATAAAATTGTGAAATTTTTTCTAATGGGGTTAGCCTAAGAATTACGTTGTAATTAATATATATGTATATATATATATATATATATATATATATATATATATATACTGGCATTGCATATAATAGTGTTTCCTAGTACACTATGCCTATGTCCGTACAGCTAGAGTACTCGCCTACGCCCAGAAACTGAGTACGGCACTGCAAAGAACCGTGTGTCTAAAAACTTACTGGTATGTATCACATAATCTTCAGATTTCGCCATGGGGGCACCCTCGGGACCCTCCAGGTGATTGTACATTATTATATTCTTATATAGAAGAGTCAGTTTTAAGTTGCCAATCTTCGCAAAATAATATATATGTATATTTTTGCTTTTTCAAAACCGTTAAAGTTTACTGTTCGCGTAGGAATTCCTGTTACAACTTTCATAATTTCAAAAATATGTATAATAGAATTTCTCGTCATGCCAGCGTAAGAATAATCATTGGATATTTTTTATTTATAAAGAGACATATGCGGCGAAGACAATAGACGTATAAAGATGAGAATATATTAAAAAGAAAAAACTTTTCTTCTAAAGTGTAATCGACGAGTAATATGTCGACCTCTGAAATTAATGGACATGGACAGAAATGTAACGAAGGGGGCAGTGTACTTTGTGATGAGGAGCTTTATTGGCTCACGGGGAATATTTTCTTTGGGCCAATGTCTACCGAGTCTATTTAAAAAAAAAAAAATACTTTCTTCGGGGTAACGTAGGGGGATGGTCGAGTTGACAGATGCTGACAGTCGAAAAAGAAACCTACTAATATATAATAACCAAGTTGAAATAGCGGGAGAGTATCGGCTGAGTTGGTGTAAGTTGTTGAAGGCGCGTTGCGTGCTCACATCAATGACGAAAGTGGTATTTTTCGCAGATTTATAAAGGACGGCCGGGATATGTAGTGGCAATTATTATAAGTCAAATTTGATTATGAAAACCACGCCAAGGGTGATATCTAGTAGCAAATCATCCGGCAACATGATGAACAGCAGCGGAATGTGTTCGGATATCCTTATTGTGTTCCACCTGTTGACGGAGTAACAAGTGTTTTTGTAAGATGTCCGAACGATTTCGTTGAATAGACGAAACCATTTAAGTTGTTACTATGCCGCGTTTCACACACCGGTCATCGGCCTATTCCGCGTCTAATGCATACTCTGTTCATTAAAAAATATAATTATTCCGTTCTACCCGCGAAACCTTACGCGCTAGTCGGCGTGTGTCCGATTTTACTCCATTTCAATTCAAAGCTTTCCTTCCGGACTATTTGGAAAATTATTATTCTCCGGTTCTGTTGTCGGTATATGTTCCAAATTACCGGTTTTTTTTTTTTATGAGCGTTCGATTAGAAGGAAGAAATTTGGACTAACAAATTTCGCAGGCAAAGGTCAATTCATCCATCATACAACATACAGCATGCAGCAGTTTTTAGAAAAACGAACTTTCCCGCGAAACTAGAGTGAAACGGTAATTAAAAATGGGGAAAAAAGAGATCCTTAAATGTAAAGAGAATTAAAAAAGAAAAGTAAAGAGTTTTTAATCGTTAATCTCTTGTTAATCGTGTTGAATCCGGTTTTAATTATCGCTTGATATATAATTATATTGCGGGAGCTCACTTTCCGCGGCTACTGTCACGTCCGCCTGAATTAATATAATTTTTAATTTGCAGCCTTTTACAACTTAATATAGACACACGAAATCGTGCATATACATAAACTCGGTTCTTGAGTCATCTCGATCATCTCTATAAACACGAGTTTTGTTTTCATTGACCACGTCCGTATTACCAATTTTTCATAAATCGCCAATAGTCTGTTATTACGTTTCGATAAAAATTTCCCCAAAAACGTGTAACCGTATTTACAACTGTGGTTTGACATGGATAAGAACGTTCCGTGGAAGTGTTGACACATCACAAAAGAATGTTACAAATGAAACATAGGAATTTCGTACTACAATATTGAAATAGGTTTGAAACCCCCGACTTTAGAAGTTCTGTCGATAGATTTGTGAGGTCGTAAAATTTAAACTTTAGCCTCCGCCGAAATTCAAAAAGAACTGTAGGCAATAGACTTTAAAATTAATTTCAAAAGTCGCATTCGACTACAGTATTGTCAATATGACTCTGTATGCCGGAGGAATATTTTTTTCGGGGAAACGGGGAGAATCAAATAAGGCGGGAAATTAGAAAATAAGCTTCGGCTTCCTGCTGCTCGAAGGAGAAAAGAAATCAATTTTTTCGCGGCGGAATGAAAAAATTCTTTCTCGCGTCGGACATTTCGCTGGCCGCCATAATTCGATTTGCCCGGCTTGTTTTAGCGCGCAGCTCGACAGATAGTCATCGATGACGGTGACGATGATGAAGCGTGTTTTCGCGGCGGCGTATTTGTGTTTGCGCGACGGCGCGCAGCCAATTGCGTTGTCATGACAACAAAGTATTCAACAAGGGCGTAACATGATTGGTAGAATAGTTGAAAGATATCAGCCACTAACCCTCCGACAACGATGTAATTTCACCAGTAGTATGGCTTCTTTTATTCTCGAAAGCTCGCACACTTTTTTTCATCCAACTTTCTACTTAATATTTCTCGTTATTTTTTATTTATCCGCTAGTAATTCCGCTGTACTTTTTTATTTATTTATTTACTTACTCGCTCGCTTTTTTGCTTCCTTTTCCGAACAGAAGTGGAAACTTTTTAAAATTTTCACGATTTTTTTTGTTATTCAATTTTATTTAGGCTCGGTGAAGTTTTTTCCCCGTTCTATAAGAAAATGGAAATTAAAAAAACAAACAGAATATCGCTATATTAGAAAAAAAGTCGCCAGAAGTTTTTCCCACTTTCGCTTCCAATTCTAGCGTAATTGTGAAGTTTTTAATCGACGACTGTGTTAATTTTCTTCAAAATTAATTTTTTTTTTTTTTGAATTTTTGGCCCAACATTGGCTCTGTGGCCAGTTTTAAATCAACGAGTCTATTTATTTATTCGTCTTTCGACCGATTTTACATAATTTTTTCTTTGTTAACGCGTCCTCAATTTATTTATTTATTTTTTTTTTTCTGGGCCTGTCAACCGGGGACCTTTACCCAGAAACAATTAGAATAGGAAGGAATCAATTATATCTTCATACGATACCAAATGTTGTTAGGAGAAAGGAACAAATAATAATAGGACCAATCTGTGGAGATGGAAAAGATAGGACACATAAGAGGCGCAATATGGAGTAGGAAGATTAGTTATTGTACTGGCGGAACATGTAAAAGACAAAAGACAACTATGCAACCGTCAAGTCCTCTATTTACCCTAGAAAATGCCGCAAACACACTTATAAGCCTTTCGTAAAAGGTGATTGCCACCTTATTTTTTTAAATTTTTCCAATTCTCGAAATTTTTTAAAACTTCTCCCCGGTATAGAAATATACATAAGTATATGATTTCCAACATTTCGCTAAACGTTTTTTATTATAACCCCCATGAAAACTACGCGGTTTAATTTTGATGATAAAATTTCATCGTTTGAAAAAGATGAGTGAAATTCGTTACTGGCTTAATCTATTATTAATAATATCAATACGAGATGTTTTACTAGATATATAATACAGTAAATTCACCGTGTTAGAGTTTTGTAATCGCTTTTTGATAATTTTTGAGTAAATAAGTTCCGTATCTTCTTCAAATTTTCTCGGTTTTTCTTGATTTTCCAGAAAGTGCAATCGCTGCTGAAAAAGTTTTCATAATGAAACCTTTTTCCGAATGACCTCATCAACGGGGATAGCGTGATTTGTGTAATTTTTCATATTCTACAATCTGTAGAACAATTCTGACCGGAAACGTGACGGAGACCTTGATATTTTGAAATATCGTTACGCGGTTTCGATTAAAGAAATTCTAAAGATACCGCGGCATTTAACGTCTTAATAACTGAAATGAAAAAAAATCTTTTTTTTTTTTTTTTAAATTATTACTTTTGTATCGTAGTTGTTATTTTTGCATTAACGGCATTTTTTTCTTTTTTGTTTTTTTTTTTTAATGGGCTCGTCAAGCAAGGAGAAACAATTCGAAATAAAAAGGAAAAGCTATATACAATAAGACGATCAGACATCGCTAATAGTAATAGGGATAATGAGTGTAGAAGGACAAGATAGGATATAATGGGCATAATAATAAGGAGCAGGAAGTCCAAGCCTAAGTAAAAGAGAGTACAGAATACTCAACGTTACAAACAATCGCATTATTTGAGTGGTGAGGACACCACATGGTGAAGAGGCTAATGAAAAGCTAAAGCGAGAGGTTGGTAGCGCGGAATGATTATTAACAAAGCCAAAATAACACAATGGAGGCAACAAAAAAGCATGGAAGTGAAGGGAACCATGGATTGGAAGAAAGACTGAGTTAAACGAGCAGGTAAGAGAAGTGATTATCAAAAAAAAGATTCTACAAAAATCTGAGATGCAAATTTTTACACAGCGGCGAAAGATTAGAAGATGGGATACTTTTGAAGAAGAAGGAGGAAAAACTACCACCCTGAGCCAAAGAATCAACCGCTTCATTACCAAAGATGCTAGAGTGGCCGGGGACTCGCATCAAATATCAGTATGAATCGCACGGAGGGAAAAAACTTATACGGAGAATAATAATAGTCACAAGAATGATCGACAAGAACAGAGGAGATGGTCTCACAAGTGGAGTCGGAAATAATCAGAAATCGGGAAACGATCTTAGAGGAGATAAAAATAACGAAACGCGAAATAGCCATAAACTGGAAAGAAGGAAGACAAAAACACTCAGAGAAGTTATAATCTGGAAGAATAAAAGCAGCACCTGCAATACCAGCAGGCCCTTTAGAACCATCAGTGAAAAGGGTTACAAATAAGAGGGAAAGAGCGAATGGACATACTACGGCATTAACGCACAATACTTTCCAGTATGTTGCTTTGTTCCACTAGAACAAAAAAAAACAAAAAACGACTGCGTTAAAACCCGTCTCACCATTTAAATTACCGCGTAAGAAGATTCTCCTCAATACGCGTGACCGACATACGTATGTTATTAAATTACCCACAAAGCGAAGACTTTTGCAGATCATTCCTATATGTCGTTGGCATTTTCGAACATTTCACATTGCGACAAAATCCATTCGTAATCACCCGCGCTAAATCGAAAATTGCGTGTTCTTCCGAGAAGAAATTACCGAAGAGTGGAGAAGGAAATTTTAAAATAGTAAAAGGTCGCTTGCGAGTTTATAGCGTGTGAATAAATTTTTAAAAAGAGAAATTTCAACGAAAGCCACAGAACTGAAATACGAATCGGTAGGCTTCGCTCAGTTTCGGTAATGCCTCGTTAGTATTTTACTGATGATTCAGTTTTAATTGAATTAATAAGTACAATCCCTCATCATATATTAAAGGGGAAAAAAATTAGTGTGTGGAAAAATGGTTGAAGGGAAATGGTACAAAGATTGAAGAACAAATTACGTCCTGAATATCTCCACCTTTTAAATGTTTCTTTCTTTATGTGTTTTGACTTTCTCGTGGTTTTTCCTGATATTAAGTTTTCAAAGAAGCTCGTGTTTTTTGATTTTAAAATATTAAGCTGCCCGCATATACCGATGTACATACGTATTTGCATCCATATCTATACTTCAACATAACGCTAAGTTTATTAATATAATTTATGGAATAAATTAAGGTAGTTTGTAATTTTTGTATTTTTTTAAATAAACGTTAATAAGAGTGTCGGGCACCCACATAACCCACAGCTTATTAAAAAAAAAACAAACGAATTTGGCGAATATTTTTAATCACACTATAGTCAGAGGCGACCCTACGGTACTTTTACCGAAATAAATCGAAAAAGAAAAACATCTGTCACACTTTTCCGGGGCAATAGAGATTAATCTGGGGCTAAAAAGGACGTTTCTTAGCTTGCTGGTAGGAATCTGAGAAGTCGATGCGAAGAAAAATGCCCAATGCCTAAAACGCTAGTCGCCCATCAATGTCAAGTAATTCTGATTTGGTGATCTGCTCTCACCTGCGTACTGTATGGTACTTCTCCGATAGGAGCGAGTCACTAAGAGATTCAACAACAGGGTACACAGACGAACAGATTGAAATGTTTAACAAAGTACTTGGCCAGTTTGAGCGAACTATTGTTTTTCGCTGCGAAACTGCGACGACGCTACCGCCATTTATAGCGAAGTGACGTTCACAAGCCTAATTTATAAATAGACTTGGTGAAAATCTGTCGAGACAAATGAAAGATGCGAAAGTGTGGCGAATAGCAGATCGGCAATTTGGAAAAGTTCAATTAATCTGAGCAGACGTATTCTAAATAGATTTCTTGATGTGATTTTAATTCTCTTCTAAAAACAATATTATCTATACTGCAATATTTTGTTATTATAAGAGGAAAGCGCTGTATTTATTGTAATGTGCCCATTACACGAGCTCAGGGTAAATTTCAAAATAAAAAGAAATCAAAATGAAACAACATAAAAATAAAAAAATAATTTAGAATAGGTGAATGTGACAGTACATGTGCGCGTGATTGGAATCCAGTTTATCGGTCGGGGGTAAAAAGACTACCACGCGGTCAGACTGGAGAAATGGTCGATGATTGGAGAAATGGCGATGATTGGTCCCCGCTGGAACAAAGGACAAGTAAAGTGATGAGGGCATAGATAGAAAATGGAAGGCAGGTAGCGATCAGTCGCAGTTGAACCTTCTTAGGAGATTTTTTGATCAGTTCGGTTCGTCATTCGTAATCAATCGCGATAACTGTCTCAACAGAAAATTACGTTTTGTTAACAATCAACCCGTCGTCTGCAGCGCGAAGTAGTAAATGATCGCCCATCAAGTATTAAATTTTAAATTACGCTGAGATTAATTATCAAATTACCAGATAATTACGCGGCGCCGAATTAAATTGAGTTCACTCCGTCGTCCAACACGGAGAGAGCAACCGATCGTACTCCTCGGACCCGTCATCGCAACGTTCTCTCCATAACCACCGCCGACAGACAGTATTACGTAGGAAATTTTTCGTTTATATATTTTAATATTTTCGTTATTATCGTTCGTATATCGCATAATGAATGTCCTTTATAGCGGTCGACTGACAAAGAAAGATTGGTGCAGGTAATTTTCGTTAATAGGTCTCATAAAATCTCGTCGAGTCATTTTATTTCAATAATAATAATAAACATAAAAATTTTAATTCCACGGTGGCATGGACAAACCAAAATTTTTAGAGTTACTAACGGCAAGTACCGTTTCAATATATATATATATATATATATATATATATATATTAATCTGTACAGGACCGGATTAAGGAAAAAAGTACCCCGGGGCCAAATAATTGCTGAAGGCAATTTCACCCCCAATAATTGAAGTACACATTTTTTATTTCATTTATTCGGTAAATTAATAAAATCGATTTTTAACAATTAATTCTAAACGAGAGACACGCGTCGAGATTTTTTAATTGCGAAAGTTTCAATTAGATCATCAAAATTTAATTCACTAAGTATGTCGCATTCGGAACTCAACATCGCCATGAAAATCAGAATGATATATCGTTTCACCATCTGAGCGCGCGTACTTTTCATACTTGTAATTTTTAATTTTTGAGTGATTAGCGAGTAGCCTCTTTTCAGTGACGGGCCCGGGGACACTGGCCCCCCTGCCTCCCGTTAAATCTGGCCCTAAATCTGTATAGTAATTACAGTTACTTCATAATCCTCTTTATCTATATATTTTTTAGTTATTTAGTTATTTGTTCGTTTATTTCTTAAATTTTCGTTTTTTGTTGTTTACATAAATTATTTCCTTTACTGAAATTTAAATATTAATTTTTATAATTATACTTTTTATTTTTCGAAATTAAAAAGGAAAGAAAAAATTGGCTTCTTAGTTTTTGTTTGTGTAGTAGAGCGCGCGATTCTATGTCAATTTCATGTTAATGTTTTTTTTGCCTTACAGAAGTACTGGTAAAAAAAAAGCAGTGCTCCATAACCAAGAGTTGAGTTATGAAAGATTAGAACTTCCCTATTCAGATTATTTAAAATATTTGTAAAATTTTTTGAAAAAGGCGGAAAAAATTTTTTCAATCTTTTTAGAATAAAATTCCGGTATAAATATAGGTAATGTAATTATAGACACACGTTGGTAATTATTTTTGTACACGCTAATATCCGGTCCGTTAATTCCACGTACAGTTTTAAATTTCAGCAGCTGATTTTATAATTTACAGAATAACAAGATGATTAGAGAATTTTGAAGTTTTGGTACGAATTTTATTTGTTTGAATATTATTTACAGTAAATATTAAACTTTACGGCAAATTTAAGTTCGTTTTAAGGAAGTAGCTACCGTTCATATTGCTTAAATTCGTGAAAGAGCTTAAATGCTATAGAAAATTTGTATCAATAACACTTTAACGATACACGAAACATGATCACGAAAATACCGAATTGTACAATTATTTCCGTACGCTAAATTTCTAGCGAGTCTATATATTGCTCATAGCTTATTAACAACATGGCGACTGAATTGTGCATCAGGTAACCGAGAATAATTTTCCGAGAATACCTCTAATTGTGATTATTAAAAAAATTGATCTGTTGTTCACGTCAACAACGTTATTTCGTCTACTAAAAGCTTTTTTCACCCGACGTCCACGCTTACTTGCAACATTCCCATGCAATTTCTCTAAATTAATTCAAATTAATAATGCGGCTTTATTTGCAGACGGCACTGCATTGAAGTTCTTTCAGGCCCAATACGATTAGGCTCAACTCTCAATGACCACTTTTCGACTACAACAGAACCACAAAAATGTGGTCGTCGGTCGTGGATAATACTATTTGGAACATAGAAATGACGGGAAAAAATGCAATACTACTCAGAACTTTCTGTCGTCAGCTCTAACGGCTGTCGCGCAACGTGTGGCTCTTCAAACGACCAGAAAATTATGGTTCAAAAGTGGTCGAGTATAAGCACAGCATAGCCACAAAATTGTGGTCGAAAAGTGTTCTGAGTGTGTTTAGCGCCATGCTTAACTCACACGAACCACTTTTGGACCACAGCAGAACCACAAAAATGTGGTCGTAAACTGGTCCATGTGAGTTGTTAAGCCTTAGAGTGATAAATTACAATCTGCAGCTGATAAAACTATTCGTTATTTACGGTAATTTGAAAATTCCGTTAAATCATGGAAAACCGGAAGCCGTTTTATTTACGCGGAGACTGTCTCAAGCTTCCGAAGAAGATTTCAAGGTTACTGACAACGGGATTGCGCCCGATCTAATCGATTACTCTCTTGTTATGATGGTAGTCGCCTTAACCGTACAAAACATTTCAACCGTTCTGGCAGCTAGCCGAACGATCTGTACCATCCGACTCATGTTCAACCGTAAATCCTATTTATACTATCACAATAAACTTATTCCGTCATTATTCGTCCGGGGTTCATGCCTCAGACCGTCATTAAACAGGAATTTCGCAGTACGGTCAGTTGTCTTTTTCCTTCTCATGCACTTGTTTTTACTGATGGCTCTAGAGGACCCGGTGAGGTCGGATCGTCTTTTATTCTTCCCGACTCCAACTTCTCCGAATCCTTTCGCCTCCCATCTTTCTGTTCTATTTTTACGGCCGAATTGATGGCTATCCTTCGTGCGATCATACATATCTCGTCCAATCGTTCGTCCTCCGACTATCTAATCATTTCTGACTCCATGGGTGCTCTCCAGGCTATCAGTTCACCGCTTCCTCCTCCCTCTTCTGACTTCTTCATTCTTCGTATACGAAAATCACTCCCAGAGGTGTATACCTAATCTGAATTTGAATATTGCTTATACCAGAAAAATGTGGGAAAGTAAAGGCGAATTCCACAAAAAGAACTGGCCTCAATATTTTCTTCAGATCCATTAGGTCCTCAAGTACATTGTGAAGAGCTTTTAATTACACAATCCATGAATACCTTATCAAGGATATCTGGAACTTATTTTACTTTCAAATCAATTAGATATACATTATTATCTTAATTTCGATTGTAATATTAATCTGATGTAACATTGTTGTCGTACGCGTTGTACAAGTTTTCTTTGAAATCGGTAGATTTTTAATTCTTTTTTTATTTTTATAATAATAGATAAAATTAAAAAAAAAAAAAGAAAAGAGGAATAACATTTTATCTATAACCAATACCGAATATAATTTTTAACAATGGAATTTATATTGCAATGTTAAAAATGAAAAGATTTAAAACATTAGCGAAGTAATTTTAAAGAATAATCGCGGGTAATTAAAAATGTACTTGGCATCAATAAAAGCGGGAATTACTTTTATATGAAAATATGTTTTATAATATTTGTAATTTAATCGCGTGAGATACATCAATAAAAAATTTATGTATGAAAATAATCAGATTAAAATCTCAGTTTTCAAAACGTAACCAGCATTATATAATAGAACAGTATTAAAATATGTGTGGAATAATTACAATGATTTAAAACGTGCAACTGTTTCCCAAATGTAAATGACAGATTTAATCATTTATTTTCAACTTGTAATGAATTAATGGCAATTGTAAAATCTATTTACGGAGATTATTGCGGAAACAAAAAAATGTAACTTTGCTAATACTGCGCAGTACCACATATTCGGCGGGGATGTAATTGTAAAGCGATTGTCTTGCAATACCGAAGAAAATTAATAAACGGTAAATTTGAAGCATTCAACATTTCAAAGAAATAAATTATTATCTTTTATATTAAAAAGATTAATTAAATTTCTTTGAAGGTAACTTTCTCTCGTTATTATTGGATATTTTTCGTTACATAAAATTGGGACATTTTTTCTAATGGAGGGTAGCCTAAGAATTACAGTGTAATTAATATATATATATATATATATATATATATAAAACTCAGGCATTTTGGTCTCGCAAGGGGCTATGCCCCTTAACCCCTCTCCTTGCATTTCTATCTCTTTCTCTTCTATACTTTGTATAAAATGATAAAAATTTACAGTGTAATTCTAAATTGGTCCATATAAATATAATAACATAATCACAAAATTCTATAAAATATAACAAACGTTACACAAAATTGGGGCACTTTTTCTAATAGGGGGCAGCGTAAGAATTACGTTGTAATTAATATATATTAATTAGAACGTAATTCTTAGGCTACCCCCTATTAGAAAAAATGTCTCAAAAAAATGTCCCAATTTTATGTAACGTTTGTTATATTTTATAGGATTTTTGTTGTTGTTATTTAAAAAATATCCCAATATTATGTAACGTTTGTTATATTTTATAGGACTTTTGTTATTGTTATTTAAAAAATGTCGCAATTTTATGTAACGAAATATGTAACGAAAAAATGTCTTAATTTTATATAATGAAAGTTAAATGTTAGGATAGAATTTTTGTGGTTATGTTATTTTTTTTGTGTTGATGCCAGTAAGAATTACGTTGTGTTGATCATTTTATACAAAGTATAGAAGAGAAAGAGACAGAAATGAAAGAAAGAGGGGTCAAGGGGCTCAGCCCCTTGCAAGGCCAAAATGGTCGAGTTATATATATATATATATATATATAAGAGATCCTTAAACGTTCGTGGAGTATTCAGCACCTTTTTTCTTTTTTAAAATTTCGAACAGGACGACTAGGGGTAATGAGATCTCACGCAAACCACGAAAAGTCTCTAGTGTAATTAGATCAAAATCAGATTTTCTCCGATGGTGAAAAATTGAAAGTACAAAGAAAATTTAGCCAGATTCAGAACTCGACGTTTTTTCTTTTGCACCGCATAAATTTCTTTTGATACCTACTTTATAAAACCATTTCACCAGTTAGTGGTCAACTTTGAGTGTCTCGTTCGATCCTAGAACTATTTCGATTATTTCGTAGTTCGATTAAGGTACTGTAGTAACCTAGCGGTTAAGATGCTTGACAACTAAATCAGAGGCAAGGGTTCGAGACTTTACCGAACCTGAAATAATTGGGTGTAGCAATATTTTCTTCAGATCCATTAGGTTTAGTACCATTATGAAAAGCTTAACTTCACGATGATACCTTATCAATGATATATGGGACTTACTTTACAAGACGGCTTTTACAAATAAAACACATTTACTAAGAATTAACTATATGCAGAAATGTTATAAATACATATTTCTAATCGATTTCATACGGTGCAATCTATTTGGCAACAACTCTACCATAAAAGTGTCATAATTTTCGGGAGAAGCTCAGACAGTTTGTTAGCGAAAAAATTTAAATCCAGATTCCGACATCAGCGCAGTTTAATGGATAACCGACCGGACGACGTAGCTAAATAATGTCGAACGTAAGATGCTTTCGACTGTACTAAATTTTATATAAAAAGTGGCACTCGGAATGAAAATTTAATAATAAAAAAGTACATATATATATATATATATATATGTAATATTAAAATAAAGTATAATTTCTGTACACATAAATGGACACGGTTTCTTAAACCAATTACAAAATTAATTTAAAATAGCAACAGACTGGATTGCAAGCGAAAAAAAGGCGCTTCAATGGCAATAATTGGATTTCTTAATAAATGAGTAAATGCGATTGTTACTTTTAACAATTTCCAGTCACATCCAACAAAACAAAACGTACCCCCGTGTGTACGAGCGGCTACAAAACCGATTTTAACCACCGATCAAAATCAGTTTCCATCAATAACGTTTACATATTTTGTGTAACACTTAGAATAATTTTATTTATTTATTAATTTCTTATTTTTTGTTTTGGGCACGTCAACTATGGACATCAATCTATCGCGACGAGATTCAAGTTCCGCTCGAACGGAATACCACTGCCTAACCAACTATGTCACACAGTTAGCTTACACTCCCCTTCTAGTGAAAGTTCTAATTCAAAATTGCGTGTAATTTGACGATAAAATGAATGGAACACTGCTTTTACCCCCCTTTAATTCCCTAAGATACAGCCTGCCGTATTTAATTGCTACGGCTATCACGGCATACTGAGCGGGGTTTGCGACTAATTCAGCTATTTTGTTTATTTTAGGAAAATTAATGATTGAGTTTATTGCTGTTTGGGTGTTTGATAGCATATCGGGAAGCGTTTTATATTGTAGGAGTGTCCGTGTTGATATGACCACTGTGCATTCTGTTAATATGTGTTGAACGGTTGTTGGGGTGAAACATCCCGTACAGGAAGGCACTGCGTTGGAGAAGATGACCCATTTAGAAGATGGCCGTGCGAGATTTCAGCATGACCTGTCCGCAGTTAGCTGATTGCACTGATGTCACTACGGGAACAATTCATTGGGAGTCACGATGGCGCGCTCGGTCGTTAACTTTACTTGGGACAAAAAAGTCTGACTAGCGGTCCATCGTTCCTTCCACTCTTGTTTGCTTTTCGCTAAAAAGAATTGTGCCATGGATGAAAAGGGAGGTGAATATCTGTTCTGCTAAGCTCGTAGTGCCGACGGTGCTATTGTGTTCGCCCGTTCATTCCTCCTAGAAATATTACAAATACTCCAACCCTTCATATTATCATCGATATACACAAGTTTTAAAGCCACAGGTGACGTTTATGTGGGCTCCAATATCGGGGAATGGAGCACTGCTTCTTAGAATGATATTTCGTAATGACTTTTTTTTCAAGGGAAAAACTGTTTCCTTTTCGTACAGAAGAAGTTTGCGATGAAAATAATAAAAACCTAACAAAAATCTATAAAATATCTAATTATTTAAATTTTTCCGAAATCTTTCGTTCCCCGCCTTTCTTGGCTATCCTATGTGCGATTATTTACAGTTCCTCTAATCGTAACTTCTCCGACTATCTGATTATTTCCGACTCTATATTTAGAGGTTTACCTCTTCTCCTTCCCTCTTTCGACTTCATCATTCTACGTATACGATCTCTCATTCATAATCTTTCGTTTCATTACTCTATTCACGCCAATTTGCTGCGGGTTCTTGGTATCATAGTGGCATTGAGGGTAACGAAATGGCAGATGCTTTGGCTGAGGTTGCTGCTCGTTCCCGCTTTTACTTTTAAAAAATCCCAAATACTAAGTAAAAAACTTATTTTGATCGGATATGTGTACCATTTCTCCTTCACCAATAGTCCTTCCTTCTACCAATTCAACCTTCCTTCTAATCCTTGGTTCTCAGAGTTCCTTTCTCTTCCACGTTCTGTTATTGTCTCTACTATCCGCCTACGCTTCCATCACACTTTACCGGCCTCTCCCTGCTATCGTCCCTATTTGGTATCTCCTCTTAATAAACAAAATGCAATATGTAATACTATAAAAACTTCGAAAAAAGGAGAAAAGCAATATTAAATAAGCAATTTATAATTTTATACATATGGAACACAAAATATATATATATATATATTTTTTTTTGTAAAACAGCCCCTTAAGGGTACTGTATAATCTTTGGACGTAAATGATTCTGATTCGATCGTAAACATTACGGCTGGTGAAAAACTGTCTGAAACGGCTTATAATTATAGAAAAACCTACTTAACCAATGATTTTATTCTTGTTTAATAAAATATTAATCCTCTTTCTATCATTCCCCCCCCCCCCCCGGCTCATCGGCTGGCGACGCCCTTGCCAAGGACATTTTACGCACAACACCGAGAATCACGCTTTAAGTCGTGTATGAAAAAAGTCAATATTCTTTTCTCTTCACACTGCTTAAAAGTTGTTGTCTAAATCATTTATTACTCGGCTTTATAGTAATTTAAAATACTAACTTTATAAGAGATTTCTGACTTTTACTACGTTAGACCGCGTGATTATCGTTAGTTCAGTTGTTTCCGATGATGGTTAGTATAATCCTTCCAAAAAGTCAAAACGAATATGTATGTACATCATATATTTTAACACAGCTTATCAAAAATTATTTAAGATGAAAAAAGGATATTATTAATAATTAAAAAATACCATCATCCCGTTTCGTAATAAGTTGGCATGAATTTATATATATATATAATACACGTTACTAGAAAAACACGTGTTGGCGTTCTGTAATTTTTAATAATGCATAAATATATTTTTGATCTATGTATTTATTTACTAATCGGAATTCGAGTAACGAAAATATGAATTCACTAGTGTTTATGGAAACAATACTTCGCGCGTGTTTAAATACTTATGTCGACGAATTACCTGAGTTGCGACGACTTGATTTTACAATCTACAGCTGGTAGAGGTTTGTTATAAGTTCATACATTTTATATGCATTCTAACAGCCTCGCATGTTACGTATAATTTTGATTCTGCAGTTACATTTTCCATTTATTATTATTAAAAGTACCTGGTGACCGAGCTTTACTCGGATTTATTCCGAACTCGCAGATCGATCAAAGACATTTAAAGATATTACTAGTACGCTAGTAATATAAACGTTACAATACTACATTATCGTATTTTTCAATTTTTTGAAAGTGTATTTTAGTTTAAATCGAAAATAAATTTATTTCGTCGCGACATTTATCTGTTTAATACGTTAAAGAAGCGAATTGATACGTTTACTACTTTTTATTAAACCCAAAATACCGGTTTGATGACTAATATACCTTCATTGCCTGAAACACTGGATTTCTGCACCTTAAAACCCTCTAATTCGTGAATTCCATTAGAATCATTTCGAGAACGAATTGTAAATATATGTATACAAAAGAATTGCTCATTTAATAAAAGGTGCAGGAACCGAGCTTTTTGCTTCGATAATCTCAATTAGAATAATAAGTTTCGCAAGCAGTTAATTGCGGTGTTTTAATGTTTAGCACGCTCGGATTCAAAGAACACACTTGTTATGTCGTTTAATACCCGGTAAAATATCGATATTCACCGTCGTTCGTCGTTCAGCCGGCGAATGAGACGCCGTTAACATGATTCACGCGGCGAGAGCGAGTTCCAAATAGTTACTGAGATGATGCGTGACTTAAGCGTAAATTTTATTTTTTCAATGTTAAAAAAGAAGAAAGTCATAAAAAAAACGAGAGAAAAAAGCGAGAACTTTAATTTGTACCTATTACTTTTAAAATTTAATTTCGTTCAAAGTTTCAGGATGGAAGTGATGGAGAACTGCTACATACCGAACAACTCCAACGCCTTGCATTACTTCGGCTTGGATTTCGAACCTCTGATAGGAACCGCCCCGTCGACACCCCCGAGCATAATGATGCAGTTGACGTCGGCTGCCGGAATGCCACAGACGTACTGTTCGCCACAAGCGCAGCAAGGGCAAGAACAAGACGAACTGGAGCAAGCAGCAAGTGCTCCGGGAGGGTGGAGTTTCAATCCGGAGGATGAAGAAATGTTGGCCGCAGCTTCCGCTTCTGCGACCAGCGTTGACATTTACGCATCCAGTTCGGTAACGCCAACGGACTTACAGGACGCTCATGTAAGCGCCCACAATTTCTTTCAATTCAGCCCTTGTTCTCCGTCGAATGCGTCTAATTCTTCCATCTGCAAGTAAGTTACGCACTTCGTACTTGAATAGAAATGCTTCGTTTTTATTTATTTTTTTTATTTCTTATTTATTTATTTTATTTCTTATTTATTTTTTTTATTTTTTACGTTCGCTTCTAGCTTTTTCCGTATTTTCATCGTGGTCTTTTCGATTCTAAAATTATAATATATTTGAATTTGAACATTCGCAGAGTATTTTGAAGATTTCTGCGTTTGGGAAGGTGAAATGTATGAAAAAAAAAACAATAAAATTAAATGAAAAAGAAAAAGTTAACTTGCTAAAGTTACACGATGATAACCTTGTGTTATGTGGTCAAAGTTATGCTGGATAAATTCTAGGGATTAAAGGAGACAAATAGTACATTTTTTAAACGCAAACGAGTAGAAAAATCCGCGGTAATACGGAGCAGTAAAATAGAAACGAAAACTTCAGCCTAAACGGTAGCTAAAATTATGAACGCGAACAAACACGCTGATTAAGAGAAAAAATTCAAATTAAAAAATTATAATAATTGAAAAATTTTAATAATTGAAGAATTTTAATAATTGGAAAATTTTAATAAAGAAGATCGCGGTGTTTAAGATAACTTAAGACGAAGACCCGTAATTGCTGCATTAAAATTAAAATTGATTAACCAATTTTCGAAAACTTGGAAATAATAATATATTAAGCTCGGCTTTTTCCGTTTAGCCTTGGTGTGTATTTTGCTTTGATAACAAAAAATAGAGTAAAACACGTTATCCGAAACGTTAGCTGCGAATAATTACGGTTTACTACACTGAAAATAGATAAATGAGATAAATTCGAGATTATCGGCTAGAAGAGTGGGGAGTGGGGGGAGGGGGGGTGTTTATCATTTTTTCAAATCGCGCTTGGTACCAACTGTTGAAAGAGAGTAAATGTTTTCTATTAAGGACAAAAAATTAAATAATAACTTACTCTGGTGTATGTTCTGCCTTTGAACATGTGTGAGGCCTCATTATCTTTTCTTCTATTCTCATTAGGACTTACTCAACTTGTTGAACTTTTAACGTTACCCTTCAGATAGTGCGCATGGGCTTGTCCGTGTTAGAAATTATTACGGAAAAAAAAAAAGAATGATACGAATTATTTCTGCACATAAATCACGTTTGATTGTGATTAAAAAACGTACTCTCGCGTGTCACCGACATATATTAATTCCAGATTTCCTTATAAATCGTATAACTTCTGTATAATAACGGTGCGCACAGACCGAGAAAAAAAGATATTTTTAATTAATTAATTTTTAAATAAGTCACAAAAAATGTTTAAGCGGTAAAAAAAAGTATTTTAACATCGAAATAATAACGAAAAGTCATCGAGATAAAAGATCAAAGACCGGTTATGATGAAAATGGGTTGTTCTAAGAGAATTATGACAAAAAACTGATTTAAAGAGAGGAATGTGGTATAACTGAAAACACCACTGTCATTCCGTATCGAAAAATCGGCCATAGTGATAATAACGAAAAATTTGGAAAATTCTCAAGCTAAAAACGTATTCATTGTAAAAAATTCTAAAATCGGCCTTTTAAAAATGATCAGACTTTATTATTAAATATATTCGATGTATTTCTCATTTCAGCGAGGATATCCCAGTGTGAATAGAGCCAAAAGAATCAAAGCCGATTCAAATGGGAAAAAAAATAAATAAATAAATAAATAAAAACGGAAAGAAAGGAAAAGAAGATGGTGAGTTCATCATATATTATAGACAACGACTGATGCCGGGCTGGTATAAGCATGTGTTTAAGGAAGCGCTGAAGTTGCAGTTGCTAGCGAGAGCAAAGAAAAATCTGAAAATAATACGAAAAAAAAATCGTTCGCTTTGACTCTTGTGAATAGTTACGTTATTTACGACAGCCGATACGACTTAAATTACGATCTTCGTTTTTATCGTCATAATTTGTTATTATATAATGCTTTAATTCTAATTAATACATATATTCTCTACCGAATGAAATTTTGTTATTTAAGTTTTATCATAAAAAATAGATAATTTTTTAAAGTGCTTCCGATTTTTGGAACTACGCAAATATTTTTTGAAGCTGCCCGACAAATTTTTGGTACTGTCCAAACCGGGCGGTATTGCTCATTAATAGGCACTGGAGAATACGAGAGGATGAATCTTTTATTTCGACACATTGTTTTTCGTTCCTTTAGGTAATGTGTTTTATTCGTTCCTTGTTTGCTTTCTTTTCTCGTTGTCTGTGGCCGTTTTCGAAAACTCCTTTCATACTTTTGATCGCCAGTAGTAATCACATCTCCGGTGGTTCTTATTGAAAACGTCTTTACATTATCTGTGTTCTTGTTGTTTTTAGGATACCGTACACATAAAATGTACGGAATGCTAATAATAAGATGGTTCAGAAACGAAAAAAATCTCGGATAAAAATAAATAACTCAACGATTGGTTTGACTTACAAATTTCAAAATTGGATGATCATAAATTACAATTAAAATTTTCTTCAAGACAATATCTATAACTTCAAGCTAACCGATTGTCCCGGGCGACAAAAAACCGCCAAGAATATATTATATGAAATTTAAAATGACCTCAAAAATCACCCTCAAAAAATTCATAACTTGTAAACAGATAACCCCTAATAAGAGTGAAATTCAAAGTATAAAATGAAATACGGAAGTCTTTTCATAAAGTCAAAAAAGTTACGGTTAAACAATTCGTTAAACCCCCCTTTTGAGCCGAAAACGGCAAAAAGAAAGAAGTTCACGTAAGTAATAGAGCCTGAGTAAAAACGTTCTGGAAACTAAAACGTATCTCACGCATATGCATAAAGGATCGCGTTATAGAAAAAAAGATTGCGCCGAGCTTATAACTTTCTATTCAGGCCCGTGGGGCGCCAAAATCTCGAAAGTTTTGGAAAGAAAATATTTTTTCTTTCCGGCTATGTGATTGTTTGAAAGATCGCTAATTATCAGGGATGAAACCGTATTTTATTTCCTTAATGAAACTTCGAAGTTGACGAAAAGTTCAAAAAAGTGCGAAAAATGACGAGTAGTCCCACACTGAAGGGCGAGTATTATAGTTAAAAATATGCGCACCCCCCTATATTTCTCTAGTTCAGAACATCCGGGTTTCTCCAACTTTAAAATTAGGCCCCTGGGACGCTAAAAAATTTCCAAAAAAAAAAAAGATATTGTTCAAAAGATCGCTATTTGTCGGGATTTTTTTTTTTTTGCTTTTTTTTCCTTCCTCCCTTTGGGCACACCAGTTAAGCACCTACACCCAGAAACAATAAGAAAGAAAAGAGCCGTCAATTAAAATTCAGTCAGATATATATAAAGGAACCAATGGATGAAATAATGGATGACGAGGGGATGGACAAAATATAAGATGCATAATAAGGAGTAGGTTGAGTTTCAGCAGACAAGAATATAAAATAAAACGTTCAACAGAAAGGAATGTTGCGTATGAAACCGTATTTTATTTTCTTAACGAAATGTTCGAAAATGGCGACAATTTCAAAAAATCGCAAATATAACATTATGTGAATATAAATGTTATGATTATTGTTAACCTCAGCGCATGAAGTATCATGCTTGACTGAACTAATGTTGGAATACTTCGTCGCATTATTTACGATAAATGCAGGAAATCCGAGAATTTGAGAAGTTCGTGAAATAATTGGTAATAAGAGAACTCTAAATTAATGTCAACATATTAGAAAAGAAAATTATTAAGCGGAGTTTTTAAAAATTTTAATTTGTGAAATTCTTTAATAAGACGATGAAAAAACTTATTCAAAAAGCTATCGGGAGAATAAAGGTAGATTTTTTTTCTCCTTATTTGGGTTTTTCCCTAGGTAAAATTCGGTGTATTTTAATAGTTGTCGAATTTCACCGGTATATATCGCTAACGGTTTTTTGATGTTGAAAAGTTCGGGGAAACTTTCCGAAAAAAGAATTTGGAATGACAACTGTGTCCGTTGATAAAATATTAAACATCGTAATTTTCAATTTGGGAAAGGAAAATGAATTTTCATGTGCCGGACTGGACCAGCGGAATTCGAAGATGCAGCAAAAAAATACACCCCCCCCCGACTGTAAAGCGTACAAAATTGAAAGATTTCAAGGAACAGTTTCTCGTAATCGTTAATATCGGTAAAAGCGGGTAACTAGCGCACCGATGAAGATTTCAGTGAAAAACGTCAAGTGTTACAAATGCGACCGCAAAGGAAGAGGTCTTAAGCGATTTCTGCGCGAAAAAAATGTTTACACTATATATACGAGTGACCGGACATAGAAATTGGAATCAACGATTACTGATACGCCTATTTGAGGGGGGTACTTCCCTTCCGGGTTTAATTTTGAAATTTTGTACAAAAATTTGGACAAATTTTTAAAATGTCGCACTCGCTTTTTTGTTGTTTTTTGTTTTATCCCCCCCCCCCCCCCGATGTGCCCTCTATTTCAAACTAATAGATTTGCATGGGCTGTCGGGAAAAGTTGTTTCTGGTGTTTGCTGGCGAACGATAATTTCTATTTTAAGCGTCTCTTGTTCAGCCCATTTTTCGCTCTTTTAATTAATAATCGTTCCGACTTCATTCACTTGAACAACCGAGGATAACTCTTTTTCTCTTTATTCTTCCAATTATCTCTTGGACGGGGGGGGGGAGCTATATCACGTACCGCAACTAAGAGTGCGTAGAGTTAGATTTTTGAGACACGTTAGAAGAGACGGAAAGAGGAACAGGAAAGTTTTTTTTTCTATTGTATGTTTTAAGTTTAGGGGAATATAGGAAGAAGGAGAAGTAGTTACGGGCAATAATATTAAAACGTGTCGTACAAAATGATAATTTTCATAACTACAGCAATAACCCTAATGAAATTTCAATAATGTTGACAACGTTCCTCAACGAATTCAAATCTACAATAAATCCATTAATATCACTCTTGACGAAAGTTATTGAAAAATTACTTCCATAATGTTAAACAACACTAATATAATCACACAACACTCACTCGTGATAGTACTATGGAATGCGAATGGCATTACTCAAAAAAGAAATGAATTTGAACTTTTCCTTCAACAAAATGTAATTGATGTTGCACTAATCACAGAAACCCATCTCACGTATGAAAAGAGTTTCAAAGTTCGTGGTTATGTAGCATACTCGGCTCACCACCCGGATGGAACAGCTCATGGGGGTTCAATGGTATTAGTCAGAGATATATACATACAAACAATATAAAAACTTTGCATACAGCACATTCGCATACCAGATTGTAGCGGTAAACGTCGAAACACTTGGAAAGGATATAGCAGTAGCCGCAATTTACTGTCATCCAGGTTTCTGTATACCACAAATGGACTACAATACAATTTTCAACAAAATTAGGAAATGTATTCATATGCGGTGGAGATTATAATTCCAAAAACAGTATGTGGGGATCATCGAGAATAACAAACCCAGCCGGAAAGATACTGTACAAATCAATACAGAACAACGCACTTGCCGTTTTATCTCCAATGACTCCTACATATTGGCCGCGGCATCTCAATAGGCTTCCGGACGTCTTAGATTTCTTTATCATTCGTGGCCTTCAAAGATACGACAGGACATGCAGAACAATCATCGATCTGTCATCCGATCATGTTCCAGTGGTTACCACCTTAGGTATAAGTCCTAAAACCGTACTCAATCAGCAGAGACTTACAAATCATACCACTAACTGGAATATCTTTTCAAGTATAATTGAAAATAATATTGACTTGAAGATCAAACTAAAGAACACAAATGACATTGAAATAGCCGTCAAGAACTTTTCTAATCTCATAGAATATGCGTGTAATAGTTCTACCAATCACGTATCAAAAAAATCTTTTCAAAACCTGTATATACCCGTAGAAATAAGAAAATTAATAAAAGAAACCAGGTCAGCAAGAAGGAGATGGCAGCGTGGTCGTTACCCATCCTTATAGATACAAAGAGATGCAAAACAAACTAAAGATCAGAATCAAGGAGTACAAAAATAAAACTTTTAATCATTACACGCTGTCCATTAACGATGGGGAAAAGCCTGTATGGATGTCAGTTACTGTCAAGTCAATCAGAAGAACCATATAATATTGGATCGAACAACACTTGGGTTAAAACAGACAAGGAAAAGGCAAATGCTTTTGCGGACCATCTTGACACGGTCTTTACACCACACTCTGATCGCAACAAGAAGCATTCTGACTATATACAAAGAGCATTGGAAAAACCTCGTCGGTGTGAACAAGCTACTAAGGTCTTCTCGCCAAGAGAAGTTCTCGTATGCCTTCGGAATATACCACTACGTAAGGCTCCTGGCTTCGATAGAATTACCGGGGAAATAATCTCGCGACTACCGCGGAGAGCAGCTATTCTTCTTTGTTACATCTTTAATGCGGTTCTAAGGATGCGGTACTTCCCTAAAATATGGAAGAAGTCGATTATAATGATGGTTCATAAAGTGGGGAAACCGCGGACAGAGCTTTCATCATATCGACCGATTAGCTTGCTCTCCTCTTTATCAAAGGTTTTGGAGAAGCTAATTTTAAATCGTATTGATCCGGTTATAAGTAACCGAGAGGTGCTACCGAATCATCAATTTGGTTTTCGCACGGATCACTCTACGATTCGTCAGTGTCACCGATTAGTTGCTTGGAATGCATATGGATAGACGATTAACGTGGCGTGATCACGTGGAAAATACAAGAAAATCTATAATAATTAGGGCTAGGTTGCTATGGCCGCTGCTAGGACGAAAATCAGTTCTAAACCAGGCCGTAAAGCGGAATGTATATTTATCGGTTATCGCTCCAATATGGAGATATGGATTAGAGCTATATGGAACAACATGTCGAAGCAACCTCCTTAGAATACAGCAACAGCAGTCCAAGATTCTCCGTACAATGGTATCTGCGCCTTATTTCGTATCCAACGACACATTGCATGCGGACTTGAATGTTCCATACGTGAAGGATGTATATGCGGAACAGTACAAAAAGTTCTTTGAGAAACTTCAGTTTAGCTCGAATCCACTTATATACCGAATGTTCACTATTGATCTTCCAGCCAGATCCAGCCGGCGACTGAAAAGGAAAAAGTGGTGCCGGGATGCACTTCCGATAACTTAAGCGCTATTATATTGCTCTCGGAGACACTACGCATAATCGTTATGTAGTGTGAAAATAAATAAATAAATAAAATAAAAATAAATAAATAAAATAAAAATAAATAAATAAAATAAAAATAAATAAATAAAATAAAAATAAATAAATAAATAAAAATAAATAAATAAAAAAAGGATAAATAAACCATTTTCTTCTTAAGACCTGAATCGAGCATTTCGTTGGAACTGTCAGGTTAATATTCGTTTCCTTTTCCTTTTCTATTCATTCCACTTTTCCCCAATTTTTTTCCCCAATTTTTCCCCCCTTTCCTTATATTCTTATATCACCATTGTTTGTGGCAGACTGCTGTCGGTACAATGAAAAAAGAAATAAAAAAAAATAAAAAAATAAAAACGTAACTCGAAAAAAAAACGGTCAATTAGGTGAGGAGAAATATGGTGTGCGAATCTCTTTTTTAGGCTTATTGAATCAAAAAGAACTGTAGTCAGCGGCAAATCGGAATTTGGAATAGTAAGTTTATCGGCTGTTAATTGTTCACCATGAAACTTTTTTTATTCCGCAGTGTCCGGGTCGACCAATGTGGGAGACTTTTCCATTGTTAACTAGACAATAAACCCGAAAATTGTCTCTTTGATGATGTTTTATCAAGAGACAAAATTGTCTGGCTGCAGTCTGACTCAGTCATCCGGGGTAATTTCAAAAATAAACCAAACTATCGTTTTAAAATCTAATTTAGGATGCTTCGGTAATAAAAAATTGTTCATAGAGTTGTTCATGGGTACATTTTTCCTTTAAGCTTATCATTAATCTTTCTTGCGAGTTTATTATATATCTGTTTACCATTTCTATTGCCTATGCTGTGACTTTATTCTTCTGATTAATATGCTTTTTTCAGTTATCCGTCGTGTTTTTTAAGTTTATTGTTACTCTGTTTATTTTAATTTGTGTTCTTTTCAAATATTCAGTTTTACACCTATTCCGTAATTCATTTGCATTATATTTATTACTTTTCTTTTTTTTATCTTATACTCTGCCAAATTTCCATGCAGTTTCTGTTATAAATTTTGCATCGTGTTTGAAATCTATTTGGTTTTGTTATTGTTTTTGATGAGCCTCTTAGTTTCCGGCGCACTCCAGCAACTAACGCATTGTAGCTTGCGCTGCAGTCTAAACCTAGGTAACTTTTCATATTTTTCGGAAATTATCCATTTCTCCCATACTATATGATCCGTTTGGTTTCCGGTTAATCAATTAAGCGATTGTTCTGTAGTTTGCGTATATGGTGTTGAAATCTTATTGTCAAGTTGTTTCCAACGCAAAAGTCCAGGAATATATTTCCTCGGTTAAGTTTTTGTCTCCAATATTTACCGACTATTTGTCTTAATTATCCTTTTTTAGTTTCTCCTATGATGGCAATGGAATTTTTTCCCATACTCATTAGCATCTCTCTGTTAGCTATGTGGATTTAATGGTTCTCCGTAGAAATTGTTTATTTCCTCATCCGTGGAAGCTGATGTTTTTTATCTTGTTTCGGACATAAGTTCTAAATTTTACGGGTTACAATGCGATCATTAACGAATGGATATCCCCAATGACGGGATTTATTAATTTTTTCTATTAACAATACCTACGACATTTCGTGATTTCTTTTTTTTATTTCCACAGAGCAGATAATTACATTTCCATTTGTGCTCAATATCCAGATAATCTACAATATATTCCTTAATTGTGCGCCTTAATTGTTACCAATTTTCCAATCCGCTTTATGCCGCTTTTATTCCAAATGGGGGGGATATTCCTATTACTAATGCAGCTTTGTTCTTTTTATAAAAGCAGGCGCATATTTTCCGTGGACTCCTCCGCAGTCGGTCTCATTCATTTCATACGTAAACCGGATCGCGCGGCATAAAATCATCGTTATTTGTATGCGTCGTGACTAATTCTCCACGAACCATATTATTATGCTAGTGGTTTCTACTACAGTCGACTTAACCGTTGCGGCTTCGCCTGTAGTTGTAGCGTACATTTCGCCAATTTCATGATTACCGTCGTTATTGCTTATGCTGCCATACATCAGACGGACACTTTTAGTCTGGCTTTTCCGTTAAGACTTGTTTTCGGTTTGAGTGTTCCTTCTGGTACGTGGCTCTTAACATTCTCGAAGCGTACAAGCCACTCATTGGGGATGAATTGTTGTTCTCAAACCATTTAGCAGTGTTCGAAAAGCTTCCTTTCACATGAAGCGAGGGAAATTGAACGGAAAGATGCAGGGTTCTTTTTCTTTTTTTTTTTTTTTTTTTTTTTGTAGGGGTATAGGAATAATAATAAAGGAATTCGAAGAGGAATATAGAGCACCTGAAGTGAGAATTTGATTACGAATATTAACAAAGCGAAAGGATGAACAAATTTTACGAGCACGAGATGCCGTCTATTCCAGGAGATGAGTTCTTAGAGTTGAGTGAAGAGCAAAGGTTATTAATACCGAATGGGGTGATTAGGAAGTGGGTAGGAAAGACAATGAAAATTGAAGAAGCCTAAAGAATGTGAGAAGGAGAAATGGAATCGATAAAAACGGAATTCATTTTTGTAATGGAATATTAATTAGATATAAGACGCTGTGACTGAGAACTTTAAAAACTTCATCCGTTCCCAAATTTGAGAGTATTACGGGAGAAGAAAGAACAACATTTTTTCCAGCTGTTTTATTCAACAAATTTCCAAAATTGGCCTGTTTATAAGATAAAAGATTAGCAGTAGAAGGGTGGGCATGGAAATTTATGCGTATTCTAGAAGCATTCCCAAAATATCGATGTCGTCGTGTACAGTTACTGTTCGTAATTTCCTTATCCGAGATTGATCCGATGTATTGGAAGAGAAGGTTATTTTAGGTATATAAAACGAGACAGATGTTTTAATCGATTAGAATTATTATTATTTAGGGATGGGATAAAATTATTTGGATTTTCGGCAGAGTTAAAAATTACTTTTTGATTCGATTCGCTTCGTTTCTTTCGACAATTAATACTTCTGAAAAAGGCGAAAGAAGAGTTTTCAGATATCTGTGGGATGATAATATGAGAGATTAAATTCTTCAGATTGTACAATTACAATGAAAAGATCATCATGATGAAAATTAGGAATAAATCGAGTTTTCCGATAAAAATAAAGATATATTATCTGCACCGTGTAAAGCATTGTTAATATTTATCGAACTATTGTGGCATCGTAACGATCATTACTATTGTCGATATTATTATTATTATTATTGAATTAATTCTCGCCATCTGCAGCACTTCTATTTCGACAAATGCAAATGTATTGATCCAGGGTAACGTCTCGATTTCTAAAAATTTTTTGACTATTTTTGCTGTATTTAAAATTGCAATTTCTATAATTGAATGTATATACCACAGGTTTCAGATTTAGCTTCCTTAAACTTTCTATGAGACTTATTACTCCCGTTGTGGATAATATGATCGGAACAATCTCGATGCCAGTTTGTTTATAATTCGTCTTCACCTCTCTTGGGCTATATATATTTAATCTTTTTGTACGATACGTTTTCAATGGATTATGTGTGTTCGGAGTAACAATGTCAACAACATACGTACGACTGGTGCCTTTATGCATTATTATTATATCTGTGGTTTATTACGAATTGTTTTTTCATCTGTAATTATTTCCCTATTCTAATACAACTTCACCGTGTTATTCTCTAGTACCGCATCAGGTGTGCACTTATACCACTTTAATTTTTCGTGGTTTTGTACCAAGTTATATTTTTTTGCCAAATTTAGATGCAGTTCTCTACACACACTATCATAATTAATTGGCGCTGGAATTTTACATCCACTAGTGATGACATGTTCAATAGTTACTTTTTCTGGTGGCACCTCCTCCGCCTATTTCGTCATTAATATTTCTATCTTGCATAAAATTCCTCCTTTTTAACACTTGATCCTGAATTGTGCATATAAGCCCACCTGTTTCAACATATAATTGATTAATCTGAATTTATTTATACTACGCTCGCTTATTATCTACGTGTTCGTTTTGTAGTTGTTATCTATGCTTATCGTGCAGGATTTTCCTTTCCCAGGTGGTTTTTCCGATTTTTTTACTTCCATATGTTGCGGGTTATATTCTTAGTCATTCAATGTAGGTTCCGTGTAATTTTTATCGTTTGTATTAATGTAATACGCTATTGTTCCCTCTGCTATGCGTATACTCTCGCAAGGCTTTTATCCGTTTTATCGTACAAGTTTTTGATACCCGTGAAACCTCTTCCTTCTTCTTTTCTTGGAGTCACAAGAAAAGTTCCGCCGCAGACTAAAGGGTGGTACATTCTGTACTTTTGGATGTTAAGGTTATTTAACCCGGTTTCACTTCACTTTAATAGCCCCCCCCCCCAAGAAAGAAAAAAAATAATAATTTTGGTATAGCGAATGTATTTGCAACTTTAAGTTTATTTGAACTATTTAATTCTGGGCGGAATACGTTATCTAATCTATTTACATGATTATTTTCTAGATATGCTTTGATTTGTTTTTGACAAGTGGACGGATCTTGTAAAATTCCTACATATTTATAATATTAGCTTTTCTGCGTAGTCTCTATTATTTTATCGTTTTCTATTAGCCGATATCCCTCTGAAGCAATATTAATTTTATCTTTTTTCATTTGGTTTATTTTCCATTTTTGTCCAAGTTTATGTCTTTGTTGAACTTCTTCTTCTTCTTCATCCGCCGTCTCCGTCTCGAAGGTTGGCGATCCACAATTGGAATTTATTTCTATCAACAGCTGTTCGGAAAAATTCTAATGAGGAACAGTTGAACCAATTGTTAAGATTATCCATCCATGAAATTTGACGTCTACCTCTCGATCTCTTCCCGGCCACAATTTTATCCTCAAGTAGTATTTTTAGAGTGGTATACCTAGATCCTCTTAAGATTTGTCCCAAGTATTGTACTTTCCGTTTTTTGATGGTTCGTAGTAGTTCAAGGTTCTTTCCCAGTCTATTAATATTTCAATATTCTTTACTTTTTGTGTCCATGGTACTTTCAGGGCACGTCGGTAGCAGTACATCTCAAAAGCGCTGATTTTTTTTTCTAAAGCTTTGTTGAACGGTTTAGTAATATTTAAGGGCATTTTCAAACCTTCGCTATTGGCAGAGTATAATTTGAGATCACCTATGTAAAG
Organism: Icerya purchasi; assembly: GCA_039619475.1. NCBI lineage: Eukaryota > Metazoa > Arthropoda > Insecta > Hemiptera > Monophlebidae > Icerya > Icerya purchasi. The sequence continues at coordinate 317,702,042 of CM077116.1, read as the reverse complement.
ACGATGATTTAATACCGAATGTTATTATTGTAGGCAATCTTAGTGTTCTGCAGCATAGTAGATAGAGAGTTTAATGCAACACAGAGCCATAATGGACTCAATGAGTCGCCTTGAAAAATACCTTCGTGTTTACGTTTATTTCTCCGATATCGCTTATTACTTGTCCCTAAATTTCAATCTTAAGCTGTTTTTATCTATTTAGTATACTTCCAGAACTTTTATCAGACAAGAGTGCGGCGCGCTGTCATGATGATCAACATAATGCTGAATGCAGATTTCCTTTCTTTGCGTCTTGCCAGCTCAGTAATCACAGTGTCTGTAATTATGTTTTATTTACAGCCTCGTGAATTTTTTCTGCTGCCTCTTTGCTCTTCGTGTCGTATTTCATTAATTTCTACATGCCCGTGTCTTTTTATTCAGTTAATATAGAAGTAAATAATTTATAGATGATAGAAAGACATGTCCATATTTAGACAGGTCTTTTGTACTTTTGGAATTAAAAGTACGTCCCCCTTATCGTAAAAAATTCTGGTAATTTCAATGAATTTTTTATACATTCGTTAAAAAGAACTGTGGTGCTGGTTTTTCACAAATACTCGAAAAATTTTTATACCAGAAATTATGTACACCATCTGTGCCAGGTGATTTTCAGTTTAAAGTGTTATTTATTATCCAATATCTCTATAACATCAACTGCACACATTTTTTACTTATCATCTATATGAATTTATTGTCAGATGTGTAAAATTGTTTTTTTACATCATTTAAAATTTGATATGCAATTTATCAGTATCGGTATACGAGATATTATAATTTCCGATGCTGCTAACATTTTAATGATTATGACGCACCCTTGATGAAATGCTTCTAAATCAGAAAACATGCAGCAGTTTCCCGGCGCATAGAATGAATATTATTTGACAGGATCAAAATCGCCTGCATTACATCAAGACTGATTAGTTATAAAAGTAGTATTTTTTATTTAGTTTCGCTACGAAATTGCTAAAAGAACCGGCTAGAAGTACAATTGATGCTTTCAATTATTCTCATTGTAGCGAGAAAAAAATACGTTCAAGCACGCAATACAGATATGTATTTTTCGATAAAAATTTATACGAACGTTGTATTTTTGAATTTTAAACCGATTGCAGCCTTTCCGATATGATTAAATTGCAGGACTATCCGTGGGTCATCACTTGCTAATTAGTCATGATATCGGTCAGACGAAAACCGGTTTATTACATTAAAACAATCTTTTTATGGTGCAACACATTTATTTTTATATGTAATAAAATTAAATTTACGAGGATGCACATGATCATCTTCTTTGAGAAATTACGAATTTAATTATTTAAAATATATGAATGTACAAGCGCATTTTCTGCGGATAAGCTCTTATCATTTATGCGCACTTATCGAACAGTTCGCATCAACTTCAGATGATTGTTAAAACAACCTAATCAATTTTATCATTTAATTTTTAGTAATTAGAAAAACATACATTTAAATACCATAAATCAGCCTGATCGCGATGGAGCGCGACAATGGAGAAGCCACAGATAGTGTCAAACGATAAACTCAATTTACGGCAGAGTCCAAAACAGAGCTCTTCATGTTATTACAATTTTTCGGAAATTCGCAAAAACCGTTTGTTCGCGTTTTCAATTTTACGATTGCGTACACATATAGTGTACGGAATAATCCTGAGATGGTTCGGAAGCGACAAAAATATCAAATAAAAAACTTTTTCACTTATAAACTTCAAAATTGGATTATAAATTACGCTTAAAATTCGCTTTAAGACCATATCTATAACTTCAAGCTAACCGATTACCCTGAACGGTAAAAAGTCCAAAAAATTCGTCAAGAATATATAATACGGAATTTGAAAACGACCTCAAAAATCATCACCCTTAAAAAATTCATAACTCATCACCAGATAACCGCATTTAAAAGTAAAATTTAAAATGTAAAACAAAATACAGAAGCTCTTTCGTGAAATCAAAAAATTTCGGTTAAAAAATGATTTAACCCCCTCCCCGCCTATCTTTAGGGCCGACAACAGCAAAAAAGAAAGAAAGATGTTTACGTAAGGAATAGCCCGAGTAAAAAATTTGAGGAAACCAAAACGTATATCAAACATATGCATAATGGACCGCTTTATAGGAAAAATATAACCGACGAACCGACTAGTGCTCTCGGAGCGGCGAAAGCTCAAAAATTCTGATTCTTTTCGCTCCGGGCATGTGATATATCGATGAAAAGACCGCTGATATTTGTAGGGAATGAAATCGAAATTTTTGAAGTTGTGGAAAGTTCAAATAAGCGCCAAGTATGATGTGTCCCATCTCTTTGGCGACGCGAGTATCACAATTGAAAATTTCAAACAAATTTAAAAATACGCGTTTTCTCATTTATTTCTCTAGTTTTGCAGCATTCGGGGTTTGAATTTTAAAATGGAATTTGTGAAAAAATAATTTCTTTGTTCCGGACACGTAATACATTCGACGGGAAGATAGCTATTTGTCGGGAACGAAATCGTATTCTATTTTCTTAACGATACTTTCGAAACGGGCTTTATAAATTCAAAAAAGCGTGAAAAATGACGCGTCTCTCCTCCCTCTTTGCAGCTTGAAAAATCAGATTTTTTTGTTTCGAATGCGGTATTACGTAAATGTAAATTATAGTTATCTCTTTAACTTAACATACCGGGAATAACCATCAGCGCATGAATCATCATGCTTGACTGACCTTGTTTAATGAAAACTCATTATTAATCGAGGCGTTAATAAGAAATTTTTTTTCACGAAAATAAAATTTACGGTCGGCATAAGCAATATTAACAGCAGCATAATAATATACGTATATATCGTTTTTAATCTAGAAGAGACTTGGTCAGCTGTTTTCTGCAAAAAGATTCTTCAACGGCCGATGAAGTCAGCTTGAACCTGAAGCACGAGCAGCAACAACAACCAACTCACGACATGGCTGACGTGCTCCTATCTTTAAAACATGCCATCGTACATCCCGGTCAGGTGTCACCATCTTCTGCTTATTCACCAACCCCACCTAATGGTTGCTACCATCATCAACAGTTAACGCCGTCGAACAATAGTCAATGCCATTACAATGCTTCAACTGGGCCTTCGGCTTCTCTATCATGCACCGTCTATCCGCACCAGGTAAATTTTAAAGAGATTAAAACGTTTTCCAACGCAGACGGAAAACAGTTTATTTGTTGAGTATTAACGCACCACTGGAATATTATGTTAGTGTACGTCGATTAAATTTTTTAGGATCAGAACAGGCACCAAAAGCAATTTAAAGAAAAAAAAACAAATACTTAAAATAAATTTTGTAACCAAAAAAAAAAAAAAGAAAAAATTATATGTATGTATATTGAAAAAATTTTACTGCTATTGGGATAACTCAGAATCAAAAATTTATTCAGAAAACGGCTCTATTATGAGTTGTTAAAATCAAAATTTATATGGAAGTTTTAACATCGAACAAGCGATCCGTTGAGCGCTACCGAAAGACTTAAAAATCTGGTAACGCGTCGCTTAATCAAATGGAAACATTGAAGAGGGTTAAACCTTCTCTTGTCCTTTCCTGTTTTTTAAATTTTAATTCCTATCTAGCATCGCGCTGTTTTGAAAACATTTACGATGACATTGAAAACTGCTCCTCGAAAGCCCGAACCCACTCTTAAAGCTTACAAATAATGTCTTTTTGCTTCTAATGCCCTTGTTCGAGTTCTATTTGACGACTGTACGTGAAATTTGTATACCCCATAAGGACTGTTTTCCTTTCTTAGATTTATTGTAAGCGAAATTTTTAACTTACTATCAGAATTTTCGTTCGTAGTCAAAGGTGAACGAAAAAAAAAGAAAATATACATATATAGAACATAGTGGCTTCTATAGTACCTATTTTCGTTAATTATAAATTTCACTAGCTTTGACGATTGCTACGAACTGTAATAATTTAAAATGATAAATCATAAAGAATTAAAGAAACAGCTACGGTTTTAGATCACTAATAATCAAACACAGGCTGTTTTTTTTTTTGTTTGCAATATATACAATTAAAACGATTATTTCCCGCATACCGCACATTTTCTGATATTGTTCATAAATTATTTTAACTTTCAAAGTGAATTTTATTAGGAACGATGGAGCTAAAACAGCGTGAAGCTTCGTCTGCAGTCTAGTGGATAATAATAAATTTTTCAAAAGTACCGTAGAAGCCCTAATTTATCTCACCATCAATTGGAGAATTTTGAGTGTTGAAGTAAAATATAACGCGTTAAAGAAATTTCGACAAATACTTATTTTGTGATTACTCTGAAATTCAAAAGATTGTGTGGAAAGCGAGAAAGAATTGAAAGTAGTTTTACGCATGAAATTTTAAATAATGACAAAAACAAGAATTAAAAATCGCTCAAAGAATCATTGGATATATCGATGTTAAAAACTTTCTCTGCACATATGTAGTGATCATTCAAACGGGGTTAAATGTTTACAGCGGCATCTATATGTAACAGTAGAAAGAACTGACGTAATTTATATGAAATATACGTTTGTTCACGCCAGATGGCGCGCAATATTTAAAATGTTAAAAGTGCGTTCCAAAAAGAGAGTTATAAATATTCTTCGAATGTTGTATGTAATTTTTGGTCGTTAATTTAGCGACCCCACTCATCATTGACATTTTAACCACTGATAGACAAGACTTTAAGAAGAACCAGTCTAATATGTCTTAGTGCAAAAACTCTTTGATCTTAAGATGTCCGTCTTTTTCCCGATATTTTTTATTTAACTCGTATAAAATATTTTAAGCTTCTGTTAATTTTTTTGTTTTTTTTTCTTAAATCATTCGGATGGAATTGAATTACGAGAACAAAAAAATTCTTAAACAACGATAATATAAAAAAGAAAAAAAAACTAAAAATTAAACAATGTCTTAGAAAAGGGTTTGAAAAACGCTTAAACAAAATGTAAGCTCATAAAATTTCAAATAATTGGATAAATTTTTGTTTTTTTTAAGCTTCAACCGATTACACTTAAAAACATAATGTAATTGTACTGCGAAAGAAAAATTACTCGAAAATAAAAAAAATGCATTAGACAGGTTTCAACTAGCTCCATAGGAACAATATCTTCCGCCATTGGATAATTGGGGAGATTTCGAGATATTCTTGCACATTTTGATTTTAGCGCGTTTATTAAGGTCGCGTGTTTTTGGCATTTTTCATTTATTATAACTGCTACGAATAATAAAGTCGGCAAATATTTAATATATATTACGTTGATGTGGGGGGGAAAAAACGGAATTTTTACACAAATAAAGAATACGATGCTATATTTGAAAAAGCAAACGGAAATGTTAGCAGTGACCGAATATTGTGTAATTGCGCTAGTGAGGAATACCCCTTTACTGCGCAGGTTTTTTGGAAAAACACATATTTTTTGATAGCTACCGGCAGTGTTTGTTGTTCAAAACCTGTTATAGTACTGCTGTGTATATCTGAATGCTCAAGTGGATAAAAAGATTTTATATATATTCTCACGCTGGCGACAGTATTTCATGTAAACATTTTCAGTGATGGTTCTAAGGGGCCTGATGGTGTTGGTGCTTCTTTTATTCTTCCAAATTATAACTTCTCTGAATCCTTCTGTCTTCCTTCTTTCTGTTCCATAGTTATAGCCGAGCTGATGGCTATTTTACGTTCCATTATTTTTATCTCCTCCAATCGTCTTTCTTCCCAGTTTTTGATCATACCCGACTCCATGAGTGCTCTTCAAGCCATCTCCTCTCCTCTTCCTAATCATTCCTGTAATTTTACTATGCTCCGCATACGTTCTCTTATTCGGACTCTCTCTTCTCTCCATGGGATCCATATTGACTTGCTATCCTGGCCATTCTGGCATCTCTGGTAATGAGATGGCTGATTCTTTGGCTCGGGTTGCTGCTTCTTCTTCATTCTTCTTCAAAAAAATCCCATCCTCTAATCTCTTGCCTTTGTGTAAATATATATTTCCATCTCAAATTTTTTGGTCGGATATGTACCCTTCCCCTTTTTCTAATTGTCGTTCTTTTTATCTGTCCGTTCAGCCTAATCTTCCTTCAAATCCTTGGTTCCTTCTGTTCCCTTCACTTCCTCGTTCTGTTGTTGTCGCCATTGTGCGTTTGCGCTTTAACCATTCCTTGCTGCCTTCCTCACGCTTTCGCCTCTCGTTCGCCTCTTCCCCATGTTGTCCTCTCCATTCAAATGATGCGGTTGTTTGTGACGCCAATCACGTGTTCTTTGAGTGCTCTGCTCTTTCGGTGGAGCGTTCGGCTCTGTATTCTCACTTGCTTAGGCTGGGGCTTCCTGCTCCTTTTTGTGCTCGTTATATCCTCTTTTTCTTCTACACTTATTATCCCCTTCATTGTTTCCTTCTTATTATCGATATCTGATCGCCTCACTATATAACTTTCGTTTTCCTTTAATTGTTTCTGGGTAAAAGTCCTTGGTTGACAAGCCCAATTTAAAAAAAAAACAGAAAGTTACAAAACAGCTTAATCTACATGGAAAATGTAAAGTCGATTTAGAAAATTTTGTCGATTATCACCTATTATTGCTTTTTTTTTGGGCGTCGAAAATTCAACTCATCGACAATTATTCTTGTTATTACATACCGACATCGAAGGTGGTTCTACTTCGAACAGAATTCCGCCGGTTGACGAATCAAAATTTTCTGGTGAAATCATTACGAGTTTATGTAACGCGCATAATTATGAAGTTAATGACACAGTCTGCTCACGTTAAAATACAAAAATAATGTAATAGGTGAAAATTTAGCACCAGCGAGTATGACAAGCCGTAATAGGTGAAAATTTAATTGCACCTTATTTCTCGCCAGATAATGTGGCTAATTATGTATGCACAGTTGTGATGACTTCATAGTAGTTCTCATTAAGAAATTCCACACATTAGCAATCTCCGCTTTTCGTCCAATGTGCTTGAATCAATGATCCAAAAACAAAAACTAATACAGTGCATGGAAACGAACAGATTTTACCTGTTGGCAGTGTCTCGGCGTCCGTTCTGCAATGGAATCTTCGAATAACTTATTTTACTGCCGATGGAATTTATAGAGGGGGAAAAAAAATTCTAGGTGGCAACATTCTTTAACGTGATTGCAGCATTCAACTCGGTGCATCTTTCTCCCTTTATTACATTGTCGTCGTTTACTTACCTCTCGGACTTTATCATTCACGTGCCAATTATTCACAAACAGAACGATCAATTTAAGGAACCCCCCTTCAATTTTGTTGTTATAAACTGTGATATTTAATTCCCTCTGTTCCGAGACAGTCAATATTACAAACTGAGATCTTTTCGGTCCCCCTTATTCAGGGACAGCCAATGTTATAAAACCGATTATTTTCTTGTCTTTTTTTTGTTTTAAATTTGTTCATGGGCGTCATTGGGGTTCGGCTTCACACCGTTTTTCGTTCTTTTCTTTTCTTTTGCTTGAGCGGAAATAAACCGAGTTCATATAAATTTACTTATATTTTTGTTTTTTTTTCTTTCTTTACATACGTTTTAAACGCGAATAATAGTAATGACGACAAAAATGAACTCGTATACTAGTGCTGATCGATATATCACCGTACGTAACAATAACAATTAATTTTAAATAATCGAAAACGGATACATCGGCTCGCTTCTTATCAACTTGATCGAAAAAACAATAACGCCGAAATTTCCGCTACCTGTGCCTTTATATTCGCACCTCTAGCGTGTACTATGTACATACGTCGCCAGTACGCAGCACACAGCCACTTTTCAAAAACGGTGCACTCGGCCTGCGGCAACATCTTCACACACACACACACACACACACACACACACACACACGCACGCACACTAACCTTCCGATAAAGCTTTGTTGGTTAGTACACAGCGCAAGCAGCAAGCAAAACAATATTTACTCGGTTAAAAACAGTATCATTTATATATCGCTTACATCCTAGAAGATAACGTCATAAAGCCTGATTCGTATCAATTAACAGGGGCTGCCCTAAAGCTCTGTGCTAAATTCGGTTGCCTTTAATATTTAATTGCTTTCTCCATTCGGTATTTTTGCAAAACTAGCAAGTTCATCTCATATGCGGACAATTTGTAATCTATAGCTCTGTCTCAATTGGCGATAAATAATTTACAAATTGATTGCAACCTAGTAAAGAGCCTCGCTGCGTCTTACCTTTTCCATATCTCTTTAATAAAAACTCGCCAGTGATTTTCACTTACAAAAATAATTAATACTTTCTACTAATTATCCATCACGGTAGAGGATATTAAGCGATAATGGTATGAGGCTCGTCCGGAAACTAATTTGCGGGTCGCACATCCATGAGGCGTGCTTCAAGGAAGCAAAAGTCTCCAATATACTAAAAGTATAGTTACCGAATCGCATGAGCGATATCGATATAGTTCGAAACTAGTCAGCGGTTTATAATTTTTATATTTGTTTTTTCGATTATCATATTATATATATATATATATATATATTGTATATTTCTATATATATGTTATTAATTTTAATTGTTATATAAATGCAATCCGTATATGTCCGTAACATCGATGTCATTCGAGCGCATGCATGTTTGACATTGCCTTCAGCGCGACTTGACAATTGAAACAAACGGCGAAATTTCGCACCTGAAAATATTCGCCTTCGAATGAAGCTCGTATTAATAGCAACGACCAAATGATCAATAGAAGACCGGAATTAAAGTGTTATAGTTTATTCGATCAAAAAGGAAAACTCTGCTAATGCCGTAATTGTTTTGACTTGTTTCGAGTGTCGGAAAACCGAATGAAATTGTTCAAAATGTTGCCGATATAAAATTCTTGATGACTACAATGCGCGTGTAAAATATTTGACCAGAAATTAATTGTATGCACACTCTCTATGCATGCACAGTTTGAATGTATCGTAGCAACATCAACGCAAAACATGAAACACCATCAACAAGCGACATGTAAGGTTACTCTGTAGGAGCCGCAATGACCAGACGGTCTTAACGTACCATTGTAAAACCCGATAATCAGATAAGAATACGAAATACGTCGTCTGTAGCATACGGCGAAAGTTTAACGCAGTGATAAAGCCTTTTTTTTCTTTCTTTTTGTCTGAAAGCTTTCCCCGCACAAATAACAACTTCAGCGACATTGCCTACGCACTACTTTGCCATTTTAAAATGCATCGGCTAAGTTCGAATCTTGAACTGTACAGCATCCATACAAATTGTTATCGTTTAATTAATTTCTATGAACTTTGCTCGGTTATCCATCCCCCAGTAAAACTTCTTTCTTTTGGCGCGGGCACTGGAGCTCCTAAGCTGCATAAAACTGGTGCCTATGATTACCAATGTAAATATTACATTTTAAATAAATTCAATAATTCTGAAATATTTTAATGGAGAAATGTTTTGATTAACGTGTACCTCATTATTAACTTTGACATTACGTTAAGCATTTATTAATTGAATTAGTAGTAATTATAAGATGTAATATTTAAAATGGGAGTTAACTCCGTATAACTGAAAAATTTAATTTTTTTTTCCTGCGGTTTTTATCACATGATTGAGTAAGGTTGGTGTAAGCTCTCGTACAACTCTCCTAACCAGGAAATCAAGAATTTTTGGACTAGGAAAACCAGGAATTTAAAAATTATACTTGGACAGTTACCCTGTGTGTATGTGCATACATATTGTACATATATATATACATATTAGATTTTTTTAAATTACTGGATGCGATAAACATTTTAAAACAAATAAGTTTTTATATGGCTACACTCTAAGAAAGAAAGAAATTATTGCGGGAAACTTTATTTCAACATTTTCGATTTCATCTTTCCGATGCACGAGATTAACACTGTATCTCCGACATTTAGAGATGCGTGTTTCAAAAAAAAGGGCGCTACAAATGTGTTAAAACTCGTTTGAACGGGCGTTCCGCGTTGTTCCGCACCATCCGCACAATTTCAAACGCTGAAATTCATTATTGAACTTTGCAATAACTTTTGTCGCATACAACTCTTACTTATTCCCTTGAATGATCTTATTTGTTGTAATTATGATGAGAAACGAGGGAAAAAAAAGAAAAAAAGGGATAAGAAGCAAAGTTAGTCAGCTCTAATAGTTCGTAATCGGAATATTAAATTATACGGGATCGCAGCTATTTGTAAATTTATCTCGTCCGTGGTTTAAATTTATAGAGTGTGAACGAAACGGATAAATTAAAAAAAAAAACTATAAAGCGTCTTTATGAGAAAATGTTGTTTCGGTTCGATAAACGTTGTAAATTTTCAATATATATATAAATATATATACAATATGTATGTACATACACACAGGGTGACCACCCAAGCAGGGACGTGCCCAAAATTTTGAAGGGAGGGGGGATTTTCTTCGCATATTTATTTTATAAATAACAATACATTTTTCACTAATATTCATACTATTAATAATTTCCATCATTTTCATTTATATATTAATAATTTACATAATAAATTACCGTATAAACATTAATAAAAATTACATAATATGTTATTTGCATAAAATATTAAAGTATCTAAAAATATGGAGCATATTATTTCCTCCTTTTTTTTTTTAAGGTAAGAACATTCTAAAAAATTATTAATATTTATTTTAAATTTTTGATTTTTTTCAGATTTTTGTGTATTTATAAGAACTATTTCAGTTCTAATCGGGGGGGGGGGTAACCCCCAAAACCGCTTTAGGGACACGGCCTTGCACCCAAGTATAATTTTTAAATTCTTGATTTTTCTAGTCCAACAATTCTTGATTTCCTGGTTAGGTGAGTTGTACAAGAGCATACACAAACCTTGCTCCGATCATGTAATAAAAACTTAATATCGGCAGGGAAAAAAATTAAAAATTAATTTTTTTCAATTAGACGAGTTAACTCCCTATATTTCGCGGATGTACTTCTGTAAATTTTTAATATACCGGCACATAATCAACCCGGTTAATATCGTACAAAAAGAAAAAGAAAAACTTTTAAGTTATTATTAAAACGGATTACATTTAAAAACTAGAAAAAATAAAATAATGTTTCAGCTGACGCCGTTACCGATTGAAGGAGACAGTTACGATAACGGAACGCAACAATGTTCACAATACTTTAACGGATTTTCCGATGCTTCGGTCGCTTCACCAAGTACGCTCACATGGAGCGCTAGTCATACACAACCGATTTTTCCCGGCATGAGCGTAAATGTCAGCATGAACATGACCATGCACCATCCCGGACCGATTCACCAAGATGTCATGCAACATCCGTTACAGTGTCACTCGCAGGTGATTTTTTATTCGTGAAGTATACCATTTTATTTCGTTCATCTAATAATAATAATAATAATAATGTTTAGCGGGGTATAATTTAGAAACGGGGAGGTTAATTGAAATTGACGTTAAAGGAAGAGAACCACAAAAAACATGGAAGAGGAGGAAAATAATTTAAAAAAAAAAGAAATCACGCGGGAGTAAAACACTGTTTAATATAAATATAAAATGACTAAATTCCCCTTATTAGGTAAGAAAAATAAGTATCAATTTATATTTTAATAAATGTAAATACCTCGATTTAACGAAACGTTCTGTAGCCCATCATCAGCTAACAACACAAAGTAGAACACACTCAATTAAAACTAGTTTTAATTGAGTGCGTATTTTGTGTTGTTAACTGATGTTAGGCTATAAAACGTTTCATTAAATTATAGTATCTAAATTTATTAAAATATAAATTAATACTTGTATTTATTTGTTAGTTAATAAGGGGAATTTATATTTATTTTATATTTATACATTTTAACAGACAGCTTGCGGACTTATCTACATACTATTCAATACGTTTTTCTAATAATGTAAGAAACTTCTTAGTAGCTTACGCTGTGAAATGTGTTGCTACTCGTGTTCATAACGGAAATTACTATTTTTTTTTTTTTCTTTTTGAAAATATATATCGATATTTATTAATATTTATACATTCCCTCGTCAAGCTATACGCTTATCGACGAGTTTTCTTACATCTAAATATGCCTACATTATAATACTTATATACTATACAATTTTATCGCCGCGCAAATATTTCATTACAAACTTATCCTATTTTTCTTTATTTCTAACTTAGCTATAACTAATCTATTATTTATTTTATTTTTTATTATTTTATTTATTTATTTTGTTCCGTCTCTTTCCCTTTCTTTTTTTTTACTTTTGTTTATCACTATTTCCGTACCCTCTTCTCTTATTTAATGCTTATGATTGTTCCTATATTTTCCTCTTTCTGTAGCCGTTCTCCTTTATTTTCTTTTTGTTCACCCCAATTTTTTCCTCCTCTAGTATTTCTTTAGGCATTTTATTTAACAACTGCGTTATAATGTATTTGTCTATTTGCTCCCCCATCTTTGTTTTAGCTAAAGGCATACAAATAGTTTTCCTATTTTTATTCTTTCTTCCAATTCTATTTCCTTCTCTGTCATTACGTATTCCCATATCTTTATGAATAAATACATTCCCATAACGCTCAGTACGTCTTCTTTTTGTATTATTTCACTTTCGGTCTCGTATTTGTGATCCGATATTAATTTCAAGCATTTTATTTACAGTTTACTTATTTTCCTCACGTATGTTTTCCTAGCCATTCCCCAGACTTGAATTCCATATCTGATTCTCGATTCCACTAGCGCATGATACACCATTTTTAACGTTTTATTTGTTGCATATTTCTTTAAAGTGTATAATGCTGGTAATGTTGTCCTAATTTTCTTTGCAATGTATTCCGTATGTCCGTCCCACCTTAAGTGTTGGTCCACCATTACCCCAAAATATTTATATTCGGTTACTACTTCTATCTTCCGGCAATTTATCTTCTCACATTCGTTTCTTTCTTTCCACTCATGTACACATTTGTTAGAGTGCATTATTAAATTTGGACAGTATTTATCATACCTATCCCTTTTCATACGTAGTACCATTGCTTTAGTTTTTGATACATTAATTCTTAGATTTTTATCATGTGCCCATCTGCTTATTGTGATTAGATCTTTTTGCATTTTCATTTCTGCCTCTTTGATATCTTTATGTGCTGTAACTATTGCAATATCATCCGCGAACGAGTATATATCGCTGTATTTTAATTCCTTGTACAAACCGTTTGTATATATAATAAACAGTCTCGCGGAACTCCCACATTCAACTCCTCTTTTTCACTTCGTGCATTTAATATATTTACACATGTTTTCCTTTGGTTTAGGTAGTTTTCGAACCATTTTTTAACACTGTGCGTTATTTCTATCTCCGCTAATTTATTTATAAGTATTTTATGGTCAATCGTTTCGAATGCTCTAGTTAGATCTATGAATGTTATCATAGTACCTTCTTCCCTTCTTCAAAATTTACCCTTATTTTTTCTGTAAACTCACCGAGCACTTTCGATGTTGATTTTCCTTTTTGAAACCCGAATTGTGTTCTATCAATTATCTGATTTTCCTGTAAATATTTCGTTAAACTATTAGCTACATACTTTTCTAAGATTATTGCAATTACATCACTTACTGCAACTGGTTTATAATTTTCATATTCACTGTGTTTGCCTTTTTTATATATTGGCCTCGTTTTTGATATCTTTAGTCCATCTGGTATTCCTTCTTCACTTAGAGTCATATTTATCAGTTTCGTAATTTTTTTTACTATATATGTTTTTATTGTCTTTATATCTTTTATTCTTATCCCATCTAGTCCTATGGCCTTTGTTTCTTTCAATCGCTCAATAATTTTCCCCACTGTTTTGAGATCATCGATGGTGTACAGGTCTGATAAAAGTTTATCGACATTCTATTAAACGCGATCGAAATAGATATATGTAAGAAGAAAGTAAATTAGCCGGTGATAAAAAGAAAGAAAAAGTAAAGTAAAAAAACACAAAAAACGAGTGATATTTCCTCTGCAAAACAGCTGTGTAATTTGGCAATAGTACATTTAAAAATTTTTTTGAGCGCGCGGATAAACTTTTTTTTTCGACGCTATTAGCAGAAAACGTTGTTTGTGTGACTAACCGTGTCGTCGCACATATTTCTACCGTACAGAAAAATGTCGGAAGCGTTTCAATTATTATTTCGATGATAGTAGTACTGCTAAATATTAGTCGTATCTGTAATTTTTAAAAGGCATAACTGAAGCAACGTTCAAAACTCAATTTCGGTCGCGATACGTAATCTTATTCTTTCTAACATTGTACGCTAAAAGCCTCAAAACCCATTTTTTTCATAAAAGCGGCACGCGCCAGTTTTATCTGACTTTTAATTTACACGCTTGCAAAATTTAATAATAAATAATAGAGATTAATTGCTTTTTTTTTACCCTTTTTCTGTTTGGTTAGTTGCAGTGGGCGTCGCTAACTCCTAATCCGTCTCCAGTTTATCAGAATCAAGGCTTGTTAAGTCCGGTCGGAAGTTATACTACCGGAACGTCCGGCGCTACCGGATATTCGTTCCCGAACGATATGAAACAATCGACGCCGTTGGATTCGCCCGGATTCATTTGCGGCTCGCCGTGCTCGTTAAAATCGTACAATAAACAATTCGTTCCGTATCAGTCACCGTCTTCGCCCAGCGCCGTTAACGGTGTTCCGATGAAGACGAGCAAACGGATCCGATGCGAAAATAGCAACGTCAAACAGCACGTCGTTCCGGCATCGCTTACGCCGGACTGCGACATCGGCAAGCCGAATCTATGCCGTATCTGCGGCAAAACGTACGCCAGACCGAGTACGCTGAAGACGCACCTCCGGACGCACTCCGGCGAGAAGCCGTACCGTTGCGACGACTGCAACAAATCGTTCAGTCAAGCGGCCAATCTGACCGCTCACGTACGCACGCACTCCGGCGAAAAACCGTTTCGTTGTCCGATATGCGACAGACGATTCTCTCAGTCTTCATCGGTGACCACTCATATGCGGACGCACTCCGGAGAGCGACCCTATCGATGTCGACTGTGCAAAAAGGCCTTCTCCGACTCGTCCACCTTAACCAAGCACCTGCGTATTCATTCGGGCGAGAAACCGTATCAATGTAAACTCTGTTTGTTACGATTTTCTCAATCCGGCAATTTAAACAGGCACATGCGTGTGCACAGCGCTACCGGAACCGGTATACTAGCCACGTAGTTCGACAGACGGACGTAAATCGTACACATATTACAAAAGAAAACCAAAAAGCCCGCGCATTCTATAAATCAGCTTTAAGAAAACAACGACACACAACACTGGCAGAATTGCGATTGCAGCAGAGAATAATCTTTTTATACAGTGCCATCTATTACAACGATAATGTTTTTCCATGCTTAGAAACGATATTTTCGCCATTTCGGCAAATACTAAATCTAATTCGTAGGAAAACTTGAGAATAGGATTTTTTTTTCTCCTTTTTGTTGTAGAATAATGAGAGAGACGTCTTTGTGATTACCGCATTACATGAACGAAATGTTACATCGGCACAATGTTATTAACGTAGAATACACCGAACTTTCCCGAGACACACTTTAATAATATTTCTATAAACATAAAAGTATGTAATATTAGCATTTATATTGATCATTTAATTCTAGTTCGTAATTATAAGTTAATCTGTTACTACTACGTCTTTGTATATACTGCAAGCTAGTCACCATGTACAGTTACATAAGTAAAATACATTTTTTTTTACAATGTCGTCTTAATTTTTAGTAGACAACTTTTTTTTTTTTGTTTTGTTTTTTGTGATCAAAAAATGTATCCAAAAATGTTCAAGAGATTCCTCTCTTAATCATCGAGAATACTTGATTTTTTCTTCCGATGCCTGAATACCTGAATAAATATTCATCGATGCGCTGAAATATTCATTTCACTATCATTAGCATCGGCCTGAACAAATTTTCAAAACTCTTTTTCGTTATTCTTTTCCTTTTAGGGTGACTTTTCATTCACATTTATCACCTTCTTCCTTCCATTACTTTTCTCTCTGGGGGTTTTTTTCCCCGCGATGGCTCTCTTTAACTCCCTTTTCCTCTTTTTTTTTTTCGTTTTTTTTCAAGACTTTTTCCGATTTTCTCCATCCGATTGTAAGAGTAACTTAACGCGTTAGAGTCCCAGATATAAATTTGCCGAGAAAAAACTTTCTCGGACGATTTCCGATTTTTCTTCTTCCCGCAATACGTGTACACCATTTCTATTTGACAAATCAAAAACTATTGGAAATTTCAATTTGAATTTACTAAATAATATTCCCGCCAAAGCGGTAAATCAAGTCGTATTTCCACTAACTGAAAACATATTGATAAAATCTGTCTTTGAAAAATAAAAACCGGTTATTTTCGCAAGAACATTCTGTTATTTATATCCTTTGTTGCGATTTTACTCGAACTAGGAAAGAAAAAAAGAGAATGATCAAACGGTTCAGGTTAAAATAAAAAGTTCTTCCGGAAAATTAATAATTTTTAATAAAATCGGAAAGTAGAGTTATAAACATCACATCTAATTTGGAACGTTTTTTTTTAAATTAATTAAAAATTTTTTTAGTTGTGGAAAAATACTGCAAAAGGATATTGAAAGAGCTTAGGAACTGACAAGGAGAGTTATCAGTCAAAAATACCAAATTAAATTAATTATTTATCCACGAAAAACAAAATAATATAAATATAATTAAGTTTTTTTTTTTGTGGGTTCCCAACATAATTATATCGTTTATTCATCATCTACATCTTAAATCTAATACATCATATTCGTCTTATGTCTAAATACTTAATTCAACTTAACTTCTATTTTTACTATTCTACGTCTAATTTTAATTCACAACATTTATATCCATCGCACATCGTACCACAATATTTTCACATAAGCCATTTTTTTTTTTTTTTTTTTTTCATTACATCATTTATAATTATTTACTCTTTCAATCAACTACACGTCTTATCGCTGTTCCTTTTCTATGACTAGCCATTTCTCATTTTTTGTACCACGCAATCAACCATATTTTTATTTTGTCTTTCCATATATTCAAATTACATTCGTCTCTTAATTCCTTTTGTAAGTTACCTAATAAATGACACTCGTAACTTCCCCTTCAACATTATCAATTTTATTATTAATCCCTTTAGGTTTTATGAAATACAAATTGTCATAGTTCCTAGTCCCATATTTCCCTTGTCGGTAATCTTACTTTTACTGTTTTATACCTTAAAAGTTTACTGTAATAAAAAAAAACATTTTTGGCGACATTTCTTTATTATTGTCCCACCCGAAGTAGAATTCGTTACAAGATTCGCACTTCTCCAATTCGGTAACAAAATTTTTAAACATCTTTTCTGTAGCCTACTAATTTTCCTTAATTCCGTTTTTTTTGCCTCCCCCCAAATTTCGAGTCCGTATCTAATCCTAGTCATTATTAATGAGTCAAAATACAGTCTCGTAGTTTTGTAATTCATAACCTGTTTTAATTTGTATAACGCCGGCATAGTCTGCCTAATTTTCCTAGCAATGTTATCTATGTGAACTCGCCAAGTTAACGCCTTATCGAATGTTATTCCCAGGTATTTGAAATTATCAGCCGTTTCTAACGGCTCACAACAGCATACTTCCGATCCATGAAGGCAATCTACCTTGTGCAAAACTATTTTAGGCACGAACTTTCTAAATCTACTCGGTGTTCTTACGTACATCACTTTTGATTTTTTGGCATTTATTAATAATTTTTTATCGTGAACCCATCTGCAAACCATATTCAAGTCCTCCTGAAGCAGCCTTTCTGCTATTTCTACGTCTTGGTGTTCAATTACCAGAGTAATGTCATCAGCATATACATAAAGTTTGGCGTTCCTAATACAATCGTGAATGGAGTTGATGTAAATTAAAAACAGTAACGGTGCTAATATAGTTCCTTGTCCTACTCCATATTTCGTTTTCCCCATATCACTATATTCATTACCAATTTTCACTAAACATTCCCTTTCATGTAAATAACATCTAAACCAATTAAGATATCTCCCTGTTATACCAATTTTGCTTAGGTCTTCTATCAATATTTCCCTATCCACTAAATCAAAAGCCTTAGTAAGGTCTAGAAAGACTATCAAAAATTGTTTGCCGGATGCTAATCCCTTATTTATCGCAGATGTAAAAGTTCTGAGCAGAGTTACAGTTGATTTACCCTTTCTAAACCCATATTGGTCATGATATATTAGGTTGTTCTCTTCTAGGTACAATTTAAGATAGTTACCTACATAGTGCTCAACCACTTTAGCAATAACCGATATTAACGTAATTGGTCTATAGTTTTCACAGAGTTTTTTATCCCCATTTTTATATATTGGTCTTATTATCCCTACTTTTAACTCCCTGGGGAATATACCTTCTTTTACAGACTCATTAATAATTTTTGTTAACAGCGGAGCAAGCTTTTTTGCATGTGCAATTACATCTTTCACCCGTATACCATCATGTCCTTGGGCTTTATTCTTATTCATTTTCTTAATTATGTTTTCTATCACTTCACTTGTAGCTTTCGGTATGTAAAATGGCGTAACCGTAGTATTCACGTTCTCGGTTCTAATGAGTCTAATATCACAATTATATTTCAGATTTTCAATAGCCTCCATATAATATTTTTGAAATTCACGCGCCGCATTACGATACCCATCAAAATTCTTCCCTATTGCCTCATCTATAATTATAGACCTTTTTTTACACACTACTTGATCTATTATCTTCCAGGTTTTTTTAATGTTATTATTCGCTTTTAGTAATTCCTGTTGGAAATATTTTTCTTTTTCTTGTCTTATTTCCTGCTTTACTAATTTCCTGTATTTCTTATATAGTTCTTTATATCTTCTATTTGAATTATTCCCTTTACATCTTTTGTAATATAGGTCTCTAATATGTATAAAATTTAATATTTTCCTATTCATCCAAGCTGCAATAGGATTGTATCTCCTTTCCCTCCTTGTCTGCCTAGTAAATTTGCAATCGTCATAAAGTTTATTGAATACTACTTTTAAATTATATACTAATTCTTCCACTTCTCTTTTCGAAAGCAAGCCCTGCCAGTGATAAGCATTTACTTTATCTTTTAACAAGTTCTCATTCAGATAGATTTCACGTGTACTAACGGTCTTCAAGTTCTCGTCTCTATCTACACATAGTGCACCACAAACTATGTAGTGATCTGAAATTTTTGTTTTTATAATACCCGCCATTACTTTCTCTGTTGAATGTCTAATGAAGATGTTATCTATACAAGATTTGGTAATACGACCTGCTCTTACCTCTTCTCTAGTTGTTCCTTTAATTAGCCGAATTCCACCGTGTCTTGATAAGATGTTCAGAAATTGATCATTTATTTTACTCCTTGAATCAGTGTTAATATTGAAATCTCCGCAGATAATAAATTTTGTATTCCGATCTAATCTTTTCAGTCTCTCTTCGAGTTCCTGTAGAAAGTGACCAACGTTGTTACTCGGTGACCTATAAATTGCCATTAAGTAAATTTTTTGATTTTTTGTTAGGCTTATTTCTACAGTAATGCTATCAGCAGCAGAATTGCCCGCGTGAACCACGTTGAAGCTGAAAGCCTTTGACGCCAATATCATTATTCCCCCATTACGGTTATGTGGTTTCTCATTAAAACATTTCTCATAACCCTCTATGTTATAATATTCAGCATCGTGCTCTTCGATGTTTATTTCGGTAAGAACTATTACGCTAACATCCTGTTTATAAATTTGTATTAAAAACTCATCCCAATTGCATCTAATGCTTCGAATGTTTAAATGGATTATTTTAATAATATTCTTACTATTTTCCTCTTTCCCGTTAAAATTTCTACTTATGTCTGCATTCCATTTTTTTATGGTTTCGTATTCGTTACACTCAATTTTGTGACAGAACTGTAATAGAGATGTCATTTGGTTGCATAATCATTTTTCTATTTAACTTAAGTTCAACTTTTCGAATAAGAATAGATGTAAAACTGCAAAGCCTGGATTTATATGTGGATTAAATTCACAATTATGCCTTCCATTCGCATCGCACTTATCAAACTAATAATTTGATTATAATTATATACATATACTTAATAAATTCCCATACACCTAAGGTAAGTACATAATAGACATACATTCAGGTATACACACACGCTTACGCATCTACCCGTATGCCCACATTCATAACATAACACCTCCGCGCGGCAAAACCTAAAACTAAACAGTACGGAATGGAATAAAATATAAAAAATAATAATTAAATATATATATCGTCACACACGAATTTCGCACACACCTCGCACATTATCTGCCTTTGACGCACATAAAAAAAAGTCTACGCAGACGGTATTGCGGGACATAATAGCATCGCCATGCGCCAACCTCACATATCCCTTTGTACTGCACTGCCTACTCTCATATACTTAATCTATCAACCTACATACACACGACATGACTGATATCTTGCAATACAACATCACTTCCTTCTTATCACGTAATGCTGCCTCAATATCTCTCCCCCTCTTACCTTTTCTCGTATCTCTACACTGAACCTGCTGCTTAAACATACAACCCGATAAATAAACCCTTGTCCACAGCGTTCTCTTAGTAAACTCTGATTTGTTTAACGCTGGCACATACGCTTCCATCCATGCTATAAACTTTATCATGTTTCCTCTCACTGCCCTACCGCTTGCGTAACTCACGTACCCGAACACACATTTATACAGAGCCACACACATACGAACAATTAGTAATTAATTCATTCTGGCGACCTAAATAAACGAAAATCGACACGAGAAACTACAATTGCAATAATTTGTTCACATCTTCTTCGTTCCGAATACGTAATATACGATCCTCTTGATTTTTCCTTGCAAAAATCTTTCCTCGTTTCGTCCAAACAAATCTATAATTAAGCGCTCTGGCCTTTTCTTTCGTCTGCCATAATAAATGTTTATAGTATCTAGTGAGATTTTCGTTAATATATATCTGCAAGGCACTTTCTTCATTACCCGATATTTCTTTATCGAATATTTTGACGCTCTTTTTATGCTCGAGGAACAGGTCGGCTATCCGTCTACCGGGTTTAGCAATAATCGGCTTCGGTAATTTTAAGTTCTTGCTGGGCACCCTGTGACAAGCCAGAATGTCCTCTTTTTTTACCTCAATGTTTAATTTTTGTACCACCTTAATAACAATTTCCTCTACATTTTCTCCTGGTCTTTCAGAGACTCCATGTAGCTCAATATGCTCTCTCCTACTATATTGGGCTAATTCATTTACTGTCGTTTTCAGTTCGGCGATTTCACTATCTTTTTTTTTTTGTTTCAGCAGTTAAGACATTAACTTGCTCCCTCAACGCCTTCACTTCATTTACGAGAGCCGTGAATTTGCACGAGGTCGTCGTACTTTTCCGAAATGAATTCGGAGCATTTTTTAATTTCCGTGAACTCTCTCCTAAGCTCTTGAACAGAACACTGTTCGATCTCTTCGTCCCGTTCGTCATCTTTCGAGTGGTACTCCGTTATTTTTGTAGCTTTTTTGGCAGCTGGTTCAGTACTTGACGTGCTGCAATCACTGTGCTGCCTTTTGTACTCTTTCGCTGTGTTTTGTAATCTTTTTGATTTCGGCATTGTGAATAGTTAAGGATTATTTAATAATAATGATGACGGGGACATTAGTTGAAAAAAAAAAAAAAATGAAATAAACTAATAACAACTCACCAACGAGCGAAGTGTCAAATATATTTAACAGATGTAGCCGACGATTTCGGCGATCGTTTTTTGCCTCACGAAGCAATAAAATACGAGTAATATAAACAGAGTGGGACCGATTAACACAAGTTTAGAATGAAACCCGTGTAAAATAAGAAGTATGAACGCGACTGAACGACGGTCTCGAAGACGAACACAGAATTCGATCAGTTATAGCGTAAATAATTACGAGTGTACGAATTAGTGCAGCTATCCTGTAAATCGAGTTCATCTTACATTACTCACGAGAGTCAAAAAACACCCCAACCTCCCCAAAAAAGGTGGTAACCGAACGAATAAATTATTCAAAATGAAATTAATGGATATTTCCTTAAGGATACAAATTCATTTTCTTAATTCTATTTCTATCAATAAAAAGGTGAGATTTTACGATCTACAAAAGTCTCTGTACACAGATAATTTTCTATAGTTAAATTAAAATGATTGTTTTTCATCGATAGAAATCAGATGAAATAAATAAAATACGACTATAATAAACGTTTATATTATTATTAAACTATCAAAACATATACATACAGCAAGTAAAGAATAAAATATAACTTAAATTAAAAAATAAATTCATTATACATGTAAGAGCCGACAGAATATTTTTACATCACTATATCAATAAACAATAAAATGTTTCGTTAGAATTTCAAAAAAGTTGACATCATCGTTAACGAATGTTGGAATTAATGCAAATATTACTACTGGCATAAATACGAATTGTCGAAATGCCTCTGAGGAGTTACCATTATTTATAATACGATTAGTTCCTAAAAATTCCAATGTCTTATCGTAAATAATTCAGAGTTAAACTGGTTATTACGTAATTTTCGCTCGGTTACTAAATAATTTTATATATTGACGTTCTATTATATAGTAGTTTAATCTATTTCAAACAGTAAGCGAAGAAAGAGAGAACACTGTGACTAGATAACATCTAAACCGCAGCAGATGAATGTCTCCACTTTAAATATAAGTTACAACAGTGGCAAATAAATACGGAAAATCGATTTCTAATCTGATAAATTTTATCCTACATCTGTCTAACACGTTAATCAGAAATTTTCGACAATAACTTATCTGATCGAAATTTAAACAATAATTTTATATAAGCTTATATAAGCACATTCCTCTTCAAAATTATAAAAGTGTTTTTTTTTCAAAATCAAAATTGCCCTAAATGAATTAAAACTTAATACAAAAATAACCCATTAAACAAACGCACGCGTACACACATATATATATATATATACACACCTACATACAAAAGAAACAAGCAATGATTTATTTGCGGAAGACGAAATTTCCACCTAAAAATTAACGCGGTTTTCTATTATTATTATTATTATTATTAATAATAATGACGAAATAGTTTAATTCGGTTAAATTTAATTACAAAATAGTCAAATAAAAGTAATGTAAAAAAAGAAAAAAAGAATTACTCAATATAAATACAGTATATTCATGCGATGCCGGTATATAAAAAATATCCACGGAATAAAATAACTTACCGCATAATGCACTTAAAAGTTCAAAAGAACAGATACACATTTCAATTACATTTATCCACTCCTTCCCAATATAGAGATAAATTTTCGCGTGACAAAAAAATAAACACTGATTCTCTCGGCGTTTAGAAAATCAAAAGTATTTTCTCAGGGAAGGAAAGAATAATAAAAATTATATTTTACATTACAAATACGATAAAAATAAAAACAATCATCTTTATTGTTATCAAAAAACACGGTACAAACAATGCAACATTTATTTACATATTCGTTTCTCATTAAAATTAATCGACGGTCCCTACTCGACGACCAGATTACAATTTTTACACTTATATACACGTATGATTCGATTTATTACTATGTCCGCACAGTTAGAAATTAGAAGAAAAAGCCCACTAAAAAATTATTATATCGTCATTTACGGCGTTGGTCGTGGTATATTTCTAGGACTCGTTTGTACCGAAATCGACGTTGTAGTACAATGGTTTCGAACGTTTTCCGGCGTGTAATCTAATATCTTCCGCCGACTTTTTTGTATATATTTCTGTTGTTTGTGGTATATTCTTAACAATCCTTTTATTACTAAAAACGTCACTCCTCCCTAAATACAGACCACACACACATACAATAAGATATGATATACAATCAAAAATAATATATAATACATGATTGCACATTTTTGCAGAATAACTAGTCACCTTCGTACGTAGTAAATCCATAATTATTATTCATTTTATCAAAACCACTTCTAACTAAAGCGAAACCTTATTTTTTGTAATTTATTCCAGTTTTATGTAATGAATTTTAAACACCTTGTATGCATTAAGTCGAACACGAATACAAATGCAAGAGCGAATATAAACGCAATATATCGGATACAGTCATTTTAATTGCTTGATTCACATTAGCCTGATTTCTCCCTAGTGTAAATTAAACAATTTAAATCATTGTGTTCGACAGATCGTATTTGACTTCATATGCGTGGGACCTTAAAAAAACACTAACTGTTCTTATTTTATGTAATTTTTATACACGACACTAATCGTCCGTTTTTTATATTTAAACAATTCGTATTACAAGAATGTTAGTCCGAAAATTTATTTTTCGTAAATCTTAAATTTCTTAAAACTATTGTAAACCGAGAAATTTTAACAATGAACACAACAATATGTTAATAATATGTATATAACAGATAGCAGTAAAAACAAAAAAGCATAGGAACCTCTTTTTAAATTTTTTCGTATATATTATACATACATACATACATATATATATATATATATATATATATATATATATATATATATATATATATATATATATATATATATATTAATTACAACGTAATTCTTAGGCTACCCCCCATTCGAAAAAATGTCCCAATTTTATGTAACGCTAAATGTCCCAAAAAAATGTCCCAATTTTATGTAACGTTTGTTATATTTTGTAGGATTTTTGTTATTGTTATTTTAAAAATGTCACAATTTTATGTAATGAAATATGTAACGAAAAATGTAACGAAAAAATGTCTTAATTTTATATTTAACCGAAGTTAAATGTTAGAATAGGATTTTTGTGGTTATGTTATTTTTTGTGTGTGTTGATGCCAGTAAGAATTACGTTGTAAATTTTGATCATTTTATACAAAGTATAGAAGAAAAAGAGACAGAAATGAAAGCAAGAGGGGTCAAGGGGCACAGCCCCTTGCGAGGCCAAAGTGGCCGAGTTTATATATATATATATATATATGTGTGTGTGTGTGTGTGTGTACATATACACACATATATTAACATTAATTAACATGTTTATATACAATTGAAACATTTCTACTCATAAATTACAAAATACTTTAAGAATAGATGAAATTCTCGAAATTAATTTACATTTAAGAGATTAGTCCTAATGAGCAAAAACGATATATTATCTTAATCAAATAAAAAGTAAATTTTTAACGGCCACAAATCAACTATCTACAAAAAAAATATATCGTTTCAATAGAAAAAGTTTTACATGTTTAAACTAAAAAATCGAACACGGATGATTTATACAAAATCCGACCAACTGATGTTTATGAAAAATATTTTATGGACCGTTCATTCTACTTCATAACTCCGTTAGTACCTGATCATTTTTTTCTAACTTTTTTTCATTATCTTTCTCCTTACATAATCACTGCTTCGTCTTCAATACTACCGTCAATTCATAGCCTTAAAATTAATTACTCAATCACTTCAACCTGTCGGTCACGTTCTTATGTCATTTGATTCTAGCGCGTTCAACAACACCCGATAAATAGTATAACTACATTAATTCAATTTTTAATTATCCAGCAGATTAATTTCCTTTAGGTGCTTAGCTCTACTGATCTTGCTGGTAATATTACTGCAGACACCGCTGCTAAATCAGTTCTGCTATAACCAGTGCCTTGTACCCCACTCCTTTTTTCATACATAACAAAACCTCTGAACAATTATGTACGGTTCCGATGGAAGTAAAATTGGTTTTCCCAACAAGCTTGTTTTCTTAAAGAGTAAAGCACTATATCAATCCCTGACCACCCTTTAAACTTCCACAAAACGTATTTCGTTAAAATCACGCGTCTAAGCATCGATCATATTTTTCTAACGCACAATCATCTTTTATTCAACTTGAGCTTTTCATACAACGTCCCTTTTGTTCACTTTCTTTTGTTCCCTCAATAAATCACCTGTTACTAGACTAGTGTCTTTCCTTTGCTCTCCAATGTACTTATTTTTACAACACTGCTCGAATATATTATATAAGTGGAGCAAAATATTCAATAAAAAGATTATCAAATCCGGTTTGATACTAAAGATTCTAGAAAACAATATAATAATATACTCGATAATAAGTTTTACCAAAAGAGTTCGCTGAATTTTAGACGGTACTGATTCAAACAATAGTCCTCCAAATATGGTTGAAACTGTAGGCAATATAAGCGCAGAACATAGCACTTTTGTTGCTGATATGGTATCGGCTAATGTTGGTACGCCGTTATTTCTCTGCTGTTCAGCTGGTTCGTCGTATCTACAAATTTCGAAATAATATTATAAGCCATTAAGAAGAGAATGGCAATAAATATGTTTGTAATATAAAGCACTTCTATACTTACATGAATGATGGAAATATATATTTAAGGGCGGGTATTTTTACAGAGTATCTACGCAAAAATGTCAAAACGGTTTCTTCCCAGCGAACTGTTTTTCCGACAACTAATACTAATGGTATTGATGGAAGTCCTACTACTAACACAAAGAACTGAGTGTCCCGCATTAATTTCATTCCTTCTTCATATCCGAATACCTACAAATTAAAAATTAAAAAAAGGAAAATTGTAAAATACCTTGGAAAATAATTTTAATAAAGTAATAATTGATTTTTAGAAGATAGTAAAATTTCAATTCCAACTTTTCATGACAATTATTAAGTTAAAAATACATACTTGTAAAACAGTTAAAGCACCGTAACTCATGGCAGTCCAATAAACAGAACACGCTAAAAGTCCAGCAGCTATAAACGGGCATATTCTGTACACCACAGAATCGATCGTATCCATAAAAACGACTAACGGTCCTACATACAAATAAAATAAAAAACATTAGAATAACTATTTCGTTAAGATTATTTAAAGAACACATGTAAGGAGATAAAATAAAAGAGATTATTGTAAACTTTACTGATTGAATAAACAACTGATTCACGAATTATTATTATAATTATTATAGGCCTTATAGCAGTGTTTGTATACATCATATTATATATTTAATTTTAAATCTATTATTTACAGTAAGTTTAAACAAACAACTAGCTCTGATAACAGACAAAAACTTCCCCTAATTGAGCCCCATAACAAGGTGCAAATACATAATAATCATCACGTTATATAAGTTCTAATGTTAACTTTTCTAGAAACGATTTCATGTAAGAGTACAATATGAACACTTCTACGGCAATACAACACATAATACATACGCTCAAACCGATTAGAAGCATACCTAATGTAATACTTCATCAAATTCAATTTTGATAATATAAAAAAAAGAAGTACATACACATACATATACACATATATATATTAATTACAACGTAATTCTTAGGGTACCCCCCATTAGAAAAAATGTCCCAATTTCATGTAACGTTTGTTATATTTTATAGGATTTCTGTGATTATGATTATATTGATATGGACCGATTTAGAATTACGTTGTAAATTTTGATCATTTTATACAAAGTATAGAAGAGAAAGAGATAGAAATGTAAGCAAGAGGAGTCAAGGGGCACAGCCCCTTGCGAGGCCAAAATGGCCGAGTTTATATATATATATATATATGCATACGCAAGCACACATATGTATAGAGAGGCAAACATTTCTTTATTCAGCTTTTTTTTCTTTTTCTTTCCTTTTTTTTTCATTGGGCTCGTCAACCATGGATCTTCACCTGGAAACAATTAGAAGGGGAAATATTTTGATGCGGTCAGGCATTGTTAGTAGGAAGGAACAAATAATGGGAACGATGTGCGAAGAAGGGGCATGATACGGAGTAGGAATACCAATTCGCAGCAAATTAGAATAGAGAACAATTAACATCGTAAACATACTGTTCTTTTAAGTGGAGAGGACAATATGGAGAAGAAACCAACGAAAAATGAAAACGAGTGGAAGGCAACAAAGAGTGGTCAAAGCGCAAACGAATAATGGAGACAGCAACAGAACGACGAAGTGAAGGAAACAGAGAGAACCACGGATTGATAGGAAGACTAGATTGAACAGGCAAATAGAAAGAACAACTGAAACGTTAGATGGAATAAGGGTCATTTTGAAAATGCCTGGTTTTGAGAAAAACGTATTTTAAAGTTTCACTTTTATCTCATTAGTAGACTAATAAAGGTAGAGCTATGACATTTTAATATGTTATGGCCCCACCAATTTGCTACATTTTCATTCAAAGTTTTCAAAAATTCCTACAGGGAGCGCTGCTATGAAAGTTTAAAAATTGCCCTTCTTCCAGAGAACATTTTCCTGACATTCTGCTGCTATTTTTTCGGGTTCTATGTTAATTGTAAAGCTACACTTTCTTCAGAAAACAACTTTTTAGCGTTTTTTTATGTTTTTTGTTGAGGTAATCAAATGATAGAAGTAATAAATTTTGCAAAAAACATACTTTAATTTTCAAAAAGAAATATTCTCAAAAAAAGTTTCTTTTCTAAGCATAACTAATCAAATAAATTTAACAAATTCTTTAAATTTAAAAACTTCTTCTTCGGTTAGGTACTTGAATAAATCTTCTACATTTTTCTTTTTTTTACTATCTATACCCGGAGCAGGTGTAGGATTTAGCATTTAATTTTCGAAGTCTGTAATATTCGGTTTCCAAAATTCGAATTTGATCCACACGTCTTCGTTGTAAGTTGTTGAGATGTATACGAATTCTCCATCGTACTTTAAACGACAATATTGTTGGATTTTAAAAGCAGTTGTAGAATTTTTCGGATTATTTAAAAAAAGAACCGGAAGCATTGTGCTCCATAATTTCAATATGGACATGGTGTCTTTCGGGCTGCAACCAAGTATTCCCAGTATGTCCGTATATCAACCACGTGAGATACCTTTTTAGCTTTTTTTCGGAGGAGGGCAAAATTGCGGTCACATTGATTTAAACTATGGTCATGGACAGGATAAATATGCTCAACTTCTACACTAAATATTTTCGATAACCATAAGCAATACATAACCATATACTTATTCTTATTTTATGCTTCGCAAGCATCCGAAAATAATACGATTTTTTCATACCCTTTAACATTGTTTGTACGCTTTCATTTAAAAATAAAATAATGGATGTAGGACCTTTGCAAGCTTCACCTCCTACAAATCCATACATATCTGACTTCGGTGAGTTGTGAAAATGGACGTTGAAAATATAGAGCCAAACCAAGCTTTTATAAAACTGCTCACATACATTGAGGCGAGGTAAGCATTCTGTGGGTAATCAAATTCTACACACAACGCGTCGTCGTGTGGATCTTCTAAATAATTTCTCTTCAGGATTTTATAATAATCATACTGCTTCAAATGTACTCGAAATTCTGCTGCAGGTGTCTTGTGAAAATAGCAATACTCCGTGTATAAAAATTGCACTAGCGCGCTCTATACATTCGACAATGAACTGAAAGTTGTTAGGATGATATAGTAGGAATGGACGATTCAGAAAATCGATTTTCCTTAAAAAGGGCAATTTGTACAAATGGCCCTTATTCCAGCTACTCCTTCAATTGTTGGAAAAAGAGAAAGCGTATACATTCGATACTAAAATCTGAGATGAAAACTTTTACACAGCGGAAGAAGATTAGAGGATGGGATTTTAAAAAAAAAAAAGGTGGGAAGAGCAGCAATCCGAGCCAAGGCGCCGCTCCATTACCAAAAATGTCCGAATAGCCGGGAACCCACAGAAAATCAATTTGAATGGAATGGAAGGAAGAAAGAACGTGGATAAGTGAGTGTATACGGAGAATAATAAAGTCACATGAATGATCAGGCAGAATTTTTTTGTGATGTGCAATACTCCAAAATTCTCAATGTTTAATTATTTTTGACTATTTGACTAACACTAAAATCATTTTCAAATTTTTGAGCCGATCGCAGTGCAACTAAATGACTGCGAAAAAATTTCTTATGTTTTATATTTGTAGAGAGAAATAGCAATTTTAATGATAATAATATAACCACCAACAAATTTCAACTTACAGTAAGAATTTTTAAAGATTTCTCAAGAGTTTTGTAAATTTTTGAACTCAGTATTTCTGATGGTTATATTACGGTGTTATTTATTAATTTTTTTAATCTCCAGGATACATAATCATAGCACAAAGAACGAGACGAACGAAAAATTGTTGAAATTTTTTATTATCGCAATATTCCAGTTAATAAATATTTTCAATCAAAACTTTTTGAATGATTTTAATTTTTTTAACATTTTTTTAAACTTTAGAACGAATTTCTAAAATTTGAATGTAGTCTTCCTAACCGTCAAAAAAACAACAAAAAAACACTCTTTTGTTGCAAATTATTTACTGCAATAATTTGTGAAAATAATAAATCTTTTATGCGAATCTACAGCGGCAACTGAATGTAAATTACAAACTTATCCATTTGTGATTTTTAATTTTTGTACATAAATAATTGTTTATGTAATAAAATATTTGAATTGTACTAATGATAAATTGTCGATGTAAGAATAATTTTTTTATAACCTAGATCAGCGAATGGAAGATGCAAATGAGTAATCTTTATGTCATATATAATCATATTAATCCTTGTCAATATGAAAAATTGAATAAGATATTTAGGATGCACGATTGTATGAGGTGTAATAAAAAAGTAACGAGAATTTTGTAATTGCGCGCGTTACATCTTGTACAGATTAGTTCATTACAAATTTTTACCGACTGGTCGTGCAATCAATAAGAAGTTACAAGTTTTACGCAATTTACGTGAGACGATCCGGGCAAAAACACCCGAACTTTGAAGAAACAACTCGTGGATTCAACACTACGACAACGCACCGGCGTATACCGGTTTGCTTATCCAGTACAGTTCGTGATAAAACATAACATCATTGTAATGTCGCAATCACCCTATTTTCTAGACATGGCCGACTTTTTCTTTTTTTCCAAACTTAAGAAGACACTCCAAGGACAACGGTTTTCAACAATAGATGGGATAAAAGCGAAATTTCAGAGCAAGATATAATACCTAAAAAAGCATTTCGACAGTGTTTCTCAAACTGGAAACTACGGTGGCGTAAGTGTATTATATCAAAAAGAGGGACACTACTGCTTTGAAGGGACCACGGAATAAACAATAAAAATTGACTTTTTTCAAAAATTAAAAATTCTCGTTACTTTTTGATGTTTGGCTTTTTTTTTTTACAATCCATTACACCATTAATTAAGAAAATATCATATGATTTTCAATTCTGCCACTAACATGAAATATTATTTATTTAATAAAAACGTGTTAATAAAAAAAAGCAAAAACAAAATATGTGATCAATAATTTCGAATAATTGAATTTAAAACATTTTTACACCGAAAATAGTCTTTAATTGAATATAATATTTTTGTAGGGATTTTTTACATATTTCGTTCTTTATGTGCAATTACAACCGCGTAAATTAATAGCACGCACGAAAAATATAGTATTAATATCTGGAAGTCGCTTAAAAATGTCCGAAAGTACACTGTTCAAGAAATTTCGAAATTCTCGGGCGACCGTATTAGAGTTTAAAATTTTTAGACTTTTTTCAAGTGTAATAAGAAGTAAAGTGATATGAAAAAAAAAAAACATTTTTTTTCTTTTTTTTACATTTTATAAATTTTCAGAATTTTTAAGGGATCTTCAAAAAAACTGAGGAAAATTCTTAAAACTATAAAATTAATTAATTTTTATACAAGATTTAAAAAAAAAAAAAAAAAAGTGATTGAGCAAAATCCTAACATAAACAGAATTATTTAACTGTTTAAATTAAGCTCTTCTTTACAGAGATATAGTCATGTAACCGAAAAACTTCATCATCAACCGCTCAGTGATATCAAGTTTGACTTTCAATGAAAACAAAATGAAAAGTAACTGAGTAGAAAGTGTTTAAAACTGTATTCATCATCATAAAGTAATATTATTCGAAACGTCAATAGAAACAAAAAAAACTGTAACGTGGATTTTACCGAAAATAATAAACGAATATGGTAAATAAAAAAAGCCACGACGAAAGTTTAAAATCTTTTTTAAGTATTTGCAAAGTTTTGCCACTATCGCATATGTACAGCACACAATCGGACTACATTTATATGCGATTATTATTAACGTTTATAATCAGTTTAAATGATTCATGTACACTCTCTATAAAGAATTTCTCTAAATATTTCCTACCTGTAAAATATTAATGCACGATAGAGATAATTATAAAACAAAATGCAGAACTGAATGCTATCAATCAACTTTTGAGCTTGTAAATTTTTGGTTTTATATGCCAGCAGATTTTTTTCTATTTCCAAGCTGATTTTTCAGGTTTCACGGCCTCTTTTATTCCTTTATTTTATGTTTTCCCATCAGCTAAAACTGCAACCATCTAGCAAAACACTATTATACTTGAATAATAGTGTGGAATCCTAGTTTCTGCTCGATTTAAACTGTTATTTATTTTAAAAATTAAGAAATTGCGCTTTATTTAAATTTCAAAAAATTAACTATCACCATAGTCAGCAGATACGATTTACAAGTTTATGCTTAGTCGTTTACAGTTCAGGAAGTAAAAATAAGGAATTTTTAAAAATAAAATTACATTAAGATGCTACAAAACTATTTCTGAACTCATTTTTAAAAACGAAACTAACAAGTGGTGATATGCATCGTCGAAAAAATCACCGGCTTAATTAAAAATTCAAAAACTCTTAATTTTCGCGTTAAAATACCACGACATTGAAATAACTTGCACACGATGAAACTCAATGTTTATTTTTAATCGGTTATTAAGTCTGTAAGTATAATTTTTATAAAAAAGTTCAAATGCAATTAAAACAAAATGGAAAATTTTTTGACCAAAAAACGTAATTATTAGTTTTACTCAATTTTGATGAGATTCTTTTCATTTAATTATTAATATCAATACATAAAAACATTTAGATTTGCGGCACAGCATATCAGTTGATTGCGACTAGTCTGATTTGAAACGCAACGAACACAAACGTATCACGTGGTTAGAAGTTTCGAAATATATTTTTTGAATACTGAAATACAAATTAGGAGAAAAAAATACGTGTACACTGCCAGATTTTATTATCTTACAGAGACTGTTTTATTATTTTACGAAATAATAAAGGAGCATACAAATTACCGACAAAAAATTCCTACAAAAGAATGTTCATTGACATTTTTCTAAAGAAATATATACACTCTACGTAAAACTTGGCTAAATTATTTAAAAACGATTTTTAATTAGTGGTGAAAATTGATATTTCACTGAACATTTAAATTTGTGTCAATCTACATTTCGGAGAAACGTTTTATCTGTAAACTTTGCTTTCCTTTATTGTGGTTATTCCAACGAAGTATAATAGTTCAAGAAAATCGGCAACATAAAAATAAAAAAAAAATCTAAAAATTTCTTTTGATCATATCTGACCGATCTAAAAATAAATATTAAAAAAAAATCCGTAAGATAATCTTTCTAAATTTATAATATGAACGCGCAATCTTTTATTACATTGTCTTCGTCCCGTTTGTAATCATGGTGGCTACTTAAATACAATTTTTAAATTCCCCGTTTATTCCCGGTTTTCCTGGTCCAAATCTTCCCGATTTCCTGATTACTAGAATTTAACGAAAAGAAGAACGGAATTTTTTTATTACTATTGATAACATTTGACCGCCGCAGTATATTTCACATGAATAAAACAGAACTTCGTAATTTATTTTAAGTAAAGTACATTAAAAAATTACATTCATTTTTTAACGCTTCAAATAATTTTTTTATTGAAAATATCGTTTTTGGCTATTTTTACTTTTTTTTCCTGGTTTTACGACAAAAATCCCGGCTTAGTCCGGGTTGGATGGTCACCCTGGTAAATCTACAAAGTGCTGTGTACATTTTCGATCCCGAAGTTCACTACAAAACCGTCAAAACCTATACGCGACCTAATAATCTGCCGATTCGTTGCGGAACCAGTCTTAAATAACTTAGGAATGTCAATTAAATAATATGCACATACCCATGCTTGGGAAAACGATAATGTATTCGGTACCGCACTGGGGACAGGCCACTTTACTAAACGGATTTCCTTTCTGTTTCTCATCTACCCATCGCTGAAGACAAGGTTGATGAACCTGAAAAAAACGATACATTTAGATGCATTACTTACGTAAGTTTTTCGGCATTATTACTAAGCAAAAACAAATTTCATTTTGAATTATTTTATTACGTTTTTTTTTTGTTTTTTTGCGTACAAGGTTGATAAAAACATAAATGGGAATGTTGAAAATTTTGACTAGTATCTCGTGTCTTTTCAAAAACGTAATAAATAATACAGATTTTTTGATTTATACGCACACACGTTGAAAGTAAGTAACGCGGCATTACCAGAATTACGTTTTATAAATAAATGGTGAAAAATTAAAATTAATTTATTAAATAATAAAACCTGACTATATAACTAAAGTGAACAATGCATATCGGAAAAGTTTTTGCGCGCGAGATATTTTACCGACTGTTCCCCACTCTGCTATCTGTTTAATTAATAATAGTTGAAAATGTTAAATTCATTTTTACTTCTTTAGAATATTTAAGCGGCAATTTTTCAGTGAATTCGGTAAATAAAAATATTTCTGAGCGAACGAAATTGAACATACCAGTATATATTAATAGTACTAAAAAACTCGGTACATGATATTTTTATATTGAAATATAAATTTATTATTAACGTTAAGGTTGTTCGGAGACTATCAAATCACGAAGTCCTGAGTTCGAGAACGGGCGATGACAGTTACTGAAAGTCACCTGAAAAACAGCGGTAAGCTTTCAAGTATATCGTCATATACACCTATATCGACAATCACTCGGCTTGTTCTTGTACAACCCGTAAAAAACATGATTCTAGTCAGTTTGCTTTATACCCACCCGTATTGTACACAGAACTGTGCTAAAACTTCCTATATTTCTATACAAGCGTCTTACCAACACAGATAATCGCCATGCTCGAAATCGAACAATATAGCTGTGATGAGAAAAGAGAAAAATGCCGAGAACATAAATTGGCGGAAATATTTCAAAAATTATAATCAAAAATATGTGAGAAACAAACAACAGAACGAAAGACCCGTTAGACCAATTTTATACGGAAGAAAAGTTGATATAGTGCTTTCATTACGACTTATATCGATATGAAATATTTACTTATTCCTATTAAAGGATAAAACATATTTTTCTTCGACTTCATCGATAACACAACCTCAATGTTTATGTTTAAGATTAAAGCAATACGACAAATATAATTAATACAAGCAAAATGAAATATTGCAAATACAGTGAAAATCAATCATAACAACACTAAAGAGGGAGAAATAAACGGTCTGTCGTTATATTTGAAATTGAATTATTGTAACTTCCTAATGCTCCAGATTTACTGTCGCCGAATCCATTAAAAAACTTCCATAAATATTTCACAAAATAATTATTTTCAGTGATTAAACAATTATTCATTTACGGTCATAAATACATACACACATTCTTTGCTAGATTCTGAAGCACAAACCTTAGATTTTTTTTCTTTATAGCGAAAGTACGATGATCGAAAAATAAAATCTAAATCAATAAAAAAATAAAGAGGAAAAAACTACTATACAAAAACAAAAATTAGTTCAATTTATTTTTTACTTTTAGAGAAATTTATAATTTATAATTTTTTATTATAAGATGAGTTCTAGTATTTTTATATTTCTTTAAACGGAATATACTGAAAATTTTTAATTTCAACAGTATTATTGAAAAGTATATCAATTTTAAAAATTCATAAGTAAAAATTGAAAAATTCACAAAATAATAAACCAAAAACTAGACGAATTTTAATAAAAATTTTGGTTCGCGCATTGCACATAAGTACGTACAATACTACTTATCAAAGTACGGTATCAAAAGAGGAAAAATCTTCATCTAGTCATCCGCGCACATCTTTTTTCGGTGGAATTCACTTTAAAACAATTTATATTTCACTCTAATATTTCGAAACAAATTATACTCTCTATCATCAGATATAATTAACGAATAAAATAGAAAAAAAAA
Organism: Icerya purchasi; assembly: GCA_039619475.1. Lineage (NCBI taxonomy): Eukaryota > Metazoa > Arthropoda > Insecta > Hemiptera > Monophlebidae > Icerya > Icerya purchasi. Next base: position 317,665,824 of record CM077116.1, on the reverse strand, counting down.
ACTGTATAAATAGTTATGAGCTGCAGCGTTGCTCTACACTTAAACTAAACCATATGTAGAAGAAAAAAAATAGGAATGTCCAATAGTTGATGTTGTTGTAGCGGTTAAATTATGCGGATCGCAGTGGCGTTCCTTACCCTGCATTTAATATTAGAATTTTTTTATTTTTCATTATTCACTGTTAATGATCTGCGCGGAAGTAAGACTGCATGGTAAGTCATCTTTGGTTGTTTTTAATATGTTTTTAACTTTTTTACATGTTCCAAAAACGAACGTAATATAATTTTTTCTTGAGGTTCCGCCTATATTTTGTCTGTCATACCTTTTATGTAGGGCAAAACGACCTTTAAGAACAATTTTTCTTGTTCGCGAGTGATTTCCTCTTTTTCTGCAACGTTATTAATGTTTTTAAAGAAAATTATTCAATATAAATCTCGGCCTCTGTTTTACAGTAGCCGTTCTTTGGCATTGTCTATTAGATATCCGATAATTTGTGATAAGTGTTTTAGACATTCCCAATGTTTGCAACACGTTAAGGTGTAAATATTTATCTACGTATCATCTTGTGTGCGTTTTTTCGCTGTTGTCCTAAAGAATTATCGTAAAAGACATTGACAAAGTAGAAGCTGGCTTGAACGGTAATCCTCAGTATGGAGCGAGCGACGGGTGTGTTAAGGCAAATTGTGATATTATTTTTGAGAACTACGCAAACCACCTCTAAAAGTAATGTGTCTTGTTTAGAACGAAAATTGTCGCTTGTTGAAAAAATATGGATATGGTGGCAATGGAGCTGATGAAATACAATTGACAGTAGTCATGAGAAATTCAGGATATAAGTAGAAAATTCGTGAAATACTTAATTAAGGGGGCCGTACATGGAGTTGTGCATTAATCCTCTTAAACAAAGCGTGAATGGAGTATAGAAAACGTTAAAATTAATGAATATCGATCGCTATCTTAAACAATGTTACACGGGCCAACGGCCAACATTATTTGACTCGAACCATCGGTTGCCGAAAGTTCATAAGGACGAATACCTACTGAAACTGATCGTTTGTGCGATAAATAGTCTTCCATATTTCTTTGAAGGTTATATTATTAAACAGTTGAAATCCTTTATAGGCTGCGGACTGTCACATAAAAATTCTGAATATTTTGCGAAAATTTTAAGAACATGAGAGTGATCTTACCACGAACTATCAGAATCAGCATCTAACAGCAGAACTTAATTAAAGTAGACAATAACAAAGTAAAACAGAGGCCGATATTTATACCGAATAATTCTTTAAAAACATTAATAACATTGCAGAAAAGGTGGAAATCATTCGCGAACAAGAAAAATCGTTCTTAACAGTCGCTTAGACAAAATATAGGCGGAACGTTAAGAAAAAAGTTATATTACATTCGTTTTTAGTACAATTCAATTCGTTAGTTACCTCTCTGATGATGGAGAATATAATCTGTTTCGAAACATTAGAGTGAAATATAAATTGTTTTGAAGTGGTTTCTGTCGAAAGTAGACGTGTCGATAGTTCTAACAACTATAAAAACGATTCTTCGTCGATCCAATCATGTTTTATTTTTTCAGTTTTTTACAATTGATTTACATACTTCTAACGGTTAATAATATAATTTGTACGTTTCAAATCAAATTTCGAAGTTATTACGCCGAAATGATTCCTGAAAATACTGTGCATTCTTGTAACTATCGTGTATTGCCAAATGTTCCCAACTTCAATGAGTACATGTTATGTCCGTAGCAATATTGGACAATTCAATTTTTTTTAAAATAAAAAATTCTCGCATGTGAATATATCACAGGGGCTACTCAAATATAATTTTTAAATTCCCGGTCTTCCTGGTTCAAATCTTCCTAGTTTTCCCAGTCCAAATGCTCCCATTTCCCGATTCCTAGTTGTACAAAAAGGAGAGTGGAATTTTTTTGGTTGCTATTGGCAATATTTGACTACCGCAGCATAATTTATATGAATAAAGTAGAACTTCGTAATTTATTTTGGGTAAAGTACATTAAAAACATGCATTTCCTGGTTTCCTGATTGGGTGGTCATCTCTGATATATATTAAAAAAGAAACAAAAACTGAGAAAGCATTTTTCATCATTGTTTAAAAATAATTAAAAAATTTACGTTAATCTAAATTAAACTTACCACCACTGAGAATGGAAGTTTCATAAATGAACTTGATTAAAATTAATTCAAACAAAAAAAAAAAAAAAAAAACAAGAAAAATCTTTATTAGCTACATTATTGATTTAAACAAAATTCAAGTAGAAACCAGTTTTAAATAACACCGGTAAAATACAACTTGAAACGAATTTGCATTTTATTTTTTTGTGTTTAAAAATTTTATACAAATATGTAAGTAGGTACTTTCAAATGCTTCTTCCGTTAAAATAAATAAGTTTTAATTTACGTATGTGTAACTTTCGTTGTTGATCTTATAATAAACTAAAAATGTAGTTATTAAAAACAACTTATCAGAAAAATCACAAATTGGCTTCGGCATTAAGCCAATTTCGGTACAAATTATCTTAAATAATATCTTTAGAGTGGCTAAACGCCAATCAAAAACTGTACATTCGCGATAATTTACTATGCTATTTAACTGTTGTAACTATAACATTTAAAAAGCACATTATTTACCGAAATTAAATGTTTCATGTCAAATAAATAAAAAACATCCCAGCACTAAATATTTGCCAATTATTAAATTCGTTTACTTCGCTGGCACTTACCATATCATTTGAATTTTAAAAACATAAAGGTTTATATTACATATTGTATTCAATAACTTAAAACTAACCCATTTTGTAGTTCCGCGACAATTGCAAGGTTTCACCCATGGAATGCCTACTTCATCATCGTCTGTCGAAAAACACACCCAACAACATCTTACACTGAAATTAGTAGACGTATTAATTTAAAACTTTTATAACATTGCTAGTACAGAGAACTAAATTTCATTTATAATGCTAAAAATTATATTTAACAACTCGTGATATTTTATAAAACATTGGATAGGTCTTTCTTATTACGATGCAATTAACAAATAAAAACATAAATTTAACAAACTGTCTTCATTTCCAATGTCTTTCAAACACAAAGTCATATAATTCTGTTTATAAGATAAAATACTTGTAATAAAATATAATAAATGCTACTGCATTTTGTTTCTTATCGACATTTGGATTATAACATACAGCATTCAATCATTATACTTGATCGAGAAATGTAAAAAATCGCAAACAAATATTCGAAAAAAGGCTAAAAGGAACCAAGTAGAGTGAAATAAATTACAAAAATTAAGGTTCAACTTTAAAATCTGTACACTTCTATTAGTAAGAAAAAATGAAAGTCATATAAAAAGAAAAATGAACAATATAATTAACATTTTTTTTCGTTACGTAAATGTTATTTATAACAAAATAATTTTATACGTTACCTTTCGTCAAATTGCCCGTCACTAACAACAGTAACTTCATGAACGCACTGATGTGAGTCCTGTGAACTTGACTGATTCGGATCCATTGTTTATGTAACAAATCCCTAAAAAATATCAAAGTACTTGTTTCATAATTTGTTTAAAATAAAAAGATTCAACTGCACTCACATTAAATGACATTTACACTTTCATCGGGGTAATTTTTTGTTACCGCGAATTATAGAAATATTTTTATTTCGATTTTTTATTAAAAATCTATTTTCAAAAAATTTTACAGAATCAAAAGCGGTACATGTCAACATTTTATTTATTTTACTTCGTATTACATCAAAAATCAAACATAAATACTTCAATATGGGAAACTTATTAACAATAAATATTTCTTCACATAACAACAATATCGAATTTTATAAAATTATATGCGCCGCTATATTATAAATATCAATAATAACACTTTACGCGAATTAGTGATTACACTTTGGCGATTAGTTTTTCATTGAAATTTTACTAATAGAATTATTTTAATATTTATAAGAAATACATAATTTAACAGTAACGATATATATAATAAATTATGATTAAGTTCAGTGAAGAATTTTCAATTTTTATCGAATAGAAAATGTAACTTATACAGCAAATAGAACTTGTTTATATTTCTCTAAAACGGATTATTGTTTTCTATGTAACTTTTTATTTTGTACATCTTCGGTGGATGAATGAAAGTTAATTTATTAAAATAGTTGCAGCTCATTTTTCACATATGCAACATATTTAGCCAGAAAAACACGTACATATTGTTATACTTCAAATTAAAGCGCAACTATAATACATACGACGACAAATACACATTAATAAAACCACTGTACAAATGGTATCTTACAGTTTATTAAAAATGTCGGCTTTTATTAATATCGATTGATTTCGAAAAATAATCATTTAGTGTTTATTCGTAGTCAATTGATTCATAGTAATAATATTTAATACTAACAAAGCTTACATAACATTATGTAACACAAAACAAATTTGATATCTTTCTGTTAAAGGCAAAAATGTCTTATAATGACACTAAATATTTATATATTAACAATCCATCCGTCAGCAAACGGCAACATAAATAAATACATACTTACCCAACAGATTCAAAACCACGAAACAATATCAAAACTTATAATTTATAAAATTATCTCCTCTACTTCTTCATCGCTCACTTATAGCAGTACTAAAACCATAACAAGTTCAAAAAAGCTATGTTCACACATATACTTAATACGTATAAACGATGAAAGTACGATATACCTTTTTTTATTACTTTTCTTAATTTGTAAATTGATTTATGCAACATCTTAATAGTAATTTTTCATAATTTGTTAGGCAGGTGGAACTATCTTTAATTATAATCTATTTAAATTGTATAAAGATACATAAATAATTATAATTGTGTGTTATTGAGTAAAAAACGATTCAGAACTATTCGTTAAATTATTTACTTGCTTACTAGATAATTATTTTTTTTGGATTCAATAAAAAATAAATAAATATTTTGTTTATAACATTTAAATAAATAAAAATGAATATTGATGATAAGCTTGAAAACTATCTGCTTGTGTTTTAAAAAAATAAATCTGTGCAAACATTGGCGCACCCAGGGGGGTGCTATGGAGCTGCAGCTCCTCCCAGGGAGAATAAACGGACACTATTAATAATGGCAAAATTTTTGACATTAAAAATTAATATTTGATAAAAATATTAAGTCTTTTTAAATAAAACATGTTACATAAAAATAAATATATGAATGAGAGAAGAGAGAGATATATAGATATACCAAACATGTTCGACCTCCACCTTTACATTTTCCCATATGCTATTCTCTTAGCCCCCCCCCCCTCCCGCCACACACCCCTGTGGGACAAATTCTAGGGGAGCCGATGTGTGCAAACCTTTGGGCAAAAAATATTTTTAAATTTTCTATCAATCTCTAAATGTTGCCGCTTTTTTTATGTTATGACTATCAAGGGAAAGATGTAGCTTATTTTAAATTATTTATAATACTGATACAATATATGTACTTTAATCTTGTTTCAACTTTGAATAATTATTTTGAATAATGCCTACTATTTCTGTTTAGTTTTTTTGAAATATTTTTTTTTTATACTAACTGCCTGAATAATATGTGTATATATATATATATATATATATATATATATCTATATATGGATAAGTGCGTATGTGTGAGCGTTCAAGAGATATGTGAAATCTGCGATTTCATACATACAATATCTAACACTTTATATAATAATTAAAAGACTAGTCATTGTACTAAAAACAAGTTGTATTATGACTAGTACAAGTGTAAGATTGATGAGTTTAACAAATTAAACAACAATTAAAACGCTAATCGTTTGAATACCACTGTTATTTTTATATTCTTTCTTATAACCCAATTTCTTTATGTGTGTAATCATTAATCAACAACAACAATACTACTCATAATAATGAGCCGCACCTTCAATAAAGTTAGGTTCAACTCAAGTCCAGTTCATCCAGTGCTAGCTGTATGTATAATTTAAATTTAAATTTCTTATCTAAATAACTTACATATACTCTCCTTTTTTTTCATATACATCATTTTGCGCTTTTTAATTAATATGTGACCTTGTATGTGTTATTAACAGGGCTGGAAAAGCCGAATGAAAATTTGATCTATTTGACAATGCTGTACGCTTATTTTAGTAATGATAGCGTAGAAGAAGTAAGCACTTCAGCCAATGAATTTGAAAAATATACGTACAGTGTTGTCAAATAGATCAAATTTTCATTCGGCTTTTCAAGTCCTGGTTATTACTACTTTTAAGTTCAAAATCAGTCATTTAAAACTTAATGTAGGTTAATAAAAACATGACCTATATTAAATGAATATACCCTAACTAAATAGCAACTAAAATGGCAATAGTTATATATAGATATAAGTATATCTGGACTTTGAAAAAAAATACCCTGAATTGATTACCAAGTTTTTGAATTGTAGTGCTACTGAAGAATTTTGAGGGTATCCTGGACAGCTAAGAAGGCCAACCAGGAGATACTCAGAGTTACAAAAAAAGACCGCGAATTGATTAATTTAATAAAAATTCGAAAATTGAAATATTTTGGACACTTGATCTGTGGGACAAGGTACACTTTGCTATAAACCATTTTGATGGGAAAAATTAAAGGTAAAAGAACAGTTGGACGGAGGAAACGTACCTGGTTCTGTGATATCAAGACGTGGACAGAATTAAATATAAAGTGGTTAGTACACTCCGCGTACGATAGAGAGCGGCAACAGAATATCATTAAGACTTCGCTAGATGGCCATCCATGACCGAGATCGGTCCGGACAGCAAGAAGAAAAAGATAACATTTGTATGTTTCAGTTCTTTATTATTTTTCAAAATACATGTATCATATGTGAGATTAGTTGCGCCCGATTGTGTACGTTTCTGGTAAGTACTAATATTTTAAATATTTTTGCACACAACCATTTGAAAAACGTATTATTACCTGTACATTTAGTAGCAGAGATACATTTATCAAACTAAATGGTTTAAGACAAAACCCAATCCCAGAATAAGACGAGGAAACCACAATGTTTTACTGCGTCTGCCTGGCGTACTTGAAGAAGTTCGGAGTGCTGTTACGGTTTACGAGTGTTGGAAATGCATTATGTTGCAAGATATAATTGAAATGATCGTGTATTACACTAATATTTACATTCGCAACAAAAATAAATTTTCAACACTTAATTGAACAATTATATATCATTTTTTAATTAAGTATTGAAAATTTATTTTTGTCGTGAATATACTTAACAATGTGTTCAATTAATAAATACAGTGATAATATGTACATTTCTAATATGACGCAAAATCAACTGATGTCGTTGAAATCAAAGCTGCTATTGCCTTATTATACCTTGCAGATGTCCTAAGAAGTAATCGATAGTCACTAGAAGAACTATGGGAGGAAGATGGGTTTGAAGTAGAACGTTTTCATCTCATAATGAGCTTGAAGAGATTCAAATTTCTTATTAGATACATTCGATTCGATGATCTCAATACGAGGGAAGCAAGAAAAATTACAGATAAACTAGCAGCGGTGCGTGAAATGGTTACCTTATTTGTTAGAAACTGTCAGAGTTGTTGTGTTACGGTGGATGAAAAATTCGAAAGATTCCGGGGCCGGTGCACGTTCAAACAATATAATACGGTTTAAAAATATACATTCTAGTAGATCAAAAAAAAAAAACACACCTCAAATCCCCCCAGAATTTGTCAACACAAAATCTCGGGCTGAAAAAAGTAACCTATTTTGCTTTAGTAAAGACTGTTTGCTAGTTTCATATGTGCCATGAAAAAACAAGAATGTCCTCCTACTATCCAGTACGCATAACGATGACCAAGTTTACGAAGGGACAGGAAAAGCACAAGCAGTATTAGATTACAATGCAACTAAGTCTGGAGTTGACGTTGTGGATAAGCTGTACGCTACTTACACAACGTCGCTAGAAATGTCCGTAGATGGACAATGGTCATATTCTTCTCTTTGGTAAATATGATAGGAATAAAGTCAGAAATTATTTCCATAGCCAATAACATGAGAAACCAAGGTGCTAAAATGTGTTGTAGTAGGAGATTTTACCCAAAAACATTATCTATGAATTGTGTTTGAAACAATTTCAACGACGAATCAGTCAAAAATCAGGAATTCCATTAGAATTGCGACAGAAACTTCAGAAATTCCGATCTACACCTCAACAACAGGATCAGCCTCCTGCTTGTCATGACGGAAAGAGGAAAAGATGTGCCAAGTGTCAAGATATGAAAACAAGCGTTATTCAAAGTATAGCTGTAAAAGATGTGTGCTACTTTTTCCTGCTTAGAATATGCGTATATGGTATATGTGAACAGTGTTATTACACTGGTTTTGAAGCGAATAATCAAGCCCATAATAATTAGACGATAATTAGTTTAATGTCTCTTTGATTTTAGATTTATAAAAGCGTTTTATATTTAATAGAATGTATTTGCTTTAATTTTTGCTGTAATAAAAAAGTTTTGGTTTTGTTGCGTAATGAAGTTTTGAATACATCATTCAATTTTACTTGTCCCTCAGCCACACCAAATAACATAAACATATATTTATAATGTTCATCTGACAGATGAATAGCGCCTTAGGTTGCGCCTGACGGAAAGTTAAGCCTAACCAGATAAATCAGTTTCATTTTTTCCTTCCATATTGATAACTAAATTTTTATCAGATCAGCTTTGTACTCGATATGGTCCATTATATGCTGATTTTAATTCTTTTTTTTTTTTTATTTGATCTTGTACTATAAATACATGTGTACCGAACAAAAAGTCCAGATGGATAAATACTGGTCAAGTGTGTGTCTGCAGTGGTTTTCAACGTATCATTCCGAACACTGTTTTTAAAGTTTTTAATGTTTCATACGTCGGGAGATCGTTTATGGCGGTCTCAGAGAACGTACTTGGAGAGATGTAGCGAACATGAGTTCGCTGCATATTCTGATTCGTTCACCGTGATGCGAATTTGTAATAGCATGAATGGTAGTGACTGCTCCACCCATGTTTATGGCATAGAACGCATCTTTGAGAACCCTTTGAATTCTTTCTACTTTTCCATTACCCTTGGGATTATATGCGGTCGTTTAAATATGCAGAAAATCCAATTTGCGACTAAGTAAAGCAAACATGTGTGATGTCATCTGGACACCTCTATCTGAAGTTATTATCTTGGGGATTCCATATTTTACGATCCCGCGTTCAATAAGCGCTATTGCCACAATTACGTTCAAATGTGGGCAGTGGGCCCACTTCGTCAACATGAACCTAACCAAAAGCATGATGTTTTTGAGAACATTTTAAATGGTTTGCAGGTGTATCGTATCGTTTTGGCTGGAAAATATTAAGTCGAGAAATAAAATGAAGCTCTAAAAGAACGCTTTTATGAAGAAAATCTGTGAAGCGATAGAGCGTCATGCAGAAAATAACGAACCGCATGATCTATATAAAAAAGTGCAACTACTGTCTCCAGATTTCAAAACAAAAAATTGGGCAATAGAAGACAAATACGGCAATGTAAGAAATGAACTGAAATATGGAATGAATACTGTGAAGGACAGTAACATCCAACGCAATGATGTACATAGCTGATAAAAGGAACAGCCCTTTTTAGAAAAACCTAAATCGAAAATTGAGATGAGTGAAGTTGAGGGAGCTATTGGGCACTTGAAAAGCAGCAAAGCCGCAGAAAGCGACGAAATACCTGCGGAGATATTGAAACAGACTGAGAAAGAAGGAATCACTAGAATTCACCCGATGTGCGACAGCGAATAGGTGACTGATGAATGGTCAGAAGACTGGTGCCATACCTCTGTACAAAAAAAGGGGGAAAAACAAAATGCGAGAACTATCGGACAATATTTCTTCTATCGCACGCGAGCAAGATATGTTTACGAATACTGAACAACTGAATCTAAACACAAGTGGCTAAAGAAATGCTCAAAGAGCAATCAGGCGTTATGAAAGAAAGGGTCACACGGGAGCAAATTCTCAACATTAGATTATTAATAGAAAAAACTAGCTAGTGTATGAGGTACCTGTAGTAATATGCTTCGTAGACTACCAAAAGGCCTTTGACAATGTTCAATGGCATAGACTATAATGGATGCATCAAAACACACTATATATTTCATAAAGAAGTTATATGGTAGTAATCGGAATACTGTACGCATCAATAATGCAAAATCAAGAGAGTTCTATGTTCGCAAAACGAGTCAGATAGAGCTGTGTTTTGTCGCCTATGCTCTTTAACTTGCGCGGGGAATATATAATAAGGTCAGTTTTAGAAAAATTGAATGACGGAGTAATGACAGGAGAACGAAAGATAATAAATCTCAGGTGTGCAATTAATACGACTCTAATAGCTGCAAACATGAATGAAATGGAAAAACTGTTACAACGATTGGAAAAACTTAGCATGAAATATGGATTAAGAGCAAATAAAAGCAAGACAAAACTAATGATAATAGATCGAGAAATATCGCCTAATGAAAGGGCACTCACCAGTTACAAAACTGTTGGAAATTTTGTATATTTAGAATTTTGGAAGATAAAAAAGGGCTCCGACGATGAAATAAGACGAAGAATTAAGGCGCCATGACAAAACTAAATATGATATGGAAAGATAATTCCGTTAGAAAAAGTTTGAAAATTAGACTTGTTTAAACGCTTTTATTTTCCATCGTGCTATATATAGTGATGCTGGAGAAGACTCCTACGAATTCCACGGACAGCGAAACGTACGAATGAATCAGTATTACAAGAAATCAGCATTACAAAAAGGCTATCGAAGACTGTAGTAATGAGAGTGATGACATTTTTTAGACATATAATTCAGAAACAGGAAGAAATAGAACGCACAATGGTCATGGGAACCATTAACGAAAAGCGACCACCAGGACGCACACCTATAAGATGGACGGATATTGTTTAAGAAGTGGCGATGGAATTGTCATTCACAGAATGCGTAAGCCAATCATAGTATCGAGTTGAATAGCGTGAAATCACAAAATTCTTGGAAAATCGCCTTCTCAATTAGTATGAGAAAGAGCTTTTAACTGATTGAGTTTTTTTCAGAGAGAGGGTAGGTACAAATTTAATGTGTTTGTGAAAGAAGAGAGAACTGTCGAGAAAGATTCTTAAATAACGAAAAGAGTTTAAAGCAAAATTAGAACCCCATTTTAAGGCTAATAAAATCGGGGTAAAAAGGACCAAAAAGAAATTCTCTTTCAATCTTAATACAGCTAAAATGGCATACAGTCAATTTTTTATTATCCTGCAAGTATGCTAAACTGAGAGAGAGAGAGAGAGAGATGAAAAACACTAAAATATTACAATCGTTAAACAAAAATTACTTCAACGTCCTAAAATACGGCGTATGCTTCAGTATGGAAAGGTGTACATTGCGCGCATACAAAAAAAACAAAAGACGGTAGAATGTAATTGGGCCATAAATGTCTGTAACCTGATATTTTAACGGATGTGTACTAATGAAGTTACGAGTCAGATACATAAATTATATGACATTGCAGCAAACAATGATACAAAAAATTAATAACAAACGATGCAATGACTCAGGTGTCTGCCTACCGTCTATTTAACTAGAAAAATGTTAAAACTAAAATTGCGTCTAGCAATATGTTGTTCTACACCGTCCGCACATTTATGCTTATGATTGCGACTGCTTGTAATGGCACACCTCGTGCACATCAAATAAGGATAACAAAATATAAATATGATCAACTGTTTTTATGGGCGCAAGGATGTTGCCACCGGTAAATTAAAAATTTATGAAGTTACAAAATATTGGAAAAAGTAATAACAGTTGCGATAGGCGTATGGAGATCTAAATATCATACGATCAATAATATCTATAAACTTTCACTCTTTTTCTGAACTGATTTATTTACATATATATATATATATATATATATATATATATGTATATACCGAAAACAAAAGATGCAATGAAAAGCGAAAAAAATGGTTTATGTGGGTAAGAAAGATTGGTATGTTCGTGCGCGATATTTTTACATTTTATTAAACTTTATCGTACAAATTAGGTATTTCTTTCTTCCATCGATGGATGCACGTCGTTAAAGTAATCATACACCCTCACTTCATCAAGTTATTACGCTATGCCTATATTAAGCCACTGCTGGGTGTAGGCATGTCCCAAACTTTTCCAACAGTTCTTATTCTGCGCAACTCGGATCCAGTTGATGCGTGCAACTTTCACAATATCATCGCGTCATCGTGTTGTTGATCTGCCTCATTTCCTTTTAGAATTCAATGGGTTTCACTGCAGAAGATACTTTGTCCATCTAGCATCATTTTTACGTGCAACATGTCCAGCCCGCGCTTATTTTAACTTTACTTTTCGTTCCACTGTATCCGTCAAATTTGTTTGCTCCCTGATCCAAGTAATTCTTTTTCTTTCTTTTAGTTTGATATTAAGTATAATTCTTTCATGCGCTGTTTGCGTTTTTCTGATTATGTCCTTTGTAAGGCTCCACATTTCGGCTCTGTATGTTAATACCGGCAAGACACATTGGTTACAAAATTTACACTTCAAGCTGTTCGGTGTCTCTTTATTCCGGAATACGTTAGGCAACTTCCCGAGTGCAACCCACGTCAGAGATACTGTTCTACATGCCCCCCTTACAGTATTCGAATCGGTTAAAATGTGGGCAGTGTTGAAGTCTGTCTAATTTTGGTACCGAAGAGCGATACATTAACATTATCAGAACAATGTATGAATCATAGACCCTCACTAATACAAAATAACGTTAATACTAATATCCTAACAATTAGTTAAAGCAGTGATGACGGGTAAGGAAAAAACAAGGTATAAGAGGCGAGATGGTAAGAATCCTGAGTCTCAAAAAATGGGAATACAAAGAACGGTCTGTGGAAAAAGATGAACATTCAAAAAACATATAATCAGCACCGCAAACACAACTGCATCATTTGAATGTAATAGCGAAAACGAGAGAAAAGTAATAGAGAATGGTTGAACTGCAAGCGAATATTGGAAACAACAACGGAGCTGTAAAGTGAGAAAAACAGAAGGAACTACACATTAGAAGATCAGGTTGGATAGAGAGATGAAATGAATGATTATTAGGAGTATAAAGGAAGAACGTGTAAATTTCTGACATCAAAATCTGAACTGGAAACTTTCATACGGCGATAAAGGCCAGAGCATATAATGTTTCTTAAAAAAGGAAGAAAGAAGAAGTAGCAAGCCGAGCTTAAATGAAATGCTTCATTACCAAAGAGATAATGATTTGGAAGCCGGCTCCACCAGGGAGAACCTATATACTAATTTTTCGACCGAAAATGGTGAATAATACTTAAAGTTTATCTCATCTGAATTAACCATCACTCCTGTCCACTGATGATACACAGTCACACTACACATTCAAAGCACTTCAATGGTGCAACCATCTAAATGGAACTCGCCAAATCGTTATCAGCGGCATTATACAGATAAAGAAGACAATTAAGTGAGATCTTTCCGTTACACTTATTTATTTCTATTACCTGTTTTTGCGGTTTTATGTTTTCTCTCTGCTAATTCAAACATTAGCGAGAAAAGTTTATTTCTATTTTACTAATTTCGTCTTTAGTTTACTTTACGTTATTTTATTCTACTTTTAATTATTTTATCTTTATAGGTTTTTATAGGTTTTTTTTTTTTTTTTTTTCCACCCTTTTTTCCCCATTTATTTTGATTTTACGTTTTTATTTCTATACACTTTTTCCCGCGCTAGATGAGCGCATCTAAAGGGGGCCGCTCTGCGGCCTCCTCCCCAACCTCCGCTAAACCCCTTAAACCACCGTCTAACTTATCTCTAAGTATAGACGCTGATAGCGTTTCGAAGCGAAAATCAGCAGACCCCCTTTCGCCCATTTCTTCTATCCAACCGAAAGAAATTAGACTCTCCCAGGCTGATCCTATGGCAACTCCTGCTTCCTCAAGCACTGATCGTCACAGTTACGATACTAATAATGCCGAGAATAACAATAGGAACAACACTAATGATAATACTAGTAACAATAATGGCAACAACAGTACTACCAATAACAATAATAATAATACTACTACTACTACTACTAATAATAATAATAATAATAGCAATAACATTACTGTCAATAACGATAATAATAATAGTAATAATAATAATAATAATAATAATAATAATAAAGAGAATAAAATGTTTGCTACAGATCATCCGGGACCTTTTACCGTCTACGTTGAAAGTTGCTCCATGGATAAAAATCTAGGTAATTTACATCCCTTGGCCCTTGCCAAGCTAATCAGCTCCGTTTCCGCGTCACATTTATGCATTGTCTCTCAAGGCAGCGGTCGTGTCGCAATCAAGTTTCCATCCGTTGATTCCGCTAACGCATTTCTTGCTCATCCTAGTTTTTTCCAGCAACATAATATTAAAGCGTATATCCCCAATAGTTTATTATTCAGAATGGGCGTCATCTCTGGCGTGCATCCGTCCTTTTCTGAAGATGAAATATTGGAAGGAATCGAACCACTAATCTCCATTGCTTCTATACGTCGTATATGCCGTTTTTCGGACGGCGATAAAGTCCCTACCCATTCAGTCGAACTTAAATTTTATGGTACCACCCTCCCGGAATTCGTTTCGATTTTTAAGATGCGATTTCCTGTCTCCCCTAGTATCCGATCGCCTACACAGTGTTCTAAATGTTTTCTTTTTGGACATATCGCTAAGCACTGTCGTAGTTCTTCAGTCATTTGTTCACACTGTTCTTCTAAGCACTCAGTCTCTGAATGCAGCAGCCTACAGGAATCGCCCGTCTGTCGCAATTGCAAAGGCACCCACTCTGCCATTGACCGATCCTGCCCTGAATGGATCAGGCAAAAGGATATAAAGCGTATTATGGCCTTTGAGAATATTTCATTCCAGGAGGCCTCTCATTTAAAAAAAAACAATCTAACTTCTCGTGCTTTTTCATATGCCGACCGAGCCTCAATGTCCAACTCTTATCCTAATAATTCTAAGTCTCCTTCATCACCTCCCTCCCTTCTCTCTAATTCTTTCCCACGTCCTAAATCTCCTACCTTCCATAAAATTCGTAACTCTAAAGCGACTTATAAACCCTCTCCGCAGTTTCCTCCTCTTCCATCTAACCGTACCCCATCTCCCTCTAATGGATGGGCTTTCAACAAATCTACTCCTACTCCGTCTAATATTCCCTCAAATCCTGCTAAGGACATTCCTGCCTCGTTGGTCTCTCCTAACTCCTCTCATCCAATGTTTTCTCCTTTAATTGAAAATATTTCTTCAGCCATCTTGGAAATACTCTCCTCTAATAACATTGCTTCTTCTTTTTCCTTTGTCGACTCTTTATCTCGTTTCCTTTCCAGTAACGTTCAGATAAATTAATTCCTCTTGTTATGATTAAGAAAATAGGAAGAAAAGTAAGAAGATTCGGGGCTGAATTTTCTTCTTTTTGTTCTCTTTTGTTTCTTTTCTTATACCCTAAATTCTCTTTACTTCTTTCTTACCGAATCTTTCTGCTAACGCACAAAACAAGATATTTAAATCAGTTTTATAACTGTTTAGTTGTATTATTCAATATCTCCTCTTCCTTATTTGTAAATGATGCGGTTGCTGCAGTGTTCAAAAGCACTGTCGGGCTTCAGTACATTTATTACATCTTTTTCTCTTTCGAACGCACGGACGTCAAGATAACTTACTTAGTACTTGAACTCGGTTGCATTCGAATTATTTCTGGTTTGTCTCACATTTGCTGTTCCATTGGTTCAGCGGTGAGATTGACTCGCGCATACAGCAAGAGCTATGTAACAAGAAGCTTTGCGCAGCATAATCTAACCCTAACGGGTACTATTGCATCTATGCAAAAGTTTCAAAACCAGTTTGCTCCCAGCAGAAATTTTTGGTTTGCCTCCTATGTTTTCCCACACGAATGTACTCTTTCTTCCTTTGTATCATTACTTTTAGAATTTCCTTCTAATCTATTAGCCCCGACTTACTTTCTCCGGATTTCTAATCGTTATATTTTACTTTCCTCCATTTACCTTCCAATCTATTTCAATCCCATTAATATGAATGTCTTTATTTTTGTTTTTATCTTATATCAACTACTGTGTCTTTTTATTGTTTCTGTCTTCCCTTTTTTCAATCCTTATGCTTCTAATACGTTCCCTGTTTCACCATGATGGCTGCGTTCAATATACTTCAGTGGAATTGTCGTAGCCTCAGAGCCAATAAAAATCCATTAGAGGGTCTATTGGATATTCATAACATTAGTGTTGCTCTCATCTCAGAAACGTGGCTTCGGTCGGGCACGAACTTTAATATTAGAGGGTATAAAATAATTAGATGTGATAGGCATGACGGGTATGGTGGTACCGCTATCCTCGTTAAAAATGATATATCTTTCAACACCCACAATGTTTCTCTGAACCTACCTCTTGTTCCTAACCAATCCAACATAGTCCACATCTCTATCCGTACCACCCTTCCGCATCCCATTAACATTGTCTCCATCTATGTTCCTCCTAATTATGATCTTCGTCAGTTCCCTCTTTCCACTTTTTTCAGCTCTATCCCGCAACCATTTATTATCGGAGGTGACTGGAATGCCCATTCACCCTTGTGGGGTTGCACGTCCTAAAATTCCAACGGTTCCGTCCTTGAGAGTGGTATTTTTTCCAATAATTTAATTCTTCTTAATGATCACTCCCCAACCTATTTCAGATATCCAACTATTTCTAGTTCTCTTGATCTAACCTTTGCTTCTTCCACTATTGGTCTTAATTATAACTGGAGAACTCTTATGGGCTCCTACGGTAGTGACCATGTTCCTATCCTAATAACCCCAGTTAACTTTTCTTCTCCAACTTGCTTCAGGCCTCTACATTCTCCTCGGTGGAACCTCTCCAAAGCAAATTGGACTATGTTTCGTTCATGTGTCGACTCATCACTTCCTAGTATTCAACTCGACTCCGATCCCATACTTCTCTATAATTCCTTTTTAAATTCCATTGAGTCTGCTCTTTCCCTATCTTCACCTACCCGTCATCAGACATCTAACAATTACAATAAAGCCTCATCTCTTTGGTGGAATGAGGAATGCAACCGCGCATTCCACACAGTCGTGCCACCTTTAGAACTTTTCGTTTAGACCCTACAACGGAAAACTTTCTTGCTCATAAGCGAGCGAACGCAAGAGCTAGGTATATACTTAAAGTCTCAAAAAGGTCCTCCTGGAAGAATTTCTGTTCTTCATTCTCTAGGAATACCCCTCTTTCTCATATCTGGAAAATGGCTAGAGCTTTCAAATCCCCATCCTCTGAACGTCCTTCAAATCTCAACCTTTCTAAAGTTAGCTTAGAATACTTTATTGATTCCGTTGCTCCTGCCTATGTTCCTAACGTTGATGAACTGTATCCAACTTCACCTCCGCATAATTCCCAGACGCATTTCCTAACTTCTGCCTTCAATATTTATGAATTAAAATCTGTCCTTTCCAAATCTTCTAGCCCCACACCAGGTCTTGACGGTATACCTTTTTTGGTCCTTAAAAACCTGTCTGAACTGTCTCTTGCGTTTCTCCTACATCTTTTTAATTGTTTCCTCTCCAGAGGTATAACTCCCCCCTCTTGGAATTCTTTTATCATCATTCCTATTCCTAAAAAAAGTTCTTCGTTACGCCCTATTTCTTTAGCCTCCTGTATCAGAAAATTGTTTGAAGGTATGTTAAACAAGCGCCTTGTTTGGTGGCTAAAGCATAATAATGTATTTCCTAGCAATATGTTCGGCTTTCGGCCTGGTATTGGTCCTTCCGACTGCATTAGTCTTTTTGTCTCCCATATCTACCAATCCTTTATCCTAAAAAACTATACTCTGGCTTCCTTCATCGATATATCCTGTGCTTTTGATAATGTCCATCTTCCCACTCTAAAAGATAAGATGATAGCAATTAACGTTCCATTGCACTTTATTTCTCTTATTATCAATCTCATGCAGAATCGTTCCATCCACCTCTCTGCTCCTTCTTTTGAATCTTCAAGAATGGTTTTTCGAGGTCTCCCCCAAGGTTCCTCCCTCAGTCCTACTCTTTTCAACATATACACTATCAGTGTGGCTTCTCTTCCTCTAAATTCGTCGTCTTTATTCTTTGCTGATGACATCCTACTTTATGCCTCATCTCACGATATTATATCAGCCAGTGAGGCACTTAATTCGTCTCTCTCCGTGTTGGATCACTCCCTTTCCTCAATTAACCTTTCTATTTCTCCCACTAAATCTTGTTATGCCGTATTTACTCTGCGACCTTATAATCCTGCTTCTGTCTATCTATCCCTAGAAAATACACTTCTTTCTCGTGTTAATTGTTTCTGTTATCTTGGTATTTTCCTTGACAGTCGGTTATCCTTCTCCGAACACATCAAGTATCTTTCCTCTTCAGCAATCAAAAGACTAAACCTGCTGAAAGCTTTATCTCCAACCAAATGGGGTGGTGATCCTTATGTCCTTATTTCTCTATATAAATCTATCATCCGCTCAAAATTTGATTACTGTTCATTTCTCTATGGTTGTGCCTCTAAGTCCCGACTCTCTAAATTGGATGTAATCCAAAACTCTTGCCTTCGTCTCTGTCTTGGTGCTCTTAAATCCTCTCCAGTTCCAGCAGTCCTTGCCGAATCTAACACACCACCCCTTTTTATCCGAAGATCTTATTTAGGCTATCGTTTTCTTACTAAGCGTCTCCCACTCACCTCCTCTACTCTTATCCATTCCTATCTTTCCATTTCTAGGAACTGGCGTTTCGTACCTAGAAAAATTCCAATTCTTTCTCTCATTTCTCTACGGCTCAGTTCGTTTTGTCCTTACATAATGTCCTTTGCCAATCTCCCTTATTTCACTTTTAATTTCGCCGATCTCTGCCATCCTCCAAATATGTTTACTGTTCCTACGCTCTCTAAGTTTCTTCCGCAGGCCCTAATCATACAGGAATTCCGCAGTTATATCAATTCTGATTTTCCCTTGCATGTAACTGTGTTTACAGATGGCTCGAAGAAACCGGATGGTGTCGGTGCTTCGTTTATCCTCCCAGATTTTGGCTTTTCAGAATCTTTCTGCTTACCTTCTTTCTGCTCCATATTCACAGCCGAATTGATGGCTATCCTACGTTCCATTATTTTCATTTCCTCTAATCACATTTCCTCCAAATTCTTGATAATATCGGACTCCATAACCGCCCTTCAGGCCATTTGCTCTCCCCTTCCTGATTATTCCTGTGATTTCATTATACTCCGCATTCGCTCACTTATCCACGCTCTTTCTTCCCTTCATTCTATTCAAATTGATTTGCTGTGGGTTCCTAGCCATTCGGGCATCTGCGGTAATGAAGCGGCGGACTCATTGGCTCGGGCTGCTGCCTATTCTCACTTCTTTTTTAAAAAAGTCCCTTCGTCCAATATCCTTCCTCTGTGCAAACATTTTCATCTTAGGTTTTGGTCGGATATGTACGTTTCCTCTTTCTCTAACAATCGCTCTTTCTATCTGTCTGTCCAACCTAGTCTTCCTGCCAATCCGTGGTTCTCTTTGTTTCCTTCACTTCGTCGTTCTGTTGTTGTCTCCGTTATTCGCTTGCGCTTTAACCATTCTCTGCTGCCTTCCTCCCGCTTTCGTTTTTCCTTGGTTTCCTCTCCGTATTGTCCTCTCCACTCGAACGAAGAGCATGTTTGCGATGCGGACCATGTGTTCTTTGAGTGTTCATCTCTTTCTGCTGAGTGCTCGGCTTTCTACTTTAGTTTGCTGGGACTTGGTCTTCCTACTCCGTACTGCGCCTCTTATGTTCTATCTCTTCCCTCTCCACAAATTGTTCCTATTATTTGTTCCTTTCTCCTAACAATATCTGATCGTATCAGGATATAAGTGATTCCTTCCTATTCTAATTGTTTCTGGGTAAAGGTCCCTGGTTGACAAGCCAAAAAAAAAAAAAAACTCGCCAAAAAACGAATTGGTCAAAATATAAAGACGAATTAGACAAATCACAAGGGAACACTACTGACGACCAAAAATAACAGCTTTCTTGACATACAAAATTTATCCAAGTTAAAGCAGCACACTTGTTCATCGCCGCATCTTAAAATGGTACGATACAACCCATTAGCGGCGTCTCAAAATACGCAGAAGCTATTAGAAATAGAAAAACAGCTGGCAATGGAATGCAGGAAGGAAGACGAAAAGACTCAGAGTGATTAATGTCAAGAAGTATAAATGAGACCACAGGTCCACCAGGGCCCCTCGCCGTAAATATGGTCTTGTGGGGGGGGGGAAATTAATGATACTGTAGAATTTCAGAGATTTAGCAGAAAGAGGAAAGAAGATGGGTGCAGATATTGGGGAAGAGTTAAGCGAACCAAGGCGGAGACGAAGACAGAAATTCTGAATGACATCCAGCTTGTGTAGAAGTGATTTAGAGGCACAGCCATAGATAAAAGACCAATAATCAAATTTAACGCGAATAATGAATTTGCAAAGAGGGAAATAGGAAGGGGAGGATCGTTCATTCTCCACCTAGGAGGATATTAAAAGGTTCAGTCTCTTGAGAGCAGAGGAGGAAAGAAAATTAATATATCGTAGAAGGACAGACGACTGTGCAGGAAAACACCGGAGATAGCAGAAACAATGTTTAAGAGAGATGAGTGTAGAGTTTAAGGATCCATAGGCCCTTGCTGGATTGTAAAGACGAGAAGAAAGTACAATACAGGAAGACTTTGAAGGAGAAACTGAAAGATGAAGCGAGGAAAGAGATTTTGCAACATAGACAAAGACGAATTAATTTTCTCATTCGCCTCTTCAAGAAAACATGGAAAGAAGAGTAAAATATCACCAGCAAGAATAAAGAGCATCAATAGAGAGGAAAGCAGCTGCGATGGTATAAATATTGAAGAGAGCAGGGCGGACGCAGAAATCTAGAGGAAGACCGTGAAAGACAATTCTCGAAGCCTGGAGAAACGGAGAAGAGAAATTAATGTATCGATTCTGCACGAGATTGATAATGATAGAAATGAATTTCTTAGGAATACTAAAAGCTACGATACCATCACGGAGAATAGGAAGATAAACATTATCAAAGACGCGGGAAACATCAATAAACAATGATGAACTAAAAAACTGAACAATCAGACGGAAGCCGAACATACGAGTATTAGAAAGAAATACATTATTATGCTCCAGCCATACATCAGGTTCAGTATTTGTTTTATAAATTAGTTTTTATAGGAAAAAATTTAATTTATAATTGAATCAATTAGAAATAAGGGTTTTGCATTTTTACGGTTTATGAGGTATTTAAAAAAAGTTTCTTCGAGAAGAAAATCAATTTATTTCGAAACTTACACAAGAAATCGTACTAAAATTGTAAATTTAACGTTTCTAAATGCAGTATAATTTGTTTTGTTATTAGCAATGAAAAATTCGTAAGAATTAAATGAAATCATAAGTAAAAAATTAGTCAACTGTGTGAATTAGATGAGTGCGATGTTATCTTTAATGGTAAATATAAGCTATGTAATTGTCTAGGGGAAAAAAAAAAAACTGCTTATCATAAGATATGGTTGATGTTTTTTTTTTTTTTTTTTTAGTAAAAATTTCTGAATCAAACTTAAAATAGAATGTAGAAATCATGAAAATTTTTCTGTTTTTAATTCTAACGCTTTTTCCTTTAAAATTTATTTTTATTCAATATTCCATTAGTTTAATATATAATTAGATCTCCGGTGTATTCAACAGAAATCGTTTTTTTTTAAATTATAAATATTCAGTTAATGTAATTTTAATAAAAATATAGTTTGCAACACGTCGAGTAAATGTTTAATAGTATACACTTTCGTTTATTTCGATTTTGTATAAATTTTTAAAGATATTATTCATGGCATTGCCAAAGTAAAAAAAATTACAGAATTTTGGAGGAAATATCATCAATCATCAATTGGTATTTCAGTCGTTTGACTGGTTCGCCCCTATCGTCCAAGTCCTCCATCTATTCCTATCCGCTGTTCGCCTTTTCAATTCTGCGTATGTCTTAATGTTTCATCATCGACTGAGTTATCATCTTTGATCCCGGTTAACATATTTTGTATTGGACTTGTCATGCTAGGTTTACCTGAGAGTATTAATACGGTGGTTTCTCCTTGCCTTCCGTATCGCAGTATTGTATCCTTCTGTAGATTCTCCTACTTGCATACAATAATCCAATCGACAGCCGTTCTAACCCGTATGGTTTCCGCCCGCCGTTGGTACTGATGGTTACTGCTGCCCTCCACCAGTCTGCTACTAGGTAAGTATCCAGAGACCTTTACGGCGGTCTCAACTCGTCGAGGGTGAGTTAATCCTTGGGACTTTGTAGAGTTTTATGGTTAGCTCCTACAGCTTTCCCTCTACTCCCTCATAACTCATTGCCCTGTCACTACTGGAATCGTCTGCCTGAGATATGTAGATGTAATTGCTGATGGGGGGTGTATTTGATTAAAAGAATATATAATATGAAAAGAAATTTTCGTATAAATTATGTTTTCGATTATTACGGAAATAATTCGACAAATAATATGTGTGAGTAAATCAGTTATTTTTAAGTTGCAGAAATACATATTTGTATACTTTTGAATTCATTTTGATAAATTATAATTAAGCAAAACTATATGTTTTTGATTAATCGGAAATTACAGTCTTGTTTTCAATTAAAGTTTTTTTCCTATTCATGGTTACATGCAATATTGCTTGTGATTCACTGCAGTTATTTATAATTTAGTGTTTGAAAATTGTACACCTTGTTGTTTAAGTATATTTTAAAATAATTATATTTCATGAAAACGATGATGTTCGAAGCTTCGTCGATTACTGTCAGAAAAATCTCGGTTGAATGGATAGACCTCGGATTTTGTCGCCGTTCAGAATCCTCTCGGCCACACCTTTAACGTTCTTAAGTTAATGTGTTCGCGAAGACTATCGTCAAACAAACAATTCCACACTTACATAACATGAACTTACATCTTCGCGGAACAATTGCATTTTCAAAGCTTCATCTTGAACGAGCCTACTGCCAGATACCCATGTACGATATTGCAAAAATTGCCGTTGAGGCGACGTTCGGGTTATTAGAATTCCAAGTAATATTGTTCGGTTCAAAAAAAAAATGCTGATGCTACGTTACAAAGGGCCATTGAGCATGATTAGAAGCTTTACCGTTCACATACGCCTATCTGAAGACGACCTTTTCAATTTCTTGTCAGATCTAAGGCAACATATGTCACATTTATATGCCGTGCTTAAACAGTTATCACTGCATAACCGGAGGTTGAACGAAAAACAAGGAATTTTCGACGTACCCAAGATCACGTTTGTCGGATACGCAATAACCCTCAAGGCATTCGCACGGACTCAAAATGTATCAAAACGATATTAACTCTGCCACACCCAGTCACCAAAAAGCACTCGAGAAGTTACTTCGGTGTCATAAATTTCTATCATCGCTTTTACAATAAACGACGTGTTGGCGACATTAAATGCTCTCTTTTTGGAAGAGAAAAAAGCCAAGATCTGACGCAGATCGTGTGAATTCGATCGCTATTTCCGGTTATCAAAAAAACTAACGGCTGAGACTGCGACGTAGGCCACGCAACAGCTGACGCCGAAATCATCATCATAACCGACTCTTCGTCTACCGTGACGGGATCAGTCATCAACCAGAAAGTTGGAAATTCATTACAGTCTATTTCGTTTCATTCGCATAAACGATCGCCAGCGAAACGTAAATATAGCATTTACAACCTCGAGTTACTATGACATCGGAAATTTATAAACATTATATCGAGGGTCGCTGAGTTTTCATGCTCATCGACCATCGATCTCTCACACACGCTTCTCATCAGCTTGCGGATAAGTTGTTCATCTGACGATCTCGCCATTTAACCTTTATCGCCGAGTACATCGAAAACATTCGTTACACAAGAGTCATCGATAACTTATTTAAACAAACAACACTAACTTTAATACGCAATGTAATTAAAATTATTTTATAAACCACCGCCTAGTTTCCGGATATCACACAATAAGTATGTTTTCATATTATATTAACGTAGTTAACGATTATTTTTGTCAAGAATCGACGCATTCATGTTGGATGAGTATAGTTTCGATACGGGACAATTCTGGACTTTACAGGCTGAAGATGAGAACATCGAAACGATACGCAAGAATGGGTCGTCAAAAATTAAAGTATCCGAGAAAGCTATCTACAATATTATCGTTCGCGTAGATCAGAAAGAAAGACCAATCGTGCCGATATCATTGCCCGGTAAGATTTATCAGGCAGTACACAGCATTGACCACGCGTCATCTACATGAACGCTATTCGAGATTAAACAACGATTCGTCTGGCTATGTATGTCCACAGATATCGGGCAATGGATAGGCATTCCATGTCAGCGCAACAAATTTTACGAACACATGAAACCACCGTACAGCGTATTTCCCGCAAGTTGCTCAATTTAAACATGTAAGAGTACATTGCAATTTACCTTAATCAGGCGAATATCAATGTATTTCACAATTATTGATCGATGCTGGCTGAAAGCTGTTCCGGTCAAAGATGTATTAATGGACACAATCGTAAACATCTCCATTGAAATTTGTATTTGTCAATCCGGTTGCCTTTCGACTATCGCGACAGATCGCCGAAGCTAACTAACTTGTCCAAAATTTCGGTATAACATACATAAATGTGACAGCATGCAACTCGAAATCAAATGGAAAAGTGGAAAGAATCCATCGCGTTTTAAAAGCCGCTATCCATTGTCACAAAGCTAAACATTGGCACGAAGCCTACTTCATTGTATTATTTAGCATAAGGACTTCGCTTGACTATATTGGCTATTCGCCGGTCAAACGTACTGTGTGAGATAATCGACTCTCTAGCGCTGGTCGAAAACGAGCCAAACCTAATTAAACTATCCGATATAATCGACAATGTTTTCATAAAGCCAGCACGCGCTAATAAACGCTCAGGATTTTTACATGAACGGATAACTCCCAATTTCCTCAGTCGAAGTTCGAGACCTAATATTATTTCATTTTACCATTTTTAGTTACGAATATAAAAGAAAATGGAAAACCAATAATCCAAGAACGGTACGAATGTTATACGAATACGAAAATAAAAGAAAGTGAAATTTTCCGTATAACGATTTCAATTTTAAATGGTGTGATTTGCTTAATAGCTAAAAATACTAATTGGTTGAATTCGTATTTTTATTTGCACCTTTTCATCAGCCTATATCTGCAACAAAATGATCAGAAGCAACGTCTTCCTGAAATTTTTCTTCGTAAACACCTTCTACAGGTCCAGTCCCAATTTTCATTAAAATTGGCCTCTCGGTTTTCCAGATCGTAACATTCAAAGATTTTCAAGGGTACAATGCAAACAAAAGGATCAAGTTTAATTTAAGGCCCCTAAAAATGCGAACTCCTGCAGTTATTCGGCTCTAATATATTCGGAAAGAGTAAATTCGACGCTGAAAATGAATAGAAAAAAAACAAATTCACTACAAACAAATTATTCTTTTTCTCCAAGTCCTTCAGGCGATTGTTAATTACGGTTGTTAAAAACAATTCGAAGACAAAAAAATATATAAATAGAATTCTAACAGATATCTCGGATTTTTCACTAGATAGCGATAACTGTTAAATGTTGCCGGCCGTTTTATATCGAGCAGAAACACTGCATACTGAAGGCCTTCAAAATGCGACTCACAAGGGAAATTTTAAAACTATTATCAGCAGTTCTGCAAAGAAATGCCGAGGAAAATGTTTGTTTTTATGATTATTTATTTTCGCATTAAACGGGTTATCGGCTAATGATTTTCATGTAACTTTTTATTGGGCCTACCTAATTCCATATATTATTATATTTTTGAAGATTTTTTGATTTTTTTGCGATTTTTCACACCCAAAGTATATCGTAAAGTTAAAAAATGTTTAAAGTACATTTTGATTATGAATCTTATTTCGTTTCGACTTTCTAAACCATCCTATGTCTATGGGATCCTAAAAATCAGGAATTTATTCTTCCTACAATATATAAACTTTACCGGCTGATGATGGCTGGTAGTTGATCGAAGAAAAGCAACCAACTGTCAACATGTTTGTTTATCCTGGTGGCAATCGCTTAATCAGATAACTTGTTGATCTGATTGTTTCGATAGTAGTCCCGCGTAAATTCTCAATACGTAGAATTTTACATTAATCTAAAATTTTGCCAGTATTGAACATGGAATCATACGTAGATAAAAAACACTTTCGTTTTCTTTTGCAGGAACTACAAATGCAGCCAATAATTACTCTCGTCAGCCGCTTACTACCACATAAAATATTGTTTACCTTAAATTTAAGTTAACGACAGAATGGATTCTGGAATATTTAAAAAAAAAAAAAAAAAGAAACAATTTCTGACCGCGAGATAAAATGAGAGCAGTATAGCATCAACATGGAAAGCATAGAAGATTGATATTCAGCGATGACGACTTGAAAAAAATATAAGTGGGGTGTTACATTAAAATATTAAAAAATAAATCGTTATTAGTCCGGATATTTTTATTTCAATTTTTCATCAAGGAGTAACATCGAGAAAATTCAGCTTTTTTTAAATTTGAAAGGCAAATTTGACTAAGCCCCATGATAATTATTATTAATCCCGAATATTCTTATCAACACGACGAATGAGGCAGCTGCAATAACCACACCGAAAAAAGAGATAATTTCTCAGAGAAAACGAGTCCCATGATGGTGCTTGGAAATCAAAATAGTTATTTCCCAACGGAAGCGGGAACCGTTTTTTTTTAAACATCTGGAAGTGTTTCATATAGCAGGAGAGTCCGTGCTAATGCGAATGCTGCACATTCTACCAATATGTGCTGAACGGTTGAAAAGATCCAGACAGAAAGGACACTATTGGAGAAGGTGACCCACCTAGAAGATGATTGTGCAAGATTACGGTATGACCTGTCTGCAGGTGACCGAATTACTGCGAAGTCTCTGTGAAACGCACCGAGGGCCGCCAAAAATCTGACACATTGTTCTTTTCATTTTTGTTTTTATTTTTTACATACTAAAAATAAATTGCGCTATTGTTGCAGGGAGAGGTGAATATCTCTTCTAAGAAGCTCGTAGAGCTGACTTTGCCATCATATTCGTCTATTCGTTCCCTGATATTCCCGCATGACCGGGGACCCACATAAACGTCACCTGGTCTTCTGTCTTCTACATATCGATGATAGTATGGAGGATTTGGGTAGTTATAATATTTTTTGTTTTAGGTCTGGATGTGGTTTCTAGTGTTGCCAGAGAGTGTGTAATTATTAATGCCTTTTTGTTGTTAGGTTGACAGAAAGAGAGATATTGTAGACCATATAGCATGGTATACATTTCTGAATCTAGTACTGCGCAGCCATTATTGCATCGGAAGAAATACGCTTTATCTAATACTACGAACGCGTATACTTTTGGAAATATTATGGTGGTGGGATTATTTCTAGCGTCATCTCTACTTTTTCGTACAGACTGTTAGCGGAGAGTGATGCCGGCCGATGTTAATCGAGTCCTCACGCCTGTACTGAGGAGAGAAAAAAGTTGTCACCCACCTGGTTTCAACAAGATCCAGGGCCACATTTTTGGCACATTTTCAGCCCATAATATTGCTCTGCTTTCTTCAATCGCTCTTTTCAAACTACGGCTCAGCTCCTCTTCTTCTTTCTGCCTCCTTTTATTTCTATATTCAGCCATTTCTTCAACTTCATCCATGGTTTCCTTGATACTTGCTCTCTTTCTTAAACGCTCTACAATGCTATTTGTCATCTTCGTTTCAACCATAGTCTCCTTCCTGCATCATTATCTCGGTTTTCATCTGCACCTGCTCCATTTTTTCCTTTTCACCTTCCCTCCATGTACGTTTTTTGTGATGCTGATCACATTTTATTTGAATATGTGGCCTTCTCTGCTGAGCAATCGTCCTTCTATTCTTCACTGTTAAAACTTAAAATTCCTACTTCCCTTATCGGTGCTGCTTGTATTCTCTCATTCCTTCTGTTTCGGTTATTCCTGCCCTCGAAGTATTTTTATCCTTTGTCCTTAAACGCATAAGAATATAAATTTATTTCTCCTCTTTCCCATTTCTTGGGCTAATGGTCTTGCTGACAAACCCAGTTAAATTTAAAAAAAAACAAAACAAGATGGTGCCGCATGCTACACAGCAACAGAAACGGTGAAGTTATTGCAAAAATGTTTTCAACGTCAAATGTCACGTCACCCACGAAACGAGCAGATCTTGCTTAGCTGCCGTTCTCTTCGAATTTATCATGTTGTAAATTTTTTTTATACGGTTATCTAAAGTCAAATGCGTAGATTAAAGACTCGGCGGCCTTCCGGGTATTTGAGGTTGCGTCCCATTTGTGTTTTTGTTCAACTTCTATGGTTCTGCATAATTCTAGAACAGTTTTCATGAACCTATGTCTGGATTTTAACCGATACTTTGTTAGCTCTTTATGCCCACAGAGTGGGTTTAGAACGTTATTCATGGATTTTGATTTTTCCTTTTTCTTAGAAACTATACCGAATGGTGATGGGACAATTTCCTTTAGTTCATATAGTTTATCATCAGGCGTCGAAACATGCTGATATCAATCGATGTAGTATATCGTTTAGAGGCATATCCACTTTCGTGATATTTAATTTTATTTACTTTGGCAGCTAAAAGGGGGAACCTTCTCCAAACGACAACAGGTTTTTCAATAATTTTTTACAAAAAACCAAGAGCATTTATTGCAATGAATCAAATTACATAATAATACTAACGTTCAAATGAGTACAGAAAATACTTTTTTTATGAGTGAAAAAAAACAAAAGAGATGCTCGAATTGGCTCCTAAAGTTCGCACCATGGAGGAACGCCCAGGTCCTTGTAGTCAACTAAAATCAACGGAACAAAAATTTTTTTTACTAAAATAAGTTATTCCGCTTTGCATGAATCTAAATTTAGCAAAAAAAATTAAAAATTTGAAGTCAAAAATAAAAAGAGCACTTTTTTTTTTACATAAGCAAATCGTTAAAAACCATATATTTATTAAAACAATTTATACGAAATTTTAGGTTTGCGCAAAGGCTTCACAATAAGTTGAAGAATATCTGTACAAAATTTCTAGTTGTTTGTGTCATTACTTTTTGAGTTAAATTTCACGGCGCGAAAAAAAAAACTGAACCGGATTGGATACATATATATCCAACTCCTCTAACAGAGTTGATTTGCACATCTCCACTCTTAACTGTTATGTGAAAACGGACGGTTACACAGGCTGAATTTTTCTTTACAATCGTCGGAAGCGCCCCCTAGTATTCAAAGAGTAAACTAGCAAACTTGTTTGGCTAAGAAATTAAAAGGTAGAGGCCGTAAAAGGCGCGCGCTCGTTTATTTGGTCTCGGTACTTTTGAATCGCATCACTTCGCTGAATTCCTATAGAGAGACCTTTAAAACTTTCTGTTGGGCTTTTCTTTTTTCTTTTTTTTTTTTACCTGTATACAATCTGTTCAGTTGAACAATAAATAGCAATGTTATCTTATATAAACCATGGTGGAACGCTCCCCCCCCCTGTAGTGGTCGCTATTCCTTATTTGTATGTACGTTATTTATTGGAATATGTTGAGCTATACAAATTAATGTCTACGGACGAAATTCCAGTTCAATTTGGCTGTGTCGTTTCAATCGTCTGAATCGTACGCTATTCTACGAAGGATCAGCTGCTAGCGGATTTATGTGGTTTCCAAGTCGATGAAAGTATCTTTTAGCATAGGTCGTAATTACTTCTTTAACCGTTGGAATGCAGAGGTCTTTGTGTATATCATCATTACGGACAAGCCAGGGTGCCGCCAAAATATCTCGTAGGACACTGAAATCTTTGTATAATTTTAAGATTTGAAATACTCGTCGTTCCCCAGATTTGAATATGTCCACACAGATTTTAAGATTACCCTGTATAGAAGCATACTTTATTTTCAACCGATAAAGATGAATTTTTCTTCATTAATCGATACATGTTGCGGCATTTGATGTCTAGTTGCTTTCGTTTTGCAATAATATGATTCTTGAAGGTGAGCCGTTGGTCAAGATGTAACGCGAGATATTTCACAGCACATGAGTTGGGAATTGTCTGCCCATTCAGCTGGATCGGCAAATTTTTCCCTTTGTTTAAGGTAAACAAAACCTGTTTTGACTTTCGATTCTTTAAGAAAAGTAACGCTGAATTAATTATTTAGATTCGTATGAGGTTAGCTATAGCATCAATGAAGGATATAAGGGCAGCGACAGCAGATAGCGAAGGAAAGGAGAAAACAGTCGGAAGTTGAGAGTAGAGAAGTAAATGTTCAGACTACAGAGTGGATCATTCGAAAAGGATGTGGTTAAAATTACATTCGTGGATATCATTGGGAAGATGTAGCGGACAGGAAGAAGAGTCTGGAAGTGAAACTCGATAGCGAGCTATGATCGAAACGCAACCGACACATAAGGAAGAAATAATATAGCACTGCAAAGACGGAAATTTATGAAACCAAGGATTAACTGAAAGATACGGCTGAATAGAAAAATAAAATTAATATTTATTATAATAGAAAAGTAGGGAGGGTATTATAATGGAATTTTTTAGACGATGCAAGTGAATTATTGGCGGTGAACTTATTATGATCGACTCTCTCATTTCCTTCCATACCAACATGACCTGGAATCCAAAGGAACTCAATCTGAATGCGGTAAGTTTGGGAAAGGTTATGGATAATCGAACGAATACGAAGAGTGATAGGATCACAAGAACGATGAGGAAAAATAGATGAGATAGTTTGTATAACATTCTTAGCATCAGAGATGATTAGAAATTTATTATGATTTCGTACGAAGGATATGTAAAGAATGACTCTTAATATCGCAACAGACTCTACAATGAAAATAGAGCAGATAAAGCAGGTTGGAGGAAGTCTGTAACTTTCAAAGTAGTTGTGACCAGAATATGGGAAGGATGCTCCAACGCCGTGAGGACCCTTCGATCCGTCAGTATAAAGAAGAGAATAGAAAGTAAATAGAGAGTTAACAGTATTAAGAAAAAAAACTTTGGAAATATATTCTTCAGATACTAAACGAATTTTAAAAGCAATAAAAAAACTGTAAAAAAATTAACATCTAGCGGAGGTCTCCATCTTCAAGAAGCATCCGCCTTTTGAAATTGTAACACAAACATAACCTACATTTAATTCTTGACACACCCGTGCTATAACACAGCTCATTATTTATTTTTCTTTTAAATATCTTTAATCCGGGTACATGGCCGGTTTGTAAATAATAAGTTTTTGTCGTACAATATCATGAATTCGGTAATGATTTCTTGCAAGAAAAAGAGGCAATTAATGTTACTTCTACGCAATATGCTCTTACTGTAAATAATATGTTCACCGCTAGCACTGTTAACATCAACAGAAATAACTATTAAACCAATTAATAATAGTTATTGTGATTAAGTAATAATAACAGATAATAACAGTAACTTTACTTACATTAAAATTAACAATAATAACATTGATTTAATATTAGCAATGATTCGTCTATTTTAAAAACTGAATTCTTTTCTCAAAACTTATTATAATTTAAATAATATAAATGATAACAAAAGCTTCAAAGTATTTGTAGTCTTCTGAAAATGAAACCGAAACATTCATTAGTGTGCAAAAAGTGGCGCAGAATATTTAAAATTTAATTTATGCAAAAATATATATGTATTAGAAATTTAAAAGGTCGATCGATACAGAATGTTGTACAATTTTCTTCGCCGATATCGGCAAATAACTTAAAAATCACGTCTGTTTATATGCAATATTTTACGCATATATCCTCTCCTGTCGTTTTTAGAGTTCAGATTTGAAGTTTACAAAGATAGATTATTTAAAAGTGCAGTGACGAACAACTCGCCAATATGTTTTCCTACATCGTAATTAATTAATTGGGTTGTAGACAGATTGATTGATCCATACTAATGTGAAAAAAAGAACAATTCGTTTTGAAACATGCGTATACAAAGAATGAGTTTAATAATAAGCAAAAATTAGCTAACTCGGACATTGAACGCTGACGATTGATCGAAACACATACAAAGTGCTTATATGAGATTTAAACTCAACTTTAGATTGCCAGTTCATACAGCGGTGCTTGTGTAAGTGAATTCTGGAATCCTTTAATTGTACTATAGCTGACTTCGGCTGAATTTTTAGTTTTTTTTTGGTATATCCGCTTCCGATAATGGTAAGACTCTAGATTTATTACCGTCGGCTTTTCACAATCAACATTACATAACTCCCCTCTTATAGATGATACAAACACACACGATAATGATATAAGGTATTGTTTAGGCAACGTAAAAAGAAACAACACAAATATTTGAAACTTTAGCGATTACTTGACCACTATTTTCATAATGTTTTTATGGATCATAAATGCAGCTAACTCTAAGCAAAGGACAAAAATTGGTGGAAATAGTTCGATATAAAAATTTCAGAAAACGTCTGAACATGCACTAAACAGAAAAAATCTAGTAGCAATAAGATGGAAAAAATTACAGCGATGGTGAACAAAACATAATAATCGAGTTCCACCAATTTAATAGAAATAAAAATTATATTACTAATAATATTCGTTATCAAAATCATACAAAGATTCACTCTCAGCTGTAAAATTACTAGTGAATTAATTTTCCGGGTAACATACCATTGACAAAACAAGCAATGAATCATGATTCCTACATTACACATAGTACATAGTTCGGAATAATTCCATGGGTTGAATTGGACGCTGAGTAGTTAATAATTAGGCTTGTTGACGCTTTTTTTCTTTTTTACGGCGAAGGAAAATTAAATCAAGCAAAGGAATTTATTTATGTATAAGGGCGTAGCCAGCCGATGAGCCGAGGGGCGGGCAAGATGAGTTACCAGCTGCCAGGGGGGGGACAAGGTGATAGAAAGAGGATATGAGTTATAGGAAAAATAAAATTTTTAAGTTGTAAAGGCTTAATATTTTATTAAATACGAATAAAATCTTAATTAAAACATAATTTTTGTGGGTTTCTGGCAAATTGTTCTACTACTTTATTACAAAAGTCTTCCAAATTTTCCATGATTACGCGCCTATGAATACTCATCATAGCCAGTTTATTAAAAAGTTTCAAGGTTCCGGGGGTAGGAGAGGCAGCTGCCCCCCCCCCTACCCCCCGCTGGCGACACCCATGTTTACATTAACGTCATTTTTAAGTCGGCGGTAATGGGTAATACGAAAAATCGGGTAGCAAAACGTTTTTATGTAACAAAAGTTGTAGCGGAAGTACAGGGTGCGGCAGCATAACTTCCTTTTTTAAGATGCGCCACTTCGTTTTTCTACTAAATTTTGTTAAAGAGAAATAATAACAGCAAATCGAAATACATATTCTAGATCCCATTGGCAATATGTATGCTTTTTCCCTTGCAGTTTTGTTATTATTTCTCTTTAACAAAATTTAGTAGAAAAACGAAGTGGCGCATCTTAAAAAAGGAAGTTATGCTGCCGCACCCTGTATTTCGTAGAAGTTACTATCCGCGAGTTATTACATTAAATGTTAACAACAGATGCTAATTAAAAATTTTTACGCAAACTGTAAATTAAAAAGCGGCATAATTAATTAAAACCGATTCTTCTTTAACAATTATAGAAAACTATAACCCAGGGGTCTTAGAATCAAGTTTATATATTTATTAATTACAACGTCATTCTTAGGCTACCCCTCATTAGAAAAAAAGGTCCCAATTCTATGTAACGCAAAATGTCCCAATTTTATGTGTAACGTTTGTTATATTTTATGGGATTTTCGTGATTATGTTATACTATATTCATATGGACCGATTTAGAATTACGTTGTAAATGTGGATCATTTTATATCAATTATAGAAGAGAAAGAGACAGAAATGTAAGCAAGAGGGGTCAAAATGGCTGAGTTTACATATATATATATATATTAATGACTATGCCATTCTTGGGTTGAGGTAATAAGAAAATCGCGTGACGAAATTGGTCATATTTTTGCGTTACAGTTAGTCCTATTACGTTTTTGTGTTATGTTTGTAAAGCATTAATTAGAAATCGTTACGTAAGCCGTAAATTAAAAAGTGACAACGTCAATCAAAAAAATGGTTCTCTTTTACTAGAATTATAGAAGACCATCATTTAAGCGCATTCCAATGGAAATGACAACGTTATTCTTGCGTCGGCGGTATTATGGAAAAAGGGTTAGAAAAAAACATTATAAAATTGTACTAAAACTTGTCGATTAATAAAAGGCATTTATTGAGTTAATTTTGAAGGAACCCTTTTCAGGCTAAATTTCAATATGCTAGTAATATCGTCATAAATGATAATTCACTGTATTCTACTTTTTATTATCTCCATTAATAACTTAGTCAGTGTACGCCTAATTTTTACCATTATGTATATATGTGTTAAATAATAATAAGCGTTTAATCGTTTTAAATTTTAAATGCCGGAATTTCAAACTTTTTGCACACAATATTTTAAAATTCGAAGTAACAATTTATTAAACAAAAAGAACGATGTATCATTTAGAACATTTTTAGCAGCTGTAAAGTTGTAAGCACCGTCGGAATCGTGTATTTAGTCGGTTTCAGTGTCGAACCAGCTGCAATTTACCTGCATTCTTTATAAGCACAAAAACACGTAGAAATCATTTCAACAATTCTACTGTTCTAGTACTTAAAAAGAAAGTAGGTTACAATGTTTCCTTTCAGTCTTCTTCGTAACCGATGAAAATCCGTTTAGTCTAAAACGAAATAAAAGCAACGCATTACTATGTAAAATATAATAAATTTATTGAAAACTTCCAAAATGCGCAGCGTAATTATTAATAAAGTACCTGTGAAGAACTTTTCTTAGATTTATTTCGTACTTGCGGATGAATATCAACATTCCCCAATTTCAAAAAACATTTCAAGATAAAACTATCAAAACAGGTACTAATATGAAAGTTAGAAAAGCATACGGTACCCTATTTTTCAGTTTTAATGTGTATTTTAGTTTACGCAATACTTACGATCATCGTAAATAAATTTATTTCGTCGCGATACTGAAAAATAAACTCACTATAAAACCCGAAATGGAAAAATTCAAAATTTATAAGCCAGAAATATTATGACAAGTCAGCGTGACCTATGTTTTTTATTAAATTTTATTTTTTTCTTGAAAATTTGCTAATTTGTAATAATATTTCTGGCTTTGAATTTTAAATTTAGAAAACTCGTGTGAATGTGGAACTGAACTCTACATGTATTTCAAATTCTTTTTATTTTGCGTTACGCTGTGCAGCTGCATCTTATCTACTAAAAATTAACACACATTATAAAACAATTATAGGTGGAGATTTCTTATTAAAACTGCAGTTGTAAGGTGTGACGATAGGTAAAAGGAAATTAAAAAAAATAAGGTTCTAAAGCAAAGGTGTGTGTACTTTCGATTAACCATTCAATTAGTAATACATATATTCACTAACTTTAAATTCTAATCAATAATTTTACAATCTTATTATTCAGAAAACTATAGAAAAAATTTAAAGTCATTTCCAGTTTTCGGTTTTAATTTTTTTTTGGGGGGGGGGGGATAAAACGTATTGGCTCAGCAACAGAGGAAGCTACATCTCATTACTATCCCATTGGAAATAAAGGATATAAAAGAACCTAATAAGGGAATTACTGCTAGAAGTTGGGAGGAAACGATATACGATATAAGAAGTAGGAAGACCTAAAGCTAGAAACTGACGATAAAGGAAAGAATGTTTATTTAAAAAAGCCGAACATTCAAAAGAACATGATTAGGATCATCAATAAAGGAATCAGAGTTAGGCAAAAAAGGCAATAAGGATTAGAGAGAAAAAGTGACGAGAAGAGGACAGAATGCTCGATTCAAAGTTGCATTAATGGAGAATAATAGTGAAATATCAAATAGAAGAGAATACTTGAAATAAAAAATGTAGACTAGGAAGAGGTTGGATTAGGAAGTAATGTGAGGAGGGATTAGAGTGAGTATCGCAGTCGGCAGCTTAAAAATGAAAATTGAAGGTCTTGAGCAGGAAACATATGCAGAAATTAAAGCGGCTGAGTGAGCAAAAGAGTTAGCAACGCCATTGCTTCCGATATCGGAACGACTGGGAATCCTAACGAAAGAAGGAAAAGAAAATAGTCTGAAAATCGCGGGGTGAGGATACATCTTCAATCCCCCTCCTTGGGACTGCCACCATTTCCATCGGTACACAACACTCCTAGGAGAATTTTTTTTTCTTTTCGGTTTTGCAACATCTCAGCGCCTCTTAAAAGTATTTGAAACTGTCGTTGTTGTGGTCGCATCTCCTGAGTCAAGAGATACATCTATATTTTTCGATCTCTGGCATACATTATAATCTCTTTCTCAGATTTTTTCTTGTTGAGTTGGCTGGTATGTGAATGGTTATTAGTTTCAATCTCTTCCTTCCTCTGATCGATTTTGCCTGTATTTTACTTTGCACCGCCAACATGAATATTCCGTTTTCTCGTATTATTTTATGCGCTATGTATTTTAATTTTCTTCTAGTATTTCCCCGTTGTTTATTGATTGCTCAAAAACTTTTACTCTGTGAAAGACGCATTACATTTCGAATACTTTACGAATTTCGTTAAGAAATCGAAATATTTGTTGTACTGAAGAAAAATTCTTTTCTTTTCTTTTTCTTTTTTTTCATTGTTATATGAGTTTCTGTCACTTATTGTTTCTCTTTCAACATATAATAAGTAAAAACATAAGCTAATATTAATTAATTGTTTTATATTAATGTGTTTTTACTTATTATATGTTAAATTATTTTTTGTTTTCAAACTCCGAAATACCTTAATTTAAAGTTGTAATATGGGTTACATTTTTTTTTTTTTGCACAACGTTTAAGACACGCGTTTGTAAGTTGTAATTTAGAATTTTCGACTGTAATATTCGTGCGGTATTTACTTCTATTTTTTTAGTATTTCTAAACGTAACGTAATCCTAAAATACAGAAATTATGTACGCTAAAAAGGAGGAAATGTTTAATTAAATTTCGGCGCTCTTATTTGAACATTTATCACTGAAATTGAAAGCGTAGACGGCCGATACTTAATCCTTTTTCCTATAATTTTTTAAAGTTTACATACTAATGTAATTACCGTTTGTGTAGTAGCATTTGACACAGTTGTAAACATTCTACAATAATTGGAATACTAAAAACCATGTTAATTCAGACTTAATCGAAGGGTAATCGGGGATTATCTTATAGCATTAATTAAATCCGAAGATTTTATCATTCGGTGCAACATCGCGAAATCTTTAGTAAAAGATATAATTACGATGTAGAATTTGCGAATTTCGCTGTTATTGCGTTTCTCAATTAGAAAACGCCGTGGAAACTGTTAATATTAGCTATCATGGGCATCGCCAACGGGGGGCAGGGGGCAGCTGCCCCCCCCCCTGGAGCCTTGAAACTTTTTAATCAACTAGCCACGATGAGTATTCATAGACGCGTAATCATGAAGAATTTGCCAGAAACTCACGAAAATTATGTTTTAATTAAGATTTTATTCTAGTTTAATGAAATATTAAGCCTTTACAAACTATAAATTTTATTTTTCCTATAACTCATATCCTCTTTTTATCATCTTGCCCCCCCACCCCACCCCTAGCTCATCGGCTGGCGACGCCCTTGTTAGCTATAAACCCGTTTAAAAACATGTACTAGTATTTTCGGTACTGCGGTCTCGAGTTTTCGAATTTCCTATCGAGTAAAATGGATGTTAATGCTGAAGTAATGAACGAATGTATAAATTCGCATATCGAAACTATTCCCCAGGGTTGTCGAACGTGTGTGAATAGGGCTTAACTTTTGCGAACGTATTATTAATTATTTTTTAAAAAACCAAAAAATTGCAAACCCGGCGAATTAGAACGTTTTGATGTAATTTAGAAAACCTTTAATTCGGATTAATGCCGAAAAATTAAAAATGTTCATTTTAAACGTCTTATCGCATTAATCACGTATTTAATTTAATTCGTTAATTTTCCAGCGATTGCGATTGCCTCTGTAGGTACGCGTATAAAGCGTGTGTCGACAACGGTCATACAGTAATTTAGCATGGTCTTTAATTTTTTACTTTGTTCTGTGCAACTGTGAATTTATTCGGTTAGTTCAGCGGCCGGTATTTAAAGTAAAAGTGTCACCATCGGCTCACTCGTCGTCGAACTCTGACCGCAGCAT
This sequence comes from Icerya purchasi, assembly GCA_039619475.1. Classification (NCBI taxonomy): domain Eukaryota; kingdom Metazoa; phylum Arthropoda; class Insecta; order Hemiptera; family Monophlebidae; genus Icerya; species Icerya purchasi. The sequence continues at coordinate 317,627,287 of CM077116.1, read as the reverse complement.
AACGTATAATTTATTTTAATTACGACGTAATAGCTGCTTATTAAATTAACTCGCTAACCCGACCATTATTAAACTAAGGAAACGAAATAAATTGAGCACCGCCTTAGTTGGTCGATGATGTTACTGCATTACGCACGTCATTTCATTTTAAGTAATATGGCGAGCGCGGAAGATTAAAGAAATTAATTCTAGAGAAAACGTACTATATATGCACGTGTAAAATCATTCACTTTTTCCATCTTCGTCTGCTTTTTTTTTTCGCTCCTCATTTGTTCAACTTGTTTATAAATTTTACTCCGCAAATCTGAATATCGGCTGAATTCTTTTGCGCACAATTTGACGAAATCGTACAAGCAGCGAGTGTACAACTGTTCTAAGTAAAGTTAAGCAAATCGGATGCCACTATTTTATCATACTTTTTCTTTTTATTTGGCTTACCAGCGGTTAAGCCCGTGACGTACTGGACACAGAATTATACAGATAATACGTATTCGAAAAATAAGGTTGTTAATATAATACAATCAAAATGTAACGAATACGAAGGCACATCGCGAAGATAAATCGATAAATGAAACGAAAAAAATTTATTCTGTAACAGTAAAAACCGGAAATACAAAAGATCAGTTAAGGGGAAGTGCTTTAGAAGACGTAAAAAAGCTATAATTTTTTGGAAGACAAAAAAAAAACAACTTAGCCCAGGGAACACACTTTAGGGTATATTTTCTTACGTATTTGAAGTGTGTAAATAATTTTTATTAAGTAGATACAATAATAAACTGCAGAGCAACGAGCCTTTTCCTAGAACGCTGGGACATACGCAACTCACACATAATTACTTACTGCAAAAGACACCGGCTCCGATCTGCAGCATATGTAATTCTGATCTGTCTGTTCTTCATGTCCTCACAGAATATCCTCAGTTCAATTTCGTCAGATTAACATATGACCTTCCCTCCTCCTTGTCTAATATCCTCTCTGATGGCCCTACTATCCTTTAATCAGTTTCCTACATTATTCAAAGTTATACTATGCAATATAAATTCCGTAATTCATTTAGTTGCTGTGCATGGCACGTAAATTTAAACAAATAAATAATAAATAAATTTTCCTAGAACGTTTTTCTGCTGTAGTTCTCGTAATTGGCAGGAAGGCTGCTAATTCTTGTCAGAAACATAAAAACCAAATAAATTTTTTTTTTTTTTAATAAGTTATGGATCTCATAGGGCAAATATGTCCGTTATGTGAGTGTCCGACGCTCTTACTAACGTTTATTAAAAAAAAATACAAAAATTACAAACTATCTTAATTTATTCCATAAATCTTATTAATAAAGTTTAAGTATAGATATATGTATATACGTATGCAAATATGTAATAGGCAACTGTACACCGGTATATGAAGGCAGCTTAATATTTTAAAATCGAAAAACATGATCTTTTTTGAGAACTTAATATCTGGGAAAGACACGAGAAAGTCAAAAACAAAGTACATAAAGAAAGAAGCACCAAAAGGTAGAGAGATTCAGGACGTAACTTGTTCTTCAATCTTTGTACCATTCCTTCAGCCATTTTTCCACACACCAATTTTTTTTCCCCTTTAATATATGATTAGGGATTGTACAATTATTATACATTCTTCTTCTGGGTGAACTAAAAAAAAAGTAAAAATAATCGGGTAATTATGACTTTTTCAGGCTTAAAAAGAAAAAACGGTTTTTTCAACAACAACAACAAAAAAAAAAAAATTACTTTATGTGTTGTGTAAAAGATATCTAAAAATATCTTTTTAACAATTTTGTTAGTTCGCATAGAAGAGAATTCAATATTGAAGAGCATAAATTTCAGTTCAAGTCAATAGGTCATTTAATTTTTTTGCTATCGCGCCCGTCAATTCAGAGAAATCGAAAAAATGAAAACTCGAGAAAACGTGTTTTCACTATAAGGGAAAATATAAATCTTTGTATCTTACGCTAATGATCGGCTAATCAGCTACTCCTGGTTCCCGTACGGTAGTCCTTCTGCTTCCTCAAATAGCTCATTCTGATGCATTTATACGAGTCTGCAAGACGTACGAGACCCATTGGTGCTAACTGGCGCCTGTTTTCCCTTTCGATCCGTTGCGCTTCGGCGATGTCAGCGAACATTCTGCATTGCTACCCCAAAGTATTCAAAATCGCTGAATATCCTTCGTTGAACATGCCTACAGCCAAGTAGGCGGCTATTTCAACGACTTTTTATGACTGGAATGCAAGCACTTCGAATTGATGAGCCAGACCATTGAGTTGAACGACTCGTTTGAATTTTGCTTGTGACGACCGCCCAGACATTTCATTAAAAGGTCGCCATTTGATAGTTTTTCATAAATCGGGCGCGAACGTGCTTCTCAATTTTTTCGTTAATCAATCGATCAGGATGCTCAAAAGATCGTAGTTGATTGGTGCATTTTCAGCTTTGCGCCATTCACACCGACTATCGATGCCTGTTGGACAATTTTCTTGTCAAAGGGATTTTTGTCTGTGGAGCAATAATGATATCTTGCTACCGCAGCTTTTTCCATTTCTTGTACAGAATCAATATTTCTTCTAATTGTCAAACCGTAGTAAATTGTCAACTATTTCACGATACCTTCCGTTAACCACTTCTTGATAGAAAGGCGGCGAGAGCGCCGGAGCCTGGCTAAACAGAAGCTTATAGTAGAAACACGTGCACAGATAACTGTTGTTATAATGGAGTAGAAGAGGCAAGGTCGGAAAGAGGGCCCGAGTCTGGCTAAATGTGCGTACACCTGCTCGACGCTCCTTTTCGTTTAGCTTCGTATCTCCAAAAGTACTTCGAATTGACATCTGTGACTTTGTGAACATATATTCTTGGATAGTTTAACACTTCGGAAATAAAAAAAAGAAAAATCGATTTTTTTTTTTTTTTTTGATCTTCTAAAACAGAATTTCCCCTTGAATTATCAAAAATAAATTCATCGCGTACAGTTGAACTAGCGACAGTGTATAGAGTATATTAAAGAAGCAAAACCGAAATCTATACTAACGTTAACGAACTTTTTAATACATAAGATATACAGCGAATAAAATTATTTAAAAAAAATAAAAATACCGATTTCAAGATCTACTCTGAAAATTTAATGAAAATGCTCCGAAACATAAAAAATAATTATCTGATAAAAAATTAAATTAAAATATATCTTGAAAAAGAGATAATGCAATACATAACATTAATACTTATTCAAATTCAAATTGCAAACAATAATTAAAAACCGAATTAAACGTATTCCTGATATTTTACTTACAGAAAACGGGTGATTACGTTGTGATATTTATTTAATGCTGTTTTTGAATTGCTAGAATTTGAATTTTGAGTATCGAGACATTCTAATAAATATTAGTGCTTCTTAAGAATAAAGACCGTCGCGTATATTTTATCAAAAATAGTTGTCTTTTATTTTATAGTACTTTTTATTACATTTTTAGAGTAAATATTTAAGTATCGGTAGTTCTGTTTTTTCGTTTTAAGGGTTTCAAATTCTGTATTTCCATAGGAAATTAATGTTGGAAGTACTTTAAGCATTCGCGTTCATCGGGCGCCATTTTGGGGAGGTTTATATTTTTCTCCCTATATTTAATTGAAAATTTTTATTTCCATGATTATGGAGTATGTAACCCACATGTCGGCTGTATTTTATATTTTTTATAACAATTATTATTTTCTGTAATACCGGTGTTTTATATGTATTTAATAAAGTGATAAAACAGAAAATTGATTCGAACATTTATAATTTAATATTTAAAGAAGTCTTTATTTGCTTATATTAAGCCGAGAAAAGTACATCTCTAAGGAGACGTCTTTTTTCAATGTTTACTTTAATGACTAGTCAATAAATAATCACCAACAATCAATAGTGTACTGATATTGAATAACCACTAACCAATGATGTAATTTCGAATAAGGAAAAGAATCCATTTCGTCTGATCAAAAGAATTATACACGCAGTAAAGTTAGACGCTTAATATTTCCGACGGTAATGAATTTGTAAATATGGTGGCATAACGATTGTAAATTATTCTTTATTCAAATCTAGATAGCGTGGTTGCCTAGCGGTTAAGGTGCTTGGCTGCCAAATTAGAGGTTACGAGTTTTCAGACTTTTACGGTTCCAGATCCGAATCGCTCCCAGCTTTATACCTAATCTGAAATAATTGAGCACCAGAGAATTATCTGAGGGAAAGTAAAGGCGGATCCCAAGTAGAAAGGAACTGGCCCTCCCTTACTCTCACAGTGCCGTTGGGCTTTATACATTGTGAACCTTAACTTTGATACCTTATCAAGGGTATGGGACTTACTCTCACTTTTACTATTCAAATCTACATGTTTAATAACATTAATAATATTTTAATTGTTCGACTTATTAAAAATTAGTTTTTTTCCAACTAACATTTGATTAAATAGCGTTTGTTACATTACTTAACAATTTCTAAAGAAACTACATTTTTTCATATTATTTGATGGCTACTGAGTATCTGTGTTGATGGATATTTATTGGTTCTTACATGGTATCACCGCTGAAAACTTTCGAATTAACAAAGAAAATCATTCAAATTGATTCACATGGATATATGCGCGAACAAATATACCCCCACGCAATCAAAAAAAAAATCAACTATAACTTCCTTTTCTTTTTTTTCGTAAATTGGTAGAAATAAAAAGATAATTTATCAGTTATACGGTCAGAATCGGGACATCGCATGAACATCCAGAAAAACAAAGACGATTAAATACAAACATGATGTGACTACATTTTCCAACAATACTACCCCGTGTCAATGGAAAATAAATAGTACAAGATCTTTAAAAAAAAGTAGAAATTTCAAAAAAAAAATCGCCTCTTTCTAATGTTTATTATAAACTGTTATTTTTCCCGAGTATAGTTTTTATATACCTTTACGATATGGCCAGATTTCATTCGAATCGGTTAACCTTTTTTTTTGAGAAAAAAGTTATTTATTTCAATCATAATATATCTCTTTAAGATATATATTTTACGGTAAAATATATTATCATCTTTCTTTTTAATGTTTTTTTATTAAATTTTTAAAGTAAATCTTGAAGTCGGTACCTTTTAAAAAAAAAAAAAAAAATACTTTATTTCATATGCGCGAAAAAACATAAAAAAAAAAAACAAAAACATACGCCATCAACAACATATATTCCTTCTATTTTTGATGACGATAATAAGCTGATTTATTTTAAGTAATGTTTTTTAAGTGAGATCAATAAAATAACTAGTTTTTAATTTATTGAATTCAAATTTTATCAATCTTGTTTACTATCTACCTTCGATCTTCTTATTCTGCTTGAACATTTCACTAAAGCAGTATAACTTCTAACGCGTGTATTTAAGAACTTTTTTTTTTTTTAATTAATCATTATATAGTTATATGAATATTTTATTCTGATAATACAAAAACGAACAAAGTTCACGAAATACAAGTTTACTACTTTTCATGAAATCGGGGATCACCGATGAAACTGGTAATTGCGTTCATTAAATGAATATCTCTTAAGATTGACACCACCGTTAACGAAATCGCGAAAGAGATGCACAAAAACACATCGAAATGGACAAGAATGAAGATGAACGAGCAAATTGATGACGATGATATGCGTAAGAGTGGCAATGATCGTGGAACTTTTTTAGCGAAAATTTGTAAGTTAATACAGAACACTGCGCAAAAGAAAACATTTCTAACATTTTCAGAAATAAGTAAAACATTAATTACATTCCGTAATTATGTAAAGAATTATAATAAATGTTCCAATTAATATTTACTTTATAAGGATAGTCTTACTTAAATATGTAACATGTACAAATCTTTAAAACACGCTACTTTCACGAGATTTCTTTTAATACGAAATTCGCCTTATATGAAAAATATTTTTGATTCTTACGGTTTTGATTTAACCGATATCGATTATTTTTATATTATTAGAAAAACTGTATGTATCTTTATGAATATCTCGATTGTAGTTTAACTGATTTACTTAATTTCTAGAACTATCAATTTTTTTTTTTTAAATTTCATTTTTAAGGTAACTGAACAATTTTTTTTTTTTTATTTTTGATTTATAGTAAGCCAATTTCTTTTGGTTATTGGTAACAGTTTTAATTTTTTTTTTTTTTTCCGATTATTTAAGAAATTTTTTACCCGCCCAAAATGTATAAATTCTTAATACTTGCTAGTTTTTTTTTTTTTTTTTTTTTTGTTTTTGTTTTTATATTAACGGTTGTAGAAAAAAAATCGAATTTATTTACTAGCGAAAATCCTTCAACAAAAGTGACATGTTATTTTTAAATTACTTTTGAATTATACTGTTTCCGGATATTCAGTTTTGTCCGTTTAGCCTTCTATCTGAAAGTTCCTAATAAGTGTATACACACAGGTATGTAGAAGAAAATTTGAAGATCAGTGAACAAAACAACTAAGTTCACCGAATCACGAAATTAATAAGATATTTTAAACGGTAAATAAATTAACGTAAAATTCATTTAAATTACAACGAAATTATAAAATTATTAAAAGATTACTACTAAACACAATTAAGCAAAATACTTTACGCTAAAATTTACAAATAAAATAAGATATTCCCAATTTTAATCAGTAATTAATGATAAATATACCGCGTTTAAAGGCAATTTTAATAAATCTAGCAAAAACAGATGAAAATTTTAACAGAGATGACGGTTTAAAAATCGATTCAAATTGGAAGACGGTGACCGCTTAACAAACAACCAGTAATTAACCAAACGGATGCGCATCTGTGAATGTTGAATATTTATTTAAGGAGTGTGGGTGTTTTTCATAGTCCAGCTCAGTGTGTATTGTTCTGATAATGAATAAAGTAATATTATTCGGAATGTCAATGGAAGAAAAAAAAATGATGACGTGGTTTTTACCGAAAATAATAGGCGAATGGTATACGAATTACGAATTTAACTGCATTTTTAACAGTCATAATTAAACGCTAACGTAAATTTAAAAATGTATATATGTTTATATGTCGGGAATTAATAAACACCATATAAAAAGGCTCAGATCAAATATGATGGGACATCTACTGGGACCGGATGAAAAACTAAAACTGATCATAGAAGGCGAAACCGAAAAGAGGAGACCACGGAATAATTACATAAAACAGATTATCAAAGATATGGGATGTCAAACGTACTCGGAACTTAAAAGGATGGCCGAAAACAGAACGGAATGGAGGAAACAAACCCTTTTAGGGGTATATTCAATGATGATTGATCGATATTTATCTGTATATCGGTCCTTCCCAATATCTGTAAAAAAAAAAAAAAAAAGTTGGTTATTTTTATTTTTCATATAATTGTGACATATCTCCATTATGATTGTTTCCTGAAATATAATATATCATTTTTGAAAATTAAGAATACCGAGTTTTGGTGTCACCGTTTCATTTTTATTGGTAATAATGGCGCGTACTATTGCGGTTATACACCGTGCCTGCTTGAATTGCGAATTTATTAGAGAGTCTTAAAAAGTTTTCTAAAACAAAAAAAAAAAACTTTACGGAGGATTTAAAAAATGGGTAAATATTATTTTTATCCGAAAATACGAGTAAATGAAAAGAAGAGGATCTATATGTGTTTAATATAATTTTAATCGAGAGGTTATGCTAAAAATTAATTTGTTCGTTGCCTTTAATTATCGCTAATTTTTCGCCCGCTTCACGCATAGCAAGTTTTATAAAACAAAAAAAACAACAACAAAATGTAAATTGGGAACTAACCAATTCGAGTTATAGTTTTTTTTTTTTAATGTAAATTTATAACTTCGCAATAATACGAGTAGTTATCGTGAAAAATTTGTGTAAGCTGAGAATTAGCCCTTTTGGTTAATGGTCTCTGGTTGACGAACTCAAAAAGAAACAAAAAAAAAAAAAACTACATAGAGAAGGATGTTAATACTTAATAATTTTCGACCTTTTTTTTTGATGGGACTGAAATATTTATTTTCAGGACTTTAAAAAAGGGAGATTTTTCTTTTTCTGGACCGTAATTTTAACGATTTTTTCTTTATTCGAATGTGTGCCAATCAATGGTAGCATTATAAAAGTACCGATAAATATCGATGAACGCAGACATACTCAGTAGTCGTCAAAAAACGCGAAATAAAAAGACCTTTACAGGGAAATTAAAAATTAGTCAACAAATTTTTAATATAGCCAGATAAATATTAGTCAACAAATTTTAACAAATTCCTCAACAACCCCCGTTCTATAACATCCAGAGGATTTTAACAAAGTCCTCAACAACCCCCGTTCTATAACATCCAGAGGATTTTAACAAAGTCCTCAACAACCCCCGTTCTATAACATCCAGAGGATTTTAACAAAGTCCTCAACAACCCCCGTTCTATAACATCCAGAGGATTTTAACAAAGTCCTCAACAACCCCCGTTCTATAACATCCAGAGGATTTTAACAAAGTCCTCAACAACCCCCGTTCTATAACATCCAGAGGATTTTAACAAAGTCCTCAACAACCCCCGTTCTATAACATCCAGAGGATTGCCGTAAAATTTTAAAACCAGAGGGACGATAAACGCGGTGGATTATTATCAATATTAATTACCATGGAAATAGCGTACATTCGAAGAACGAAGACAAATCTGAAACTAACATAACGTCGTTTGGAAGCTTATCTGACAGTAAAGGAAATAAGCATTATTCCGTGATACTGCCCCGTTTGAGCACATGGAAATGACACCTTTCGTTGATTCAAAAACGTGCCCCACGTTAGCACAGATAAGTGAATTTGAATAGAGTGCCCCGAAATAAAAGAAAAGAAAAAAACGAGCAGCGGTAAGTAGTGAGCAGTCATTAAATAACATTAGGAAAAAAGAGTCTCCTTGGAGAAATATTTTCTTCATTTAATATAGAGCTGGACAAAAATTAATCAAAAAATTTTCATTAAAATATAGAAAAAATACAAATGTCCGAAATTTAAAAGGGTGCGACGAAAATATTGTCACTGTTAATTTACATAGATGTATTTTCGAATAAAGATGGCACGAATTTGAAGCGCCCACGGGGCCATTTATATGCTCGTTACGTTTGACTATACTCTTTAATTAACTTTTTATAAATAGTAGCAGAAGAAGCGGAATTTTCCGTTGGTCGAAAATTATGAAATAAAATTAAAAGCAAAAAAAAACCTTCAATAATTCCGCTTATTAAGTTACAACAAAATCACTGTGAAAAGTAAAAAATAATGCTTTCATAAAGGATAATTTCAGTGTAATAAAAGATGATGAATTATTATAATAATAATTAGAAACAGTTTAATGAACATATAAAGACATAAATGTTTCCTATAAAATCCAAGTACTAAAAACATCAGAAATAATTAATACGGGGCTTTTTTAATTTCTGTTGCAATCTGAATTTAGTGTCAAACCTAAAATGTTAATTTTACCCTGAAACATATTCTGTTTTATTAACTTTTTCAAGTCGGTTTTTTAATCAAATTGAAACTTTAATCGACGGTAATCGATGCAAAATACCAACAATTTATTGCCATATTCGTTTATTAAATTTTTTGATAAATCTCCCCATACACGCAGCCCGTATCCGTCGTTGGCGCATCACGAAAAAAAAAAAAAAAAAAAAAAAAAGTAAAAATAAAATATTAAAAACTCCGAACGTAATTCGGTAAACCTTTTTTATCTGGACAGTTTCATTTTAGGCGTGTGAAACCAAAATCAGCAGTCTCACTTACGTCTTTTTCATCAAAAAATGTAAAAAATAAAAGCAAAAATAAAAAAAACCTATACTTCTTATAAAATGTAAAACGCGTTAAAAATATTGTAATTACTCACCCTCGTATTTAAAACCGGTTTCGCTAATCACTACACTGAAACTAAATTTTTCCGTTATTTCCAGCACACCACGTGAGAATTATCGGTTCATTCTTGACGAGACATGTGACACATGTACTCCGACACATAAGAACAGTTTGTTCTAGAGAATAATTCGTACATATCGTTTACGCCGTTCTCAGACGGTGTGTGTGCGCGCGTGTATACATTTTATTTCATTATTATTGTTATTTGTTCGCTTGTTTTGTTGTTTTCTTTTTTTCGAGGAAAAAAGAAGGAAGACCATAATTATACTTGAAATGCGACGAATGCATTTAATAAATTACCATCGCACTGCGGCACATTGTTCAAGCACTCTATGTGTGTTACCACTTTAGAAAGGTTTACACACGTATTACGCTCTATAGTGTGTCGACCCGTACTTCGTATCTAATCAAATGATACCGGAAAAATTAATCTAATGACACCACCCTCCAAAACGTAGTCGCCCCGCTTCCATCCGTAAATCACCATCTTCAATTAAATTATACGACACACAAATATCGGGACACGGATTTCACTCCGTTCGGTCTCGGATTGCAGGAGAGACGACGAGTTTAGTTTACATGAAGCGTCTTTGAAAAGGGGCCTGCTCCTCAGCAGAAAAAAATGTATAATTCATCGGAAAAACTATATTCTCGCCATTAAAAGCACAATGTGATAAATCGCCGACCTTTTTCACCTCTGACCGATGAAAACAGAGTTCGCACCTTCTTGTTCGGACTTATTTCTTCTCAGAAACGAATCGAGTTCTTACCTAGGTCATGCTGCTTACTAGTAGTCGGTTTTTTCATGTTTACTTTCGACCGAGTAAATTTTTCTACGGTCGAATTACGCAAAAAGAAAAGCCTATACTAATAGCTTCCTGAAACGAGGGCTATACGAAAGCCCGTGTGTGTGTGTGATCATATGACATTTTGACGACTGGCGAACACTAAAGATATAGAGTATGTCTCGCTCTCACACTACTCCGAGCAATTTGGACTAGACGATATTCTCTCACTGTGCATGTGCTCTGTAGTTCTAGAACTCTACCGTTACATCATGAGTTTTGGTTTTGCTTCGAGCCAACTAATCCCCGACGATAACTTCCAGCGAATGTAACGGAATGCAGGATTCAGTCTGGGCGCGTAATCTACGTTATCCGATTTCCTTGAAACGATTCGCATTTCGAAAAGACGATCCATGCGACACGATGTCCACAGATAGGCAACCTCGGGGAATTCAGATAATCTTAAAAATATGACGAACCGCTAAGCACAGCATGTTTAAAACGCTTCCCAGTTTTAATATCAGTGTAATAGTTTTAGGGCCTTGTGCAGTGCGTTTTGACGTATTCTGTTAAAGTTTTGCAAGTGTGAAGCCTGCGAAATTACGGCTATAATTAATAAAATCGATGCCGTCAGTTATTATTTAAATAGGAGACTGGTCAAAAATCGGGCTACAAAAAAAAAATGTTCTTCATTAAGATGTTCCCCTTCCAACCTTCGTTGTATACGATATCATTTAAAAGTTCTCGGCTCCATTCTGAAATTATATGTTTATATATCGTTTGTATAGGCAAGAAATTCCCGTTTTCCGTTAGTTTTCTTTTAGGCAATCAATCAGCTACATGGTTGCTTTTTTCTTTTTTTACTTTTAACGCAACTGCGAAATGAAATTCGTTTTCATTTAATTCCTCCATAGATTGTAATTTAAAGTGTACCTTCTCAGTGAGCGCTTTCAAATGATTCTTACTTTTTATTTCAAAGCTGGCGGATTGGATATGACTAACCGCCAGGTTTATTATATACGCCGAAGCATTGCAAATGAAATTTACTGCTTACCACTATTAACCGCTCTTTGGGTTATTCTCAATTTTAGAAGTACACTGAGATGTCTTATGTAAAATGTAAATCTGCCGCCATACTTCATGAAATTCTTTTTATTTCTTCCTCTTCTATCCTTTCGGATAAATTTCTTTTAATAGCTGACTCTGAAATTGTCTTGCAAGCGATTTCTTCTCCCTTACCGTTGCCCTCACTTGAACAACCTTTCATTCTCCTTATTCGCAATCTAATTCACGAATTATTCCTGTTCCGTTTGATCCAAATTGATTTGTTATGGATTCCTAGCCACGCTGGAATTCAGGACAATAAGGTGGCTGATTCCTTGTCTCGCTCAGGAGCTTTCAACGGACATCCTCTTCATAATTTCCTGTTCACAATATTAATCATATTTCCAGATAGTTCCATATTACATTATGGAAGGATATTTATTTTTCCCTTTTCTCCAATCCGAATTCCTTTTATCTTTCCGTCCAGCAGTTACCTTCTCTGACACCAGTTGACTTGACAAGTTTCCTTCTCGTACCAGATTAAAATCTAATATGTTATGCTCCTTTTTTAAGCTATCGCTTAGATTCCTTGGTTGATTAGCCGGTTGCTCTTCGTTAGCGTACCCATAAAAAAAAAAAAAAAAATGTAAAAGAAAACTAAACTAATAAAGTGATTAGACATTTGTTTACTTGGCCGCTATCGTAATGATTTAGAAGAAGAGTAAAATGTGCATTCGATAATGTAACCCCTTCATATCTAAAATTCAACAGTTGGCGGAGGGGGGCATAAAAGAATATAAAATAAAGTGAGAGTCCCATGTCCTTGACAAATTGTCCAAAATTATGAGGTTATAATGATACTAATCCCAATACTGATAAGATTTGTAGGTATTTTTTTATTATTATTTTTTTTGGGGGGGGGGGAGACGGTCAAACAGTTCGATCATACATTTCATTATCATCGCATATTCTGTCTCATTCATTTTGTTTCCTTTTTGCTCTCCCCTTTTGTGTTGATTTGCTGCGAATTCTCCCAGTCACATGGGCACTGAGGGTAATGATACAGCGCATTCTCTAACTCAGGTTACTCTTCTCGCTCGCTCCTTTACAAAAAAAAAAAAAAACTATCCTTTAACCTTCCACCGGTCGCGCTGTTGTATTTTGTACAACACTCAGCATTATTTTACTACGAGTATAGTTAACACCGGATGCACATTTCCAGTCACATGTGCATATGTATTCTTCAACTAGAATCTCTAGCAAAAAAAATATTTCATTACCGACAGTTTGTTTTGCGTTGTCGTTTGATAAATAATAAAATTCTGAGACCAGCCCGTACTGTTGTACAAAATACAACGCGCGACCGTTCACGTAATAATTTTTTTTACAGATAAATACCCCGTTTTATGCCGTTCTTTTGAATATTATACGGAAAATCATGTAAGTATTGTTTGAATTTAGAATTTTCTTGGATTTCCATTCACACACACACACACACATATACACCACACCACAAACTAGAAAGTATTCTGAAAGTATGAATAATTTATTTAGGGCGGAACATATAAATCTTGATGATATACCTTGATTACTACAAGAATTGTCGGATGAAGAAAATACAGTGTTATTGGATGATAGTGATAGTGATCTAAGTGAAGAAGATATTTGTAAAAACGTTGAGCAAACTGATAGTGAGCAAGACGGTGACAACGACGAAGAAACTGACGAAACTCCTGAAGATCAGCGATTTTACATAGGAAAAGATGGATATGCACGTTAGGAAAAAAAAACCCTTTTGCAAAAAGATCAAAAACAAAACAGAAAAATATAATAAAATTACTTCCTGGACCAAAGCAATTTTCACGAGATGTGAATTCTGCAAATCAAGCATTTATAAAAATGATCGATTTGAGTATGATTGACGATTTGCTGAACATTTATTATTATTATTATTATTATTATTATTATTATTATTATTATTATTATTATTATTATTATTATTATTATCATTATTATTATTAAAATTTAATAAAAACAGCAGTAATTTGAATTTATGATCAATTGATTTATAAACATTTATTTCATTACTAAAAATAATAGTATTTAAGCAAATAACATGTTAAAAAAATTCAGTTTAGACTAAAAAACACGGGTATTGTACAAAGTACAACGTGCGACCAGCCAAGTTACAAAAATGGGCGCGACCGGTGGAAGGTTAATCTATCATCTCTCTGTAAAAAATTCCATCCTAGATTACCTAGTAATTTCTTCCGTTTTTCGTAACGATTGTTCTTATCCGTTCAACCTAATCTTTCTTCTGTTTCCCCCGGTTCCTTGGATTTTCTTCGCGTCCCTGTTCTGTTGTTATTTGTATTATTCGCTTGCATTTTAACTCTGTTTTCTTTTACCTTGCTTTTGTTTTATATGCTTCCTTTGTTTTCTCTTCAAAGTGACTTCTTCACCTGAAGTAATGCTAATTATAGCTTCTTTGTATTATGTTCATCCCTTTTCGTTGAGCGCTGTGTCTCATATTCTTATCGGCTAAAGATCACCCCATATGTTATTGTACATCCTGTCTTTCCCCCCCTTTCATCTATCATTCCAGCTGCTAGTTCATTTAAACATTGTTAATATCTGACCAAATTTTCCTTCTTTTAATTCCTCCCCGGCGGATGTACTCCAAAAAAAAACAACAAAAAAAAACAGGTACATCAAAAAAAGAAACAGAATCTTAATACGGTTAGAAACAGAAGAAAGAAAGAATAAAATTCAGAATAATTCAAGGTAAAAGAGCGTAAGTTTAAAAGGAAGCGTCATAAGAAAAGCTAGAGGAAAAGGAAAGATTAAAAGTAGAGGAAACGCGATACCACCGTTCACAGAGAGTGCGAAATAATACATTTAAATAATAGTAATCCGCCAAGGAAAGCATAGTCCATTTTTTTTTTTAAAAAAAAAAGAAAACATTTAAAAACTATTCACCGGATCATATTTATTCTGGACCGAGGTCCTTAGTTGACACGGGGACCCGTTAAAAAATTTAAAAAAATAATAATATAGAATATTTTTTTGTCTTTAAATTACGTTTTGTATTTAATGGTACATATCAAATAATAATAATAATGATATCGCAATAAAACATGTAAAAGAAGAAACAGAAAATACTTGTTTGACCTTTGAAAAAAAGGGGGATCTTAGGGAAAAAACCGACGTGAATATTGTAAGAAGAAACGTCAAGTCTGATCAAAATAAAAATGAAAAAGGCCCAGGATCAGTCTCCTAACACGGTATGTACCAAAAAAAAAAAACTGGTGATCAAGAGCTTGGCATCAAGGACTACACAGTAATATTCATAAACAATAAAGATTACAGAACAATAGCGCTAATTTCACGTGGGGCGCATCCGATTTGAAGGGCACTATTGTTTACTTCGAGATGATTAATGATTATGTAAAATCGCGAAAAAATGTTACATTCCATTTCACGAACGTGTTATTACTTCTTTAGACTCGGTGACATCGTTTTGCTACATGGCTATTTACAGATGAAACCAGTTTTCTGGTGATAAATAACATACAGCCAATGCGGAACTGCATCCGGAATGTATTAATAAACTAAGAGGAGTTGTCGACTTCTGTTTTTACCGTAAAAAATAGTTTTACGTAAAGTATTGTGTAGCAGCTACACGTCACTTTTAGTACGCAAAATGTACCAACTTTAGTTTATAATATGCGTGATTAATTTTATAACAGTTTCAAAATTTTATGAACAAACTATGTTTATAACCTAACGTTTTAACTGTCGATTTAAGCAAAATGATTTCATCCTAACATATACGCCTGTTATGAAGTAAAATATAATCAATAGTAGAATTAATTCAAACGATTATCTTTTTCAGTATAATAAATTCTATTCGTCTCTTCGTAATTTCCTTATTTAAAATTATCTATAATTATTACGTATTAACAGATAACGTAAATTCATCGACGGGATATTATTCGCTTAACCGAATGTAGCCGAAGAACATAGCAGGTTAAGATAGCGAAAAATGCTCCCAAACCAATCGCTATAAAAACTATACCATCGTGTTAGACATCGGAAAATACTATCATCCTGAAAGTTTTTCTTTTTTTTTTTTTTTTTTTTTTTTTTTTGGGATCGCCAGTCGAGGGCATTACCCAACATAATTTTGTGTTAGTGAGAGAGAGGGAGAAACTAATTAAAATTGAATATTACTGGAAATAGAAGATATGAAGGGGACGCTATAATAGCAATGATTGCCGGAGATGGAAAGGAAAGAATAAAGGAAGCACTGTATGGAGTAGGCAAACCGAGTTTCAGGAGTTGACTATAGAAGTGAGAACGTTCTGTAGATATAGACGCGCATTCAAAGAAGATGTGATTTGTGTCACAGATTAGATCGGAATCATCCGGAAGTCCGCTATCCCCGAGGGAGAAAAATGTAAAATCAGGTTTTTTGACGATATCTTGAGAACTAGTTGGCCGATATTATTCGACTTGAGCTCAAATTGAAGATATTTCAAAACTTTACAATTAAAAAATCTTATCGCAACAAAAGCTAACCGAAAAATCCATTTGAAAATTTTTCGAAACGCTATAAAAATAGATCTAAAACAAACACCTCGCTGGAAAAATGATATATCATGTATTTTACGCTAAACTACCCTTATGAATTTTTTCAGATTTTTCAAGTCCGTACCTTAAGAAGAATAAAAACTGTTAATATGGATCATTTCAATGTTTTGTAAGTCATAAAAATGAAATTTAAATGTTTCGTTTCATATTTTTCGCGTCCAAAACATTGGGAAGTAGGTACTTATTATGTCATTTTGTATAAATCCGAGGCCAAAAAAAAGTATTTTATAAGCTCATAGTTGCTAAATTTGACCGAAAATGCAAAAAAAAAAAAAAAACAGTTTTTATTATTTTTAAGGTGCGTTTACCCCTTTAAAAAATCTGAAAAAAATTCATGACGATAGTTGAGCATAAAATACATGATATACAATTTTTCCAGCGAGGTGTTTATTTTAGATCTATTTTTATAGCGTTTTGAAATGTTCAAATGGATTTTTTGGTTCGGTTTTGTTACCATAATATTTTTTAATTATAAAGTTTTGAAATATCTTCAATTTGAGCCCAAATCGAATAATATCGGCCAACTGGTTCTCAAGATATCGTCAAAAAACCTAATTTTATATTTTTGTCCCTCGGGTACGCTCCTTACAGAGGCTGGCGGACTGAGAAACTTTTAGGATGATAGTATTTTTCTGATGTCTGATACAATGGTATAGTTTTTATAACGAGTGGTTTGGGAGCATTTTTCAGTATCTTAACCTGTTACGGTCTTTTTAAGTGTATAAGTTTATGCAGGGGGTTAGTAATCGAACGAAATTTAACTGCGGCATACGTAAAGAAATTTTCCATTTTTCAAAACTTTTGTGTAAGCCAAACAACAATATATAATCAAATCTTTCAGCTCCAATGTATAACCATTGTTGGTATATCAAATGTCACTCAACTTTTTACTATTTTCGTATTCGAGGAATTGTATTTTTGATCTTCAAATATTTTAGGGAATTAAATCGAAAAACAATTAATTATTTTTGTATATAATAAACAAATAAAAAAAAAAAAAAATTAAAAATCGTATCTCTGTCAAACAATAGTTTTGACAGAAAATTTTCCATTGTAAATTGCTTTATATTTCAATAATGTGTGGACGTTTTTATTTTAAGCTGTATTATAAATAACGGGATTCATGTGTAATATTTTCAGAATATTTCTTTTCATAATATGATTTCTTATCGCCATAATAAAGAAATCATTAAATTGCCAATTGATAGCGCTGTAATTGTATACGTACAGTTGAAATCTTTCCGTTCGATTACCAATGCTGTAAACTTATATTCAAGATCCGATTGCGTTCGGTTAAGCATATTATTTTTTTTTTTTTTTTTTTGAATTTAAAACCTTGAACGACAAGGCTGTGTCGTATATATCAACTTCTTTAATGAACATGCGCCCTATTTCTGATCAGACATGCCTGATCTCTTGGTTACCCTCCTAGCAAGTATTCAACTAGTTGTGGTTCAAGTTATTTCGCGTTCAGCCCATGCTGTGATGAGTTATTAAACATTTTTGAGAGTGAGTGTCACATATGACACTGCTTTATCGTTAATGTTACAATTTTTGTAGTGTTTTAAAAAATGAGTTTACGATTTTTAACTGATGAGGAGAATGAACTCGTTAAACACAATCAGACTAGGGAAATGAAATTGACGATGTTACTATAAATGACTTGAAAAGCGAAATGGAAGACAATATTTTAACAGACGATGAACATGAAGAATCTAGATTTTTCCTGAAAGCGATGACGACGTAGATGGAATAGATTTCGATTGTGATGAAAGAAATTACGTTTTTAGTCAGGATATTATGGAGACAATTTGGACTGATACTGCGTTGCCTAGTCCATATTCTAGAACTCCAAATAAAAATATGGTTATCCATCTTCCTGGGCCAAGAGCACAAAATATGTTCACAGCTGTTGATGGAGTTTGTAGTTTGTTTATTTCCGATGACATGATTCAGCTTGTTGTTGTTTATACAAATGAAGAGATTGAAAGACTCGCACCGAAGTATAATACAAAACAATGGTACGTATCACAAACTGATGTTGTAGAAATGAAGACCTCTTTTGCAAGTGAATAATACACAACATGTAATCTGTTTCATATGTTAGCTGTAAGCGAATTCATTACATTCGTACTTAATTATTTTATATTATCTATTATTCATTTTTTATTTTCTTTTGTATAGGTAGTAATAAATGCTCTAGTTGACATTGTACAAATTTTATGTGGTGCAAATTTCACAGTGAAAAACTGAAAAAAGTTTCTTTATTATTTTCTTGTAATGTTGACATAAAATTCGTACCTCTTTTCTTTTAATTAATATAATGGTTGAAACTAGTGCATTCTACATAATCATTATATTGCAAAAAAATGAGTTTTATATATTTTATTTTACCTCTAGTAGTATTTTATCATTTTGCGTTAGCTATATTTTTTGTAAACCAAGAAAAAAAAGTTTGTATATTTTTATCGCTAATAATGTTGTTTTAATTAAGGTGTATTTTAGATTGAAAAAATGTTTTTTTTTATGCAAATTTTTGTGCTTTATTAATTTTTGTCGTGCTACTATTATTTTTAACATAAAAAACACAAATCTGAGAAATAAAAAAGAGTCACACATTGAAAAAAGCGAAGAATATCATCAGTAGGTGTCATCATGTATGACACAGCCTTGTCGTTTACGTTACAGAAAGAAGCATTGCCGTTATAGGGTTAAGCTCGTCAATCTAGCGCTACAAATTAATTCTTGTCAGTATATGCAGCATCTGGATTCCAATGCAACTACTCCCAAACGAAACGTGTCTATACATTTAACTGTGCTTACTAAAAGAATGTAATTGCAAAGAAGCCAGCAGTTCGACTAAACCGAATAGACAAGAAAAAAATAATAATGACTATGAAGGTAACGATTTCAAAATATTCAAATAAAAAAGAAAGTTCGAGATTTACAAAGCAGTTACCATTTGCCGTAATCCATACTATTCTGTAAAGAGGAGGAGGTTGTTTTCAGACATTCGAAAAAATCCAAAAAAAAAGAAAAAACTTTCCTTATCCAAACGTTTTTCAACACAACTGTTAATGTCATAAGATACGTATCATTAAAGAGGTTATCTTCCGTAATAAATAACAGCCGAAACGTAACGTTTGTTCAACTCTAATACGGAGAAAGATTTTTGTATCTTTGTTCTAGTGAATTAAAAACTTTTTGTAATTAATGAGATTTTTAATTACCTATAAAGTACAAAATCCTCAACTATCAACAAAAAAAAAATAAAAAAAAAACTTTTGAAACGTCGTCACATATGTTGGCGAAGTAACGCTACATACATTATAGAAGAGGTTAAGAAGATAATTCGCAAATCTCAGAAAGACAAACTGCATTTTGGCCGAGAAGAGGAACTCGGAATTATATTTTGAATCCAGCACAAGGAAAATTGTTTGAGGAAAAATTTATTTTAATTTTGCTTTGGCCGTTAATATTTTTTTCCGGACAAAAACAAATTACCCAATACTTAGTTCAATTAAGAGACTTCTGTACAGATCGTTAACTATAAGTGAATTATTTGGCTCGTTCACGTCCTACAAAAAAGAAAGGAGAAGAGAAAGCTAAATACTATCGCCGATATTTTTTTACTTATACAGCAAATGAGTGAATAAAGGAATATTATATATATATATATATATATACTAGGGGATTGGTCTCGCTGGCCGCATCGCGGCCTATTCCTTCAGACTTTAAATTAGTTTACTTTGTAAATTTTCATAAAGACTGCAGCATTCACATATATTTAGTACACGAATACGTCAATTAAAAAAGTGAAGTTTAGATTAAAATATCTGAAATCGCTAACAGGGTAATATATTTCAGACGAATATGTTAATTTTAATTCTTTTTAAAATAAGACATCACCAATATTTAGTTTTTTTTAAATGCAATGATGAAATTTGTTTTTTTTATTAGAATCTAAGCAATAATATATTAAGTCACTGTTAATCATCACTCCAATCATTTCAGAATTTGTATGCTTAAATTATTTTTCAAAATTTGGGCCTTTTAATTTTAAAATTTTGGGGGTTTCGTATTTTTCCTATATTCTAGCGATTGAAATACATCATTTAAAAAAAAGTGATCCTCTAGCTACCATGGAAAGAGCAGTGGACTTCTTTTTAGTTTCCAGTCTTTCCACCTTAAACGTGTATTTTTCCAAACTTTGGTCCCTAAATATCAAAATTTTTTGAATTTTGTATTTTCCATGTATTCTTGAGACCTTTTAGTATGCGGGTTAAAAAGAAAATCGATATCGTAACTCATATAGAAATGGCCGTGGAATTTTTTAAAAATTATTTTCTTAAAACTTGATTTTTACATTTTTTATAATTTGAAACCTTTAATTTTAAAATTTTAGGGGTCTCATATTTTTCCTATATTCTAGCAATTGAAATACATCATTTAAAGAAAAGGGTGACTTTCCAGCTACTATAGGAAGAGCTGTGGACTTTTTTTATTTTTCAGTCTTACCGCTTGAGAGTATATCTTCCCAAATGTTAGTCCCTATATATCAAAATTTTTCGATTTTTTTATTTTTCCTGAATTCTAGAGACCTTGGTGTGCATGTTAAAAAGAAAATTAATATCCATAACTCATATAGAACTGGCTGTAGAAATTTTTTTTTTAAATTTCTTAAAACTTGATTTTTACATTTTTTGAAATTTGGGGCCTTTGAGTTTAAAATTTTGAGGGTCTTATAATTTTCTTATGATCTGACGAAGAAAATACGTCGATTGATTTTTTTTCTTGCAGCTTTATATAATAGATATAACGGTAGGAGGGAAATGTGTAACCTGTAAATAAAAACAATTATAGAAACAATGAATAAGAAAAATGAAACCAATTAAAAAAGCATTAAAAGTTAGTATAAAAAAGGAAGAGGAAAATCATAACTGTCAATGGATTATGATAAATAATTTTCGGAAACAACTGAGTGTAAGCTGGGCGAAACGTTAAGCGAATAAATATCTTTTTAAAAAAACACAGTTGTTTCCGAAAATTATTTATCATGAGTAATCACTGTGAAAGCTTTAAATTGTCAATGGATTAGTTGATAATACGGCTGAATACCATTATTGAAACTTCGAAGTAATTAATAAACGTGATTTTGCAACAAACAACGAAGTTAGGAGGAAAAGAGAAAGACAAGTGAAATCGAACCTACGAGATATCTAAGAGATGAAAAGAAAAGTAGAAAGAAAAAAGAGTCGATAATTTGCTCACAAGGCACATAACTATATGGAAAAGGATTAGAAGCTACGGAGAAAACATTGAAAGAGAATTACTGCAGACAGTAAAAAGAGAAGAACGGATTTTTAATGTTAAAAGGGGAACTTTTTGACGGGCAATAAAAGAAGAGACAAATTCAATAGCGTGTAAAATTGACAAAAACCCGAGCATAGTAAATAGGAAATAGAATGAAAATAATTTAAGGAAAAGCAAATTATTTGATATACGAATTAACATAATGATTCAAAAATGTGGCGGTAACTTGATGTTTGAATGTACTAATTATTGAAGAAGAAGAAAATAATTTAGTATTAGTTAGGGAAAAGTTCGGAAACTTAATAATCTCAAGGAATTTAAAATAGAAGTTTAGGGAAATAATTTTTTTTTTGTTGTTGCTAATTAGACACGTCGGCAAGAGTCCTTAAGAAGCGGAAATCAGTTAAATGCTGATTCTATAAGAAATTAACTGAATGAAGGAATTAAAAACTGGAACGCTAGATAAAGAAGGAAGAGGTTAAAAGGTGCAGTATGGACTAACCCAAGAGATAACAGATTAAAATATAGAATACGACGAAAATGTTAAAACTAAAATATGAGCAAAGTAGCAGAGTATGATTAGGGCGTAATAATAGAGGCGGCAGTGAAATTGCGGGGTGAAAAAAAAACCGTAATACCCAGGGCTGGATAAGATCGGTTGGATGGATAGGTAGAAGAAAAAGTCGTTTTGGAAAAAAAAAAAAAAAAAGCGTCTATATCTGACAGAATCTAGTACGAAATTTTTTACAGAGACAAAGTAGGTTAAAAGTAAGAATTTTAATGAAATAGAGGCGAGAAATGCAACAATCTGAGCTATAATAAAGAGTCAACTAACTTATTTCCCTTGATTCCGACATGGCCAGAAGTCCAAAGGAAATCCGTTTGGATTAAGCAGGAAAGGAAGAGATCATGAATCAAGGAACGAATAAGAAGAATGACGTAGTCGGTTGAGTGAGAAGGGAGAGGAGATGTGATAGCCTGCAGCACGTTTTGAGCATGCGACAGGATGAGGAGATTGCGAGAGACAGGTGAGGATCTGATAAAAAAAGAATGACAGGCAGAATAGCAGAAGACTCAGCATAAAAGATTGAGCAAAAGGAGGGAAATTTAAAAGACTCGATGCAATTTAGAGAAGGACAGAAAAAATTCTGCGCCAATACCATTGGGCCCCTTGGATTAGTGAAGATCGAAAAATGGTTGGAGAAAAAAGAGCTAAATTTAACATGTCAAATGCAGCGACTAGGCTAGAGGCATGGCGAAGAGTTTTATCATAATAAAGTTGTCTGTCGCTTTGAGAAATCCGAAGAATCGACTGATTATTCTTTCATCATCATCGAGGACCTCAGGAAATGATGAAAGAAGTGAAAATTTTAAACATTTCGTTTTGTATTCCAGGCAATCAACGAAGTGATCATCGCAGCAAAAACAATGAGGTGGTAAGTCCTTGTTCAAAAGGTACGAATGAGTAATTGCAGTATGACCAATGTGGAAACGGCAAAGAGCAGTTTCCTCTCCGATCTTACTAAGGTTGACCATGACGCTGACGACTATTTAATTCATTTTAGTTTATTAGAAGAGGGGACTTCCAAGTTAGCGTTGCGGAATTTTTTGTCTAGACGAATACCGATGTCGTTCCCAAAAGCAATTGTCGATATTACGATATTAGATATAGGGTTGAAGTATATTGCTTCTTTGACCACTTGGTTCACTAATTGGTTGCTTGAGATACCACTGTACCTGGAGTCCGTACGAAGATTATTTGATAGGGTGTATTCTACAGAAATGATTTCCGTTGCTATAGAATGTTGTTTATGATGGTAAAACTTGAGAACGCTTTGCAGTGCTCCTAAAGAGTCGGGTCAAATTAAATTGTTGTCCGAAGAAACACTGACCATGAAAATAGCATAAAGCTCGGCAAACAAATGGGGTAGAGTGAAGGTAACGAGCACCGAATTGTATCGAACTGATCTCACGCTACTGCGCAACCAGTTCGATTTTCTATTAGCCATGCACAATGAACATGATTTTATAATCTGAATACTTTTAAACAAGTTCCTAAAAAGCGCGAATTGGAATATCATTAGTGCAATCCTTTTTCTATTTCTAGTAAGGTTCAAATCGGATTGGAAGCTCTATATAAGGCGGTAACGCTTGTCTTAAGTTACTATATAAATTTGGTTGCGCTGTACTAAGAGAGTAGAGCAAATCCGATATTTGAGCTAAGAAATGCATATTTGTAAGCGAAGATTTGGAAACAGTAATGGCGTCATGGGCTGAAGAATATGGAGAGAAGCTTTAATATGTGTATACTGATTCGACAAAAAAGAGAAGGGATTTTCGTTGCACGCATACAACATGCTGACTATTGGCGAAGTACAAAATGCACCGAGAGCAATACGGATGGTAGAATTTTGGACCGTATTGAGTCTGCTCAAAATTCGATTTCAAGCAGAGCAATAAATTTCTGCGCCATAATCACACTTTGAACGAATCGAAGCGCGGTAGATTCTTAATGATGAGGTTCTATCTGAACCATAGGAAGTATGGGAAAGCTTTTTCACCGGGATCAGTTTTTTTAGGCAAGACGGTTTCAGCGCGTCGATATGGAAGAACCATGTCAACTTATTATCGGAAATAGGGCCCCAAGGTATTTGACTTCACCTGCGTTCGAAATATATGTTTTTCATTTAACTGAATGAAAAGGTCGTGTTGGCAGTTTCTGATTTTTCAAAAAATGCGTACTGGTCGTTTTAGTGTCAGAAAATCTTGGTCCATTAGACCCATGTTTTTGTAATTCGTCAACTGTTTTTTGTAAAATCTGTTAGCCCAGAACTGAGTTCGAGCAAGATATAAATATTATGAAATTGTCAGCAAATAAAGTTCGGTTGACTGTTGCTTCAATTTCATCGATTATATCGTTTATAAGTAGATCGAAAAAAGGTAAGACTAAATACTGATTCCTGAGGAACGTCATTTTGTTGTAGTTAAAATTAACGAACTAAAAAGTACCGTTTTGCAAGAAAGTCGCAGATAAATTTAGGTAAATTTCTTCAGAAATTGAAGTTATGCAAAGTCTGAAATAATTTATTGCGCCATATTGTACAAACGGTTTTGAAATGTCAAAGAACACGGCCAGTAAATGTCGTTTAATGGCAAAAGCTTTGTTAATGGAATTTTGCGATAGTAATAATTGATCCTGCGTGGATACTTGGAAATCACACTGTTTTCTGGATGTTCATATTGCGAGATGAGACTTATTTGGAAAAATTTTTATTTTTGTTTGTTGAATTTCATCGGGCATTGGTGGGCACTGCTCTGCAGTTGTGGCCATATTGTAGGATGGAATTTCCTCTCCCTGCATTCCACTCCTTATTTCTCTATCTCTCCAGTAATTATTAATTTCATAACAAAATTTAATTATAATGCTAGTTTGCTAGCCAAATAAACTTTCAACTGTTCGGACCGGGAAAAAAAAAAAAAATGTTATTAGATTCCGTTTCCCAATAGAGTTGGATTTTCACTATTTATTCGAATACATTACAGAGAACTTACGTTAATGAAATTAGGCGATACTTTTCTAATAGAATGGGATTTTTGTTCGCTTTCAGTAAAGGGATTACAATAGCGGATATCTACTTATCTGTAAAAACATTAGTGATCCAGATGTGATAAAAAATTTGTAGTAACTGGGTTATCAATAGAAGAATGCGAAAAAGGTCAGTCCCTACTGAAGCCGGTTTTCTGTCTTTTATAGAATTGTCCAGTTCATGAACTGAAATATTTTGATTATAAGGCTCCAAATTTAAACTTTCAAAATCGAACTCCAAAAGATGTTTGTTTTCTCTTATGGCGATAATTACTGGGTCAGTTTGTGTCGCTAGAAATATTCGCGAAGTGCGATGCGAAACGATTAAGAATTTCTTCTTGATTGGTTGTTATTTGATCTTTGACCTGACTGGAAATTGGAATACGAAAAGATAACGATTTTTCTATCGATCTAATTTTTTGCCATACTTGTTTTGCGGGCATGACAGAATTGATCGATAAAATGTAGTTCGACCAAAATTAACGCTTGAATTGTTTTAAGGGTTCAGCTAACTCTATCACGTTTTTTCCCTATAGTCAAGATGATTTTCCATGGATGGAAATGCTTTAAAATTTTTTGGAGCCTTACGTCTATTTATAACGACTTTATAATACTCATCCGTCCACCACATGAGACACGTCGGATTTTAGAATTCGTGTTGTTATTCGGAAGCGGTGTAGACAGTACAAATTTTTCAACCGTAGAGGTGAGAAATTCAGTGAAAGATTTAACTGTCTCATTTATATCATCGGAAATTTTACAGTGGAAATGAATTCCGATCGATTATGTTGTAATTTATTTTTCTTTGAAAGGAAGAATATTTTTGAGTATAAAATTGATGTTGAATGATTGATTGAAAAATCGGTGTGCGTTTGTACTAAAGTGAAGCTGCTGAGATGAGGAGAAGTAATGACTAAATCCATATATTCGACCATTCCCGATAAGAATAGTTGTAGTGTGGAACTGTGTTGCAGTTTAAAATGATCAAATCCTGATTTGAAACGACTGATTCGGGGGATTATGGAAGTTCAAATCGCCACAAAAAATAAGTAGTTTTGGTAAGCGCTGAATTAGACCCCTAAGATGCTCTTCCGAAACGTTCTCACAAGGCGACAAATAAGTTATGCAAATTGTTACAGGGTTTCCTGTGAAAATTTTCGCAGCGATCATTTGAAGATTAGTTTGAGGATTAATTTTTTGAAAGTGAATATTTGATCGAATGGATAGTATAACTCGACCTTGACCAGACGCTGCAGAAGCATTAGTCCGGTTGATCGTGTAAAAGGATGATAAGTTTTGTTCTGATTTTAGGTGTATTTATTGAAGGCAAATTATTGCCGGTGAATATTGAGAGATAAAAAGTTTAAGATCTTTAGAGTGGAGGAAAACTCCGTTACAATTCCAAGATGATATAATAATATCTTGATCCATGATTTGATTTATTACATTTGGAGATAAATCAAGAAATGAAAGATTGAAGATTTAATTGACCTTCGAGGTGTCGAATAATTCGAGTGAATTTATTTTTCATCTTCGAGCTTTGTAGAATTATTTATAATTACCTCTAAACATGAAGGCTAAGCCTTGAAGATCAGATGTAAAAACTTTTGTGATAGTTGCGGATTGTTATCTTTATACATATCTGTAAAACTCAAATTGTCTAAAGACAAAGAGTATATTTGTCCGGAGATTCAGATATATTATATCGGAGAGGAGATCTTCGTTGTTATTTCTAGCCTCATTTTTTTAATCTATCGTACATTTTTTCATCTTTTTATTTTTACTTTTTTCGACAGTTCCGGTTTCTTTCAGTCCTTATTGATTTGTAGCGGATGCCGAAAAATTTGTAGAAGATGGAGAGTGTTTCGATGGCATTTTATTCGCTTTTGAAACTTCATTAATAGACATGTCGGTTGATTGGTGTTTGCGGGGGAAGGAGGTGTTTATTAAATAAGCAATATTCGACTTCGATGGCAGGTAGTTTCTTCAGAAGCAAAAGGTGAAAATAAAAACTAACGCATGCACAAACTATTTTTTAGCAACGGGTAAAAAAGCAGTAAATTAAACACGCGAGAACACACTACTTGTACCACAGTTAAATCGATCCTGGGATTTACAGAGGTGAGTGGCAGTAATTTTTAAGGTTCAGTTTTTTACAATCCGTGCTAAAGAAAAATTCAACGAGACAGGGTCCCGGGCTCCGCCAATGCAGAATAATTTTAATTTTTACTGTGAAGGATTGTTTTTAAAACGTTACCTTTAAACTTAGTTCTAATAAAAATATGTATTATCTTTTTCAAATTGTACATTTCTTATTTATATTTCATATTTAAAATAATCGCGTTATTCCGTCATTTTATTTATTTATTTTTAACAGTTTTCGTATGCATATTAAAATATTCTATGTGAACTATTTTTCTTTTTTCCTAAATAAGTTACACATGAATATTCTTATTGTTTACACTGAAACGATGCATTTTACTTTCACCGCCATAACATTTTTATTCTAAGTATCTAATTATTCTCATCGTGGTTTTTTATTAAATCGCTTCTTCTTCGATAATAATTTAATTATTTTTTAGATTTATTTCTGTAAGCTCTTTCAAAAGAATGTTCAGTTTAGTATTAAGACCCATATAGCTGGAAAAGATTTCCCAGTTAGTGTTCTTATTTCTTTATGGCATTCTTTAGACATTGTTCGTACAACACTGACATTCTTTATTACTGAGATATTATCGAAGCCTTAATTCAGCCCCGGATCCATGGGGGGGGGCAAACGGGGCACCTGCCCTGGGCGGCAGTTTCAGGGGGCGCCAAAATCATAATCTATCTGCATATACATAATATAATTCTTCTGCGCGTGTGTTTGTGACTGAACTCCTCCTAAACGGCTACACCGATTTTGATGAAATTTTTTGTGTGTGTTCAAGTGGATTCAAGAATGGTTTAGATTCACAATTCGGTCCACTACATGAAATATGATGGTTTTAAATAGTTGAGATGAGACCAAGGGCACAGAAATGTATATGGGACGAATAAAAAGAAATTAACAAAAAATTATAAATAAAATGATTACCACGGTAAAAATAAACTAAACCTAAAAATTTAAATAAAATGATTACTATGGTTATTTTATTAATTTCTGGGTTAAGTAAGTACACCGCTTCTGTTACTTCACTTTTTGCGTTATTGAAAAATACACCTGTTATGAAAATAGCTTGAGTTTTATCTTTTTAACCGACTTCAAAAAAGGAGGAGGTATTCAATTCGACTGTTTTTTTTTTTTTTTTTTTTTTTTTTTTTTTTTTTTTTATGTGTGTTACCACAGAACTTTCTTCTAGATGAACCGATTTTGATGATTCTTCTTTTATTTGAAAGGTGGCGTTTGTCATGTGGTCCCATTTAAATTTGATCAAGGTCCGACCGATAGTTTTTGAGTTATCCTTAATAATGCGGGAGATTGAAGCTTTTTGGATGCTTTTCATTCATGATTGTTTTCACCGTCGGATTAGATTTTTGACTTAAAATACTATATATTTGCCAAATTACCATGGAAATGTAGCTTTTGGTGTTTTTACCGTGGAAATAAATGTTTTAATTTAATTGAATAAAAATGCACTAAAAAGTAAAAAATAAAATGCTTTTTTACAAAAAATAAATACCGACTTCAAGGTTTATTATAAAAATTTAAAAATGCACTAAAAAGTAAAAAATAATTACTCCCGATAAAATATATATATCAGAGTGATATAACTTAAGGTGATATCGTAATTCTTATACAACATTAATTTTTTGGAGTTGGAATTAAATTCATGTTAGGAACAATTTAATCAACATTTAATGCAGTTTTTAATTATTCTTTTAATATGAATTTGATGCCAACTCCAAAAAATTAATGTTGTATAAGAATTACGATATCACCTTAAGTTATATCACTCTGATATATATATTTTATCGGGAGTAATTATTTTTTACTTTTTAGTGCATTTTTAAATTTTTATAATAAACCTTGAAGTCGGTATTTATTTTTTGTAAAAAAGCATTTTTTTACCCTGTAATTAAAACATGTTTTTTAGTTTCTATTCAACATAACTTCTATATTCAACTTAGCTCATAGTTTACACATGCTCACATGCAATCGAAAGGTCGAATTGTGGTAAACACGTTATGACGTCAGGTATTGTAATAGCTTTCTTTATAAAAATTTTCATCAAAACGGTCCATATTGTTACAACTTATTCAAAAAAGTTTGAAATTTTCGGATTTAAGACAAATTTATGAAGAAAATTCATTTTTTTTTCCGTTTTTGGTTCAAAAGGAGGGTTTAAATAATTTTTTATCCGTAATTTTTGAATTTCATAAAAGGGCTCCTGTGTTTTGTTTTATATTTTGAATTTAGCTTTTAAAGAGTTATCTGGTGAGGAATTACAATTTTTTTAAGGGTATTTTTGAGGTCGTTCTAAATTCCATATTATATATTCTAGACGGTTTTTTGCCGCCCGGGATAATCGCTTAGTTTAAAGTTGTAAATTGTCACAGATAGAAGTTTAATTGTAATTTATGATCCAATTGCGATAAGTCAAACCGTTTCCGAACTATTGTAGAAATAAATATTTTTGTCGTTTCTGAACTATCTTATTGGGATTCTGTATTTTATAGTGTGTACGGAATCTTAAAAACCGGTATAAATTTACTTTAAGAAATTAAAGATCATTAGAAACAGGTTTTTTCGTGTATAGCCCATCATCAGCTAACTGCATAGAGTACACATTTTATTAAAAAGTATATAAATTGAGTATTTACTTTAAATTTTTAATATAAATTTATACTGATTTTTGTTACTAAGGTGAACAATACCTTGCTGCCACGTAAATTATATTCATTTCAATGTAATTAAAATATTTGTCTTTTTGGTTTTTGCACATTTATTGAACTTAATTCATTTTGAGTATTAATAAAAAATAAATTTAATTCAGCTAATAAGTTAACAAAAAATTTATTATTTCTGTGGCAATACGAAGTTCGCCGGGTCAACTAGTATATATATATATATATATACATATATATATATATATAAAAATGAAACGGCGTATGTTTATGGGCGCAAAACTCGAAAAGTAGTGGATGGATTGACTTGAAATTTTTACACAACATTGAATTTCTATATAAGAGTGTTTGTATAATTTTTTATCCCTAAGTTTTCTCGGGAACGGGAAATTTTAAACGTTTTTAAGGGGCGCGATCTATGATTTATTTTCGGCATTATAGTGAATAATTTCAGAAAAACGTATTGTGGCTATATATGCGGAAGGTTCTGTAATTGCATAAGCGTGTGTAAATCAAATATGCGGCGACAGTCTACAATCAGTGATGAGATGAGTGTCGGAGAATATATATGGATGAGAGAGAGAGAAAGTGTGCAACAACAGTTTTTAAAAGAAACCGATCATCACCGTCGAGCAGCTAGAAAAAAAAATGCGATTTTTATAACACTGTTCGTGATTTCGATGGGTAGAGTGCTGGAGAATGTTGAATCGCATGACATTTGAAATTGTGATCTGCACTGTGCATAATATCTTTTCCAAAGTAGTTGTCCTTTTTTCGTTACAATTTAAAACTTCAACCACGCGGTCTGATTATTGCATCATCCATCGTTTACCGAAATCAGATGGTCAGCTAAACACCAAGCTGTTACTGCTCTATTAAATAACTTACCGGAAGTTGTTAAAGCTCTAGAAGAAATTGAAGAATCCTCCCCAGCCGCAGAATCTAAATATAAAGCTGGTCATTTACCACAAGCGGTGATGGATTTTAAATTTATCCTCAACTTATCAATTTAGGATAATATTCTTCGAGCGATTAATAGAGTGAACGTTGAAATACAAAAAGAGAATATTATCATTTCGCGTTCTGTGGCAATAATGCAAGGTTTTGTTAAGATCTTGCAAGGAATGAGAGAAAAACCAATAGAGTATTGAATCAAAGAAGATGCACCTGTATCGGAAAAGTTGGAAATTGAGTCAGTCCTTAAAAACAAATGAATTTCCAAAAAGAAAAGGAAACACCACGACATCTGCGAAGACGAATCAAGAACGCTAGATTTGACTGGGCTATTTTCCAAAGATGTGGAATTAGTGTTTGACAAAATTTTAACAGAAATAGGAACAAGGTTAGAGAGCGCTAAGAGTCTACGTGAAAATTTCGCCTTCCTCAGTGACCACGCGTTTTTAAATATGTCGACTGAGGATGTGCAGAAAAATGGAGCCGATATAGCACAAAAATATTCAAAAGATTTGAATGCAGTTGATTTTTGCCAGGAACTTGCCGTATTCAAAGAGCTAGTAATCGAAATTAATGAAAAATTAAGTGCATTCGACCTGTTACAACATCTGTGTAAGCATGACTGGCAAAAAGCGTTTCCTAATGTTAGTACAGTTTTAAGGATATACTGTACATTACCGACGACATCTGCAAGTTGTGAGCGAAGCTGCAGCAAACTGAAAATAATTAAAACCTATCTGCGTTCAACAATGAGTCACGAACGTTTATCTGGTCTCGCGATCCTAGCCATTGAACATAAAACTGCCTTTGAGACGGACTTTAATGAGATAATAGTTTCTTTCGCAGAAAAGAAAGTAAGCCGTGTAAAGCTGTAGCAAGATTAGAGAGAAAAAAATGCTGGGACCTAAAGATGTCTTGATTGTCTGTTGTCTTTCCTGGTTATTTTTTTTTTATCTATATTTAATTTTATGTCACATAAATGAAAATGTTATTAGCTAATAGATAATAAAGAGTGCGAATTTATTAAAGGTTACTATTTATTCTCCCGATCGCAAAAAAATGCCACTCATTATATATTTGTCAGTTTTTTTTAACAATTTATCTCAAACGCTGGAAAGAAGAGACGCCACTATCAAGTTCTTGCTCCGGTTCGAAAAAATCGTAGATCCGGGGCTGGCTTAATTGCGGCACCATTTTATACGAAATATTATCTGCGTACATGTTTCCGTTTATAAGAAAATTCAGTACTCCAGGATTTCGGTTCCCAATAAGTAGGATCATTTGGTGCAGCAACTCTGTTAATTTATTTTCTTTAATTACATTTTTATAATTGATTTTGGCACAGTTCTATTTTGAGCTTTTAACGTTGAAATCACCCCCTATAATCATTAGTCTTGGACCTAAAAGTATAATATTCTACAGTGTATCTGCTTAAGAATAATCACATCTGGATGGCCATACGTAACTGATACATTCCACTGGAATATATAATAGCTAGAATTTGATAAGCATAACACAGCTTTAAAATAACTGTGACAGACTTTTTACGTATTATGATCGCAGCGCCCCTGTAAAGTTTATCATCTGGATGTAAAACATAGTAACCAGTGTAGCGTATAATGTTAAAACTGAAGGTTAAAATTAGATGTGTTTTACATAAGAGTCTTCCTCGCTTTTTTGCTACTCTCTTGTGCCGTCTCCTTTTTGTCCATTGCACCCCTTCAATATCCAATTTGTGTGTGATCCCGATCACGTAATGTTCGGGTGTTCATCTCTTGTAACCGATCAAGCTGCTTTCTACTCCTCCCTTTTACAGATTCCCACTTCATACAGTGCTTCGTTCATTCTCTCCCTTCCTTCTCCTTCTGTTCTCCAGGCTCTTGATTCCTTTTTGTCGGCTATCTCTAATCGTGTAAAGATCTGAATCTCTTGCGTCATTTTTCCTTTGTTCTTAGGCCAATGTCCTTGTAGACGACCCTCCCCCCCCTCAAAAAAAAAAATACGATGTTTAATAAAAATAATTCGAGTTCCTATTTATCCTATGTTAAACCGTTACAGTTGCAAAGTATGATTGCTGGGTTATTATTAGATAAAATAATTTTTTCGGTATTCAAAAAGTTACAAGGGGTCTTTAACACAGCTGGTTCCTGACCTCAGAAATATGAAATACGGCCCTGTTTGCAATAAATAATGGAAAAAAAAAAATCTGTTCTGTGTATCATTTTAGGAAAACTTCCCGGTATTCCTAAAAAATATACAACCAAAGTTTGAAAAGTAAAAAAAAATAATAATTTCTAATATAAAATATTGAAGATCTTTGGTTAAAAAACGTAGAGGGGGGGGGAGGACTTAATGTTTACTAATATAATATTTTATATTAGAAATTATTGAAGTTCAACAAAAATTTGTTTGATAACGTTCATTTTGCTATTGGTTTTCAGTTACCAGAGAGACTTCTTCAAAAACAAAAACATTTAAAACTAAACGGTACATTGGATTTCAATTATTGCTTAGGTTTTAAGTCCAGATATATAGCCGCACTTAATACAGTAAAATTAAATGACCAATTCAGATTTTTAAAAAAAAATTAACACCGATGTCAGTAAGTGTTTACATTGATTGTATACTACATACTTAGTCTGCAAATTTATCAATAGCTACCATTTTTTTCTGGGAAGTTCTAATAACTGCATAGGTGTTAGTCTGGTTTTAAACGTTCAATAAATTTCCAACGAAACAGATGAAGAAAACCTTAATTATATTGTATTCTCGTAAATAAACACAAAACATGTTGCTAAAGTGGAAAAATATTGTTGGCATGTTTTCTTTCCGAGTTTACAAAAATAATAAATATACTGTTCTTAGTGATGGTGTTTCAAACCATTAAAGTTTTTTAATAATAGTAGGTACAGATTTTTTGTTTTTTTAATGGAATTTTACGTAAATCGTAATGAAATGTACATAATTTCAATTCTTTATTCGGAATATGTGATACATTATAACGGTTCGAGAAATAATATTCAAAAGAATAACGCGAATAAAAGTAAAATCGCTACCTAAATCTTATTTTCAAAAATGTTTCGCGCAATTTTCAATTTGACCGTTATATCAATTCGTTCATTTTTGCTATTATTAATAGTTCACGTTTGCTCATACATAAACCATACGTAAGAGCACAAGTGAACGAATTAAAAGTATGGCTAAGAATGAACTTGATCAAATCCAGTGGTCGTTTACCCTGTTTTCAGTTCATTAATAAAATATTTCATATGTTATGTTTTTATTTATAATATAGATAACTTTTATTAAGACTCTTTTTCAAAACAGAGTTCTCCATTTTATTACATTTCATCACGATTAACATGTGAGAACTATAGTTTAGAAAAGTTTCAAAAAAAGTATTAGGCGGTATTATTAAAACGCTTTCAGAAATCAGAAATCATCAAATACGTTTAGTTCGAAAGTATTAAAATTATATTATATAATAATAGGAAAAACATAAATTCTGATTATAAAAGATATAAAAATTTATAACTAACACTTGTATTCATGATACATATATGTATACAGACTAAAAACTTCCTGTCATCAAACCAACTTTATGATTAAGAATACGGTATATTTTATTTGAATATCAAAATATATTCACACAGTATAGATATTTATCTGCGGAACTTTAATTTAAAATATTTTCTAAATTCATTACAAATTAATGATTTATATCCGTAAATTAAAAAACAATTTTCATCTTAAGTATATTTTTCGTTGTATTAAATTTCTTTCGTAATTAATGCGTGTGAAGTTTTTTTCGGTTTGTATAAAAAAAAAAAAAAAAATCCTTAGTAAATTTTCTATAACAGCAGATTTTTTTAAATTATCTCTTAATTTTGCCAAGATTTATTTGTATATACATTGATACGACTTGCCGATTCTTAATTACTACTTATATTCTCATATTCGCAGGCCTGGATTTAGGGGGGCCGAGGGGGAGGGCTATATTAATCTATCATTTGTCATATAGGTACACCAACTTTTTTTTAAATAAATAAAATTAATTTTACAGGAACAAGTGCATTTTTCAATACATTTATTTGTTAATAATTTTCTATCCATTTTTATTTCCTCCTAGAGGAGGAAACTTCGTAATAGTAAAATTTCGAGTTTCGTAAAAACGTACCAGAAATTTGACTTTTAAGGTACATAACGAGTCGGAATCTACGTTTTTAGGAAATGTCTATATGAATGTGTGTGTGTGTACAAACGTAACAAACACACACGCACTATCCTTTTATGCAAATCTTTGGTTAAAATTTTCTGAAAAATTCGTTGTTTAAAATTATACATATATATATATATATATTTTTGACGCCGAAAATTCTATCCATTGACTATATGATATTTATTTACATTAATAATTATATGTTAATTCGTGACTTCAAAATAATATAATTAAATTAAATTAAGGAAAATTTAGTTATTCTATAAAACTGATAATTTCGTCACTTTCGAAAAGGGCCCTTAATATTTCCGTAGCCCCGGGCCTATCTCATACATTTAATCCGGGCCTGCATATTCGCATGTATACTCTCGTATTATAATGCATCTTGTATTAAATCGTATTTGTTCATCTATCAGTGTGAATTTTGAAAATAAAAATACATACGTATTAATGTTTTAGAATAGTTTTACATAAAATACGATTATAAAAAATAGTAAAGTATCGAATAATTAACGATACTATTTTTCGTATATTACTTACAGCTGGTGCGGATAGTGATGTATGCAGACGGTAAGACTGTTCAACGCGGTATACTTTAAAACAATAGATACCAACTTTGTTCATTGAAATTGTTCTATCTTATCAATGAAATCTGAATTTAATGTTTTTTTGATGCCAGTAATATGTAAAAAATTCCAGAACTTTTTTTCCATTTACAAAAAGATGATTAAATTACTGTTTTTTATTTTGTTTTTTCATAATTAATGATTTTTATGACAAAATTTTAGAAATAAGGAGAAAACCAAGGACAGAAATTATCGGGCCTGGATTTAGGGGGGTCTAAGTGGGGCTGCAGCCCCGGGCCCCGCCTTATAAAGCCCCCCCCCCCCCTCTAAGAGACACCCACTTCCGACATGTAATAAAAAATTAATCCATCATTCGTCATATATATCAACTTTTTTTTTAAATAAATAGAATTGACTTTACCGGAGCAAGTGCATTTTTTAATACGTTTATTTGTTAATAATTTTCTATCCATTTTTATTTCCTCCTAGAGGAGGAAACTTCGTAATAGTAAAATTTCGAGTTTCGTAAAAACGTACCAGAAATTTGACTTTTAAAGTACATAACGAGTCGGAATCGACGTTTTTAGGAAATGTCTGTATGAATGTGTGTGCATGTGTACACGCCCAACACACGCACACACACTGTCCTTTTATGCAAATGTTTGGTTAAAATTTGCTGAAAAATTCATTGTTTAAAATTATGTATATATATACTTTTTTTTTGGCATCAAAAATTCTACCCATTGTTTGTATATTTAGTTTTGTTTACATTAATAATTATATGTTAATTCGTGAATTCGAAATAATATAATTAAATTAAATTAAAGAAAATTCAGTTATTCTATAAAACTGATAATTTTATCACTTCCGAAAAAGGCCCCTAATATTTCCGTAGTCCCGGGCCTATCATACACTCAATCCGGGGGCCTAGAATTGATACCGGAAATGTAGGAAAAGAAAAAATGAAAGAATTATTGCAGGGTGTGTGAATTTTGAGTTTAAGTAATTAAAAATAAAATAAATAGCGTTTGGAAAATAAACGTAGAGCACTAAAAGAAAACATGATTAAGGAGTATACTGTTGGTTATTTTATTAGAAGAACAGTGCGCAAAGTCTGCGAGTAAAAAAATGTAACTTAATGTCAATGGGAAGCTATTTTTATTTTAATTCGGGAAAATTCCAAAGACACAAGATATAAAAAAACGAATTCCGAATTTATCCTTGCCGTACCTCCTGCCGTTGTAGCGGTTTTGTGTTTAACCGTGACAGATTACGCAGTTTTCTGTGATCATACTAATGAACAGTGGATAAACTGAAGCATCGTGCTAAACAGTATAATACTGGAGTATTTGTGTTCATTTTGAAATTATGCATTCACGTTCACAATACATGCTAGTTGCGGAAAAGCAGCTTAAATGAAATCACAACTGCTTTTCAAATGTTAAACTGCAAGCAGGAGCTTCAAACTTTTTAGTAGTATTCTCTGTAGCGACGTCTCTTAGAAAAGTATAGCAGTTCGCCATAATGATTAAAAAACAAGTGCCAGTCGCGTAACATCGAAAAATACAGTCTTTTAAGATTGCGAAGAGAAATTATACGAAATTCTATACTTTTATTTGTCGAAAAAATTTTACAAAAACTTACAAAATTGTTATTGTTCTTAAAACAAAATTACCTATATTTACATCGATTTCAAATAATCCTTATTAAACACCAAAAAAAAAGAGTGACAATTATTATTTTAAACCCGTAATTGAGAAAGAATAATGGAATACGTATGAAATAAATGAAAAAAAATGTAGAATTTTTATTAAAACGATACATATTTAATATTAAGTAAATAAACAGAATTAAAATAAGCGTTCCACATTAAATGTTACCAACGGGTTATATCTAAAATAAGAAAAATACCAATGACAAAAAATTAGCGAATAAATACATACTCAATAAAATAAAGCTGCATAATGTACTGTAAGTTTTATACGTCAATATAAAAATCGAAGGTAATAAATTCTGCACCTTCCAATTTAGAAAATAAAATTAGAAAATTATAATGCTCCCAAAAGTTTTCCAACAATTTTCTCGATGATGAAATGTGTATAGAAATTCTTTTTACAAAATGGCGTACGAATTTTTATATGAAATGAAACAACTATTTCAAAACAATTATCTAAAACATTACCTTCAAAGAACCTGACTTCGTTAATAACAACATCATAGTAATAATCCGTTACAAAATAAAAAATTAATACCAACAATTTTTTTGACATAAAATATAAATACGAGTAGATTAGCGCACTTGCTCAAGATAATAGGAACATAGTTCACGTGTACCGTTTAAAATTAAAATGAAACGGAACTGTCATTTGCGAAAATGTATACGATCAGAGCGGAAAAATGTTGTACTCGTCGAATAGGTGGATACTTTGAAAGTTCAGCACTTGCGACATTTTCTGAGTAATTCTACATAACGCTTTATCCAACATCCATCTTTTCATCTCCGCTACTAAATCCTCGACTGTAGTTTTTACGTTGCACCCTTTCAATTCTTCCTTAATTGATATCTTAAATAATGGTCCAATCGCTCTTACTTTCTGCTTTCGTTATTTGGATGTTTTTCCAGATAGTTGTCTTTCACTCCGTGACCAAATCAATGCAAAAAGGGTTCATTTCACTACATCCGTTTCTCACACAGATTCGGGAGATGATCCCATGATTTTGTGTTTATGTTTTACAGATCTTTTATCCATCCTATTCCTTGATTACTATTGCTATATTTATGGAAATTCTTCTACATTCCTTCTGTCTAAGCTCGATGGGTTTAACGCATCTCTGCCTTCGAGCTCGAAAATTTACTCCTATCTCGGCTTTGCATGCTAAATCTCACATTATTTCTATTTTTTTTCTTCGACATTCCTATTTAGGTTGTCGTTTCCTCATCAACCGGTTGCCAATTATCTCTTCCTCTTTAATTTTTTTGTTTATTCATCCATCTTATGGAATTGACTTTTTTTTTTTTTGGCAACAAAACTTCAATTCTATTTCTTACCGCCGCTCATTCCGTTTAGTTTCCGCGCTATATCTGCGAATAAACTTCCATACTTCTTCAATTTTTCCTCTTCTCTTCATCCTATTAACTACTTTTATTTTCCTGTTACGCCTAAATCTACATAACGTAGTTAGATCGGAACTTGTTCATAATCTAAGCTTTTCTTTCTCTAACAATTTTTTGATCTTCACTGATAGCTCCGAGGGACCTAATGACGTTAGTACAGATTTTTTTTTGTCCTTTAAATTACTTCGAGGCCTTTAAGGTTCCTTCCTTTTACTCAGTGTCTTTTGCGCTGCGGCTACCGCTCTTCTACGTGCCCTTCTTTTTACCGGGTCCTCTCACACGTCTCTCGCAATATCCTTGTCGGATGCTCAAAGCGTGCTGCAAATTAACGCATCTCCTTTCCCTTCTCACCCTCAACCGACTACGTTATCCTTCTTATTTGTTCCTTGATTCGTAATCTCTTCGTTTAAACAAAATCCAAACTGATCTCTTTTGGATTCCTGGTCATAATCGAGAAAAATAAGTCAGTTGATTCATTTTCTCGGTTATTTTCTTCCTCCGGTAGGTTTATTCCCGTTTTCTCATTCATCTAAACTTCGGTTTAACTCTTACGCCTCCTCATTCCATAACCCGGATTCTTTTTTCTTCTTTGTCCTCTGCTTTCTTGACTTTCAACTCATCGCTCTCTAATCTAGGCACAATTTGTTTTTAAATTAAAACGTACATTATTAACCCCTATAGCAAACTGTAATATATAGTATAAAACTGTTTTACTGATTTTCTCCCGAGCCGTCTCCTTATTGTCCGTTGCACTCTTCCAACAACCACTTCATTTGCGACCCCGGTTTCGCAATGTTTTATTATTGTTCGTCACATTTACCTAAACAAACTGCTTTTTACAGTAGCATATATATATATGTTCTGGCGCACAAAGGATGCCGCCAGCACCCATAGCACCCATAGCACCCAAGAGTCATTCTCAGAGGCGAAATTTCACCTTATTGTCTTGATTAATTCGTAAAATTAACCTAATTAATAGTATCAGAGGTCAAAAACTAACCCGAATACCCCGATTATTGCAGAAAATTAACCCAATTAAGGGTCCCAAGCACCCATGTGTCCCTAATTAATTACGCAATCAATTTAATCGTTGAATTATTAATTATGCAATCAATTTAATCGTTGAATTATTAATTATGCAATCAATTTAATCGTTGAATTATTAATTATGTAATCAATTTAATCGTTGAATTATTAATTATGCAATCAATTTAATCGTTGAATTCTTAATTATGCAATCAATTTAATCGTTGAATTATTAATTATGCAATCAATTTAATCGTTGAATTATTAATTATGCAATCAATTTAATCGTTGAATTATTAATTATGCAATCAATTTAATCGTTGAATTATTAATTATGCAATCAATTTAATCGTTGAATTATTAGAAAGTTAATCCAAGTCCCCCCGCTCGCCCTCCTAGCATACTTAGAAGGCGCACGCGCCGTTCCCGCGCACTCGTCGATCGTTCGCGATACCGCGATTTTCCAAAATTCTGCGTGTAAGTATAAAAATTCCGAATTTAACCAAAGTATAATATTTAAAGCCAGAAACTAACCTAAACCCCCCTTCTTCCTCTTTTTCCATTCGTACGTATTTTTTATTTTTCAGGGTGTAAGTATTATAAAATTACCCTAAGATTTTTTTTTATTTTTTTATTTCTACACACTCGCTTCAACCATCACTACATGTGACGTTGCATGCAAACACTTTCAAAACCGTTGAAACAGGATCTTAATATTCTTATAATTTCTATTCCAGTCGATACATTATTACGGAACCACGCCCCACATGTACACACTAACATAAACACACTTATACCCACATCCTTGACTACTTTGTTCGTATACACATATGTAACCGACTTTCTCCGAAAGAACGACATTTTTCTGACGCAACATTTCCACTGCCACAACCGATTCAAATGTAGTAAAAGCGCACGCATCGTTCTCGCACACGTGTCGATCGTTCGCGATATCGTGATTTTTTTAAATTAACCAAAGTATAATATTTAAAGCATGAAACTAACCTGAGCTCCCCGTTCACCCACTTTGTACCATTCAAATGTATTTTTTTATTTTTTTATTTTTTTTCACGCCTAAGCATTATACAAATTAGTCTAAGTATATTTCTCATTTTCTACGGTTCCAAAAATTTTTCTTCATTCTCCGATCGTTAGAAAAGCACACTGACAGATCACACACTTATATCTATCATATATTATTTTTTCTCACTTACGATTATTTTTCCATCTGTAAGTATTTATGTATGTTTCCCCCAGTTCTAAAAATAAATCCTTCGATGTCTCGCCCCTCAGCGAATGCACACCGTCCGATCCCGCACACATTCCGCTGTCAATAGTTTCTCTGTCGTTTATAATATTTTTTTTTTTCCGTCCGTAAGTATTATAAAATTAGTCAAAATATATTTTTTCAATTTCTACGGTTCCAAAAAATTTTCCTTATTCTCCGATCGTTACAAAAGCGCACTGACTAGTGATGGGCAACTTCGAAATGTTTCATTCGAATTATTCGATTGTTCGATAACTTCAAATGCATTCGATTGTTCCACAGTTGCATTCGAAATGTTATTTCATTCGTATAATTCATTCGTATTCACAACAATCATTCGAAATGTTATTTCATTCGTATAATTCATTCGTATTCACAACAATCATTCGAAATGTTATTTCATTCGTATTCACACAACAATCATTCGAAATGTTATTTCATTCGTATAATTCATTCGTATTCACAACAATCATTCGAAATGTTATTTCATTCGTATTCACAATAATCATTCGAAATGTTATTTCATTCGTATAATTCATTCGTATTCACAACAATCATTCGAAATTTTATTTCATTCGTATAATTCATTCGTATTCACAACAATCATTCGAATTAAAATCATTCGAATCAAAATCATTCGAATCAAACTCATTCGAATTAAAATCATTCGAATCAAAATCATTCGAATTAAAATCATTCGAATCAAAATCATTTGATTGTTTTTTTTTTTTTTGACGATTGTTGATTATTTCGTTTGTAAAAACATTTCGAAATCGCACATCACTAGCACTGACAGATCACACGCTTATATCTACCATAGCGTTAGCCACCGCGAAAGCGAATCATTCGATCCCGTGCACACTCTGCTCTCAATAGTTTCCCTATCGTTCATAATAATTTTTCCAAGCCTAAGTATTATAGAATTAGTCTAAGTATATTTATTATTTTTTCTCACTTACGATTACTTTTCCATCCGTAAGTATTTATGTATGTTTTCCCCAGTTTTAAAAATAAATCTATCGATGTCTCGCCCCTCAACGAAAGCACACGCATCATTCTCGCGCACGTATCATTCGTTCGCGTTACCACTTTTTTTTTCAAAATTAGTTCAAGTATATTTTGTTATTTTTCTCATTACGATTATTTTTCAGTCCGTAAGTATTTCTGTATGTTTTCCGAGGTTTTAAAAATTAATCCGAACAGACATTCAGACTGTTGTGAAAGCATACTATCTATCAACCGCACAGATTCTACATTATACGTTACTCTATTACGAGTTCTTCAAAAAATTGATTCGAATGTGTTTTTCATTTTTTTTTTTTTTTCAATCCTAAAAATTCATTCTTTCTACCCCCGCCCCCTCACATCTAAAATTGCTTATCTTTCATAATCTTTATTTATTTTATCGATTCTAAAAATTAATCAATGGTTCACTCGAAAGCGTACCGCACATTCCCACACACTTATCTTCTATCACGAATTTCCGTATTGATCATGAACATTTTTTCAACGTTAGACACAATAGCATATCACATTGGTCTCGCATACACACCACATGCAGTTCTATATGTCTAATTTTTATTAACGATCTTTATTTTTTTTGTACTGGTATTACTTTTTCCTACACAGTCATGTCATCATATACACTTAACATTGTCAAAAATAATTTTAACCTTTCGAGAAAGAAAAATCTCCGACCAATAAAAAAATGTTTATCAACATCACAATTATTTTTAATATTAATCGTTCGCTACAAACATAATTTTTTCGATCGTTTCAAGACATTATTGTTTCGAACGTCAATACCTGTTTTCCAAGAATCGATAACCTCTGCAGGTATATATCTCGTCATCGCAACAACCTTTACCTGCATGACTCGCATACCTTCAAGACCACTTGTACATTGCTCGCACGCTATTTCCCATTATTCGGTACAAGAATATTTTTCACACTCCCTCACATATGAGTATACACTCAAAGTCCTCGATTACTTTGTTTGTATACAAATATATTCAGCTTTCTCCGACGTAACAACATTTTTCTGACGTAACATTTCCACTGCCACAACCGATTCAAAGGTAGCTAATGAGATAGACTATCGAACGGAATCATTCAAGCAGTCAGTATTAGTTTTATGATAAACATGTATATTTTGTCGAATCTGTGTTCACGCATTATTAAAAAATTTACGTCAACATTAAAGAAAATAATTTCCTATGTTTTTTCTCTTTTTTTCTCTATCATTTATTTTTGTCTTTTATCTTTCCTTTTTCTCTTTCTTTTTCTCTGTCTTTTTTTTAGTGAAAAGTTTGAAATACATATTATTCAATCATGAACGCTAATATAGTTAACATAAGCAGCAACTCAAAATCAATTAAAGACGCCGAATTTATTCAGAATTTATTTGCGAGTGATAGCGACTCGCATACGTCTTCGTCACTTCAATTACCACAATCAGATGGTGGTTATTCTTCAACAGAATCAACATCTTCTACACATAAAATCGTTGGTCCAGTATTATTGTCAGATCAGATGGATATAGCGGAATATTTTGTAGATTTCAGCTTCCATAAGGATTCTGATTATGGTTTTCTAGTAACCGAACTAGCGATGATTGAGATGTCTGGCGGGGGGTATTTACATACGCTATACAAGCCAAGCAGAGCATGGTCTGCATCAAAAATGCCTCATTTACAATGCTCTTCCGTGAGTCATTACTTGAAAAACCCCTCATTATTTCCCTGTCGGGAAGAAATATTCATGGCACGCGATATATTCACAATACTGTCTGAAAAACCGAAGGTTCGCGTATATATTTTAACCACTTATGCAAAACTTATATTATGGGAACTTAACGAAAAGTCTGAATTGTTGCGTGACTTGGACTACGAACTCGTTAATATGGAGAAAGTCTTTCGAGTACCTAATATCGATGATTTATATCAAGAATACTCTGGTATAAGCAATTTGCTAACTTGTAAACACCATTATGGGAATGATATTTTTCATTGTGCGGTGAAAAATGTTATGGTGATGAGGACATGGCACGATCACGTTATCCGTCCGCTGAAGCTTATGAACAATCTCAATATAAATGATTTAAGCCAGTTATTCATTACAGCCACCAAAGAAATGATAATTACATTATTTCCAAGTTGCATCGGGGACATTTATATATTTTTACCGGACAGATTAAAACAGGATGATACGATAAAATCATTTCTACCATGCTACGATCACGAACATGATAAAGAATATTATATCGACGGTGATACATTACGCAGGAGTACTCGAAATTGTGTCAAAGTAAAAGATTGCGATGACTGTCAACATTCAATTCATACGGATTAAAAATTCAATAAAAGGCGCGGAATTTGAAAGATGGAGTTGTCTAGATCCTACGAAAGTTGAATATGAACATAACAATTACCTTTCAATGTACCAAAGTCAGCTTT
Source organism: Icerya purchasi (assembly GCA_039619475.1). Taxonomy (NCBI): domain Eukaryota; kingdom Metazoa; phylum Arthropoda; class Insecta; order Hemiptera; family Monophlebidae; genus Icerya; species Icerya purchasi. Next base: position 317,582,542 of record CM077116.1, on the reverse strand, counting down.
CGCGCAGTATGTATAATATGTGAAATAAAACCATATTTTTTTCTTTTACTCGCATTTTTATTTTTATTATTTCAAAATCTTTTACATTGTTTCACATAAATTATAATGTATGTATGTATATATGTATGGAATTTTAATATGTAATAATATACATTTCCTACATTTTATTTTATTTCATGGTCATATAATTACTTTAAAATTATTTAGATACACCGCAGATATTATAGTACCGAACACATCATTTATTATTTCATTCTATTTCAATTAATATGTTGTATGGATGAAATCACATCAATTTATGTAACTGTTTATTTAAATTTAAATAATCTTTTTCTTTTTTTTTTTTTTTTTTTTATCTCTCAGCATATGCATGCGTGTATATGCTTACATATACAAATATGAAAAAAATTATTTTTTTATTTTTTCATCGATATGAATGGTAAATCTACGACTTTATTTGAAAAACGGTCAAAACTTAATACATAGATTTCAAACTTTGATGGAAATTTCCGTAAAACGTTCAATTTACACTTATTATCTTTAAAAAAAAAATTTTCATTATTATTATTCATATCATTTAAATAGACTGATACGACAGAGAGAGAAAATAAAAAGCTAAATTTTTACATGTGAGGGAGGGAGCTGATGAAAACGTACGGGTCTTATTATTTGGAATACAGATTACGAAGGAAATTTTTATTCTATGTTTCATTTTAAGATTTTTCATTTTTTACATTTAAAATTTTTCAATACGAAAATATTTCGAAATCTACAGGAACGTCTACGAATAGTCTTCGTCATTATAGAAGCACTTGCAGATCATGTATCGACACTGCATGCGCGTAAGGGTGAGTAAATATGTGTGAATATGTGTGAACATGTGTGTGTATGTATGCTTGAAATGTGCGAAATGGCTAATAAGAAACAACCGTTGAATCGCAACGACAGGTAGAGATCCGCTTATAGACTAAGAGAGTGAGAGTGAGATAAATTATGTACCTTTATTATTGCAGAACTGCACTGCAGTGGCAGACATGAAATATCCGTTAGCATCCTTTTCGAGGCAGTTTTATAAAAAAGACCGAAAATTAGCTTTAAAACTGGATGAATGAGATAGTTGATAATAAACATACCATTAAGACCGGTATACATGTATGTGGGCATGTGTGTGAGCGCACGGTTAAATGAATGACAAAAGATTATTAACTGCATAGGCATTGTTAAATACAACTATACTGATTTATCCGTAAAACTAACAAATTTTACCGTTGTTTTCTTTCCTTTTTTTCTTTCGCGTTTTACAAAAAATTCATGTTAGTTCTAAAAATATTGCTAAATTCAAATTAAATCGATCATGTTATTTTATTTTTTATTTTTGTTTCTTTAAACAATGTGTTACGATCGTATTTATCTTACTCAATCTTTTACCTAATATTCTAACGGTTTTAGACAACAGCAGAAATATGCAAGTTACCTTGGATGTATTATATTTTATTCGTGTATATGTGTATACACGCTTTCTATACAATCACATGCAAACATCGGATGCCGGAAATGTATGATAATATAATTTTTAAATCAATGATTAACGTATTATTATTATTTTTTTTTTTTTCACCCTGTGATATACAAAATAACATCATACTTGCTTTTACAACAATATTTAAATTCTACAAAAATAAATTGTCCCCAGGGTGGGGAGTAAAAATATCATGAAGAATCACTGTTTTTTGCTTTTTTTCTTTCTTTGCTTCACAATCTTTTTTCTTTATATTATTCTTTATTTCAGAGATTTTTTTAAATAGTTTTCTTTACACTCCAATATGGAATCTGTTAATTTATTGTACATGTCATATAATATGATAAATGCTAAAATTCGGAAAGTTTTTTTAAAGAAGTAATTGACAGAAGAGTATACTTTTGAAAACAAGAGAGTGAAGAGGCTATACATAAAAAGCAATATGATGCATTAAACATAACGAAAAAAACAAAAAAAAAAAACAGAAGAAACGTAAACACAAAGACTATTATGTTTTTTCATTAATCTATTCAATTACAACTTTTTTTTCATTCATCTATATTCTAAGTTCCATCATAAGTTTTAATTTTTTTATATGATGCCTACTAATTTCTATGTTTACTTAATTTATTTACTTTTCCACGAATGTTTTTAGAATTAAATTTTGAAAAAATTAAACATATTTTCGCACCTGCGTCAACTATCACATTAAATACATGTAGAAATTTTCATTTCAAACGCCGCCGGAAAATAACATGGGTTTTTTTGATATTTTTTTAAAAATTTATTCATACTCTCTCTAATTATAGCTATTTTTACTCATTTTTATATTCTACATACAATGCTTGAGGTATTAGATGATGCAAATTCTAAATACACCATATTGCTATCACTCTGTTTATTATTTTTTTATTTGTTACTCGTTTTTTTTTATTATTTTCTTATGTATATGTATTAGAATTAGTGATGTGCGATTTCGAAATGTTTTTACAATCGAAACAACCGATAATCGTCAAAAAAAAAACAAAAAACAATTGAATGATTTTTGTGAATACGAATGAATTATTCGAATAAAAACCGAAACTATCCGAACACAAACGAATGAAGTATTCGTTAAACATTGACTAGATTCTTCCGAGAGAAATAGCATTTCGAATGATTGTTGTGAATACGAATAAATTATTCGAATGAAATAACATTTCGAATGCAACCACGGAACAATCGAATGCATTCAAAGTCATCGAACAATCAAATAATTCGAATGAATCATTTCGAAGTTGCCCATCACTAATTAGAACCCATATGATTTTACAATAAAAAAAAGTGTTTATACTCATTATTGAAGTTGAATATAGATAATATTTACATTTAAAGGAAAAAGAAAAAGTTATTTTTATTATTCCATTCGCACGCGAAAAAAATTATGAAATGTAAAATATATATATAATTCATGTAATATATTTACAAACGATTAACAAGAATAAAAGAAAATTAATTTAAAAAATAAATAAATATCACAAAAAATTTAAAGATGGAAAAATTACAAGATTATGATTCGTACAATGCTCACAAATTGGCTCCTTTGATCGGGTTATGTTGGAATTCGAACAAACTTGCATGGTTGCATTGCGGACAATCTTTGATTAAGGTGGGATGTACTGCACTGAGTGGAAAGGAATCTGGAATATCATAGCTATGATGTTTAAAACACGGTAAGAAGCGTTTGATACGTCGATCATTCTTCAGTGCTACAGGTAATTTATTGTAAAAATCGCAAATTTTTTGAGGGCATACATTAATTAATATCTCTGCAGTAATATTTTGCATCAAGTCGCACGTAGAATATTTTACTAATGATAATATAGGTCTAACATTTACATTGTACCATTTCATCATCACATATACATTCTGCAATGAACACCTATGTATGTTTTTATCCGTGTGTGCATCACATTTTACAACTCTTGATATTCCTTTATACATATTATTTAATTTCCTTAAATTGGGTATACCGAATTCTTTTTCTAAATTAATAATCTTGAATCTTGAAAGTGATGTTTCAAATAGTTTTATCCATATAGTGGTAATTTTTTCATTTCCTTTAATGTAAATATTCAATGGTTCAAAATCTTCCAACACATTTTCTATATCACCAGCAATAGATTCGTAATTGTAATCTCCTGCATTCCACGGAATTGAATGACAGTTTTGAATTATCCTCATGTTTTCTTGTTTTTTATTATTGGATAATACATCCCATTCGAATGGAGGCTTGTAAATTCTATGAAATTGAATTTCACCATCGATACTTATTATTGAAAGTTCCTTAATGATGTACGTATCATTATCATATTTAAAACATTGAATATCGATAATTACCTCACGTGCTACTATCATTGTTACAGTTGTTATTAAAGAGAAAAGAAAAAAAAACTAAAACTTTTAATAGTAACTAAAATTTAAACGTGTGAAGAACACTAATTCGTGAAACTAATAACAAGCGAGCGAATACAGTTATTCAGAGAGTTGACATAATGTCTACCTTTGAATTAGATGCATTCGATGAAATGTTGCATCAGAAAAATGCCCCTCAAACGGAGAAAGTTGATTGCATACATTGATGAATGAAGTTGTTAAGAACTTGTACATACATATACATTTTGTTTGTGGTAGTGTATGCATGTACACATGAGATCTTACATATAAGTAAGGGTCAAGATCCGGTTTTAACAGCTGTATCAGACGATCTTAACGTGCAGCTATGTACATGCAGGGATAGACTTTAATATAATCATTATCGATGGTAAACGAGAACATTAATTCATTTTTAAATTTTAATATATCGTCTTCCATCACTAATAAGATAACATAAAAAACTACTAACTTAACTGAATATATCCTTCTTCAACCAACTTTTCCTCAATCATTCGAATTTCATCATCTACACCAACATTTCACACTTTTTTAGATGTATGCGATAACAATAATCACTCAACCAATTCATTAGGATCGTCTGAATAATCGATCGGTGTATCTTCATGACATACTCCGCCATCAGCACAATGCTTAGTCTTTGCTCCATCATAGTAAATTTTTACACTTGATCCATTAGACTGAAACATCGGACGTACTATTTTTCTATATTTAGGAAATGTAGTACCCTTTAATACACCAGTAGCATGTAAATGAGCTCTAGTACACTCAAGTATTTATTTATACAGATCTAAATCATTATTTTGTATATTTATTCTCATCTATATGCGATACCATTAGTAAATGAAAGAGTCCGGGTGTGTAAGGAAATTTTATTTGCTTACTTCCTTTTCCTAAATAAATTTCACCATATTTGCAGTCCCAAGAAATCAATGTCGATCCTATCAGATACTCATCAATGTTTGTATCATAGTGTATTCCATATACTTGATCATTCGGAACAAGTTCATCAAAATCTGTATGAAATGAATCTACTTCACTTATGTTAAACGACTTAGCTTTGAGTTTGTTTTTTAATATTTTCATCTTTAATTTCAGACTCAGCGTCACTTCTCTGTTTACTATTAGACAATCATGCGATAGTGATTCATTATTTAGAGGCTGTAGGATACACTCGAAATAATCAAATATAACAAATGATACAAATTCTTGCTGTTTATGTTGTTGAAATCTCGATATTTTATTCTCCTTTGTTGGCATAACAACTGTAGCAGGAGTATTGGGTTAGTTTTACTTTCAGTCCAGAAATTTGTCAGGCCAATGTTACGTTTAGAGAAAATCTGCTCTATCTATTTATATTGAATTTTAATAACTTATATATAACATGAAGTATATTTTAAGTATTTAAAATAATATGAAATTCACAGTGATTGATATATATGGTGAAATGTATGTATAAAGGAAGATTTACTCACAAGTTTTGATGAAATTCTAGTTATTTAAAATGTTGTTATCAAAGAGTAAATCATTGGTTAATACTGATAACAACAATAATGGAATGAATAAGGAAGCAAGACTGAAAAAATGAACTAGACAGGATATGTAGCGATATAATGTAAAAATATAACCTATTGAAGTCCGAGTGGAAACCAATTACAAGTACTTCAGCCGCCATATTGGAACCTATTATGAAACCATTATTGGAAATTCATGAAGCATTACAAAAATCTGAAAGATTAAAATGGATTCTTATGGAATAAATGATACATCAATGGTAAAAACGTCAAAAACGGTCTAATAGTAAACAGAGAAGTGACGCTGAGTCTGAAATTAAAGATGAAAATATTAAAAAACAAACTCAAAGCTAAGTCGTTTAACATAAGTGAAGTAGATTCATTTCATACAGATTTTGATGAACTTGTTCCGAATGATCAAGTATATGGAATACACTATGATACAAACATTGATGAGTATCTGATAGGATCGACATTGATTTCTTGGGACTGCAAATATGGTGAAATTTATTTAGGAAAAGGAAGTAAGCAAATAAAATTTCCTTACACACCCGGACTCTTTCATTTACTAATGGTATCGCATATAGATGAGAATAAATATACAAAATAATGATTTAGATCTGTATAAATAAATACTTGAGTGTACTAGAGCTCATTTACATGCTACTGGTGTATTAAAGGGTACTACATTTCCTAAATATAGAAAAATAGTACGTCCGATGTTTCAGTCTAATGGATCAAGTGTAAAAATTTACTATGATGGAGCAAAGACTAAGCATTGTGCTGATGGCGGAGTATGTCATGAAGATACACCGATCGATTATTCAGACGATCCTAATGAATTGGTTGAGTGATTATTGTTATCGCATACATCTAAAAAAGTGTGAAATGTTGGTGTAGATGATGAAATTCGAATGATTGAGGAAAAGTTGGTTGAAGAAGGATATATTCAGTTAAGTTAGTAGTTTTTTATGTTATCTTATTAGTGATGGAAGACGATATATTAAAATTTAAAAATGAATTAATGTTCTCGTTTACCATCGATAATGATTATATTAAAGTCTATCCCTGCATGTACATAGCTGCACGTTAAGATCGTCTGATACAGCTGTTAAAACCGGATCTTGACCCTTACTTATATGTAAGATCTCATGTGTACATGCATACACTACCACAAACAAAATGTATATGTATGTACAAGTTCTTAACAACTTCATTCATCAATGTATGCAATCAACTTTCTCCGTTTGAGGGGCATTTTTCTGATGCAACATTTCATCGAATGCATCTAATTCAAAGGTAGACATTATGTCAACTCTCTGAATAACTGTATTCGCTCGCTTGTTATTAGTTTCACGAATTAGTGTTCTTCACACGTTTAAATTTTAGTTACTATTAAAAGTTTTAGTTTTTTTTTCTTTTCTCTTTAATAACAACTGTAACAATGATAGTAGCACGTGAGGTAATTATCGATATTCAATGTTTTAAATATGATAATGATACGTACATCATTAAGGAACTTTCAATAATAAGTATCGATGGTGAAATTCAATTTCATAGAATTTACAAGCCTCCATTCGAATGGGATGTATTATCCAATAATAAAAAACAAGAAAACATGAGGATAATTCAAAACTGTCATTCAATTCCGTGGAATGCAGGAGATTACAATTACGAATCTATTGCTGGTGATATAGAAAATGTGTTGGAAGATTTTGAACCATTGAATATTTACATTAAAGGAAATGAAAAAATTACCACTATATGGATAAAACTATTTGAAACATCACTTTCAAGATTCAAGATTATTAATTTAGAAAAAGAATTCGGTATACCCAATTTAAGGAAATTAAATAATATGTATAAAGGAATATCAAGAGTTGTAAAATGTGATGCACACACGGATAAAAACATACATAGGTGTTCATTGCAGAATGTATATGTGATGATGAAATGGTACAATGTAAATGTTAGACCTATATTATCATTAGTAAAATATTCTACGTGCGACTTGATGCAAAATATTACTGCAGAGATATTAATTAATGTATGCCCTCAAAAAATTTGCGATTTTTACAATAAATTACCTGTAGCACTGAAGAATGATCGACGTATCAAACGCTTCTTACCGTGTTTTAAACATCATAGCTATGATATTCCAGATTCCTTTCCACTCAGTGCAGTACATCCCACCTTAATCAAAGATTGTCCGCAATGCAACCATGCAAGTTTGTTCGAATTCCAACATAACCCGATCAAAGGAGCCAATTTGTGAGCATTGTACGAATCATAATCTTGTAATTTTTCCATCTTTAAATTTTTTGTGATATTTATTTATTTTTTAAATTAATTTTCTTTTATTCTTGTTAATCGTTTGTAAATATATTACATGAATTATATATATATTTTACATTTCATAATTTTTTTCGCGTGCGAATGGAATAATAAAAATAACTTTTTCTTTTTCCTTTAAATGTAAATATTATCTATATTCAACTTCAATAATGAGTATAAACACTTTTTTTTATTGTAAAATCATATGGGTTCTAATTAGTGATGGGCAACTTCGAAATGATTCATTCGAATTATTTGATTGTTCGATGACTTTGAATGCATTCGATTGTTCCGTGGTTGCATTCGAAATGTTATTTCATTCGAATAATTTATTCGTATTCACAACAATCATTCGAAATGCTATTTCTCTCGGAAGAATCTAGTCAATGTTTAACGAATACTTCATTCGTTTGTGTTCGGATAGTTTCGGTTTTTATTCGAATAATTCATTCGTATTCACAAAAATCATTCAATTGTTTTTTGTTTTTTTTTTGACGATTATCGGTTGTTTCGATTGTAAAAACATTTCGAAATCGCACATCACTAATTCTAATACATATACATAAGAAAATAATAAAAAAAAACGAGTAACAAATAAAAAAATAATAAACAGAGTGATAGCAATATGGTGTATTTAGAATTTGCATCATCTAATACCTCAAGCATTGTATGTAGAATATAAAAATGAGTAAAAATAGCTATAATTAGAGAGAGTATGAATAAATTTTTAAAAAAATATCAAAAAAACCCATGTTATTTTCCGGCGGCGTTTGAAATGAAAATTTCTACATGTATTTAATGTGATAGTTGACGCAGGTGCGAAAATATGTTTAATTTTTTCAAAATTTAATTCTAAAAACATTCGTGGAAAAGTAAATAAATTAAGTAAACATAGAAATTAGTAGGCATCATATAAAAAAATTAAAACTTATGATGGAACTTAGAATATAGATGAATGAAAAAAAAGTTGTAATTGAATAGATTAATGAAAAAACATAATAGTCTTTGTGTTTACGTTTCTTCTGTTTTTTTTTTTTGTTTTTTTCGTTATGTTTAATGCATCATATTGCTTTTTATGTATAGCCTCTTCACTCTCTTGTTTTCAAAAGTATACTCTTCTGTCAATTACTTCTTTAAAAAAACTTTCCGAATTTTAGCATTTATCATATTATATGACATGTACAATAAATTAACAGATTCCATATTGGAGTGTAAAGAAAACTATTTAAAAAAATCTCTGAAATAAAGAATAATATAAAGAAAAAAGATTGTGAAGCAAAGAAAGAAAAAAAGCAAAAAACAGTGATTCTTCATGATATTTTTACTCCCCACCCTGGGGACAATTTATTTTTGTAGAATTTAAATATTGTTGTAAAAGCAAGTATGATGTTATTTTGTATATCACAGGGTGAAAAAAAAAAAAATAATAATAATACGTTAATCATTGATTTAAAAATTATATTATCATACATTTCCGGCATCCGATGTTTGCATGTGATTGTATAGAAAGCGTGTATACACATATACACGAATAAAATATAATACATCCAAGGTAACTTGCATATTTCTGCTGTTGTCTAAAACCGTTAGAATATTAGGTAAAAGATTGAGTAAGATAAATACGATCGTAACACATTGTTTAAAGAAACAAAAATAAAAAATAAAATAACATGATCGATTTAATTTGAATTTAGCAATATTTTTAGAACTAACATGAATTTTTTGTAAAACGCGAAAGAAAAAAAGGAAAGAAAACAACGGTAAAATTTGTTAGTTTTACGGATAAATCAGTATAGTTGTATTTAACAATGCCTATGCAGTTAATAATCTTTTGTCATTCATTTAACCGTGCGCTCACACACATGCCCACATACATGTATACCGGTCTTAATGGTATGTTTATTATCAACTATCTCATTCATCCAGTTTTAAAGCTAATTTTCGGTCTTTTTTATAAAACTGCCTCGAAAAGGATGCTAACGGATATTTCATGTCTGCCACTGCAGTGCAGTTCTGCAATAATAAAGGTACATAATTTATCTCACTCTCACTCTCTTAGTCTATAAGCGGATCTCTACCTGTCGTTGCGATTCAACGGTTGTTTCTTATTAGCCATTTCGCACATTTCAAGCATACATACACACACATGTTCACACATATTCACACATATTTACTCACCCTTACGCGCATGCAGTGTCGATACATGATCTGCAAGTGCTTCTATAATGACGAAGACTATTCGTAGACGTTCCTGTAGATTTCGAAATATTTTCGTATTGAAAAATTTTAAATGTAAAAAATGAAAAATCTTAAAATGAAACATAGAATAAAAATTTCCTTCGTAATCTGTATTCCAAATAATAAGACCCGTACGTTTTCATCAGCTCCCTCCCTCACATGTAAAAATTTAGCTTTTTATTTTCTCTCTCTGTCGTATCAGTCTATTTAAATGATATGAATAATAATAATGAAAATTTTTTTTTTAAAGATAATAAGTGTAAATTGAACGTTTTACGGAAATTTCCATCAAAGTTTGAAATCTATGTATTAAGTTTTGACCGTTTTTCAAATAAAGTCGTAGATTTACCATTCATATCGATGAAAAAATAAAAAAATAATTTTTTTCATATTTGTATATGTAAGCATATACACGCATGCATATGCTGAGAGATAAAAAAAAAAAAAAAAAAAAGAAAAAGATTATTTAAATTTAAATAAACAGTTACATAAATTGATGTGATTTCATCCATACAACATATTAATTGAAATAGAATGAAATAATAAATGATGTGTTCGGTACTATAATATCTGCGGTGTATCTAAATAATTTTAAAGTAATTATATGACCATGAAATAAAATAAAATGTAGGAAATGTATATTATTACATATTAAAATTCCATACATATATACATACATACATTATAATTTATGTGAAACAATGTAAAAGATTTTGAAATAATAAAAATAAAAATGCGAGTAAAAGAAAAAAATATGGTTTTATTTCACATATTATACATACTGCGCGAAAGCTGACTTTGGTACATTGAAAGGTAATTGTTATGTTCATATTCAACTTTCGTAGGATCTAGACAACTCCATCTTTCAAATTCCGCGCCTTTTATTGAATTTTTAATCCGTATGAATTGAATGTTGACAGTCATCGCAATCTTTTACTTTGACACAATTTCGAGTACTCCTGCGTAATGTATCACCGTCGATATAATATTCTTTATCATGTTCGTGATCGTAGCATGGTAGAAATGATTTTATCGTATCATCCTGTTTTAATCTGTCCGGTAAAAATATATAAATGTCCCCGATGCAACTTGGAAATAATGTAATTATCATTTCTTTGGTGGCTGTAATGAATAACTGGCTTAAATCATTTATATTGAGATTGTTCATAAGCTTCAGCGGACGGATAACGTGATCGTGCCATGTCCTCATCACCATAACATTTTTCACCGCACAATGAAAAATATCATTCCCATAATGGTGTTTACAAGTTAGCAAATTGCTTATACCAGAGTATTCTTGATATAAATCATCGATATTAGGTACTCGAAAGACTTTCTCCATATTAACGAGTTCGTAGTCCAAGTCACGCAACAATTCAGACTTTTCGTTAAGTTCCCATAATATAAGTTTTGCATAAGTGGTTAAAATATATACGCGAACCTTCGGTTTTTCAGACAGTATTGTGAATATATCGCGTGCCATGAATATTTCTTCCCGACAGGGAAATAATGAGGGGTTTTTCAAGTAATGACTCACGGAAGAGCATTGTAAATGAGGCATTTTTGATGCAGACCATGCTCTGCTTGGCTTGTATAGCGTATGTAAATACCCCCCGCCAGACATCTCAATCATCGCTAGTTCGGTTACTAGAAAACCATAATCAGAATCCTTATGGAAGCTGAAATCTACAAAATATTCCGCTATATCCATCTGATCTGACAATAATACTGGACCAACGATTTTATGTGTAGAAGATGTTGATTCTGTTGAAGAATAACCACCATCTGATTGTGGTAATTGAAGTGACGAAGACGTATGCGAGTCGCTATCACTCGCAAATAAATTCTGAATAAATTCGGCGTCTTTAATTGATTTTGAGTTGCTGCTTATGTTAACTATATTAGCGTTCATGATTGAATAATATGTATTTCAAACTTTTCACTAAAAAAAAGACAGAGAAAAAGAAAGAGAAAAAGGAAAGATAAAAGACAAAAATAAATGATAGAGAAAAAAAGAGAAAAAACATAGGAAATTATTTTCTTTAATGTTGACGTAAATTTTTTAATAATGCGTGAACACAGATTCGACAAAATATACATGTTTATCATAAAACTAATACTGACTGCTTGAATGATTCCGTTCGATAGTCTATCTCATTAGCTACCTTTGAATCGGTTGTGGCAGTGGAAATGTTACGTCAGAAAAATGTTGTTACGTCGGAGAAAGCTGAATATATTTGTATACAAACAAAGTAATCGAGGACTTTGAGTGTATACTCATATGTGAGGGAGTGTGAAAAATATTCTTGTACCGAATAATGGGAAATAGCGTGCGAGCAATGTACAAGTGGTCTTGAAGGTATGCGAGTCATGCAGGTAAAGGTTGTTGCGATGACGAGATATATACCTGCAGAGGTTATCGATTCTTGGAAAACAGGTATTGACGTTCGAAACAATAATGTCTTGAAACGATCGAAAAAATTATGTTTGTAGCGAACGATTAATATTAAAAATAATTGTGATGTTGATAAACATTTTTTTATTGGTCGGAGATTTTTCTTTCTCGAAAGGTTAAAATTATTTTTGACAATGTTAAGTGTATATGATGACATGACTGTGTAGGAAAAAGTAATACCAGTACAAAAAAAATAAAGATCGTTAATAAAAATTAGACATATAGAACTGCATGTGGTGTGTATGCGAGACCAATGTGATATGCTATTGTGTCTAACGTTGAAAAAATGTTCATGATCAATACGGAAATTCGTGATAGAAGATAAGTGTGTGGGAATGTGCGGTACGCTTTCGAGTGAACCATTGATTAATTTTTAGAATCGATAAAATAAATAAAGATTATGAAAGATAAGCAATTTTAGATGTGAGGGGGCGGGGGTAGAAAGAATGAATTTTTAGGATTGAAAAAAAAAAAAAAATGAAAAACACATTCGAATCAATTTTTTGAAGAACTCGTAATAGAGTAACGTATAATGTAGAATCTGTGCGGTTGATAGATAGTATGCTTTCACAACAGTCTGAATGTCTGTTCGGATTAATTTTTAAAACCTCGGAAAACATACAGAAATACTTACGGACTGAAAAATAATCGTAATGAGAAAAATAACAAAATATACTTGAACTAATTTTGAAAAAAAAAGTGGTAACGCGAACGAATGATACGTGCGCGAGAATGATGCGTGTGCTTTCGTTGAGGGGCGAGACATCGATAGATTTATTTTTAAAACTGGGGAAAACATACATAAATACTTACGGATGGAAAAGTAATCGTAAGTGAGAAAAAATAATAAATATACTTAGACTAATTCTATAATACTTAGGCTTGGAAAAATTATTATGAACGATAGGGAAACTATTGAGAGCAGAGTGTGCACGGGATCGAATGATTCGCTTTCGCGGTGGCTAACGCTATGGTAGATATAAGCGTGTGATCTGTCAGTGCTAGTGATGTGCGATTTCGAAATGTTTTTACAAACGAAATAATCAACAATCGTCAAAAAAAAAAAAAACAATCAAATGATTTTGATTCGAATGATTTTAATTCGAATGATTTTGATTCGAATGATTTTAATTCGAATGAGTTTGATTCGAATGATTTTGATTCGAATGATTTTAATTCGAATGATTGTTGTGAATACGAATGAATTATACGAATGAAATAAAATTTCGAATGATTGTTGTGAATACGAATGAATTATACGAATGAAATAACATTTCGAATGATTATTGTGAATACGAATGAAATAACATTTCGAATGATTGTTGTGAATACGAATGAATTATACGAATGAAATAACATTTCGAATGATTGTTGTGTGAATACGAATGAAATAACATTTCGAATGATTGTTGTGAATACGAATGAATTATACGAATGAAATAACATTTCGAATGATTGTTGTGAATACGAATGAATTATACGAATGAAATAACATTTCGAATGCAACTGTGGAACAATCGAATGCATTTGAAGTTATCGAACAATCGAATAATTCGAATGAAACATTTCGAAGTTGCCCATCACTAGTCAGTGCGCTTTTGTAACGATCGGAGAATAAGGAAAATTTTTTGGAACCGTAGAAATTGAAAAAATATATTTTGACTAATTTTATAATACTTACGGACGGAAAAAAAAAAATATTATAAACGACAGAGAAACTATTGACAGCGGAATGTGTGCGGGATCGGACGGTGTGCATTCGCTGAGGGGCGAGACATCGAAGGATTTATTTTTAGAACTGGGGGAAACATACATAAATACTTACAGATGGAAAAATAATCGTAAGTGAGAAAAAATAATATATGATAGATATAAGTGTGTGATCTGTCAGTGTGCTTTTCTAACGATCGGAGAATGAAGAAAAATTTTTGGAACCGTAGAAAATGAGAAATATACTTAGACTAATTTGTATAATGCTTAGGCGTGAAAAAAAATAAAAAAATAAAAAAATACATTTGAATGGTACAAAGTGGGTGAACGGGGAGCTCAGGTTAGTTTCATGCTTTAAATATTATACTTTGGTTAATTTAAAAAAATCACGATATCGCGAACGATCGACACGTGTGCGAGAACGATGCGTGCGCTTTTACTACATTTGAATCGGTTGTGGCAGTGGAAATGTTGCGTCAGAAAAATGTCGTTCTTTCGGAGAAAGTCGGTTACATATGTGTATACGAACAAAGTAGTCAAGGATGTGGGTATAAGTGTGTTTATGTTAGTGTGTACATGTGGGGCGTGGTTCCGTAATAATGTATCGACTGGAATAGAAATTATAAGAATATTAAGATCCTGTTTCAACGGTTTTGAAAGTGTTTGCATGCAACGTCACATGTAGTGATGGTTGAAGCGAGTGTGTAGAAATAAAAAAATAAAAAAAAATCTTAGGGTAATTTTATAATACTTACACCCTGAAAAATAAAAAATACGTACGAATGGAAAAAGAGGAAGAAGGGGGGTTTAGGTTAGTTTCTGGCTTTAAATATTATACTTTGGTTAAATTCGGAATTTTTATACTTACACGCAGAATTTTGGAAAATCGCGGTATCGCGAACGATCGACGAGTGCGCGGGAACGGCGCGTGCGCCTTCTAAGTATGCTAGGAGGGCGAGCGGGGGGACTTGGATTAACTTTCTAATAATTCAACGATTAAATTGATTGCATAATTAATAATTCAACGATTAAATTGATTGCATAATTAATAATTCAACGATTAAATTGATTGCATAATTAATAATTCAACGATTAAATTGATTGCATAATTAATAATTCAACGATTAAATTGATTGCATAATTAAGAATTCAACGATTAAATTGATTGCATAATTAATAATTCAACGATTAAATTGATTGCATAATTAATAATTCAACGATTAAATTGATTGCATAATTAATAATTCAACGATTAAATTGATTGCATAATTAAGAATTCAACGATTAAATTGATTGCATAATTAATAATTCAACGATTAAATTGATTACATAATTAATAATTCAACGATTAAATTGATTGCATAATTAATAATTCAACGATTAAATTGATTGCATAATTAATAATTCAACGATTAAATTGATTGCGTAATTAATTAGGGACACATGGGTGCTTGGGACCCTTAATTGGGTTAATTTTCTGCAATAATCGGGGTATTCGGGTTAGTTTTTGACCTCTGATACTATTAATTAGGTTAATTTTACGAATTAATCAAGACAATAAGGTGAAATTTCGCCTCTGAGAATGACTCTTGGGTGCTATGGGTGCTATGGGTGCTGGCGGCATCCTTTGTGCGCCAGAACATATATATATATGCTACTTTTTACTCATCTCTTTTATCAAACGGTATTCCTAATCCATTCGATGTCATTCTCACACACTTCCTTTTCCTTCTAAGCTCTTGATTATTTTTTGTCGGCTATCTCTGATCGTGTAAAGATACCTTCCCCTCTTTTCTTCCGATGTTGAAAAACCCATTAAAAAAAAAAAAAAAATTGTTAACCGCGCGTGCGATTAGAAGATATATTATTATATGTAAATTTGTTCACAGTTAAACTGTTTATTCACAATAATAAAAATAAATTTATCTTTCACCGTTATTTTTTAAATAAGTGTAAAATACATATTTTTTATATTAGGAATTCACGTGCTCTTATAAATCAGCCGCCACTGATTATCTCTGAAATTCCTCCGAGAATTTCGAAACAGTGTATAACAAATAATTCGATTTTGCCGTTGAGACACAGACACACACACACACGCGCGCGTGTACAATTTTTTTTAAAAAGGTGTATTAAAAATAATGGTATTTTAAGAAAAGATTTTTTATACTTTTTTATTTTAAATAGTTTTAAGTTTTTAAATATTTTAATTTGTTAAAACATATATTTTCAGTGTTTTGCTAAATTTTAAAAGATAGAACAAAAACATAAAATAAAATGACAAGGCGCAACAAAAATACTCGGAAAAAAAACTTTGAATATAGAAGATAGAAATAGATAATTAATTAGTGATAAGTAAAAAGATAGATTAAGACTAGTAAATATTACACGATTATGTATATGTATAAATTTAAGATGGTAAAGTGTTCAATAGGATAATAATTCGTCGACAAGCGTTTTAGCTTGACGAAAGTTTTGTATGTAAAAAATAACAAATACATATTTTTCAAAAAAAAAAAAAAAAAAGTAAAATAAGTAAGACAACAATAGTAGTTTGAAATTTAAACTATTCTAGAACATCATTGAACTATAAAATTGTAAGAACTGAAACATTGCATTCCATATAATATTACGAAAACCTGAAATCGAAGTTAGTATAAAATAAAACAAAAAAAAAACCAAATTTAATATTTAACGCTTTAAATATAACGGATTTACTTCAAGGAGAAATTTTCTTAGCCTTCGTCAATCAGGAAGTAACAAAAAACATGGGTAAAAGATATCCTCATACTGATGTGCAAAAACTTTTTATTTATTTTTTAGTGTACTTAAGGTATGGAAAACACTTTATTCTAAATTTCTGCAATATCAATTTGCCGTCTTACTAAACATTACGCCCGGGGATAAACGTCTCTGCTTGCCCTAGATACACGATCGAGTAAGATCCAGACCCTTGATGAAGTGTCGAATTTGATGAACAAGCAGGTATGAATATTAAAACAAACTAATACTAGTAGCGCTAATATTATTATTTTAATTCAAAACCGAAATTGTAATTAAAAAAAATAAAAAAAAAAAAAAAAGCCAATTAGTTTCAACGTTGAATAGAAATTGTTCACTGGTCTAGATAATAACGCTTTAATGCTGAAACTAGTGGCTTTTTATTAATTTATTTCTATTACGCTTTATATTTTATATTCGAGTTCACACATCGTGTGAATCATGCAAATGTGAAAATTAATTAATGGTCAAACAGAAAGAAGAAGAGCGGTCTGGATTAAAAATATACTATCAGGAAAGTGTCAGAAGCCTTAAGGATAGCCAGCAACAGAGAACAACCTCCTTCGAGGAGAAGGCACCTGAAGAAGAAGAAGAAGAAACAGTGTTGTTTGAGGCGATAGACCCTATTACAACAATAATTTCTCTACTGTGTACAGTCATCCGATACGACTCTTAAATCTAGTCACTATTTCCGCCTAATCTAATGTAATAGAATAACATATAATTTAGTAAAAAGTTTTGTACCAGCAACGGAAGTAATTTCGTGTAGACCTTTATTTGCCTTTTATTTGTCGCACTAGTTCAATGGATAAATTTGAAAAAGTACGCTGATATACAAGCAGATATTTTCAGGAATATAATCGTGCTAAAAGTAATATTAAAATAATTCGAAGATGATAAGACCTTCCGTTTACCCACCTGTTTCTTTAGAAAATAAAAAACAAATGTTACTCTAACGTTTCTGTTTTATTTTAAAAATTCCGCGCTAAATTTAATTGGATGTTTTCTCATCTTTCTTTCTTTCTTAATAACCCTTCCTTTTTTATCCAACAGCTCATCTTCCTTCCAAACATCCATCTTGCTTCTTTCAATCTCACTTTATGTGGTTCCCTTCATTATAGTCATTTATGTTTCGCCGATAAAGCTGGCTGTCAGTCTTCTTTCGATTCTAGTCTATTTTCACCTTATTTTGGCCTTTACTTCTCAGTGAAGTAGCTAATTTTGAGTCTTTCTCCCTACTTCTACTCGGCACTTCCTTCTTTATTCGCATTTATTGAAATCCTTCTACACTCCTTATTTTTCTAAAGTCTTGCTATATTAGTTCTTTCATACTGTGTCTACATTACATCGACGAACTGAAATCTAATTTTTTCCTTTGAATCGTTTTTGAGTAAAGGTCATCTGTTAACGAGCAGAAAAAAATAAATAAACAAAAATAAAATTTTTTAAACCATTTAAGAACAAAATATTTAATCGAAAAAACAACTAAAAAAATCTTGTAATCGAGTTTGTTGGTCGTCAAGCTGATAAACAATTCAGCAGAAATCCGCCAAACGAGAAGAAAAAAACCCATCAGATATAATTAATTGTCAGCTTGGCTAGACCACAGCGTGGGTAAAGGTCCCCGATTAAAGCAAAATAATAAAAAAAAAAAACCCTCTTACATTGCAAAGAGCACCATTTTTGCAGTAACTGACAAGGAATATTTTTAAAAAATAAAACCAAATACTCGGTATTATTTATTTTAGTATTTTTTTACTCAACTTCATTTATTTATTTTAATTATTCTGGCGATTTATATATTTTAACTTGTTTACAAACTGGTCCTTTTCGATCAGGTAATCTTGCCGTGTGCGAGAGAAAATTAACAGCGTGCTACTTTGGTATGCACTGCGAAAACAATACAATTCATCATTTGTTAAACTTGTTAATGTTGGAATGCGTTTCGTGCGTCGTTTTTTCTGTTTTTTTTTTTTTTTTTTGTTTTGTTTTTTTTTATATTCCGCCTAGTACTATCTCTAACGGTTACAATTCATGCCGAGGTAAACACGCTGCCCTCTGACCAACATCCTACGTTAATTAACCAGAACTGTGTTTCAGTTAAATTTTTAATATTACCTCTTCTCACTAGTGCGAAGATTGGCTTTGCAAAAATTTGAAAAAATCACAGTTAATTTTTAAACAAATATTGCAAAATAAAGTAAAATCAAAGTTGGTTAGAAAAATTATCCTTTATAAAAAAGTTATCACATCAAAAGTCCAAAAAAGAGATACCCTTAGGTTTTTATTTTTTTTTACACGCCATATACAGCAACTAGGCTAGGAGCGTGCAAGCTAATTTAATAACGGGTTATATTAAATGGAAGAAACCAGTAGATTTTAGGAAAGAGGACATAGAGGAAATTGTGTTAGGGTCGGTAGCAATGTTACTGCTGATGTTCAATTTTTGTCTAGTTTTGTTCTTTCGTTTTTTTTATAAATCAATTTTTTTTTCTTACGGCTAATGTAAATATGTGTCTATGCATGTATAAATATATAACGGGTGTTTGTGCGATGATGTCTTTTTTTTTTTTTTTTTTTGGGCTAGTCAACCGGGGACCTTTACCCAGAAACAATTAGAATAGGAAGGAATCAATTATATCTTGATACGGTCAGATATTGTTAGGAGAAAGGAACAAATAATAGAAACAATCTGTGGAGAGGGAAAAGATAGGACATAAGAGGCGCAATATGGATTAGGAAGACTAAGTCTCGGCAAATTGAAGTAGAAAGCAGAGCACTCAGCAGAAAGAGATGAACACAACAGATGGTCCGCATCGCAAACATCCTCTTCGTTTGAGTGGAGAGGACAATATGGAGAGGCAAGCAACGAAAAACGAAAACGGAAGGAAAATAATAAAGTATGACTTAAGAGCGCAGACAAATAATGGAGATAATAACAGAACGACTAAGTGAAGGAAACAAAGAAAACCACGGATTGGCAGGAAGACTAGGTTGGACAGACAGATAGAAAGAACGATTGTTAGAGAAAGAGGAAACGTACATATCAAACCTAAGATGAAAACCTTTGCACAGCGGAAGGAGATTGGACGAAGGGACTTTTTTAAAGAAGAAATGGGAATAGGCAGCAACCTGAGCCAATGAGTCCGCCGCTTCGTTACCGGATGTCTAAATTAAAAGTTCTAATAGGAAATTTTACGGTGATCAAAAAACCGTTTATAACCTTGGAACCGTAAAAGCTTCGGTACAGAGCTAAATAAAAATGTTTTTTTTTTTTTAAAAAAAAAAAAAAAAATACCGATTTCAAGATTTGTACAAAATATTCATGAAAATATTCTATATGCCTATGTATACGACCCTATTTTTGTCATGACCTCCTTGCACATTCTTGTAATACTCGTACATAGTTTAAAAGCTGATCGGTATCATTTGAACTTAATGTTCAGTTCGCACGTGTTCATATGCACTGATATGCATGTGCAATGGTAAATAGCCAATTAGCACTCATTATTGAGTATTACTTCGTTGTTAATAATTCTTTACTCGTCGTCAACAGTTAACTCAGGGCCCGTGATTATTTAGTAATCTAATTCGCACCTGCTAGCGTGTAACCGACTGATGTTTATTTAAACAAAAAAACAAAAATGGCGTACAGAAGAGAATTTTTAGAAAGGAACAAGTGAACTTCGAGGCATTCCGTTAGAAATCGGTTATTTCCAGTATCAATATCTTTCTTCCGAGCACTCTTGAGCGATTTCACCAAGAATAGGATGAACGTAGTAATTGAGCATCGTTTTGTCGATACGGAACTGTTTTTGGTTTTTCTTTTCTCGATTAAAGTTCCGCATCCACTTTTAAAAGTGCAACACTTATTTTTAATTTTAATCTATTTATATTATTAATGTATTTATTTGGAGCTGCGCAGCCGGCGGCCTGTCTGAGCAATCGGTTCCAGTAGAGATTACTGTTATCAGTATAGTAAGTAGCAGAGCACAGGTGACTATTTCAAGGCATTCACCATCGGCGCTACTACTTAGAATTCTGATAACATGAAATTTTCTTCGAACAATTCTCCTCGTTCCGTGATGACATCAACAGAGTTGTTATTATTGGCCCTGATTTTCGTTACCTGCAGAAACAAAAGAAAAAAAGTAAATTATTAAAAACTTCAGCTATAACAATTTTTTTCTTTTTCTCCATATATGTACATATAAAACACGCGCTTATATAATAGTAATCACTTTTTAAAAAAAAAATTTCCTTTCGTTATTAATCGTTTTTCGGATTAAGCGCTCGACCGATTTTAAACTTTGCCGAGAAAAGAGAAAACGTAAATAAGTAAAGTCACGTTTTTCTTCTCCGCGACAGGTGCACAACACATCTAAAGAGCGCGACCCCGGTATGTTTATACCATTTTATATGCTTTTTTTTTTTTTATTTTTTGAAGGGAGGCACATCAACTATGGATATTATACCCAGCGCAAGCGAAATTCGAGCAGGGAGAATTGGAAATTTCGCTGCATTCGAAATATGGAAAGAAATTTCGCTTGCGCTAAATTCAGTAGACGAGCCAAACTCATCATGAAAAAAAAGCAAAATATGTAGTTCTGAAACACCGTTGCATTAACTTTCAAAATATGATTAACGTTTGAAGGCAGTTTCATTTTTCCTCCTTATCATCAGCAAAGATATAAAAGATCTGAAACAATTAAAGTGAAAAGATGCTTAATGAGATTTTAATGCGACCAAATATCGACAGTACGGAAGCACTAAAATAACAACGAAAATGATATGACAGATAGTGGTCGAAAAGAATTGCGTTTAAATGAATTTATTGAGTTTTTCTCACGATACTATAAGACATGAACGCCTGCAGGGGGAGGGGCAATGAAGGCCGTTACCCCTTCTGAGAATTTGAAAAAAAAAGAAAACAAATTAGCCAACCGGTGAAAAATAATTGTAGTTCCCAATTTAGTAATAAAATCGGCACCCATGAAAAAGTGAAAAAAAGAATGCAAATGTTGATTTTCTTTCGAATTTATTCGCAACTAATCGCGCTCGAAGTATAACAACACTATTCATGTAAGTTTTTTGTATTTTTTTTTCATTAAAAATAAATCCCAAATCGTTTAAAACACCAATAATAATAGTCGAGTAACGAAGGGGTTTTCTGTGGGCCGAAATATTTTTTACGGAAAAATCCTCGGACGCCCATATAAAAATATGTAACATTTACGCGCGTGCAAAAATTTTTCGAAAAAAAATGATTTTAGATATTTACGTAACACGCGCATTACGCATGCATCGAAATTATGTATATAGAGAACACCGTCAAAAAGAAAATCGAAATAAAATAAAGATAAGTTTCTTTGTTGTAAGTAAATAAATTCGCAAATCATTTTGGCTTTCAACTTTCGATTAATAATTGTACTTGGGAAAATTTTTTTCCCAAAAGGAAAATAGAATGACAAAAATGAAACAAAAAATTTTACAGTGTACATTATAAAATTATGCTATACGAAATGTTAGCGGAAAGAGACATGAGAAAATAATTTGCATAGGTTAAACCGAAAATGAATAAATTATATTTCAAAAATTTTAAATATTCTTTCCCCATTCTTTTTTTTTTTTTTTTTTTTTTGACGTAAATAACAAGGGAAGAATTTCACAAGGTTATCACATGTCGGCTGTTCTTATTAACCTTTATTTGAAAAAAAAAAAAAAAAAAAAAAAAATGTGTACGTGAATTAAACTTATGACTAATTAATTTCAACGACTATTCGTCGCACCGGAAATTAACCGTTCGTTTAATTTTTTTTTTGTTTTTTCTAAATACCACTTAGTGAACTATATACTTCATTCCCCCCGTCTAGTAGAGCGCATTGTTTGCAGACAGAATCTCGCCGTAAGTGAATATTTTTATTAAAACCGTTGCGTCATAATTGACAGGTTCAACTAGAATAACTCATTATTTTTCATTTTCTATTTTTCTGTCCGCCGGAAACGATAACTGTTCGATTAGGGTTATTTAACCCCTTTTTTCTATACTATTCAGAATGAGAAAAAAACCGCCGAAAAATTGAAAAAAAACCCGGAACAATGGAGGAAAGTATTTAAAATTCGAAAACATAGAACATGTATACACCAGAGGCAGGTGTGACAGTTTATCGAGTGAAAAATGCCATGCTAATGTATCTCCGAATTGATAACGAAAGTGTATCCATCCGTCTGTTAAAAAATCATTTGTGCTTCAATGGCACTCCTCTTTTATCATAGTTTAGCGGAAGAAACATTTGCACTTGAAATATTCATAGGAAAAGACAGTCAAGGTTTTACCTAGTGGGGTAAACTTTTGACTGTTGAGTTAGTGGTCATGAGTTCGATTCCCAGCGACGGGCCAAAATGAAATAGACTGATTTAATAGCGAGTAGAGTTAGTGGCCAAATGGTATTTACAGCCAGGCCAAAAAAAAAAAAAAAAAAAGGAAAAAAAAAGGTAAGTAAAAAAAAGTGATTGATAAAGCATTACCACTGACTGCGGCAACGATAGGAGAGTAATATTTACTACGATAAAAAATAAAAGAGTTTTTTATAAAAATTATTAAAAGATTTATCATGCTGAGGGGGTGGTGTCACAGAATACTGCTGGCTAGGCGATCTAGTCTGATAGGTAAAATAACCGGTGAATATTTTCAGTGCGACAACCCCCCCCCCCCCTCTGATTAAAGCGGACTACCGCTAATCTCCGCGTACCGATGAGAGCATAAAGAGAAAGCTTGATGCCTAAATCTGATAGTGGGACCCGGTTTTAGAATTATTAGATCAATAATAGTCGTCGCGATAGCCTAGTTGCTAGAACGTTTGACTTCTGTTACGGAGGTCACGGGTTCGATCTCGGGCGACGACAGAAGTTATTACGAAACAATTAAAAATTAAATATTCGCTAATAATAATCACGTGGAAGGCAATGGCAAACATGCATATACCATCATATGCGCGCTAGTTAATATAGCGACAAACACACACGGGGGACTGTACTGGTATAACGATAAAAATCAAACGATTACTTATCAGTTTCGAATAAAGTGTCTTGCGCGTGTACACACATTCGTACTGCAAATAACAATTGCTATGAACACACTAATACTTATGTCTGTACAGCTGAGATGTACGAATTATTTAGTCGCCTACGCTCAGGAATGATAAGTAAGACGCTATAAAGAAGAAAAAGAAGAAGATCAGTAATGACGAAACTTCATAGGTAAAAAAAAAAAAGGAAAAAAAAAGCCAATGTTACGCCGAAACAATCGCAGAACTTTATTTCGTTCTGACGTGTGTCATTATTTTCAAAAGTTATCCGTGTATAGCATATGAATACTTGTAGAAATTAAAGTGAAAACAATTATATACCGATATAGAGTTTCGACCAAGCTCTCGGAATATATACATCAGGACGATGGGGAATTTCGATTTAAGTGACGGTTTTACATTTTCGACAAGATTCCATGCATCGGTCGGAAATTTTTTGGACGGTCGATTTAATCTGAGCCGAAACTAAATGCGAATGAGAGCGGGGTTAATTTTGTGTTAATCGTATATGTTGATCGCCAAGATTTGTTTCAAAGTTCTATTCGATCGAGATTTGAGTTGAGTTTTTTTCATACCGAATCTGCCGCGTCAGAGTTAAGTCGAATCAAATTTTCATCGACGCCACAATCGATCAAATCGCAGTCTGCTGTGTTCATATTTATATACATATGTATGTAGTTGGTAATTAGGAATATTTTCAAGAGTTCCCTTTTGTAATTCTATCTGACCTGTGTATTGTAAAATTATCTATTATTATTCAACAGTTAGAAATAATGAACAGTTATGGAAATTAGTGAAAAACCGGTACATTTCTCGCGTTAAAAGGGCTTTTCTGGAATTTTCCTTAAGAATGCGTAACGTAGAGTTCGAAAATTTCTCAAATATCGTTAACGAAGATACATCCAAAAGCAGCGCAAAAAAAAGTTCTTCCGCTATTACTACTCTATGCGTTATTCACGCGATGATCTTTATTTCCACGTTTCGCCTATTCGTATAATTTATTATAATTTTCCACTAAGGATATTAATAATTTTTCTGCATCGATATTCGACACGCTGAAATTTTAACAAACAACATAAATTTCCCGCTAAAAAAAAACAAAAAAAAAACAAAAAAAAAAGCTCAAGTTCGATCAATTTGATAAAATATCGATAACGTAATTTGGCTGAAGAAAACTTCAACTTGCTGGAATCTTCCGACCGGCTAACGTGACTAATTCAGACTAGATTACCTGTAAACACGTACATTTAAATTTTAATCGACTTAAAATCGAATATGATGAATAGGTGACACACGACTAATTTGCTGTGAAATGACCCTTGCTAATATTGATTTTCTACAAAATACTTCGACCACATTAACAACGTACGATATTTGGATATTATTAGTGGTGCAATGACGCGTATAATCATCGTAAAGAACAAGAATTAATACCTGAATCGAAATCATGTTTACACGAATCGGCGAACGAGGTAAATGACGCAGAAAATGAAAAGTGCGCTTATTTATTACCTCAGTGTAGGGAATTGTTCAGTCGGCTTTCTGACCCGTGCCTCCTCCGGCTTCGCAGGTAGTACACGGCACGTTAATTTAGTCATCACTATCTATTCCGAACTCCGTACAATTAACCAGATTTCGATGCTTTCTTTCCGTATTTTTACGCTTTACTCAGAAATGATATATTAATTAGTATAATCGATATAAGTATTTTGATTACAAAATTTCCTTCAATTTATGCTGCGTACGAATTTACGGGATAGTTCTGCTTCGGAATTATTCGTTTTTTTTTTGTTTTTTTTTATCTATTCGTAGTACCCCGTCATTTTATGTTCTAGTAATGTATGATAAAAGCACATTACTTTTGGCGGGTAATTCATCATCTTCTATTCGCCATTCGTGTGTCTGGATATTTCCGATGTATGCTGGTTTTCCAACGGTACGTTATTCAGGCGTCTTATTTTTGTATACTCCGAATATTCTTCATATCTAATTTCTTTGCCTCTTGCTACACTCGAATGGCATCAAATAGATCCCGGAAAGAAATTAATGCCCTGGTAAAGGCGACTGAAACTTTACTCTATATAAAGCCAGTATTTCGTCTCACTTTTTTTTAATATGATTTTCCATATGCGCTAGTATTGTCACTGTTATACAAGATGATATTTGTAGCGATTAATTATACTATAAACTAGCGCAGTCGCAAACTATAGTATGGATTATGTTTCCGTGCAAACGGGAGTAACTCCGAAGAATAATTATTTTAGTGAAGTTTTTATATGTAGGTCCGTCCGGATAAACATTACTCGACATTTTAACTTGCTAATTATTATGTTTCCCTATCATGACTTGATGACACTAACTAAATCTTTTTCTAACAAACATAAATAAGAAATGGAAGCTAATACGCCGTCCTAAACCGCTTTTTGATCGTCGATTACATCGGCGGTATTTTTTATTTTGACCTTCATTTTCCTATTCGCTAAATAGTCCACGAACCATTTTTCCATGCTGCCCTGTAGATAGTTTAATTTTGCATGTCGAATTGTGTCGAGATTAGACGAGAAACGTTTTAAAAATTCCTCAACAGTTCTCGATATAGGTTGTCGAATGTTTCACTTTTTCATCGACAGCGGTAGCTCCGTGTCAAATCGAGTTTTTACACAATTTTCGATGTTCTCTTAATATCATATCCGGTTTCGATTATACTTTATCGGTATAAAATTTGTTTCTAGTTGATTCGCTTTCTTTGGTTATCAAATTCGATACTTTCTTATATATAACAACTTGTTCGATGAAACAAGTTTTGGATATGGATTACACTCGATTTTTATAAGAATTATTAGTATTTTCGTATTTATCCATTTTTTCTGTTCAGACTTGAAACTTGTTTTGTAGAACACTCGTCATCGGGGAAATCTGCTGCATGCGCCAAAACATTATCCTACTCGAATCTCTGTCTATTTCGCTTTTCAAAAGGCCTTCGATTACTCTAAGAGCGAAAATATTAAGATCTTATGTAATGTGATCTGAGATTTTAGTTGTGAACACTGGAGAAAATTTCTGTTTTTTTTTTCGATTCCGGAGACACTGCTGTACAAAAATCTACGTTTTTCTTTTAAATATTACATTCTTCGATAGTTTAGCATATTTCTCCAAGTGAATACTGCTCAGTTTTCGGGAGATGGTACTCTATTTTTTCGACACTATAATATGTTATGCTACTGTGATCGAAAAATATATTTATACAATAAAAAATCTTTATTTATTTTCCTAAATTAATTTAATCACCTTCAAAGTACTCCCCGCCCGAAACAATGCACTCATGTGCTAACGTTTTTTTTCCACCGCTCGAAACAATCAGAGAAATCCTTTTCTGCCACACCGTGCCATTGTCTCCTCGATCAAGTGGGAGGAGCAGTCTTCTTCTTTCGAGTTTGGTCGTCTCGTACGTCGTATGCATAAATCCAAGTCTCATCTCCCGTAATGACACGACGTTCTGCTGGTCAAATATCATTGTTTCACAGATACCAAGGCGACGATTAATGTTCCCGCGGCAAAATACTCATTCCGCGAGCAAAATTTAATGAAAATTCTTTACTCAACAAAATTAGACGAAGTGTAAAAATCGAAAAACTCAAAAAAGTACGTGCAGCGACCCCGAATATATTAGCATACTCTGCACGAGACGATACTGTCAACTAGCGAAACAAAAAAAATCATGTTTTCACACCTACCGGTGAAGTTCAATATGAAAAATTCTCCGCAAAGGTAATGAAATCGTACAATTTGCGAAATCGCTGAATTTCAAACAATCCGTGAAATGCGTATATTGTCATCCGTTCTATAAATTGTGTACCATACTTGTTTCTACTTTGTATTCCGAAAGAAAACTTTTTTTTAATTCAGAAATTCTTATGACGATAAAAATATTTTCTCGTACAATTCATGAACATCATTATTATGGTAATAATGTTGTTTGATTTTAATAAGGAAAGGGGAAAAAACCAAAACAGTCAGACCGATAAATGTAAAAAGTTAGACAATTGGCAATAATTTAATCGCGAAAAGGTTTCATAATTAGCATCGTCTGGTTGTAATACGAAAATTTCCTGTAGATAGAGGCGGTTGTATTCTTTCTGTGTAGACAACTGTACAAATAAAATGTGTTACACGGAAAAAAAGCGGTTTTGCTTCTTTTTTTTTTTCTTTTTTTTTTTAAATTACTATTTCAATAACTTATAATTGAATACAACGGCATTCGCGGTACAATTAAACGTATCCCCGATGAACTCTGCACAACGTATCGCAGTTGACAACGGATTGAAAAATTACATTTAAATCTCACTCGTGTACTGCTTATGTAGCTTTTCGTCCTTCTCTAGACTTTGTATCCCTTTTTATAAGTTGTAGTGAACTATTATAAGCCAAACCCCTCACTGGAGGGCTTTGGATTGGTTACATTTCTATCATCATAATACATATATTAAAATTAATACTGGCGCTGTTTGTGGTCCCTCGACTGGTACAGTGGAAGAAAAAAAAAAAAAAAAAAAAAAATCTCACTTGCAAAGTTGATGATCAAATTACGATTTTTTTTTTCTTCTTAATAAAAGCTTTGATTTTTAAAACAAAGCCTTGATGAAACTTTGAAAAAGTAACAAAAACGGCTAATATTTTTCCTTTTTTACCATCGTATGTGCAACGAGAAGTTCTGTGTCGCCATTATTGAAGTGAAACTGTTTGTTAAACGCACTAATCTGTACAAATGTTCGAGTTTATATTCTGTATACTCTATGGAGTATGTGATTTTTACGAATTTATAATAAATGTAGAAAAAAGAAAAAAACCACCAAAACAAGGTGCATTCTATATCGTTGTGTACAATCCCACAACTAAATAAAAAATCGTTAATTAGCTTCGGAAATTTATTATTATAATTTTTTTTTGATTTTTATTATTTTGCAGTCTAACTTTCGCCTGACCAGTTAATTTTTACCTAAATATTTATTTAATGAACTAGCTGTGTATTATTATTCGGCACTAACGATAGGTGCGGATCAGATAAGTGTCGTGCCCAAAATTTTGAAAAGGGGGCTGTTTTGAAAATTTGCTTTGCATATTTATTTTGCAAATAACAATATACTTTTCACTAATATTCGTACTATTAATAATTTCCATCGTTTTGATTTATATCTATTAATGATGTACATAAATGAATTACCACGTATAAAAACATTAATAAAAATTACATATATGTTATTAATTATACTCGTAATAAAAAATTTTGAATAAAATTACCTAAAAAGATGGAACATGTTGTTTCTTTTTTTTCCTCTAAAAAATCGTCAATATTTATTTTTAAAAATGTTTGATTTTGTTCAGATTTTTGTGAATTTAGAATAACTGTTTTAGTTCTAATAGGGGATACGGTCTTGGATCAGATAATTATATATATATATATCATCATCGCAGTGCCATGTCCGTTACCGCACGTTGGCTAACATGTTGGCAATAAAACGTGTCTGTCAGCAACCTTCTGATATAGATCAGTGAAATTGTTATTGAACCAATTTGTCTAGTTTTGCATTCATGATTTTCTTTTTCTTTCTCGTGATCTTTTCCCGTTTATCAACATTAGTAGCGGAAAGGTGTATTGCATTGAATGACGTGATATATGGGCAAGGTATTTTAACTTTCGAGTTTCTTACGATCTCTAAATCCTTTCCCGTACGCCCGAGTACTTTTCCATGTTTCGCATTTTTTCTATCCAACTTATCTGTAGTATTCTTCGGTATAGCCACACTTCGAAGGCATTTAACTTATATATCTTCTTCTTCTTGATGCGCCGTACTAGAGCGTTGGCGAAAAATTTGAGATCCTACAGCTTATTATCCAGCGGAAAACAGAGGGAAAAAAAACGCGCAGGAAGACGGAGAACAGGCTGAATATAAAACATTAAGAACTGGACTGGCATCAGCTCAATCCATGATCTCATCCGAGGAGCAAGAGAATGCAAGTTTTTTTAGCTGCCATCTGATCGTCAACTTATATATAGCCGATATAACCGTTGAGCCTCTGCGCTACATTTAAACGTATGCGTACAAATAATTACACAGTCTTTTCGTTAATTATTTACTCTGAATAGCTGAGACTAGCACTACTAACCGTTATTTTAGAACTCCGTAATTTCTACAGATTTTCCATTTTCAAACCCCAAATTATCTAATAAAATTCTACACAGTGCATCTCGTAAGTTGCGGGGCACTGCTTTTCTAATATCAATACTACTTGCGCCATTATCATGAAATTCTGAGAACTAGTTCGTCCAAACCCTCTTCTCTCCCCAACCGAAGTTTCGAAACAATTGGATTATTTGTAGCAGAGCAGTAACAGTTCGTGCAAGCGTCTACGCGATCATAAGTATATCAAATCAAATCATATATTTGGAATATGTACAACGGCAATTAATATCACCACGGCTGTTTGAATGTCTTCAATTGAATTAAAATGATGGTCCCCCCTTTCAGCTCCATTTTCAACTTAGGGAATATAAAATAGTCTGGAGGACTCAGATCTGGCGAGTGCGGGGGTGGTTGAGCACCGAAGCCATCATTTTTCTTGCCAAAAATTGTGTGTGTTAATTGCAGCGGTGTGCGCCGGCGCGTTGTCGTGCAACAAAAAGAACGACCGATCGTTCCAGAATCGTTCTTAATAATTCGTAGAACGATGCTTCTTTTTCGAATAGTACCAGTTAACTCTTCTACCAACCTGCAGCCGTTGCACTTCGATGTTCTTTCAAAACAGCTGCGACGCGAGCGATGTTTTCATCCGTTTTCGCTATGCAAGGCCTCCTCCACTTCTCTCGTTTTGTATTCAATCGACTCTCTACCCGACACGAAAATCGGTTATACCAACGGAACATGCTAGAGTGCGAGACATTAAGGACTCCGAATAAGCCACCTATAGCATTTCGAATGCTTTTCGGTAGCATTTCGAATGTTTTTCGGTAGCATTTCGAATGTTTTTCGGTAGCATTTCGAATGTTTTTCGGTAGCATTTCGAATGTTTTTCGGTAGCATTTCGAATGTTTTTCGGTAGCATTTCGAATGTTTTTCGGTAGCATTTCGAATGTTTTTCGGTAGAATTTCGAACCGCCTTAAAACAAAACAAATTGTTGTTCCAAATTTTTTTCCGTAACCGCGTTGAGACACTTGCACGAACTATTAATACGCTGCTAAAAACCAAAATCTGATTGTTCTGAAACTTCAGTTGGGAAGAGAAAATGTACGATCCCAAAATTTCATGAAGATGGCGCAAGTAATATTGATTTTAGAAAGGCAATCCCACAACTTGCGGGATGTACCGTGTATCGTTATCATGCCGCGTGTCATATTTTTTCTTCTCCATTCCGTATTAGTTTTTTCTCACATTATTTTGTACACTTTTCACGTACAGTATTCGCTTCCATTCCGGTTCATCTTGATGATTTCTTAGACTTCTCGTTCCCGTCGTCCGACTATACTTCGTTATACCGCGCGGATATGGTGCAATTATATTTTGAAACCCGCTTACGTTTTGCTCCTAACAAATTTTCTAATCCGAATAAGAAGTTTTCCGCTGTGTATTTTCAAAAACGAAACTGCGCATTCCTCTTAACAGTTCCGGCATGAATGTTTTCGGTGGTACATCGACTTGACAGAAATATTTTCATGTAACCGCCGTTCTCTGCTCTTGCTGCATACGTTACTTCAGGGAATTTGAAAAAAAACAACTTTCGCTCAATATGTTCAATTAAGAAGTAACATTTGTATTCAGCATTGAGACGGTTTTAAATTTTTTCGAACCCTATCATCTCAGATGTTGCGCCTCTATAAACACCGTTATATTGTAAGCCTTCATATTTTCCGTGACACTAGGGCTAATTTCATATAACTCAATAATCGGAGATTAATCACCCGGTGGTACACTGCCCAATAGGAGACTGCTTAAAATCGTGGTTTTCTTATTAATTACGTGGATTAAGAAAGGAGCTTTCGGTTTTGTTTTTTTTTTTTTACCATAGAGGTTCATCTGCCATTGCTAATAAATATACATACTGACGCAGAACATTCCATGATCTGACTGAACTATTACTTCTAGCAGCTTAATTACCTGCCAACGCTCCAAATTTGATTCTGATGACAGCAAAAAGATAAATTATTAAAAATAAAAAAAAAATTTATTCGGATTCAACCGTTAAATTGTTAATACTAGTCTCCCTCGAAAGAAAACTATATAATATATATATATATATATATGATTAATGCCCTAAATAATATTATGAGATTTTTAATGAATATCTCGCCGACGTTTTATTATAATTAGCATATGTGTCGATAAGCGGCCGGTTTTGGGGTAAAAACTGTGTTAATCTAGAGCACAATGAGGGCCCCGCCGATTGTGTCGCGATAAAAATTAAATCGTCAGCGCTAGTGTGCGACTGCGAACAGAGTCCATTAATCGCCGGTTCTGTCAACCGGCCCGCTGAAACATCTTCCTGTTCTGTACAAGAAAGTAGCAGTGAAGAGAATTCCATCTCTGAAGCACGCGCCACTGGAACAATTACGGATGTGACTGATAAAACGTAATTTCAATTGCCACGACGTTGCTCGTTAACGAGCATTATTACACGCTTCTCGAGAGGATGTGCCACACAATCAGACGCAGTAGGAAATCATACATTACACCACAATAAAGAAACCGTCTCTTCCCTGCCGTACCGCCGTTCTGTTCGATTCAATTACGCGATAAACGATGGATCAAAAAAACACGCCAGCTACACTTCTGTCCTGCTTTTATTCAGCTCCATTTTACGCTATTAATATTAATGACACGACGATCCCTTCGCCCGTGCTCCTCGCACCAAAGTTTAAGTGTGCTATCAAACACGCGTTCCTTGGCCGTCCCGTGAGAAATCGTCTGAAAACCGTGCCCGCACACAGACGAAAAGAAAAATTTGAAACAAAAAGGTATCGCACAAAGAAAGGAGAAATAGAATGAACGGGAAAAAACAGACCACGGATGCGATGAAAATTATTTAGAAGAGGGAATTTTTAACTTTCAAAACAGGCTCAAAGGACACGCTAAAAGGTTTACAGAAAAACACGTTTTCCGGTCAAAACATTTTGGTGCGTCGAGGAGGATGCGACTGTAAATGCCGTCGTCGCCAACGTCTCTTGTTTATTCGTAGCGTGGTGTCCGTTTCAGAGGTGGCTCTACATGCGCTAGGTTGAACCGGTCCAGATTGACAACTATTGCGTGGAACCCATAAAATCGAGGCCACCAACCAGCAGTGCGTCTGCGAATGTTGACTCCGCCTACCCGTTTAATTTACGTGTGTGCAATTTGCCGAAAAACACGCAGGTAACTGAAATTATTCTTTCCCCGGCAGATATAACGATTCCATTTTGTTTTCATGGTTTTTTTGTCGGAGTTTTTTTTTTTCTTTTTTTTTTTTCGGTTTCGTTTTCTGTTACAATCGGTCTTACTCTTCTCAGAATTATCAAAATCCGACAAAATATTACGATTATTTTATGCTCTTCCGAATGAAGAGTCACCTAAAAGTAAATGTCATTCCCCGTTAAATTACTGTTCGATGTAACTAATACAAAATTCAATTCGTCGATAATCAATACACCGGCTCCATAATCAACGCATGCTCCCTCACAAGAACATTTTTGAACATGTCTGTTTTTCCGAAGGTAAATTACTCGACCAGTATAGTACGCTGTGTTTTTAAAATTAATCGTAAAATCCTTCGAGACTACGTTCATCGGAGAGAGAGAGAGAGAGAGAGAATAATTATTTTTCAGAGATTGCGCCTATTAGCTAAAACTGAGAACGACAGTCGCGATTAGTAATTTTACAGACAGTGCACGGGTAAGTTAATATTGTTAATATTCTCTAAAATTTCTTCAGTATGCCGAAACTTACAAAAATTGCAAGTCATCTTATGGAAACTATTTCATTTATTGATTTATCTATTTATTTATTTATTACGAAGGGAAAAACAAACTTCATTATTACAAAATTCCGGAAATGACAAATAAAACGGAATCTTCTTAACGCGTAGGCGTGAGAAAATAATTAGATCTAGCGTAAAATAAAATCGAATCCATCTCGGCGAATAATGAAGTTTCTAAAATAAAAGGGGGGGGGGGGCGGCGCACATACACAGATAATAGACTTCAGTACACGTATAACATCATATGCGGTTGTATTGTAGCATATGAATGAGAGACACATTCTTTAATTATCAGAAATTCTCGTCGCTGATGCTCGGCTGTAATGCGCCATTCTGTGAAATGTTTATCGATTCTCGGCTTATTATGAAATTTCATGTATCATTAGGTTCATTCTTCTTCTTCAAGTAGCCTTTTGACACCAATATGTGACGTAGAGGCCTGCTCTCCGAAATTCTTATCCTCTTGTTTTATTATATCATCTGACTATGTCTTCTTTGTTTCCGTTTTCCTGTGCATGGCTGCCAGGTTAGTACTTCCGTTGTCCCGCTTCCGTCTGTTAGTTTTTTGCGCGACATGTCCTGCCCAGTTCCGTTTATTTATTATTGCAATTTCATTTTTTCAAACCCTGTATTTTTTCGTAAATTGGAATTTCCGATTTTTAATCTTATTCCGAGTAACAATACGTGTTCCATTTGTCTTTCAGCCTTTCCGGTCTTGTTAGAGACAGAGGTTTCCACACTCCACGGCACCGGTATGGTACACTGATTAAACAGTTATTTGCTGGATTGATCTTACTCTCTAAACTCTTTTTCAACCTGCCAAATTCTTTTAATTTCTTGCGAAGTTTTTTTCACTTGTAAATTTTCTACCAAAGTATTTATGTTCTACAAGACTTTAAATATATATTTATGTTCTTCGTCTTCTCCACATTTAATAACCTTTGTTTTCTCCGCGTTTCTTCTTAATTCAGTTTCTTTCGACGTTTTTCTTTTCTTTTTTTTTTTAATTCGTGCATCAAAGTTGTGTTTGATTTTTTGCTATTAGTAGTTAATCATGTGGAAGGCAATGGCAAATCACCACGTACAATATCATATGCGCGCTAGTTAATATACAGACAAACACACACGGGAGATTGCAGTTGTACAACGATAAAAATCAAACGATTACTAATCAGTTTCGAATGCAGTCTTGCGCGTGTACACATTCGTACTGCAAATAACAATTGCTATGAACAGTAATAGTTGTGTCTGTACAGCTAAGATGTACGAATAGGTAATCGCCGACGCTCAGGAATTATAAGTAAGGCACAATAAAAAAAAACAAAAAAAAAAAAAAAAAAAATGATATTATCGCCCAAAAAAACAAAGACAATTGTACTTCCGGTTTATATTTATCCGATTGCTTTCCCATTGTAGATTTATTAGGGCGAACTGAAGGATAACATTAAATACCTTCGATCAAAAACCCTTTTTTATCTAGAATTTCTCACTAGATGCTTTGATATATTTGATAATCAGTCAGCATTATTTTAGAAAAACTAGCGTAAATTCTTCATTACTTATTTTTTTCTTATGGATTCGTTAACATAACTGTGGACAAATTTATACATATATTTGTATCAACCCCTCTTGATTACATTTTCTCTTTCTCTACTAGACTTTGTATAAAATGATCAAAATTGACAACGTCATCGTTACCGGTATGATACATTTCTTTGCTACAAAATCGAATGGGTGTATGATTAGGAATGACATTTTCATTTAACATTTAACTTTCATTGCATAAAATTGGAACATTTTTCTAACAGGGGTCGGCCTAAGAATTACGCTGAAATTAATATATATCTTCTATTGCACGAGCGGTTAACCGTTGATTTTTTTTTCTTTTTTCAATAAGTTCGTCAATCTGGACATCGGTTTAAAAACAGAGGAAAAGAGAAGAACAGGGCATAGACCTATACACGATCTAAGAAAGCTGACAAAAAAGAATCAAGATAGCTTGGATAATATAAGGTGAAGGAAGGGAGAAAATGAACGAGAAGGGATCGAATGGATTAGAAATACCATTTAATAAAAGAGAGAAGTAAAAAGAAGTTTGTTCGGTTAAAAGTGACGAACAATCAAACATTGTGTGATCGAGATCGAAAATAAAGTGGTTGCTGCCGGGGCACAATAGATGATAAGGAGACGGAACGAAAGAAAACCGGAAAAGCGAAGAAAGGAGCAAACTGTGCCCAAAGCGCAGAAAGATTAGAGCGACTCATAGAAGGAAAGTCAAGAAACCGGAAGAAACGAAGAAGAGAAGCTTGAATGAATCCGGATTAGAGAATGAGAAGGCGTTTGAGTTAAACCAAAGTTCGAAGTGAAGAGATGCAGACAGAAGTATGATATTGAAGAATGAAAAAACAGAAAGAAACTTACCAGAAGAGGAAGATAACCAAGGAAATAAATGAACTAACTTATCATTCTCGATTATAACCGGTAATGCAAAAGAGATCAGTTTTTGATTGAGCGAAGAACGAAAAGCTCATGAATCAAGGAACGAATAAGGAAGGATAACGTAGTCGGTTGAGAGTGAGAAGGGAAAGGAGATGCGTTAATTTTCAGCACGCTTTGAGCATCCGACAGGATAAGGATATTGCGAGAGACAAATATGAATCTGATAAAAAGGCACGCAGAAGAGCAGTAGACTCAGCAAAAAAGACTGAGCAAAAGGAGGGAAGCTTAAAAGTCTCGAAGTAATTTAAAGAAGGACAAAAATTTTTTAGCAAAACGACGTCTTACGTTTCGGGGCAATGATGCGATTATGGGAATTACTTAGATATATTAGAATTACTTCGTTTTTATTGCCCAACATATTCTAACTTATGCCTATAAAGGAAAAGGACACACGTCATATTTATCTAAAACAACATGCGAGGAATTTATCAAATTAATTGCATCAAGCATGCTAGATCAAATTATTTGCGAAATTAAGAGATCGAGGTACTATTCAGCGTCATTAGATTCTACTCCGGATATATCGCATGTAGACCAACTGACTCTGATAGTGCGCCACTATGTTCCACCATCTGGGCCAGTTGGGAGATTTGTTAAGTTCTTAGACATGGAAGGTCATACTGCTGAACAACTTGCCCAAAGTTTACTAGATTTCTTAAGTAAGAATGGCATTGATATCAAAGATTTTCGTGGACAAAGCTATGATAATACCAGCAACATTAGCGGAAAATACAGCGACCTGCAAACACGAATTAAAGGAATAAGTAAATATGCAGAATAAATATTCTATCTTGCACATTCAATAAATTTAGTTGCTAAGTGCGCTGCAGACTTGTTGTACAGAAGCATTATTTTTTGGTCGATTTTATTGAAAATCTTTGTAATTTTTTTTTCTGCTTCTACACATCGTTGGTGTCTTCTTACGAAAGTTCTTACTTCAAAAATTCCGATTTTGAAAAGGTCGTCAGATGATGCTACGAAGGCACTTTTATGTGGTTTTACCACTATCAAGCAAGCGTTGGATGACATTTGCAATAATATAGATCAAAAGGCAGAGTGTCGTAATCAAGCCTGACGGACTAGTTTCAAAGATGAATAAGTTGGAAACGGGAATAATAGCAATCATGATTAAATGGTATCCTAGAACGCGTGCAAGCGACTAGTGCGTCGCTGCAATCGTCTAATATAGACCTTAATGCAGGGTACGCCGTTTACGAATCATTATATGGATATGTCCAAACAATGCGATCCACATTTTCAGATATTGAAGCAAAAGTCAAAGAGATCTGACAGGCTGTCATGAATATCAGCAACAGACTTCAAGACGACGCAAGCGAAACACAAAGTATGAGACCACTTCAGCGGTTCTAGTACACTTGATGAATTTGTTGAAAATGAAACACCTGGTAATTGGTTTGAAGTTGAGGTGTTTATTGCTATCATTGATAACACACTATCTGATTTAGATAAACGCGTGAAAGCATAACAAAAACTTAGTAGTGTTTTCGGAATATTTCGACAGTTAAAATCTATTACGGCAGAAGAGATTTTGAAAAAAACTCCAATTATGGTCAGTGCTTATACAAATGATTTGGCAGACAGTCTAGACGACGAATTAGTGCAGTTTGCCGAGCTACTGAAAACCGATGTGGCTAGTGCGATTAACGGTTATAAAAAACGAAGCTCTGGAAATTCAATATTATAAATTCCTAATGGAAAATTCATTAGAATCATGTTTGCCCAATTTAGAAATTGCTTTGCGCATTTATTTGTCTCTCTCATGGTGACTAACTGCAGTGGCGAAAGTTCATTTTCGACATTGAAGCGTGTAAAAAATGAATTAAGGTGGAACACGATGAGTCAAAAACGTTTGAATTATCTCTCTTTGATGAATATAGAATATGATTTGCTCAGAGAATATCTCTAAATTCGTCCGCATTCAATCTTACTTTGTAAAAGTTTAACAAATAATAAAAGTTCATCGCTATTAACCCCTCAGCTTTAAAATGTTAGTTTCTTATCAAAATTATTCTAAATTTCCAGGACAATCTCAACTCCGGCTTTTTGTACTTGTCAAAGGCCAACAGGACCTATTGTAATCTACTTTACTATTAAATACTAACATAATTTGTAACTTATAAATGGCAAATAAACATATTGAATATTGAATTATTGTTTTATCACTTTATACATAAGAACGCCCCTCGATAGAATTTGCTACGGGCCCCGCGCTTGCTTAATCCGACACTGGTGTAATGTATACACTTTTCGCAGGAAATAGGCTAGTTCATCGTTTACTTTGAAAATCAAATTGTAGCATAATGTAAATTAAAAAAATTCGATTTTATCAGATTCATTCGCGTCGATAAAAAAATTTTAGTTTATAACCGAAGAGAATGTAAGTAACGCTGAATTAAATGTCAGAAAATTAGGTAAGTAGACTAAGCGTACAGTACGATGAAACACTGTTAGAGGAACACTAATAAAACATTTAGACAATAGTGAGTTTAAAGCCGAAAAAAAACAACAAAAATCATTCCGATTTTACTTTGCTAACAACATCACTATCAAGTTCGCTATTAAATACATATATTTCATCAGTGACATAATTGAATATGGCGCTAGCAGGCAGGCCTGGATTTAGGAGGGGGGATGCAGCCCAGGGCCCTGCCTTATAAAGGGGCCCCCAAGAGGCTCCCACTTCCGACATAGATGGTTAAACGTGCAATAATAGATGTTTTTCCAAAAAACATTTATACTGCATATAGAATATTTGTAACTATACCGATTACAAATGATGAGGCGGAAAGATCTTTTTCAACATTAAAAAGAATATAAAACATGTACAGATCAACCATGCTAGATGATAGATTATCGGCGTTATCAAGATTAACGATCGAAACAGATTTTCTCCGTTCAATAGATTTTAACGATATTATACAAGAATTTGCAGAAAAAAAAAAAAAAAAACAAGAAAAAAATTCATTGTTTAAAATTACATATATACATATATATTTTTTTTTTTTTTGGCATCGAAATTCTACCCATTGTCTATATGATATTTAGTTTTGTTTACATTAATAATTATACGTTAATTCGTGAATTCAAAATAATTAAATTAAATTAAATTAAAGAAAATTTAATTATTCTATAAAACTGATAATTTTCCGAAAAGGGCTCCTAATATTTCCGTAGCCCCGGGCCTATCATACACTTAATCCGGGCCTGTTAGCAGGAATTTTCTTTGGCGAAATGTAGTACATTTATTTGGAAGGATTTTACGCACACTCCGAGATCACTCACAGGGTATGCGGTTTCCTCAGACAGAACGGGCAATAGCTTTGATCACCTAACCGTGTGACAGGCTTGTGTGATTTATTTTCAGTTAACTAAGAGCCTCTGAAACCCCTCCGATAAGCACCAGCAAGGCTCTGTTAATGATTTTATTTTTCCGAAAAAAAATCTAACTACTGAGCGTTCTACTTGTCCCGTCTGAATGTGCGATCGACTATAATAAGAGTAATATCGACCGCGGAAGCACAGCATTTTTTCCAACAAGCACTACGTTAAATCGTTTTTTTCTTCTTCCGAAGTTGGATAATTTTTTGCCAAAGTGACTCATCCGAAAATGCGGTATTTTTAGATTTACATTGTTTTGAAATTTTCACAAATTTGGAAAATGATTCAGATTCATGAACTTTTAAATAAAACTTTATAAATCACCGCCCCGCAGGTTTTTTAATTTTTTGGTAGTCGGTCGTCAATCACTAAAGCCACTAAATTTTCATTTGCTACTATATTACAAAGCCGTGCTTCTTTGCTTTCCCTTCGTATGATTTACTTTAAGTTGAAAAATCAACCGCCGTCTAGAAAGTTCTCATCAAGCCGATATAGTCTTCTTCGTGTTGGACTAAATTTTTAATTATAAAAAATCCCAACTTTTCATAACAAACGGAAAAAATAATAAAGAGTAATTTATTTTATATTTTACGGAAACTACTAAATTACAATTACGAATAATTTTATGTAATAATGAGAAATAGTTTGGTAATTGATGCGACATAGATTGACGGAAGGACCAGCTACTGTGATGTAGTTGATTTGGCAGTGATGTGTTTCATTCTGATAGGAATCGGTTTGAATCCCGTTGCCACATACATTGCAAAATATAGAAGACTTTAACTTGCACCGGGTTGATAAGCCCGGCATTTAAAAAAAAAAAAAAAAACATTAAGGAGCACGAGATACACAGACGTAGACAGCATGCACAGACACGGTTCTATGCACAATTCACGGTATGCAATTGTCCCTAATTTTACGCGATTAACTGATTTTTATAATCATACCGATTGGACAAATAACATACAATTTTCACGATTGTAGGTTGATGTGCATTGTCTTTACGAATTTAGGGGTTTTTTTCTCCAAAAAACAATTATAAGTAACACATTTGGAAAACAAAGAAAGCGTCGATTTCATGTTCAAATGTGTCTGACATCAGTGCTTTGCAATAAGTAAAAAATCGATTGAATTCCAGCGATCTTTGCTACCAGGAACGTTGAAGCTGTCTCTTCACCCGTCATGTTTAGTATTTACACATACTACCAATTAAATTTTTCATACTTTTCATAAAACCGGTGCTTAGTATATTCATTCTGTGTTCCCAATATTTAACTAGTAGATATTTCTGTATTTTTCCCCACGAAATAGTAATATATATATATATATATAGTTTTTTACGATATTAATTTCTGACACAATGATAAGCCGGAAACGTTAACATTTGAAACGGATGTTGAATAAGCATTACGCTTCGACAGCCACATCAGACCTGAGACTTCTCACTTCCCACCGCACGAGATGTCTTCACAGTGGCCCACAAAGTAAACGTGTCTGTCTAGACTTCCCTGCTATTAATTCATCGTTCTTCCTCGATGCGACAACTCAGTCTTACACATTGTTTAGTATGTTTCTAATCGGAAACATCAACCAAACAAAGATTCATGATTTAACGTTATTCCCAGTGTAAGAAAGGATTTTCCCCCCTTTTCTCGTTTATAAAATTCATTATTCGACTATACTCAAATTAAACTTGAAAAATATTAACATATTTCTTTCTAACACCATCTTAAACATAGCATGATACCGTTACTATTTCATTTTCCCCCTCTCTCAGAATCTTAACGTTTCCAGTGGTGAATTGAATAAGTTCTTTTAACATTCTTAAACCGTCGTATTTTACTGAAATATTCCGATTAGAGGGCAGTAACGGCGACTCTCGTAATATTATACGAAGGAAATCTTTTATCTTTAAATATCTCATCAACTGTGTGAGCCAGCGCAATGATAACATTCTGCACTTTTCGACGGTAGAATTCGCAAATTTAATATAATCACGCCACATGAAACATTTAAACAGTTGCCCGTGCTTTCCCAGTGAGCTGATTTTGACCGCTTTGATTTAAAATATGTTTTTTTTTTTTTCTTTTTTTTTGTGAACAACCGTACCTCTTTTTTTTTTCTTATTTATTTTATAGGAACGTCAGCACAGGGACATTCACCCGACACAAAAGATTAAAAGAATAGAAAAACATGTGCAGCAGGCGGCTAACAAAGGAACAACAGAAGGAGATGGAAAAGCGATAACGTAGAAGACACTGTAAACGAAGGCTAAGGCTAAGCAAATTAGAATAAAAGATCGTTCGTTTTGTAGAAATATAGGAACCTTCCAATAGTACTTGCGTCACAGGTGACATTTAAGGTAGGGGGATGGAATGGACAAGGAAGGAGACTGAATAATATCAAAACGAAAGAGAGAAGCAGGAAGCAGACTATGATTAAAACGAAAGCGAACTATGGAAGAAGTGACAGAGCAGCCAATACTGGGAAAATTGTTAAACCAAGGAGAAGAGGATGGGGAAGGTTGTAAGACAAGGTAAAAGGAGTCAGAGTTGGAGATAAGAGACGGATAAAGATCAGTCAAAAAGTCATGGTGAGAACGAAGAGAGAGAGAGAGAGAGAGAGAGAGAAAGTAAGGACTTTGGGAAGGAAATTTGCCTATGAAACGACCATTTACTGCAGCTAAGCATGCTAATGGTATAACAATGTAGAGGTAGCGAGATTGCAATTGTAAATTTTCCAAATGGTGTACCGTCAGCAGAGAGGTCTAACCACTTTTTTTCTTCTTCTCCGTATTGTGATTAATTTTCACGAGGAAATCATAAAACCCTGTAAATTTTTATTAAAAGGTCTAAAAAAATAGCTTATTTAAAGATATTTCAAAAATCAAAAAAATCTACAACTGTTTAATATCCTGTTTTCATGAACAACACCAAATAGGAACATTACCACCTCCGCTTGGTAATATTCTTAGCTTTAGTTTTCGAGATGATGTTTCAATTGAAAGTTAAATTTAACAATCGTCATAAATTATGTGTTTATAAATTTCATTTACGTTTTTAATGTTCATTTTTATATTAGTTTTATTTTAAATTTAGTGTAAGATTTCGAAGTTTTACTTTTATTACGATTGAAGTTCACTTAAGTACTTGAGTGTACATGTGTGACTAATATTATACGTAAATAGGTCAAGTTTCTATTTTCATTTCTTAATATTTAAGTAGCTTTCTATACGTTTTAAACTTGATTTAAAATTCTACACATGGGCTAAATCGTTGCAGCTAAATAAAAATCGCGCTCATTCTATTGTTTTTCTTATTTTATCAGTGCGCAATTAGGCTTATGTATAGTTAATTTTATAATTCTAGCGCATAAGCGACTCTAAATTTCGATAATTTGTAATTAAATATATGTATATTGTATTACAATAAATGAAAATTTATTTGAATTGAATTGAAAAACAATTAAAAAGGAAAAGGAACGACGCGCGGTTACAATTCTTCTATGAGCATTATAGAAGAAATCCGACGGTCCA
The DNA here is from genome assembly GCA_039619475.1 of Icerya purchasi. Lineage (NCBI taxonomy): Eukaryota > Metazoa > Arthropoda > Insecta > Hemiptera > Monophlebidae > Icerya > Icerya purchasi. Next base: position 317,539,034 of record CM077116.1, on the reverse strand, counting down.
GCAGGAGCTTTCGCTCCCCTGATAAGATCTGAAGGGTAGATTATTCATTCCCTGTTCCATTCTTCGAATTCTCGAGAGCTTTTAAATAATCGATAAAAAATTCCAATAGTTGTGTGAAACTTTTAAAATACGCTTCTTTTCCCTGCCGATTGAAAAAAAAAAAAAAAAAACAAACCAAATTACAGTTAGAAAAACGAGAAAAAAACAGAAGTGAAATAAAACAGAGATATTCATGAGCGCACTAATTACGAAAATCTTGTCGTGACTAGAATTCATTAGTGACGACGCGGCAGACGCGTGGTAGCAATGCGGTGGAACTCATTTACACGAAACAAACAGGCGAAAAATGTCTCCGCAATTAATGATAACAATTATTACTTATCACGTATCCTCTGTGCGTATGTGTGTGTGTGCGTGTGTGTGTGTGTGTGTGAACATGCGCTCTAGAAGATTATTGTTGTTACACGATGTTCAGGTATAAGTCGAACGAGCCGGTAATAAATTCAACGATTATCGATTTAAATAAACGTCGAAGCAACGTTCTCCGAAATTGATGGCACTCTGCTAGTCTGTCACACTATATATTATAATAACGTAGCGCGCGGGAGAAAAAAAAAGCTTTGTTGTTCTAGAATAATTTATTGTAACAGATGTTTTCCGAGTAGCAAACGACTGTTCGCAGTTTTGCAACGGCTAACATATCGCCCGCCGCTCTCGGTTCTGCACACATACGTGTGTCTGTGGAACGGTAATATATCTTCGCTTATTGAGAAACGACATCTTGCATATACCATGAAAACTTTTTAAAAAACTGGGTTACACCAAGTTCACACTTTTTCTAAATACGTTGCACGAATGTCACCAGAAACGATCATAATTGCTGTTGTTGTTTTTTAAACAACTAAAAAAAAACAACAAAAAAACAACTCATTTGCTGCACAATAAAACCGAGGATTAAAAAAAAATTGACTTCGAAAAGTTTTCGAAAATATTATAAATTTCAAAAAATAAAAGGGGAAAGGAACGTGTAATTTAAGAAATTCTTCTATATGTATATACACAACAAGAAGTCCAATCGGTGATAATAGCAAGTGTAAAACCCAAGCCTGCGCAAACTTTCACCGATACTTGCTACATCGAAAATTCTATATCTGACTAAAATTCAGTAACCATTAACCCGCTATGATTTTCGGATTTAGGCAATTGAGGTGATGGAAAAAAAAAATCGACTTACAGTGTCAATTAAATTGTTCAAACTCTTTTTCGATTAAGCGGGATTTTAGAATCGACTAAAATTTTTTCGATTAATTTTCTTCTTTCGCTATCTTAATTACAACTACTATTGTTAAACACGGTATTTGTATAGTTAGGTTACCCTTACTTTTAAAATGCTAGAATTCTACATGAGTATCGTTTATTGATTAATCAACAAATAAAACTTTCATTACAGTCTTTATAGCTAATTTAAATATTTACAAGATACATAATTTAACGATACGGAATGGAAATGCAATAGTAATAACTATCTGTATGTACGACATTAATGACTAATCATTAATCATTCGATTATATCGATCATATTCAACTGTGAGTTTCGTAATCGATTATTAAAATTAATAATTAGCAGAATATTGAATTATGCAGACTACTTATAACCGCCCAACTTCAATTGAAATGAGAGCCTAGAATAAGTGATTCTAAACATAAAAAAAAACTAGCAGCCTAGAGTTAGTCGGATAAAAGCTACAATTTTTAAAATGGTACACGCGAGCGAAACGAAGGAAAATCATCCGAGTATATTTTGTCGGAAAACAAACAGCAGTCCCTCGACTTTCGGTTGACGCAAGAAGTTGTCAGAATAGAAATTTAGTGCCTGTGTAATAATAAAAACAGGTGTCGCTTGTAGTTTTTCCATTAACCATTGAAATTACGGTTCAGTTGATATAGTTGGGCCAACATTACAGCGACGTGTTTGCTTCTGATGTACCGTCATTGTAGAAAGAATGAGCGTCGCTGTAGAATGCAAGAGATTTGCTTCTTTCTTCAGAGTCATTGAAAATTACAACGCGGCACCGAGGAGGCCACAACACCGCCAGAGCAACCACTGTTACTATATAGTATATACATACACATATATATGTATATATAGATCTATATAGAATTGTAAATATTTTAACGAAAACCGGTTTAAGCCCGCAAAGAATGCAAATAAGACGGTTAAAAACATTTATGCACCGTATATCGATTCAACAAAGGCTCGGACGCCGAGATGCCGAAGTCGAATGCTTCTTCGCTGTTTGTGTTTTTATAATTTTAAAACAGTGTACCCGCAGCAAGTCGTCAAGCCCCGAAATGACTTGAAACTTTCAGTTTGCCGGTTTGCTCAGAATGTCCTTAGTGTACAAGAAGAATTTAGAGAAAAAAAAAAGTTGCTTTTCCACATGCGATATCCCCAGAAAGGCACACATGTATCAGCTCTCTTACCGTCTCAGAATTTGATCAAAACCCGAGGAGGTCCTGCTAGAGTCGCACGTTTCTCCGACTAATTACAATTTTTTTTTTTTTTTTTGTTTGAAATAACTGTAAAGGGTCCCACGAGGCCCCTATATTGTAAGGGCCCAAACACTTATTATCGTTTATTGTATTATTATAACGTACAATATCAACGTCCGACTATTAAGCTATTACTATTATTATACACAGCGGCATATTACTAGAATAGCCGCACAACCACGAACGTGTGAAATAAAACGACAATCTTCGTAAATCAAGCTAACATCTTATCTTGCGATCTGTAAATTTTGTAACTAATAATATTATTATTACACAGTATACATATTCTACGGTATCACCGCAAACATATCCGAACCTATACAAGCAACCAGATAGTACAATCAGGCAAAACAAATATTATACAACACAGATGACATAATCATATCCTATACTTTAACGCTATTAATGTTAAAACCGAAGAATAGATATCCGCATAACGGTCAACGCAACACATAGTTAACTATAATAAATACTCTATAGAAATATCGAAATCGGTAATTTATATTGTATTTGGAGGGTGATCAAGAAATCTGCAAATTATTACTCCTATCCCTTTGCTATTAACCAAATTTTTATTTTCTCTTTCCATACTGCTAAATGCTGTTCTGTCCAGATTTCCTTCGGTACTCTTAGCAATAAATTCATTAATCACATTTTCTTCGACATTATCTATTTTATTACCCTCGCCGGAATTGAAAGAACAGTTCTTTAGACACCCTGGTACATACTTCGCGTCTTATTTATTAATGGCGATTGCTGCACGTCCTGCAGTTTACCTTTTAGAAGCTTGTGATAACAATACATCACTTTTGGAGGCAGTTCCTTATTTTCTATCCGTCATATTATTGCCTCGCCCCATACTTGAACAGCATAATGGACCCTAGACGCTATTAAAGCCTCATAATACATCCTTAGTACATCGTGGGGCATCAGAAAATTTAATCTATATAACGCTGGCATAGACGTGCCTTATTTTTAAAGTAAAGTTATTTATGTGCATTTTCCACGTTAATGCCTTGTCAATCACTAACCCCAGATATTTGTAACCCTTAAATTAACCCCTATTAAAGGCATCTTTCCTGTGCCAAAGTAGAGAACCGTTCCCCTTTTTCTCGAAGCAGAACACGAAATATGCGTATCGATTTTTATAAAAACCCGTTGCGTGTGATATTTTATTGTCTACAAAAGCTTCTAAAAGCAAGAACTCCCTATTGTTCAAAACTTAGATATATCATAATGACGACATTAAAATTCTAAAGTTAAACCGCAATATCTTCCTTAAAAATATTAGAAAAAAAAAAATTGTCATTTATCATTCAGCCATCCTACTAATTAGATTTTTTTTTTTTTTTTTTTTTAAGATATACCATATCAGGCACCGGCTTTGTCCGGATTTCACCAAACTCGGCGAGGCCTCCGAAAGATGTTGCAATTACATCCTATTCACAAATCTCGACTCCTAGGTAACACTGATGATGATGATGATGATATGCTGCTGGCGAATATTCTGAAAATGCAGCTCAAATAACGTCTTGACGGTTTCGGGAAAAAAAGAAAGAATTTCAATAATAAACTCGGAGACAAATTGACTAATAATACGAGATTTTATCCCCCGTTAAAAATATACTAATACATATAAGAGAAGAGTCGATCACGCGAATAAACGACAATTAAATAATTCAAAAGAGAAAAAGAATAATCGAAAAATATTAAGAATTTTAGATCCGTTGCCGAAGTAAGATGCAGGGAACCTAGCTAGAAATACAGATTGAGCTTCGTCGGGATCAACCGCAACGGCACATATGCTATACACCTCGGTGACGAAGTTCAATTACTGCGAAAGTTTATACAGTTATAGAAACTTTTATCAATCTTCGAAATAATAATCCACTGATTAGTCTGCAAAAGTCGGAAAAGCCGATTATAGAAAATTAAAATGGAAGACGTGGTGGCTGACGGTTACAAAAATTAAGGAATACGGACTATAATGTCACAAATCGTCAACAGGCTCAACTGCTCAGATCTGTCGACGTCATCAATCACATACGAGACAATTAGAAATGCGCGTTCGCGAAATATAATTTAAAACATAAAGGAATCTATCGAAAAATTAAGGAACATCGAAAATGATATCGCAGACGCGAACGTGTTTACGATGATATTTAAAAAGCGAAAACGACCGAACGGTAAAGGTACGATTATTTCAGCTGTATGATGCAAATATATTACTTTTTGCCTGACGTAACAACTGTCAGAAGTGAGAGCTCCTGTGTAAACACTTTTGTAATCAAACAACTCGGTTCAAAAAGAATGTGGAAAATAATAATATTATTTAAAAAACGGATAAATTAAAAATATAAACTCGTAACAAAGGCGGCATATCACGGTAAAATATATATTCCTTAATTTATTGATGGATTCGTTGTTTTTTCAATTTTACTTCATAAACGCGCATTTTCAATTGTCCCGCATGTGACTGATGACGTCAAGAGATCTGAGAAGTTGAGCCTGTATTGCGACATTAGTCTCTCCATTCCTTAATTTTATAATCATTTTAATTTTCTAGTTTGTTTGTCGGACGCGTTTCGCGTACAATCTCTTTTCGGAGCTTATCAGCGTGGATTATTTTAGTGGTTTCAAAGACTGGTGAAAGTTTCGACAATTTCATAAACTTTCACAGTAAATGCAACACCACGTCTTAGACCTTCTCGTATTTTCGTTTGAAGAGGCAATCCCGAGGAATCACTGTAAGAGAATGCTGAATGCACTTCGTACGCGTGTTATTTATACTCTTCTACATTGGTTTATAACACAGTAAAAATGATTAATATAGAGCGTGGGAAAATTAAATAATTTTAAAGAATCCGTAAAGAAACCGATTCAAAACTTAAGATGCTCCATCTTCTGAGCAACTATGAATCTGGTGGTTACTTGACCGTATTTCGAACGGGGAAAAAAAAAAAACAGGAATTCAGTAGCAGTTAAACAACAAACGAGAGAGGTGAGAACTATCGTAAAAATGGTTGTTAGTCCGGAAAAATCAGCTATTATCAGACCTTGATTTAGGGAGGGGGATCTTGGGGGTGGGGGCTGCAGTCCCGGGCCCCGTCTTATAAAGGAGCCGCTAAGAGACACCCACTTCCGACATGTAATAAAAAATTAATCTATCATTTGTCATATACATTCATTTTTTCTTTTTTTTTTAAATAAATAGAATTAACTTTACAGGAGTGTATTTTTTAATATATGTACATTTATTTGTTAATAATTTTCTATCCATTTTTATTTCCTCCTAGAGAAGGAAATTTCGTAGTAGTGAAATTTCAAGTTTTGTAAAACGTGCCAGAAATTTGACTTTTAAGGTACATAACGAGTCGAAATCGACGTTTTTAGGAAATGTGTGTATGAATGTGTGTTCGTATGTGTACCAAAGCCGTTTCAAATTTTTATACATTTATATGTATAAAATAATTCAACCGTCTTATTCTTTCAATCGAATTTTTACCATACAGAAAAATTGACAATTTGTAATAACCCGTTCAAACAATTTTTCCATTTCATGATACAAGTGAAAACATTAGCAAAGACGCTCACTGATGTCTTTATAACGGAAATTAAAAGTTGCCAATTATCCGCTCCTCGGTGATGATTTGTAATTTTGCGACGTTTTCGCCAAGTGTTCCAAAACATTCAAAAACCATTTCACCGGACACACGCGGAATGTTCGCTACTTCCAGTTCACTATTTTTCTAACATTCTTCTCCTCTGACATCTTCTTCCGTTCGGTCACATGTTATCCTTTCGCTGATATCGACACTAGATAGGTAATTTTATTTATTTTTATTTTATTTTTTTTTTTTTTTTTTCGTGGACATGCCAGCACTAAATAGATAATTCGCGCATTTATATTTTCTTGTTTCCCGTCAGTTTCTTGGAATGATTCCATTACCAATTTTAATTATGCCGCAGTGTTTACCTTATTTTATGTATAAGCAGATTCGTTCTTCCCCAATTTTTCTTCTAGTAGTACCGCGCGGATTCCCATCTTTAAGTAAATCGTATCTTAATGTGAACAAAGATTTTTCGCCCCTCAGTTCTTGTTTTCTTTCTTCTTTTTTTTTTTCAGTTATTTCAATCCTGTTATTATTTTAAAGAGACCATCTACGCTGTGTTTCGTAATAGAGAGCTCTTTTACGCGGAATACTTTGCTCAAAAATCAAAAATTGGATCATCAATCTCGTTTTTTTCAAGTCATCCGTGGCGCGGCCATGTTTTAATTCCGCGCAGTAAAAATAAACTAAGTCCCACATACCCTTGATAGGGCATCGGGGATTGTGAAGTTAAGGTACACAATGAACTAAGCCGAACGACACTAATGAGGGTAGGGAGGCCAGTTCCTTTCTACTTGGGATCCGCCTTTAATTTCCCATATTTCTCTGGTACCCAATTATCCCAGATTAGGTATAAATTTCGGATCGATTCGGATCTGGAACGAGACGAGTCTCGATAACCTATGACACCTCTGGTTTAGTAGCCGAGCGAGTTCGATCGATGGGAAATCTTCGAATCTGTGTCAATGTCCCTAACCGTTGAACGAACGGAGTAATAATGAAGAAAAAAAAAGCTATACGCATTCATGTGAATCTAGCAAACTTACAATATTCTATAAAACATATATATATATATATATATATATATATATATTTTTTTTACAATATTACGAGGAAACATTTTTATTTCACCACTACGAGTGACGCGGCAACAATTATTTTTGATTTTTTTTAATTTGCAAACGTCACAATATTGTTAGTCCTTTTTAACTCTTAACAAATAACAATCGTTCCTTCTACCTTTCAATCCAACCTACACTTCCTTCTCATCCATGGTTCTCGGAGTTTCCCTCTCTTCCACGATTTATAATTTCCTCTATTGTCCGCCTGCGCTTTAATCACACACTGCTGCCCTCTTCACGCTATCGTTTCTCTTTGCTTCCCTCTCCTCGCTGTCCGTCGCATCCAGATGAAGCAGTTGTCTGTGATGCTGATCACATTTTCTTCGAGTGCTCTGCTCTTTCTGCGGAGCGTTCTCTTTTCTATCTTCACCTTATAAAGCTGGGGCTTCCCACTCCTTACTGTGCGTCTTACATCTTGTCCCTTCCTTCCCAGTCTGTTGTTCTTGTCCTTGGTTCCTTTATTTCAGCTGTCTCCAATCGAATTAGGTTCTAGTTAGTTGTCTCTTCTTCCCATTGTGTCTGGGCAATGGTCCATAGTTGATGCGCCCAAAAAAAAAAAAAAAAAAAAAACTTAACAAATGGTTCAATTTTAATTTTAATGCGATCCATTTCTTAAAAACCGGCGTTATACAATGAAATTTTTTGTAAAAAACCTTCGAAACCAGTACCGTGTCCAGAATTTTGAAAAGAGAAGGGGGGATGAAAATTTTCTTTGCATATTTATTTCATATGTAAATAACCATTTTTCACTAATATTCGTACTTTTTTTTTTTTTTTTTTAATGAAATACCGTTTTTAACTAGGTTATCACGGTGAGAGCTGCCCAGGCTACCTAAAGACCACCCAACAGTCCGTCATCCTGAATGAACTTCTTCAAAGGGTTATATGATTATTTGTTGTTTAATATTTCTGTTAACGTTGTGAAAGTACTTAGACGGATTGCATTAAAACTGCGACATTCAATTATGATATGTTGCACTGACAGGTATTTTAATTCACCACAGCATGGACATGTATTAGGAAGAGTTATTCTTTGCAGTATGCGGTGTCATGACTTTTAGCTGTATGCCCTATTCTTAGCCGATTGATCGTTGTTCATTCGACACGCGTGCTATCAGTCGGCGACCACCATGGATCGATCATCGGCTTTATTTGGCGCAAGAACGTAGTCTTTGACATCCATTCTTTACTCCACTGCTCAGTTAGTCTTTCGCGTAGGAATGTATCGAGCGTTGTTGGGCCTCCTGATTTATGCGGCATCGGGGATAACATAGCAGACCGAGCTTCTAGATTCGCGCGCTCATTCCCTGGAATCTGAGTATGTGCAGGGACCCATAGGAACTCAATCCGGTAGCCCTTCTGGTCTAGCAACAGCAGAGTCCCTTGAATTTTTTGCGCGATTGATTCTTCGGCATTATTATTTTGTAGACTTTGTATAGTGGTCAGAGAATCAGTAATAATCAGTATCTTTTTCGGTTGAGCTTTAGAACTTGCAAGCATTTCTGCATCTAGTGCCGAACAAGCATCATTTAAACAGACCCCTACTAGTACTCCATCAATATCGTAGGCGCAATAATTTCTATCATAAAATATGAAGTATATTTTTTCTTTTTTTTTTTTAAATGTAAGAACACACTAAAAAATCATCAGTATTTATTTTCTATTTCAGTTCTAATGTCCCCCCTCCCCTGTGGACATGGCCTTGTTTGAAACTGTTTAAACCTGTTTGAAGCGTCTTGCGTTATTATTACGAAATAGTTCATTTAAAATAATTCTTTTACGATCTTTAGCGATAGAAATTTTTATCTGTGTCTCGATTATCTACTGAAAACTGTTAATTAGTGATTTATAAAAAAATAACACACCTAAAGAAAGAAAATATTTCAACATCACGGACGAAATCTCCTAAGCACAAACCGCAGGCGGGAAGATTAGAAATTCTATAAAGTCGGGAAATTTTTTTATTTTTCTCGAAACACTGCCGGGTAAAATGTGGCGACCTCGTCAACTTGTTATACATTGTCTCGCATTGAATTATAGTCGAGCGAAAACAAAAAAAAAACAAAAAAAAACAACAAAATGACCGCGTTTAAATAAATATTTTTACTCTCTTCGGTTACTAAAGTTCCCAGGTTCTTCGCCCAAGTTAAAGTTCTTACGAGGTCAACTATTGTATGTCTAAAATTTTCTTGTAACCTTGTAACACCGATTTTAAACTACTTATGTACTTCATTCGATGTTTTTTTTGACGAAAATCAAACCCAGTCTCGTAAGTTCGCATAACTTATCAACAAAGTCGGTTTTTCGTTCTATTCTAGTCGATAATGAATTTTTTTTTTTTTTTACTCCGGAACAAAATCATTTTAGTCATCAACAAGTAGTCATTTCTCTCTTTCCTTTTACTCGACCATCTTTCCGGCTCCCTCATTTTTTTTTTTTTTATTATTACTGATCGCTAAGCAAACCACAAAAAAACAACTGAAGATTTTATACACTTGTTTACAACAGATATTTCAACAGGGCCATCCGACGGACACTGAAACAAAATAAGTACAAAGCTAATAAACAGACCCCATTGATATTTTCTCTTTCACTTTTTCGGAATACAAATGTACCATTTTTCTCCGGAACTGCATCGATTTTTTCTGATTTTCCCTGAGAGTGTCTGTTACATTTAATTTTCGCGTTTTCCTTCGAAGTAAGCTGTAAGCTGGAGTTTTACATTGGCACCAAACATTTATCCCGAATAATATTTCCCCGCTTCGGTTTTAATTTTTACACTAAAACGGGAAAATAGTCCACACGTTTATGGAATAATTGATCACCGGAGCGTATAAAAAGTGTCTCGTTTCCCTGGAGGGGGTTTGAAATGCGAAAACGTATTGCGAAGATTAGAAAACCCCCCTGAGTTTTATGCTTAAAATAAACGATGCATAAAGGAAAAATGAGACAAGGAAAATGCAATGTCTTTTCGAGTTTAGTTAAGAATAAAACTTAGGCTCTTTTTAAGAGCTTAAAAGTTTTTAGGAAACAATTAATAAAACCTGAAAAACTGAAAAGAAAAAGTAAGCCGTCGTCAGCGAAAGCGGTTTTTTACCTTTTTTTACAACCGAAAAAACGCAGAGAAAAGGCTCTAGCGGGATAAAATGGTCAAATCGGCCCTTAAGTCATTCGAAAAAGTGATCATATTATTATGTTCAGCATCAATGGGAACGCCGATTCCTAGAGATTTGTACACCCTTAAACCCTCATAGATAAGGCCTGATTTTGTGATTTTTTGGTTTTTTTTTTTACAATATTCCGGTCAGTTTTCGAGCTAGGAAATTATTTTCCCTTCAAATTGTGCTGGATTCGAAGCTCTATAAAATGATTCTACTCAAAAAAAAAATTGGAGCGAAATTCAAATTTTTATAGCGTTTAACAAATTTTAAAACTCGAAAAAATATATACATCTCTAAAAAATATATATTTTATATACATTTTTTCAGATTTTTAAAAGTGGTGGAATATACTCAAAAAAATTTAAAAACCGCATATTTTCTTCGGTTTTTTGACCATATTCAAGCTTCCTAAGTCTTTCTCCGGTAACCTAGTTGATACTCTAAATGTCATTTCTGACTTTATTCTATACTATCCAAGATAGTAAAACTTGTTTCTGTAGCGACGTTTCACTGTAAAGTATTACGAAACCAATAAAGGGGTGTAAAAATCTCTAGGAATCGGCGTTTCCATTGATACCGAACATAATGATATGATCACTTTTCCAAATGATTTAAGGGCCGATTTGACCATTTTATCCCGCTAGAGCCTTACCAGCAAAGAATCTGTTTCATCGGAAATCGATTGCGATAAAAAAGCGTAACTCGATATTGAGCATGATAAGGGAGGATAAAAATTCTTAAAAAGTATAATAAGTATTAAACGCGCTGCGGGGCACAGGTTAACTGGAGTTACCTTCTGTAGTAGGTAGTCACTCAACTGTCAAATGGCTCATCGTCGACGGAGAAATGAAACAACAACCACGTGAATTCTGTAAGTCCACACATCGTGCAGGGAGGTAATTTCGAATTTTTGAGCGGGCTTAGCGCTGATCAGGAAATGTTAAAGCAAAATTCACAACACACCGTCGACAGTGGAACGGACGGGTTGTCACCGAATGTGTGCCTACCAGAAAATACCGTAAGCATCTTATACTGCATTACACCAGCAGATTGCCAACAATTTGCTCGTGGCAAAATGTCCCCCCAGTTAGATGTTAATCTAAATAGGCGTTAAAACCGGGTATTTTAAGGGAGTTAACTCTGATAGGACATCCTGCGGAAGGCAAGCAAAAACCACTCTGCAGTAACTTTCGCGTGAAAACCAATGCTGTTAGATAAATATAATAATGCGTTGCCACGCGGTCGATTAGCGGGCCTAACATAATAATGTGAAATATTGCAAGGAAACATGGGGAGCAGTTCGCGCATGATTGCGCATTTGTGGGTCATTCTTTTGTAAATATATAATTTGAATTTAAAAACGCGACAGACCGAGAAAGTCTTGGTTGGCTAATGTAAAAATCTCAATCGGCACCACATCAACAATATGTATAACGGAACTAACAGACGTAGCGCGTAACAGAAAATTACTAAGACACATTGATCGCCAACATTTCAGCGGATAAGACAAAGGAAGAAGAAGTATTTGTTTCGTGGAGGTTTTTCAATGTGATTAACCCCATTTAAGAATCGGGCCATTCTCTGATCCATAATTGTTCGCAAAACTTCCCTTAACCTGTGTCCGATTTGTTTTCAAGTCATACTACCCGGCATTTCATCGCATATTTATGTCCTAATGTTCAGCATTCCTTTCATCCTTGAATATATCGTTTAACGTGTGACCCATTCAATTTCCCCCTTCAATGTAGACCGAGCCTTAGCTCACGTAAAAATAATACCGCGCCTCTTCGGTGATTAATTTACAATAGTTACCGTTTGTTTAGTCCGTATGACTCCGTTAAATAAACGAAAAAACGAAAAAAGACGCGCGTGCAACTTCTAACAGCGCTCTACCTAATGTTCTTCGGGTACTAATTGAGACCGAAATTAAGAAAAGAAAAGACGATAGATCAACAGAACTGTGTAAAAATATTTTCATAAAATACGGGGGGAGGGGGATCACTGAAAAAAGGACTAATTATATTGGAAAAAATTTAAATCCGCGCAACTAGTACATAAAGTGGCGAGCGGGTGCTTTAGACACTGCCGCTTATAAAAGAATAAGAGACGAAAAAATTATGACGTCGAAAAGGAAGAAAAAATATGTCTATTACGAGTGATTAAGTAAAAACATCGTACCCTAAAAATGGTGGCAGTTCAGTAGGCCGGCAAAGCGGCTTTGTTGGAAAACGGCATAGAAAAATATATTTTTCACTTAATATAAATCAGAGTCGAATCCGGGTGATTTTAAATTAATTCGTCGGAACGTCGAAACGATCATAAGGAAAAGAAAGATGTGATAAAAAATCGAATTGCAAGGAAGATAGAGCTGATTGAAATGTAATTAGAAAAAAACGGAGAAGGAAATTATAAAGTTTAAAAACAATGCGCAATATTGCACGATACCCAATTTCTAGAGAACGAGAAATAAAAAGAAAGAAAAAATTGTAACATTGAAATGGCATTTTGGGGAAAAGATCAGGCAAGGCAATGTTTTGCAGGAAGTAGAAATTTAAAAAAAAAAAACACGCAATCATTTTGAAGGGCTGTGAAAAAATGGGAAACCGAGTGTGCTTATAAAATAATTTTACCCTCGGAATTTTATGAAAGGTACAAAAGTTCGATAAAGGGGTCACATCGTAAAAGGTTTGCAAAGAGAGGTGAGAATGTATAAAGTAACAGGAGTTTGAATGACAAAAGAGGAAGTCTATAGCCGGAGTAATTTTAGGAAATTTTAAAGCCTCCCCAAACGGAATTTCCTCAAAAGCCATAGACTCGTTGTGCAATTTTGTGTTGCGCAGTAATAAAATTTGGTAATATTCGTACATTTTCATAGACTAAGGGAAGCATTTTTTGAGACTTCGCACAGTTTGAATTAATCGCGAAAACTATCCCTACCGATACCACTTTTTCATTGAATAATTTTTAATTCTTTACTTTCCATGATTAAGAACTTTGCTATTATTTTTACTTCTTAGAGCAATATGATCTCGTTTGTTTCAATCACATCGACTTTTACTGCGACACGAAAAAATGTTTGTCTTTGTTGATCTTTGCTGACTCCTTTTTTTCGACAAAACATCGAACGCACTATTTTCCGTTTTCATAATTGAATTTATTTTACAGTTTATTATGTCCTCTCTTTGCTCAGTAATTAAAAAATATGCACATCAGAATGACTTCATATTAGTAGCCGTATGCTGAAGGTAAAAGGAAAAATTACGTAACTTTTTATGTCAGGGATTAATAAAACCGGCGAGTTGTAGCACGAAACGCCGTCAACAGACGAGAATCAGAAACTGCTGCCTAAACGGTAGATTTAAAAATGACGCAGTTAACACACTTATACACTGAAAGAAATGTAAATAAATTAATAATTAAAGTTATATAATTTTTTTGAAATAGAGTTATGAATACTTCTTCACACTGTAGATCGCTATGTTTCGGTTAAATTAAATAATTTTCAAATTTGAATAGAAAGCTGTTTGCGCGATGCCTAGAGCTCTTAACATTTCGCTTAGTGAACTACGGTAGCGTAATATTTGTTTGTTTTTTTTTTCTTCATTGCCTTTTATTTCGTGATAGGTTGAATATTTGACCTATTATCATGAAGAAAAATCTTCCAAAAAACTCAAAAAATAAAGTAATTAAACATGGAAAGAGGTAAAACCTAACAGAAAAAAATATAATTTGAAGAAAGGGTAGAATGGACGAAAAAATACCGCTTATAAGGATGGTAGCAAGGATAACAGTGAAAGAAAAGGGAACAAAAAAAGAGGTCAAAGTTGTGATTGTTCGTGTTATAAACTAGCTCGAGCGAGCATCAGAAGTTTCGATCAATATGGGGGGGGGGGGGTAACATCTTTAATGAATTTGATAATACCCACGAAGAATGTGTAATCGACGGAAGAAAGAGTAATACCATTTTCGAAAACTTTGGTCACAACTGAATAGCCAACGGTGTTTCAGTTAAGCAGACACTCAATTGAAACCTCGCTGTTAAAAATATCGAATTGATATCTATAGTAGACAAGCCCAAATAATATAATAATAATAATAATAATAATAATATATATCGCTTTAAAAAATGTTGCCGTATTTTATTAACCCCCATGTTTGTAATTAACAATGAACCAAACGAGAAAGTAAATTATTTTTTAAAATGGAACAAAGTTTCTCTCTCTCCTTAAACAAACATATTTGCACTCGAGTAAAAATTAATTTCGGTTACTATATTTATTTCGATTACCGAGCAGACGTTAAAATTAATCATCTAATTTTTCTCTTTTTTAAAAGCTTTTATTTAATTTGACCTTCGTGTTTGTATTTTTGTGTATTCTTGCAAATCTTGGAACGCTAGGGATCTTAAAAATGGCGAAGCTGATTTTCATGAAAATTTTCACCTAAATAGATCTGGATTCGTAGAAGGTTTTTTTTTTTTCTTAGAAAAGGTGAGAACGTTCCATCGTGCAAATAACAGTTCCTACCACTATGTAATTGGAAAACTCCTTTAGCTGGAAAAATTTGAAATCCTATAAAAATAACACTATGCGGAAAATTATTTAAAATAATTCCGTCAAGTCAGCAATGAGGAAAAAAAAAAAGAGACGTTCGATTAATTCCAAAATTATCAAAAAAGAAGAAAAAATATATTATACCTAACGGAAAAAAGAGATCTAAAAAATTTAAAAAAAAAAATAGAATTGCAGCATTTTAAGCGATACTTTTTTTATTAGAACATTTCGTACTATCCTGCGTGAAAATTAGAATATAAAATAAAAAATTAAATTTTATTTATTTTCAGAAACAGTAGGTAAGTAAAACATTTTATGGTTCGCTAAGGGAAAATTCGTAAAATTACGTTAACGCGGGAAAATATTATAAAGAATTTCTTTATTACCGCGCACGTGTAAGTTTTAAACCGTAGAGTGATTGTAGCGCTCTAAATATTTTCCGAGATCGGAAACTCATTTGAAAAATTATTTATAACATTTTAACGAAAAAACCGCTACTCATCATCGTTGTTATATTTTTCATTTCTTCGAAAACTGTGTTATACAAAAATGCCGTGTCTACAAAAATCAATTTTAAAGTTGACAAAAATAAAAACTTTCCGTTTAAATCTGAAAAAGAAAAAATAAATACATCCACATAAAATCATGATAGAAATATTTAAGATGCTAAAGGAACACTTACCGAACATCGAAACGCAGACCTCCTGTACATGTACATATGCTGGACTAGTTCGTACTGCTCAAGAGGTTAGTACAGTTTACCAGGGAATCATCGACAGAAGAAAAAAAAAAAGAAAGGATAAACAACCGCTTACAGTTAAGAACACTGGTAAAGAATTGGCAATAGTAAAACAGGGAATCGAATAATGAACGTTAGGAAAATGTAAGTGGAAATTGGTGAAGGATATAGTAGTGGGACAAGTATTTTTTCAGTAATATGTAGACAAAATTTACTTTGTGTGCTGGTATGCATATGGTGTGTCTGAATACACATCAGTGACAAACACAAGGGTGCTGAACAATAAGGCATTAATTAACATGTGTTTTCAGATTTGGAAACTCAGGTGTCGCGGTCGCCGCATTCAACACATCTGTTTAGTCACACACATATCATGCAACTTCCACAGGACACGTTACCTACCTATATTCCATTTATCGGTATTATTTTTCAATTCTTTACGTTGCCTTTTTTTTTTATATATATATATATATATATATATGTTGCTTCTGGCTCCTTTTCAACTGAGTAAACTTCTGCTAACTCTCCCCGTTCTAACATATATACATATATATACACACACCCGGTATAATATACGTTACGAACATACGTATAAAATTACTCTTTTATCTTTCTGCAAATACGTGTGTGTATATACGTTGCACGCTTAGATGTACCTGTACGCACATACTTGCATTAGAATTTTAAGTACTCCTCGCATAATTATAACAATTCGTACTAATACATGCACAAAATATATCGCTACAGGTGTATTTTTATGCGTTTTCATTCAATATAGTACACGACCTTTATTGTGCTAACGTATAAATTTAGTTGGTTGCGTTACAGTTGTAATATTAATATTCTAAATTTACAAAGAAAAAAAAAAAGGGTCCCGTAGTAAAGAAACTATAAATCGGATGGAAAAATAAAAAAAATTAAAAAATATATGCCCTTCAATTTTGCCGCTGTCAACAAAAAAATCGTCCTAAAAGTATTCGGAAATAATTTGCCAGTTATTATTTTTTTTCCTTTCATTCCCGAAGCCGGTTTACGCAATTTACGCATTTACCAAACTAACGCTGCTTTTTCTAGACTATTTTCGAAAAAATTACTACACTAACAATGCCGAAATAAACACCAATGAAAATATTTTTATCATTTAATTGCGACGCGTTTCACGAAGTTCTTAAAGGCTGCTCATGTTTAATATCTCCCGTGATAACCTTCGAAATAGATTATAGGTGTTTATTTCGGAATTATTTTAATATTAAAAATACGATCTCGATGAAAACATTAGCTTCTATACTATTTTTGTCGAAACATAAATATCCCGGTATCCTGAGTCTTCTTCATTATTTATAAATTCTAGCATCATAATTGTTTTGTATTTTTTGTTTTTTCTTTTGCGTCGGGAATAATAGGGATTTTAATCGAACGTTAGCTGTACACTTAAACCAACTGTAAACCGTAGTATTAGAGGTTCTTTACAACTCTAACTTTTTATCGTAACGGTCTGCTCGTTAAAAGTATGTTTGGTTACCAAACTAAACACGTCTCAAATTTGAAACTTGTGTCTCGTTCCAGATCCAATCGATATTCATAGAATACGTGAAATCGAACATTAGGCAGAGAAATCATATTGGGCCGAAAAGAAGAAATGGTCACACCCCTGAACCATTAAACCGGTTTAACTACATCCGAAAAGATTAATTCCATAATATTATAATCAACATGGTATGCTCATTGAGTATCACTACTATACCCTTAATCTTATCAATTTTTTTCATAAGTTGCGGATGATACTTACTATCGTTTATTCGAATAAATGAAATTACAATCCATTTCTTAGTACATATTTACATAAACCATCTTATGACGAAAATTATGAGTAACCGAAAAAGTATTCTCTAAAAATAATAGCCTTTAAGATAGTAAAAAACTTTTTCTCTCTAGGCTCTATGTTGGTTAATGGATTTCTACTTCTTTTCCGTTAACGCATTGTGGACTTTGCTTACGCAGTTGCGGCCATAGTGTCGAATGATAAATTATTTTCCGATCCCCGATGGACTTTGTGAACTTCTCTTTTGCAGGGATACTTGATGGTCTTTCAGTTCTCTATATTATCTGGCCGTAGTGCGGACAGTGATGTATCGTACCTCATAGTTCATTATATTTTTATATCGGGTTATTTTTCTGATGAGAGATAAAGGGAAACCACGCGCTTTCAGGTGCAATTACAATATCGACCTCTTTTTTTTTTCTTTTTTTTTTTTATCTCATTTCCCCTTCTCTTTGTGAGTTGTTCCTATCCTATCTGTAAACGGTGTATTCTTTTCATTCTTTCTTCCCTTTTAGATTTCACCCCCTCTTCTGCTCCGTCCTTGGTTAACTATTGCTCCATCCTTTCGAGATATTTTCCTCGTGATAATAAATAAACGTCCAACGCTGATTAGCCCAAAATAAAGGCAACGCGAATAGCCTCGTTAACATTAACATTATGGCACAAATGCCTCAATAAGATATAGAAAACCTGGCTAAATAAAATTGCGAACTTTTTAGTTTCTTCTTTTTTTTTCTCTCTCTCTCTTTAAATAAATAGTCCAGATTTAGCCATCCCAAAACGGCATATATATATATATATATATATATATATATAGTTAACCACAGATTTATATGGAAAATGGTACGAATTGTAAGTTCGCCCTTCTCTAAAAAGTGTAGTAGTGGATGGATAATCAGCCTACGGTTGAAGTAGTCTTTTACGATATGTCACACAAGTGTAAATGAACTAGGCATTTCGCCAATACCAGTCCCATTCGAATTTCTAATTTAAAAAGATGTCTACAAAACACGCTCACATCATGATATTCATAAATACACCAAACAGACATCCTGGCTGTTACATTGATTCGGCCTTTATTAATATTAAAGGACTTCTAAGCAACTCTAATCTAGCGTGTACGTTAAATAAAATGAACAATTTCTGTTAATAAGAAACACATTGAAAATGTACAAATTCACGATTTAGAAATAGTACGAAAATACTACTCGGGATAAAATACGAAAATTAGGACTTTCTCTTGATTCGAACGATCTGACGTTGATCGGATACGTAAATTATTTGTAAAATATTTAAATAAAATGCTACTACACCTTTTAGCGAAACTCCTAAAAAAGAAAAGAATTAAAAAAGGTTAAATGAAATAAAACCGAAAAAAAGCGGGCATCTAAAGGGACGACTAATTTCTCTTAAAAAGACTATAATAAAATGCATAAGAAGAATTCATCGCAAACAACGATATTATAACTGAATAATAGTTTTGCCGAAATTGCACGTTTCCTTTTTTTCCTCAACATCTTCTTTGGCGTATATAGATATGTATTATCTCCCCTTTTTATATATATTTTTAATTTTATATGTTTTCAAGCGCACGTAGATTTAGTAGGGAGCATTGTAGCGTCTTGGCGTAAAACTCATTAAGAAGAGTGGTTGATTTTATTGAGTTCATATTGTGCTGAATATCTAATAACCGGAGCTGAGGTTTCGGCGCAAGCCTAAGGTTATCCAATTCCAAGTAATGAATTAGTTGTTAGTTATTAACACGTAATTTTTAATATTCGCTATATCTTTAGTATTAAATGCGATAATTTTTTATTAAATGACAAATTAAAAAAAGCAATTTCGAAAAGATGCAAATTATATGTAAATCGGCTGCTTTAATAATTTCAGTACTTCATTTTAAAGGGTTTCAACTTAACCGTCATACTGATAACTTAATAAAAATCAAAATTCAACCAATTGGAGTATAAAAATCGTTATACAAAAAATTTCATTCTCTTTAACTTTCTATTACTCGAGATGGCGCTTTGTAAATAAACGTGAAAAAAAAGGTAATCTGTAATATACGAAAATTTTAATAATAAATATTTCGAAAATGAGGAAAAATCTTTTCCTCTGCGAACGTAATTAAAAATTGTAAAATAAAAAAAGGATGTAAAGAAAGGATTTTACTTTTATTAATGCAATACGAAAAAGAAGGATAATAATTTTCGCCGGTATTTCAAAATAGTATATGTGATAAAATCGTTAGTTTAAAAAGTAACATTTCATATCCGTATCGTAACGCTTTTATCTCATATTCTCTTTTAAAACATCCCAATTCGATGGACCAACTGCAAAAATTATTTTCCTTATTTTTATTGCATTAATAAATATAAAAACCTTTCTTTAAATTTATTAATATTATTTTATGAATCGAAAAAAATAAAAGTGAAATTTAAACAGAAAAACGTCTGCTCTTCTGTAAGATCCCAAAAATAAAAAGTATTATTTACCGCTTTTTTACAATGTAAAATGTGTTGTTGTTTTTTTTGTTTTGTTTTTTTCCTTGTTTTGGTTTTCCCCTGGGCTTACCAATAATAGACGATTACCCATCAACGCGTGTAAATAGTAGCAATTAGGAGTCACTAGGAATGGAATCTGACCAAGAACCGTGTACCAAGCAATGACAATCAACCTCGATAAATGCAAATGCATCCTAAAAAGAAAAGGAATGCCGTTGCCGAAGGTACGAGCAAACGGAGTTAGCTGTCCCATACCATGGCCACATCTGAAATTACAGAGCCCACTTGTACCAAATGTGTACGCATTACATTGGAAAACAAAAACGAATAACCAATAAAGAAAATATCGTCGATAATCAGAATTAACTTTATATGCTAAAAATAAAAGTTTAACACATTTCGTCTTTGCTCTTACCATTGGCCAGCTGCACTAAGTTATTCACCGTTCTAGTCGGAGAAACGGATAAATACTTTGTATTTTTTTAAAAAACAACCATAAAATGATGCGAATTCCAATACTCTCATATTCAGAATTAAACTGGAATATTGCCAAAAAGATATAACAGTGTTAAAGAAGTAGTCGCGTAATTAAAAACATTCCATTTTTTCGTATATTTGCATTAGATAATTGAAAACTGTTTTTATTTTAGACAAAAATTATTTCATCTTCCATTAATACAAAATTCTTGACGCACATTCTTCCCGAGAGAAAAGAAACAATTGCAGCTTTTAAAGAACATTTAACAGTGTCGCGCGTAAAATGTTAAATGGTCGAACTAGGAACAGAAGAAAATATGCTGGCTAATAAAAATTGCCGAAACTTAATTTTCATCCAAAATAACATTAAGCGCGCAGGATTAAAATCAAATCGTTCAGACTTTTGTCCACGAAAAATAACTTAAAACAAACATTGTCGATGGGTTGAATTTTCGACGCCCAAAAAAAGAAAAAAAAAGTGCCTAAAGATTTTAAGATGACCTACAAAAACAACGGGGTGATAAAAAGTAAATTTTTTCCTCGCTACGCCCTATTCGCAGTACATGATATTCGCGTGTTAGCGCTAATAACACAGATAAATCAATCTCATGCGTGGCAGAGTTCAGCGCGAATTTTCTGACTTTGACGAAATTTATAATTTCCCAATCCTCCGCCTCATGCACACGGGCGAAGCACATTCAATATCGGTTCTTAATCAATGCTACACATTTACGCTGTTATTTACGATTCGTTTGTACCTCCGAGGGCGGATTAATTTAATTAATCTAAAAGTAGTTAATCCCCGTAGACTTTTAGATTAATTTAATTCACTTTTTTTTTTTTTTAATTCTTCAGCAATGTTCTTACTGTTCAAATGCTTGCGCAATAATATCGATTGCAGATGTTAAAAGTGACGGTCGTAGTCATTTTCAGCTCTGAAAATTCCACTACGGGATATAACAATGAAAACACGCCAGTATACTTCCTTGAAGAGCGCATTAATCATTTTAGAACACTGCTAACCGATGTGAAATATGTGCCTTCAAATTTAGAACATTGAGGCCAGATGTTACGAAATCAGATATTTCTCGAATTGCTGCTGGTCGCGAAGTAATCAGTTAAAACTGAATATGTTTAATCTAAACAAGTTCAGAGTCTAGCATGATGTTTCATACGCTGAGCATTCCGTAAAAGATTACCATAAATTAAAATTAACTTAATACTAAATTCAAAACAAAGAATTCTGATTTTTCGCGTCGCAAAGAGAGAAAGATTCGCAATTTTTCGTGTTTTTTGGAACTTTTCGCCAACTTCGAAGGTTTCGTTCCCGAAAAATAATGCGACCTTTCTATCAATACATCACATGATAGAAAAAAATTTTGAGCTTTCGACTCTCCGAGGACCTAAATATGATGCTGTGTAAGCTCGGCTATAGTTTTCCTATTATGCTGTTCTTTACATATATGTTTGAGATACATTTTTGATTTCCTCAACTTTTTTTCATCGAGCTAGTATTTATGTGAACATCATCTCCTTCGTTACTGTTTTTGGGCCCCAAAGAAAGGGTTTAAATAATTTTTTAACTATAATTTTTTGAATTTTATGGAAGGGCTTAGGCGTATTGTTTTATATTTTGCATTTCACTCTTAAAGGGATCACGAATTATGAATTTTTTAATAGTGATTTTTGAGGTCATTTTGAATTACGTAATTTATATTTTTGACCGGTTTTTCCCCACCCAGGATAACCGTTTAGCTTGAAGTTATAGATTGTCCATAGATTATGAAGGTTAATTGTAATTTATGAGCCAATTTCGAAGTTTATAAGTCAAACCATTCATTAGTTATTGCATATTTCGAGGTTTTTGTGTGTCGTTTCTAAGCCATTTTATTAGGATTCCCCGTACACATTATACGTTAATGGAATCCTCAAAAAAGAAAAGATTTTTAAAAAAATCGATTATTTATTTATTTTTTAAAATGTTTTTGTGTATCAAGACCATAGCCCCGTGAAAGTTTAAAATGATTTTTAACAAAATTTATTACTTAATATTTCCGTTTCTGGAAAAACTATACATACATATAGATATATTTTTTTTTTTATTTGATCTATTAAATACGCATATAATTTTCAATAAGAATATCCATTTTTTTCTTTTAAATGATTTTCTATTCTTTTTAAATGCAACGAAAAAAAATAAAATTATCGACGCTTCAAAAATAATTTTTAAATTCCATTTTTCGGTATAAACAACTGAAACCACTTTTGAAGCGAAGCAATTTTTATTTCTAGTTCCCCGATAACTTATTAATCGTAATAATTCTTGTGAAAAATTCAAGGGCGAACTCCAAATAGCTTACTGTATGAGAAAAAATTGTACACATTTATATATGTGTGACATTCGCCGAGAAAAGGGACCACCTGTGGTGGTGCGAAGAGTAGTTTTTGAGAAAAATGCGTTTAAAGTTTGCGCGGAGTAATACTACCACAATATAAGACTGTACCGCGCATGCCTGTATGTATAAATGTTATAAAAATTTAATGCAGCATTATGAAAAGCTTGGCTTCTGTGAGTAAAAACATAAACTAAGCATAAGCGAACAGAGAGGTAGGTAGATCGGGTGTTCTGTCTACTCGTATCGTTGAATTGATTGAAAATTTTTCGGATAATTTTTCTGTACCACTTGCTGGTTAAATGCCAGAGATTGCAAAGTGATCAAATTGCCGTTCACCGAAACAAACAGCCCTGTTCACCTTCGTTTTGCTAAAGCATGTCTTTCCCGGGAAGATAACATCGCGCAAAAGACATTTTTGAAAATATAGGCACGTTATTGTATTTCATGTCAACAAAATTCGTTTATCATCCGAAGAACCTTAACAGAAATGAACACAAAAGCCAAAGAGGAAAAATTAAAAGCAGCACTTGGCCATTTTGATTGTGCAAAACGTTAATGCGAGTTCTAGCAACAATGCTGTAAAATGACAGAATCGGATGCAGCTGCGACTTCTGCACACTTAGTTATGATTATGCTCAAAAAAACATCTTCTATCCGATTAGCCGTCAGCAAACTGGCTTATCTCGTACTTCACGGTACCCACTTATCACCCAAATATCAACCGGATAGCTCTCCAGGATAAATTTACCATTCTTATCCACCTATGGCCTTTACGTTACAATTTAATTCGCTTCTTTTTTTCTAATTCTTCGCTTCAAATCTTCGCTACAAGTTCAGTCAAGCATGATGTTTCATGCGAGGATTCTGTCTGTTAAGTTAAAGATAATTATAATTTACATTTATATAATACAAAGTTCAAAACAAAGAAATCGGACTTTTTGCGGCACAAGGATATGTCATTTTTCGCGCTTTTTTGAACTTTTCACCAACTTCAAAAGTTTCGTTAAGAAAGTTAAATATGGGTTCGCTCCCAACAAATAGCGATCTTTCCAACAATACATTACATACCAAAAAAAAAAAATACTTTTTTCAAAACTTTCGTTTTTTTAACGATAGCCTAATTTTAAAGTTCTAAATCCGAATGTTCCAAACTAAAGAAATGTGCAGCGATGCACGTATTTTTTAGCTTGTTTAAAATTTTCAAATATAATACCCGCGCCTCAAAGAGGCTACATGTATCTTGCGTTTTTTTGAACTTTTCGCCAATTTCGAAAGTTTTGTTAAGAAAATTAAATACGGTTTCGTTCCTAGCAAATAGTAATCTTTATAACGATATAATAACATGCCTGGGAAAAAAAATATTTTTTTCAAAACTTTTGACTTTTGGAGCCCCAAGCAGCTGAATATAAAGTTGTAAGCTCGCCTATATTTTTCCTATAATGCAATCCTTTATGAATATGTTCGAGATACGTTTTGATTTCCCCAACTTTGTTACTCGGGCTATTACTTACGTGAACTTCTTCTTTTTGATTTTTTTGGCACAAAAGAGAGGGTTTAATGATTTTATGAAAGGACTCCTGCATTTTGTTTTATATTTTGAATTTCACTTTTAAATTTGGTGATGAGTTATGAATTTTTAAGAGTTAAGGTCATTTTAAATTCCATATTATATATTCTTGACGGTTTATCGAGTTTTTTGCGCTCAGGATAATCGGTTAACTTAAAGCTATATTGTGTCTTAAAGAGAATTTCAAGTGTAATTTATGATCCAATTTTGAAGCTTATAAGTGAAACCATTCGTGAGTTACTGATTTTCATTTGATATTTTTGACATTTCCGAACCATCTTATAAAGATTATTCCGTACATTATTGATCAATAACCGAACAGTTTACAGCTAAAGGAAAAAACATAAAAAAAGAAATAAATGAAAGTATAAGCCTATTTTATAAGTTTTCTAGTCAAATATGATATTCCAATAAATCTAGGTGCAAAAATAACACAGAAAACGGAAAACAGAAAAAAATAAATTGCACCTTCGACAAATATTAACCAAATTTATTTTTAATATTGAATGAAAACACGTTTTAGTAATCTTTTCTTTTTCTTTATTAGCATTTATCTATATAAAAAAGTATCGCGCATTTTTAAAAAATGGCATACCTGATTAATCGAAATTATTTAAAATATCATTATCATCAATCACCAATATTTATTTATCATTAACAAGCTCCTTGATTCTCTTTTTAAGCTGTTTTATCGTGCTTTTTTTGGTCTTCATGGCATAACCAGCCTTCTCGATGATATATTTATCTTTACATTTTTCTTGTCCGGTTTGAAGCTTGCTATTTCCCGTTGACAAAACAACTATCTTATCTGCTTACATTACTTAATATAACATATATGCGTACTTACAATATATAAATATATATATATATATGTACATATATACATATATATGTATACATGTATACATAACTGCGTCTTTATTCTCTCCTTTTTCAAATTTTCTATTATCTAGTATAATAAGATGCTTATAAATACGAGTATATGAAATAATAACGAAGAAGAGTATGAAAACCATCAATCCAGTAAGTACAATCAGTATTAGCTAATTGAGCAGATACCTAAGAGCATTTTAACAGAGAAATTTAAGTTTTTGTGAGATTTCTGTTAAAAAATTATTTAACAATCGTATCGTAGATGGTATTTAATCTACGAAAAAAAAAACTTTAGTTTCAAAAATAATTATCTACAAGTCTGTTTATCAAATCACAACATTTGAAACTGTAATGAATAAAGTTAACAGATGCGAGTTGATTTTGAAAATTTGCTGAAATATCGGTATTTGTTCACTTACAATACTACAGATTATTTTTCAAAAGTACCTCCTCCTCACCGCCTAGTAATTTCGACAAAAATCTGCAGAATTGTCTGAAACTCTAATCCCATGAGCTTTTCTCCCAAAGAAACCTGAAATGTGATGGCATCTTGCTGTAGGAGGATATTTCTCGATACAGAATGAAAATACTATGGCCCTTCTACTTATGTTTCTCTTCATGCTCTGCTTAGTAAAATACGACTAAAAAGAACTGACGTATTCTGATATTTTGAAAAAATTAAACAAGTATCTTTACATGATAAACAAAATAAGATGCCTGATCTGTAAACTGTAAATGTATGGAGTTCACGGACATTACCAGCCTTTCAAAACACAGTTCAACTCTGGAAGTATAGATAAGAAAGAATTTTTCTATTTAACCTCAAAAAGATTCCGTTTAAATATCATTTTATGTTAAAGCATAAAAAACTCGGTAAGATTTTTATTAACTTGTGCATTCTAAATAGGTCACACATTATGGAAGGATCATGATAAATTCAACCGTAAAAGCAGAATAATTTTTCTACTCAGAATCATCGCCGGTATCTCGGAATTACTGATTAATAGTTGAGAAACTAATCATAAAAGATATATTATCTTTTTTTCCATCATTGGTTATATTAATCGTTATCAATAATATTCTTTTTTACGGTAGAAGTTTAAAAATTAAGGTACAACACCCTTTTGCCCTCTATCGATTGGTAAATTTACAATTGTCTTCTTAATTCCCCTGGAAGAGAAATCGATTTTGGCAAAGCAAATAAATAGAAAAGGAATAACCAAATTATTTTTTTATTTTCTCAGTGTAGCTCTGTTTTCTAACACATTAAACCTCTAAAAAAAAATTTACACGAAAAGAATAGTTAACTGAGGTATTATCAATACTCTCTATAAGTGAAAGAGAAAATTACAACACACATAAATAAAATAATGTTTTCGCGACATAGAAAAATGTATATAAGTTCGTCAATTTCTTAGCTCATTATTTAGAATTTTACTAAGCTGAATCCAATTTCTTCTATCTAACATTTATTTCGTTCGTATAGACCTATCCCTTTCTTTTTGCAGTTATCAGATTTCATATTGTTTCGTTAATAAACGAGAGAAAAATTGTAAGGAAACATAGCGGCATACCACGCACTGAATACTGCGAATGAATTCGTCAACAGCCAGGTATTAAGGCATGTAAAGACCCGATAAAATTGCAAAAACCGGTTTTTAGTTTTCTGGAAGATGAAAATCCGGTTAAGCGGTTTTTAGTCCGGGTCTACAATTAAGCGTAAAAATAAATAAGTCGCGTATTATTTTAAATATACAATAAAACACCTACACCTTAAATATAGCAGAACGAATAAAATAACGAAAGAAAAAAAAACACACACCAAAAAATTCAGCATTTAGAATTACTCTTTTATTTAAGAATTAAGTGGAAAAAAAAACAACTGAAAAACAACCTAACTTTATTATTAATATTTCATTATATGAAAAGTAACAAGAATTATAAATCTTGTTTTTCAGTAGAAATAATATTTAAGGAAAACTAATGCATATTTCATGAATGAACGTACCTCGGTACGGAAATTACCGTCAACCGAAAAAACTCTCTCACTGTCTATTGCTGTGGGTCGAATTTGAATAAATTTTCGACTGTTATTGATTTTTCCCAAAATACAAAATATTTTCATCTCTTTTTGAAAAAATGACTCAAAATTTCTCTCGTTGAAACGCAGTTCTTTGAACCTTATGAAATGGTAAAAATTGAATACTGCAATTGCTGTATTAAAGAGACCGATCCGACTGCTACTGCTTCCACTTCACCTTCGTCAAGGTTCTCTTTCCGAGAGGGGACACATAATAATTATTGCCTAAATAGAGTATCACCAAATAATTTTGCAGCCAGCGTCGCTGCTAAGAACGAAGTCGGCGCCTTTGTTACATATAGAAGTTTCATCAAGTCCGTTTGTAGCAAAGTTCCACTTTGCAAGTGTTTTTATACAATTTTATAAATCATTTGTTTCGCCTATCTGAAATTCTTCTTTTCAAAAAATTACGAAATTTTTTCCCTAAAATAGTACTGTTTTGTTTCATTCAAAAAAATAAAAATGCAAATACTCCCTCCGCAGTGAATAAAGGTAAAAAGAAAAAGTCAATGAAGAATTGAAAATAAATATAATATGCAAACAAGAGACTCTGAAGAACTATGGGGAAAATTTAAAAATATTATTATACAGAATGCAAAAGAACTAACATATAAAAACAAACCAAAAAAAAACCTTGGATAACACCCGTCGCGTGAGAGCTAATACAACGATAGTACACGGAACACAAATTCTTCTTTACAGTAGCATACTCAGTTTCTGAGTGTAGGCGACTCGTACGTACAAATCTAATTAATGTACACGTAAAGACTACACTTTGGAACTGATTATAAATGTTTTGATTTATCGATACACAAATTCAGACCCGTGTGTGTCTGCCTACTATACATAAATTAGAGCGCATATGATGTTAATACAAATGAAAAAATTGCAAAATATAACCAAATAAGTAGAACAATAAATTAGAGATTACGCAGAAATAAAAATGAAAATATATACTCTCAATGTGCAAAGATATCGAAGTACATGCAAACAATAATGAAGAAAGACTCCATTCTTATCAGGAAGTTTTAACCCTATTAAAGATGAAAACGGTTTAATCCGATCAACAAAGCCAAAAATAATAAACAGCTGAAGAGAGTATTGTGCATCTCTGATGGCTACACATCAAAATGAGCTACTAGAAGTACTAATAATAAAATGGAAATCGGCAGAATCAAATATTCGGCGAAGTGAAGTTGAAGCAGCTGTGAAAAGACTACATAATAACAGAGCAGCTGGCTCAAGCGGCATCCATTTTTTAAAATCTTAAAAGCTACGACAGAGGAAAGAATCAATATAATACACAAAATATACGATAGTACATGGTCAACAGGTCAATAGCCGAAAAAATGATGTACATCTATATAAGAAAAGCGATAAAGAAAGCTATCACAACTACAGATAAAATTATGCTTTACATAATACAGAAACGATTAAAACAATATTTCATCACTCAAATTTCTCAAGAGCAGGCAGGGTTTATGCCAGGAGGAGGAACTAAGACCAAATAATTAACACAAGACAAATGACTGAAAAATTCTATGAACATTAAATGTATCTGCGATATTCTGCATTTTAGATTACACCAAAGCATTTGACACCATTAACTGGAATAAACATGACCAATACTAATAAAAACGGGAGTCCCAGGTCACCTGGTCATTTTAATCAAGAACTAATAATATGTATGATTTTTTACAAGTAAAATGTTTAACCTCTTACTATGGTAAAAAACTCGAACTGTGGCAGTCGATACTATAAACATTCGATGTACCAGAAAAAAAAGTGTTCATTAGTTTATTAAAAACGCGTAAAATAAATTCAATTGATATTATTTTTAAATTACTAACAAGATCTATAATTAAAAACATTTTTACAGCACGTAGCGAATAGTTAAATATTAACACCTTACATATAAACACTTTTTAAGTACATATTGCACATAAAATTAATAACTCGAAAAATAGACGATGAATGTGATCTGTGAGATCTTTAAAAAAGTACACATACTCGTATATAACATATACACCTAAAATGTATTTTGCATTCGTAATATATTTTAAACTTTAATATATAATATAGGCAGGAACAGTCAACTGGTGTGAGAAAGGCCATTTTCTTCACCAAATTTATCGGCGCAATTACTTTTAACATATACGTTAAAAGACTTTAATCGGTGTTTGCAAATTGTACAATAATTTTATGTCTCGAATAATTTTAAAATAAAATTTTCAATACTGGAAGAGGAAAAAATACATACACGCCACATACATGTATATATATATACAAATTGTTTCATTTAAAAATATAACACAACGAGTCTTAAGTTTATCATTACCGTAAACCAAAATTCATTCAAAGCTGCTGCTGCTATCCACGTTCACAAATAATTTCTATTACACTCGGTTCCATAAGTACAGGATCCAAACATCTATGTACAGCACTCCCCAAAATATCATCTAATAATGAATTAATCAAACTAAAAAAAAAAAAAAAAAAAGTAGAAAACTTTCTATTTATAAATTTGTAATTTTCCTAGTACATCATAAAATCTACTTATTAAAGCATTTTTACAAATATTAATCATTTGAAACAGTTTATTGTAAATAAAACTTTAAGGAACAAATAATTTTTATTTTCAATTATTACTATGTACCTGTTATGAAAAATCGTTTCATTTACTACATAAAATGACAACAAAATTATCGTACTTTTTACAATACCTACTTATTATTCATTTAAGAAGACTAAAAAAAAAATTTGTTTCCAATAATTTTAGTATCACACTTTTTTTAATTTTAATAAAAACAGCATAGGTAGAATATATCTTAGTGAAGATATTCATCATCATAAACTATATATATAACGATACATAGATAGATAGATATATGTTACACCGAATTTTCAAAATTTCTGATTTTAAGCATTATGTAAAGTTTATACCTATTTTAAGCGAAATTTACGTCTAGTTCACTCAATCAATAAAAACTAATTTGCTTATTTCACGAAGTAAATTTTAATTCGTTATCGAACAATTAATTGTGTTCTGCATTGAATTATGTATTTAGGTAATTAGGTGAGAGCATTCCTTATCTTCGTAGCGTTATTATTTTATCTATCTTCGATAAAAAATTTAATTATTCCATACTGTGTTTAAATGTGCAGTGCGAGGGTTGTGTGTACACCTCTCCACTATAAGCCTTTTGGTGCTTTCGTACATGTATCGTATCTGCCCGATTAGACGAAACACATTCTTATCATCATAATAAGCCAATCTACCTTTCAAACCAACAATGTTCTGATAAACCGAGCAGTTCGCTGTCCAAGCCATTAGATGCTAAAGTAATATCGAACACTACTGCTACCGACCATATCTAATTCAAATAATAACAATACTTGCACGATAGTTGCCGCTCTTGCTACCACTAACGTTAACTCCAACAATCGATGATATCCGTACTACAAAAGTACAAAACGTATAGAACTGATAAACAATCTACTGACCGGTCTAATTCTTTTTCGTCAAATTAAATAGATAATAATACAGTTTCTCCGATTCATATATTGTTAAATAAAACTAAATAGCAATGGAATGTTTTTCTTCCTAAACGAAAGCGACAACAAAGTGCGTCAACCAGCTCTTCTGCCACACCAACAGTCTTAGTTACATTATCACCCGGCAAGTCATAGAGTGTGTTCTATCTGTAAACAACACGTGCAATTCTAGAACGGAACAAATAAAAAATATCAACCCGGGACAAAAAAAAATATTAGTCCAGTACACTAATTCAGAGAGCACTTCCCATATGTAGTAGATTTTGAGATGTCACCTTTTATCTAATAACACTCTTCAGCTTTCTTCAACAGTTTTAGAAGGGTTTTATGGACCATACTTAACGGTATCGGTTGCCATAATGTCCTTGTTACTCTAAGTATGCCATACATATTCTATATTGTTAACTAAGATCAATATTACTGAAAATTTTTCTATTCTAATAAAATACAGCTTATTTCATAATATCTAAATCCTACAAGTTGCTCTAACACACTACTACCATCACTGAACTAGTCCCTCACTGGAGAGATGTGTTAGTTCCAAGGTTACTAGTATGTACCTAATATAAGGTCGAGGTCACGAGCACTGTTTATGGTTTTATCGCTGCAGCGGATAAAATAACAAATAAAAAATGAAACTAGACAAAATTCAAAAGCAATATCTATATTAATCATTTTTACTTTCATGTTGTTTTCATTTAAACTGAAAAAAAAAAAAAAAATCCTAATTAAGTTACCTTTAATATACAAAATAACTGAAGCAGCGTAATCAATAAGTTTTTAATAAGTGAATAGCCATTTGAGTTATTCTTTAAATCTATTAAGCACTATGACGAAGTAAATATCTTGTAAAAATTTAAATATATTGTTTATTAAATAACTGATAGAATATAAATTCAAATATGTATATAGTGACGAGTGATTTGCATAAAAAATAATAGAACTTTAAACTGATTCCTTATCTAAAAATTATATATATATATTTCAACATTATTTCATTATAGATGATTTAAACATTTACATTACACGCGGCATCAAGATAGCGTGGATATTAACTGAAGTATTCACATTTTTGATATTTTTCACGACACAATTATAATTTTTTAGAGTGATAAACATTGAGAAATATAAATAATGTATTCGCTCAACCCTAACGTAAGTACATTTTGTTGAAATGCTTTTGAAAATAAAAATATTGCTATTTAAAAAGCACAAATACCGGATGTATTATGCGGTTCATCGTTATGATTTTTTTTTTTTTTTTTTGAACCCGTAAAATATTACGCAAGTTTCTTACGTAATGTATAAAATTAGCAAAATAGACAGCCTATTTTGTAAAGTCGGCAATTTTATAAATTCAACCTAATATTATATATTATCTAAACTTTACATATTTACAAATAAGTGCACTAAACTTTATTTTACAATTTTACCCGTAAATTATATCTGTTTTCAGAATAGATTAAGTAAAGTTTTTTCTCCTGGTATATTTAAAAAAAATTTATTCAGTTATGACCCAAAAATGTAAGATTTTTTGCAAAATAACTGTGAGGCAATTCAAAAAAATTAATTAATATTGTATTTTTTTTATTTCATTTTCTATATCGACAATAATCAGCGATTATCTCCCTTGTTCGTGATGATTTTTGGACACAAAATCTAATCATTAAAAAATACATCAAAGATTTTCGAACTATAAAGGCTCTTTTGATTCAACTTTGTCCTTTTACTTCTGATTTACTTATTTCACTTATTTTAATTGATTTGTTATAGATAAAACTCAATTCTTTCAACGTGAAAAAAAACTTTCTTTTGGCATAAAATTTTTACTATAATCAAATTTTCATAATAACTTCCGAAAGAATACATAAAATTGTAAAAAGTAAAATTTAAAATTTCGAGATATATTTTAAAGCAAAAATTAATCTAACTAAATACATCGTTAAAGTACTTCCGGCAAAACAGAGACTGTCTAACATACTCGTATTACAGGCAAAACAAAGAACAAAGCTCTGCAAAAATCAACAAAGAATATTTAAATTAATTCATTCACGTTGAATGTAAATTTACTACATAAATACCTTGCCATGATAAAATAAAATCAATTTGTTTACATATTAAAAATTATTTTTTTTAGGAACTAACAAAAGCTTCTTTAATTCGCATATGTTGATAACATTTTGATACGTAAACAATAATGATAAAACAAATTAATAAAAAAATACAAGGAATATTATATTCGCTGGTTTTTTTTTTTTTTAGGGAAAGGGTTTATCAACTATGGATATTAACCAACGCAAGGAAAATGTTTGTATGTATTTTCAATGTGCGACAACCGGATTCGAACCAGATCTTTCGGGAACAAAACACCACTACCTAATCAGCCGTACCATGGTAGTTAGCAAATCCTTTATTAAGTTTAATAGGTATATCGCTAGTTTGTGAGAATTACAGCTACTTATTTACATATCATCATTGTATGGATGTAGAAAACATTCAAGGCAGTTCTGTTTGCAACCTATATATATATATATATATGCAAACCATACTTTAGACTGCAATTGTAAATGTTTGTTATATTATTATACAAAGTCGAAAACAATCCATGTGCAATAATGAAATGTATAACTGGATGCCTCAGCCTTCTACGCAACGATCATATTGAAAAGGGATTTCTAACACAAAAGGCAAGATGATGAAGCTTAGTTGTCAATTATTAGACACTAATTTAAAAAGGTGATCGCAGTAAAACCATAGGCGTCGCCAGCGGGGGCAGCTGCCCCCCTGGAGCCTTGAAACTTTTTAATCAACTGGCCATAATGAATATTCATAGGCGCGTAATCATGGACAATTTGGAAGACTTCTATAATAAAGTAGTAGAACAAGTTGCCAGAAACGCACGAAAATTATGTTTTAATTAAGATTTTATTCTTGCTTAATAAAATATTCAGCTTTTACAACTTATAAATTTTATTTTTCCTATAACCTATATCCTCTTTCTATCATCTTGCCCCCCCCCCCCGACTCATCGGATGGCGACGCCATGGGTATTACTGTTATCAGCTGATCATTTTGATGCTGTCGTCACCTGTGGTAGACTATAACGGTAAACGACAGTAGCAGTGGTGCTATGTTCACCATTGAACTTTGGAGTCGCCAATCACTTTCAGAACTTCAAACACATAATAAATTCGTGACACGTATATATATATATATATATATATATATATATATATATGTATATAGAGAGAGCCAGCTACTTTGGCTTAATTGGTTAGGCAGTGGTCTTTTGTCCGAATAGGACCTGGTTCGAATCGCACTGCTACACACTGAAACTTCCAAAAATGTAGATTCATATATTTTGTACAACTCCCTTTCGCACCGGATTGCACAAAAAATTCCTTGATCCAAAGTATTTTCCCGGAATTCATTAAAAATTCGTTAAATTCTTCGCGGTCATTCTCTCATGTTTACGGTGACGCAGGCGTCTTGAAAGTTTAGTGAACAACATTGTAACCGATACCGAGTTTGTTAAATTAATATACGGAGACAATTTTTTATGCGACACACCTTACGAATTAGTTGCATCATTTTATGCAAATTATTTTTTGCTACGTAGCTTACAAATTTTTTGCATAATCTATTTCATTGTATGAGCCAATTCACTATTTATTAAATCATCTATACAGCGGCGGTTCTTAACCTTTTCCACGATGCGGAGCCCTTCACATTAAGTTATGTAAAACTAAATTTTTTAAAAATAAATTATAACAGCGGCATACTAAGAATTTCCTTTTAAATTACTCATGAAAGTATCTGTCAAGTTTAGAAAATACAGAAAAATAAGTAAATGTATACGCTTTTATAATATGTGACGACGGTCGCTGAAAAAGGGTACCGATAGTGTGTCAGAAAACAATTAATCGAGAAAAACGCGTTTAAAGTTTCGCAGTATAATACACTTCTAAGGGGTAATTTTAAAGATTTACAAAAGGAAAAAAGGGTTTGTTTTGTCACCAGTTTGACCCATTTCACTTTAAAGAGCGTGCTTCGCAAGTGTCCGAAACCGTTGTTAAGTCAAAACCGCATTTTTAACACACATGTACACTTTTTCTCAGTAAACTATCACATATACTTATTGTTATAATTTCATTTAAATTTAAAATTTATAATACTAATAAAACTGTATATTCTTTCGCTATTTCCTCTAATTTTTGCGGACCCACTGGAAAAACACCATGAACCTCATGTTAAGACCCCTGATCTATAGCGTTACATTGTTTTTGTGTAAAAATATTTATACTAATTTTATTTAATTTTGAAGTATTTTGAGAGATATTTAATTACAGCGGGAAGCTAAGAAGGGCTTTTGTGTACATATGTACCTACAAATTATTTTTAACAAAAGAAAAGCTGTATGTGTTTGCATATAGATTTATAGAATTAATATACTATAATATGTTATTTGGATAAATGGAATTTAAACATCGAACATGTGATTTTGAGTGAGGGAACTTGCGAATATATAAACATAGTTGAGGCTGAATACATGTAAGAATATGAAGAACTGTGAGCAAAAACCTTACAAATAAAACTTATAAAACTCATTAAATTGAGGTGTTCATCATTTTAAAGTACTATAGGAATACGGCGCGAATAAATAAACATGAAAAAAAAAAAAGAAAAAAAACGAACAAAAAAACGGATTACAGGTGCGAATGAAAATATTTCAAACTAATTAAAGGATAAAATACAATTACAGTTAAACATCATAATTTATAAATACTCTGTGAACAAACAAATAGAATCTGAATAAATATATAAATCAAAATTATATAAATCTATTCAATATTTCTAATATTTCAGTGGTATGTTCCGATTTCAAATACGGGGATTAACATTCGGAAATTTATAGTGACGATATGTCGGTTACGATTTAGGGTTAACAGATTACCTTACTTTATGTATAAGTGGGAGCTTAGTCAGTCCCCCTTTTGCCTGAACATTTCTTTTGAATACAGCCTATACAAAAACATGCAAGTAGTATTATATAATTTACTAATTAAACTTAGAGAGTAGGTTTTCCATGTAAAATAAGTTAGCTGTTGACTACAAATAATATCATCATATATTACATATTTTACTCGTTTATAACGTTATCAAAAATTGAAATTTAACCTTGCTCTAACATAATGGCCGATGGGTTGTCCTGCATGTAAGCCCAAAAAAAAAAAAAAAAAATATGGATGCGTAACGTTGTAGTATTATAAAATAATAAAATTGAAAATATACGGATGAATTTATATTAACAAAATTCCATGACTTTTGGACTGATCTTTATCCGTCTCTTTTCTCCAATCCTAACTCTTTTTACCTTTGCTATACAACCTTCTCCACCTACTTCTTCTTGGTTTAATAATTTTCCCTGCATCAGCCGTTCTGTTATTTCTTCCATAATTCGCCTCCGCTTTAATCAGTCTGCTTCCCGTTTTAATATTATTCAGTCTCCCTTATGTCCCTTCCATCCTCCTATCTTAAATTTGGCCTGTGATGTAAATCACCTCCTATTCGAATGCTCATCTATCTCCTCAGAACGAGCAGTCCTTTATTCTAATTTGCTTGGCCTTGGCCTCCCGACCCCTTACTGTGCCCACTACATTCTTAATCTTCCTTCTCTTTCTGTTGTTCCTATATTGGCTACCTTCATTTCTTCTGTTTCTAATCGCTTCCTGATTTAACTTTCAAGTCCCTACGTTTCATTATTTGTTAGTCCTTTGTGTTGGGTAAATGTCCTGAGTTGACGCGGCCGAAGGAAAAAAAAATATTAACAAAATTAGGGAATCTAGAAAAAAAAATCAAAACAAAGTTGTTACACTACTACAAAAAACCTGATGAAGGAGAAGGAACAATTCTCTGTTTAATAATTCCCTTATTTACATAATATTGCTTCCTAAATCATTCTTTTTTTTACATTGTTAGAATTTAATTTTACTGAACTTCTTTGTCATTTATATCAAAAAAGGAAAAAAGAAAAAAAAAGTACGCTTACACGCCTTTATTTTAATTCGTCTTGCTGTGCCGCTATTTAATTTTTCATGCATATATTGTTTCATAACTATCAACTGTTTTTTTTTTATCCATTTTATATATTTTAAATATGTTCCTTTCAATTCATTTTTGATAAAATTGTGAACGGCAATGCGAAATTTGTTAATAAATCTGGGATTTAGTTCGAATACTGTTTCGCACCATTTTAGTGCTATTATTTTTTTCTCTTCCTTTTTTACTAATATAAAATAATTACTTTTCATCGTGAAGAAATCTCCATAAATATAACTGAAGGTAATGGGTATCAACCTGAACTTGCTGCAAACCATACTTGCTAAATGTTTTCAGTCGAACACATTCCAGCAGTGTCTAAAAAAAG
This sequence comes from Icerya purchasi, assembly GCA_039619475.1. NCBI lineage: Eukaryota > Metazoa > Arthropoda > Insecta > Hemiptera > Monophlebidae > Icerya > Icerya purchasi. The sequence continues at coordinate 317,501,595 of CM077116.1, read as the reverse complement.
GAAATTAAAATTAAATTAAATTAAAGGAAAAAACAAAAAAAAAACATATATTTTAATCTTTCTGTTGTTTTAATAAGAATACAGAATTGAATAAGAAAATCTTTAATTTTTAGAAACTGCTATATATTTTTTCAGTGATTTACCAGCATAACCGGCGCTATCCTCAACTCAGGAACTGCTATTACAGCGGTATATTTTTTTATTTATAAAATACTAACTGCGTCCTAACGTTTTATTCGCGTGGAATAATATTCTTATTATATGTCGCACTGGCGATCGCGTTGTTCAATCGCGTAAGTGCAATAATTACTGTAATGTTTATGTAAGTATAATGTATGTGTATGTGTGCGGGGGTGTATTTTTATTTAAAAATAAATAAAAAAGGAATTTTATATTAAATAAGAAAAAAAAATATCAACGTCTTCAAAAGAAATCAGCTTATACTGAAATCGGAATTGTTCTGCTGAAACATAATAAAAATCACCAAACCGGTACCAACCTTACGCGATAATTACGGAACGATTATTTAGAACGGTTAAACAATGAAGGTTCCGTAGAAATAATTCTTTAACTACTCCAATCATCAGACTTCAACTTCATTGAACTATGATGGGACGAACTTGATAGAAATATTTTAAAAATAAGTTCACCTTCTGATCACCTTTGGCATGCAATATAAATAAAACAGGAAAAAAAATCAACTGAAACGTTGGTGAAATTATTAAACAGGCTGCCAAAATCACGCGTAGAATTAATTAAAAATAAAGGTAATCATATAAATGAATCCAAAATTTAACTTTTTCCAATATTTATAGTTACTTTATGTAGAATTTATGACTTGTAATTGCAATACTTTAAAGTTTAATAAACATCCTTTACACAAAACTCATTATGATTTACACATTTTAAAGTATTTCAATTTTTTACACACGAGCAGGTAATGTGTATGAAATATATTAATGAGTACGTCATTCTTAGTACAAAGTACATTACATTTTTTGGTTTTATTATTATATACCATTACTTTACGTAAAATATCAAAGATTTAATGCTATGTTATACAACTACTAAGATTTTTTTTTTTAAATAAAAGACGGGGAAGAACGACGTAGTCAATTGAAAACGATTTTTCTAAAAGAATTTTCGAACCTTTTTATTCACCAAAGGCGATGGCCAGGATCGCTGCAGCAATAACTGCTGTTAGGTTTTTATGGCGATTGTTCTGTGCAACGTTAGAGTAAACGCAAAACTAATTGTAAACGTCTGATTTATCGATACACAAATGCAGTAGTCGCCGTGTGTGTTTGTCTACCATAAATCAACCAGCGCGCATTTTGCTATTGCCTTCTACGTGACTGCTGGCGGTTATTTAATTATTTATTTGTGTAATCATTTCTGTAATAATTTCTGTCGTTGCCTGGGATCGAAATCAAAACTTCTGTAACGAAAGTCAAGTGCTGTAGCATCCAGGCTATCGCGACGACGATACCCGATAAATTTCGATACTCCACAAAAAATTATTGCGCATTAAGTTAAAAATATTATTAATCGACAACTTTTTAAAAATGTACTTCATCTTCCTTCGCGTTGGTATTTATTTTTATCGTTTAATTACAGTTTCTTTAAAATTTTATAATTCAAATGAGGCGCATTAATTCCATTTTCCTTTTCTTTATTCTTAGATCGTTGATCGTTAATTATTTTTAGCGAACAATTTGTAATATTTTAAAAATTTGAACGTTTCACATTTATTCCATAAATACGCATTTTACCGCTAAAGAGTGTTACCATTATTTCGAAAAATATTTCAACCATAACTAATAATAACAAAACAATAAAGAACTAGACTATGATATGAAATGGCAGATTCTATTTAAAACGACACAGAAATTAACTTGTAATCAATTCAACATCGCGACATCAACACTAAGAATCGCCTTAATTCGATCTCTCGATAACATCAAGCAGTAATTAGATTCCATGCATTTATAAACAGGTGGGCCTCATGCTCACAACAAGATGAGATGATCCGTTAACAATAAAACACTGCTTCGTGTAAACAGAATGTAAGAAAACGAAAAAGGCGAGATTTTATTAAACTGGTGCCAAGAAGATACATATGAACACGACCATATGTTAAAATTTTAAATAAACAAAGAAATTTTTAACCAATATTATTCATGTGTACTGGTATCAAGCTTTCAAACTCGATTTGGCCCGGCAAGAAAACATCTGACCAGCAACAACTTCTACAAATAACCTAGACAAACAGAATAGTGTGTAGCAATAAAATTCGAGCAAACATGGCCGCAATGACGGTATGTCGAAAAGAAGGATACGAAATTAACACTAATAATTAAACGTCACAATACAATTCGAACACACATGACCGCCATGATGTGACATAGCCCACGAGTGTCAGAAAGGATATGGAATTAACATTGATAATTAAACTCTCACAATACAACTCGAACACACATGGCCGCAATAATTGACATAGCCCACGAGTGTCAAGAAGGATAGAATATAAAATGAACACTAACCACATCACACCTCAAGTGCAACAGGCACTGGGGTGCGACCGAACAGCAGCAGATCAAGGATATAGGCTTAGAACTGAGTAATTAACAAGCTGCAAGACCTCTGAAGATGACAGTTATTAGCCACATCAGAACTCCTTGATAGTTAACTGAAGCCGGGCCATAAAATCAAAAACAAAAAAAAAAAAACAAAAACATAAAATAAAGTAAGAAAGCAAAAAAAAACAAAAAAAACTTTAAATAATGATTCTACTTCTTTTAATAAACGTGAATATTATTATCAACACGCGCTTACCTGAAGCAAGTAAGGGAAAAATACAGCAAGAAGGAAACGAACCGCAGGCCTTTAAATCCTCTAAAAGGAAAACTGTCTCTGACTAGCGCCTCACAATTAAACAACAGATGATTAATTTCCCCACGATAACCTGTACTAAAATGCTCATTACAGTTGGAATGTAGAGGGGTTTCAACCTCAAAATTTAGTCGCACCCTGTTATGCCCCGTACGAAATCTGCAGATAGTAGTTACAAACTTTCGCACCAAACTATCCGGAACATCAGAAATATTGTAATACCAGGGTCTAACTGGAAGAGTCGAGTGGACCAATTCGTAAGACCTGCTTATACTAGGCGCACTCTTGATAATATTTTCCCATTCGGTTAAGTTATCTCGTTTAACCTCTTCTAAAAGATCCGTTGATGGGATGTAGGGATATATTATCCCGTCCCAGGCAGCGTCTTTAGCTGCCTGATCCAACACTTCGTTCAAAATGATCCCACAGTGACTAGGGATCCAACAAAACTTTACTATACCCCCATTGTCCCGAATGTTAGCGAGTTTTAATTTTATTTCGAATATCAATGGGTGGTACTGATGCTTAAAGTGACTGTTCCTAAGAGCCAAAAGGCTGCTTAGGGACTGTCTGAGCATATTACCGATTTTCCTCTACCGTCTGCAGCGTTTAGAATAAAATCGCAGGCCTTGTCAATGGCGAGCAACTCAGCAGTAAACACAGAAGCCTCAGGCGGAAGCTTAAACTTAAATATTAAGTTCTCTCCCGTTATGAATGCCACGCCCTTTGCCTTCCTAGACCCTGAGAACTTGGCGCCATCCGTAAATATTCTTAGGAAAGAAGGATATTCGGTTTTCATTAATTGCATAAAACAAGAATTAAATACATGGTGGGGAAGTCATTCTTTCTTTAAGTTGTTTAAGAGGTCTAAATTTACGTCTATTTTAACTGAATTGATAATATACGGGAAAATAAAATACCTAGATGGCAGCACAGGAATAAGGGCGGAGCAATATGAGCTGTACCTATTGACATTTTTAATTAAAAGCGGTTTCTTACGCTGTACGAAACTCCATTCGTTTGAAATTTTAATGAATATTTTTAATATTAATGGTTGGAGGAAGCTGCGATATTTAATTAAAAATCGATCTGCCAGAAGAGATCTTCTTACCTGTAGGGGAGGAATTTTAGATTCCATCTGAAGACTTATAGTAGGAGCCGATCTAACATTCACTGTTATAAGCCTCAATCCCAGATTCTGCAGAACGTCTAACTTACCCAGAAGCGACTTTCAAGCCGATCCATAAAAAATCGCACCGTAATCGAGTTTAGACCTAACAATAGCTTTATACAGGAGACCTATGGTTACTGGATCACCTCCCCAGAAAGTACTGCTAATCGCCTTCAATGGATTAAAAATCCTGGATAACTGTTGTAGCAACGTCTGTATATGGAATGGCCAAGTTAATCTGGAGTCTGGATACATGCCCAGATATCTCACCTGTTTAGAGAACGTAATGTTTTGATTATGCATTTTAATTATTATATCCGATTGAGAGTAAGGCCTAAGAGTAAATAATGTAATACACGATTTGGATGGAGACAAGTCCAAGCTAATCTTTTGAAAGGCATCAAGGGAAACGTTTACTGAAAATTGATTATTCTGTATACAATAAGAAAGATTTTTATCTCTACTATATACAACAACATCGTCCGCATATGATAAAATATTTGATGCAGAGGGTAGCTGAGTACAAAGGATTGATCTGATATAAATGTTGACAATAAAAGATTCAAAATCGATCCTTGAGCAAGTCCCCAATAAACTGTACAGAGCTCCGTTCGTTTAGAAACTGGGTTTAGGAAATAGAGCAATCTTTTCGAAAATAATTTACACCGAGTTATTACCATGAAATTTGGTATTCCTAACTCGGTTAATTGCTTAAACAGTATGGGAATGGAAACATTGTCAAAAGCTCCCTTAACATCTAAAAATGTGGCCAGAAGAAACTCCCTCTTAATGAACGATTGGTAAACGTCATTTAAAAAGCTAGCAATACAATCCGAAGTCCCTAAACCTGGACGAAACCCAAACATATTGTGCGGAAAGATGTTGTTATTTTCAAGCCACCATATTAAACGATTCTTTGTGACCAGTTCAAATGCTTTTCTTAGGCAGGAAGCCAAAGAAATTGGCCGGTAGGAAGATGCTTGAGCAGGAGACTTCCCGGGTTTCAAAATAGGACATACAAGAAACCGCCCCCAGTCATCCGGAACCAAACCCTGTTGCAGCAGACCATTAAAGATGCCGACAAGAATAATTTTGGCATTTTCAGACATATTCTTTAGAACCGAATATGTTACGCCATTTAGGCCAGGTGCTGAATCTTTCTTCTTATTTAATGGGACAAATAGTTCCGCATAAGAGATAGGTTGTAGCAAAAAATAATTCGCCGCCGTATGAGTTTGTAGCGCCTGATTGATTTCATTTAACTCATCCGCCGTAGCCACGTACGGAAGGGACACCAAGCTAACAAACTCCTGAAACCAGTCCGCATTACCTATGACATTAATTGGTATACTATTGTCCTTGAAACGTTTAGCCAAAAACCAAACATCCTTTAAAGATGTGTTCCTATTAAATTTGCTACATAAATTCTTCCAGAAAGCTTTTTTGCTTGATTTTAAAAGTTTACGTGTTTCGGTAGCAAACTTTTTTATATTCTATATATGATTGCAGTAATATTTTACCATTATTAGCTTTCCAGATGTAACAGGTAAAATCTAAATTTCTTTCACACTATAAAATCTATTCGTGAACAAAGCTGTGAAACAGCTGTCTCCCGAGATTAATACAGTCGCGTAGTGATTCGTAATCTCTTCTCTACATTTTTTTAGTTATTATCCACTTCGCGCCGTAGTAATCGCTGCCATTACCCATGTCGCTAGTCTCTCTATCGGTGTTTTTTTTTTCTTTTACTTCTTTCCCATTACATCCATATATTTCAAAACCGTTAAGATTCGACTTGAGGCAGATTTGCCATTCCCTTAGCCTTATATAATTTTTTTTTTTTCGATTTTTCTTTTCATGTAAAAAATCAAAAAATCAAATTAAATACTTGCGAACCTTCAAGCAATCTTTAAACGCTTCTCCGTAGATGACCATTTTACAAAGCTATACATTTCAAATATGTTCTTAGGGAAAACATTTGTTTCTTTTATATATATATATATATATATATATATATATATATATATATATATACTATAAAATCTATAAAAAATTAAAACTTGTTTTTACACCGGCATCATAAGTTTTCTAAAATTTTACTCACTAACATTTTAATTTTTAATATTAATATACGTCTCGTATTTTACAAATTACAGATTAAAGAATATTCTAAATGCAGAAGAATCTTTATTATCATCGAAGAAGGAATTTTTTAATGTGTTCAAAAAAAAAAAAAAAAATCTATAGTAGTCCCCATTACATTTGTTTTTAAAGAATATTGCTCACAGTTACTAGAAAAAACTAATCGACAACATTTCTTTAATGAATTGTTTTTTTTTCACCTTAAAGTAGAAAGCACTGATGGTAGATAATTTGCAAAATTTCTTGTTTTATTATTACGTAGAAGCGCTTGCCTACATAATATTACTGCGCAAATAACCTTATTCATTATTTCATAACATCCGCATACAACTATATAGCTAAACTTTACGGAAAAGGTTGAAAATTTCAACTATACTAACACACATTTAACAAGACTGAATAAAAATTATTTATAACCCATATGGTAACGAATGTCTGCTTTCAATTCTTAAACAGCTGTTCAACACAGTTAATAATATGGAGCTAATTTTTAATTATCCAAACAGTAAAGTGTAACAAATAACACCTAGAAAAGCTGCTTTGATGAATTTCCTAGAAAAATTAATTAAATGAAGTATAGGCCGACCTAAATTAGGTTCTAGAAACCTTGAAATAGTTCCCTTCTTTGCCAAAAAATTCTGCAATAACGTACACCCTCAAAAACACCCGTGCATAATTATAACACTATGTTTTCGAATTTAAAAAGAAAAAACTATAATGAACACCTTCCGAATACCTACAACAAAATCAACCAAAAAAAAAGTGACGTATAAGAATACGTTAGTAGAAGAATCGATGATAACAAACTCGCATAATTACCTTTAAACTTATTTTGATAATACCGGTCATAATTGATACCTTCGAAAACTGTACCGGTGCAAAGATATCAATCCGTTCCGAAAATATTTTGTTGATTACCGATAACGAATGAGACGATGTTGACGTATAGGATGACCAGTTGCTGATGCTGCGATGATGACGAGATTGAGTTTTGCGGCTAGAATCGCTACTTCGATCAGCTTTGGATCCTTCCTCAAATAGTACACCTACCTAAAGTTTGGGAAATCCGACCAATAATTATAACAAAAACACGAGCGCGGAGTGTACATCCAAAAAGAACGAAAAACAAAAAGAAACAAACTTCAAATCATTATGCCTTTATACCGGTTTAGCTACATAATCGCTACAAAACTGGTTACTCAGTTGTAAGATTAAAGATATTATTTTTGAATCTTCCTAAAATCACGTGTGTTTTTTTTTAGTTAATCCTCAATTTCCTTTACAAAAATGTACTTGTTATTTAATATCTAGTTTTATTCGTAAATTGTGGTCAACAATCTGCTGTATTATATTTTTTAGAATTTGTATATTTAAAATATGAGTAAACTTTTATATCTTAATTGCCTCCGTTTTAATATAAGACATACGTTACAATTTCTTAAAAGGGAGAAATCATTACACTAGTTCGTTATCAACAATATATGTGTTCGGTTTTTCCGGGTTTCAAACGGAAACAATGATAACTTTATATTCTAGCCAATTATTTAATAGTTAAGTAAGACAATTACATCAAATAATCCTGTCTTGATATTTCTCTTTACGGCCTGGCATTAAACACTATTTAGCCGCTAACTAATCAATACATTATTTTTTTAATTCAGCATTTAAATTAATTTCTACTTTTTCTGTCGCTGGGAATCAAACTCGCGACTATTGCGTTAGTAACCAAGCTCTATCACGATATATACATCCATGTAAAATGTAAATTATATATATACATCACGAAATACATAGAGCTTGACCATTAACACAATTGGTGAAAGTATAAATGTTTTCAAATGTATATTATCGTAAGGTAAGTGCATATAACCGATTTTTACGCCTATAAACAAAGCAATATAACTAAATAGAAAGAAAAAGAAAAAAAAACTGAAAAACTTCACTAATATTTTCTATGTGTGCTGACACTGTGCATACTAAGTCTATATTTCAAATAAACTTTCCAAAATTAAATTTTTACAATAATACTTCTTTTTAAAACCGCAAAAATACCGATATACAAAGGAAATAGTTAAAAAAATATAAAAAAGCGAACAATGTCTACTGAGGCAAAAAAATTACCGATATATGATTAAATAGTGAAGTTATTTACACTCAATATATCAATATTTTATACTTTCTTAATCTTTACAAACACACTTTCTACTTTTGTTACTTCATGCACTGAATTTAGCAACAGAAAAATATTAAAAGTAAGTAAACCTATATTTTGTCACTGAAATTGATATACAAAATTATATATATGTACGAGTATATATCATATATATATACATCAAAATTACTAGCTTATAATTGTGTAACAGAATACGGATTAACTTATCTTTAATTTTATTCTTAAATTCTTTAAGTACTAATAGGTACCGTTAAATAATTGCTCCACGAACCATCAAAAAACGGAAACTACAATACTTGGGACATATCTTAAGAGGATCTAGGCATACCACTCTAAAAATACTACTTGGGGGTAAAATTGCCGGAAAGAGATCGAGAGGTAGACGTCAAATTTCATGGATGGATAATCTTAACAACTGGTTCAACTGTTCCTCATTAGAACTTTTCTGAACAGCTGCTGATAGAAATAAATTCCAATTGTGGATCGCCAACCTTCGAGACGGAGACGGCGGATGAAGAAGAGAAATAATTGCTTGAAAACATTTATACGGGAAATGTGAAATTAACTTGAATATATCAAGCAGAAATAAAATTTGGCAATTTAGTCATATACCAATCACTGGTAAATTTTTACTTAATTTACTAAAATTGACGAAAAATTAAAAGTTTTACTTGGAAAATAAAATCATGCAAATACTGCTTCATTTCCTCGTTTAAACCATGTAAAATTTTAAATATTTAAATGGACGAGTCGTATCGCTTTAGTGCTATAACTTACTTTCAAGTCTTTTTAATGTGATACATTTTCGTCGATTTCATCTCAAAAGTAGTATTTCAAAACATTCTAGATAATGTCTTCTGAGACAACTTAAACTGTAATTATTAGAATCGGGAAATACTTATTACTCTTCAGGTTTCATTTATTTAAAAAAACAGTTTCGAATATTTTGAAATAAACCAGGGTCAAACTAACCCTACATCAAACAGGTTCACGTCAAAAAAAAGTAGTTTTCGAGAAATGAAAAGTCCCTAAAAATAAAAAATAAATTTAAATAACCTGAATATCGTAGACCTTATACTCCAATTACTGGTTTAATCAGTTTGTTAATTTCAAGGAGAAAAATGATCGCGCAGACCGAAAAAAGTTTTATAAATTTGAGATCTATAAAAAAATATCTCTCCCATCAATTTCATTCGTAACAAACAATATTACAATTTTATTTTATACAGTTAGTTAGCGGTTAAACGCCATCATCCAGTGTCGTTAAAATAATCAATTACTGGGTTCAGCAAGATACAACTAGCTCTATTCAGTCTAAATTCAAATCGGAGTATCATTATTAGGCTTCCTACAATATTATAAACTTTCATTATCTTCGACAATTCATTTCAAAACGATACGTGAAAGATTTGAAATTTAAAATTTTTTAAAGTTATTAGATTTTAAATTACACTTGGTTTCTTTATTTACTGATTGTAATTTTATGTATTTTTGAATATTTTTTTTATTATTTTCAACGTTTCCGTATAAAAAATTATTATTATTTTTTTTTTGCAACAATTTACAAATTATTGTAAACGATTTCGAAGTTATAAACTTTAAAGTAACATTTCGGATGTCTTTCAGATCAGCAAGTAAAACGTTAAAGATGCTAGTCGTAAGTTATCATATCATACAAGAAGACTGCGAAGAAACTATATTTCCAGAAATCCGAATATTTATATCATTACTATCTGCCCCTCTCCTGTTGTATTCTATGGTAATTTTAAAAACATTATTAATCCTGTGATATACACAGACAAAAAGCTTAATCAGTCCATAAAATGGCAGCTTTTTCAATTCCTTTGTCTAGCGCGATCTAATAAAAACGTCGCTCAGCTAAACAGCATATAAAACCATCAACTTAAAAGTTGCATAAAATCAACAACTGACTCATAATTCTTTCTTCTTTATATTACGCACCCAGAATACTCCATTATAAATCGATTACGAGTAGATCACACGGTAATCTCCCATAATTATATATTTGAGAGAACATCTTAACCCTCCCGTCAAGTACTTTATTAAAATTAGTTTACTACCACAACACTAAAGTACAATACAAGAATTTGAAATTTTAATGTAAATTATATATTTTGGCAACAAATATTAAAAATTTTGTTGTAGAATTCTTTAATCCTCTGTAAAAACTAATAAAAAAAAACCATCTTTTTTTTAAAATCTGTGCACAGTGTACAGCAACTAAGCTAGAGCGCGGTAAGTCGGAAGGTTGATGATGATAATCCACAGTTAATATTTATGTTTCCATAGTTATTATTTCAGTTAAATTTTTACATTTAATTTATATTTTTACATAATAATCATTTTATTTAAAATACTTGTCATAGTTAACATTTAAATTAAATTTTTATATTTAATTTATATTTACCATAGTGATTACTTTATTTAAATTTAGTGTATTTTACTTTTTTATTTTTCCCACTTCATTGACACCGATAGCTCGGAAAAATCACATCAGAAAAATTTATAAATTATGCACTAAAACTTTTCAAATAAATCAGGGAACAAAATCAGTTCGGTAGCTGGTAGCTCGTGAACTTGACGCGCGCATACAGACATACAAACGAATTTTCCGATTTTCATTTATTTACATACTAGCTTTTACCTACTATCCGTTTAAACGTGTATCTCTAAAAGTAAATTATATAAATTTTTGTTCTATCTAGAATTTATATATATATATATAAATTATTATTAGACAGGCGCTCGTATCTGAAGTAGCCATATGCATTTCACGAAAATTGGATGTTAACGATATATATATATTAGGTTAGAAATGCAAAACCTGCGCGAGAATTTGGAAATGTGGAAATAAGTGCACAACCGTACAACCATAACTCAGTGCGGAGCATGTAAGCTAGAGCGCAACGGCTTCCGTGCTGGAAATCAACGGTAGAAAAGATGTCAGTGGTGAGGCAAGCCAAAACGACTGGCCTACTCACGTTGATGGGATTTCTCGCCGGCTGAATATTTATGCAACGCTAACGCACGCGCCGGACTACACTTAAAACTGATTATAGCCGCTTGTTATCGCGTTATAAATGCAGTTCCGTAAATGTGCCGTCTGCTGATGTATACTAACTACCGCGCATATTCTGTCATTGGCTGGGATCGAACTTAAGATTTCCGAACGAAAGCCAAGCAGTAGGTTCTTCATCAAAATATTCATTAGAGTCAACTGACAATGAGTGCCATTTCTGAAGGTCCTATAACTTTCATCATTATAATCGTTTATATTTTATCCCTTATTCGCCATTTTCATCACATCATTCACTTATTTTATAAACGGCCCATTTGCATACCCGTTAGCTATTTCCCGGGGCTTAATCTTTAATTTTTTCTCTTTTTTTATATGATAAGCTCTGTATTTCCACTAAATATTGATTTCCTCTTTTCAGTTTTCTTTTCTTCCAGGAATATTATTAAACCTTAAGTCCACTCCATAGAAGTGCAAGGATTTAAGACTAGATGAAAATAATATTTCCCGTAGCAGATATTAAAACTTTGGTTACAGTATTTTTTTATTAATTTTTCTGTAACTTTAATTTCTAAAATATTCCAATAAAATATATTTCTTTGTAGAACATTACTAATATACTGTACGGTTACGAAATTGTGTATACAACTATTTTTAAAAAATTAAACAAAACAACGTTTTTACATAATTGATACCTGCGATTACGGAATAATTTAATACTCTTAGCAACGGTTAAGTTAATATTAATATCATACGCCCTTTGCGTTATTTCATATACTTGAATAACATGAACAACACCAGAATAGAGTAATGTTCAAAATATTAAAACCACCAACATACCGGTATTTCGAATACTATTTTAATATATTTGTGTTAAATACTGGCATTGTTCATATTATTTAATACTTTGTCAGCGTTATTAAGCTGTTTTCCACAACATCATCTTTTTTGCTCAAATACTTATTAAAGTCTACTGAGCTTCATTTCTGAAAATCGCATTGCTTTCATCACTGCAATAATCAGTTTTTTATCCCTTTTTGACAATTTTATTTTCCTCATACCCATCCAATTATTCTGTAAGTTATCTGTCCACGTTCCCGCTGCTTTCTTGAGCTTATTACTATTATTTGGGTTTTTAATTGATATATTTATGTAAAGATAATTTCTCTCTATGGGAAACGTGTTTATTACCATCCAATAAAAAACGGTCTTCACGTTCAAGTGAAGATTTTCTATCTTTTTATAACTTCTGTCTGACGCGACCTAATAAAAAGTTTCGTTCAGCTAACGGACACACACAGTCATTATTTTAAAAATTTAAAAAGCAGCAAGTTTTTGTCTCTGTATCCTAGGCACATAAATTACTTCGTTATAAATCGGTTGTAGGTTGGTTTAACCTCCCATAATTATATATATAAGAGAACATCTTCGAACGCATGTCAGTTTGTTCTACATTTTCTGACTTCTTCGACGAGCATTTTATTAAAATTAATTTATTACCACTACCCAAATCACTGTAGTTGCGCAAAGATTTAAAATTTGAATGTGAAAAATATTTCCAGTAGCAATCGTTAAAAATTCTGTTGTAAGATTTTTTGTTTCCGTAAAAACTAATAGAAAACGCTTTATTTTCTTTATTTTAATCTCTACGACTTGTATATTTAGATCCTGTCGTAAAGATTTAATGATTTCAGTAACACAAAAAGAGAAAATAAGGAACACGGTATTCTTACTTGCGCCAGAAATTAATAAAACGTTAGCGTATATTTATATTTACCATAGTAGTAATTTTATTTAAATTTTTATGTTTAATTTATATTTACCACAGCAAATATTTTATTCGAATTTCTTTTTTATTTTATCGAATACATTCTACCTTTCTATTTTTCACACTTTGTTGACAAAAACCCCACTACCTCGGCTAAATCGCACCATAAACTTATAAGTTATGCGCTAAAATCTAGTCTCTCCACTATCGATTCGATAGTTCGTGAGATCAATGCGCACAGACAATAAATTAGCAGACAAACAAACTTTCCGACTTTCATTAGATATATATATAACTCGACCATTTTAGCCTCACAAGGGGCTGTGCCCCTTGACCCCTCTTGCTTTCATTTCTGTCTCTTTCTCTTCTATACTTTGTATAAAATAATCAAAATTTACAACGTAATTCTTTTACTTGCATCAACACAAAAAAAATAATATAATCACAAAAATCCTATCCTAACATTTAACTTTCATTACATAAAATTAAGACATTTTTTCGTTATATTTTTCGTTGCATATTTTGTTACATAAAATTGTGACATTTTTTCTAATGAGGGGTAGCCTAAGAATTACGTTGTAATTAATATATATACATATATATATATACAAATATATATTAATTACAACGTAATTCTTATGCTACTCTCCATTAGAAAAAATGTCCCAAAAAATGTCCCAATTTTATGTAACGTTTGTTATATTTTATAGAATTTCTGTGATTATGTTATTATATTCATATGAACCGATTTAGAATTACGTTGTAAGTTTTGATAATTTTATACAAAGTATAGAAGAGGAAGAGATAGAAATGTAAGCAAATGGGGTCAAGGGGCACAGCCCCTTGCGAGGCCAAAATGGCCGAGTTTATATATGTACATATATATATATATATATATATATATATATTTATAAACATAATTACTAAAAATAACATGTTAAAACAGTGAAAACAAATTACTGCACATTAGCAGAATAAAATTGTGTTATTAAGACTATACCTGAATGTCTATGATAGTAAGCTCTTCAATGATACGTTTCATAACAGCTCTGACAGTTCTCGGTTCTAAGCCATGCAACCAGTCTCTAGTTTCTACCGATTTTCTGAGCATCTGTGTTATTAAACAATAACGGTAAAATAAAAATATGTAAACATTTTATTTTAAATTACAGTTTCACTATTTTTAAAAATCATTTTAAATGCATTTTCATAAACCAATAGCAGAAAAAATTGTTGTAATTCACCCGCGTAACTTCGAGCCAATTTAAATTTTTTATTTTACAGCGTTGTTACAACGAATTTGAAATTGTTTATATCCCGAGTTACTGTAAAATGCTTAAAAAACGTAGACTGATAAACAACAAAAGAAAGAGATGGAACAGAAATTTTTAAGATGTAAAGACGGGGAGATAAATGAAGAAAACCGGTTCGATAATGACCGAAAATTAGAAACAGCACACCATTCTGCAGAAAGTAGACCATAATATAAACATTAAAAGAAACAAGAACGAAAGAAAAAAATGAATGGGAAGTAATATTTAAAAATGCGCCTATGCAAGACGGTAATAGTAAGAATAAAGAAACAGAAGAATAAAAATTGCGGAAATACGTAAAAGAAAAAATGATGTTGAAACATGAGAAATAACAGGCAAATGACAGATGAAAAATCGTAGAAAATGATTACGAGATCGCTAAAGGCTAAAAAATCTGATCACGTTCTAAATTTGATACCATTTGCAACAAGAGCATTAGGTTAAAATAGAAGTGGCCAATTTTAGCCTGCCGATAAATATAAACAAAAAAATAATTTTTAAATAAATCTTTAAAAAATGTATTACCATAAATATATTTTAGTACACTATTACGATTTATAAAATAGAAGTCGTAATACAAAGGTTATTTTCATTAAAAAAAATATTTCTGTTTTCTATTGCACTAAAGGTTCCGGGAAAAAGCTGTATTTTAAAATTGTTAGTAACGTAAAGTTTATTTATTCTATATCTGTTAACCTTAAATTTTTTCATCAAATACATACTACCTTTACTATTTTTGTAACCCAATAATTTCGAAAAAAGATGTTTTATAAAATATTTCATACGACACATTGCTGATATAACTAACTGCATCTTGTCGCTTGTTACTGCCCGGCTTCATATTGACAAACTCAACATCGTCAACTAACCTTTGTAATGTGACCATTACATGGTTCGACAAAAAATTAACAAAATAAAACCAAAATAACTTAACAAATAAATAAAATATTAAAAATTTAATTTAATAGACTATCGGGCAAATGGTATGAGCGTAAGTGTGCGTATGTGTGTAATCCCGTTGTCGGCTAGGAAGAAAGGAATTTTGCATCGTCACCCACGGAGGACTATTCGGAAAAAATGAATAGTACGAATCATAAAGAACATGCCGACGAAAAACAACGACTGGAATGAGCCGGAGTCGAGGGCAAGCAAAACCGTCTAAAAAAGAGCGAAGTCAGTCTAATTTTTGTCACGGTCGAAGTCGGTACGATATAGTTTTCGGTCTTGGTCATCGGACCAGTAAAAAAGTGAAAAATTCGCTCAAGTTGGCCACTGGCTGTAATTCGACTGTTAAAAACGCGAAAGCTCGTAATTCCGATTGTTATAATTAAAAAAGTGTACGGGGTATAATTCGTTAATTGTTCCTAAAATACCGCGGACCGAATTTCCCCCTGCAGACCTACCGATTTAAGGGACCAACGAGACACCGCCATCCAGGATCTTGCACCACCCGGCCGACAACAGAGATACGTATTGAATTATTTTATATTTATTAATCGTCGTAATATTATGTTCGTATCTAGTTTAATTAACGTGTGTTTTTAGCGGTCGACCGTCCCAGTAAAATAGTTGTAGATAAATTTTAAAATACAAATCTTTAAAGCGCAACCAATTTCTTGGCTAATCTAATAATTAATAATCATAATTAATAAAATAATAATTAATAATTCCGCGGACTAAATCCGTGGTGGCATCCCTGGACGCGAGTCAGACGCTTTGCAGCGTAGTACCGTTTCACCTTATATCCAACAAACAAAATATCCTACAGTAAATGTCCAATTATAATAATGGTCCGACAACAATAGCTTTGGCAGTTAAAATCAGCACATAGAGATTTACTGGGAAAAAAAACAGTTGGCATATTTTCATCTGTATTCATTAGACAGAATCGGGCATACCTCATTGACGCATGGGTAATACTTCAATAATGCGGAACCCGCAATCTGCGAATGTGTGGGAATTCATTACAGATACCGCCTTTTAATCAACTGTAAAAAATTTAATGGAATTCGATTACAGAGAGTACGGTGACAGACGATTTAAAGAATTTTCTCCAGAAAGATGAATTGATTACGCATAATCTATATATATATATATAAACTCGGCCACTTTGGCCTCGCAAGGGGCTGTGCCCCTTGACCCCTCTTGCTTTCATTTCTGTCTCTTTCTCTTCTATACTTTGTATAAAACGATCAAAATTTACAACGTAATTCTTACAGGCATCAACATACACAAAAAATAACATAACCATAAAAATCCTATTCTAACATTTAACTTCCGTTATATAAAATTAAGACATTTTTTCGTTACATTTTTCGTTACATATTTCATTACATAAAATTGTGACATTTTTTAAATAACAATAACAAAAATCCTATAAAATATAACAAACGTTACATAAAATTGGGACATTTTTTGGGCCATTCAGCGTTACATAAAATTGGGACATTTTTTCGAATGGGGGGTAGCCTAAGAATTACGTTGTAATTAATATATATATATATATATGTATCTTATTAATACAAAATTAATGCAAATATATATATATATATATATATATATATATATATATATATGTATCTTATTAATACAAAATTAATGCAAATATATATATATATATATATATATGTATATTTATACAGGGTGCGGCAGCATAACTTCCTTTTTTAAAATGCACCACTTTTTTTCTACTAAATTTTTTAAAGAAATAATAACAGAAAATCGAAATAAAACTGCAAAGGAAGAAGCATACATATTGCTAATGGGATCTAGAGTATTTTATTTCGATTTTCCGTTATTATTTCTTTAAAAAATTTAGTAGAAAAAAAGTGGTGCATTTTAAAAAAGGAAGTTATGCTGCCGCACCCTGTATATATATATATATGTATGTATGTATGTATGTATCTTTTAATACAAAATTAATGAAATATCTATAAATCAATATCAATTAAGTAGTCATAACCAAAAAGCAAAACGTACTACTGTTGAAATAAATAAATAAAAAAAAGGAGACAAGTAGAAAACTAAAAAAATTGTTTTAACCAAAAAGGAAAAAAAAAAGGACGGAAATGATTATTTTTTTCTTAATTGTTAACTTCAGAGTATTTTAACGTCATCTGTATGGCTGTACATATACCAAATAACATATACCGCCCTAGACAAATAAATGTGGTAAAATTTAGAACAAAGACTATTTTTCGAGCAAACATACTTTTATAACATATTAACATTTGTTCTGTCTGTTGATCTCTGTGATTTACTGTGTCTGTGTTTGCGATTATTTGAAATTTCTAATCCTATACCATTTTAAATATATCTTCTATAAAATTTTCAGTTATAAAAAAAACTTATCCATAATTCTCTTATTTTAAATTAAAAAGAAAAAGCCTAAAGCAACATGCTAAGTAGTTAAACTACGATACCTGTGAAATAGACATCCCCTGCATTCGAACATAATGATTGATTAACGTATGTGCTACTGAATACATATCTGTACAAAGTTCACTTTCCGTGCTGAGCTGTAAATTTTTCGGAAATTCTTCAATGTGAAACCACTTGTCCACTAAATTAAGCTTTAAAAATCCATACAATTCGTTTAATAAACGTATTTGAAGAATAAGAAAAAATATAAGATGCATTTTACCAAGTTTTAATAATTTAACCTATTAATTTCTTAAGTAAAAATATATATGCACATCAGTCGTAAATATAATAGATTAATAAACCTCGAGATCATTGAGATATTTATTAGCTCTACTAAATATGCTTAATGTATAAAAAAAAAAGTTGACTTTCTAAAGACGTCGTGAATAATACACATCCGTAATAATAAAATGTTTTTTTTTTTTTTTTTATACA
The DNA here is from genome assembly GCA_039619475.1 of Icerya purchasi. NCBI lineage: Eukaryota > Metazoa > Arthropoda > Insecta > Hemiptera > Monophlebidae > Icerya > Icerya purchasi. Next base: position 317,483,241 of record CM077116.1, on the reverse strand, counting down.
GCGTTATAAAATTATAAAAGTTAACGAAAATATAAATCGAATAATATTACATAATTGGTCGCGGATTTTTTTATATTTAACAATGAGTGCTACCTTGTTCCTTTTTTGAAATAAGTTCATACTCTGAAATAGTGCATAATAATAAATTAGAAAACGAGGAGAGAAAATATTTCTTGTGTAAAGAAGTTACTTTAAAAACTATGTACGGGTTGAAATTAAAATTTCATATCAAAAAATAATGTCAAAAACTTTTCGTTAGCAGATTTTTTCTGAAAAAAATAAAAAATAATCAATGCGATTGTGACAATAACAGAAACTCAAAGTGATGCTATAAACAGTAAAAAAATAAAAACAGCATACGATACTGCAGATTGAGACGTAGTAAAATTAATATCGGAATATAATAATTTAATTTGATTAATTTAGCGGTACACAGAGCAGTTGATAGAAGATTTAGTCGAATTCAAAAAAATCAATTTTAATGAAAGATTTTTATGAATAATAAAAGTATCTGCAATGAAGAAAAAAGCTAAATATTGCATTTTCGTTTAATAATTAGTTTTTATTTTGTACTTTAAACCGAAATAGGTCACTTTCACCATTTCGACAGTTAATTATAAAGTTTCCAGGTAGTTTACAGAATACGCATTTTAATTAATACTTTTGTAAATATTAAACATTAATTGCATTATAAATATTGTATCGCAGCAAATAATAAACATTATTACGCCTCTCTGAAATCAAAAGTACCCGTGTAAAATTAAAGTAATATTGCAAACTATGTATTAATAAACCAAAATTTCTTGAAATAAACAATGGAAAGAAACGTTTTCACGCAAAACTTCAGCTTAATATGTTAATAGATATGAAACTATAAACACGCAGAGGTTTGCAAATAGACTTCGCCTGAAAACGTTTTTTATTATTTATTTTAAAAAATTTCGATTACATACAAAGTGACAACATTCTTATCTGAATATTTTATTGACTTAACGATCATGCTATAGTACTCTGCGGAAAATTAATACATCTATAAAAATTAAATTGAAAAACTTTGACTCGAATGCAGTAATAATGTCTTTAGCTCGATTATTTACATATTCTCAGTAAACGAAGTAATTTAAAAGACCAGACAATAAAATAATTTAAAAAATATTTAAGAACTACTCTAATTTAATCGTTAGCAGTCATTCTGTCCAACGGTCTATCTTTATAATACTACACTTCGTTTCTTGAATATAAGCGGTTAGAGAATTATTCTTCCATGCTTTCTACTTACAGATCCTCTTCTCATGATCTACCAAACATCAAACTAGTTATTCGTTAATCTCTCTCCTACAGTTTTTCCTTTGCTATTTTATTAAACTATTTTCATAATTACTTACTATTATCCTCTCTCTTTTTATTCTTCATCCTTCTATCACATATTTTTTATGAGTTCCCTCAAAAACTTCACCTTTTCATTATACATCTAATTTACTTTGTACATTTCCAGCGCGTACCATTTTAAGGAGTTATTTTCTTTTTCCTTTTCTCTATGATATGGGTATATTTTTAATTTCATCTAATTTTCCTAATTTTCCACATTTTTCTCTATAAGTACATCTGAAAAATATCCATCCTATTCTCTTTTTTTTTCTTTCATCCAGCAGTAAAACATTCCTCACAAAACAGTTTACTAATGAACTTTTATCTGCATCTTTCTCCTTGTCGTTATTTCCGCTTCCTGAAAAGTATCACATTTCATTCGTTAATCTCGTACAATCTTAACATACATTCGTTTTCTCTATTGCTTTCTTTTCGCTAACTCAATTATTTTGCGTAACACCAAAAAAGTAGAAAACATATCAAAACATTACATTACACAATTACCTGAAGAAAACTATAATATTAATAAGAAAATCTTTTTAAAAGATTAATGCTGCAAATTTTTAATATTAAAAAAAATAATTAAGTAATAAAATTATCCAAAGTTTTATTACTGCATTTTCGTCATCTTATACAGATCTTTATAAGCTGGTCCCTAAAAGTACATGAAAATTATAGCGTATAACTATAATTATTAATAAAATATTACCTTTAGCAAAAACGAAATTGTACGCCTGAAAGAACTACTCTAACAATGTTATGTACGATTCTTCGGTAAATTATTTTTGTTGAGAATCTTTCGGTCGGCATCAGTGAAGCTTGCTTTTCTAATATTTTGCTCGGAAAACGATCTTCGACATTAGAAAATCAAAGAAAAGATTGACTTCTGCCACAGATCATTTTCCCATTTTTTATACTCCAGGTAATGTCTTTTCAATAGTTAGAATATTTAACTGACTTTTTTTTTTTTCGGTCATCTTTGCTTAATATTCTCCAGCTTTTCTTTTTATGGCCAACCGCTTTTTCCCTTCTCCACTAATTATAGTTCCTTCTTGCGCTTAATTCTGTTCGATATTACCTAAAACCGATTTTCATTCGCTCTCACACTGCCCTTCTTACTATCTTATAATTGTATACTTTATTTTATTCATTCATTTTATATTATATTTCTAATAGCGATATGTATATCCTGTATTATTACTCTTCTCTCGATAGATGGAAGAACCTTTATGTCAACATTTCTACGCTACTATCCGTCAATAAACAAAGGCTCATCATTATCATCTAATATCTAAACTTCTTGACACAAATCCATGGCTCACTAAAACTTTCCTCTCGCGTGCCTACCTCTTTGTGTAAAAACTGATTAAACAAAGAGAAAAAAAAAATCATTGTCCTCTTTCATTACTTCCACAACATTCTTCCTGTGATATTTTTATTCCATACTTGTTATATCCATATTTTTTTTTAGTTTCCATCTTAATATTATCTATATTTCTATTAAACTTTAACGATGTCATTCGCAATCCGAATTCAATTAATTTTTCTTTATTGAAATAAACTTGATTGTTTATTCTTTACCGGTGTCGAGAAATGTACGCAGTATCCTTTTGTCTACTCCTCTTCCAATCTCGATTCATCCTATTTACGCATATTTCTTCACACTCATGGTACCGTCTCGGTAGAAGTTACACCGGTTAACATCCCGTATTGGTTTCTTATTTATATAGTATTGGAAAAATAATTTAAGAAAATTATAATTGATAATTACATAACTTATTAGAAGCGGAAATAATGGAGATATTACAAACACTGAAAAAATATTCATAATAAAGTACTAGTTTCAAGCATAACCAGATCCCAATTCGTATAAAAAGGAAATAAAAATGGTACATTGTTATTCGATTAAAATTAATTAAAACCCGATACTTCAATACTTTTCGATATGAATAAAATCGACATTATCTTTAAATATATTCTTTTGTCATAGATTTCACGGCGATCGTTTGCAAGAGCTTCCGCGCCTAATACTTTAGTTTTAACTGAACAAAGAAAGGATTAACGGGAATATTAGTTAACTTTAAAAAGGGACCTTTTACAGATGAAACAATATTTTCATCATAAATGAAAATTACGCCCAAATCTCTCAATAACTAAGATGATTTATTTATTTAAATAATCAGATGACTATAAAACTGAAGCATCAGTTCATTACGAAAAAATACGCCTAACTTATTGCAAGCCTTGAAATTTGCTCGCAGTTACACTCAATACAAGCCTCACTTATACCAAACACCTAAACTAAGAACTCGTTCAAATCTCATTAGAAGACTTACAAGTTCAGAAAGATTGAGAACTGATTTCTGTGCATTAAATAGGTGAATATTATTCATTTATGCAGTATAAGATGCAAACTTGAAAAAATTGAACAAAATACGAATGAACCGAATCAATTTTGTAACACCCGGGTGGAAATTACGTCACAATCACTCAATTTTTAGTAATTATGACAGCACCGATTCCGAATCTCTCTTTTTATTAAAATGTTTATGTTAGTAGTAATAATTGTTTTTAATTAATATAAGTAACGTCGTTGCTTTTGTATTTTCAGTATTTAATTGTTACTTTTTTTCCAAAAAAAAAAAAAAAATTTTATATGGACATTATCGTGTAGAGACCATTATTACACTATTAAGCCGTTGTAAATATTTACTTGTATAATTTTACATCTGAAATTACATTTAAATACTTATTTTTCACATGTTAAAAAAATAAACGATTAATATTGACGAGAAATGTTTTTGTTCATACAAATTAATATGTGATTACATTTAAGGTACCAGCCATATTCTGAAATTCTAAATTTTCATAAGGCCTTCTGGCATACACTAAAGAGAACGGAAACAAAAACAGGGGCGGGCACAAATACAAACGTGATCTACAGAACAAAATAATTTTAATGTCTTGCCTCCATTCGAGAGCGAGATTGTCTGCGTGAAATTATTTTCATCGTTTATCTTTATCGAGAAGTAGTGGATTAAAAAAATGTCAGTTCGGTCACTTACATTTATTAAAAGAACTCTAAAAAAACAATCTTCACCACAGTACGAAATATTTAAGCAAACACGTTGATCATTTATCATCTGCACTACGCAGTGATTTAACTAAGAAAAGTGCGGTTGTGAGGGAAACCGTCTCATCGAAGGGAAATATGTTATTAGGGCATTACAAAGTTTATTTTCGAATTTCATCCTTTAAAATACAAAAACTTTTTTGTAAACATTAATAAAATCAATTGAAAAAGTATATATTACGTATTATGAATTAATTCTAAACATGAGAATTTTTAAAAACAATAATTAATAATATTCCAGAAAACGTATCGTAATGAAGAAATTAAAAAGAAAATAAGAAAAATTATTTTGAAGTCCTAACTTAGAATTACATTCGATACAATACAAAAATATGGGATGAAATCTGTAACAGTATCATTACAGACCGGTTAGTAAACACCTGTAGGCAAGTCCACAAACATAATCGCGCGTGTTAATTTATACAAGAGATAAATCCGCCAATTTAATTGCGCCGGTATGCTTACGGCTCTAAAGTCGTGGGTCTTATCTGCTATTTTTAAGATAAAGCCTCTCCCCTCTTATTTTAAGTTTATTATTTTTATATTTCTTTATCCATCGCTGCCGTTCCACGTTCAATCATGGTTGCCATTTTCCAAAACCTGCGCACAAGTCCACAAACATAACCGTATGTGTTTGGCTGACTATTTTATATTTACATTTTCTGTGTTAATATTTGTTTTTAGTGTTTATTTTATTTCATTTTTTTATATAATTTATTTATTAAATGGATTCGGTAATCACGAAACTCGACCGAAAGAAATAGTAAGAATAAATGAGAAATGCTCTGTATAATATGTAATTAAATGGATGTAGAAGTATAAAAGTAATAAACCCAAAATAGAACAAAAGAGGCTTAATGTTAAAAATAACAGACAAAACCCGCGGCTTTAAAGCCATTAGCATTTATTAAAACAAAAACAAAAAAAAAAAGGTGTACAAATAATTGAAATATAATCAACTAAATAATTCATATTGAGATCGTATTTTCATACAATAATACATATAATTTTAATTCATTAAAATAAACAAACTGTACAAACCATCAATTTATCAAAAAAATACAAATTATTGAAACAGACTAGTTTTGTTTATCCGAAATCAGAATACAACTGAAATATGATTTATTATGTAAATACAGTATTACAACCGTATCCCGAAATAATTAATCATACTTCAATTGTACCGTATTAATGGACGGAACGCCCGAAAGAGTTAATATTTTTCATAATACAGAATTTTTATTTGTTTTTTTAATCACGCGAGCTAACAATCGTTAGCATTTTTTAATGCATCATTATCATGACAGCGCAAGATCACTATCATGGAAATTTCGAGAAACTTCACCGACCGTCATTGAGTGCAAAAATCAAACCGGTTCGGATTGATCCCCCTTAATTGTTGCTGTTTAAAAACAATATTTCTAAATAAAAAATATTAAGAAATATATTTCTATATTTCCAAATTCATTCGATTATTCGACTTATTACGATTTCGCCTAATTTAAGGTGAGTTGAACTCGACTCTAAAAGGATTTTTAAAATTAAAGTAAAACTTTGTTTGACCAAAACACGTGATCTTAAATTCCTTTTGAAAGCAGGTTGATTTACAAATTAGTTCGATGTAAATAACGAATTCGGTCAAGCATGATGTTCCATGCGTTGAAGATTCCGCATGTTACCTTATAGATGACTATAATTTACATTTACGTAATCCAAAAATCAAAACAAAGGAATCTGATTTTTCGCGTCGCAAAGGAGGAGGGAGCTACACGTATTTGTCGCGCTTTTTTGAACTTTTCGTCAACTTCGAAAGTTTCGTTAAAGAAATGAAATGAAATTTCGTTTCCGACAAATAACGCGATCTTCTCATTAATAACACTACATGATCAGAAGAGAAAAAATTTCGAGCTCTCGCGCCCCGAGGGTTTAATTTTAAAATTGGAAACCCGGATGCTCCGAACTAGAGAAATAAACGACAAAGAGCATCTTCCAATGGAAAGCATCGGTATCGGTACATCATAACTGCTGAAAATTGAGTGATTACGATGCAGGTTATTAACCAAATTATCTATGACGAACGTTTCGTCAGTTAAATAACAATCGGTGTCAGCTAATATTATACCAGCAATCACCGAGCATTATTTAGATCTGAACAAAGATAGACCAATCACCCAGATACACGAAAAACACGCTAGGAGTCAAAAGCTAAAATCTAGAAAATCAGCATGAACTTGATACCCGAAACGGACATGGAAAATCTTAATACTCGTTTAATCAAAGATAATTTCACAATAATAATAAAAATAAGCAGAATAAATTAACGAAAAAATGTACCAAATAAACAGATTGTATAATAATAATAATAATAATAATAAACGATTTTAAAAGAAAAACAAACTAACCAGTTGATGTATCGCCGACGACTGATACATTAAACACATCTTGCTCAATATAAACAATAAGGCAAACGGAGTCGTATATTCGGTGTATGAACTGGTCGTGATGATAATGTAATGTATAAAACTAACCACTAGCCCTTCTCGTACATTGTCGACACAAAACGATTCCCGAAAACTCTTGTTGCTTGAAAATGTTAATTCCGGTTGTAAAAATACCTGCAAGTATTATAGAAAATTATAATGTATTCCGTATGAACTTTTTAATATCAGTTCTAGTTGTGAATAATATTTACCCCTATTTACTTCTCAAAATACTGAAATGTAGATATCAACCTCCACTTAACTTATTACCATGGACACCATGCCGATTTTTCAGAGATACATAAAATTACAAAACACTTCACTCAGTATACCAACACTGGTCCCCATTCTGACTGTATACATTTACTCCTGCATACTGCGATGAAAGTGTGCAGTACTTACTCTTTGTTTTAAAATTTTCACAACAGACGTAGACATTCCACAGTGTCCAGTCAGTTTTAAAAATTTTACACTTCAGAGAAAAAAAAAGGAGACAGGGATACATAAATTTGTGCAAAACAAATGTGAAATTAAAAAGAAAACAAAAAGAGCGCAATAATCACCGACTTAACCGTATTATTACGGAAAATAACTTCGTACGAATTACTTGATTTTAAGAGCACTGACACAGCGAAAGCTTTAAAAGTATTTTTACACATTTATTCTCCCGTAAACTTGGACACGGCAAAAAGAATGGTAAGAATAACTTGGATGAGCCATTGATATGGGCAAAAATTGGTAAATGTAAATTTCACAATAACGCCATCACTGGCAGGGCATAAGAGACAGTATCGAAAGGTGAAAAAAATTTGTTTTAAGATTAATTCTCTTTAACCATAATTCTAATCACTTTTTTTGCACGAAATTTAAAAAATACATTTTATTTTTGTAAAAATTTAGACTAAGGAAAAAAATCCAGAATGATCGTGAGATTTTGTATTCGTTTCTGGCATACTAAACTGTATAGCTTAAAATATAATTTTCTTGTGGAAAAAAAAATTTATTGGCCAAAGGAAATCAATCTTAAACGATTCATAAATTATTAACATAAATATTTAAAAACGCAATTTAAAACACACTTGTTTTTTCAAAATCATTTTAGATTTTTCCAACTCAATCTACCTTCGTAAGAACAACCATTTTTTTTAAATGTATGCTTCTACATGTCCTATTTTGTTAATTAGGTAATGGAAATAGAACTCGTATGACAAACATAAAATACAAATGAATATTTCAAAATATTTTTAGGAATAATCCATCTGCTCCTAGAAAAGAAAAAAAAAACATATTAATAAAGACAAGCATGTAATCTCCTATTACTCATTTGTCAAAAATATTTATACATACACATACATACATATATATGTATATATAAATATATTTCTATTTTCTAAGTTAGTGTGATTTAGGTTTTTTCAGAATCAAATATTTCGTATTCAGCTTTAGTAATATATCTTCCATTCTTATTTCTGGATGAAGATAAGGAGATCTCCTCTAGAATCGGATAATACATACAGTTATCTTTACTGACATGATTTTTTTTCTCTTTTGTAACAGAAGATGAGATATTTTCCAAAAAGGTTTTTGGAATATTAATTTATATTTAATGTTTGTTTTATTGTGTTCATAATTTTATTATATTTATAAACATTATTTTCCTTTTTGAACTTCTTTATATTTCGCGTAGTGCAAAATTTGCAGGGAAGTGGAAATCGAGCCTACAATTTTTAAAAAAGTAGCTGTATCTGCCTCGATTTTTGAACTAAAAATTTAAAAAAAAAAAAGAAAAAAACACTCGTAAGATCCCGAAAATTAGTTCTAAATGAAGAATTTAATTTTCATTTTATCGGCTGCGGTTTAACAAAATGTAAAGAAAACGTTTTTCTAAACTTTTTTAATATTTATTATGCGCTGAAAAAATTAAAAATTATATTTGCTCAATAAAACATTCGAGAAGACTTGCTAAGACTATTAAAATGATCGTCGGCAAATTATTGTTTTAACACCAAAATTTGTATTGAAGTAAAACTTCAGATTTATAATAAAAATACATCAGCGATATGACGCTAAAATGTATTTTTTTAATTTATACATTTTCATGGGATGTAATTTTCTTATTAATTAGTGAAATCAAAATATTAAATGATTCGTAAGGCAATACTGTGATAGTAGTTTGTTAAATATAAAGAATAAATTGAACTAACTAAAGCAATCGATTCGTATTTTACACTAAATCAATATATATATATATATATATTTCTTTTTCTTCTTTTTAGTTAGAGAAGCTTATTTCATTTGCTCATTGACGTAATATACTCATACATAATTTATTACTAGTAAAATCTTTTTGTTTTGAAGATAATCTCGAGCTTAAAACGGTTAAGCATTGTTGAACTAGGACGCCAAAAAACGTATTCGTATAATTAAAATATTCAAAATTTACATTACAATAAATTCGTTAATCAATTTTCTGATGACAATAACATATGGAAATCATTAAAACAGCTAAATGATAATGCTTAATTAATAACAAATATCAGTTCTAGTTAATTGTTAAAAATTTAATTACCTTCGACCACACATACTTAATTCTATAACAAAAAAAATGTTTGTACCATTAAATCCTGAAGGACTCCTTTAACTTTTTCGATCACGTTGGACACTAAATTAGTTAAAAATTCAGAAAACATGGTATCGTAAGGTCGACTGCTGTTATTAGTAGCGGAAACATTAGATTCCTTTGCGGTAACCAAGTTAATTAACGACGGTTTTGAGGTAGCAATGGCCTGCCGCACATTCGATAAAACATCGGCGAAATAATTTTTTAAAGTAGTAAGATGCAATCTACACTGTTTTCTGGCGGCTTTTATCACTATTTCAATACTAACTCTAAATAAAATAAATAACATTAATACCGCGAATGTGAATGTGTTACACTTCGAATAAAAATAGTCGGGCAAAACGAAATACATTTCTTTTATCACAGAAGAAATTACTTTTGTTTCAGCTGTGTTCTTCATTAATTGAATTTGAACAAAAAATAGCAAATTTCCACTTTTTATTAAAATCGGAAATTATTTTATTCATAACTGCAATATGCTTTACTAGATTATATAATTAGGCGAAATTAATTTAACTTAAAAATAAATTTTACATATCAAACTCCGTTTTCAAAATGGGCAGTGATTTCACATTTACACTTTTAAATGAAATTCTAATAATGTTGGGTTTACTTACTTACTTTATATATACAAGAACTGTTCAAAAAAAGACCGCACTTTTGAAACAGCGTCCGAATGATGTAAAATTTAAATTCAAACGTCATGCTACACCTAGCGACATTCTTTCAAAACAAAATTAGACGCTTGCCGTATTACGGTAGTTTGATCAGTTAGCGATTAGAGCGATCGAGTGAACACGTGCAGTCAGCGCTCTGCGAAATAGTGAGAAAGCGGAAATGAAGGAGTTTGTGGAACAACTTTGTAACATTAAATTTTGCTTTAACATAAGGCAAATCTTTTTCCGAAACATGAGCATGCTTCGGCAAGCCCATAAGGAGGACTGTATGAGCCGTAAACAGTGTTACGAGTGGTTTACGCGTTTCGAATCGGGCAGATCATTGACCGACAAAAATGCAAGATCAAAATAATGAAAACACTGATCCGGTTCGATCTGCGATTCGTAGAAATCGTCGTTGAACTGTGCGGGAGGTTGTAGAAGAAGTTAGGATCAGTATTGGGTCGTGCCACGAAATTTTGACAGAAAAACTTGGCATGCATCGCGATTCAGCAAAAATGGTGCCACGACTGCTCACAAGTGGGCAAAAAAAAACTGCGTCAACATTAGCCAAGAACTGTTGCATCGTGCTAACAGCGACGAAAACTTTATGAAAACTATCATCACAGTTGACGAAACCTGGATTTATGAATATGACGTTGAAACGAAAGTACATTCTTTTCAGTGGGATGGTTAACATTCGTCGCGTCCAAAGGAAGCACGCATGAGTCGCTCAAACATGAAGTCCACATTGATTGTTTTCTTTGACTATCGTGGAGTTGTCCATCAAAAATTCGTGCCACAAGGTCAGACAGTTAACAAGAAGTTCTACGTGTAAGTTTTAAAACCTTTAGAGGAAGATGTGCGACGAAAGAGGTCTGAACTGTGCGAAAACAAGAACTGGATTCTGCATCATGATAACGCTCCAAGCCACTCGCCACTGCTTATTGGCCAATTTTTGGCCAATAATGGAGCAACTGTTCTTCCTCATTCTCTTTGCTCCCCAGCTATGGCTCCAGCAAACTTTTTCCTATTTACGAAACTAAAATCCACCATGAAAGGACGTTATTTTCAAAGTGTAGAAGAAATTCAAGAGAAATCGCAGCTACAGCTACGAGACATCACACTAAACGAGTTCCACGGAGCATACGAATAGTTGGAAAAAACGATGGGACCGGTGCATAGCAAGCAGGGAGGGGGTACTTTGAAGAAGACAAACATGTGTAAAATGTTAAGTATTACAATAAAGATTTTATAACGAAAGTTCGGTCTTTTTTTAAACATACCTTGTATACAGAGAGAGAATATTATTTTCAAAAAAAAAATCGATTTTTCTCGTGTATCTATTATTAGGAAATAATTACTAAACTTTTACTTAAAATTTTCAAGAAGAGACAAACTAATAGCCGATTACATCTCGAGGCCTATAACCGCCCGGCTTTTTATCGATGATCTTAACATCTCGTTATCGTCCAATTTTCCTCCTATCGTTCAAAAATTACTCCCGAAACCTATTGACAAAATAAAGTTGGTCTGAAAACAACGGACTAACCATCTCAGCGAGTAAATCTGTACATGTTGATTTTAACAGGGGGTGCCGTTCCTCTCCTAGTCTGTCCCTAAATCTGAACAACCTTCCTCAAAAAGCCACTGTTAAATTCCTCGGGTTATCCTTCGATTCCAGGCTTACTAGGAAGCTTTATATTGATGACTTAGAATATAGTTGCAAAAATCTATCCCCTTATTGAAAAGTACCTGGCTAGTTTCCGATGTAACATCAAACTTAAATTCCTCTTTATTATCTAAAGATCGCTAATCTTATCAAAAATCAACTACGAGTGCCAGATGTACTCCATAGCCAGTAAATCACTTTTGAAATCCCTTGATCCTGTACATTACTTTACATTAAAACTATTCTGGGGGCGTATCAAACCCCCTCATCAGCTGCAAGCATGTGCGTTCTATCCGGTTGCCCTCCGCTTTCTTCCTTCCGAAAATATTTCATAGTGCGAAATACGCATCACCACCGCAGCTACATACAGGAATTTCCTCTACAGTTGGATCACTATTCTCTTGAATCAGCCTTCTCAAGCGATCCACCACCAGAACTAATGACCGTCCTGCGAAGATTTGGCACCACGTCTATGCAAAGGCCAATACCCAGCCCTAATATCCTTATTCCTCCTTGGATCACTTTCGAGATAAATATCGACCTATCGCTGAAACAAAATCCAGACACAATAAGTCCCTTCTATATAGTGAAAGTAGCAGTTAGGGCAATTACAATTATTCGGACCTCCTAATTTACTACACTGACGAAGCTTGAGGCAGTTGGCACGGCAGAATCACTGCCGGCAGCCTGCGCATTCAAAGATCACAACGTTTCACACGAAGTCAGACTCAACGACGCCTGTTCCGCATTGGATGCAAAACTGCATGCAGTTACACGCTGCCCTTATCACATCGTCATAACTCCTGCTAAAGCCAATAATTTCCTCCTAGTTACCGATTCACTACAATCCATAAACATGTTTAAAAGCCAAAAAAAATAATACCATTATTTATATCAACTGTATCAAATGGACAATCACATGTCGTTGCTGCGGTTCCTGCACACATCGAAATGCCTGATAATGAGAGAGTCGACGGAGCAGCACATTCTGCCTTGTTCTCGCCAATGTCAGAGGGCACGGAGCTACCATCATCGATGACACATACATTGTCAAAGGAGTGTAAAAAGCAGTAGAAAATTGAATGGGCAGCTACTACGACATTTTTAAAAATCATTAAGCACACAGTTGAACCATGGTGGCTACCGGAAGGAACATCTCGTTACGACAGTTTGAAATATTCGTCTAAGAACCTACGGACACAAGTCGGAAATTTTTGAGGAATGATAAGTGCATCACGAACAAAACCATAGTTCAAACGACTTAAAAATGATTAAAAACAGGTTAAAAGTGATCCACGTTTTTTAGAAGACCAGAGGAAAGTGTTCAACACCGAAAAATGTTGCACGCAAACAAATTAAGTAAACACAAGCATTGATGACAGATGATTTGAGATTTAGCTGATGATTTAAAGATTCGAAAAAGCTAAAATACGTGAAGTTACGATAAACAAAACTATACTATTTGAACAACGGAAGAGACATCATTCTGCAATTACTGTTAATCTTAATTTTCTCAAAAGCCTATGCCCAAATTCGAAACATGAGTCGACAATTCACAAAGTTTCCAATCGTGCTAAAGGAGGTAACCATTTCGCTGTGTGCAAACTGTCTAGTTTACAAGTATTTTTATTAATGCGGAAACCAAAAAATATAACCTACTTCGATAAAATAAACCAGTCCTTAAATATGAAAGGAAATAATAGCGAATACCGTATAGCGCAACTACAATATATTAGTGTATTTCTTCAGCTGTTAACGTAATTATTTAATTAATGAACGGATTTTTATGAGTTTTTAGTAAATCACCTGATGAATGTTTCATTCTGAACTTACTTTGTAAAATCTGCATTATTCATTAAAACGTTGGTAGCTTGTAATTTCTTACAAAACTTGTCCAATCCTCTGACTAGTACTACGCTATCATCAACATCCTGTTCATTTTCTATACGAGCTTTCATAATGTTAAAATATAATTCCATATTACTAGAAATGAATTCCGAAATTTTTTTTGCTGCGATCGGAGTAAAATTATTCCTGATAATATAGAAAAAAGAAAGATGAAACTTGGTAAGTGAAAAATAAAATAATTCTTTCGACGTATACATTACTTTAAACGCGCAGCTACGAAAACAATAACGTGCAAAGTAATGAACTTGGAATGTGATAAGTACTTACGCAGATGATTCTTTGGTAAACAAATCGTTGTAGGTAGCCACGGTTATGCATAAATCGCTTAGAAAGCCACTACTACCAAGATCGACAAATTCAATCATATCCTGTTAGTAAAACAAACTAGATCATATTTGAAAAATGAACAGTAACTATAAAATAACGTTTTACTGAGGTACCTTTAAATTTTACCTTGAACTAAAATAAAATAATTAAAATATCCTTATCAGTTAAGATTATGTAAAGGATTCGATACAAAATACGATTGACCTCATCTCCATCTGCAAATAACTGCTAGACAACAGCCGAAAAGGATCACAAAGAAATCTTTACAAGATACTCATAAATCTAAGAGAACAAGATTTGATGTACTAAACCAAGAAATTTTCATCGATCCTACCATCCCCCTCAGTTTTGTAACCATAACTAAAAAGTTGCCTCATAGAATGTTCTATGCACAACCCGTTACCCAACCTCGCCAAATTCTTTAACAAGGTTATGGATACTCCTGCACTTTGTTTAATTTTTATTCAGCGAATCTGTAAAACGCAATAATAAAGATTAGAGATCCAAATTTTTTTTAAAAATTTAAAACGATTTCAACTGCCGCGAAAAGCAAAAATATCCTTTATACTCGATAATAATGCGTTAATAATTTAACATAACCTTAAGAAGCAGTGACGCAGAACTATACACGAATCGTTATGCAATAGGTTACAACAATTACAAAAAGCACTACGAAAAGATAATTTACGAACCTGTTTCATTTTATAATCGTGAATAAAACTAAGATTATGGAATTAGTTTTTGCGACAAACACATATTTTCTTAAATGTTATTTGTGATTTTGTAATTATTTATAGTTCAGGAAAATTATTCTTTATTGTCAAAAAATAAACACAATATAATTAAAATACCTGGTAAAGAATAAGAAGATTGCATATCACCTTTTTTAATTATGATAAAAAAAACGCTATATTTTTCCTCTAATATTAAGTTTTTATTCAGACACTAATCGCGCTAAAAAAATAAGAGCAATTGGTAACGCTATAAAGTTTTTGAAAGTTCACGCAATTTATAAAAATTATTTTTCTAACCTTAATTATCTTTTTCTCCCAATGAACGAATCTAATTTTTATTGTATCGAGAAAAATTCATTCCAAAAGTCTCGGTCACGATGAAACCGCATTAGGCCCAATAATTTTCAACTAAATACGAATGAAAATAATAGACCAAAGAATATGTCACAATACTCATACATTTGAAATAAACTTTAGTCAATTATCGACGAGTAATTATAATTTATAAATGAGTAAAAAAATGTTGTTTTATACCGGAACAAATTCACTTTTAAAATTTTCATTATTAAAGAAGAAAAAGAGAAATCATAATATATCTGTCTCGGTTATGATGAAACCGGTGGCCCGCAAAAACATGTCAACCGTCGTATAAAACAAAAAGTAAACAACATAAATTATCAAAATAATCACCAAACACACTTAATACAATATAAAAATCAGATTGATCGTCAGAAAAAAAAAAAAAAAAAAAAAAAGTATCAATTCTTTAAATACCGCACGATCAATACGAATGTGAGCACACTCTAGTGCATATTAAAAAAGTCAGACAAATCGGCCATATCCGAGCAACTATAATTCTGTACCTGAATAAAGTTTTACCGTGACGTAGTTCAATAAATAACTGAAAAGGCAGGTGTATCTTGAACTTTTCAAATATTTTATTCATTTTATATACTTGGGAACTTTAATTATTTTCGCATAAAATGGGGCTAATCATTTTAAAAATAGTACCCTAAAAATAAACCTATAATACTTATATACATGTTACCTGACAAGACGAATAATCACCCAACGAAATCAAATGATTTTTAAGACGTATTACACCGTATTCCAAAAACTCTGTAGATAACGAATCAATCGGTTCATCCAACTCGATTAGTAGCTGTATACAACTAGATAATTCATTAACAGATGTCTATAAATAAAATAAAAAACGAAATCATTTGTTTTAATACAAACATAACTTACTTCCGATCTATTTATACAGAGAAAACAAAGTAAACAAAAAAAAATATATATATATATGTATATGAAGAATGGCAGAACCAGTTGACAACGTAGTCCATTAGTGGCCAATTTGAAATAATAATAATATATACAAATGTACATATACGTATGGAATAATTACATCGTAACATTTTAACTTCTCGTGTAATTTTTTTCGCAATTCCTCCACGATCTTATCACAATCATTACGAATACCTTCAAATGACTCCAAATCACCATACTGTTCCACAACATTTTTTGCATGCTTGTAATCTTTAACTGCCTAGTAAACATTACAAGTTAATTATAATCAGTATCATCGGTATAACAAATTAACTTATTTATTAATTTGCAAGAGGTGATACTAATAAAGTAATTTTAAAAATAAAGACATTAACCTGAACGTAATTTGATTCCTGCATTAAAGACTTAAGTGTATTTGGTAGTTTAAATAAAAACTGCAACTTTTTCAAACTGTCGTGCTTCGCTGATAACTCTGAAACTTGCGTACGTGTTCCCTAAAGCATAATTACGATATAAATCATTAATTTTTAAATTCATTTAAACACTATTATTACTTAATTACTCAAATGGCTGAATAATTTAGTAACACTATTTTAAATGCGTAATTATCATACTTGTAGCGTGGAAGAAATTTGTTCCGAAAAAGCGGTTATAGACTTCATATTCGAAGTTAATAATTCCATTTCGTTTTCCATCATCTTAAAATCAATTTTCATCTAAACAAGATAAACAGTCACGGTATTACAATCGTTACAATTTTATACATTTTAAGAGTTTTTATACTAATGAAATATATAACCATGGCTAAGCAAACAAGAACAATAATAAACTTGGGATTTAACAACCTATTGTTAAAATCAATGGCCTACAATAATGTTTAGATATATTATCAAAAAATCATTCAAAATAAGGCACTTAAAGAAAACGGGAAAATAAGGATAAACACTTTTACGATTACACAGTAATCGACTTACTTTTCTAATAGTTTCCGTAGCTGATATAAACTTGTTATAATTTTCATAAACCAAAGTTTGCATATCAGAATGTAATGCTTGCGCATCTTTCACTATTTCATTTTCTTTATCCATTACTTGTTTTAGATTACATTCCTGTATTAAAAATAAACATTTTACATACCAATACTGATACAAAGATATTTAATTTTTTGTATTATAAAAAAAAGGGGGGAAGGTTATCAAATTAATCACCTTTAAAAGTTTATGAAAGTACAAATCGGGATCGAAATTTTGTCCATTTATGTCAAAAGATTTATTCGTTGTTTTACCATCCATTTTGTGTATACTTTTAAAAACAAGCAAAACTGAATTCGAAAATTTACTATTTTTAAGACAGATTAAAAACAGAAAAAGTACATTTATTGCAGATTAATTTATAATTTATCCAACATTCAAAACCATCAACTGCTTAAAACCATACTTATCCGTCTCTCAATACTGTTATCACTGTTACCGCTGCTGTAAACAAATACTCAATAATAAAACACATTCGACATTTTAATCGACTTGATACACTACGCCATTTATCGATAATCTTGTGAGTTAAAAAATAATAATTTTGAATATATTTAAATTTAAATTGTATTACAAATTTTCGTACATCTCTTTATATTATTATTTTTTTAATATTTTTTTATCGCAAATTTGAATAAACTAAGATTAATATATATAAATTTTAAAATTATGTTTTCATAAGAACATTTAATGATATGCGACATGCAGTATCTCTTAACAAAGTAAACCACTATACATAGACGTCGCCAGCGGGGAGCAGGGGGAGGCAGCTGCCCCCTCTGGAACCTTGAAACTTTTTGATCAACTGGCCATGATAAGTATTCATAGACGCGTAATCATGGACAATTTGCCAGAAACCCACAAAAATTATGTTTTAATTAATATTTTATTCTTGTTTAATAAAATATTAAGCCTTTACAACTTATAAATTTTATTTTTCCTATAACCCATATCCTCTTTCTATCACCCCCCCCCTCTAGCGGCTAGCAAATCATCTGCCCCCCACCCCTGGCTCATCGGCTAGCGACGCCTTTGCCAATAGAATGAACTGTTTCATTAAGAACTAATGGGAACATCTTTTTTTCCAGTGCTCTAGTGCATGAGCGTCACCAAGAGGGGGCACAGGAGGGTCGTTGCCCCCTCTCCTGGAGCTTTGAAATTTTTTAATCAACTGGCCATAATGATTCATAGGCGCATAATCATGGA
The DNA here is from genome assembly GCA_039619475.1 of Icerya purchasi. NCBI lineage: Eukaryota > Metazoa > Arthropoda > Insecta > Hemiptera > Monophlebidae > Icerya > Icerya purchasi. Next base: position 317,464,816 of record CM077116.1, on the reverse strand, counting down.
CAATTTGGAAGACTTTTATAACAAAATAGTAGAACAATTTGCCAGAAACTCGTGAAAATTGTGTTTTAATTAAGCTTTTATTCAAATTTAATAAAATATTAAGCCTTTACAAATTATATTTTATTTTTCCTGTAACTCATATTCTCTTTCTAACCCCCCCCCCCCCCCCCCCATTGGCTAGCGACGCCCTTGCTCCAGTGTAAAGTGTTTTATAATTCACTAAGCAGTTTTGAATGGACTGTTCAATAAGTGTAGTCTATGAAGTTGAACGCTGCATACTTCACAATTAAAAATGTGAAAATGTATGTATAAAGCAAAAAATCTGCTGAAATATGTTCGATTATAAATATATATAACAAAATCGGTCTCCTAAGCGGCGAATATTAATTTTTTTGAACCATACATGTATAAATATTTACATTAAAATTAAATTATCAATATTTCAAATCTGCTCCTTAAACGGAGCATACCAATATTTTTATTGATATATTCCACTATATTATCATCATTGGGAAATAGTACAAGTATGAAGAAAATTGAAAATTTGTTATTCTAAAGGGTAGAAGGTGATAAATTTACGGAGACTACTAAAAACGTTTGAATTTTAATACTTCGAATCTATATGTTAAAGGAATTTTTCATATCATATCTCCTTCTTACACTATTTTTTTAAAAAATTTGTAAAATCACATAACATTACATTAGTAATGCCATAAAAATACACGTACATGTGTACTAGTATTTGCACAAAGGTGAGTACAACACTAATAGAATAAGAGTAAATATACTCGTATGTATTAATCTATTCTGGAATAAAAGAAGTCATCACAATAACCTAGTTGCTGGAGTGCTTGGATTTGTTACAAAAGTTTTGGATTTGATCCCGGACGATGAGAGAAATTACTACTGAAATTTAATTAAATACTCGCTAATAGTCGTGTGGAAGGCAATGACTAACTACATATATAATATCATATGCGCTCTAGTTAGTACATAGTAGACACATATGGGACTACATTTGTATATCGATAAATCAAACATTTACTAAATGTAGTCTTGGATGTATACACTCGTGTTGCATAGAACAATTGTCACTGCAATATGCTTATGTCTGTACAGCTGAAATATACGAATAGGTAGTTGCCAACGCTCAGAAGCTAAGTGTGGCACTATAATGATATAATATGATAGGAATAATAGAAAGAAATAGCTATAATTACATTTTGTAAATATTTTTACCACGATTCTGCATATATCTGTATTTGCTATATACACATTTAGAAACGAGTTTATAACGCGTCGATATATTCCATTAAATACGCATAAATACATATTCAGCAATCTACAACCGATAAACGTAATAAATATTTTTCTAACCCTCTCATTACTACACACTTATTAGAATTAAAAATTGTCCCTTTATTATTCGAGCGCGCATAATTGAGAGAAACCTAAATACATTTGGTAAAATTTGAGTACGCCCTCTCTTAGTCTAGTGGATAGTAACATGAAATCTTCAATTAATCAATTACACGTTACTACACTGAACGCTGGAATAACATTGTTATTATTTGACAACCTCAGACCAATTATAACATCGATGCATGTACTATATCCATTATACCGGTGAAGACGGTATGTAATGATTACATTCGAATCGCTTTATAAATTGTTTTTTTAAAATATTGCATAAAAAAAGGCCAGTTGGGGAAGGTTATTTTATCAAATAACTTTTACAAAATTACTATAAAAAGGATGAATTTAACGTTCAAATTTCAGTTATAAGCTAAAACGTTTAAAAAGTTACACATTTTTTCTAGTACTTGTGTTAAAAATGTATAGCTTTCAATTTCATTGTTACAATTAATCTTTCGAATTATAAAAAATGCAAGCGAGTCAATCATCAACTTTATTAAATGTTGATGGCATTAACAGTAGCAGCATTAAATTAAATTAAATTTTTACCACGAACTATTCGAAAATGAAGGAGATATGAATACAGATGGGAAACAGAAAGAAAACGTGTTTAAGATGGCGGTGAAGAAAAGGAAATAGTTGTTTTACCCTTACAAAGGGAATGAGCGAGCGAAATTAGATTATGCAATGCAGTTGTGTACGAAAACGATTGATTTGATATAACAAACGCAAAAAGTTCTATATATTTGCAGTATTAGCCAAATTTGCCTAACATTTGATGGAAAAGTTTCGTTTATTAGAAAAAATGTACGATTTTTAACATATACTAGAATCAGAAATTAGAACCGTTCGTGGTGTAATACAATTCGAAGGTGATTGATAACGGGATTACGATTAATCCGTACAAGGTAACGATTCCCCGTTACGTAACGCAGTTTGAACATCAGATCGAAGCAGAGAAAGCTGATGTTAAACATGTAAACAACACAAACTGAAGGAAACATACCAATATGCTATATTAGCGCCAGGGGATAAAGAACTTTTCTCATATAATAAGGATCTCTGGACCCGTTACCGACGAAAACAGTGCATGATACTGTTAACTGCGGACATGTCGAATTTATGAAAATATACGGATGCAATTTGTTATCGACTAGTTTTAAATTTATATGTCTTTGTCTCTCTACTGTTATCTACACCAGCGGTTCCCAAAGTGGGTTCCGCGATAAAATTATCAAAGTTGCCTTCCAACTGGAAAAACCGGGAAACCAAAATAAGCCAGAAATTTTTCGAAAAACGGGAAAAAAATGCTTCTTTTTAAACTTAAAATTGCATTTTACGTTGTAATTTCTACGATAACTTTTAAATCGAATTTGTATTATTTTCGTTAAAATTAAAATTCGAAAATAATCACATAATTTTGCATAAAAAAGTGGCTGTTCGTTTCCATAAACTATTACTCGTTCATTTCAAATAAAATTGATGCCGATCTGATTTTTAAATTAATTAGTCTTTCAGTTTTGTAATTATAAAAAAATTAAACAACGAATTTGTAACATGATAAGTTTATTTTTTGTCTAATTTGGCTACATTTTTGAGAAGGGGAATGTGTGATTTTTTAATAGTGTTTGAATATTAAAGCGAGGCATTGTATATGTTCATTTATATATGCATGATTTTCGTATGTAAGTTTCGATTATATGTAGTTACGGATTGATTTTTTTTAGTTTATCATGGATCTTAGGACCAGCGGGCTGTTTTAAAACAAAAATTCGAACTCTAACACAGTTTCTGAAAACGGTTCATTTAATAAGTAAAGCGAGGCACAAGAAAATATTTCCGAAAGCGTAGTTGTTGATTGTTTTTGGTATGATTACATGATTTATAAATTAATTACGAAGAGGTAGTAGATTTTTAGTTATTTCATAGATTGTTTTTTTTTTATTTTAATTTTATTAAAGGTGCTTTGATTATTTGCCACGGTATGTCGTACTGCAATTGTTGAGGAACTAAGAGATGGAAACGAACATCAACGACCCTTGAAAAAAAAAAGAAAATGAAACGAATCTTATCTTTCGAATTTTTACTCGTAGGAAACGCAGGCGAACCGGATGTGAGCAATGCCTTATTTGCAAAAAAATTCTATTAAAGAGTTCACTGGTTCCGGTGAAGTTAAAACGACATTTTGACGCAAACTGTGCAAATCTAAATGAAAAAGACACAGTTTTTTTCAAAAACAAAAAGAATTGCATCAAGCCGTAGTGTCCAACTTCAATAAATTTGTTAAAACCGATAATGAACATGCCACAGAAGCATCATTCCCCTTAAGCTATAGGATTGCTCGATCTGGAAAACCAAGTACGTTAGCCGAGAATTTAATTAAACCATGTGTACGTTAGACATAGTTGGCTGCATATTTGGGGAAGAAATAGTAAAGAAATTTGTAGCAGTGCAATGTTCCAACGACACTGTCTCTGACTGGATTCATTAAATACCCGCTCACATCGAAGGTGAGAATTTCGCAGGCAGATTGAATCATTCTATGTTTGCAATCCAACCTTGATGAAAGTACAGACGTTGCTGGACTGTCAGTATTACTTGTACTTGTGATGTATATTTTTGGCCCATCTATTGAAGAAGATTTGCTTCTCTGTACTCCTTCAGAAACCAACACAGCTGGAAACGAAATGTTCAATGTAATAGATTGTTATATGAAGAAACACAACATTGATTAGAATAAATATATCGCGATGTATGCAGTGATGAAGCTGCTGCAATGGTAAGAAAACTAAAAAGCACCGTATCAAAAATTAAAAATGTTGCGCCAAAATGTAGCAGCCGTCATTGAATTTTGCATCGACATGCTCCTGTAATGAAGAAAATGCCATCATCATTAAATAAAGTTTAGGATGAAGCTGTGAAGATCGTAAATTACATTAAATCCCGTCCTCTTCTTCAGTCAAGATTATTCAAAACAGTGTGTGAAGAAATGGGTGGTCAGCGTAAATCGGTCATCCTTAATACAGAAGTCCGATGACTTTCCAGGGGCAAAGTTTTAGTTACGTTATATGAACTTCGAGAAGAGCTGCAGGATTTTCAAATGAAGCAAAATGTGTCGGAATCTGTGAAAATTTTCGATGTTTTGCATGATGAACAATGGCTTATGAAATTAACTTATTTTGCCGAAATATTTAGAAAACGTAACTAAGTCGCTGCATCTTTACAAGGAAAAGCAACAGCCATATTTACTGCGAACTCTAAAAAGAAAAAGAAATTTCTGGATTTCGTGCATGGAAAAAGACAATGTTGAATGTTTTCCACTTTTAAATGAAATTCTACAAGAAAATATGATAGAATTACCAACTGAAATACAAAACATCATTAGTAAACATTTAGCGAACCCGTTAAAATCTTTATCTGAATTGCCGATAACGGAATCGACTGGGTACAAAATCCATTTATCAATAAAGATAAATCTGAAATTTTATCAATGCTGGAATATGAATCACTAAATAATATTCAGAGTTCAACCGCTTTAAAATACACATTTAAGTCAGTGTTACTCAACGAGTTTTAGGTTAGTATTACAATGAATACCCTCAAGTAGCCAAAAGAAGCTATTTTAACTATGCTTCCATTTATAACTGCATACAGATGCGAAACAAGCTTTTCAGCTTATGCCGAAAAATAAATCAGAAGCAAATTGGATGCTACCCCGGATGTATACATACAACTGTCAGATATTAAACCAAATTTTAAAACTATTTATAGTAAAACGGTGAAACAATTTCATCCTTCAAATTAATTTGTTTGAAAATTTTTATTAAATAACTTTTATTTACATATTTGAAATTTTGATATCTTTTATTATAAGTTAATGGAAAGTGAAATTACAGTGAAAGTTGTAATTAAAAAGAAAACAATCAAATTTGTTTACATAGCAACAATTACTTGTTAAGTTTTCATTTAGCACTGAGAGTTCCGTAAAATAAAATTGATTTTATAAACGTTCCGCGATCATAAAAGTTTGGGAACCGCTGATCTATACTATGTGTACTTATTTCGTAAAAATTAATAATGTAAAATAAAGAATTTGTTTCAAGTATATTCCAGTTTTTTTCATTTTATTATATAGCAAAGAAAGACTGTAAGAAATATCAATATTTAAAATCGTAGCGGCTTGAGGTTATATAAATACTACTAATCTCAATAAAATTTGTCTGAAGGCATGGGCGTCGCCAGCGGAGGGCAGGGGGGCAGCTGCCCCCCCTGGAGCCTTGAAATTTTTTAATCAACTGGCCATGATAAGTATTCATAGACGCGTAATCATGGACAATTTGCCAGAAACCCACAAAAATTATGTTTTAATTAATATTTTATTCTTGTTTAATAAAATATTAAGCCTTTACAACTTATAAATTTTATTTTTCCTATAACCCATATCCTCTTTCTATCACCCCCCCCCCTCTAGCGGCTGGCAACTCATCTGCCCCCCACCCCTGGCTCATTGGCTAGCGACGCCTTTGCCAATAGAATGACCTGTTTCATTAAGAACTAATGGGAACATCTTTTTTTCCAGTGCTCTAGTGCATGAGCGTCACCAAGAGGGGGCACAGGAGGGTCGTTGCCCTCTCTCCTGGAGCTTTGAAATTTTTTAATCAACTGGCCATAATGATTCATAGGCGCATAATCATGAACAATTTGGAAGACTTTTATAACAAAATAGTAGAACAATTTGCCAGAAACTCGTGAAAATTGTGTTTTAATTAAGCTTTTATTCAAATTTAATAAAATATTAAGCCTTTACAAATTATATTTTATTTTTCCTGTAACTCATATTCTCTTTCTAACCCCCCCCCCCCCCCCCCCCATTGGCTAGCGACGCCCTTGCTCCAGTGTAAAGTGTTTTATAATTCACTAAGCAGTTTTGAATGGACTGTTCAATAAGTGTAGTCTATGAAGTTGAACGCTGCATACTTCACAATTAAAAATGTGAAAATGTATGTATAAAGCAAAAAATCTGCTGAAATATGTTCGATTATAAATATATATAACAAAATCGGTCTCCTAAGCGGCGAATATTAATTTTTTTGAACCATACATGTATAAATATTTACATTAAAATTAAATTATCAATATTTCAAATCTGCTCCTTAAACGGAGCATACCAATATTTTTATTGATATATTCCACTATATTATCATCATTGGGAAATAGTACAAGTATGAAGAAAATTGAAAATTTGTTATTCTAAAGGGTAGAAGGTGATAAATTTACAGAGACTACTAAAAACGTTTGAATTTTAATACTTCGAATCTATATGTTAAAGGAATTTTTCATATCATATCTCCTTCTTACACTATTTTTTTAAAAAATTTGTAAAATCGCATAACATTACATTAGTAATGCCATAAAAATACACGTACATGTGTACTAGTATTTGCACAAAGGTGAGTACAACACTAATAGAATAAGAGTAAATATACTCGTATGTATTAATCTATTCTGGAATAAAAGAAGTCATCACAATAACCTAGTTGCTGGAGTGCTTGGATTTGTTACAGAAGTTTTGGATTTGATCCCGGACGATGAGAGAAATTACTACTGAAATTTAATTAAATACTCGCTAATAGTCGTGTGGAAGGCAATGACTAACTACATATATAATATCATATGCGCTCTAGTTAGTACATAGTAGACACATATGGGACTACATTTGTATATCGATAAATCAAACATTTACTAAATGTAGTCTTGGATGTATACACTCGTGTTGCATAGAACAATTGTCACTGCAATATGCTTATGTCTGTACAGCTGAAATATACGAATAGGTAGTTGCCAACGCTCAGAAGCTAAGTGTGGCACTATAATGATATAATATGATAGGAATAATAGAAAGAAATAGCTATAATTACATTTTGTAAATATTTTTACCACGATTCTGCATATATCTGTATTTGCTATATACACATTTAGAAACGAGTTTATAACGCGTCGATATATTCCATTAAATACGCATAAATACATATTCAGCAATCTACAACCGATAAACGTAATAAATATTTTTCTAACCCTCTCATTACTACACACTTATTAGAATTAAAAATTGTCCCTTTATTATTCGAGCGCGCATAATTGAGAGAAACCTAAATACATTTGGTAAAATTTGAGTACGCCCTCTCTTAGTCTAGTGGATAGTAACATGAAATCTTCAATTAATCAATTACACGTTACTACACTGAACGCTGGAATAACATTGTTATTATTTGACAACCTCAGACCAATTATAACATCGATGCATGTACTATATCCATTATACCGGTGAAGACGGTATGTAATGATTACATTCGAATCGCTTTATAAATTGTTTTTTTAAAATATTGCATAAAAAAAGGCCAGTTGGGGAAGGTTATTTTATCAAATAACTTTTACAAAATTACTATAAAAAGGATGAATTTAACGTTCAAATTTCAGTTATAAGCTAAAACGTTTAAAAAGTTACACATTTTTTCTAGTACTTGTGTTAAAAATGTATAGCTTTCAATTTCATTGTTACAATTAATCTTTCGAATTATAAAAAATGCAAGCGAGTCAATCATCAACTTTATTAAATGTTGATGGCATTAACAGTAGCAGCATTAAATTAAATTAAATTTTTACCACGAACTATTCGAAAATGAAGGAGATATGAATACAGATGGGAAACAGAAAGAAAACGTGTTTAAGATGGCGGTGAAGAAAAGGAAATAGTTGTTTTACCCTTACAAAGGGAATGAGCGAGCGAAATTAGATTATGCAATGCAGTTGTGTACGAAAACGATTGATTTGATATAACAAACGCAAAAAGTTCTATATATTTGCAGTATTAGCCAAATTTGCCTAACATTTGATGGAAAAGTTTCGTTTATTAGAAAAAATGTACGATTTTTAACATATACTAGAATCAGAAATTAGAACCGTTCGTGGTGTAATACAATTCGAAGGTGATTGATAACGGGATTACGATTAATCCGTACAAGGTAACGATTCCCCGTTACGTAACGCAGTTTGAACATCAGATCGAAGCAGAGAAAGCTGATGTTAAACATGTAAACAACACAAACTGAAGGAAACATACCAATATGCTATATTAGCGCCAGGGGATAAAGAACTTTTCTCATATAATAAGGATCTCTGGACCCGTTACCGACGAAAACAGTGCATGATACTGTTAACTGCGGACATGTCGAATTTATGAAAATATACGGATGCAATTTGTTATCGACTAGTTTTAAATTTATATGTCTTTGTCTCTCTACTGTTATCTACACCAGCGGTTCCCAAAGTGGGTTCCGCGATAAAATTATCAAAGTTGCCTTCCAACTGGAAAAACCGGGAAACCAAAATAAGCCAGAAATTTTTCGAAAAACGGGAAAAAAATGCTTCTTTTTAAACTTAAAATTGCATTTTACGTTGTAATTTCTACGATAACTTTTAAATCGAATTTGTATTATTTTCGTTAAAATTAAAATTCGAAAATAATCACATAATTTTGCATAAAAAAGTGGCTGTTCGTTTCCATAAACTATTACTCGTTCATTTCAAATAAAATTGATGCCGATCTGATTTTTAAATTAATTAGTCTTTCAGTTTTGTAATTATAAAAAAATTAAACAACGAATTTGTAACATGATAAGTTTATTTTTTGTCTAATTTGGCTACATTTTTGAGAAGGGGAATGTGTGATTTTTTAATAGTGTTTGAATATTAAAGCGAGGCATTGTATATGTTCATTTATATATGCATGATTTTCGTATGTAAGTTTCGATTATATGTAGTTACGGATTGATTTTTTTTAGTTTATCATGGATCTTAGGACCAGCGGGCTGTTTTAAAACAAAAATTCGAACTCTAACACAGTTTCTGAAAACGGTTCATTTAATAAGTAAAGCGAGGCACAAGAAAATATTTCCGAAAGCGTAGTTGTTGATTGTTTTTGGTATGATTACATGATTTATAAATTAATTACGAAGAGGTAGTAGATTTTTAGTTATTTCATAGATTGTTTTTTTTTTATTTTAATTTTATTAAAGGTGCTTTGATTATTTGCCACGGTATGTCGTACTGCAATTGTTGAGGAACTAAGAGATGGAAACGAACATCAACGACCCTTGAAAAAAAAAAGAAAATGAAACGAATCTTATCTTTCGAATTTTTACTCGTAGGAAACGCAGGCGAACCGGATGTGAGCAATGCCTTATTTGCAAAAAAATTCTATTAAAGAGTTCACTGGTTCCGGTGAAGTTAAAACGACATTTTGACGCAAACTGTGCAAATCTAAATGAAAAAGACACAGTTTTTTTCAAAAACAAAAAGAATTGCATCAAGCCGTAGTGTCCAACTTCAATAAATTTGTTAAAACCGATAATGAACATGCCACAGAAGCATCATTCCCCTTAAGCTATAGGATTGCTCGATCTGGAAAACCAAGTACGTTAGCCGAGAATTTAATTAAACCATGTGTACGTTAGACATAGTTGGCTGCATATTTGGGGAAGAAATAGTAAAGAAATTTGTAGCAGTGCAATGTTCCAACGACACTGTCTCTGACTGGATTCATTAAATACCCGCTCACATCGAAGGTGAGAATTTCGCAGGCAGATTGAATCATTCTATGTTTGCAATCCAACCTTGATGAAAGTACAGACGTTGCTGGACTGTCAGTATTACTTGTACTTGTGATGTATATTTTTGGCCCATCTATTGAAGAAGATTTGCTTCTCTGTACTCCTTCAGAAACCAACACAGCTGGAAACGAAATGTTCAATGTAATAGATTGTTATATGAAGAAACACAACATTGATTAGAATAAATATATCGCGATGTATGCAGTGATGAAGCTGCTGCAATGGTAAGAAAACTAAAAAGCACCGTATCAAAAATTAAAAATGTTGCGCCAAAATGTAGCAGCCGTCATTGAATTTTGCATCGACATGCTCCTGTAATGAAGAAAATGCCATCATCATTAAATAAAGTTTAGGATGAAGCTGTGAAGATCGTAAATTACATTAAATCCCGTCCTCTTCTTCAGTCAAGATTATTCAAAACAGTGTGTGAAGAAATGGGTGGTCAGCGTAAATCGGTCATCCTTAATACAGAAGTCCGATGACTTTCCAGGGGCAAAGTTTTAGTTACGTTATATGAACTTCGAGAAGAGCTGCAGGATTTTCAAATGAAGCAAAATGTGTCGGAATCTGTGAAAATTTTCGATGTTTTGCATGATGAACAATGGCTTATGAAATTAACTTATTTTGCCGAAATATTTAGAAAACGTAACTAAGTCGCTGCATCTTTACAAGGAAAAGCAACAGCCATATTTACTGCGAACTCTAAAAAGAAAAAGAAATTTCTGGATTTCGTGCATGGAAAAAGACAATGTTGAATGTTTTCCACTTTTAAATGAAATTCTACAAGAAAATATGATAGAATTACCAACTGAAATACAAAACATCATTAGTAAACATTTAGCGAACCCGTTAAAATCTTTATCTGAATTGCCGATAACGGAATCGACTGGGTACAAAATCCATTTATCAATAAAGATAAATCTGAAATTTTATCAATGCTGGAATATGAATCACTAAATAATATTCAGAGTTCAACCGCTTTAAAATACACATTTAAGTCAGTGTTACTCAACGAGTTTTAGGTTAGTATTACAATGAATACCCTCAAGTAGCCAAAAGAAGCTATTTTAACTATGCTTCCATTTATAACTGCATACAGATGCGAAACAAGCTTTTCAGCTTATGCCGAAAAATAAATCAGAAGCAAATTGGATACTACCCCGGATGTATACATACAACTGTCAGATATTAAACCAAATTTTAAAACTATTTATAGTAAAACGGTGAAACAATTTCATCCTTCAAATTAATTTGTTTGAAAATTTTTATTAAATAACTTTTATTTACATATTTGAAATTTTGATATCTTTTATTATAAGTTAATGGAAAGTGAAATTACAGTGAAAGTTGTAATTAAAAAGAAAACAATCAAATTTGTTTACATAGCAACAATTACTTGTTAAGTTTTCATTTAGCACTGAGAGTTCCGTAAAATAAAATTGATTTTATAAACGTTCCGCGATCATAAAAGTTTGGGAACCGCTGATCTATACTATGTGTACTTATTTCGTAAAAATTAATAATGTAAAATAAAGAATTTGTTTCAAGTATATTCCAGTTTTTTTCATTTTATTATATAGCAAAGAAAGACTGTAAGAAATATCAATATTTAAAATCGTAGCGGCTTGAGGTTATATAAATACTACTAATCTCAATAAAATTTGTCTGAAGGCATGGGCGTCGCCAGCGGAGGGCAGGGGGGCAGCTGTCCCCCCTGGAGCCTTGAAATTTTTTAATCAACTGGCCATGATAAGTATTCATAGACGCGTAATCATGGACAATTTGCCAGAAACCCACAAAAATTATGTTTTAATTAAGATTTTATTCTTGTTTAATAAAATATTAAGCCTTTAAAACTTATAAATTTTATTTTTTCTATAACTCATATCCTTTTTCTATCATCTTGCCCCCCCCCCTGGCCCATCGGCTGGCGACGCCCTTGTCTGAAGGCAATTGTATCTGAAAACAAAATTACAAAAACCATGTTTTTAAAGGTACTTTTTTACTGATTAATATCTCGTGTAATAAGCATTAAATGTCAATTAGATTTTTAAAATAAGTTTAAAAGGGAAAAAATCTGAAGAAATTATTATATGTAACAGGCTTAGTATTTATTTAAATAATAAATAATTTTCGGCAATGGCTCATTTATTTACTTATAGAAATAATTTTTAAGAAAGTTTCCGGGTTTACAGTAAAAATACCTGTTTTTATCCAGTTTTAACCAAAAAACGACATCTTTATTCAAATTTTTCTATTTTTATCCATTTAGCTAACCCTAGATAAGCAAACATTCGTCCACGTGACAACGCATTTTCTCGCTAAAATTAACTTGAGAGACTTCCCCGCGCACCCCGCCCGTGACATTCTTTCTGCCTTCCTAATTGGTGAAAACAGTACAACACGTGACGCAGTTGCGATCAAATGCTTATTAGCTAGTGAACTACGATATTTGCGTTGTCTGCTCAACGAAATTGTAGTTAGTTGCGATATTTTTTTGCAAGGGTATATGTATATTACTATATTTTTAATTTTCTTGTTTTACCGCCTACAATTTAATTATTTTTTATACAATTAAAATAAGATATGCTTGCTGTACATTATACGTCTAAATAAAAATAATCGAGCATGGCAATATGTACTGTTTGTGTACTTTAGGTTATAGATATTTTCGTTCTTACTCTAGAAATTATGATTGTCTGATGATTTATGGGTATTATTATTAGATGGATTTGAGGATACAAGAAGAGCAGATTCGTCAGTGGTTCAATGCAGAATTGGAAGACGATTGTGAAGAAGAATCAGACAATTCGGCATCAGAAAATGAGCATAATGTGCCAGAGGAAATTCGAGTACACATCGTGACGCGGATAGTAATTCTGATTATACAAGTGAATCGTTGGAGTCTGACGTTGATGATATACAGTCAAGTAAGAAACAAAGAACTCAAATTATAGACTCCGATGACTCTCCTAGTGCAGACATTGATCCCATCGATAGTCAAAACTCACATCATCACAATCCATATATTCTTCAACCAAATCTCCAATTTTTGTTTGGATAAAATAAACATAAATGGTCGTCTATACCTAGATCAGCATCTACACGTACTTCAAGAAGGAATATTATTCACTTTGCCCAAAGTCCAAAAGGAGAAGCCAGAAAAGTAAATGAACCCACAGAATTCTTATCTTTTTTTATAACCGATAATACATTACTGCAAGTTGTGACATTCACAAACGCATAAATAGTAATTCATAAGCATAAATATAAATACAATGTACATACTGTATCAGAAACTGGCTTGGTTGAACTAAAAGCGTTAATCGGTTTACTTTTTAACTCGGCAGCTATGAAATGTAATCGTTTGCCAACTCGCATACTTTTCATCTTATTACAAAGAATTAAATTAAATGCTCGCTAATAGTGGAGATATATCAAATCACTCCGCCAGAGGTGAATTCAATTGTATTCGGAATGATAAGATTTGTTTGTTGTGTGACGTTTTTCGGAGTTGAGATATGTCGTCGGAGATGTATCCGACCGTGTTCGAGCGCGGATATGTTTCCAAGGATATAACTGTGTCCGGAGTTACTGATGCCTACTGCGTATATGCAATAAATATCTTAATTAGATATAGCTAGCTACATTTTTCCTTTTTTTTAAACAAAAATACTCTTTTATTTTTATATAGGAAAGAAGTGGATTGAACCAAAGAATAAAACTAAATACAATATTAATATTTTGAAAAAAACAAGTTATGGGTGTTTTAAGAAAATGTATTTTAGGTAATAGGGTTAGTATTTATTTAAATAATAAATAATTATTAACAATAGCTCATTTAATATTTACCTACAGAAATAATTTTTAAGAAAATTTCCTGTTTTACAGTAAAAGTACCCGTTTTTGTTCATTTTTAACCTAAAATTGATATATTTACTAAAAATTTGCCTATTTTTACCCATTTAGTTAAAAAATAAGACAGATATCATAAATTCCTCTATTTTATGAAAAAAATGTCTGTTTTTGTTCGAATTATTCTCTGAAAATTATATTATTTCTCATAAATCTACGAATAAAAAAACATCATTAAAATAAAAAATGTATATTTCCAATACCGTACAGATTAGATTATTACAAACAATTGTGCTCCAATAACGTCGTCTTCGATTTCTTTGGCATTGTTCGATATACTCGTAGCTGATAAAACCGGTGAAATTATTCCGATTTATCTATTCTGCGTTCGTTTTTCGCCTTCTCATTTTAACATTTTTAGTTTGTCTTTCGCTACTTTAGACGATCGTAATTCTATTACTAAATACTAATTGTAGTTTATTTCGTTGTTTTTCTCATTTTTTTTTCTTTTGTATTTTTTTTTTTTTCTATTTTAAGTTAGTTAATCGATAAGCAGGTCTATGACGCAGTCGGAAAGCGCAAACCTTCCGGCCCTCTCTCGCCATCCACGATTTTGACAAGCAAGGATCTACGGCTTTCACAACCCGATTTGCCTAATCTCGTTAATTGAAATAACATTAACAACAGCGCTATTAAAGCTATTGAAAATTTCAATATCGCTAAAGTAATAACAATAATAAAAACAGTAACAACATTACCACCACCACCACCACCACCATCAAATAATAATAATAATAATATTCAAATCAAATCAATTTATTATTATTATTGCAAAAATTCCACAAATATGCTCCGTAACTAAAGTAACAGAAATAAAACGTAAATTAAACATAAAACTTACAAACTAGTGCAAGTACAGGAATAAACGCAGAAATAAATAAAATAAAAATTAATACAAAGCAAACGAAGAAATAAGTAAAGATAAAAGTTTAATTAATAAATAAAATAAGATGTAATCTGGATTGAAAATAAAGAAACCAATTCAAAGCAAGGTGAAACAAAATCTATAAATTTTACTAAAAAAAAGAACTATAAATTTATGCTTCAAATAACCTATTATTCTTAAAAATAAATTTAAATATGTTGACAGATTTGTAACTTACATATATTAGCCTGGTACATATATATATATATATATATATATATATATATATATATATATACTTTTTCCCACTTTCCTCTCCTCGCCTCTTTTCCATCTATCTTCCTGTTTTCCAAAACAATACTTAACTTTGAAGACAAATGGTACTGATGCATTATTAGGTTTTAAAGGTGTGACACAAAGGTTGAAAGCACAAATATAGCATACACATTCTAATACTATACAAATTACTCCAATTAATATTTTAAATGCGCATTACAATTTAGCAATCGAAGACTATGTGAATGACTCTCTCATCACATCTCATTTACGATTTCCCTTTAAATATAGCACCTGATTATAGAATGATTAAAAATTTTAGATCAATAATATACTTACCAGTAGTATCAAAATATATAACAGATATACATATATAGAAAGGATCAGAACGGGAATTTAATTTTTTTTTTTTTTTTTAGATGAGGAGCACATTACCATCAGACGTTTACTCGGTGCAAAGAACTAAAAGGATGAACAGTTACATTGAGAAAATAAAAGAAGCTAACAAAGAAACCAAAAGGGAAGGGGAAAAAAAAGATAGTGAGCACTGTAAGGAATGGAGAGACTAAGACTTAAAAGATAGGAATACAGGATCGCACATTCTGAGGAAATAAAAAGACATTCAAATACAAAACATGGTTGCGTCTGGAGGATCAAAGGGACAAAAAGGTGACTGAATAAGAGAAAAATGAAAGAATGAAGCAGGAAGCAGACTGTGATTAAGCCAAAGACGAACTATTGATGAAATAATTGCACAGCTAACGTTGAGGAAATTACTGAACCAAGCAAACAAGGAAGGGGAAGTATAAAAGGAATTAGGATTAAAAAAAAAGAGGTGTAGAGATCAGACCAATAGTTATGATAAGAATTAAAAGGGAGGAGAAGAAAAATTTGGACATGAAAACGATTTATGAAGAAACCATTGATTGCAGCTGAACGTGTTACGAATCAGCTAACTCGTTGCCTTGAATTCACAGAAAATCAAAGACTAAACTCAAACGAGATAGATAAAAGATTAAGGACCGAATGTAAAAAATAACTGGATTAAAGGAGTGTTTGGAAAAACCTCTTGTAAGAATTCTTTTGAATCGAAAAATAGAAGAAACTTTGATACATTGATATCAGGGTTTGTGGCGCTATCTCTTGACTGACTGTGACGACGCCGCATTTAAATTTCTATAATAATCACTAGCCAAAAGGCAGTCATGAGCCGATCTAGCTGACCACCATCTTTAGGGAAACAATTCACAGGTAGCAGAAATAAAGCGTTATCGGGAATGAAGTTTTTATACCGTGAGGGAGATGTTTTTATATTATTTTATTAAATGTCGCAACGAAGACGAGAGGATTTTTGAGCGTAATTCGTATAATAAAACTTTCGTTTTATTCTGATTCATTCGTTGCCGTTATCATTAGCGATTGAAACTGTTTTTGTAACCAAGTAGTTAAAATAAAGGTAAACTTAAGTAGTTCCAGTTATTTCGACGCGATGTCTTAAAAAAAAAGACAGAATGAAAAACTCTATCCCATCATTTTAGTCGAAATTAAATACCTTCCCCATAAAATCCCTGAGTTCGTCTATTTTTTTCATCTTCGATGGCCAGTGGAGCTAATGTGAAACCTCCTATCTAGTGTCGTACTTGCTTTCATTTTGATCACATGAAATAAATATGTCGTACTGAACTCCGCTGTAGTAAATGCGGTGATTCACCCCGAACTACTGAGTAATCTAGCTCTCAAAAGCAATTAAAATGTCTTAATTATAAAGGCCTACATAAATCCACTAACCGCTAATGCCCAGTCTTTCTAGAACAATTTGAATTTAAAAAAATAATGGCGTTTAAAAATGTATACTTCAATGAAGTCTACCAATGAAAAAAGGAAAATCGTACTTGATCAAAATTTTCCTTTGCTGATATTGTAAAAAAAAATATCCAATTGTTTCCAATCGCAAGTCTCATAATTTATCCTCTATATCCTTTTCTTCGCCATCTCTTTCGCTTCAAAAATCCTCTCGTCGTCTCAAATCGCCCACCTTTCTCTGAATTCTAAACCCACTTCAATCACTCTTCAGATTTTCCTAATCTTCCTTATAATCAACTTCTCTCTGCTTCTAACGTATAAACTCTCAATAGATCTTTCTCCTCCTCTGGCAACTCATTTTTCATCAATCAACTCTCTCTTTGAAACTATCATAAAGCTTCTAGCACCTAAAAACATAGCACCTTCTACTTCCCTTGCTGACTCCGTACCACTTTTCCTATCTCGTTACATCAATTTTAATTAATTCCTCTTTTTACCAACAATAAACAGTAAAAGAAAAGAAATTTTGGTCTTTTTTCCTTCTTTTTCCCCCGTTTCTTTCTGTTTCTTTTCCTTTTTCTTTTTCTAGCTTTATACTGTTCCATAATTATTTATTTATCTATTTTATTTCCTTCTCCTCATACCATTATGTCTTCCCTTTCATTTCTGTTTTTTTTTTTTTTTTTTGCTTCTACTTTATGTTTGATTTTGAGACATTCAGACGTATTGTTCAAAGTTTTGATTGTAGTAATCGTTTTCTTAGTTATCGAATATTCTGACGCTTAAATTACCAACTCTATTGACGGGCTCAGATACATTTATTTCAATATTGTCTTTCACCAGTGTACTCATGTAACGATTCTTCTGAAACCGAGATACATTGCTACTACTTTATACACTACAACAAATTGTATATTTTTCTCACATTGGTGGGACTACTGCGGTAGGTTACAGTGTAGATACAATACGCTACCTTTTATACTTTAACTACAACGGGCACCAGATTATGCATTCTGATACCTTTGAAATTTATTTCTCTCGCTATCGTCTTCTCCTTTGTTTGCTTTAACTCCAGTTTCAAATTTGCTAATATTAGGTGGACTTCTATCGCCTTTTCATTATTAGGTTTCGTTAGCTCAACTCTTATAATTTTTTCTTTCCCTCACTCAGTTTCTCTTCTTTTTTCACTTACTTACCTCAATATTTTTTCTTCTCCTTTTTTATGTTTTCTTTATTATTATTTATTCATTTATTTATCGTTATGCGTTTCCTCTTGACTTTTCCAGTGTCTCGAACACTCTCACCTTAGAGTTCTTTTCATTAATTCATCATTAATATGTCGAAGACAACAAATGGAAACGCAGTACTCTGAAAATCAACCTCGCTAGGTTAAGAGATCAAATGACTGGTCTCGACATCGAAAGTCTGAATAAGTTGAAAGCTATGTTGAACGATTATCGGAATTTGAAGTGCAAATTCGAGATTCAAACTAATGACACCATGAATGCGCTCGATGAAAATTCTGATAATTATGCCAGCCACCAAAACGGCAAACTACACGGAGGATGTCTGTGAAATCAACGATGTCGCGTTTCAATCTGAAACGGTCATTATAAAGTTTCATCAGAATTTGCCGAGAGAGGATCAGCGCTAATCACTTATTCCGCCGAATCCTGAACTTAACACGTCTTGTCGTAACTCATCAACTTAGTCGAAGTTGGAAAGGATATCTGTACCTTCGTTCGATGATAATATTTTAAACTTTCAAAATTTTAAAAGTCTTTTTCGAGAATCTAATTCATAAAAACGATGAACCTTCTAACGTACAGAAACTTTATTACCTTAAACAAGCATAATCGGCAATACTGAAGATTTTATTCGTGATTTTAAACTTGATGACAGAGTTTACTCGGAAGTTTTGTTACATCTGCTTTCTCGTTTTGACAATAAACGTACGGTAGTCAAAGCTCTTTTCCGTAATCTATACAATTTAGAGTCGAGTTGGTAATGCGATGGCAATCATCATTCTATGCTGCGTCGGAATAACTTATCGTCAGAGCCAATTATGATTCCAAAACAAGATTTTCAAAACCAGAATCTCAACTATCAACCACTGATTCGAACTCGATTATAACTAAAACGACGATGTGCGCTGTTGATGCAACCCATAAAATGGTATTCTTGTCAACAGCGGTTGTAAAGGTAAAAAATACTTCAGGTACCGTACTCGCTCGTTTATTACTTGATCAAGCGTCCGAAAGTACATTAATCTGTCGTGAATTTTGCAAGCGTATTAAACTCCCACATACAAAAAATGAAAATTCAACCGTTCTCGTTGATAATAATAACGGCTCGACCACTTTCGATTTAGTAACTCAATTCATTTTGCAATCTGGTTTTTCTAAATTTTCTATCACCATAGAGGCGGAAGTAATCAGTAAAATCCTGTACACGGTATCTCGCAGCAACCTTCATAACGTAATGTGATATTTCCCTAAGTTTAATTTCGCTGAATCGAGCGATCTTCCTTATAGGGACGTAGATATAGTTCTTGGCGCTAAATATGTCGAATTTATTTTAGAAAATCAAAAAGAAAATTTTTCGAGACTACCAAACCAGAGGTCACTGGTTCGGGGCGCTCTCGTTCCCGATCGAAGTCGCTCCCTGGTTTACCCAGCCTGAAATAATTGGGTATCAGAACAATCTGTGAAGGTAAAGGCGGCCGAGAAAAAGGAACTAGCCCCCCTACTCTCACTAAAGCCGTTAGGTTTTGTACATTATGAACTTTAACTTCACAATCCCCGACGCCATGTCAAGGATATGGGACTTACTTTACTTTTTTACTTTATTTGTTCACGAAACAGTAAATTCAATTATATAATCTCAGACTCGGCTGATCAAGTAAATACACTAACTGGGTGCAAGTTGTCAGAAGCATTCCACGTAGCAATGGATCGAAATAAATGGAAGGAGACGGTAAAAGGAATATGATGCCACCACGTCCTTACGTACGACAATTGACTTGATGATGATGATGAATCTCAGACTCGCAGAAGTCGTCCTTTTTCGCGCTACAAAATCGTATTATAGACTTCCGAAAGTAGATATCGACGTTCAACTCAAACGGTTTTTCGAAATCGAGAATTCCCGGGGAGAAGTCGTCTTCCAAGAACGCGGACATTTTATTCGAACATAAAATAATCGGGGAAGATTTTGAAACAACTTATGTACGTCTCGAAAATGGTATTTTTCAACTTCGTTTACCAAATATGTCTAGTATCGTAAATTTAAATGGTTCGTTTTATAAGACTACTAAGTCGATGTTAGTTAAATCGGAAAGAAAACAGTCGTCTATTATTTGAACCGCGTATCGTGATTTTATGTTAAAATATGAAGAACTAGGTCATATGAGAAAACTTTCCAACTCCAAAATTGTCGCTAACTCGTACTATATTCCTCACCACATCGTTAGTAAGCTCAGCAGTACAACAACTAAATACCGCGTCGTTTTTAATGCATCCGCTATCGATCAGTCTGGTACTTCACTAAATGATCACCTTTTAACTGGTCCAACGCTACAACCTGAATTGCTCGATGTGATAATTAAATTTCGCTCTCAGCGCGTCGCATTTTGTGCAGATATTGAGATGATGTATCGACAAATCCTGATTCACCCAGATGACAGAAGATACCAACGTTTCGTTTAGAGGTCTGATCCTTCAGAACCCCTTAGTCGCTACGAGCTCAATACGGTGACACATGGTACCAGTCCCGCGTCGTACCACGCAACCAAATGTCTTCAAATTATCGCTCATTCGCTTGAAACCGTACATCCAAACGCTGCTAACGTGATCAACTCGAACTTCTATATGGATGATCTTATGACCGGAGCTAATTCCGCGGAGGTAGCTCTGTAATTACAACAGCTGTACACGCAGCCTTGCTATTAGCTAATTTTCTGTTGAGAAAATATCAAAGTAACTCGGTAAATTGTTTAAATCATATTGATCCGTTGCTGATTGAAACATTAATCGTCAGACTATTATAAATAATTTTCGGACAACTGAGTTTACAAAATGTAATATATTTGTTTCCAAAAATACAACGTTTAATGTGACCATCATCAGGAGCAAACTAAAGCACCAGAACACAAACAACGGTCGACAATAACGACAAAATAAAATCCAAACATTTCCTCCTTCCTGCATGAATATTAGATCTCTTTTAAGTATGCAGATAATATATAATGCTAAATTTATCTTTATTAATTTTCTTTTCCGTTTTTTAGTGCTGAAGGTAACACAACTTGCGGAATAAAAACGTTTCTAAAATGTTTTGTTCAATATCCAATCTCAAAATGTTCGTATAATTTTATTATTATAATTTTAAATGTTCTAATCTTCGAAAAACAAGAAAATAGTCTTGATAACTACTATCTACTTGTTCCAAAATCTTTGAAATCAGCTTGCGTACAATAGCACAGTGAGATATTTTCATGTTTTCCCTTAAAAGTAGGCTTTGTGCAGCCATTCAGGCATCCACCGACATTAGAATGTCGTTCGCTTCACGGCCTCCGTCGACATGAGAATGTCGCCATGCAATCTGTGATTTCCTTTGTACATATTATATCGCAACGTATGCGCAAAAATATACATTTAACAATTAACTACCGCAAGTACAAGGTTCCTTATTTACATCATTATCATTAGGGGTGGTAATATTGAGGAAATGACTTTTGAAAAATACACACACGTACGATCTTCACGGGTCTTTACAAGTCGTTATAGGTAACACTTTAACCTACTTCTGTTGAATGCATACTCGCGTATGTGGGAAATCGGTCTCATTATAAATGCTCTCTTATTAGCAATCAGTCGTATCTAAGTAAATTCGTGAAATTTTCGTAACGCTTTTCGGTAACGCTCCATTTCGTGACGCTTTTCGAGTTTATGTGCCAAAGTAAAGTTATGAAAAAACGTCATTCTCTCTCACTGTGCAACAAAAAATTATTAAATGTAATAGTTTTACCTTTAAAACGAGACTAGTTTGGTTATGGATCACGTTATTTTAGTGGAATTCATGGAGCGTGAACAGAGACCATTAACGGCCTAAACTACTGGAAACACTCATCAATTTAAGGAGAGAGATAAAAATTTAGAAAGCAATTCAACTGTTGCATGACAATGCACGGCCATTCACAGCGAACATTATCCAAAAACTTACCGCCGAGTTGTCAATTGACTACAGTTCGGACCTTGCCCAAGTGATAACGCTTTATTTTCTCAATTAAAACAAAAAAAAAAAATATATACATATATATATATATATATGTATATATATCCGGCGGATGACGAATTGCTTAAAAATATCGAGTCACTGGACTGGACGGAAAATGTTATAGGGTAAGTGTTGAAAAGTTGGTGGTTCTTATATCAAAAACTTTGTAGAATGTTCAAGCAATAAAATGTAAGTTTTAAATTTAATTTTCGTTCATTATTACGCCAACGAGACGGGTTTTGGAACCTTACTTTCTGCGTGACCTTCGTAGACACAATGCATCAATTCGAATTCAATATTTATGGCGCGCCATTATATTTCGTGACGCTCCATTTCGAAACGCTTTTCGAGTTCATGTGCCAAAGTAAATTGTGTCAATTCGGATTCGATATTTATGGCGCTCCATTCTATTTTGTAACACCCAATTTCGTGACGCTCAATTTTGTAACGCTTTTCAAATTTATGTGCTCAAGTAGAGACATAGACATAATATTAGTAATCAGTCGTATCTAAGTAAAGACATAAAATTTCCGTGACGCTCTATGTCGTGACGCTTCCATTTCGTAACGCTTTTCAAGTTTATGTGCCAAAGCAAAGACATAAAAATGTCAAAACGAAACTTATAAGACGGATGAAACGTTCTGCAAAAGTTTTAAACTTTTCATAACCGTTATACTGTTAGGATCCGAATTCTTTGTCTTTGCATTAGGCTTAAGTTGGCGTCCGCAATATAATGTTTTTAACGTACTATAAAATTAGCTCCGTTACCTAGCCTAATCACAAAATGCGCAATGATATCCGATGTTTCTCGTATTTTTAATGTTCATCCCCGATCGCAATTAGAGCCGAAATTTTAATGTGCAAGATTTATGACGTGAAGGACTGGTCGATTGAAATGATCCTATTAGTCGCGAACTGGAACGCAAATTTTTGTCTTACCATAAAAATTTAGAATCGTTATCGAATTATTTTATCCTCTACTGTTATAGTTTTTTAAGTAACGTAATTTCTCGCCAACTAATCGGTTTTTGCGACGCCTCACCCAAAGCCTATTGTGCCGTTGTTTCACGACCAGAATAATGTAACAATTTCGTTCGTCTATGCTATGACTCTAGTAACACCAATTAAAGCACTGACTATTCCTTATTTAGAATTTCAGTCGGCAGTTGTTTTATCACAATTTTTATAAAAATCAAATCTTGTAATATTTTCGCCTTTTCGAATTCACAAATTGTACTTAATTGGTTTAAACATTCGATAGAACAATTAAAACAGTACGTATGTAATCGTGTCAGTCAAATCATAAAACTAGTTTCAAAAGAACATTGGTTTTATATCGAAATTAGTTGCAACGTCGCAAATGTGCCACACGCGGTTTATCTGTGAAACAGTTTATGAATAATAAATTTTGGTCGAATGGCTGACTCGTAAATGATTTTGATGTTCATATTTCGAGGAATTTTTCTACTTCTGTTAACGTACCAGAAACTAGTGTAGAAAAAGCCAGCTTTAACGTAAAAAAGCACATATCCTTTTATCTATTCTACGTAAATATTCATTCTTTAATAAATGTATTAACGTGTTCGCTTATGTTTGTCGATATTTTAATAATTTACGTAATGGACTAAAACTTTCGGACCTTTAACTGTTTCAACATGTTATTTTTAGTAATTATGTTTATAAATATATATATATATAAACTCGGCCATTTCGGCCTTGCAAGGGGCCGTGCTCCTTGACCACTCTTGCTTACATTTCTATCTCTTTCTCTTCCATACGTTGTATAAAATTATCAAAATTTACAACATAATTCTAAGTCGGTCCATATAAATATAAAAACATAATCACAGAAATCCTATAAAATATAACAAACGTTACATAAAATTGGGACATATTTTGCGTTACATAAATTGGGTGGTAAAAATTATCTAAAATTTGACCCTTTCACTGAATGTCAGTGTCAGTATGTTAGTATAACTAGTGTGGGGTCTTTGCTAGAAGTGATAAAAAAATTTTTAAACGTATTTCTAAAATCTCATATTAAGGCTGAATGCTCTGTAGAAGTCATAAAACTGGACCCAAAGTTTTTAAATCATTTTAACAATGCATATTTTGAGAAACTGCAGTCATTTTATTGAAAAACCCTGCCATATCTATCGATTTTTGTTAATCTTCCTACTCCAAATTAAATAAAATAACGTGCGCCTCATTGAGTGTGTCTGCGTATATAACTTTTTTGATTCAAATTGCATTTACATGAAAGAGATATTTTATAAAAACATTCTATAAAGCACATAATTAGAAGAATAAAAAAATAGTTGAAAGACTATGTCTTAATATATATGAATACTAAAATGAGATCGTCTGTAACTTACAAGGAAAGTACACGAGTACACGAGTTATCAGACGCTAATTTTGATGAAATTTTGATAAGTTGTAGAGTATAAAAAAATATTAGACACGTGTTTTTTTTTATAGGCCCATATGCAGTTTCAAGGGGTGAAAACTACTCTTAAAGTTCACCCCCCAAAATTGTTTCCCTAAATATCTCATATTCAACTCTATATTTTTTTATGAATCAAATGGAAATTATTTCTCGTTCAAAGGACAAGTAATCCACAGTGATTTAAGCAGTGGAGTTGCATCCGTTATTTACTAGTGGGTGAAAACATCTTTTTTTGGTAATAATTATGGAATAAAAAATTATAAAACAACATAAAAAAAAATATGAAAAACTTTTTAACACACATAATAAAAAAATAAAGTTGACGTGTTTCGGCATTTTCATGAATTTCACGCTTAAAGGGGGTAAAGCACCCCCTATAAGAAACATCAATAAATACATGTATCAAGTAATCTAATTTCGTAAACAAATTTATATGTAAGAGTTTTTGGGGTCGCTGATTACGAACCCGTCATCAGATTTTGTTAATTCAAAATGGGGGACAAAAAAGTCAAAAAAGTCTTAATTTTAATGACAAATTGTATATGAGGATTTTTGAGATTACCGATTACGAATCTGTTATCAATTTTTGAAAATTCAAATTATCCTGTGCTTTGTAACCATGCAGCCCCAACCCCCTAAAACCCAGACAGGCATTTAGCCTGTGTTTTTTTAAACCAACAAACAAACTCCTAAGCCTCAGACAGGCTAGAGGGCTGCGCGTTATAACCGTACAGCTTCAAACCTCTAAACATCAGACAGGCCGATTGCCTATGACTTAAACCGCACAACCCCTAAATTGCAGGCTGACGAAAGGCCTATTCATTGTGGTATATTGGAAAACCGTTCTTATAATTTACTTATTTAAAAAATTATCGGTACGGTTCAACTTATGTATTCATTTATTTATTTATTTATCTATTTATTAACGGGAATCACTCTCTTCTTACGAAAATAATGACAGAAATAAATTAAGAAGTGGCCAAAGTTAATTAGTCATATAATAATTTTTTTTTTTTAGAACGAACCCTTATACATTAGGAGAATTACACATTCAATGAGTAAATCAAAACATTTATTACCAATTCTCACAATCAATAAACGGTAAACAGTATATTAATACTATTGTAGATATAATCCATACTGCTATCATGCTCAATAAATCTGCGAGAATCTGAAATGTAATAATTAACATTATTAAAAATAAACATCTTTAACTTTTAACATTAACTCGTCCAGGAAGATGGTGTGTTCATTTAGCTCATTATAACTTTAGTCAAAACAGTCTGTCTGGGGTTTGAGTTTGGGGTTTATCGGTTTAAAAACACGGGCCTTCGGCCTGTTTGGGATTTAGGAGTTTAGGGTTTGTTGGTCTAAAAAAACACAAGCTGAATACCTGTCTGGGTTTTAGGGGTTTTGGGACTGTATGGTTATAAAGCACAGGATAATTTGAATTTTTAAAAATTGATAACAGATTCGTAATCAGCGGCCTCAAAAATCCTCGTATACAATTTGTCATTAAAATTAAAGCTTTTTTGATTTTTTTGACCACCATATCGGATCCGCCATTTTGAATTAACAAAATTTGATGACGGGTTCGTAATCAGCGACCTCAAAAACCCTTACATATAAATTTGTTTACAAAATTGGATTACTTGATACATGTATTTATTGATGTTTCTTATAAGGGGAGCTTTACCCCCTTTAAGGGTGAAATTCATGAAAATGCCAAAACCGGTTAACTTTATTTTTTGATTGTGTGTGTTAAAAAATGTTTTTCTTATTTTTTTATGTTATTTTATAATTTGTTATTCCATAATTATAGCCAAAAAAAGGTGTTTTTTCAACCCCTAGAAAATAAGGTAAGCAACTCTACTGCTTAAATAACTGCGGATTATTTGTCCTTTGCACGAGAAATAATTTCCATTTTGTTTCATAAAAAAATATAGAGTTGAAGACGAGATATTTAGGAAAAACGATTTTCAGGGGTAAACTTTAGGGGTGGTTTTCACCCCCTAAAACTGCAAATGGGCCGATAAAAAAAAAAAAAAAAGTCTAATATTTTTTATACTCTACAATATATCAAAATCGGCGTCTGACAACTCGTGTACTTTCCTTGTTAGTTTATTACAGTATTACAAGCAAGCACGAGATGTTCAATTTTGTTTTATAATTCCTTTTCACATGTTTACCTCTATTTATCCTCACATATAAGTACTATATACCATACATTAAAAAGGTATTTAAACGTTATTTCTTGAGATGAACCGCAAAAAAAAACTATATTTATCTGTCTGATAACAAATACTTTAAAACAAAATAAACAGAACCCGAATATCGATTAAGTAAAACTTTAACTGTCATAAGTGATCTCTTTCTTCTTTCTACCGTTAAAAAAAGGACGTTTGTGAAAATATAAAACGGACACATCATAAATTCTTACTTCCACAAAAACAGTTCCAATAAAACAATAAATAAAAATTTTTCTAAACTTCAGAACAAAAAACGATTGTAATAGAAAAAATTGATATACAATATACTTTTAACTAATGACTAACTAGTACACAACAAAGTGCTTTTTAAACACTATTAATTAGAAAAAACAACATATTACTTACTATTTTGGACAGTTCAACTTGTGCACGGAAAAAATAATAATATTGAACTCAAACACAAATAAACATAAAACTTTTTCATATAATGAAAAATATACCTTAGTTATCAAATATAATAAACTATGTTTCAACCCCTAAACTTTATATATATATATATATATATAAACTCGGCCATTTCGGCCTTGCAAGGGTATGTGCCCCTTGACCCCTCTTGCTTACATTTCTATCTCTTTCTCTTCTATACTTTGTATAAAATGATCAAAATTTACAACGTAATTCTAAATCGGTCCATATAAATATAAAAACATAATCACAGAAATCCTATAAAATATAACAAACGTTACATAAAATTGGGATATTTTGCGTTACATAAATTGGGACATTTTGCATTACATAAAATGGGGACAACATTTTTTAGGGACACTTTTTCTAATGGAGGGTAGCCTAAGAATTACTTGTAATTAATATATAAATATAAAGCCAAACAGATACATATCAAATATATAGCAATATTAAAATAAAACAAATATACATTCAAATAAAATCGAATTAATAATCATTTAAGTATATACAAAATTTTAAAATTTGTATTTTTATCCGTTTTAAAAATGCATAAAGCCTAATCTTACACAGTTTCTCAAGAAAGTGTTTAAATAACTTCCGTCAAATCTTGGGAAAATAAAAATATATAGTTCAAAATTTTTTTTAATTTCATTTATATTTGACATGTTTTTGAATATGAACAATTTAAAAAAGTTTGTTTATAGTTCACTGCATATAATGTAAGCAAAAACATTTATTAGAACAAATGCTTTAATAATAAATAAAAGGTCTTCTGCTAAAAACTCTACTTGTATTATTTCATAGGGGGGGAAAAAAAAAACAAAAAAAAAACCCCATAATAATAGCACATAATGATTTATATTGAGCAAAGTTCAACTTAAAATGAAAATAATATTAATAATAAATACATATCGCATCTACTGTATATATTTTATATATGTTTATCTTCATAAATAAATTTAAAAATAAATAAATAAATAAACAATTTTGTACAGATATTGAATAAGTAGTTCTTTGAGATAATACATGCTCTATTGTTTATATTTGATTAAAAAATTATATATAAAATATTACAATAATCGCTGTTTATAAATGTATACAAAAACGCAATATATTTTTTTTGACTACATTAAATAAATTATATATCAAATACTAAATAAAAATTAGAAAAGTTCAATACTTTAATTGTTTTACACTTTGATCATTTTTTTTTTTTCGTTAAAATATTTTTTTAGTTTCAGTTAGTATAAAAAAAAATTTAACGCCCGTAAAATAAAAAATTGTTGTCATTCTCATTCCCTTTTTATTTATTTATTTATTTTATAGTATAAACTTAAAGCACATATCCGTGAATGACTGTTATTAAACTAGCATGGCACTTAATAAAGTAAAAGATGAAAAATTAAAAAATAAATTCATCTAGATTATACACATTGACTCGCAGTTTTTAATAAACGCGCTACCAGTTAATCAGTCTTTCGCCTGGATTTAACGCTTGAAATAAAGATTAATATATGTATAGAAAGAGAGATTTCAAAGTCTGTGGAGATAATCGAATAATAAAACAACGCACACCAAAACCATCACTGTACTATTTGTATTCTGCTATAAATTCCGCAAACTACATTACAAAATGACAATTTAACGAAATTAATGGAATAATCTTAACCACTATTATATCACCGTCTTTTTAAAAAATAAATTAATATTACACATAGACCACCATATTTAATAATCCAACAAAAAAAAGTAAAACTATAGAGAATGACTATTTTTTTTTTTTTTTGTTTTGTTTTTTAACGTTTAATGGCGGAAATTGTGTTAATGATATTCAAAATATTTGAAAAACAGTCAAAACACTAAATATGTTGAACAAAAATAAAAAATATACGAATTCAAAATAAATATTACTGAGCATCGCCGTTACTATTTAACAAATATACTATTTTACATGTTTAAAAATCGAAAATCCTACGTCATTTCTAAAATTAATTAGTACTACACCTATTTTGTGATAAATGTTTCTTGCACCAAATCGAATAAGCGAAAGAATCTATTTTCTTATAAACCCATATATTTTAACGTTCTTTATATTTTATGTTTTTCAAATTTTATTAGCATATTATTGTGATTCACATTGTTATAAAATAAATATATCAAAAAAAAAAAAAAAAGCTAAACAAACGGATATTTATTCATGGAAAACTTTTTTAAAAAGTTAGTTGGTTATCAACTTTATAAAATATAAGTAACAGCTGCCTAAATTATAATTTATACACAAAATTTAAGGAAGTTATTCATTTTTTAAAATTACAATCCGAATCATTTATAATATTGGTACGCCAAATATCTACATTTACACGTTATTATTATAAAGTAGACTGCGCGGTTATAAAAATTAACTCTGAATTTGTAAACCAAAGCAATTGATAAAAATAAAAATTGTATAATCTGAGATAGTCAGGTTTCCTTTTTTCGTATAGCTCGAAAAAAACAACTGATTAATCAATGCAAATTTATGAAAAAAAAAAAATAATATATGTAATTAAATGTATAAATGAGACCTCAATGAATAAGGAGCAAATGATTAACAAAAACATGAAATAATAATCTGCTAAACGATAAGGCGATTTATTTGAAAAAAATATTTTGTTTGCTATTCAAAACTAATCAATAAAAGTAATTATATCTTGACCTCACTAAATTTTGTTTTGAATCCACTTTCAAAATTATAAATTTTTCAATGCAATTTAAATTGTCAGTTGTTTAATTTACTTGCATTTACAAATTTTCTTTTTACTTGCACGCATAAACACATGTATTTTTATTTATATTTATAAATAAATAAATAAAAAAGTATATATATATATATATATATATATATATATATATATATATATAATTGCATTAAAATTGATTGTTATTTAATATCTTTAAAATAGATCAGAATGGCAGTAAATGCAAAAGAAATAAAAATGGAAGCGTAATATTATAAATAAGTAATTATATATAATATAAAACTTTTTTCACGAGTAATTTTGCTCCTGAAAAGTAATAATGGTAGTAAGACAATATATTCAAAATATCATACATAAAAAATACGAGCACACTACATATACGAGCGTATGAACCTGAGATCAGCTATTACTGGTGTCTGCAATTTGAAGTTCTTTTAAAACTTCAGAAGAAACTGGTACGGGCCGAGCTCGTTTTGGTAGTTTTTTCTACATATCAAATACACAAATAAATAAATAAGTCTTTATGTATGTACAGAATGTTCTGCTGAGGAATAAATTTGTTTATTAATAACAATTTGAAAATCCGAAATAAAAATGATAAAGTAATCAGATAAATCATCTTGACTACTGATAAAGTACCTCACTAGTATTAGTAGTGATGGCGAATTATTACATTACTGACGAAACTATAACATTTATTTTGAGTTATTAACTAATAAATATAAAAATGAACAAAAAAAAAAAAAAAGTTCTTTAATTTATCTGTAAAATTTCACTTTTAAATACATTATTATATTGACGTAATTTGCAATTGACTGGTAATTTCAAACAGTGCATTGTTTACTAGTTACCTGTGGTTTATTTCAACTACACCGCTTTAAATTGAAACTAAATAATTATATTGACTGTTTATTTAAACTATATATTCATTATAATTATACATTAATTTAACTAAATTGATTAAACCATTCACCACTTAGCATTTAATTCTATTACAGGAAATTTAAATTATATTGCCAATCTTTATAACACTGTACCAGCCCACACCAATTACTCAGCCTAACCGCAATTATTGTAAAATTTATAATTTCTACTCTTTACTTGATCGTATGTTTTCCTTCGTAAAGATTAGCTATTCCTATCTTGTACTTTACTATATTATTTATTTTAAGTGCACTATACTATCGGTAGATAACCAACGTCGTCATAGGTTGCCTAACCACAAAAGTCTTCTACATCCACACCATCAGGTTTACCCTATATTTTACTTTTTATAATAAATCCGTTTAATTCATGTAGACGTGTTCAAAATAAATTATTTTTCTTCACATTCACTCCTTTCTTGGTAAAATACTTTCATCATTATTAACGTGGTCCATCCATGAAACCTTTAGCATTTGACGATAGAACCACATTTCGAATACCTGTTTGTTTCATGGTAAAAATTAGCAAACAACCAAATTTCAATACTGCATAATAAAAATAACATTGGGCAAACCTACATCTGGTACTAAATGAAAGATCTCAATATATATGTATAAAAGCAATTTCATTTTACAAAAAATTATTTCCGCTCACTCTCGCTTTCACCTCATAATCAAATTATAAATCTTTAATTAACCAGTTTCATAAATATTTACTCCATTCGTTTTAAAAAGTATTCACACATTTACTTACCGACTGAATTATTTACTGCACATTAGAAAATATTTCATCTATTTTTAACTTGTTAATTTGCAAAAACTGTTAAATTGTTAAAAAGTAAAAAAAAAAACAAAACATTAATTAAAGTGATTTCTTGATTTAATATTTATTCTAAATTCGTATTACTAATAAGAAAAAACTGAAATATTAGCGAAATTAATTAAAAACTTTATAGTAAATAAAACCCCACAGCAAGTTACAGCGCGACACTTGAACCGACTGAGCAAATCATGGAAGAAATTATTATTTTTTTTTGGTAACTTTAACATTAAACTGCCTCTAAATAAAAATAAAACTGAAAAAATACTTCCGATTTTTTCTCACAATAATAGAAAATTTTAAAATATTCATCAAAAAAATCTAAACATGTACACAATACATCATCAATTAGGCGGTTTTTCTAATTTTCCTTATATTATCATATTTACACAATACAATGTATGTGCTTAAGTATAATAATATCAACACAACAAATAATTCCATACGAATATACCCCGTTAGTATATGAGGCTATATACTAACGTATGTGCACAATTATTTGTCATGATCTTTAGTGCAAATTAACGATAATTTTTATTCTTCATAAAAACAACGTGAAAGTTTCAATATTGCTAATAGTAGTAATTTTAAATGAACTTTCCTGTATGAATTTTACAATAAACGGAGAAAATAAAATTTAAAAAAAAAAATCCGTAATTAAAATAATTTCAAATATACAAAAATGATGTGCCCTCCATGCGCAAAATGTGATGTACAAAATTCGTTTTGGCACTATTCCGTATAGGGTCCTTGCATACCGTAACGTTAAAGACATTTAGAACGCATATGAAAAGAATACGCCTTTATGTAGCTGAATTTATTTTAAAGTACAATTATGTTCACGCGATGTGTTGCAGCTGATCTACTATAACATGTGCCAGCGCATGCGTTCCATTTACTCAGATAAATTCACAGTTGTACACTTTTTATACGAACACATCTGACTATACCTACAGCAATAAGTCTATGATAAATTTTACACCTTTACATATACGGTGAGATTATTTCGACATGACACTAAAGATTCAGCTTACCTATAGCATTTGCAAACATGAAAAAACCCTATCGCAAAGATGATAAACATATATTAAATCCGCGGAAATTTTGAAGAATAAAATCAATGAAATATTATTAACCGAATTAATATATGTACAATAGCAAATAGCCAAAAATAAATTAAAATTTTAATAATATATGTACATCATATTTTACCTTAGTTTTAAAAGGAAAACAGCCTTCATCGTCTGTATCCGGTATAGGAGTAGCGTCTAAGATCAGATCAAATGATCTTGTATTATTGGGACCAAATGTATTTAACTCAACGAAACAGCCTGTTTCTATGATCTGTAAAAAACAAAGCAATAAAATTTTTATGCCTACGGTTATTTCATTTCAGATTATCCTGAAATAATATTTCAAAAGTAAGTATTCCCAGTAACACAATAGTGATTGAAGCCAGGTTAGAAAAAGTGGCGGGCACCGCGATATATTACAGATTTCTTCAAAACACTCTAACTTTAGCCGTAAGTAGGTAAAACGGAATTTCAGAATTTTCGTAGAAAATTTAAAATATCAATAAACCACAAAAATTTCAGTATTCTACAGTTAACCACAAATCAGATGGGACACCTCATTAAAAAAAAACAAAAAAAAAAACGACCGATTTTCGTCAACTTAGAATCAAAATTCAAAAAACGTATATTTTGGATTATTACACAAAAAAATACCAATACGTTGCTTGTTGTTATCCTTTTTCTTAAAAACAAAAAAACACATCTCTATATTCCGTTTTTTTTTTTTTTTTACGTTTTAACGTTGAATCATAATTTATTTTTATTAGCAACAAAAGCTAATTATAAACTTCCACAGTTCTGAAAATAAATGGAAAAAATTTCTATCCTAATTCATTACATGTGTCATTCATCAGAAAATATCTGACACTTAGAATGATAAGAACTATAGAATTTATCTATATCAACGTATTTCTAGGAAAGCAGAGTAAATTATAATACGAATAAATCTATTTATCCTTTCATTACGAATTACATCACCCGATTATAAACGTGAACCTCTTATTGTTTAACCGTTTGTAAGCGGTTCTGAAGAAAATTTTTACCAAACAAGGCCGTATCCACGGGAGGGGGACCCCCCCTGAGAACTGAAGTAGCTATTATAAATACACAAAAAATCGGGGGGAAAATCATAAATATAAAAAAATATTGATGATTTTTTAAGGTGCTTTTACCTTTAAAAGAAAAAAGAAAAAATATTCTCCATATTTTTAGGTACTTCATTAATATTTTATGCAAAATTTTTTATTACGAGTATAATCAATAACATATTTACTTTTTATTAATGTTTATATAGTAATTCATTTATGAATATTATTAATATATAAATCAAAATGATGGAAATTATTAATAGTATGAATACTAGTGAAAAACGTATTGTTATTTATAAAAGAAATATGTGAAAAAAAATCGCCCCCCCTTCCAAATTCTGGACACGGGCCTGTCACCAAACACGTTCGATTTTATATTATGTTAAACTTGCAAGAAATTAGTTCGATATAATCATCCGCATGCTGATTGATGAATGACTTATGTTGAAAAATTACTCCATTTCACATTGCGCTGTTTTCTGTAAATACAAAAATTATTAAAAATGTATGCTACGGGGAAAATAATGGTGGGTATAATATTTAATAATGTATTTTTTTCATTTAGTAATAAGTACGTAACATAAAAATTCATTTGAAATTGTAAAATTTCAAACTAAACAAATTTCGACAGCAGCTAGATATTTTATTTCAACATTTTTGTTACCTTAACAGAATTACAATTATCTTTTTCTATGTCTACTTATTTTATTATTTTCAAACTAAGCTAACATTTTTTAATAACATTAAGTTTACTGAAATTCTATCTTCTCTTACGGCTACTAATCTTTAGCTTTTGATAACTATCATGCTGACCTACCTGAACGCCTTATGATATTTCGCTGAATGAAATAGAAGTTTAAGTGTTGAACACAGTGCACTTTTTAACGTTTTCAAGGCATACTTTACTTTTTCTTAATTTTTAGTTTACTGTCATGTATTTTAATTTTACTATCATCATCATTTGATTGATTACCCCTCAGGAGTATCGTGACCGTGATTATATCGACAAGGTTAATCTAACCAATTTCCTCCACTGTTCGCGATCCATATGGCTCGATGATTGCACATTTGTAAGCTTAAACCTATTATTTCCTGTATTCCATCAAGCCATCGTGCTGCTGTTGGTCTTCCTCTGGGTCTTCAGTCTTCCACTTTTGCTTGTATTAACCAGCACTTCATCCCATTGTTGTTATGCATGAGGTGTCCAAAATATTTCAGTTTTCTAGTAAGCACCACATTTGATAACCGTTCCTGAGGACTAATTTCATGTAATACAGATGTGTTAATTATTTTTGCCGTCCACGGAATTCTACTCACAAGACATGCTGATAGGAAAATGGAGGGAGGTCCACCTGTCGAAAGTATTCCTACTAACAAATACCGTTAAGCTTTTCACTACAGTAACAACAACAGACTATCGGCAACACGTTCGCGACAATTTCCCCTTGTCGGATTGATAAATATCAATTTAGAACGATTGAACGAGTATCTGGTGCCTCCAAACCGGTTCTTTTCGGCTAAAGGAGTAAACCCTGACAGAAAATCCTGCAGCAAATAACGGGAAACCACTGGAGTTTTCTTTCTCTCGAAAACCATGATAGAACAATTTTAATATAGGAAATAGAAAATATAAACCTAGCGGTAATGAAGGAGACCGCCGTTCACTTATAAAGAGCACATAAATATCACCAACAAAATAGACGATTTATTATATTTTAATGGCCCTTCAAACAAATTCTTTTCATCAAGGAATTGTAGAGACATTTCATCATCTGAAAATAAAAAATCTGTCCCTAAAAATATTTGTAAAATTAAAAAGAATTACGATAACAAACAGGTATAATCGAGAGTAATGAATTTCCTTTAAATCAGTTTCATATTGAGAATTTATTGAAGATGCAGAATTTTACTTAATTTTCCCAATAGCTGAACTAACCGGCGTTCTCGTTAGAAAAACAGAACGTCATTAGTAGACAGTAATACGCAACGATAAAAGTAAGCAGACAATAAGAGAAGTAGAAAAAGAATTTGAAATAGAAATGCTTTAAAAAAACTGTTCGTCTTCAAGACTGTTCAAAATATGCGAGGCATTGTAATGTAAATTTTAATGGAAATAGTGCAAAAAGTACTTCTCAAAAGTTTTGAGCAATGAAAGATGTAAATAAACAAAAACAATATTTAGCGCCACTAATTAAACAGATACCAAAAGCTAGAATTCGTATAGGAACCAAACTAATAATCTAAAATTCAAAATAAAATATTTAATTAAAAGGATCGAACAAATTCAAGTTTGTCCAGAATTTTTTCTTACTACTTTCAATGTGTCAGAAATATTTATACATAATATAACAAAAAAAAAAAATGATAAGAAGTATCCGATTATAATCCGTGACAAATGAGATCGTTATGAAAAAAACTGAAATAGAAAAATAATCAGGGAACATATATTTACCTTTCCTTAAGTTACATCATATTAATGTCGTGCAAATGGATCCAAAGAATAATTATATAACGATAAATTATAATTTCATAGGCCTCGCAAAGATGAGTGAATGATGAATGTTTTCGGCACAGAAATT
Organism: Icerya purchasi; assembly: GCA_039619475.1. Lineage (NCBI taxonomy): Eukaryota > Metazoa > Arthropoda > Insecta > Hemiptera > Monophlebidae > Icerya > Icerya purchasi. The sequence continues at coordinate 317,428,253 of CM077116.1, read as the reverse complement.
TACTGGACAGTAAAAAAAAAAAATAGAAACTTCATCTTTTATACAGAACTCTAATCCGTAATTTCATTAATTATTGAAATAAGGCGTTTAGAAATACTCTTGAACTTTATTGAACAAAAAAACTGCAGAATTTTAAAATGATTAATCACAAAATCAAAAAAATGTCTCAAAATTGTAAACAAATTTAATTTCAAAAATAGTGAATTTCAATTAAATAAAAATGTTACTAAAAACGGAATTTTAGAAATTAACAAAAATTAACGACATCCACACAAAACACAACTTGTAAAAAGTACTGTCAAGTTCAAAAAAATGTGTCAGATATAATTAGTCCTTTTAACATGCTCACCACTAATAATTTTCAGTTTCCTTCATTCAACTTTTTCAAATAAATTTTCATTTTTATTACTTTGCACATTAAATTATTAATAAAATTAAAGAATAAGATAAGAACACAGATACGTTAATTTATACTTTGTTACTCAATTATAACTCGATGACGTTGGTTTTTCATCACATATATTACCGTTACTTAACATTTACAAAATTTTTAGAATACATTAAAAAAAAATTAAACCAACACCACAAATTTAAAATTAAATAACAAAGTACAGATTAATTTATCTGTGTTATTACCATAATCTTGAATTTAGTTATTAATTACGCACGTAAAATAATAAAAATGGAGATGTGTTTTAAAAAATTAATAAAAGAAATTAGAAATTAGTATAAAGATGTTAAGGTAGTAACTTAACAATTAAATTATACATCAACATAATTACAGTACATTTTGTTAAAGCATTTATTTTTAATAAACATTGACAAATTTCAATGTTGTTTAGTTAGCATATTGCGATATATTGCATTGAGAAATTTAAAAAAAAAAAAATGTTCCTATTCAAAACAAAGAATTCGTAAAATTGCTGATTTACGAAATACGCACATTTGATTGTTTTTTTGTTTTTTTTTGTGTTCAGTAAAGCCAACTCCTATGTCTGGTGTAGGTAAAAATGAAGGCGACATCCAGTAGTACAGTAGTGAAACTGTCTACAACAATCAATCGAATGATAGTTATACTGATTTTGTTTTGAATAGGAACATATTTTTTTTTTTTTAATTTTTCAATGCAATATATCGCAATATGCTAACTAAACAATATTGAAATTTGCCAATGTTTATTAAAAAGTAAATGCTTTAACAAAATGTCCTGTAATTATGTTGTAATTAATATCCGAATTTAATGGTAAAATCAGTTTCTTAAAACAGGTGATATACACTGTCACGCATAATATAATTTTAAATTACATTTAAAGCGTCCATACTGAAATAATGTTAATTTATGACTTTAATAATGAAAAGAAACGAGTTTCTTTACTGTTTGTAAGAAGCAACATTAGGTCGATAAAATTCCAATTAAGTACTGAAAACTTTCAATTTCCAACTCTATCTAGCTGTCTCTATAAAATTAACTCTAACTAGAGATCCGTTCATTCTAAAATAAGCTACCTAAAAGAATTCCTCTATAACATAAATGCAGTTTTGCTTTAGATGCAGCATTTTCTTCTGCTTACTTTGCAAAACCATGAAATATAACACATCACTCCCTCGATCCAATATCATATACTGGTCTCCTTACTTCTCTAAAAACTGGTTTAACAATAATGTTAGAAACATGCATTTTAGCAGCTACTAATGAAGTCGAATTTCCAAGGCCAGTTTGTCTTGTGAATTCTGCTTCTGTCATATCTGGCATAACAGACTAGAGGTTTAGGGTTTTTCCTGGATCATCCGAATTCACTACAAAATTACTGCTCATTGGCAAAGCCCGCGATATCATTTTGAATGTTCTTCGCGCAGCAAACTTATATATTTTTCAGCGTGTCAAAATACTTTATTGATGTTAAATCATAATTCTTTTAATTGCAAATGTAACTTTTACTGCTATATGAAATTAAACATAAACGTCATAAGATAATTAATAGGAGTGGAAAGATTAGCTTTTGTTGGATTCCAAGCAACTCCGAAATCTAATAGGATGACTTTGCAGACCACGCTGCTAAAAAAGTGTTTGTAACTAAATAACATTTCCGTTTATTCCTTCTCCTGGACATACTGCAGTAGATAAAATTTGGCAACCATATCAATTGGGCTGAATATGGAAAATCGCACGTTACTGGTAGGCCTTATAATATTCAATCTTCGATCCCTTTAACACCCAGTATATTTCCAACTCTACATGTATACTAGATAGTTCAGTACTCAAATTTGTGACTATTATATGCACACTGGAAATCCGGCACTTCCATATAACGTTGAATTTTTTCGATTTCTCCACGTGTAATAGTGGTCTTAATTACATAGATTTTGTAAATTATAATTGCCTGTTGTTCCACTGTAACACGTAAGACTTGTAGGTCTTTATGTTTTGAGGAATTAATTACAAATAATATCCTTCCACTATACAGCTTACACAATCTTCTATGTCGCAGACATGATGTTTTATGTGGCAATATTTTAATTTTTTGTAAAAAAATAGAATTGTAACATAATTCATTGCGCACTATTTACCAGTAGTCGGATAATGTACCCCACTAGACCAAAAAAAATCAAAACAAAAAAAACAATATAATATTCTACTAATTTAATCAAACCATTTATAACCATATGCATTTTGTATTTGTATTTATCCAGTTAATCAAATACATAACAATACACAGTCAAACTTATGAATAACAACTAAATATCCAGTTTAACCAAAATTTTTGATGTGTTTGGTTGGTTTGTATTATACTGGTTGTAAATTTATCTGGTTTTAATAAATACAACATCGGCATGTAATGAACAAAAATAATCAAAAAAATTTAAAAAATGGCAGAATTCTTTTTGTTTTGTTTAAGCAAATAAAGTCCTATTGTTCAATTTTGGTTCTCAGAAAATACAAAATGGGTAGACAATATGTGATAAGATTATTTCCCCCATTTTTTTGTTTTTATAAACCCACGTGACATGAGAAAAAAATATTTGAAATGACTAATAATTGGGAAGGAAATGTTTAAATCATATATCTCATCAAATTAGAAAACTGTTTTAAACATGGTAACATATTTTAAGCCTAATACTGTTTACATAATTTTTTACAACGCGCTTGTAACAAACAGAAGAAATACTATGAGTACATATGTATGTATATATGTATGCTTTATACGAATAGTGGTCAATAACTCGGTTCATCTTATTAAAGCAGCTGATTTTGGTTAACACTGCATTAGCCTAATGCTACATGCGCATTAAAAGGAAAATATGTTGATACAAAAAAAATTAATTAGTATATACATTTATCATACGTCAAATGTAACAAATGCAAGTACATATAACAATAAGCATGTCATAGTAAGCCAGTGTGTAAATTAGTAATGTGTTTTCTTGACGAGATATACAATAAACATATCTGCTTACTCACAGATAGCACAGAATGCTATTAATGGACACTAAAGCAACAGTCCAACACAAGTTAACACGTCAGCTAGTAGCAACTCATTATACAGCAAACATACTTACAAGCATATATGTAAATAGTTTGAAACATACACATTAGGACAAAAATTAACATAAACTAAAAAGACGCACGTGTTTAACTTATTGTATAGTAGACATGCCTGAAATACATGCATATTTGATTAAACAAGCTCAACGCAAGTTAAAAAAAAAAAAAAACTTCGGATAAGTTTACATCAGGCAAATCTTTAGAAACATGTTTGAATAGACAAGAATATAGGTTAGAAGTTAAATTTTAGTTAGATAATCGTAAAACGATCTTTAAAATCTACATACTTGAACAAATACTTCAGCAAAAGCCAGCAAGCTGGTTCATTTTGGTTAAATATTTATTAAAAACACCTACCGACACACACCTAGCCAGTTTGGTTAAATACTCATCAAACAGCGTTTGAAACCTACATACTTGATAGCAAATGATTATTTTTTCATTAAATACGCGTCAAGGATATTCTCATAAATAAATATATGTCTAAAGAAAACAACAAAAAAAATAACAAAGTAGTCAATTTTAATTAGTTGACTTAAGAAGTTATAGTAATGAAAATTATTTCAATTCATCGCATTGAACGCTATAAGATGATTCTGGTTCGATAGCATTAGTAGAGATAATAGGCTTACATAACTAAATACAGACGTCTGATTGACCCAAATCCTAATAGTAACATTTTATCTGCTACTGTTCATAAACTTAACAAACATCTTTAATTTAATTTTAATATCTACATTAAAATAAACTATACTTTGATCGCCTATCACTTCATTCTTAAAATCACCTCAAATTCACGCATAAAAGATTATAAATCTACGGTCAAATGACATTATAAATTGTTATAACTAATAGAGAAACTGCATCATCGTTAAAGAAACTAGAAACTGTTTGAAGAGAAATTTCGAAGTCTGCACAATATATATATATATATATATATATATATATATAGACACGCAGCAGCGTGTCAAGCCAAGTTCAAGCCAAGAAAAATGAACTGGCAAAGACACAGTAACCGTGTGTTATATTACATGACCCATTTGGAGCCACTTTTAACCCCTTAATAACTCAATATTTAATTAAACATAAACACATGAAATTTGGTTCATTTATTAAAACCCCTTAGATTAACTAGATCCTCAAATTTCATAAATACTACTCAAACGGTTATTGAGACATTAACGTCTAAAAATCGGCATTTTTATCATTAACTGATATAAAGATCAAAAACCTAACCCACTTCCAGATGACCTAGAAAGTTGAAATTTGGCGTCCAGCTGGGTCATTGTGTGTATATAAAGAAAAAAATCTCAGAAAACAATGAATTTTTACGATTTGAAATATTTTCCAAGCGATCGGTTTTTATTAACAGCTAGCACACTTTAAGACTTTGTGTGCGTTTTTATAATAAAATTCCAATCGAAATACTTGTGACCTACCGGAAAATAAATTTATTAAAATTGCTGTGAAACATGCTTGACAAAGCTTATTATAAAATAACAGATGACTATCTTCATGATAAACCTATACATTATGGAGCAATGCGATTCCAGAAGAGCACAGGAAATGAACATTGTATACTGATTTTGACATACTTGTACAAAAAGAGATGAAAATAACATGACATATTTATAGGGCCCTGTGTACTGCAGTAAGGATTTCTTGCTACTTATTCCCCTCAGGCAAACAGGACCGAAGTGGTGGTAGTTTTAGAGTTCGGGGGACGACAGACGGACTCGATAACTTGACTTTCAAAAAGTGCTCACTTTGTAAGCCTATTTTGAAGAATAAACGATTTGAATTTGAATGAATAATAATAATAATAATTTCTTTAGAAAAAGTGATGATATCCCCTCAAAAACATAAATGTAAAAATATGGTAAGAGCCAAGTTCAATATTAAGAATATGCGGGGTTGTCGACTTCGCCGACAAAAGAACTGAGATCTAAATGAGTGCCAAGTTCTTTAGATAGTCTTAAAATTTATTTATAAGAACATACAACACATTCTAAAATAAATTTGAAACACAATTTCTTGTTTTTTTCATAGACAACAATGTTTGCTATTTTGAAATTTTAACTTGTTAAATTTGAACAGTCGAATTATTTACACAAAGCGGGTTGATTTAGGATAAATTCTAACGATTTCACTTGGCTCGTTTTCACATACATATTATCTTATATTTGGCTAACCAACTTATCTTCTTTATGTTATACGCAAGTTATTCTACATTGTAAGGTCAACATATCTTACTCTTCTAAAATTTGGTTTTACTGGTAAAAACTAGCCCAAGTGAAATCGTTAGAATTTATCCTAAATTATCTACTTTGGGTAAATAATTCGACTGTTCAAATTTAACAAGTTAAAATTTCAAAATAGCAAACATCGTTGTCTATGAAAAAGAAACAAGAAAAAAAGTCGTGTTTTAAAATTTATTTTAGAATGTGTTGTATGTTCTTATTAAACAAAAATTCAGGGGTACCAAACAGAACTTGGCACCCATTTAGATTTCAATATTCTTTTGTCGGCAAAGTCGATAACCACGAAAATTCTTAATAATATTAAACACTTGGCTGCCACTTTTAAAATTAATGTTTTTGATATGGGATATATGCATATATATATATATACGCGAGCGAGCGCACAATAGCGACTATAGTCAGTTCTAATTGTAGTCGTGTGCGCTAGCGTCGCATAAATATTCAATCGGCGAATAATCGCATCAACGTGAGTGGGCCAGTCGTCTTGGCTTCGCCTCGCCACTGATGGATAACCTGTCTCACGTTGTTCGGCAGCACGTAAGCTAAATTGCGCTCCGGTTTACGTGCTTCTCAATTTCGCTGCTATCTATCCCCTAATTCTCCTACGAATTAGAAGGCAATCTTATACTCGTGATCGAGTGAGAACAGTAGATCCTATATACATCAATTTAAAGTCATTACTTAAACATAATTTTACATTTTGTAAAATTATTGATTTTGCTAAAATGTAAACTATGATTTGTTTTATTATCGTTATTATTGAAAATAATTATTCTACTTCTTCTACCAAAATCATTACTTTTAAAAACGATTCGTTAAAGTATACATTTCTTAAATATTTCACAACATTAAAAACGTCTACAGATATATTCCAATCAAAATACCGAAAAATCCGTTAATAATTTTTAAAAAAATGTTTTAAAATAAACAATATATGAACATTTATTAATTGTCATCACAAATGTTAAATTCACTATTACAAAAAAACATACCTCCATTTGCCAAGGTATCGATACTGAACCGGTATTAAACTTTGAATAAAACGTGTCATCTGTTGCGTCCAAATTAACTCCTTTAACAGTTGAAAACTGCTCTATATCTAAAACATCCTTTGCGTATACCGCATGTGGCTGCAACAAATAGATAAAAAAAGTTTATAAGTAATATCAGTTTTCAATAAAAATTAAACAAGTAATTTAAGGAAGTGTTTAAAAAATAACGCATAACAATTCAAATGAAAAGTGATACTTTTTTAATCGGAAATTACAGAAAGAAAAATTTTAACGAAAACTGTAAAAACATCCTTTGCACTGATATATTAATAATAGTTCCAATATATGCATAGTAATTTTTATTTCTTTACAAAGTATCATTTCCCGGTGTAGGGTTTGCTCGGCATGTCATAGGGGCTACTACTCACGGTTAATTGTAATAATTTGGAGTAGGTTCGCTATTTTTAAAATATCCTCTTTCAACGTTACTTCACTTTTCGCTCTATTTCCTGGTATGACCGTTACATTACTTCGCTTCTTTTCATTTCTCCCCGCTTTACAATTTTCTTTCTTTCTCTTTTATTTTGTGACTCCTTCACATGTATGACAAGGCCAAATAACGAAGTAAAAAAATTGCCGGATAAAAATATCGCACATCTTAAAAAAAAAGTAAAAAAATCGAAAATGTGGTTAATCCAGCACAAAAAGTAATAAATGTTTTTGTTGTTCCCTAATAGATCTCAAATTAGAGCTTATGAGTTATTTATAATTTCACTTTTTCCAATTTAGGGTCTTATCAATAACTATAAAAAAGAAAGAAATAGTTACAAATAAAATAAAATTACAATGCATTTTCATCAAATAACAGAGAAATCACAATTATGTATCTTTAAAGTACATTAAAAATTATGTTCAAATACTTTTCGTAAAGTTTTAATACTACTTCAGACCCCTTATACACGCAAGAAATATAACATTGTTTTTAAAGAAAGTTTGAAAATTTGAAATAAAATTAACGGGAAAAACATGTTTCTGAAAATGCTATATATTTACTTTATCAACTGTAATATGAGATACCGGAGACCATCAAAATTATTGCAACATAAATTAATCGCAAACAAAGTAGTTGATTCGAACTGAAACAACTGTTTATCAAAAGTTTCAAAAATGACCGCATCGGTACATGTCCGATCGATAATACACCGCATACGATTAGAGAAATAACTACTAGATATTCCGAAAGCTCAAATAAAAGTACTCGGAGAAGAAAAAAAAGTATATTAATACGTACATCAGGAACAAACGGCGGTTCAGCAAGGCCTGCTTCAAGTCTTTTCCAATTAAGACATTTAAAAAATTCGTGCTTTTTCACTTCCTTAGCACCATATTTACTTAAACGGCAACCCAGCCGAGATTTGGAGGTCTTTTTTAATAGCTAAAAGAAGAAAAATATCGATTACAAACAAATAAATATACATATAGATTTTATGGCTGCATCTTTGATACTGTTTGCTATGCCATATTATTTATGTATTTTTTTTGATTATAACAAACGCATATTAGCAGCTTTAAGAACAAAAGATACAAATAAATCGCACCTAGATTTATTATCTACATTACATATTTTTATTAATTTAATAGTAAATTTTTTTTTTTTTTTTTTTTTTTTTAATTTTGAAATATCCTAAATAGTATAAAAATTAACATTATTCGTACCACTGTTCATAGTCTTTTGTGTTATCGATTACTGTCCTGCCTAAAGACAACCATATAAAGCTGATTAATCAGCATGATTTAGAATTCACAAGTTTAGATTATTTATTGAATTTTCGTTAAAAGTACCGTATCGTATTTTAACAGTCTCACCTAATCGACTGTAAAATATGTTCATAAACTTTTTTTTTTTTTTTTTAAATTTCTTCTTATTACTTTTATAGGTATAATGTTGAGTAAATAAACATAAACTGACCAACAAAAACCGTATATTTTTACTCACATCACTTTTTATCGATTCTAATATCTGTCATGATAAAAAACATTTAAATCAATACAATAAGCAGTTGATAAAATAACAAATATTTCAAACAACTAAATATGCTTTAAACAATATGAAAAACAAATTATATCAAGCAAACATCGCTGTCATTAATCACTCTTAATTCGCATAAAAATGTATTTTGATCTTAGATTTTAACTTGTAATATTCTTTTGAAACGTACGCTAAAACTCGAAACCTTTAATCCAATTCATGTTTTTGATTTCAGTGTAACCCTATAATTTTGTTTAGTCTGATTTCGGCTGAGTCAAATATCAACAGAATAACGTCACCATTTGGGAATCAATTATTTTACAAATTCTTGTCGTCAAAGACCAGACTTAAAATTAAAGAAGAGCGTATTAACAGTTTATAAAAATTATACTATAAATTAAAAAATTATTCGGAGACTATCAAATTTAGTTTGGGGTTATTTAACTTTACAATAAATTTTGTTAAAATAACCGCATACAAAATTTAAAATTTATCCACTATTGACAATCATTACAGATAACGAGGATACATTAATGTAATTTTTATTAAATTAGAAAATAAAATTGTTGCGAGTAACGTTTCTCTTGTGCATAAAGAATGAACAAATGAAAATTAAACGGACCGTTATTTTATTAACAATATTTTCAGTCATAAAAATACTCCGATCACCATAAAAGCTTGTACCATATTCCAAAATATTGCGAAAAACAACGTTTCAGTTGTTTAATAAATGATTACTTAAACCAGAATTAGCCAGGGCCGCTGAATGTCATATTGTGCCCCGAGGTTATCACGATTTTATAATTTTTTTTTAAATTTTAGATGTCTAAACATAACAAGCTGATTTCATTTTGTTTTTGAATATAAATTTTTATTACTTTAAAATTAGTTAAGTGTTAACAATAGCACATTGAACCCCCATATATATTTACGAATTGTTATTTTCAAAAATGATGTTTACTAAAAATATACCATGCAATTCTTTACAGATGAACTTACGAAAAAGTAGCTGTGGTATGCATCAACAAATACTGAGGTAGATTTAAAAAAAAAGTTAAATAAACGAAAAAAGAAACGAATCTCCTTGATTAATTCTCCTGTCACAAATACATATGCACATGATGACCAGTTAATAGCTTTCTGTATATGGCTAACTTAGTTGTGGTTTTTAGATTTTGATTAAAAAATAATCTTTATGTTAATCTGCTAAAAATCGAATTCGCATTTCTTATTATTCGTGCTACCACTTCATGATCCAGATTTGCATCACTTGATACAATACTTGCTAAATATTTAAAAGAGTCGGTGGTGCATAAGTTATTCAGGTAGAAATCAGTAATATATAATATATTTTTATTAACTTGTACTATCTTTGCTTTTTTTCTGGTTTATTATTAACCAAAGTCTTTGTATACTATTTGTAATCAATCAAGTGCATTTTGTAATTTTCCAGCGTCATCGCTAACTAGAATACATGCTGAATATCCCGCAGTATATAAAAGAATAATTCCTCTGTAATTAGTACTATCAGCTTTATCTCTTTTAAAATTAGTGTATAAATTCATCCTGTTTGTTGCTTTACTATGAAAATAAATGATAGTAAAGTAAACCTTATAACAAACGAATATCAAACGAATTTGAAAGGAACGTTTTCAGGCAGAGCCCATCTTCAGTTTAATGACATAAAATAACAAAATACACTGAGGATTGGAAAAAATGAACAGAGGTATATATATACTAAAATACGTTAAAAGAACAACGGCAGTATAAGACGGCAAAATGTTTACAGAGTATAAAAGTGGTTTATCAAATTGAGGCGAGAATGTACAAAAAATGATAAAAGCGGGAAACTGTTTACAATAAAATGTTATCTCTTTTGTTTTTGTAAATTGGGACCATAGCTGCCTCTTTGAAATCTTCCGGCATATCTTCTTTATGCTATATTTTAATAAATAATTCGTGTAGACATTTCAACATTATTTCCTCTAGTATTTCATATATGACTGTTGGTCATAAATACCAGGCCGAATGCTGTTTCCCAGAGATTTAACAGCTTTCCGTATCTCTTCCATAGCCGGTAGTATATTAAGTTCTGAATTTTGTTATTAAAACATTAGTTTTGAAAGCGGAATCGCTATTCAAGAGCTGTTTAAAATATTCCTGCAATTTTAATTTCTTGTCCATTTCGTATTTGATTTCCAGGTATGTATCTTTGATGACAGTTTTCCGCTGATGTTTAGGGCCACAGATAGCTCTTATAAAAAATTTTGGAAGTTATTTGCGTCAGCTAATAGTTAGATTTTTACTGTTTCATTTTCTCCCAGATTTTCTTTAATCTTTACTTTCCCCTCTGTGAAATCGACTTGGTTGTTCTAAATTTTTCGCGCTTCACTTTATTTGCCTCGTCTATTTGGCAAGCTCGCCTTTTGGTTATTAAATATTTATTTATTTCAAGCGAGGCATCATCAAAGCACTATTGTTTCACTTTATTAACGCAAATGATATTTTGCACGTAGTATTTTAATTATTTTCAATTATATTCTGGTGTTCTTCCAATGTAGTTTCGGTAATTTCAGAGCAAAAGCGATTTGCCATCTGTTTATTCTTTAGTACACTAGCAATGCACCTTTCTGGTTTATCACACCGAATATGTTCTACATTCCTGCGTCAGTGAAAATTTCTTCTACAACGGAAATGAAAATGTAAATGGCCGGTCCACGTTATCATCTACTTATTTTAAAGCGGATTATTAAGTTTTTCGATTTGGTTTCTTGGCGGATAATTAAAGGAAATTTTCGATCTATCTACGAGCTTTTATGTATATTTTTAAATTGGAAATTTATGTTGATTGTATATAATGAATTTTTTGAACGAAACTGTAATAACTGTTTCCCGTTTTCATTCGCCTTTCGAATTGGGCCAAATCCATGAATTTTTCTTCATTGTTCACTTTTGCATAGAAATTATCGAGTATGATGATATTTTCGGACAGATGTATGACGTATGTTATTTTTTAATTCCTTTTAGACCAGAAATGTTCTCGTTTTTAATGTTGTTAATGTTTTATTTTTAATTTCGGGCTGAAAATTCCCCCTCCCGCATTGGGAAAGTGCTGCACCTAATAGGTGCAATGGAGACTCAAATCGACTTGTGTTATTGCAAGCGATCGTTCGCCGCTTGATGAACTTTTCAAGGCTATCCTAGTATATCCAGCATTTACTTCCATTTGCAGGCATTTTCATAATTGTTTATTGTGAATAAAATAAAGTTAGAAGACTTAGAAAACTATAAGATGCGATTAACAGCACGACAAAAGAAAGTAAGAACTAAAGTGCGATCAAGTTCTCATGCTCCCAAACAACTTGGAGAAAGCTTTCAGTGGCAAGGTACAACCAAGATGACTTCACTAACAGAAAATCGAAGGACTTGTATAAGAAATCGTGCGTGTTATTTTTATATTCTCAACTTATTTTTTTAAATATTCTAACTAGCGTAATAACGTTAACGGCATTTGAACACTGCATTAACTTAGCCGAAATACACGTCTATGGTAATATCAATCTGATAATTTAAAAAAGAAACAAAAGAAAAAAATACAATTAATTTAACGTTTCACTTTTATTACTTAATTATCTTTTTTGATTAAATGTAAAACAAAAAAATATATCAAAAAACTAGATTAATTTATTACTGTTCGTTTTTTTAATTTTTGTTAATTTTCATAAACTAAAAATAATTTTGAAAATCCATGATTCTTGTTAATACATATAATAAAATTTACATCACGCTAACACTAGAATATAATAGGAACACCTAAGGGTGTCACAGATTTCAAATGATAATCTTATTTTCACAAACGACTGCATCTTAAATGAACGGCGTCATTAAATCAGAAAAAAAATTGGTAATACTTCAACTTAAAGGTATTCCAATTTATCGGTTATTCAAAATAACAAATAAACGTACGTTGCATGCGAATTATAAATGCACTATTCTAAAATTCATTTTTTTATTTCATCGGATAAACCACAATATCTTATTTTATTTTCTTAAAGTGGACTGATGTACCGCGCGCATAATTATCTAAGTATAATTACAATTTAAATCAAATTATATGCATACAAATATATATTTTTTTAAATTGTCTTTTAATTATTAATTGAAACTATTAAATGAAAACCGTGGAAACTTCTCACTCAGTCTTAGTTATTATTATTACTACAAAAGTATAGTTCATCTGGAGTAAGTACCTGATTGACATACACAAAAAAAAAGGGAAAAAAATATTAGTTTACAATTAATCTCAACAATTTAAATAATATAGAACCTCTTTTACAAAGTAAAATTATACTGGTACATTATACTTTACTGCAATTATGACAATTTATTATATAATGTGTTCATGTTGTCAATATTTAACATTCCATCTTAATATTCATTTACAAACATTAATTAAAGAAATATTTGAAAACCAGAAATTTTCATTCGACACATATTTTTGCTTAAATAATTATACTTTTATATTATACATTAATCGAAAAACATCTGCATTTCGAAAATACGCCTCAGCCTACTAACAAATTATGTTAAAGGTGTTTCTTTAAAAGACGTTACTAATAAAAATCACTGTCCTTAGTTATTTTATTCGAGGTTACATCAAACAACATTCTTTTAACCTATTTTAAATAATTATATTAATAAATATTATGCATAATTCTTATGCCGTAAATATAGTTTAATAATTCAGTATAATGTTTGTTTTTTACAAAACACTCCGTATTTAAGATGCATGATATTATAAGCAGTATTGTGCATTGTAATATGAACTTTTAGTGCTAGCAATTTATACCAAAAATAATAATATATATATATATATATATATATATTTTTTTTTTTCAATTTTCTCCAGAGAAATATAAAATAAGCTTAAAAGAACATAATTAATACCTATAAATGCACAATTCTACGCTAACTATAGTATACAATCCTAACGGTTTAAAGATATGATCGATATAAAAGATAAATATAGTAGAAAAATTGTGTGCTTATTTTTTGGGTATTACGAATGTGCTAACATTCCCGAATCTTAAAGCAAATGACACATAATTTTTATTCAAAATAATAAAATACTAAATACATAAAATATCTAAACGAAATTGAGGTGTCTGCTTGAAATAATGAGATCATTGTTAACATAATGAAATAAACACTTTTAAAATAATAAAATAAACATTTATAAAGTAATAAGTTAAAATGAAAGTTCAGCATTGATATCCCTTAATAATAAATAAAATTGAACCTTACAGAATTAGAATAAAACTACGTTAATCTTATGCAAGTTTAATGTAACTGGATACCGGGTCTATGTTAGTAATCAATACATTCTTAAATAAACTAAAATCATATTTAACATGATACTGTTCTAAATAGCATATAGATACTGACGTAAACAAACCTTATCTGTTATCTGTACATGTTCATTTTGTTAGTCAATTCCTCTAAATTATTTTCCGATGTCGTTTTTTACAGTTTTCTAGGGATAATCACATAACTTGCGGTAGGCTGTTATAGGTTTTGACTGTCATATATATTGTTTGTATTCTATTTTTAGTTTTAAGGGGGGGGGGGCCTAAGCGTTCTATTTAACTGGAATTTTAAATATATTTCTATGTTGGAGAAGGAAACACAGAAGTTGTACTTTTTATAGTTCAACAGTAGGAAATTTGCAAACAGAATAGATTTTATAACTGACTTTCGTAATTTCTCCGAAATCTCGCAACAATTTTTAGTTATTCCAGCTCAGCGCGCAATCCCGCACATTAAAACTGACTGATATAATAATAATAATAATAATAATAATAATAATAATAATAATAATAATAATAAACAAATGAACAAAAAGTTAAAACCAGTAACCTTCATATAACAAATACGCAACACGATGCAATTAATAAAATAGTAGTGAAACAGAATAAAACGCGCACATGGGGTACAGAAATTTTTTTTAACATACACATACCGTAATTTAAACAGTAACATTTCGTATAAACAAACTAAAGCCATAAATTTTTATAGTTGTTTTTATCTTCAAAAAATGTTAAATTTCCGTCTAAAAAAATCATTTAAAACTTGGTAAGTGATTCACACGCACATACACACGCGCGCGTAAAAGAAATACATATAACGAAGAAAAAAAAAAGTATATTGCGAAACATAAACAGAAGCACTTTTCAGATGTTTATAAGCATTTGATGAAAATAACAAAAAAGAAACAGTACATGCATGCGTATATGTTTATTCAACAAGTCTATATTACGCATAACAATTCATCAGCTTATAATAGAGACTAATATATCGGTATACCTGTTTACATAAGCATTTGGCTTCTTCGGTAAATTTCGGAGAATACTTTTCTTGATCTTCCTTCACTCTTCTTTCTACTTCTTCGCGTTTTACCTTCTCTTTCCGCGTCCTAAACGGGGCTTGCCCTTCGATCATTTCGTACAATAAACAGCCGAAACTGAACCAATCCGGATTAAACGAATAATTTTCGTTATCGATAACTTCTGGTGCTGAAAGTAACACAAATTGTACATATCTAATCAGAACACAAAAGATATTCTCTATTATCAATTTACCACATTTTATTCAGTCGCAACTAGCTTTATAGTAAATTAAAATAAACCAACGCATTTAAAAATGGTGAGTATAGATGCAGTCAAAACCTAGAATAAAACGCGCTACCACTGCAGGCAAAAGAAGAACGAAATTTATTACCAACAAACGCAACTTTCCCGTGAATAACAATTTCTGCTTAATTCCGGAAGTTTAGGAATTCTTTTCGCATTAACACAAACACTAAAAAACCCAAAGTAATCATACACTATTATAAATAAAAGCAAAATCGACAATATATTTCACCCTCATTTCCATAAATGATATTGCCGCCGAGTTCTTAAAAACGAAATAAATAAAACACGCGAAAATTATTCTGGGCCGTAGTTTAACTTCCAACACTAACACAATATAGCGTCAATTAAAACGTCACTTTAATATAAATATACATTTTATAATTAAACGCAATGTACACATTATACAGTATATGACACTAATGCAATACACTGCTTTCCTTTAGGAGCGTAACCCGCGAGGATATAATGTAAGGGGTGATAACATTTTTTAAATCGCTGAATAATGCTTCACATATTTACTTTTCCTTTGAAAAAATAAAACTTCAACAGCGGTATAGAATTGCGCATTAATCTATTTATTTAAATGGGTAATTCCAAGATATAAAATGAATGAGCTAGAAACAGTTCCACTTTACATAAAAATTAAAATTTTTTAATACTACCAATAAAAACCAAACAGAGACACCCCCACCATACAAAAAAAATCTGTCTCCGTCGCTGTATTTCTTATAGTATAGTACTTTTAGTAGAAAAATAAGTATCTCTGTTTTAAATAAACTTATTAAATACGAAACATCGCTAAATTTATCATGATGTATATTTAGTTTGTTTAGTATTTCACAGTTCGTCATTAAAAAGCAAAAATAATACCCCATACACCCTTACCAAAAAAAGAAAAAAGAAAAAAAGAATATTATCCTCAATCTCAACGCCATTTAGACTTCATTGTCGAATAAGTATATATAATTCAATTTCGTTTTATAGTCGTACTGCTCAACCTTGAACATCGCGACCATATTCTACAGATATAGATAGCGTTCAAGACGATTTTATATGCAATACGAATACACATATTCGTATTGCATATACAAGACCACACATGAAACTAATTGTAATCGCTTGCTATCACGATACAAATGCAGATCAAGTATGTATATGTTTGTACATCGATATCTACATACATATGATTGTCTGCATGTTTACCGCTGTCCTCCACGCGACTTTTAACGATTATTTCGTTTTTAATCGTTTTTATTCGCGCCACTAATTTCCAAACCCAGGAAGACCCCACCTTGGTAATACAACCATCCTAGCAAAAATCATCAATAAATATTTAAAATATTTGAAAATGGTAATAAAAACAAACAGTTCTATTGAAATAAATCATTAACAAAATTTTCTTTTGATTAAAATTAAAATAAAAAAAAAATAAAAATAAAAACACTTCCTACTTTTGGAAAATATTTCCTATTATCAATAATACTTCTGTCCAGTTTGATTTAAAATTTATTTTTGATTTTCTAACTTTCTCTTGTTCTCGATTCTTTTATTTCCTTTTGGTCTTTTTCTTTTAATTTTATTTATTTTTAAAAAAAGTAAACGTAAGTACTGATATAAATAAAAAAATCAAAAGGACCATAAAAGTAAAAAAAAAAAAAGAAGCGAGAACAACAGGTTAGAAAATCTAAAAAGTAATTTTTAAATCTGATTCTCTGCAAAACATTTTAAATAAATTCAATTGCGAACAAACTTACACCGTCTCCCACATAAATAAAACAAAAACGTAGTTACTGTGTGTAGGCTAAAAAGTAAACTGTAACAGAATAATGACACACTTTTAACACTGAAAACCGTTTATTATGCCTATTTAAATACCGACAATAAAGTGTCGAAAATTTTTTTGTTACACGCGGGCAGAAATTGATAAATAGACCTTGTCGCTACGAAAGATCGCACTAGCCTAGAAAAATGAATAAAAAACGTGCAGCAAATAATATTTCGGACATAACCGCAGAGAACACTCATTCATTTCGAACAACGGACAGAACAAATAAAAACTACCCGAAAAAAGAATTTTCATTATTCTCATAAATCTATTTATAAAGAACGATTACATTATTTATAAAAATAAACAATTTTCTTGGAAGCTTAATACAGTCAGAAACAAAAATTTTACGGAAACTTTGCAAATAATTTTAATTGAACTTACGTTTAATTTGCGCAGAAACACAACTTCTACAAATCGCGGGAAAAAATAACGCTTCACATTTACCTAACACGCATTGTGTTGATAGTGACATTGTTTCTTTATAACCAATCACACATACATAATAAACGCAAAAACGGCGATTCAGTTATTCATAAAAAAATGTTTCGCAGTAAGTAATTTTGCCCTTTCTCTATCATGGTGACCACTGAAATATAATTTTTAAATTTCCGATTTATTCACGGTCCAACTCCTCCCGATTTGTTGATTATTAGAATTGTACAGGAGTTTATAGGAACAATCTTCCGTTTGTATAATAACAAACCCAAAAATTAAATTTTTTTAGTTTTTTCAACTTGTTTTAATCGCATTTTAAATATTTTACCGCTGTAACGACCGCTAACTAACTCAAACGGAATATGTTCACTTTATTATTATAAAAGTTAATAATGAAGTTTATAAGATAACAGACTGATTTGCTACTTCACCATTTAAATAGTTCCGACTTATGAAATTTATTTGACGTTTAGTATTATATTTGTAATCATACGCGCTACTTTAAAGGGTTTACGAAGCTCAGCCCCCACCACACAAAGTTTTACTGAAGTCACCCTTCGATAAACTGAAGTGCATAATAAAATTTTTTTATACGTTTCGTTAAAATTTTGACTAAGATGTACTGCCAATAAATATAAATAATACTCATCATGAAAGTAGACCTGCCGTTAGAGAAAAAGTCTTTAATCGAAAAATTACAGGGCAAATAATAAAAAAAGGGCATCATTTTTTTTTTGTTACTAATAATATTTGGCCACCGTCACAGCATGATTTTGTACAAATAAAAAAAAAAACTTCGTAACTTATTATTGAAAAAAACACATTAAAAAATGCATTCATTTTTCGCTTCAAATGATTTTTTTTGACCAAACTATCGTTCAGCTGTTTTTACTTTTTTTCCTGGTTTTACAACAAAATTCCCGGCTTATTTCCCGGTATAAAAAATGCATGCCACTCCGATTGAATAGACACTCTGTTTATGCAATTACTTATACGCTTAAATGCAACTTTTTCTAATAAGCTGCATTTTTCGTAACAGGAAATATCTGAAATGAAACTATTTCCATTTATTGAAGTTAAACTAAATTCCGTTTTTGTAAACAACTGTCGAATTTCACTGCACAAGAAATTTAAAGTTTTGCATTTCTTATAATTATCATTGAGAAAATTAGTCAGACGAAAATGTTTTCTGAAAGGTAGAAGTTCGAATTACATTTTCATACGCAGATAACAGAGTTTTAGTTTATTATTTATGTTTGACAGATATCCGTAAAACTTATTAAAGCTTAACCAGTTTAAATAAAGTAAACTAAATAACAAATAAACATAACGACGAAATTATGCATAAAGCTATATTATATTTAACTTTCCGGTGGAGCATAATGAAATGATACACATGTCTACAATTTAGAAAAATGGAAAATTCCGCGCTAAAAACACAATAGCGACTTAAAACAATATATGCACGCAAAGAAAACATTATTATCTCGCATTACATCGCAACTACCGAATGAAAACTATGCGACATGGCACACAAAACTCGTAACGTCTACGGAACAAAGATAGCAGCGTGTAATGTTTACTTAACAAAACGGTAAATAATTATAAACATAAATAACAACCGCTAAAATAAATATGTTGAAAACGTTTTGGAGAATTTCAAATTTTCAGCTGGAAAAGAAAAGACATGCCAGTAAAAACAAGTGCACTATATGCGGTCTGAATTTGAAAGACATAGTAGAAAGTGTCAATGTGTTTATATTTACCATTAATCAGAAAAATTTATTAATTTCCTTTCGCCATTTATTTTATTTTTTACCGTTCAAATTATTAATTACATTTATTCAGAAAGGTTATTAACTTCCAATTTTATTTTTATTTATTTATGTTTTCGTTGCTTTCTAAATTAAACAAGCAATACGTTACAATTTGTGATAATGTTTTTAAACTAAGTTATAGATCACAGTTCAAAAATAAAACAAAAAAAAAATTACCTTAATGGAAGACTATTCAGGCAAGATAGAAGGAAAACCGCCGTGAGGATGAAGAAGATTGGAAATGATATCAACAGGGCTGGAGCAAAAAACCATTAAAGACACAATTAATGCCGCAAGGAATAGAAGAATATAGAGCCAAATATTTATTCGAACAAATGTTAGTGTATGCAATTTTTGAAAACAAAGACACTAAGTGATGATGATGATGATGATGGTAAGAAATCCAAGAAAAATACTCTAATGATTTCCTCATCTTTTTCAGGATGATAGAAATATTTTATCATATAATATTAATAGCAATAAAGCTCCTTAATAAAGAAGTAATGTATTACTAGATTTCCAAAACATAAATTGCTAATGCACCGTAGACAATAAAGAAATACAGCTGAAGAGTAACATTACATTTAAAGGATATTTTGGAGAAAATTACTTTCTACCAATAAATGAAAAACCTGTTGAGACAAAAAGAAAACTTCGATTTGTAGAATACATCAGTTTTGCAATATATCTTATAACTGGTTCTTAATGGATCTAAAATATTAGATATATTAGCTGAAAGCCCAACTGTCATAGAGAATATAAATACTGATATTTTACATCAAATTAATAGTTTTAAATACTTAAATTTAATCGATGTTGTAATTTTTAAAATAAAACTTCTTACGATCGCACTCGAATTAGATATAACTCATATTTAGATCGTATTTTGAGCAAGTAGATTGTATGAAAGGAAACAAGTGTCAAAAACAAGCAATATAAAATTGTCGACGCTACTTATTCAGGATGAAGTAAATAGAACTGTCTGTCTATCAGCAAAACGGCGAATCTAACTGAAAATAATTATGAATATTTGTTTAATAAAAACGAATTTAATAAATGTATTAGTGTCTGGAACATTGGGTTTTTGAACAAAAGTTCAACAACAACTAAAAAATGGAATTATTTCGTTTTTTTCGTAATAAAAGTTAAAAGTACTTTTATTATCAGCGGAAAACCTCTACTACACCTACAAATTATTAATCTTTTAAAGACCACAACTAAATTTTAAAATAATATCGAAAAATACTTAAATGGAAATTAGAAGAACATTACGTAATTTACCAATTTACTTAAAAGATGTAAATATAAGAAAACAGAATTATTAGGAATTTTTAATGAACAATGGGAAAAAAAAGTTAAAATGAAACAAACTAAAATACAGTAGGACATAACAAAAATATTGGGTGAATGTGAATCAGTTACTACCATTTATTATTATATGAATAAAGCATTCGGTGTTGGTAATTACAATATATTGGTAAAATTATGCGTGGCGTGTTCCTACAGTGGTTTTAAAGTTATCACAAAGTAATATTTCGGGACCCGTTTCATTCTTCATATAAACTTTATATGATTTACGAGTAGAAGAAAAACGAATTATTACATATGGCGGTGACACAGTTTTTCTGATTAATCCACAACAACCGGATATTTTACAAAAATGAGCTCAGAATTAATAATGGCAAAACCGTAAAATTGATGTAATTAGCAACAGATTGATACTGGATACAAATGAAACAAAGCATATTAATATAGAGAGCCACAAACAAATGTATTGTTTGTACAAAAAAAAAGGTTACTGCATAAAAACTAACAACTTATTCAAACAACGAATGCGCAAGAAAGCGAAGAACTAATTGTTTAAATTCATTTCATATGTACATTAATGTAATAATTTTCCAAGTTTATATTTTTATCTACTTTTACAGTACGTAAAAGTATTTATTTATTCGCAAATTTTAAATTTCATGTTTTTTTATAATTTTATTTTGATACAGAAATTCTCCTCTCCATTTCATTTGCTTAATTAATTAATGAATTAATAAATAATATATATATATATATATACACATGTTGTTTCTTTCTTGTTAACGTAAAATCAATAATAATCCTGAACTCACAATTCACGTATATTTATGCATTATTAGCTCAGTAATCACAGTAATTAATATATATGATAATTATTTTGCCTCTGAATTGACTTGACTTGATTGATTAGATTATCACTATTATTACTATCACACAATTCTCAATTTTCAGCTTTTTGCTGTTATTATTATTATTATTATTGTTGTTATTATTATTATTACTACTATCATTAACATTATTATTATTATCTAAAAAACGTTTTAGATAATAAACATCTTCCACATAATTTAAAGAAGAAAAAAAAGATTTATAAACGTGCTTCGTAAACCACGGTTTTTACAATGTTTACTTTAATTTATATCCTTCATCACGTGCTTTGCAAAATAAGAACAATAATTGCAAAAAAGAAGAGAACTGATAACGAAAAACAGTCTTAATCATTTACGTAATAAACGGAAAAAAAAAGTAGGGAAAATATTTTACTATAATCAAAAGTTAATAAATTCATTACATAATTTTACAATATTAACATGAACATTATTTCAAATTAGACAGAACGTAATAATAACGATAATTAGAGATAATGAATTGTCCCAAGCAGGCGAAGATACATAACATTAAACATGCGTGATATGGTTCGTTCGCACAATGTATTCACATTAGACTAATTAATTTTTTATTCCTCTAAAAAGTAATTCGTGCTATGAAGTATATTAAATAAGAAATAAAATTTCCAACTAATGCATTTTAAAATTTTAATTCAAGCAACTTATTTTATCAACAATATAAATATGGTCGTTAAATAAATTAATTTTTAAAAAAATCAGTACAAAATCAAAGTGAAAATTTTCTGTTTTAATGAATCTAAATTATCTGTAACGAGAAAGGAATAACGACGCTTAACATTACCAATAAAAATATAATAATAGATCTAAATGAATATCTATTTTATTTTTTTTAATACTTAATATAGATTTTAATTGCAATCATCTTAGAGAAATATATTATACATATTATATATATATATATATATATATATATAGCCAAAAGCAATACATAATTATGAGTGAAATTAATAATATAGAAAATTAGACATTCTAATTCTACGTAATGTTTTTTAATTTCCAGCTCCGATTCTCTATTTCTCTATCTACCTTTTTTAAACATTAAGCTGTGTACAATATGTGTTACGTATGTTTAATTCTACACTACAATTAGTTTTCACAAAATAACTAAATTGTATTTTTTTTACATTATCTTAAGTTACCACATAACCGCTGAATAAAATTTGCTTCGTCATACTTTCACACTAATACGTATAGAATGCAATGAATCGTGAAAAAAATTAACATCATTTACCCAAGCAGAGACGTGTCATAAAATTCACAGATTTATTAAAGCTTTTTTTTGTGGAAGAATTTTTCACGCTCAGAAACATAATTGTAAAATTTGCAGTAAAATTTTAGAGACCCGTGTTTTAAATCGCTTTATGGAAATAATTTTTTAAAATAATTATTAGTAAATTTAATCAAACGCAGTTATTTAAAAAAAATAAATAAACCGAATATGCATTTAAAAAGACTTATTAATCGTACCCATGTAGCCAACGGTTCCAACACGACCTCTCACAGTTTCACCATCCGGTACTTCAACAGCTAATCCGAGATCAGATATTCTAACGTGACCTTGATCATCTAATAATATATTTTCAGGCTTACAATCTCTGTACACTATTCCTTGTAAATGCAGATGTTCTAAACCGCACAAAACCTGTCCAAAATTTACAACAAAGCACACAACATTTTTTTTTAAAATCAAAAATAGTAAAATGAAATCGAAATTAACCGCTAAAAATTTTACATACATTACAGATACACGCTTATTGTTCGCGCGTAGCCCGAAAAATGATGAAAATACATGAAAAACATGATTGCATTAAAAATTAAAGTAATACAGTTTTGAGCGAAATTACCTCAGCAGCATAAAATCGAGCTCTATTTAGATCAAATCCGTGTTCATTCCCCATACTATATATGTGAAACTTTAAATCGCCTCCATTCATTATAGTTAAAACCAGACATAATGCATCTTTCGTTTCATACGCATACGTTAAACTCACCTATATCATTCATGTAAAAACGAAATTATTTTTTTAAAATTTAATTATAAATTAGTGTTTAATCGAATTTTCTAATAACAATTTTCGAGCAATTACCAATGCGTCATAAAGTAATATGCATGGTTTTATCATTTTCTATCTATTTTATATATTCAAATAGTTCATAAGAAGTTGTATTATAATGCGCGGGCATTTTGTGTAACTGCAAAATCCACTATTGAACGTGGACTATGTTAATTCTTTAATGTATAACAACTTCTCTCGACTAAATGCAAGCAGGCTATAAATGGTTAAATATTTACTTCTACTTTTAAAAAAATAATAATTTATTTTCAGTATTTAAGGGGGGAGGGGGGAGGGGGGTAAAGGAGTCAAAAACACGGAAAGTATAATATTAGCATATATCGATTACAGAAACTGTATGAAACTAAATCAAATTATGTGGGTACAATTTAATGATTATATCTAGACTGTGATTACTAATTATATCCACTAAACCAAATAAAGATGTAGAGAAAATAGTACAATCTGAAACACAGTTGCTGGCATCTTCTTACCAGTGTGATAGTCTTAGCAGAGGATTGGAAATTTATTTTTCTAAATATTCAAATGTAAATTTTTGACAAAATTTTTTATACAAATTCCGTTTATAATCAACAATAATTCTCGGTTGTTAAATTAAAAAAAGAAAAAAACATTCGAGTTAATCAAAATAATTACTAAAACATAAAGTGCACAAAATTTTTTTAATACCATATACAATAACACTACTTTTTTCTTTCCGGACTAATTATATAAAATTTAAACAATGACGGATAATATCCGCACCATCACTACTAAATGACAACAACGAACCGAAGATTGATAAAGTTAAACGTAAATTATTTTAATTCATCAGACGAATTTTTACTTTACTTACAACAAATCTCGAATTAATCCTTTGTAAAATTTGCTTTTCGGTCAATACCATCGCTTCGCCCTTTCTTTTTTTAATTCGCTTCTTTTCGAGTTTCTTACAAGCATACATTTTGCCAGTAGCACGAACCTGGCATGCACAGACCTCACCAAATCCTCCTTTGCCGAGAACACGGTACATTCGAAACGTTTTGTACGTTATCGGTTGACTAAAGAACACATAAATCTATACATTAGTGTTCGTTAAAGAAGTATCACCTAGTAATTATCCAATTTTTTTATTTTTATTTTATTACTTTTTTTATAGAGGTACTTCTTAGACGCAATAGTAATAAACTACACGCCTCCTGCAAACACTATTAATTAACAGTAAAGATTTAAAATGACAAAAAAAACTTAAAAAATCTGACATTATTTAATTATATTACGTTATCAAAAAAAAATCTTAAATAATTGCTACATGTAATTTCATTTTTTTAACTATGCAGAACAAAATTTTGTAAATAATATTCCCGTTATTATCGGACTCGCGTGAAATTAAAAAAGGGTTATAAACAATTACATAACTCAAATATTTCGGAACTATACACTATCCGTATAAGCACAAAACAGTTTTTTGTAATTATTCCGCAACTTCGCACTACTACCGTTAACAAAATAGAACTTTTATAACCGATTTTTTAAACCGTTATTACGATAATTCCATCTTTATCTCTTGTTTGCGTATTAAGTAACATTTGATAATTCAATTTAAATTTTTTCGCGATACAACGTAACGAACAAGTCAATTAAAAAATATCCAAATAATAAGACAAGAGAAAAATCTATAGATTAATTCGAAACTGCACATATTTAAATATTATTTTTGCAACAGTAAAAAAAGGCATTTCGCGAGCAATGATTTTGTACCGCAAAACTAAAATAAGCCAGTAATTTAAAGAAGATAAGATAAAATTACATACTTTATCTAATTTTTGTAATTACTCTGGAAATAGAATAAGTTAAATTAATAAAAATTAACAATATACATAAACGTGAATAATAAATACCTTTCTAACCACTTCCATTGTAGGTATCGATGAAAATACATAGATATTCGAAACAAAAAAAATGGCCTTTCGGAGAGGAAATTTTTCACCTTAGCTGTACAATCGGCAAAAAGTTCTTTATCGTCGGAATCTAAATTTTTTTTGCAATAATTTGACGAACTCTCCGATTCTTGTAAAACATCAATCGCATCGAAGCCCTGCGTACCCGTTATTATATTACGTTACAATCGAAGTTAAATTATCGGATTTACACACGGCATTATTCTATTTATACAGTAAACTATATTAAATGTTAATTGACTAGCAAAAGTAATAAATTGTAAATGAAGCAAAAAATAATATTAGAATTAACTTTACACGACTCATTTTATGAAGAACGGATACAATTATATATTTTTATACATACATATTTCAGTTTTTTCATTCGTAACTATCAATTATCAAAACAATAGTGAAACAATATCATCGTAAATATATGTCAAAACACGCCTGGTCTATAACAAAACTAAATTAATAATTTGCGCATCAAAAAACTTTGATTGCTGCTTCGTACTGCTTTATTTGCTTCCTATTTTAATCTTGTTACATTGTAAATGGCAATTATAATATTATGAGATATTTGTTGCGCAATAATCATTTGCAAAATTTTTGGAATTCAAATATGAAAATCATTTACACAGAAATTTCTGTTCTCAAATCACATTAGCATCAGTTATCATATCAAATTCAAACAAGCATAAACGAGAGTAGAGTATTTCTTACAAAATTTTTTAGTCAATACATACCTGTTTTTTTGTTTTTTTTTAATAAAATGGCTAATATAACATTTTATAAACAATAGGATTATTAAAAGTGTTTCTTCGATTTTATTCGATTTCCTTTTCTTTTTTTCTTGGACTAATCGATAGAGATTAACTTTTAGCCTTGTAAAAATTAAAAAACAAATTATTTGCTTTTCATTTCTGTATCTCAAAGATATTTTTTTTCTTCAGTATTCCTTTATTTTATTATTTCATAACATTTTTAACTATTCATCTTTTTACATTAGACAAGCAAATCTCGTAACTATATACCGCTACTATTATTTTCGAAAAACTAACTTACAGTTGATGACAAAAAACGGTTATAAATTATATGCGCTAATTCTACACGGTTTTCATCCGGTTCAAGTTCGTAACGTTCCTATACAAGAAAAACATAGTGTCAGTGAATTAAATATTACGACCACTAAATAAAAGTAAATGAAAAAATAATATTACATACAAAACTTACTATATAATCAAGGAAAACATTGTACCGATGGAATTGTGGTTGGGCTTCTGAACAAAACTGTCTAAATAATAATCTCCCAATAGGTTGCTGATCAACTATATAATTATAGTTAACATCTAAAAATTAACAAATATTTCATTTTTCAAAAACATCGAACTCGAAACTGTTTTCAATATAATTATCATTATAAATTTTTGTATAAATTCATTATTAATTTTACACTTATCTTGCAGTATAGAATGTAATCAATTTATTTTTTTAAAAATAAAATTAACTTCATAATTCTCAAAAATTAAATTAAAATTTATTATTATAATTAATACAAATATAGAAAAAAACCAAATCATAAAACACAATTAATTATAAATAAGGTATTACTAATTTTAGTTAATTGAGACCATTATGAAATAATTTTATTAGTTATTTAAAACAAATGTGTAACAACTAGCTGAATAGCGGGCACTACGTGAATGTTATTCAAAGGTAACTGTTGTTTCATTAATTATAAGGTATAAAGACTAAACGCAAAAAAAATATTCAAATAAACATTATTACTTAGACTATTAACATAAAGAAAACTACAGCATTTAGAACTGCGAATACATCGAATTGTTATATAAAAACAATTATTTAGATATAATAGTAGATAACATGATTAAGTAACTTGTGCGGACAGATTAGTCTGGAAATTCGATAAACAGTTAAATCATTTCGAAGCGTCAAATGATTTATCACAAAGATTTTATTATATTTGAAGAATAAATATATTGTCATCAAAACTATACTAATAAAAATGTATAAAGACAAACATAGAAGTAAAAAAAGAGAAAATGTAACGTTACAAGCAATTCAGCAATACGCAATAAAAATGAATAACTAAACAACCATCAGAACAACAAATGCACTAGTACCTCAATTAACTCCTAAACAAATTATCTAATCATGTTAACACTATACCAAATAAAAATAATAAACATGTAGAACAAAGAAATAGATATCGGAAAATTCCACCATATTATAAACAATCCAACCAATGAATTTAGAAAATATGAAATATTTTGTCCTATAGCAGATATACAATAATACACATAGTCCCATCTTTTTAAACGTTTTGGGTTATAAAAAAATTGTAGATTATCGCGTAAAATTAATTTTTAATACATCTTTGTATAAACAATATATTATCTGTTGAAAAATGTAAAATTGTTGGTCATATATCAAGATACACAATACTACGCATACTCTCATTTTTTTTATGCATTTTAAAGTTATAAGAAAATTGTAACGTTATTACAAAACATTATTTTTTTGTAAATTGTTGTATGGCAATTGCATCTTTCATAAAAAAGGAATGTGCGTTACGTGCGTTTTATTAAAATCCAGCTAGGAAGCAGCTACTTATAAATATAACCATAAATCGGTTAAATAAAAAAAAAAACTACTTTATATTGAAACAAACATCTCAAAAAACGGTTATTAAATCTATAAGAGCATACATTATACATTGTCTACTTAATACATTTAACATTTAAAATTCAGTAAATAAGATTGTTTTCATCTGAATAAGAAAAATTTCATTACATCGTGATAAAATTTTAAATTATTCAAGATCATAATTAAAATATTTTCCTCGAGAAGTCTAAAATATATTTATTTTATATTTCAAGCTAAACATGGAAAAATTTACATTTCACAGGAGCCACGAATTACTGACTACAAAATATAAATTTTTTAAACGTCTGATATGAAATTTTCACTGTAAATATATTTTAATAATAATTATACATTAAACAAATCTAAATTACGGAATTTTAAACGAATAATAACTATGCATCGTAATAACCCTTCGCTATAATTTTTCAACAATACCTATTTTCGATACATCCAAACATTGTGTAATGTGAGGAAATTGAAGAATTTTTTTCCATCTTCTACTTCGCCCTTTATTGTTGTCCGTACCACCTGAAATTACACAGCCTTCAATATTTTATCCTTCTTTTAATTAATACTCGCACCAGAACTAATGAAGTCGCGTCAATAATATATTACCTTCTCGTGCTTTTAAGTAGACTGTGTTGGCTACAATATTTTCCAATTCCATAGGGCTTTATAAACTGATTACAACGTTCACTAAATTCCATCAGATAGCTGATATATAGAACGCATAATATAAAATATCCATTTCAAGAACACATTTAACATGCATATTTCAAGTAATGGAGTTTTAATCGTATACATTTTACTTTTTATAAATTCATGAAGTCCAAAAAACACATAATATCGCATTCATAGTTAGAATTCATACCGATAAGCTAGCACTACAGCAATTAAAACGAAATAAATACACATTAAAACAAACCACGACTCTTAATCTACCAAACGAATTCTAACTCCGATCTACTATTGTTGATGTTGTATGTGATCTGTATATAAAGAATTAATTTTTCAAAATTTATTATCAGTTGATTCATCAAATCGTTCATTACTATTTGAATCAATAATTTTTCTGTACATTTACTCCGTTCAATCATTAAATTTTATCCTTTTTTTAGTTTACTTTAAAATTATTAAATGTAAAGTACATATATTAAAACTTCGTTATATAATATAAAACTGAAATAGGAATCATTAATTTTTTTTTTACATTAATTCAATGTCATAAATAAAAAGTTGAGAAATATTTAAGTTTTGTATTCTATTTCTAACAATTTCCGTTCGTTACTTCAGGCTCATTTTACATCAGATAAATCAAAATTAAGCAAGTCTGACTAATTTGATAAAAACGATTAAACTTGGGTATAAACGCGTTTAACGGAATGTAGTGTGATTTTCAGTACAAGTGTACAGGGCTAGAACCAGTTTACACGGTGCAAATTACTGATTCAAAAATTGACAGTAGCTGACGTCACAAACTCGCCTCAAATATAGGGCGAGTTACTGTTATGTTTACACGATGAAAGCAAATGTTATCTCATTACAGTACGTGTGTCATGCTTAATATGTCGGAACAGCGGAAAATTGTAGCTTATAAAATAATACGATCGTTTTCACTAATTTTACTTCAAGAATTAAACCGAATAACGGAAAAAAGGAAACAGAAAAAGAAACGGATTTCCACAAAACTTCTTTTTCTCTGGATAAAGTAGTAAATTTCACATTATCATCGCGACTCCATCGTTCACAGATTTTTAACTTATTTTTCTTAGCGTAAAATTTGAACTAAATCGAAGGTAAACAATAAAAACGTAAACAAAACCAAGTGACCAAATGAGGCGAGTAAACAGTATAACAAAATATTTTGAATTGATTTCATGACAGTAGCTGACCTGACAGCTACTGGTATAAAGTGTTCATTGGATAACAGTTGCTGTAGTACAACAACGTCAGTAACTGTCATTGTCAACTCACCCTCCAATTCACATCGTTTAAACTGGGCCGTAGTAATCGAACGCAATTTGACTATGGCATACATAAAGAAAGTTTCCATTTTTCAAAACTTTTTTTTAATCAGATTCTCTAGTTTTCTTTCTGAGTCAGCATTTATAATTGTAATTATCAACTTAGCAATTATTGTGTACAATTTAAGAATAAAATGGTGCTATTAATTGCTGATATCATTACTCAATAATCACTTTAATGTTTGGGTTTGTACATTGCACAGCTCTGCATAGTTATGAAAGTTTTACAAATCAATGTGAAAGAGTTATAGGCAGAGCTTGAAAAGCTAGATAGAAATTTTAACAATTTGACAATGCTATACACTTACTTCCCAAAGATCGCCTTTTTGTTTCAGGATCGTAATGGATTACTCATGTTTTATTCCTTGTCACTATGCTTCAAAGAAAATAATTGTGTTCTTGACAATAACGCTCCAAAAACTCTACTTAATTCCACTCTCGTTTCCTTTATGTCATCTGTTAACATCCAAGGAATCCAGTGCACACAATTTTTCCAAAATTTTAGTTCCTTGTTGATGATATAATTGACCCTTTCATGTGAAATATCTAAATGAGCTGTAATTTCATCCTATGTAATCCATTGATTAGTGCAAATCAATTAAATTTCCTGGATTTTGGCATCGGTAACCGCTGTTTTGGAACACTCTTTGATCGTGATTTATCAAAAATTGAGAGAAGTCCATGGTTTACATTCTTCATAGCAGCAACATGTCAAACATTACTCACATCGATCATTTTATCCCTCTAAACGTTCGGTAAATACGAATAAATCTATTTTGGTGTACACCCTTCTACAACTGAAAATTCAATCACTGTGTGTTTTTTTAATTGAACACACATTTCATCTTTCGTTTCCATGGCAACAGAACTGAAACGTGAGAACCAAATATAAGATGTACATGGAGAATATATTAGAACTTGGCCAAAATCTTCCTCTTAAAACTTATTGTGATTATAACAAAAATTATAGTATCTGGTATAAAATAAAGTATTATAATTTCTTAATGTCCAAGATTTACTGTTACTGAGCAGTTACTTCGTTATGAAATATTTTACAGAATAACTTTTCATTAATTAAACAAATATTCATTTATTTGTAACCATAACTAAACATATGTTTTTAGTAAATTCACAAACACAAGAACGGATATTTTACATGAAAATTTAAATTAATGTAAAACAAAAATTAAAAGAGAAAAAAAATTCTACATAAACGTGACAGTGGTTCAATTTTTTCTTATGAAGATTTATAATTTGTAATTTTTTATTATAATAAGATGAGAAGCAGACTTTTTATATATTTTTTAATAACCTGTAGATTTTCATCAGTTTCGTTAAGTTTACCATAAACATGTAATATGCTACACTAACAGCATAGCTGGAAGAAAGAATAATAGTTATTTGCTCCATTTAGATAAATTTTTGTTTTTATTATTACGGTCCGCTGTATGCTGTTTTAAACTACACTTTCTGAAAAACTTTTTTTCACACATATTGCACTTATAACTAACATCATTCATTTTTAAATGAATAAAATTAATGTAAGCCGTTAAATAATGTCTTTGATTAAAACTTTTTTCACAAAATGTACATTTAATTAGCAATTACAAATAAACAAAATGTAACATATCATATTAGGAATCTGGAGTTATTGAATTTTATTTCATATTTTTGTGGTTTCTCCAACGTGTTATTAGAACTCTGTAAAAAGTAAGTCCCATAGGCTTGGCAGGACATTGAGGATTGTGAAGTTAAGGTTCACAATGTACTAAGCCCAATGGCACTAATGAGAGTAGGGAGGTCAGTTCCTTTCTCTCGGCCACCTTTACTTTCCCAGATTTCTCTGATACCCAATTATTTCAGGCTGGGTAAACTTGGGAGCGACTTGAATCCTGGACGAGACAAGTCTTGAACCCATAACCTTTTGATTTGGTAGCCAAGCACCTTAACCGAATCATAAAAATAACGTAAAACAGTAATAAGAGATAAAAAAAAATAAATTAATATGAGAAAAAAAAGAAAGCATTGAAACTAATTTTTGATTTAAAAAAATTTTTAATGCTGACTACGGAAAAATAAATGCAGCAAACAAAACAAACTTAGCAAATATGGTAAATACTGCGCACGAACACAGCGTTCGCTATTCCAGTCAACTGAAAATTATTCCCGCGTTTGCATTCGATTTATGCGTTCTATTCGCAAACATTCGATGAACATTTCCACATTCAAACTGAATGCGCGGCGTAATGTTTATCAACTAACGTTTTATTTTCTCAATAAAACCATTATCAAGCATAAAATTTGTTTTGCAGTTTCTGTATATTTTTGGTTTTATTTTATTTTATTTATTTTTTGTTATTTTGCTTCTTTTGATTCCCCATTACTCACCGTTGTTTAACCGTTAATAAAATATATTAGTTGAGATATTTTTGTTTGTTTCAAATTTTTATCTTTAATTCACAGTTCATTTTATATTTCATAAAATTCCACTCCGTGAATATAGTTAATAATTAATTGGCGACATGTATTGTAATGATTATAAACCATTTTATTTAAATACGGTCTACTGAACTAATTAATTGTTAAATCGTTTTTTCCCATATAATATAGAAGTAAAAGTGACCGTTTTTTTAAAATATCTCCCATTTGTAAAGTTCACTTGTTTAAAAAATTTTAAACGTGGGTTATAACTTTTGTTATGTATATATTTACATATATATATATGTATATGTATAAAATATTTAAAAGATTTTAAAAACTAATTTAAAAAGTTGCAAGTTTCGATATCATTGTTGTTTACAATCGTAATAAAACACAAAAAACACTATTTGTAACGTGATGGTTAATGGCGGTTTAATCGAACTGGTCTCTGTGTCTATTAGCGAAAATAATATTGAAGTTTTTTTTTTAAAATAGCTTCATCATTTCAAATCAAATGGTTAATAGCAGTAGTATTTGTTAAAAACTGTAATTTTCGGCTACAAATATTATTTTCGAAGAATGCACGAGAATATAAGCTATACAGAAATGTGAGTATATGTGTCTTTATTTTAGAATTAGGTATATTTTAATCGTTAAGTATTTATAACATACAGACAATTATATGAAGTGTTATTTTTACATTTTATTTTACATAACGGCAAAGGCTATTAGCTATTTCAATAATTACATGTAGTAAAATTTTTCTTTTTCGGAAATAGAAATATGCTATTGTAAATATAAGTTATAAAAAATATTTTTCATCATTTTTAAATATTCAAGGAAAAGGATTTATCAAGTCCCTGTGAAAAGACGTAAAAAAATTAGGAAAACAATTTACGGTAGACATGTTTAAAATATTAATCTTGAAACCTTAACGTTTCGGAAAGCTTACATTTATTTGTCAGTTTGTTTCGGATGATGGTCAAGTGTAAACTTTCCGAAACGTTAAGGTTTCAAGATTAATTTTTTAAATGTGGTGTCTACCATAAATTGTTTTCCTAATTATATCCACCATGTAAGTTTTAAGTGTTTAAAGTAAAAAAATGTTTTCTTTTTCTTTTTTTTCCATTTTTGTGTTCTTTCTTATTTTTTAAGTATATCTACTAATTTTTTCAAAAACAAACACATAAAGCTATTATTCATGTTTACGGTTAATTTTTTTATTGCTTTAATCCAACGGTAAACAAAATGTATTTTTGAAAATAATATGCTTTAGAATGTTCTGTATGGATATATTTCATTGCGATTGATTTAAAGATTTGAAAAATTATAAAAAATTAAAATCTTGCGGTGATAATTTTCAAAGCTAAAATCTTATATCGGAGTCGCAATTGAATTGGCTAAAATACGTGTACCCAATAAAAATTCATTTTCAAAAATTTTTAAATATTAGTTCGCGTAAAATAAAAATTAACCGACATGTTTTGGAGGTACATACTCTCAATAAAATTTTAATAAAATAGAGTTGGTATAACTAGTAAAATTATAATCCTCTCGTTTTCAGTTTACTGTAAACATTGCTAGCAGTGGTTATACCATAGTAATACCGAGGTATGTTTTAATGTTGTTTTGTTAGCTCCCCCTTTTATTCAGCGCAGTGAGCTTTGACATTGAAAAAATATTTCAAAAATTTCTGAAAATGTCAATTTTAATGATAGATAAAAAAATGAGTTTTTAAAATAGAAATACGGAAAAGGTTTTCACAAAGCAATATCGTACGTAACAAAAACTGAAGTATAATTCTACAAGAACAGATTTGCATAATCTACGCTTTCGAGTGTTAATTTTAGAGTTATAGGCGCGTAAACTAATACGTCTTATTGAATTCTTAGGTTTATTAAGTTTATGTATAACAAATGTTATTTTTTTTATTACGTATAGTGCTAAACACAAAATAGCACGCTCAAACTTTATTTGTAAAATAGAATCGATGTGTTTACTGAAAGACCATGCTCCCGTGTGAAAAAATGTTTAATGTTTCCCCATTCGGAGTAAAATTTAGGCAATTAATAAAACTAAAGATGCTTAGTGAATATTTTTTTATATATCTTTAAATAAATTTATAAGCGTATATGTTTCGTAATTATTCAACTTACTGTTCTATGTTCATTATTTGGCCAATTTGTCCAGCATTTTACCATGCTTAGATTATTCCTAACAAATATTTGCAGGGGTAGAAAAAACATTTGGTTCTTCGAAGTTTCAGACCTTTTAATTCTTGTTTGATCGATCAAACTTCATAAAATTAAATTTAAGGTGTTTATGTACGTTAAATTTTAAGATAAAATTCTAGAGGACTTGAAGAGATAATTTTAATGTCATTACTTCAAACAGTAATTATTTAGGTAAAGTGTGAAATTGAAAAATTACGTCACATCGAAACCCGTTGTGTAAACAACGGTTTTTATTTTATCTGTAATGCATAATGAAATTTATTAGAATTAATGACTAATTTTTTATTTATTTTTTTGTTTTGACAGGATTAAAAATTGTAAACAGTTAATTTCTACCATAGAAAATGAAAGTGATTTTATGTCCGCTAAACCTGCAATAAAAGGTAATGTATTATATTTAAACAGTTGAAGTAATAAAAATTCACAAGTTATAGATTAAGCGAAAATTAACGTAATTTTAACGAAAAAGATTGAATGTGTGTACCGATGCAATATTAGTATCGAAATCGTATGAAAGTAACTTATTTGTTGCACATACACAGAAACATATTACTATTAAACTTCCATTTTTCGAACCTTTTTCGTTTTTTCAACCATTGTTGAATTTTTGTACATGTTACTGAAACATGGGAGTGTCCAATACTTGTTTTCGTTATTTTGTACTTATTAGTTTTATTCTAATCACCCTGTATTGTAGTTCTAGAGCTTCATAAATTTAACTTTGCATCACTGGTTAATCATTTTAACATACATTTCTTATGGGAGGGGAAAGGATAAAGAATTGCATTATGGCTATTATTCCCTGATGTGATTTAAAATTATTATTTCGTTTTGTTATCTTCTATATTTATAATTAAGCAACTATTTGTTACCTTTCAAAATTAAGATGAAATGGCCTGTAATACGACATATAATAAATTAACAGTATGTTGTGTTATAATTAAATAATTACACGGGAAATACTAAAATACTGCTAGTTTGAGGCATTAATTATGTACGTTATGGGCGGCAAGGAATTACAATTTATATTAAGATAGATCATTCAAATTTGAACTAAAAATACACTTACATATTTGCAATTTGCTTAACAGGTTTAGGCTGCTGATGGTACTTTGAATTTTACTTTAAACGCAGAATGCTATTTAACAAAAAATTTGGAATATTTTAATCTGAGTATATTGTCTAGATTATTCATTACGTTTTTTTTTTTTTTTTTGTTGTTGTTTTATTATTGTTTCTATAATCTATTAAATTTTTTGGTTGTTACAGTGGAATTCTGTACAAAATCCTCTTATTATTTCAAAATAAATGTACTTTTAGGGGGGAGAGGTAAAGTTAATTTTGGTGAAAAAAGGCTCATTTTCAATAATTTTTCTTTATGCTTCAGTGAATGCAAATATATTTTATTAAGCGTAATACAATAAAGTAACATTTGAACAATATTTTCTGAAATTTTAAATAAGAAATATTAAAAAATAAGCCGTTAGCAGCGAATCTCCGAAGATGCCTCAAAAAAAAGTTGTTTTGCGGTGGACACTATATCTCACCATTGGTCATCTGAAATCAAAAAAATCAAAATGCTACTGCTAGTTAATCATTTTCTTGAGGTAACGCTGGATTTTTTTTTTTTTTAATTTTTTAATTTTTGTTAACACGTGGAAGTCAAAAACGCGATTTTCGCCTAACAAAATCGACAAACTTTTTATTGTAAAATAAATAATAATTAAAAAAAAAAAGGCCCTCCCGGCGTTACCTGTTAATTGATGTGTAGAAACATTGTACAAAATTTCAAAAGAATCGGTGCATTAGTTTTCGAGTTACAGTGTCCACGGACTTTAAAAATGTCAAGTGTGAGAAAACGCTCTAAAGTTTTGTGTACAAAAAAATTTAACTTAAACATCAGTACGCGAGTGTTTCTTCTAATATACTTATTCAGAGTCATCGATGCTAAGCCTATAAAGCTCACAGCTTTCAGCTGTAAGATCTAAGGCAGCTTTTTGCTCTTGTCAACGTAGAATTCTGCCTTCTTTACTTTCAAGTGCAGCTTGTTGCTCCACTCTGTTTATGCTCGTTCAATCTACCATGCCTGTCCATTCATGAGAACTTGACCCTGTACTGATGTTTATCTCTTGCATACATGAGAGCAAAGCAAAACAGCCCTCATTGAACATACATGAAGCCACATGAGCTGTGATTTCAACCACAGTTTAGGTACCACTCAGTGATTTTGGGGTAGTTTTCCAAATGAGTTGATTCAAACTCTCACTGTTGTTTTGAGTGAATCCTCCAAGATATCGCTGCAGAAGTGCCCCCTTACTCAAGTCTTCATATATCGGTTTAATTCCTTCAGAAACGTCACTTGTAAGTGCATTGTAACTGTGCTTGAATAACTTCAGGGCAGCTGCAGCTTTCTGCCATTCATACCACGAGTCTTGGCCGCTCGGGCATTTGTCGTGCTGCAGTTTCTCGTCCGTCAAGCAGTAATGGTAGTAAGTAGCCCGAATGGCATTCTTCATTTTCTCGCAGAATCATGATTGCGTCGAATTGCCAGACCATAGTATACAGTTAGTTTATCTATCAGATTTTCGGTAAGTTTACCTTTGCCACCAAGATCTCTTCTTATCCCTTTTTTTTTTTGCGGTCTTAGTTTCTGCATCGACTACAGTTGATTTTACTAACTCACGCAAACGATTTCCCATGCACATTTTTTTTATATACGAATTATAGCTTGATTTAGACAGATCCATCCAAGACCTTCTTTTTTGAATATTTGAAAAGCAACTTTTCCGTCGCACTTGACACATTTCACTAATGTAGAAATGGTCGAAAATACGAGAACAAAATCTGTGATTCTATAATATTTTTGAAGATCCTCCTCTACGTCTACAGAAGTATTTAGTTTTATTTTTTTGGACGATGTACTTTTTGCTTCAACATTGTCTGTCTTGCGTTTCTGCGGAGGTATTGCTTTTTTTGATCGATCCAATCTGGAACGGTAATCTTGCGATCTTCTCTGCTAATTTTCTTCGGCATTTTGTTAATAATAAATACACAATCACAGCGAAACCAGAACATACAAATTACAAAAGAGCACGAAACAGCTGCCAGGTAGCCGCGTTGCGTAGCTGCCCAGCAGGTGTTCAAAACCGGAGCGGATCACCGCTCACTCAAAACTCTATAGCTCCGTTAGTTTTACTGCGATCGGCTTCAAATTTTGTCACAATTATCTTGAAATGTTGTACATCCATCTAAGCAAAAAAAAAAAAAAAAAAAAAGTTTAAAAACTTTACCTCCCTCCCCCAAGTGATATCTTGTAAGTAAAACACGCGTTCGTACGTCGCAAATTTAATAATTTTTGTATTTTATTTTTTTAATATAGAATTAAATCGCAATTTATATTGGTTAATAAAACACGCCATGACCGGACGGTTCAAAAAAGAAATAGTTATCAGCGTACTGTCAGATTTTGCAGTAAGTTAATCGAATTAACTTTATTGTTATAAACTAAGTTCGTTAAACGTCTTGTCGCCTTTTAAAATTTATACTCATTTTATTTTTAAACGTGTATTTCTAATTTAAAAAGTTTTATACAAAAATTGAAAATGTAATTAACCTAAAATTATTATGCCGGATTCGTGTTAAGTTCGCTATTTATTTATTTATAGAAAATGCATAACGAAGTTCTCTCTATATTGTCGGATATATTTAGTATTTTGGATGCCGAAAGTAGTGTTTTAGATAGTGTTTCCAATGAAAGGACTAATCTAAGTACAATAATTAAAGCTTGTGAAAAAGTAAGTATGCATTGAAATGCAATAAATATTTAATTACGGAATAATAATGGCTGTAACGATAAATACGTTAGAATTAAACAATAAATGGAAATTATTTTAACTTTTGGATTTGTATATTATGTATGTAACGGAATTTAACGATCATAACCATTAAGTTCTTTTAAGTTCGGTTAGATATTTCAAAATTTTTATCTTTAATAATTGTCGTGTTAATTGAAGACAAACTAAATTGTGAAATCAAGAAATTGAATAGTACGTCTCATCGTAAAGCGAAAAATTTGAATAACCTGTAGAAAATTCGTATAAGAAATACGCAACCGTGTCTTTTAGCTATCTGCTTTTAGATTCTTAGTCAAGCGGAAATTTTGAAAAGAATAATCGGAAGGAGTGGGATAAACACAAGTTTTTGATAAAAATGGAGAGGATGGTAGTTATAATTTAATAATTTAATAAGTATAGTTTTTAAACGTACATAAAGAGCTGTATTAGTAAAGAATATTTGAAAGAGAATATAATTTTTAACTTCTGTTTAATAATATTTGACACGTTTGTTTATATGAGTGCAACTAGTCTTCCACAATTTTCATAGGATTCAGTAATAAAATTTAAGTGTAAATTTTTTATACAATTGTTGGTTTAAAGGTTTGCCATTTTTTCATATTTGTATATAATTTTACATATTTTTCTACTTGAATTTAAGTTTAAAATCACACTATTTGAATATTAATACTAAAGAGAAATTCATTGTAGCTTTAATTTTCTAAAGGATGATTCCATGTTACCACCATCTATGTTCATTTCGTATTTTGTTTCAAAAATTTGTTTTAGATTGATGGGCAACCTCATTTATCAAAATCATTATTGGAATTTCTTTGGTAAGGTCAGTTTCTGCGTATCTTGATATCCTCCTGTTCCTAAATGTTTTTGTATTTCGTATATATTTCTGTCATAGTTTTCTTCCGTGCTATTAGAGTATTCAGTGAAGATTTGGACGGTTTTTATAAAAATTTCTACTATTTAAATATATTCCGCTCCATAGTCTTGTCTTTCTGGCACTTCTTGAACACGTGCTGGAACTCATAGTTGGACATCTTGCTAAAAATCGTCGGTAAAATTACCGCGCCATTAAATCGAATCGACATCCTTCCAAGTCCTTTTTTGGCCGTGAAGTTTAAATAGAAGCTACAGAGTCGGCGAATATAGGAGGGAGCATGTGAACATGGCATTTGTAGAGAAACTGAGATACAACGGGTGCGACATAAGAGCATGCGTTATCATGGTACAGTTTCCATCTTTCCCTTATCATGCGTGGCTCATTTACTCTGGGTTGTATCGACGAATTTATTTGCGTGTTGCATCCACAACGTATTCAGAGTTCTTTGTTTGACCCTCTGGAACGACGATAGTGTATATCATTCCATCTTTAGTGAAAAAGTAATTATTCTCTTTTAGGAGGCGAATCGTTTTTTTCCCCCACTCACTGTAATTATTGCTGTTTTGTTTATTGTTCATACATGTATATTCATGTCTCATCTGCTGTTATTATATCATCGAGAAGTGTATAGTTTAATCTGACCTGTTCCTGCCAATATTCACAGACAACACCATGATTCTTTTTTGCTCTGATGTAAGTAATTGCAGTATTCAGTGTACACAAACGTGCGATAAATGAAAAATATTAATTAACAAATGGGAAGCGGTACTTGTGGACATGTCTAGAATTGTAGCAAGCTGTTTGACAGTTAATCAAGCATTTTCCCATATGATAGCGGCACCAGTATTGATGTTTGTCTCTGTTAATTTCGCCATTGATGCGTCTGGTTGACAGCATTCGCTAATGTTGACTTTGAGAGGGCAAATGTTTCATACTTGCCGAAGTGGTTTCAGCGTTTCCTTTGACGTTTTATTTGGCTTGGAACAAAATTGAATTAGATACCTTTGTGCTCCTTATTCGTCCTTTATAGTGGATGTACTGTCGATGTTTACGTGAACACTTTTAAGCGATTGTCATTCACGAACCAATTATCCAAACTGTACGTGGAAACGGTAGTTTCGTATTGAAACGCTCTTTCCAGCAATTTTGTGATGTTGCTAGATGTATTACAGAGGCTGTCTAGTCTATTGAACACTCGCGTACTTTAAATGAATTATATTTTCATTATGTCCGTACATATGTCCAGTCCATTTATATCTTCTTTTTAACTTCTATTGTTCTTGGATTCTGTTGAACATCTTATTCTTTATTTTCTCCGTTCACGGTATTCTTTCATTCTTTCTGCAACAGTTCTTATATCCTTTTGTTTACATTACACAATCTTGTTATCTGCACAAAAGTTTTAATAAACTTTTTCTTTATTCCTCTATTAATATGCTTTGATTTTTAGCGGGTCGCTCTTTTAATTAAATACTAATTTCGCCATTATTTTTTTTTTTTTTTACACATCCTACTTGAAATTGTACCGACTAGATATTCTGTTTTTGTTACTTATTTTTAATATTTCTACACTATTATTTTAAAACGCTAACAAACGTTATTTTCATTTTAATGCAAAAAAAATGAATGAAATTGGTAAAAACGTTGACGATAAATTAGTTAGCTCAGATCATCTGAAGCATATGTTTTAAAAATTACTCGTTTTCAAAAATAATACTGATATCGATTATTTTATTTTTTTTGTTTTCAGTTATTTACGGGTAAATTGTTAAAGGAGAGGTTGGAATCGGATATATTGCAGGAAATTAAAGTTTTAAATAATAACAATTTCCAAACGAAATTTATCAAAGTTAAAACGAAGTTATAGTAAGTATTCATTTTTCAGTAAATTTTTTGATAATACTTCTATTTTCTTGCAGTCTTTTATTATTTCTTTACCCGAAGAGAGTATTATCTTTTTTGGAATGGATATATGGTATTATTACATTAAATTTGTGCGGTCGTGATGACCTAATAGTTCAGATGTTCGTCCAGGAAATGTTAAATTCCCTGGATTTGAAGCTGACATCGTTCCAGGCTCAGTTTAGTTATAAATGCTATAATTAGTCTGCTGTCTAATCGTGCTTTATTAAATAAACATTCTAGACAATTTATAATGTATGCATGAGCACGATGTAAGCGTACACAAGCCACCCTTTTGTGCTTATGCGTGATGGGTTATCATCAACCTAACATTACAGATAAGCGAATTGAGTAACGTAGGATTGTTGAGAGAAAAAAAGTGATTGGTGCTGATTGGCTTAATTGTGTAAAATTTAATTTTGCAATCTCGCGGACCATGTCAAGAGTTTATTCATTTTTGTTACGTTAAATTTAATTTTCAAAAATATTCCACTTTTGTAATTGAGAAAAAAAAATGCAATTGTGTAATTTACATTAATTGTTGGGAAAATAATTGCATCAGTTACTTTGAAAAAAATTGTTTATTTTATAATGATTATACGATGGCTTTGCTTCGTTCAGACGCTGCTTATCCATTGCAAAGATAAAAAATAACTCATTTTAAGGTTGAATGATATGTAATTATTAAATTGTCTTTGACATGTTCAAAAAGTATAAATTAGGAACCAGATTTTTTTTTGTTTTGGTCCATATTGATGCATCCGCTTAATATCCTTTCATATTTTTCGATAAAGTATAATGTGAATTGTGGAAATGCAAAACATTTTATAAAATTGTTTACATTTGTGACGTTGAAGAGTAAATTCGAAATATTCATGTAAATTACAATGTTTTAAAACATGCAATATACTGATCAATTTGTTCTAGTTATAAACAGAAGAAATTTAATTTATTCCGAGAAGAATCAGAAGGATATGCAAAGTTAATCACTGAACTAAATCAAGAAAATTTGACTGTCGATTATGTTTTAAAAATTATTATGTCATTAATTGGTGCGTATTACCCGTCCGTGTGTATTTGTAATATTTATTTATTTATTTTATGTGTGTGTATATATATATATATAAACAAACTCGGTCATTTTGGCCTCGCAAGGGGCTATGCCCCTTGACCCCTCTTGCTTTCATTTCTGTCTCTTTCTCTTCTATACTTTGTATAAAATGATCAAAATTTACAACGTAATTCTAAATCGGTCCATATGAATATAATAACATAATCACAAAAATCCTATAAAATAAAACAAACGTTACATAAAATTGGGACATTTTATATATATTTTAATTTGATTAAACAAAGATAAAAATACAAATATGACAATGAAGTCGAGTAAAATTATTCGGTTTGTTGTTTTCAGCGTCTATAAAAAGAATTTTGGGTATAATAACAAAAAAAAATAATAATTTCAGTAAAGGAAAAGACTACTTTGTCTCAATTTGTAGACTTCTTTTTATCTTCGGGAAGACGATGTGATATGCCAGCGGGTGCTGTAACTTTTTAGATCAGTCTGTCTTGCCGAATCGTTAATAATGTATCAAATTTGAGCTAAATTCGCAGTTCTGGTTATTTTAAAAGTATTGATAATTACGCGCTACTTTAAAATTTAAAAAAATATGAAATATATAAAGTTATTGAAAAGGTACAAAAATTAGGTGAAAGAATCTTTTAATTATGATAGAATGGCAGCGTATAATAATATTGCGGCAGATTAAGCAACTTTCGATGTTTTGAGCACTATAATTACAAGATGCGTTCCATGTTGTCGAAAATCTTACTTTTGTGTAATAATGCGTTACTTTTTTAATATGTAAGTTGGTTGTAATGTTTGGTTAAAA
Source organism: Icerya purchasi (assembly GCA_039619475.1). Classification (NCBI taxonomy): domain Eukaryota; kingdom Metazoa; phylum Arthropoda; class Insecta; order Hemiptera; family Monophlebidae; genus Icerya; species Icerya purchasi. The sequence goes on along the minus strand of CM077116.1, from coordinate 317,384,577 downwards.
AAAAAAAAAAAAAAAAAAAAAACATTTTTAATTTGAAATCACTAGCCAAATAATTATCTTTAATTTTACTGGAGAAAATAAAAACTCTTATAAGTAAGTATTTAAGCTAATCAGTTCTGTTACACCATCGTTCTTTTTTGCTACAATACGTTATGAAAGTGGAAATATTTTAGTTATTCTGCGGATCAGTTATTGTCTAATTCGATATGGACAAATGATATTCGTTGAAAACTATGTAAAAGCATAGTAAATATAACGGAGGCTTTTGTACATTATGCCTGCCAGAGTTAGTAAATCTGATCGAGTAAAAATAATGTAAAAATTGTTTTTTTATTACAGTTCTCTGCGCATGAACCAGTATTATTTATTTATTAGTTTGCAAATTTATAAACTAATTTAATTTGTTTTTATTATTGTTAATAATTTTAGGTTGTTTCAACCTAGATCCAAATAGAGTACTGGATGTAATATTAGACTGTTTTGAAAACCACTGCGATCAAGATGAATTTTATGTTTCATTAATAAAAAATTTCATAAACGATTCAAAAGTTTTATGCGGAGTATTAGGATTTAAATATAAAAATTACCAACATAGTACAGAAATTACACCGCAAGGCTTGTATACTATAACAGCTCTTATGCTTCAGAATAATTTGATATCTTTCGAAGATATATATTGCTGGGTAAATATAAGTAAAATTTTAACTTAATACCATTGATTGATTCTTTTTTTTCTTTTTTAGCGTTTTGAAATAATTTATAATTGTAAATGTATTATTCTCTAGTTGATACCTGAAGACCAAAATATTATCAATCAGTGGAAGGAAGAATTTATAAACTGCGATATTCCTTATAGGAGGGGTTTTAGTACGGTGGTAGTAATAGAGAAATCAGAACCAGCCGAAACGATTGAAAAACAGTATACAGAAAGTGATATAGAACAGGTAAAAAAGAAAAATATATAATTAATTAAGAAATAAAACAAAAAATAATCGAAAGCTACATTGTAAAATTGCTCGTGTAAAAAGAAAAAGTGTTAACAAAAACTAAATATAGATAATTCTAAATAAAAAAACAGAATGAATATAAAAGTTGAATGTAAAGTGAATGGTATAAGTAAAAAGTGAAGTATAATTAAATAGAAAAGGGAGAGGGGAAGCCCGACGATTATGAGGTTAGCAAAAAAACAAATTTGAAGCTATGAGGGAAAAGGAATGTACTATTTTAAAAAAATAAAATAAAAAATCTGTGGAAATCGACGTGATGAGTAAAATTCCATAATGGATTTCATGTTTTTTCATATATTTCGCTTGAAACTAAAAATTGTCTTTTTCATTTCAAATCGAATCCTTGCATTAAGATCACAAGAGTTTTCGCACAACTAAGCTTGATAGGATTTGTCACTTCTGCCGTGAATGTATTTTCATCATCTTCCAAGATTCATATTGAAATACCTGTAAATTAAATCATACTAAAACCGGTTACAATTCGTTTAGTTACTTATACAATTAAAAAAATTTAGATACTTTTTAACATGTATCATTAGGTATTCAGAATTATTTATGTCCTGGGAGTTTCATATTGATATAGTTTCTGTTAACTGACAAATCAATAAATGAACATATATAATAAATTTGTGTCAGTTAATATTCTTCTAAATATTCAAATGGATAACTTGACATGTAAATAAAAATTCAAAAATTCGTTGGTGTATATTAAAAAAAAAATTAATAAATAATTTTGAATCCCTCGCACTTTATCCTAATCAAAAAATTATTTTTATTTTCTTTGCTGTGCATGTTTTTCTGTATGCGTAAATCTAATGTTAATCGTAGACGTTGAGAAAAAAAAACCCATCACTGAAGAATTTGTTCTATTAAACAAAAAATCTGTAATAGCGATTATGACGACAATTATATTTTTAAAACTTTAATTGAAGGTTATTAATAACTGAAAATATATTTAAACTGTGAACTAAGTATTAGTTGAAGATTGGTAAAACACGCATTTTCGAAATCTGTGATTTTCCGCCTTTAATTTTATATACACATATTTTTTCTTAATCTGTGCAGCATGCGGGTAATCAGAAGTTTGGCTTGTTTGAAGCATTGGTGCATATTGGAGACTGGAATAATTGTCAAAAGATGATTAAACGATTACCGTCAGTATATCTAATGGCGTATCCTCCTATTTCATTTTCCATGTGTGAACTGTTGCATCCTTTGATAGATCCGATATATAGAAAGTAAGCAAATCTCAGTAACTACGAAAAAATACGTTTATTTTTCGTTCATTTTTTTCAATATACCGCATTAATTGGAAATCTGCATGATTTTATGTTGCTGCTGAAGAAAAATTACGCGCTGTTTCTATGCACGATGATTCGATAACTATAATTTGAAATCAAGAACCATTTTCGTTATATTGAAATTGATAAAGTAAAATTAAAATAATTGTGTATTCTAAGTCGCTGTCAGGAATTATAACATATTGGAATCGCCGAGTTTCCAAAAATTGCAATATAATTTTATATTCTGTATCAGCGATTGTTGATGGATACACATTTCTGTGATACTAAAAAATAATTTGTAAATATTAATTCTGAAGTTCACATGTCTGATTAAAAATGTATATACTTATTAATTTATTTTAATAAAATCAGTTTTAAAATATGCTTTAAAAAAGAGCAGTAATAAAGTATAAAACGGGAGGAAAAATCAAAATATTTATATTTAACCTTACTTTAATTTAAAGAATATTTCAGTATAAAAATATTTAAAGTATCGGACACTTTGTACAAATAATGTAGCAATTTATTATCCAATAACCATATAAATAGAACAATTCCCGGGATGAGTTTTTGTTCTTCTAGAAAATTTTAGAAAGATTCGAATCGCTTCTAAATCTACATCAGTGCAACTATTAAATCTGTCGACGCGGGGGATTGACAGAGTAATATACTACGAAAGAATTTGTTTCTTTAATTAATTTTTGTTAATAGATACAATTCGTGCGCGCGCGTTTGATAGAGGCTCCTTTCCTGAGACTTTCCCTTCGCAGCAATCCCCAACTTCGACGTCTACAAACACAAAAATTATGCATGTGACGTTAATATTATGTGCAGCCAAAGTTATCTGTTTTAGACGTTTGATACATCGTAAAGTTTCTTTCGGATTAGTATACGGAATATCTACCAACTTTTGTGCTTTGATGAAATAAGATTTTATCGTTTTTGTAATTTTATTATTCATTTAGTGTTTGTAGAAAGTTGTGAATTTTACCCGTGTACATTAAAATAACTTTCTGCTAATAGTTCAGTTTTATTATTTTCAATAAATATATAATTATTACTTTTAATAAACGGAAGAGGTTATAAATTGCTCATTTATATTGCCTATTTATTCTCCGTAAGCTGTTATCTTTAGTTGTAATCTGACTGATCTTTTTATTGTAGTGTTTATATCTCTATTTTTGCTTTGCAAATAACGCACTAATTTAATAAATATTGAGTAATGTTTTAATATAACAAGAGTTTGAGCAAAACCCATATTAAAAAAAAAAAAATTAATATAATTCTGAATTTTAATGGCTAAATTTATATAAGATGGAGTAGCAATTTTATGATAATTACAGGTTTTAATTGGTACACACGGATTTTCTGCTTCTAAAGTGAGATTTATAAAACTTAAAGCGATTATTTATCTCTTGTCTTCGTATCATGAGACAAGTAGCACAATATCTATATGTTTTATAATTACTATATCCAGTTCACTACTACGGCCTGTAGAGAATTAGCCGGTATGTATATAAGTTGGCTGGTCTGGTGCAAAAATGCGAAGATCGTCACATAAAAACATAAAAAATTACTTGTGGAATTATTAGAGAAACAGTTTCATATTTTGTTCCTGGCATTGAAACCACCAATTAATTTTACCCTATGTTTATGTTTTTTTAATACTCTTTTATAAGTTATAAATTTAATCATTCGTCTGGAAAGTTTATACTCAGCATAAAAATATATTCCATTTTTACTATCATTTAAGTTTATTTTAATACCAACAGTCTGGATACAGTTTAATCGAACTATTGGTAAAATTTTTAAAGTATTATGATGTACTCCAACTATTTGTAATTAATTTAGTAAGTGAAGGATAATACTGAAACAGTTTTAACTATCGAATAAAAAATTGCCTCTTTCTTTTGGACATGTAATTCTAGTTGCATTAGTGGAACACTTATAATTGGTAGCAACCAGTAAAATCATTAAAGACATAAGAGCCTTATTTAAATACTAAATAAAAATAAAGAAACTAACATAAAAACAGCTTATTTAACAGTTCCTTATGTTTAAAACTTAGGATAACGGGCGAATAGTATTTCGGTAAAATTAAATCGAATGACTTATACTAAAAGGAGATAGCTACAGTTCCCTTAATAATAAAAAAATTTATCGAAAAGTGTAATTATGAAATCCAGTGCGATAAATTAGAGAAAAAAACATCGGGTTAAGTTTTTTTTTTACTTGCACATAATAAAGGAAGTATTGTAATCATGCAAAATGTTTAATGTCCCATTTCAACAGATATATCCATTTTAATCATCCTTGATTACTTCTTTAAATAGAGAAAAGGAAGTACTGTAGTGGTAGAGTATTTTGAATCTCACATTTCAACTGAAATATCCATTTTAACCATCTCTGGATACATTTTAAGTCGTTTTTTCGTGACGTATGTACGTAGGTATGTATGTATCACGTATAACTCAAAAACGGCTAGTCGTAGAAAGTTGAAATTTCGAATTTAGTACTTCTTTTAACATTTAGTTGTGCTCTTCCCTTTTTGGTTACAATCAGTTGGCCTAAAGGGGCACTTCTCTTGGAAGGTTTTGTGAAATTTTTTTTTTAAAAACATAAACGAGTAGCCGTAGAAAGTCGACATTTTGTTACTCACTCGTTTTAATGTTTAATAATTGCACAAGAAAGTCATGTGTTGTCTATATCAAATTTTTTTCAATAATATTTTTACAGGAGTACCAGTTTAAACCGGTTACTGCGAAGTAAACCTGTTAGACCTTTACGTTACCCGAATGCTCCGAAACCGGCGGAAAGTTTCCTCGACTTGCGAGAAACTGTCTTTCCAATGTTACATGTTCTCGGTCCATATTTAGCCTGCGACGTAAAATTATTTTATAAAATCATTCGGATCTCGAAAGCAGCCTTGTTGAAGGTAATTTGCGTATTTTACTATCGTGTATTGCCCGTTGATTTTATGAAAAATATTTCTTTAAATACTACTGATGTACGGATGAATGGTGTTCAGCCCCGAAAGTTATGTCGGCAGGAGAAAAAAAAAATTACAGAAAAAATGAAAGTAAAAAAAATTTACAGAAAAGATAGAATTGAGTGCTTATTTGAATTTCTTAATAATTCCGTCACACAACTTGTCGGGTTAAAGCAACAAGTGTTCTTTTAAAATTCTGCTCATTCCATAAGTTGTAAAACAATATTATACAGCTCATAAAATGTGAAATTTTTTGCTCGTTTCGTGAATTGTACGATTTCATTATTTACTTATAATATACATATATATATATACTCGTATTATGGGGAGAGGGGTATAAAAGCAAATAAACTTGAGAAACTTTTACGAGAAAAAAACATGTAAATTTGAAAAATGTTTTCAAGCTTTCCTTAGGTTCTACATCTTTTCTACTGATAGCAGAATAGTTTTAAAAATTTTCTCAAATTAATTAATTTTTTTTTATATATATATATATACGTGGTTTGTTATGAGGTAATGTTACTGTTCTTTTAATTTTTTATTACTTTAAAAACAGTTACGAATTTGAATAACAAATTTATTTAAATTTTACTAAAAAGAAATATTTTTAAGTTGTGTTTTTTAATAAATAATCAGATATTGCTTGTGACGTTGCTTGCACAGCAGTTGTTTAAAATGGTTCTTTTTTCATTTCTAAATACGTTAAAATAATGAAAAATTTTTTCACATTAGCAAATGTTACTTAAACCGCGGTTACACTTTTTAATACACCTAATTATGCTCAGTATTTTCTAAAAATTATAATTTGCCTCGTGTTTAAAATTTTAATGACAAGGTTTAATTACTTTTGGAGAACAATTTGTTACATTAAAATGTTCAGATGAAGTAGCAATTAGTGGGAAATATTTTACGAATTGTATTTTTAATATTTCCTTTACGTAAATCTCTCATGTGTAATTTTTGTTTCATTAAATATTGACAAATTCTCTTGTTAATTTCTTAGATGGGTGTGGCGGATAGCACTAGAAATGCTCCTTCTGAAGATTCTATTTATTACGATATTGTAACGCTTTTAGATCTCTCGATTCTTCCTTCACTATCGTCATTGGAACATGATTGTTGCGTTAGTGAAGAAGTCTGGGATTTAGTTAAATTATATCCATATCACATAAGGTAATAATATATATATATATATATGTATAAATGCTCTTATAAATGGTTGGTTAAAATTTATAATTAATTTGTATAAAAATATACATGATTATTAAAATAAAATTTTTCAGTTGAGTCTTTGATTTTAAGATTATTTTAATCAGTTTATGAATTGGCAGATATTGTTTATACGGTCGGTGGAAGAATGATACGATTAAAGAATATCCGCATCTTGCATGGCATAATGCATATGTTCAGAAAAAAGCGAGAGAAGTGATGAGACGAATTAGTAAAGAACCGTGTAAAGTTTTCGGACGGCTGTTGGGTAAATTGAGTCATTTTTGTGCCGGATCGCTGTTCGATTATGTAAGTATAATTTGCACGACCATTTTGCGATATTTTTTTTTCTTTTTTTTTTTTTAACGAGTAAATAAATAAAGGAGTCTGAGATTTTGTAAATAATACGCAGTTTATACCACGCGGCTGTACGACATCGGCATTTAAAATGAAAGTGTCAGTATTATCGATAACAAAAAAACACAATTATATTTTAATTTTAATTTATATTTATACCTTGATAATGCAGTTAATTTCGCTAAAACATGCCGGCCATTTACAATTTGTGTCCGTAATAAATTTAAAAATTTCCTCGAGATGTTAATAATTATTTATCTTGATGAATGATTAATGACAAAGAAAAGTAATAGGCAAATTTTTCCAAAATTATTTCTTTCTTCGAAGTTCTATGATCACGTATTATCAATTTAAAAAGAATAAATAAATAAATGTAATTTCTAACTTATAAATGAGTCAGTCGCCACGTAATCAATATATTTAATCTCCTGTGTATTTAGAAATTAATTTATAACGAATTCTAATACGATCTATAAAAATCAGATAGAATGTGATTAATTGAAATTGAAATTTTAAAAAAGAATTTTTTTCAATAAATGTATTAGCAAGCGTACGTTTACTAATTAAAACTACGGTTTTGATCAAATCTATCGAAGAACAATTAGAAATTTTTGGAAATATTTAAATGATCGCACACCTCAATTTTATTCATGTTAACCTTCGCCTGAACACTTGCGTATCTTATAGTTTTAATTTTAATTGCAATTACTTAACTTTAATTAGTTAATAATAAAACGGTTTTCTTTTAAAATTCACCGCTAAAAGTTATTGAAAGTATTATTTAAAATTGTTTTTTTAAGTTACCAATAAATAGGACGAAAATTTTATATTTATTAGTTGAAAACTTTAGTAGCATTCAAATGTTAATTTCTATATGTGCCTAATAAAAAGAAGAAAAAAAAGGAATTTTTGTTTTTGTTTAAAAAAGGTAACATTTATTTTATATTTTGATGTTTTTTTGTTTTTTGCAGTTAATTACGCGAGAATATAAATTTCGGAAAAGTTTGATAGAGTAAATTGCATAAAACTAATAAATATTTTACAATCAGGATATGGAAGATAATATTATACTGTGTCACGAGAGATCAAATATACCGCAAAGTGGATTAAAACAGTAGAAAATAAGATGAAATGGTTGTGCACATTATCGAAATATTTTAATGAGACACGAATAATAAATAAGTTTTTAAAAAACTAAAAAAAAAAGTAAAGCAGCTATTAAAAAGATCAGTTAGCCTAGTTATTATTTGATATAGTGGAAAACAGAAGCAGAATACAAAATATATATGTTATAAAAATTAGAAGAAAATTGCAAAAGTTTAAGGGTTAATTTAAAATAAATAAATGAAGAGAAAAAAAATGGAAATTAAAATGTATAGAAAGATTGCAGGAAACGTAAAAAGATTCGGTACTTAGAAATGTAAGGTTACAAAAAAATAAAACAACGGTGCGGAGAAAAATATTAAAATAGTAAGAGGACAAATTGAAAGAAAAAAAAAAAAAAAATTAAAAGAAAGAGTTAAGAAAGAGGCTTATTCTGATGATTGTAAGCTATCTCAAGCTTCAATCAAATAATTTTATTAATATGATGTTTACGGAAAATAATTTTATTTCTAATATTACCCATCATGAAAGTCCTAAATTTTTAATTACGAATTTGGAACATACAGTTACGTGGATTAGAAACAAAAAAAAAAAAACGATATAACAAAATCGTAGAGGCAATTTGAAAAAAATAAGTAACTCGGAGGAGTTACGTGTTATTATATATAAAGTTGGCATGAAATAGGAAAAATAGGTAAGGAGAATCGTACTGTCAGGTTCCTTCATATATAAGAAAATAAAATGTTGAAGGTGACTGCATTTAGGCAAACGACAAAAAAAAAAAAAAAAAAAAACTAAATTGAAAACTGGTGTAATATTTTTATTAATTTGTTTAACTTGAACAGTTTCAGTTTAATTTATTGAGACGACTCTATTTACTTGTTTAAAGCTATTGACTCAAATATTGTTGTACGATAATTTGATTTCGCCGATGATCGATTCGTTTAAATACCTTGGTAGTATGTCACACGATATTCTAGCGTACTGTATGATCGAACTGTTAGCGACACCAGGACGGACACCAACTAAACATAAAGATCTTACTCTGTCGAACTGGTTAGTTAATTTGGCAGCATTTTCCGGGCTCATTTTTAAACGATATCCTATCGAATTAACCGGAATGTTACAGTACATCTGCAATCAGTTGAAAGTTCAACAAAGGTACGTATACAATATTTTCTCTATAATTTAATCTCTGAACTATCTTTTCGGAATTCTTTAAAATATTTATTTTTCTTATATGGCAGTCTGCATTTTCAAAAATCCATATACGTGCACAAACGAGGTTTAAACTGAACTCAGTTCCGAATGAAAATGGTTATATTTCATATAACTTTGAATCAATATGGTAAATTAAAAGGTAACGTTAAACGTATTAGTAGCAGATTTTATGAATGTAAAAATTCTTAAAATTGAGAAACGACTCTTTGAAAGCGTGAAATCGAAAAATTTCATCATTATCAATGTTAAAAATTTTAGAAAACCGCAATTAAAATAATATATAATAGACGTAAGCATTTTAAAAAATGTCGAAGTTAGGATATTTAGGGTATGAATAATTCGGTTTTTATTTCTTTGTTTATTTTTTTTATTTTTCCCGATCTAGTATGATATTTTTTAACAGAAAAGATAATTTTAAGAAATTAAATAAAAAAATGTGTTTAAGCTGTAATAAAAGTCACGTTATATAAAATATAAAAATAGTGGTAGTATGTTAGTCTGCTTATTCATTCCCAAAATAGTTTAATATTTGTTTCACATTACTCAACCTGTTCTAAATTTTATTTTGTGATCTAAATACTATGTCAATATTTTTTCTTCATTACTCTTTTGTAATTAATTGGGAGCCAGTAAAATTAAAATTAACTGCCTCGTGAACTTTATTAGTTGCACTGAGTTACAAAATCAATGTAAAAATGAAATGAGCCCCAAGACTTATATTCCGAGTTTACGAAATTAAGATTTTTCCATAATGTACTAACTGTATTAGTACTAAAAATAGTAGACAAGTGGTTTCTTTTTCTTGGAACGTGCATTCGCTTTTCAACATTTTTTTGGTACTTGAGTATTTCAATTTGAATCTAGGTAGACTTGCGAGCAATTTGAATTTCGAATACTAAACGTTAGATGGTTCAGCAGTATAGCTCTTAATAATATTTAGGAAATTTATATTTCTTTTTTCTGTATCGCGAAAAATAGGTGTTCCTTCAAGAAAATGTATAAAACTAGAATAATAACCCGGAAAGTTAGAAATATACATTAAAATTGAATATATTGCAGACTTTAAATGAAATTATTACTTCACGTGTGCAGTAATTATCGGCATATTTTAATCAATTTTGATAAACTAAACCTTTAGAGTAAAGAAATAAAAAAAAAAAAAAAAAAATCCAAAGTCGTGTCCCCTTATCCCGTACCCATTATTTTTACTGATACTAAAAATTCGAACATGATAGTCTTGTCAACTTCAACTTTTGATCTCGTAAATCTGGTATCACTACATCTTATATATAAACTTTTGATATGGCTTTGAGGTCACCATGTGTATACTACTCAGAGAGGTATGAAAAGATTTATGCATATTGATTACCTGAAATTATTACAGGAATATATTTATTTACATATATTGTAATATATCCTCTGCATGGAGTGTGTTTTTATTATAAATGTTTTTACAAATTTTTATAAAAGATTTTTTAATCAATAATAAAATTTTTAGCTTTGATTTGATATTTTTGAAAGAACTAGTGCACAAAATGGCTGGAACCGATATATCAGATCAAATAACAAACGAACAATTAATGGCACTAAGCGGTGGTGATGTTTTAAAAGCAGAGGTATTTTATTTCTGTTACATTGTTTTGTCTAGGAAAACTATTATAATATAGTCTAAACATAAATTTACAAAATTAAATATTGTAAATATATAAATGTGTGTGCTGTTACTGCCATTTTTATAAATTTATTATTAAAGCTTGACAAAATATTCAGCTTAGTTAGTTTTAGGTATAAATTATACCTTTGCTCTAAATCAGGCCGAAAATTTAATGAAACCTAATATTTGGTGCACTTGAAGAAACTAACGAAGTACAGCGAAAAATAAATAAATACAAAATCAGTTTTGTGTTTAAGTATGTGGACCTATATGTATTTAATTTTTCTATTCGAAAATCGAGTGTTTTCATATTTGATAGAATATTTTAATATCTGAAAAATATATTTAATTTACATGTAAAACCAATTGCTCTTCCAAAGTTAATTATCAACTTATTATTAGGAAATATTTAGGTGTGAAACCACATTTAATTTTTTTTTTCTTTTTTTAGTCTAGTTTTTATCATTTGGTTGTACCTATTTTCTGATTACTTATATTTCATTTCTTTTCTTCAATTTTTCCATCAGCAATAATTTGATACTACATAAATTGATATATTTATACGTAAATCTGATCTTTACAGAGGGAGGAACTGAACATTACTCCATTATCATATAATTTTGATAATTGCTGTCAGTAATATTATCTAAATGAAAACATGTTTAGGCTCATCCTCAGTTTGTATGTACTTTGTTAATGCGGTATTTTTTGTCATAAACTATTTTTGAGAAAGCAAAAGAAGACAAATGTTTCGATTAACACCTTTTTTTTGTAACGAGTAATAAACTTTTCCTTTCTGATAACTAATATTTTCAGATGGATTGTAAGAGATTTCGTTTTCATCTGACACACCATCTCAAATTTTCACTACTACTTGTAACAAATTCTATCCAGGATTACGATGAAATACAACATCTAACTTAGTTCTTAAAGCGGCATTAATTAAATTAGGCCAAACGCTGGAAACACTACTTTACTTTACCGTCCATTGAAAATGCATTATAGTAGTTGGCTACCCAAAGCCTTAACAGTCCGTTAAAACTTGTTGTATCTTTCGATATTTTAGCAGCGCAGCAAAAGAAAAAAATTATAGAAAATATGAAATGTAAAACACAATTGCGAAAACTTAACAAGTTTAAATTGAAATTTCAAATGATCTGCTAGATATTGCAGACAGCATGTCTACATTAAATTTATATCACAAGTTGTGTGTAAGTGCGTGTGCGTGTATTTGGTGCAAAGTTTGGACAGTTACCCATCGCAAGGTCGAAGATAATGTAGCATTGGTAACTAGCGGTCAGTCGTTGGTCAACAATATTTGATTTTGTTTGTCAACAGTATTGTTCAGCTCAGGCAATTGACAATATAAATATAAAAATCCTAAAAAGTCTGAAACTAAATACTCTGCCCAAATTCGTTACATTTATAAGGGGGACAATAAGATATTTTTTTTTTTTATTTGCAGAAAGATATCCTGTCTGTGAAGAGATACAAAATGGTAGTCACATGACCGATAAGATAAATGAGTTGTTTTTTTTTTTTTTGGCGGGTGGGGTTGGTATAAACACCAGTAGACACGACAAAAAAAAAATGTATTTATATGCTTTGTTAAATCAGTGTATTTCGAATCTGCAACCCTTGAAATTCATCGATACCAAATGTCAAAGCGTTAACTACAAGCAAAATAAATATGTTTTATATGCAAAATCCGAACCCTAGTTATCACTAATTTTAACCTTGAATCACTTATAAGATATATGTATATATATATGCGCAGTAAAAATTGTAGACATAAAACTAGTAGGTTTATTAAGATAAGTGTGAATGAAGATACCAAAAGTTACAAAAGAATTATGCATTGTCCTACTGATAATTTTATCTGTGGCGGAAGAACATTTTTATATATGCGATGCTTTATCATTGAACCTCAGTACCATAAAACTAATATTTAAAAAATTAATAAATTTATTCCACAAATGAGCATTTAAACACATGAAACTGAAATATAATTTACAAAATTTATGTCATCAAATTAATATTTCTGTTCTATTTGTTTATTTTGAAATTCATATACAGAAAATAGATTATTTGATGTTAATGTTAATTTAAAAACGTACATTCATAAATATATTTTAATTATTCTAACGAATAATAATTTTCTACAAAATTCAACAACTACTGTAATTTAAATTGAAATGTGCGTAAATTTAATAAATAAAAATTGCCGGAAAATAATAATTTTAAATATTTGTTTATATGAACACTATCAGCACTGATAAGCCGTGAGGGCTCGTGCAGACTTTTTTTAAAAATTATCTCTAATTTGTGAATTTTTATATACTTGTTTATTCTTTCCGAAAAGAAACTACATGTCTTTGCTTGTCATTATCATGCTTCAAATTACATTATATTAGGATAATACTGCTATAAATTATTAGAAAGTGTTCCAGTTCTTCATAATAATTTAACTGGGTAACTGCAAAGTTGGAGTAATCAAATTTTCAGAAGTTTTATCTAGCGATGACAAATTAATTTCAAAGAAAATTAAAAATATACCCTAGTACAAAAACAAAAGTAATATTTAAACAAAAATTGTTTTACCATAACTCGTTGCTAATTTAAAAAAAAAATAAAAGTAAAAAAAAATAAATAACACTTTGGCTTATCAAATCAAAACTAATATCCGTTGTTGGCGTGGGCGTAGGAAAACAAATAACTTTATTTTATTTAATATGTATGTGTATCTAAAATTGCACATTGTTAAAATTAAAATCTCTATTATTTGCGGATGATATCCTTATTTAGTCTTTTCCCCATTGTGTTCCAGTTATCAGTAAGCTAGAAATAGCTCTTTTTGGCATTTTCTCTTCATCTCCGCTCCTAATTAATAATTAGGAAGGAAATAGTGTACGGAATGATTAAGGAAACCGTGATGATTTTGGGAGTAACCTCTCGGCCGAAATAAATATCAACCATTCTATTCCACTGTTAATTTCCTTTCCGTATCTGGACATTATTCGCCCTCTGTTATTCGGTTGTGAACATATCAACCATTTATATACTTCCCCACATTAAATCTTAAACCTTCGTAAAGCTTTATCTCTTTTGAGGTCAGGAGGTAATTCTTTCGTGCTAATAATGTTGTATAAATGTTTCATATGCTCCAAACTGAATTATTATGGTTTCTTATTTGACAACTCTTCCAAATCCGTCCTTTACGAATTAGATCGTCTTCAAAACGCTTATCTTCGTCTTTGTCCCGAAGGTTTAAAATCATTTCCTCTCAGAATCCCGGTCCTTTATTTACCCGTAAAACCAAACGTCTTTCCATTTCCTCCTTGCCTCTTATTTTTTTATCCATCGTCACTGGAATTTTTCCTCTAATAAAACTCTAATTCTGTCTAAAATCTGTACCCTCTCATATTGTCAGTAATGAATCTAATAATACAGTTAATTCCCTATCTCACGATTACTCTAATCTTTTATTAACGGATCTGATTAGTGGAAATGGAGCCTTGTTCTTATGCTCTCAATTTAGCCATTCCCATTTCTTTAAGTTCCTTCCTTTTACTCTGTCTGTGGCTGATCGCTTTTCTTCAATGCCAATTCTTTTTATTTCCTGATTAATCCTGTTCCAGTTTCTCCTTCTTGACTACTTGCCTTTTCTGCATTAATCCATAGTTACTAAACTATTCTTCATTTCTCGCACGGCTTCCTCCATTCTTACGTAATCCGTTTATTCTTGAAAAAATTTTCCTTTTGTCCATTGTATCCTGAAAATTTCTATTATGCTTGTAGTGCGAAGCATATTTTTGGAGTATTCCTATCTATTTCATGAGTGTGATTTATTTTCAACTCTTAAAAACACGGTCTTCCTACTCTCCACAATACATCGTGTGTTTTCTTTCTATGAGTTCTCTCGATTGTTCCTGTTCTAGAAGTGTTCATTGGTTTCATTTCCAGTAAAATAATAATATAGCCCTTTTGCTGAACCAAAATGCTCTCTGTTAACAAACCCAAACTAAATCAACTAAAAAAAAAAGTGACAACGCTAGAAAAAAATTAATTATAAAAGTTAATGGCTACGTGAACATAAAATGGATAAAAATCCATAAATTTATTATTTCAATTCTAATTAATTAATTTGTTTAATGAAATGTTTAAAAAGATTAATTTATTGGGGACCTTATGATTTTTCATGTTCATCGATAATTTTTGTTATCTTTAAAAAATAAATCATGTAAATGCACCTCGGCCCTAAGATTAAAAAATGTAACGTAACTTTCAGAACTTCTGCTTTTCCTTTTCAAGAATCACTCCACTTAACCATATTTGGAAATATGCCAGAGCTTTTAAATTCCCTTCTTCCGAACGTTCATCTGATTACACTATTCTCTTCAATAATCTTCTATTTTTTGCTGATGCCATTGCTGCTGCTTATGTTCCCAACATTGATGAATCCTGTCCTTTTCTGCTTGCGGAAGAATCAAACTCTCATTTCCTTACTCCCGTCTTCAATATTAATGAATTAAAGTCCCCTGTTCTTGAAAAATCTGGTATTCCCTTCCTTGTCCTTAAAAATCTATCCAATCAAGCTCTCCATACTCTTTTCTGTATATTTAACTCCTTTCTATCTAGAAGAGTAGCACCTCCTACTTGGAACACCTTTATTATTCCTATCCCTAAGAAAATCTCCATCTCTTTAGAGCATCGTGTCCGAAAATTATTTGAGGACGTGCTTAACAAGTTCCTGGTCCTCGAACACAATAATATTTTTCCTTCCAATATGTTTGGTTTCCATCCAGGCTTAGGTCCTGCTGACCACGCCAGACTTTTTGTCTCTCATATCTATAAATCTTTCATCGATAAACAGTATACATTAGCTACTTTTATTGATGTTTCCAGTGCTTTTTATAATGCCCATCTCCCTACTCTTCAAGATAGCAATTAACATTCCAACTCGTTTCTCTTTTCCCATTATTAATTTGATGCTAAATCGTGTTATTCTCCTCTCTTCTCCATCGTTCTAGACAACAAGAATTGTTTCATGTGATCTTCCTCAAGGTTTCTGCCGTAGTCCTACTCTTTTTAATATTTACACTATTTCTGTTGCTTCTCTTTCTACGAACTTCTCTTCTTTGCTCTTTGCTGATGACATTATTCTTTTTTCCTCGTCCCATGATATTGTAGACGCGAACGAAAACGTCAATTCATCCCTGGCTACATTGGAACAATATCTTTCCGCTTTGAACCTTTCTGTCGTTCTTTCAAAATCTTCATGTATTATTTTTTCTCTTCGTCCATTCAATCCCGCTTTAGTCTGTGTTTCCTTAAACTCCATACTTATCCCTCGTAAATATTGCTTCTGTTATCTCGGTGTATTCCTTAACAGTCGTCTGTTCTTGTACGAATTCCCTTTCCCCTTCTGCTATTAAAGGACTGATTCCGTTGAAAGCTCTTTCCTAAACAAAATGGGGTGGCGATTCTCTTCTTCTCGTTTCTTTGTATAAATCCATTATCCCCGTTCTAAGCTACATTACTGCTCCTTTATTTATGCCTGTGTCCCAAAATCTCTTTCCAAGTTAGATGTAATCCGAAATTCTTGTATTCGTCTTTGCCTTGCTGCTCTTAGATCCTCTCCAAAACTGGCAGTTCTCGCTTAGTCAAACTCCCCTTCCTTTTTCATCCGCAAATCTTATGTAGGGTATCGTTTTCTGTGTAAATGCCTACCGCTATCATCCTCTAGAATTCTTTCATAACTTTCTATTCTGCAATACTAACGCTTTACTCCCAAGAAAATTCCTATCCTATCCCACGTTGCTTTGTGGCTGAATTCCTTTTCACCCTATACTAGTTCTTACAATAATCTTCCTTACTTTTCCTTCAATTTTGCAAATCTTTCCAACCCACCCAATGTATTCTATATTTTTTTCTCTTCAAATCCCTTCCCAAAACATCAGTTATGCAAGAATTCCACAATTTTATAAAATCACGATTTCTTTCTTACAAGACCGTTTATACCGATAGTTCAAAGAGATCTAATGAAGTTGGGGCCTCTTTCATCCTTTCAGACATAAATTCCTCTGAATCTTTTCGTCTTCCTTCCTTCTGTACTATTTGTACCGTCGAATTAATGGCTATCTTACGTTCCGTAATTTATTTCCCCTCTAATCGATCCTCTTCAAAATATTTGATTATCTCTGACTCCATATGTGCTCTTAAAGCTATTTCCTCACATTTTCCCTCTTACTCGTCCGATTTTTTTATTCTCCGTATTCGCTCTCTTATTCACACTCTTCTCCCGCTTTATTCTATTCACATCAATTGATTCCGGATCCCTAGAAAATAGCAGATTCCTTGGCTCAGACTGCTGCGTCTTCTCGATTTTATTTCTCTACAATTCTTACTTCTAATTTATTTTCACTATGGAAAAAGTTTCATACTAGGTTCTGGTCAGATAATTAAGCCTCTTCTTTTTTCAACAAACTTTCCTTCTATTTATCCATCCAACTTAATCTTCCTTCTCGGCCTTTGTTTTACGATTTTCCTCCGCTTTGCCGTTCCACTATCATCTCCATTATTCCTTTACATCTTAATCATACTCTCCTTCCTTCCTCACGTTTTCGTTTTCTTTCGCACTTTCCTTCTTCGATTGCTCTTCTCTCTGGAATGAGCATGTCTGTCACTTAAGCTCACCAATTCTTATTGTGCCTCTTATGTTTTATCATTCCCGTCAATCTCCATTGTTCCAACCATTAATTTTATTTTATCCATATCTCATTGGTTCTTCTCAATCATATCGTTTCTAGGTCTAGATCGGCTATAGACGTACCCAAGTTAAAAAAAAAAAAAATCAGAATTATTGAAATTTATAATCTAAGAAAATTAACTAATAAATTAGTAAAAAAAGCCTGCATTTTTTTTTTTCAAAGTACGAAGTTATTAGTTCTTATTTTTAACCAAATTCTAGTTAACAAAACGTTTTTTTTTTTTTTTTTTTTTTTTTTCTTCTTATGACTGAGATTTACGTAAACTTTTATTGTTAGCCAAGTTCTATTTGTAAATGTATTCGGGTAATCTTGTATTACATTTCGAACATTAGCTTTTTCTCGAGTAGAGTTTTATTTTGCATAAAATAAAAGAACTTATTTTTTTACATTTACCTAGTTCTCCATTCATTTTATTTTAATCGTTTACTTTTTTTTAATACCCTTTTGTATATTTTTTTAATTTTCAAAATTAACACTTATCGAATCTATAATAAACGTAAAACAAAATTTTATGATACAACTGCCAGTAATCATATACGATAAATTTAGAAACTGAAGTGTTTTTCAAATCTTGATTCCCTTCTTATACAGATCTATTGTTAACTTTTTACTTGTTCTTTTCTTTATTCTTACGTTATGTTGTCACTGCGTAAGTTAGATAGCTTCGCCTAGTAATGTTTAAACAAAAAATAAACAACTTTAGTTCGACTTAACGATTGTTGGCTATTTGTTTCTCTGCCAACGGTGAATTCAACACATTTCCAGACGACAAGATTCCCTTATAAATAGGATACGTTTCTTGTTACAAACAAAAAAATACACGCACTAAAAGCAAGAGAAAAAAAAGTATGTACACAAAAACTGCAGATAATCTCTTTCAGTGTAACACTCTAAGAAATTCCTATTCGAATGAATGAAACCAAACTACAGAGAAAAACGTTATCAATGATGTATAAGACAAATTACAAATTTTTCGCGATGTACAAAATTACGAAGTCGCATTCTACACGTTTTACAGCTAATCTAAAGTCTAATAAATAGATGTATATTGTCTTTGTTGCATCCAAGAAACTTTTCGGTTCTAGGTGTTTCAGGCCCCACAGATACAAAAAAACTGATTTTTATTGAAAAATGTACTTGCATCCCGCTGCACCCGAGTCGGGTGCAAATGCGTCAAAATCGGATGCATATATAACAAAATTTGTACATGTGTATAATATATAATTGGGCTACATATATTTTACGTCAAAACTTCAAATTATAATCAGTTTTTAAGACTTACACAAATCACTTTCTTTCACATTTTCTTAAATTATTCAAACCTCCTCTTTATTGTATTTACTAAAATTTAATAATCTTGATTCCGCATCAATACCTAATGAACCGGAAATAAATATCGTTTGTTCAAGCCTAATCGTGCCATAAAATTCCTCCTATAGCCTACACAACTATTTAAATTTTTTTTGGAGGTTTTTTTTTAGAATTTTCATATCCAAAAACGTGAGTATATCATAGAATGATTACAATAACTTCCGATTTGAGAAGTTAATAAAACTCACTATTTTTTTTTTCAAATTCTATGCATATCAGTAAAGAGTAATTTATTGGTTTTGAAAATTTATTTTAATAAACAGCGAAAATACGTATGCCTGATGTTGAGGAATAAATGTTTTTAAGGCTAGTTTACGAAACATTTCAGTATTATTTATGTGCAAAAGGTTTTATTTAAAATTTTACTTATTTACCATTGATTTGTTTTTGTATTAGGCTGGATACTTTAATCATGTTAAAGTTTCAAAAAAAGTTATAACGAGATTGAAAGATGCTTTATTACAACAAGATTTAGCCTTCAGCCTGTGTTTATTAATAGCACAGCAGAGAGATTGCATTATATACAAAAATCCTGGTTCCTTGCATTTAAAATTGGTTGGAAAATTATACGATGAGGTATATTTTTAAATGTGTACGTTGTAGACGCTTAAAAAATTTAGATTATATTGTAGTTTAAAAATATGTTAACACAAATAATAAACATTTTTTTGTAGAAATTCACAGTCGGATTCACACAGACTATATAAAGTATTTTTCTCCGACAGGAGTTTTAAAGAAAAAGCGTCGAGATAAAAATGATTGAAAAGGCTTTTCTTATAAATTTTATCTATCGTGTTTTCCTTAAAGGCTGCTGCTACCATACTGATAGATAGACTTCATTCACTCTCCATCAATGTCTTTATAGTTAATAACAGTTTGTATTAATCCACTAAAGTTTATTCTCAGTTCTTGATTTCCAGAAAATTTCGTATCCAAAGAATCCAAAACAGATTTTTAACATTTTTTATATTATACGACTTTACGATATTTTGCTGCTTAAAAATAAACATGTTTTTCCGCAGTTCTGCCCGTGATATTGCTACTTTTTTTTCTATATTCCTGCATTCCAAAAACTTAAATATAGTTCATATCTATCTTCTTTAAGTCGCATCTTCATTAGACCATTTTTTATGCTTTTAGGATTATGAAGCTACTAACTTCATACATTTTTCATTTTAGATCGAATAAGGTTTTGTTTTATATAAAATCTCGTTAGTTTACATATTTTTTTTTCTTTTTTCGGATTTATGATCTTCTGCAGATCGTAAGCGAATAGTTCTAACATCATTTATTACAAATACGGTTATACAAAAATTCCTACTTCCCTATTCTTACGTTCACCGTGATTAAAGTGGTCTGAAGTTATCACAAGCAGGTGAAGATAGATATTGATACTAAGAAACTGAGCAAGTCACTGTGTAGACTCGTATATTGCCCATTAGCATTTTTTACTTCTAATTTTTATTTATTAATCGCTTGATCATTTTAAAATTTTCGGACAACTGGGGAAAAATCTGTAATTTAATATTTTTACGAAATTGTAAGTATAAACAGTTGCAATCTTAATGTACACAGACCCATTTTAATATATGTAAATGATGATATTTTCGAAACTTTTATTTCTGTTTTTGCGTAACCACTTAACAGTGCTATGAAATATATTAAGACATATAATATTCGTGTTTTATGTTTTTAAATTATTCATTTAGTGCCAAGAGACATTAATTAATTACGGGACGTTTTTGGGATCACAATTGTCCATAGAGGAATACATTGAGCAGCTCCCACAAGTGCATTCGTTATTTGAAGATTACCATTTACAGACCGATGTAGTGTTTTTCCTTTGCCGCCCTATGATAAATCACGTAATTAATGTAAGTAAAAATGATTTTCCAGATGTATTTATGCGAGTAATTTTTTTATTTCAGCGTGTTTTTAATTTGTACGTAATGCGAGAGGCATTGTTTGACAATCGCTACGGTTCTCAGCAAAAATATGGGTAATTTCGTGATATTTACGAAGTGATTGTTTCAAAAACACGACGAGGTTATTTTTAAAAGTAAAAAGTGTTTCGATTGTGCGAAACTGTGTGATGTTGAGTGATTATGAAAAATGTTCATATTCTTTTATTTTTAATTCACGCATCGCATTTAGTAAAATAAAATTTATTTTATCGAATGGGGTACTTCCCCGAATATTTTCACGTAGTGCTGAGTTTGCATTGAAATCGACGCTAGCTATTTCATCGTCTCGGAGTGTGTAAAAACGACTGACATCTTATGCGCCATCTAATTTTACATTCGGAAAATACACATATGTACACTTTACGTCACATTTATTTCAGGGTGTGTTTTGCAAGTATTCTTCTTATTATAAACTATCATTACGCATTTTAACGTTTTATATGTTCTAACATAAATAGCCAACATTTTTGACTTGTCTAACATTTATTACGAAACTAATTTAGGAAACTGTCAGCGTAAAACCGTCGAGAGTATTAATGACGAGTGTATGTATAGGATGAGAAATTTAAAAGCAACTATTAAGGGTGTGAATTTAAATATGTAATTACAAGTTCAGGGTAAAATAGATTTAATGGCATATTAAACTAGCTATAACTAGTTATGTATAAATGATAAATTAAGAAAGTTTAGATTATCAAAGCGTTAACAATTTACATTTGATGAAATACTTTTTAATACCAGTTGCATACTATTAACTTTAAAATAACATATATGTGTGAGACTTGTTGACTACTGCAACATTTAATGGATTGTCATGTAAGTGATTTAATAAAATTGTTTTTTTTTTATCATAATGAATATAAAATAAATTCGTAATTTATTGATTTTTTTTTAGCTCAAATTCGATATTGCCCGCAAAAATGAACCTAATTTCAAGAAATTACCGCAAACTGCAAAATTACAATTGTATTATAATTCAGCTACTTCAGTGACTGATGCTTTGGCCGAATCGATAATTCCTTTTTTTCCTATTAAAGCATGGGAAGAAATGTCACCTCAGTTCTTATTTTTATTTTGGTCGCTTAACTTGTACGATATTTATATTCCAACTACGGCTTATAGCAGGGAAATTAATAAGCTTAAGCTAACTATGGATTCCATTCCCGATGATAAAGAGCTGGTAAGTTATTTATTAACTTTTATATAGTTGTCATGGTTTTATGTTCTGTTGTTTTGGGGATGGGTGTATTTAATTTAAAGTCGGTTTTTATTGAAATTTTTGATCTGTTAAAACATGAAAAAACAAACCATAACTGGACGTGAAATTCTAGAAAAAAGTAAGTTTTCACAGTTCAGCGTTAAAGCTTTATTTATCTAATTAATAATAGTGGTCTGTGGTATTATTCAGATTAAGAACTGCTGTAGAAAGTACAATGATACATTGGAATAAAATTAATTTAAGTAGTTAAAATTGTTAACATTTTGAGAAATAATTAAATTTTTAGTTTGTTTTTAGGGGGTATTCTAGTCTAGAAGTACGAATTTAGGAGGTTTTTTCAAGCTCAATAAAAAAAAATAAATATTTTTACTATCCATTTTTGTACCATTTATTTATTCATGTTTTAAGAATAAACAAAAAAATTATCAAAAAAAAAAGAATTCAAAATTCACAAGTTACAGGCTGATGAAATGGAGGGATAAAAAAAAAGGTGTGTCCTGGTTGACACGATTCCACCAACCCTTCTAGTCATCTGAAACAAAAAAAAGAAAAAAAAAAAGATTCTTAATTAGTAAGGATGTGGTTATAGCCCCTACCTCAGAGAAGAAAACTTTTTTTTTTTTTTTGTAAAATGGTGACTGTTTAAAAAAAAAGTCGATTTTTTACCTGTTATTTGACTTTTCTAAATTTTTTAAAAATAGTAAAAATCAAAATTTTGCCTTTATTCTGGTAGGGGCTAAAGAGGGATATATAAAGAAGATCCATATATCCAATTTCAAGTAAATCGGTTTATTAGAACTTGAGATGTCTCATGTCAACCGTGTTGAAAAAAGTAATTTCAAGAAAAACGCATTTCAAGTTTCGAAAGATTCAAGTAAAGTTTTAGGCAGTCTAATTCATAGAACGGTACGTTATATTTACATTTTCTTAATCGGCGATTCCTGCTTCATACAATGGACCCCTTCTTTTATTTCAAATTGTACATTCTCTGAAGTTCTAAAACTAGACGAGCAGTCTTAGCTTCCTTTGAAGCATCAAAAGCTCGGATTTCAGAGCGTTCAATCCGAGTTGCTTCCCGCCTGCAGTGTAAATGTTCGTTTTTTTTATCTATCTGGACGCACAGCACTTCCTTTGTTATTTTTTTTTATCCATTTTACACTTAATAAATAAATATTCACTCAAAATTGTATATTTTTGGACTGTAGAGTGCTCAAATCTACGTTGCTTGAAGATTGAAACGAAACTGACCTGAACTGAACACTAAACAAGAAAAGATTTCAACAAAATACGTTGCAATGACCTTCAGTTAATCGATTTATATATATATGTATAATATATAAAAGAGTTTGATTTATCTTCTGGCAGGCGAAGAATGTCTACCGTCTGTTGTTTGATCCGCTCCAACTGAGCCGATTTAGTTGCCGCGTCACGAAAATAGCTATAACTCCGTAAATAATTTTAATTTTGAAAAATCTTTTTAGAGACATATTCTTAAATGTCTAAACTATCGGAATATGAAAAGAAAAAAAATTAGATTTTTTCATATTTCTAGACTAGAATAGCCCCCCTTAATAATATATTCAATGTATAAAATTAATATTTTAATTTTTTTGAAATTAAATATTTAAAAATATAAAAAAGCATGAAACAAAATTATTCATTAAATAAAGTTCAGTTTATAAAAATAAAATAAATGTAAATAAAAAATTAAAAATTAAGAATTCAATGATTTTCTACTGTCCCGATAAATCTACAATGGACCAACTGGGGGAAAAAAAATATTGATTTTTATAATAATGTATATGGCGTAGAATAAAACATGTTCTAACTTGTTAATTAAAAATGTAACTTCAATAGTTAATCAGAAAATAAAGAATTAAATTTATTGTAATTATTTTTATTACTGTTATTAACTAGCATTTTCATCGCGGAAGCAAATGATATTGCTTCAAAGAAATATACGCTAAAAATAACACGTGTCTTTATTAAAAGGGTATAGTAGTACAGACTTATTAAATTCGCCTTGAGCAAAAAAATTTTAAAAACTGAAGTGTAAAATGAAACCAAAGATTATTTAAAATGTATTTAAAAAATATAAATAAACCTAAAATAAAATTATAAGTACTTAAAATTCAAAATAAATAAATAAATGAAAACTAAAATTACAGTTTAGTGAAAATGATGTTATAACTCGCAGCGAGACAGCATAATGGCCTTAGTAAGCATGTTCTTTATCCAACCTAGTAGGTGGAAAATGAAAATTTTAGGTATAATACGGACATTGGGAGAAATTTAGATTTTTTCTCTTTCTAAAGTTCTCGTGATAATGTAGGCTTTAGACGCCGTAGCAACATTTTATTTTCTTCATCTTTCATTCATAATGGACATAATTTTCTGTTCTTCTATTGCAACTGTTAATAATCCTCATTGAAACTACAGTACATAATTCATCTTGTTTTTTTATTTTGAAAATGTAAATTCGATAAATAAGCACATTGTTATTTAAAATATAAAATTCATCTTACGCGTCATTCATATTGCATGCTTTATGTAAGTATTTACAGTATTGACGTACAAAATTTGATTACGTTGGTGCAATCGTTTAAGCATGCGATTTGTACAAACAGTCAGATATTTTTTCACTTTTTTAAATTAGTTGAAATAGGATTTCATCCCGATTGCTCGATAAAGAGGAGTTTAGAGATATAAATATTTTTAGTACTTATTTGCTATAAGCGTTATTTATATAGGTTTTTTGATTTGTATATTTTTTTTAATGAATTATTTTTTGGTAGTTTAATTTATATAAATTTTTACGCTATTTTCGGTAGACGGCAAGTAAAGCTAAAAAAGAATACGAGCGATGCAATAGTCTAATCGAAAATTTGCAAGAAGAAAACAAGAAGCAGTTAGAACACGCGGAAAGAATTTTATATCGCCTAAATCAGGTATTCATTAGCTAATAATCATATAAAACGATAGGGCTTAATTCAGAACATTAAGTTTATTTATTTTCATTTGTTTTCCATAAATAACGGCAGGTCATTATCTAATGTCGTAACTTAAATTTTTTTTTGTAATTAAATAAATTTTGTTTTATTAAGAATGTACAAATAGAGGTAATCAAAGCGCTCGGCTTCGAGCAATATACGGCTTACTTATTACCGAAATTGCATAATGTAACATGCCATCCTTTGTATAATTACACTCCGCAATTTAAAATACTGATTTCTGAATTATAAATGAAACTAGTAAAAATAATAAACACAATAACAAACATCTTAAGAATAAACATTAAAGTGTTTTTAGGAGCAGTATCCTATTTTCAGCTAGAACAAAAAAAAAAGAAAAATATCAGTATAAAGATATATTTAGTTTATATTTTTGAAATCTAAATTAGTTTTCATTCATCTATATTCATCTAGAAAAAGGAAATTAAAGAAATTTTCATAAAAAAAGGAACAAGAAATATGTAAACTGAATCTGAAAGAAATTGAACTTACCCTAACACTTAAAAAAAAAAAAAAACAAATATAGTGTACATATAAAAAATATTAATGGTAGTTGAGCAATAGGAATGATATTATAGTAAAGAGACAAAAGATATATTATTTACTTTCGGATTATCAGGAACTACAACTAATTCGCCTAATTTCATTTCGTAAAGAAACCCGAAGAAGTATTAATAAAGATGAATGCAACATATATGATTTAAATCTAAAATGCATTCACCTTTATTAATATTCCTTTGGTTTTCTCTTTTTTTAATTAAGAGATGGCGGTATAATTAGATTTCCTTCAGGTATTTAAACCAAATTTATTTTTACTTAATACGGTATTCTCGAAATGATGTTTCTAAATATTATTTTATGTTCAGTTTAAATGTTTGTTAATGTTTTTTAAATTTTTATTAACCAATTCACGAAAAACATTATAAATACACAATATAAAATTAAAACTCTCAAATGAAAATCGGCAGCCCCCTTCTTCAGTAATTTATTAAACTAAACATTACTATAAGCTTATATCCTTAATAAGTAAAATATGTGTGTGTGTGTCTTTGCGATAATCTTCGTTAAACGCTTGTATATTAAAAAATTAGAATTTCCAACTTAGCTTCGTACAGCCAAGAACAAAAATTTATATTACAGATTACCTTTTTAAGCGTTATATTCCTACCCCTTACAGTAATTATTTAATTTAAAATAGTTTTAAAGAAAAATACCGATACTTGAAGATTCGCTATAAAAATTTAATAAAAACGCACTAAAAAGTAAAAGATTCGATAAGAAGATAATATATTTTAATAAGGAGGTATTATGATTATTGCTAAATAACATTAATACTTATTAGAGTATCAGTACACTGAATTCATATTACAACGATTAAAAAAACATATTAAGTGAGTATAATAACACAATCACTCGTTTTTTATAAGCCAAGTTTTGAAAATAGATCAGGAATATTATTGTAATTTAATTTATTGTTGACTTCAAATAGTTAATATTGATTAAGAATAGTTATAATATTGTAAAATATTTTTTATTAAATGATTATTTTTTACTTTTTACTGCATTTTTATCTTGAAGTAGGTATTGTTTTGTTTTTTTTAAACTGTTTTATAATTTTTAGTGTAGATATTTCTGAGTGATAATACGGATAGCCTAAAATTCTGCAACCTTCTGGCTGTATAAAGTTAAGCATTAGTTCAGGAGTAATGTTTAAATTCCGTTAGTGATCAGTTTGTAAATCACACTTCGAGGATTTAAAATTCATTTTATCTGTGTTCGAATCTATGATTTCAATAGGAAATTAACGTTGGTAAAACTTTAAGTCACTATCATTCACCATTCCATTAATTTTAAAATTCTGTATGTTCATGTTTCCCCTGTATTAATAAAAAATTATTAGCTAATTTTCATCTGGTTATATTTGGTAGCGAATGTACATCTTTAGGGAGAATTATTTTTTTTTAACGGTTATTTAATAACTACTCAGTATTCACCGAAAATATCAATAATCATGCGGAACCACCGCTAACTGGTATAATTTCTAATAAAGGAATCATTCGAATCACTCCGCATGGTCAAAAGTTATTCGCGGTAATGTAAACAGTAATATGTCCGTCAGTGATAAACTTGTAAATGACGTTTTGGAGGTTTTAAATTAATTTTCTTTATTCGATTTCCATTTCCATGCTAATCAACACATTGATAGTATTTTAAGTCAATCGCGTTTGGAGGTTATATTGCTAAAATTTTCTCTGAATATTCTCCCTTTTTTTCCATTATGTGATGGACTACGCAATTTGTATTCATCGATAATCGCACCGATCAGCTCTCAAGAGGCTGAACGTTTTAAAGGCCTTTTATGCTACTAGATGGAAGGAATATGATCCTCTCTTCCTTATTTCCCTTTAAAAATCCGTTATTTGCTCTAAATTTGATTATTTTATTTTATGACTGTGCCTCAAAATCTCTTCTTTATAAGTTAGACATCATCCAGAATCCTCCTTCGTCTCTGCCATGCTTTTCTTAAATCTTTTCCTCAATACTTGCAGTCTTACTAAATCCAAAACGCCTCCCTTTTTCATTCGTAAATCCTTTTTAAGGCATCGTTTCATTTTTCTACGTCTTTCGTTCACATCCTCTAGACTTATTCCTTCCTACCTTTCCATTTTACATAACTGGCCCTTCACTCCTAAGAAAATTCCTATCCTATCGCATATTTTTTTGCGTCTTAGTTTCGTCTTATACTATTTCGACCAATGACATTAATCACTCTGAGTCGTATCGTCTTCCCTCCTTCTGTACTGTCTTTACCGCTGAACTTTCGCCATCTGGCGTTCCATTGTTTGTATATCTTCACATCGCTCCTTTTCTAACTATTTCATTATCTCCGACTTCATAAGTGTCCTACAAACTGATTCATCCTCTTTACCCATTCACTCTTGCGATTTGGTCGCTCTTCGTATTCGATCCCTTATCTGCAATTTTCACGTTCTCCATTTCATTCACGTTGATTTGTTCTGGGTCCCTAGTCATATGGGCATTGAGGGCAATGAGATAGCGGATTCTTCGGTTAGAATTGCTTCTTCCTCGTGTCTTTGTATCAATAAAATTCCCGTTTTTAACTTGCTACCCCTATGGTTAAATCTTCATAGTAGATTCTAGTCAGATATTTATGCTTCTTCCTTCTCTAACAATCATTCCTTCTATCGACTCATCCAGCCGAATCTTTCTACCCACCCTTAGTTTTATGATGCTTTTCCTATTCTACGAAATTCCGTTGTAATTTTTGTTTGTTTGAGCCCTTAATCGTATTACTTTCCCCGTGTTTTCGGCTTCGTTTAACTCCCTCTTCCCAATCCGAATCATGAAGCTGCCTGGGATCCTAACCATATTTTCTTTGAATGTCCTTCCCTCCGTCTAAACGTGCTATTTTTTATTCCAATTTGTTATCGCTTGGGATTCCTAGTCCTTATTGTGCCTTCTGCATTCTGGATATTTTGTCCGAATCTGTATTTAACTGATCCTTTCCTTTCTTGTTACTGCTGGATGAAGGTACTTTGCTGGGGTACCCAAAATTTAAAAAAAAAAAAAAGAAAGAAAAAACATTGCATTACCACTGCCGGTACACTTTCTAATAATCAAATAATCATTAAAATCGGTCCAAATGGGTAAAAACGATGCGTGGACAAGCAAGAATAAAAAAAAAACAAAAAAACGTGCAATGAACATATAACTTCCTTTTTTAAAGTCAGTAAAAGTGATGAATATTTTTTTTTTGAAATTATGTTATAAAAAACTAACTACTTGTACGCGAGATTATTTCCATTTCATTACAATTTATACGCCGACATATTAAGTTATAATAAAAAATTTTAATAACCTCTGGTTTTTATGTTACGTTAATTATTTGACGATGTTCAGTCAAAAATATTGTCTCTCACAATACTTTTTGTACCATAGATGATGTTTTATATGCGAAATCGTTAAATTTATAATTTTTTTTAACGTGATAATATAGTAGAAAATAGGTACATTTTTAAAAAAAATAAATACTCTTTATTTTGTTATGATGTTTGAAAATTGTCGAATGAATGAAATATATAAACATTCGAAGATTTAAATACGTGCAGTTTATTTTACAACACCAGTTTGATACTGATTTATTTAATATTATTTTCGAAATGATCCAAGGATTTTTAAGGGCATAAAAACCAAAAATTGAGAACTTCTTTCTTTCCTTATATTTAATGTCTCTTTATTACGTGTGTCATAAATTGCTATATTTATTTAACGGATTTGTAGGATAAACATTCGTGGTTCGTATCGAAATCTCAAAAAATTACCAAAAACGAAACAATTACTCAGTTTCTTCAGCACTGTATATTCCCGCGATGTACATTCACAATGGCAGATGCATTATTTTGCTCCAAATTTATTCATACATTACATATATTGAAAACACCGAATTTTTCCACATTGCTGTGTTACGACAGGGTGAGTAATCTATACAGAAAACATTTTTATCTCCACACGTAAGTTATAAATGACATTTTTAAATATTGTTCGAAAGCATATTTTTAACTATTTTTATTTTTTTTTATTCGCAGAATAATCGTTTTTCGGTATTATTACGTGTCTGTAAAGAATCCTCCTGCTATTTTATTTAATTTATATGCACATCTGGACTAATGAAATTCCTATATTTAATTGTTATAATGCATTTAATTGTACTGAATAAGTTATATAACATTTATTTTTAATTTCCTCGACGAAGAAATTTTGATTTTATTTCAACTGCATTTGTTATACTGATAAATATTTATGCCGGAAGTTCGAATACATGTATAAACTTTGATAAATCCATTTGCAATAATTTTTGTTACGCTGAATCATTACGTTAATTGTAATCTTTCCTTGTTTCCAGATTATCCATTAATGCTTTTGCCAACGTAAAATATTTTTTCATTTTTTCTCCTTATTTTTATTTTTCTAGAATTTTCAGTTTATTATGGGTTTTGTATTTAATTGTAACAATTGATTTTTTGCTGGATGTCACTATAAACGTTTTTCATTCGATATTGGTTTGCTATTTCCCTTTCTAAAATTGATTTTGGTTTTGTATTGATGATACAATTGATTTATTTTAAATTAATATCCGTTAAATTTTTACTGCGGCTATATAATCTCTGTTAAACAATTTCTAATATAAATATAATTATAATTTTTTGAGAATATCGTTTTTCTTTGCTGTTATTACTTTGTTCTTGCAGGATAAAGTCTTTAATTTACGAAAGACTTTCTTTTAATCATGTATAGGTTAAATATTTTCAAATGTCATTATTTTCTGCGCAATCATTAGTCCGTTTTGCTTTTTTTCATGTTGTACCTACTATTTTTTCATTAAATCAGATTGTGCGTAATTTATCTAAACAGTTAGTTATTGTCTTTAGTAATTAATCTTTTTCGTATTTTTATTATTTTATTTGAAGTGAGCAATGAGCAAAAAAATTTCTATTAAAAACGAAATATTCTAAATTCAGTTCATTACGGAAATGTGTAAAAAATAGGAAAAAAATAACAGCAAATAATACATTTAAATATATAAGAGCTAATAATACTCGTAATAATAAATTATTTAGTACTTTCTTAGTTTTAGGATCAAAATTTAATATATTACTATACTTGAATAATCTTATCGAGAAATAGATATGCGAATTGGATATCAGAAAAAACAATTACAGTACCGAAATATTAAAATGAAATAAAGTATGAATTGAGAAAAATGATTCGAAATTGCTGTTATGAAAATTTGGATTATAGTTTCTAGAAATATTCTACTAAAAATTTAAAACTGTTTTAACTAGAAGATAATTAAATTATTTCGTTGCCCCCTCCCTTGTGTATATAGATAAACACACCATCGCGCCTGTATGTGATGTAATTTGATTTTTTTTTTTTCATCGGTAACTAAGTATTTTTTATAGACTCATCCCAAACTGAATTTATGGAATTAATATTTTATAAAATAATTGTAAGCAAAAATGAATGTCCTCGATAAAATTACCTAGTACATTTGTTTAATGTGGTACTTCTTTCGTAATTTGCAGCTATTTTGCGATATTGTCTATTCTATTACGTTATGTTCAGAAAATGAAGCTCATAGATATGGTCGTTTTTTATGTGAAATGCTTGAAACAGTAACCAGGTGGCATTCGGATAAAAACATTTTCGAACAGGTAAATCAATATATATTTACTGAGTTTTAAATAACACTACTCTATATTTTTAGGGGGTAAATAAAAATAAATTTACGTATTTTTAAACACTAGCAACGCGATTTAGAATATAATCTATATTGATGCATGTACGACCTAATATCGAATTAATTTATCTGACTGTAGCTATTAAGATTTTCTCGAATTAATTTTTCTGCTGATTTATTTATGTTTTTATTTTTTTATATGATCGGCAGCGGACAAAAATATTTTTTTGTAAACTCATATTCTGATCTATTATTCTTATTAAACGAAAAAAGAAAAAATAAATATTGTATAATTTGCATTTTAAATTTAAGTGTATTTGTCGCCGTTTTGCTTGCCATTTGGTTCAAAATTTGAAAGAAATTTTAGATACAGGTACATTAGATAATTGCGCGTCTTTCGTATTTTAAAAAAAATTGAATTACATTATATTGTTAAATTTTCTATAAAAATAGTATATAATTAAATTTCATTGCATTAATTCTTTATATTTGATTTGTTTATTTTAATTTTTCGAGATTTTGTATGTTTCTTTTTTATTTTTAAATATTTACATAATTTGTTTTAAAGAAAAAGCTTAATTTTTTGGATATCATTAAAGAAGTTGAGTAGAACTTATTTTAGGAATTTTTGAACCTAAGTTTAAAATGTAAGCAATTCCAGTAGGATTAATCCGTTTAACGGTTACAATGATGTTAATAGTATTTAGTTCGCATTTTGTTTTTTACTTATTAAAAAAAATTAATTTAACGCGAAATAATTATATTCTAATTTATATTGCTGTAATTTTATTTTAATTTGCATATGCTATTTTGAAGGAATGCGCGAATTATCCAGGGTTTGTGACAAAATTTCGTGTTAGTAATCAGTTCCCAGAAGCAAGTGAACATGTTGGGTATGAAAACTATAGACACGTTTGCCATAAATGGCATTATAAAATAACTAAGGTAATTTGTAAATATATACTCATTCATTACTCTTAAATTTCTGTGTGCATGGTAAAAAAAAAAAATCAAATTTTGTCGCATTTCGCGTTTTCTTACTTTTTTTTATTTCTTGATATTTAAGTTTATGTTGTTGTTGTTTAAAAAAAAAAAAAAAATGTTCTTTCTATTTTATATAGCCATTGCTTTAATTTTTGTGTAAATTTCATGTAAAAACTATTCAAAAATTTATATCATATAAATTGAAATTAAAGGATAATAATTATAATCATATGGTACGGGTATTAACATCGTAATATGTAGTTTAAAATAAATTATAGTTATATTCATTTAATTGAATGTTCGTTATATTCGTAAATAATAGAGCTCAGTTTTTGAATATTTTAAAGAATTAACACTAATTAAAATATTCATATTCGTTTTCATTTTTCTTAGTCGTTAGTAGTTTGTTTGGAATCAGAAGACTACATTCAGATACGTAACGCGTTGATTATACTGATCAAAATTTTACCCCACTTCCCGGTGTTAGTAAAGTTAGCGCAGATTATCGAAAAGAAAGTGGAAAAGGTTCGAAACGAAGAAAAAGTGAATCGCCCAGATTTGTACACTTTGGCTATTTCATATTGTGGTCTACTTAAAGGAAAAACCAGCCAGTATATCAAAGAAAACGAGTTTCATTATGTAAGTAGTTAATTTTAATATATAAAGATTTAAAGTATGATTTAATTATTTTCAAATTGCAATCGGTTTATAAATATTTAATAAAATGAATAACCAAATATTATAACGTGGAGTGTTGCAAAATTATTATTTTTGATATTAGTATTTTTGCGATGAAGTCGATTTTAAGAAATACTTTTAAAATGCATCTTAAGAAACATTCTCAAAAAATATCGTAATTCAGCTGTAAATTTCTTAACCTTGTTCACTAATCCTTTCATTCCTTTGCTTCCGTTTCTTCAGTTGCACACTAACTACTATTTTTTAAGATTTTTTAATTCTATCGTTAAATTTAGAAGTAATTTATTTAAGAAAAAAATTCAATCATAAATACTCGTATTTTGTTGATTTAATAAACGAAAAATAATAATAATATAGTAAATGAATTTTTGTTTTTGTAAACAAATTGCATGCTAAAAGGAAAAAAAATAATCTGTGAGCTGTAAACATGTTTTATGATTTCGCTTTTCGTGTTATAAATCGGTGCATTATTAGCTAATGAGCGATATTCAAATGCAGACGCAAATCAGTGATTGAGAGAGTTAATTTTATTTACCAAGTGAAATTTCATTTTTGAAGTATAAGTGAATCAATTTTTAATAAAAAGTAAAATTGTTCTGAAGAAAATATTGGGGTTGTACATCTGTAATAATAAACAAAGAGCATCGGATACGGGTAGTAGAAATTAAAGGATTGAGTTTTAAGTGGAATTTTTAATGAACTCCCGATTACGAAGTGTTTTCAAGTCAATGTTTAAATGGCCTCCGAGAATGATCGAAATTAAACTATGCATTTTCACGAGCGACTTTGTTGATCAGAAAAATCTCGAAATACTTTTGATACTATTCAAAACATTTACATTCTCTGTATTCTTGTTAATTTTGAATAACCGGTTTGATGCTTGAATACTTCATTTTATTCTAAATATTCAAAGGGGTTGAAGCGAAATAAATGCGGAATTTTCTAATTAAAGTCCGTGCAATAATTTAATAATGTAAAGGAATATTAAATCTGGATTACATCTTGAGGCGTAGTGTTCTTTATAACTTCTTGTAAAAAGAGAATTTTTCAGGGTTGGCTGGTTTTATAACATCATATTGATATCTTGGTAACTTAGTTTCCTCAATAATTTCGAAACTTATGGTTATTTTTCAACCATTTATCTAGATTAAGATAGATGAGTAATTTGAATCCTATAGTTTTTCGTCATTTTGAATATTAAAACTTTTAAATAACCATCGGTTTCTTATCTTTATATTGTATAAAAAAAGTTAGTGCATCAAGCCAGTTTTTATTTTTAATTTTATTTTTTTCAATTTTTTATTTATTTTATAAACTTTTTCTCAGCGAAGCTTATATTCTGACTTTAAATGTCTTCCTTTTTCTTCCGTTCATTAATATTTTCTAACCTGCTTTTGGTTTGGTCCCTGAATTTTTTATCGAAGTCCGTATTTGTAGAACTTCTCGTAATATCTAAAAGTCGTTCCGTTTAGTAGAAATTACGTTTAAACTTACGTCTATAATAAATAAAGGTTGGATACATTTAATCTTGTTTTTATTTTATTTTTTTACGTATTTTTCTTTAATTAAAAAAAAAATCGTGTATTAAAAGAAGTTGCAGAAAAAAAACCAATAATTCTGTAATTTTGAACCCTTTCACAATATAAAAACACAAATGGACGCTTTATTTGACTTAAACTATAATTAACGCGGTAATATATTTCACGAGATATTAAATAATTGTTAAATGTCAAATTTTCATAATATCCTCACGTTCGTTCACCAACCCCTAAAAAGACTCTTCCCCTTGCTTACTTCAGAGCACTGTGCGGCATTATTAATTGTTAAACCATTTAAAAATTAAATGTTTAATCTCCTGTAAATTATAATTTATCCGTACAATTATTTTTCTGTAAAACAGATTCTTTCTGATGTTCGCTGTTCTCAAATTTTCAGTTTTTGATTATTTCTGACTATCTGATTAATATTGAAATAGTTTCCAAACTTTTAAGTAAAACAAAAAAAAAAACATGAATCAGTTGAGCAAACTTTTTATTAACAGAGAGGTTTTATGCTTTGAAATTTTCATCATTAAAAATTTGATAATTTAAATGTAGACAGTTATAAAACACCACAAAGTTGAATAAAATTATCATTGTTGAAAAATACATTTATTCATCTCAGTTAGTTCATATGAATAAATGATTCTGACAACTAGTCAAACTGTTTAAAAGCGCAAAATAATATGTTACATTATTGACAAGGAACCTTCACCATTTAAAAACATAATAAGTTGACTTTCAGATTAGTTTCCATTTTTATAATTTTGATAAAGTTTATTGTACGTCGATTAGTAACGCTACTTTTTTTTTTGGGTGGGGGAGTCGTCAGCCAGGAACCTTTACCCAGAAACAATTAGAAAGGGAAGGAATCAATTATGTCTTGATTCGGTAACAAATATTGTTAGTAGGAAGGAGCAAATAGTGGGAACGATGTGTGGAGAAGGAAAAGACAGGATATAAGAGGAGCAATACGGAGAAAGAAGACTAAGACGCAGCAAACTGGAATAGACACTAGAACGCTCAACAGAAAGAGATGAACATTTAATAAACACGTGAGCAGCATCATAAACATGCTTTCGTTTGAGTGGAGAGGAAACCGAAAAACGAAAATGGGAGGAAAGCTGAAAAATGGAGACAACAACAGAACGACGTAGTGAAGGAAATAAAAAGAACCACAGATTAGCAGGAAGACTAGGTTGAACAGGCAGATGAAATGAATAATTATCTGAAAAAGAGGAAGCGTACATAAGGCACTTGGCTAGCAAACCAGAGATCACGAGCTCGAGACTTATCTGGTTTTGGCTCCAAGTCGCTCCCAGGTTTACCCAGCCTGAAATAATTGGGTACCAGAAAAATTTGGGAAAGTAAAGGCGGCCGATAGAAAGGAATTGGCCCCCCTACTCTTATTAGTGCCGTTGAGCTTAGTACATTGTAAACCTTAACTTCACAATCCCGACGCCCTGTCCAGAGTATGGGACTTACTTTACTTTTACTTACATATCCGGACAGAACATAAAATGGGAACTTTTACATGGCGGGAGGAGATTAGAGAATAGGATTTTTCTTAAGAAAGAAGGCGCTTCGTTACCAAAAATGTTCGAATGGCTAGGAACCCACATCAAATCAATTTGAATGGAAAGGGGGGAACGCTTTATCTTCTTTATGATTCTTGAAATCGTTTTCTAATGTAGCGCCGAATGTGTTCAGAGATAGATAATGAATCTTCTCTTGCCTCAGTCAAATTATGTACGTAGTTGAACATCTTTTTGATCAAGTTTCACGGGTGCTATTTCTTTGTCGTGTAATTTTTATAGTACTCTTCATCGCTATAATTAAAATAATTAAAATTTCCCGAGTTTCCAGCATTTTATTGTCATGGTACACAAAATGAGACACTTCGTTGTATCGGATGAATGATAAATTTCGGTTTTTTTTATATTCTAACATGACTTATTAATAAGCTATAACAACTCAAGGTAATGTTTTTAATTTGTATGTTTTGAATTTGGTTAGTAATCTTACGATTATTTGTTATAAAATTAGAATGCTTAAACTGTTCTTATTTATTAAAGTGATATTTTAATCATTTTCAAGAATTAAATTATTAACTAGCAGGAATTTTTCAAAAATATGTACTCTTTTATTTTCACTGTAATTGACAGGAGGCATATTTTCGTATAAACGTGATTTAGTTTTAAAATCTAATAATAAAATGTTTAGATTCAATATATTATTATTTAGAAAAATTTGAATATCCTATATTTTATTTTCGATTTCCTGTTAGGGAACCAATAACAAGTTGTAATTATAATTTTTTCTGTTTTGGATATGATCGTTGAATTTGTACCTCCAAGTAATTGAACATTTAGTTTATTTTTAAAAGTGACGGCTACATTATCCTACACGGGCAAAATTTACGTTTGTTTATAAATCTAATATTTTTATACTACGATAATTGGCTTCAGGAATAATTATTATATCGTTATTGTTTTTATTTAAAATTTGTAATTACTGTGCCTTATTTTTATCTATGTTTAAATATTCAACACTAATCTGTTCAAAGCTAAAGGGTAAATATAAACTTTTGTTATTAAATAGGTATCTCCTCCGGCAAATCCTAAAAAAGTAAATGAAGATAATAAACCAAATGTTAATCACGAATCGCAAGTTCCAGTCATTAATTTAATTTACGAAGATACTGCTACTAATGAACCAAAAGTTATAGGTAAGCTACATTACATGTGCATTTTCTTTTGAAGTTAATACGTATAATATAAATTTTTACTTTACCTGCCACGTTGTTACTGTATGTTATATATGTTTGTACATTTTTCTTTCAAATAGTTGAAGAAAATCAATTCGTTGTAACTAATATTGAAGAAAATGGAACATTCAGCTCTAAAGAGAAGATTAAAAAATCGACGATTATAGATGATCTTTCCGAAACAAAAACGTAATGATTTATATTCTTGACAATGTGTTGTGTTTTTTTTTTTTTTTTTTTTTTTTTGTTTGTTTGATTTTATTTTAAAATAATGTCGGATTTTATTGTACATGTTACTTATAGAAAACATAGGGATGAATCATCTGGAAAGGAAAAATCACAAAGAAAAATAGATCGTAAAGAAGAAGAGAAGAAATCTAAAGAATCACGAAGTATAGAAGATGACAAACTACATAAAGTAATGCACAGAGATTTACTACTATACTTACATTGTTTTATTGTAAATTACATAAAAATTTATTATTAATCATTTATAACGTAAAGTAATCTCTTGTGTTTTACGTATTCGTTTTTATTGAACAAAAATTACCGAACTCGGTTGAGCTGTAGTTTTCTATTAAAATAAAAAAAGTAAAGATATCCTCGATCCCTTTATAAAATACAGAAAGTTGAAAAAATGATTATTACAGTAAATGCATTCGT
Organism: Icerya purchasi; assembly: GCA_039619475.1. Lineage (NCBI taxonomy): Eukaryota > Metazoa > Arthropoda > Insecta > Hemiptera > Monophlebidae > Icerya > Icerya purchasi. Next base: position 317,346,505 of record CM077116.1, on the reverse strand, counting down.
CGTCTTCTAGAGGTTAGAAAATAATATTTTGAAAACGATAGAGAAATTAAATCTGTTTTGTAGATTTTAAAAAGGTATCTGATAGAGTGAACGAACAAATATCAACAGATATTATAAAAATAATACTATTAGATTGTAACAATAGAAAACTGTTATTTATTTATAAAAAGCATAAAACGGTGTTGAAAATTGCTGTTAGTGCCACATAATGATTTTTGAGATAGGAAGTGATGGCGAGAAAAGGAGTACGATTCTTAAGCTGCTTTCTTTGCACACAGATGAAATGATGAAGAAATATTGTAAGAATGCAAAGAAATAAAAATGTGGGAAAGATAGGTAGAATGTACAAAATCATTCTCATCACTCTCATTTGATTTTTTTCATTTTATATTTTTTGAAATAGAAGTAATTAAAATAATTAAAAAGTTTTGAAAAATAAAAAAAAAAAAACAAAACATAAAAACACTTCAACCACACACATGTTCGTTGCTGTACCATCACCAAAAGTACAACAGACAGAATTGATTATATTTAAAGAAAGAATAAAAGTCGGTCATTATTTGAAGTTCGTAAAAAACTAGAAATTTTTAAAAAAAAGAACAAGGATATGTTAATTACCCGGTGTCGAGCTTGTGTAAAATTTCGTGCTTTTGGGGTTTAAGCTATATCGTACAAACTGGTAGTACACGTTTAGATTAAACAACACGTAAAAGTAGAAAAATTCACGTTAACTAAACACACAAAAAAAAAAAAAACTAAACACAGTATTATTTTTTTTTGATAACATTAGAATGTTAGCCGGAGCTGAAAACGTCAGTCGACGTCTTATAAAAGAAACAAACGAAATCGAAAAATATTAAAATTTGGATAGACAAAATGAAAGGTGGATCTCTTAACCAATAAAAAACTCAGTGGCCATGATCCTGTTACTCGTTTTTGTCGGACTTTATCACGCCCGAAAGGTTAACCGTCCACAAAATGAACAAATAATTCCCTCGTCTATATATATTTTCTGGTCTGGCAAGTAAGATGACTTACGTGCTTTTATGAATTTATCTAACACGGGACGAATTTCGAAAAATTGGATTATATCCATATCCGTTCCATTTGTTTCTCATTATTGTTAAGATGTAGCATAGAAAAAATACATTTAAAAATCAATCTCTAGACATAAGATTATGATAAAATAGATTAGAGTAGTTATGTGAATATTTCAACGCTTATTTTGTTTTATTTATTTATATATATGTTGTTGTTTTTTTTCATCATAAAATGTTCTTTGAAGTATAATATTTTGTCCAAAAATTTTTTATTGCGTAATTTATGTATGATTCAAAATATATGAAAATATATTTTATAAATAAAAATTATACTTACTTTTATTAAAGTATACAAATCATACAGATCTATTGGTCTAAGGTCTGTAAAAATAAATTCTTCCGTATTATCGTCTGAATTCAATTCTACTTCTGAACATAATCATTACACACTATTTCCAGTTTCAACATGTCATTCTAATTGTTCTCAAAATTTTAAGTTACAAAAAAAAACTGAAATATTACCAAAAAAACGCAATCAGGAAGAATAGGTGGTTTACAAATCGTAGAATGAAACAGCCATAATGAAATAATGTGCACCATGCAGTACGATTAGCGTTGCTGAGAACTCGGCGGCGTCTAGGTGCCGATAACTTTTTTCCACGGAATGATATGGCCCGGGGGGAAGTTGAATTATAGAGTGAAAAGCGCTGATTTCGGATATATAAACGAGACAAGTGTGCGATATTTATTTCGTTTGTGACGTGACTAGAAATTTCAAATCTGTCTAACATACGGTCATCGTCACTCTGGACAAGAGTATAGTCAGAGCAGCCACCTCCAACAGTAAATGAAAACTTCGTTTACAAGATGAGCTTTGTCACAGAGAATATAAGATTATTAATTAATCCTCCGACCGCAATGTGTTAATTAATTTTTAAAGAATTAAAAAAATTGCATAATTTATCTCCTTTCTTTCTTTTTTTTTTCTAGGAAGATCGTCATAGAGATGATAAAGAAAGGATCAGATCAATAGTACATGTTACGTCTGGAGGAAGTAATATTCAATATGTGACTGAACAAAATCCGGAAGATGATGTACGAAGTAATAGTTCAGGATCTCACCATAAAAGTCCATTTGACGTAATCGATAAAGGTTAGTATTTAAATAAATTAAAAAAAAAAAAGGCAAAAATTGTTGAAGCGAGTTCCTAAGTTGGCAAATAAATTAAATTTTTGCATTCTTTAAATAAAATGAAAAATAAGTGATAGAAATAGCTGCATATTTTTTTGCTTTTATCACTATTAATACTAAATTAAAAAATAATTTAATGTCGATTCCACCGCGAAAACATACATGGTTTTACTTTGAATGATATTTTTCGGACTGTTTGTTTAAAATAATCTGAAGATTATTAATATTGTGCTTAAAAATAAGTTTAGAGAATAAAATTAAAATTTCTAAAGTATACGGGTTTATCTGGAATCTTAAAACTGGAAATTAAAAAAAAAAAAAGTTACATTATTATTAATCTTGATCTCTCTTTGATGATGCTTTAGTTGAGTACATGAAGTAAATAATCTGGTAAATGGTTTTCAAATTTTAGAAAATAAACGCTTGTAACCGTGATTTAATTTTGTTCTTATTTCCGAAAGTGCAAAGAAAAAAACATTCTTAAATTGAATATTAATTTTTAAAATTTTCGAATTTTGCACATTTGTCACAAATCCTTCAGGTCTTCCACAACTCGATAAACTATAACTATTATAAAAAATGAGCATAAAAATCTCATACTTTCAGCAGTTAACCGGTTATTTATAAGATTGACTCGCATTCTCTGTATACACACTGCTTAGATGCGATTGACATCGAAAAGTTTGGAATTCCCATTTTCCAGTAAAAGATTTAATTTATAAAATAAAGTATGTACAAGAGACACCGATACTCATTTATAGTAGAACGTTACATGCTAATTTAGGATCTTTTATAATAATTTTAATATTCTAAACCGTTTGATTTTGTATTTTATCTTTCGTTGGTCGCGCACCACTTTCAAAACGTCGTTGTTCGCTCGGTGAGGAAATCCCCACCGTGTAAAATTTACTGCGACGTTGCCAGTTTACGCGCGAATTTTGAAACACTTATAACTTTTTAAAAGATAGTTGGATAGCAACATAATAAATTAAAAATCAGTTATGTTATTAAACTAAAATTCCTTTATTTAAGGAGATTTTGTATTATCATTTTTAAAATTATTAATTAATTAATACATATTAAAAAATACTTATTATTCTAATTATTTTTCTACATATTTGGCAACCTTGAAAACTAAATTTTACCTACGATTGTGGTCGCACAGTGAGAGAATCCCCGCGATTTCACGGTCTACTCACAATAAAAAATTTATTATAAAAAACCTAAAGCAATTACAACTATATAAATATTTTAGATCGACTTTTGACATTTCAATACATGAATAGCTAAACTATTTTATGTAAATCATAAGTAGCGTGTTAAATATTTATATTTAAAAAAAAAAGGCGGGGATTCCCTCATAACGCGACCAACGAAAGGTTAAGACATCATTGAAAAGTTTACTAACCTGTGCTTCGAATACTGACGGGATATTCTATTCTTTACAAATTATTAATTTAACCGTTGATATACGCACTTGCGCCTGCGGTTTAATCCTCGTAAACCATTTGACGCAGCTGTTATGCTCTATGAAGCAAGCACCTAGACAACTACCGCAACGTAGTTGGTTAGACAGTGAAATTTCGTTCAGGTAGGGGACCTGGTTCGATTTCCGCTCGTGCACATCGAAAATATAAATAAATTCTTCTTGTTCTGGATTAATGTCCATAGTTGATGAGTCCCCCCACCCACCCCCCACCCCGGATATACGAGTGCTCTTTTTTATAACCGCTCTTTTTCATAAGTTTTAAATAAAATATATGAAATACCAGTTATGTTACAATTATTACTGAACTGCTACACGCTTTGTTTACAGATAATAAACGAAGAAAAGTAGACGCCAGTGTTTTAAATAATAACAAGGTAAGCAAATCAGATATTCATTCGAACATAAAATGCAACGGATATATCAGTTAAGCTGAGACGTTGAATTTTCTACGGTTAAAAATTAAGATTGTTTTAGAGATAAGCCTTCGTTCTTGAAATGGGCACAGTTCACATCGACACATCGTTCCACGCCGAATGCGCTGGAGGAAAGGAGCAAGTGGAACTATATTTGAATTTATATCTGTGTTCATATGTTTTTTCATATTATCTTGTGCCGCCGTATCGCGTAGAAAATTTCTCTATTTTCGTCAATAAAAACGTGCATTGTTCGCGTACAATTACTCATCTGTAATACAAGAATAGAAGATGTTTGCGCGCTGTCATCTACTTGAAATATAGTGCGTCATCGTTATGTGCACACTAGGATTGGATTTTCATCAAACGGGAAAGTGGCATCGATTGGGAAAAAAAAGACGATTTTCACCGGATAACAATAGTGTGGTCATTGCCGGCAATTAAGTTTGTAGGTGCATGGTAAAACGACGGTGTGTTTATGCGATTTTATAAGCGATAATTTTTAAAACCGAAAACGTACCAAGTGGGACGCGCTCACCTTTAGAATGCGTTTAAGAATGCTTTACTGTATCAACATGCAAACGCCAGCTCCTTAATTAAACTGCTTGCCGAAATGCGAAGAATGTGAATACGATTGCTGAATGTGCTGGTTTGCTGGATTTTATGTTTCCGCGCTTTTAAAACATCAAATATCAAAAGAACAAAAGGGATTATTCGTCTTCTTCATGAGCAAGCCTGTTCGATGTCGAGAAGTATTTTCGTCAAAAAAAAACCCAGCAAATAACGTGTTTACTGAAAACAAACGAATATAAATTTCCTACCGAAGAACCGTCTGCTTCGAATGTAAATGAAAAAGCTGGAATTTATACCGAAGCCGATTCAAATCGTTGAGAAGACATAGAAATAGCTTCACTCGTATAGAAGACAATCCGGCTGATTAAAAATCACGTTATTCCCTGAACTTCGGAATATCAATCATTTAAAAGTTTCAGCAATTTTCATACAAATTTCGACCAGTGAAGTTTATTATAAATATTGAGCAACGGCAAAAAAAGGGACAAGAAATGCAGTCGATAGCCGCAGATATAAAGCAGTAACTCCTTGGGTAATTATTGTGCTTTTTTATATACGTCATAATTTCGTGCGTACAGTAGTTCGTTATCAGTGAATCTGGACAGAAATTGGAATTTACGCATCCCATCGAATAGTGAAAATGTCACATGCCCTGCGTACCGGTTTAGAAGAAATCAGCAAAACTCTTTGCCGCCTCGTACCGCTCTCTGAATAATCGGAAAAATCTGAACTTCTGAACAAATTGTGTCCGGGTGCATTCTAATGAATTCTCTTTAAATTTAGCCTGTAACATTTCAGTTGGAAGTCAGGACTAATCATGCACAATGGTTTATTAACGCGTCGCGATGTAACTGTGGACGTGTTTGTTCGATATCATCTGAAAAGAAAGAGAAAAAATCTCACAGAAGAATCGGGTAACATATTTTACACTTAAGCACAGTTGTAATAATATTTCGATGGGAATTGCATTTTGGTAATTTTTTTTTTTTAGGTATAAAGTTACTTAATTAAATTCCCGCCGTCTTGTAGTGCTTAATGTTTATCCGTAAAAAAATTTTTATACACAATGATGATCGTTTCTTAATTTTATTATTTTCCATGTCTCTCGCACTCGCATTTTTTAACTTAAATTCTCAAAATAACAAAACGAATCATTAAGAGGATAATTTTCAAATAACGGAGATCAAAATTGACCCAGTGAATGTTACATTTTTTTAAAAAGTTCGAATTTAAAAAAAAATAATTTTTAGTTACTGTAGTTTGGAAGTGTTACTTTTGATTGCAGTTTAACGGTAGGGTAGTCAAATTTTATTTCACTGAATCCATTTTATAATTTTGTTATAAAATTTTATTTATCCTGAAACTATGTATTTTTTTTTTTTTATGTGTCACCTTTGACATTACCATTCTTACAATTATGTTTTTTTCATCGTAAGATTTTTTTTTGTACATTACTAATTAATATGCACACATTTTTATTACTTAAATTATTTAGTATTTTAATAATTTGTATTATTCGTTTAATTTTTTTTTAACTGTTACTGAATAGAACGTTTCTTATATTATTGTGTACTATAATTATATTCTCGATAGAAAACCTACAGCAAAATACTGCGGAAATAATAATAATTATCATTATTAAAAATCTCTGTGTCTATACAGTATGGCGATTTTGATTTAGCTAAGTTTGTAAAAATTTGAATTATTTAGAAAATCCTGTTTCATTATTTCATTTATGACAAAACAGTGTTGAAATGATATCATAAAATACGTATACAGTTTTTTTATTGTAAAATTTAGAAAACAAAAGGTAAATCTTTTTTTTTTTTTCTGCATATTTTACTGTACAAATTATTTAAAGTGTTACTAATCTTCTTTTTTTTTTTTAAATACGAAAATTTTTTTAAACAGCATTTCATTTTATTACAAATGTTAAAAATTAATATTTTTCTTCTCTTTTTTGACTTTAATTGTATATAATCGTTAATGTGATTTTATTGATTCGAGTTTTGCGCAATATTTTCAGTTATGATATTTCAACTTAAGACACTTGCATGACACACATTCGCATATCGATATGTTCTCGTTATTGTATTGATTTTGGATTCTCTGATTAATAACCCTTAATTGAGCTTTGCAACATACAACTTTAACTAATCAGTGGCAAGATCCTGCGTGCGACGACAAAAAAAGAGGGATGTTGGGAAAAGGTAAACACAAAATATATTGCTAAGGAAATCAGCCACGGATCCTATATCGCGGGTGTAGTCTCCTGTCCATAGGTGTATTATTGAGACCAGTACTGAGAGTCATTAAAGGACGGTGTGAACGCCTTATATGAAATAATCTTGTGCCTTTCTACTGGCTTTGCTTCGGTAGGCCGAAATGTTAGAAGTGTTCAGGAAATGTCGCGTTATTCCTTGAGAGCCGCTAGTGGATCTTGCAGCGAAGAGTTGGCCAAAGGGAAAGGTGAGCCGAGCAGCCAGCCTAGTAAATTATCTGCCACTGGTGTCGCTAGAGCTCTGAACGCGCTACTATTTTGCCTCGGGTAGGAACAAAAACGGAAGGTGCCCGAATGAACGATTAAAAGTATAATTAAAAAGAATAAATTATTTGGAGTTCCAAAAAGCATCGAGAGTCAGACCGGGGCGACCGCCCCTACAAAAGGCGTCTGTTGCCGTTACATCTCAGGCTAATGGCGACGTTGTCACCCAGAGGAAGAGTCCGATCAGTGGGCCGGGGCCAGAAATGACCACCGAACGAATCCGAAGCAAATAAAGCTGATATACGCGAAGGTAGCAGGAATAAAAGAGTTGCCAGGCCACGAGTGCAACGGAAACGTGGACACAAAAGCATTGCGTTGCCAAAGAACACTGTACGGCGTAAACTGCCACTCGTCTTTGTTCCTTCAAACTTTAACCTTGCAGGGCATCCGGCATTCATTATGACAAAGGGAAGGTGTTCTTGGAGGAGGCCAGAGACTTTCTTTGCAACTTGAAGTCAAAAGAAGAAGTTTCCAGTTTATGACGACGGTGGAAGAGCAACTGAGAGTCTACTGTCCTGGCCGTGTTGACTGAAAAGGAGATGGGTCCGTCCATCAGAGAAGATAACTAGTTTTCAGACACTGTGGTTCTGAGACCCGGGCATAAGTTTAGGCCAAGGGACCATCAAGTTGTGAACTGGATTGATATTAAAGAAGGTTAGTCTGGGCTGGCCTAACCCCACAGAATGGCCATCTCATTGAAGGTTTCCCGGTGCTCTAAATGTTTAAAATACAAATAATGAGGGTATGTACCGGTCCAACGAGGTTTGCCATCACTGTGGCCGGAATAGACACAAAGAGTCTCAGGCCATTGCTCTGTTTTACGCACTGTTCCATTTCACCAGACAATAACACACTCATGAAGAGCGTGTGTTCCCTATCATTAGGCCCTGGACTAAACTGGTCTTAATCAGAAAAACCGTCTACATTATGGGGATGTGATGAATTCCACGATGATAAATGATTTATTGTACAATGGTCAAGTTAATGCGAAGAGACAATCTATCATTTCCCACAAACTATGAACAGCAATCGTTGATCAAGATATAGATGTGTTATTCTTGCAAGAGCTGTATATCCACCATCTCGGTGAAGTTTCTTTTCTTGGCGGTAGAAGGAACTGGCTGCGAAATCAGGCAACATTTAGTCTGCGGTGGTTATCACCAACCTAATATCGATGTGCTTAGAACCATTACATTGACTCACATATCGTATACGTGGAGCTACAGTATTTGTGCTGTTCCCGTGTATTGTCAAGTACAACCGAGAGATTAATGTTTTCCAGCTGCCTTAACAGGATTCCTTGGGCCCGTTAGATCACAAAATTTTAATAGCAATGCTCGTTCTCCAATATGGTTAGTGATATGAAACCAACAAAGCTTGAGGAGATCCTTAGTGCTTGGTCCTTCATGTTGTTAACTGTACAAGTTGCGAACCAACTCTGGTAATCTACAGAGGGCGGCCTCGGTCGATACCAAATTGCAAAGACTAACTGAAGACATTTTCAGGAGCCCTTTATCGAGATTTTGTTGCGCCGACCGCCGACAACGAGGTAGAATGGTTGACGGAAGTGATCCGTGGAGCTGCGGTTGGATTTGTCCTCCGCTATCGCAATTGAGTTGTCTATTACGCCAGCCAGCGGAATAGATAAATCTGTAAATTGCACGTTAAAGTAAAAGGGGCCAAGAGACAGTATCAAAGAAGTAAAAAGAACCCGCAATATAAGACGTGCCGAATATTGGCTATTAAAATCATAGTTAGTCAGTACGTTTCGCGTTGTTGGCGAAAGCTCGTGAAGGGGGCAGGTACCCAGCATCTGCAGAGACTATGGTATCAGCTGGTCACCAAGGAAGTTAGTCCTCCAGCTGTAATTCCGCATGTTTTGCATAAAGAGACTCGCAACACTGATGGCGAGACAGGCCAACAGGCGGTCACTATTAAATGCACTAACATCATCTTCGTACTATAAACAGAAGACACGGCTCCGGTTAAAAGCAATCGCTGTGGCTACTTTAACGGCAAAAGCCAATGAGTTCGATCAGAATGAAGTTGGCGCACAGCTGGCGATCATTTGCAGTGGCATGGCTCCTGACTACGGTGACATAATTGCTCAGGAAATAATAAAAAGTTAATATAAGCTGCTTTGTCCGTCTCTTCAATATCTGCCTCGGTTAAGAGCTGTTTCCCGCCAGTAAGAAAGTAGCTGATGTGCGCTCGATTCTAAAATCGGCAGATAGGATCCGTCAAGCCTGAAGTCGTACAGACCTATTAGTATCCTACCGTAATAGGAAAATAGCTTGAAGGATGAACTCGCTCATCTGCCGGTCGTCTTAGTAACGTCTGGTTGGACGCCGGACAATTTGGTTATCGACCGGAGATAAGCACGGAGGGTGCCATGAACTACTACTTACGTTGTTGGACTGTTCTTTGACATAACGGTCGCGCTTGACATAGCCAGCTGAAACCAGATGGTTTAGAAGGTCCACAAAATAGGCTACAAGGGTAACTTGCTAGCTTTGCAAATTACTTTTCTGACTGTTGAGCAGTAATGCGATCTATAGAATCTTTCTTGGCGCACTTGCCACCAACCCGTTCTACAGCACCGAAGTTATAATCTGGGAATAATATCTTCCGACTAGTTTAGTTCTTGGGAAACTATATGGTTATGGAATTAGTGTAAAACATGCAAAAATCTTATAGCCCGGCATTACAACCAGTCCTAATCAGTGGCAGGATCAGTTGAAGAAGTTTAATGCACAACTGTGTTTTTTTGAATTATCTTTTTCGTAACCGAAAGCATTTGTGAAATTTTATTAATCAATCAATTGGAAGGAAAAATGTATGATTTAAAAAGCGTTCATGCGCACTGAAGATGTTAAAATGGACACTGTTAATCGTGGAAAATAGAAAATGAAGTACTATTACATCAGTTACGAAAATGATTAAAAAGTCGCAAATTAATCGAAAACAACGATTAAATGCGACATCGAATGGCGTGATCAGAATAACTAAATAACTTGAAGCTAGTTTTACGACTCCGCTGAATACATCATTGATATAGTAAAATGCTTATAGATTTTTATAATGTTTTATACTTTCGATAAGTGTGAAGAGTTCAGTGAATGAATAGTGAAAAAATAAAAATAACATTTTCTAGTAATGAAAAAATTTTCATTAACTAATAATTAACGAAAATTATATTTATCGTTAAAAAAATCATTGTAAAAAAAAAAAAATCATTTTAAATTGTTAATTTTGTGAAGAAAACAGCAGAAAAAGTGAAAAACTGAAAATGTTTATAAGAAACAATAAAAATTATTCAGTTCTCCCGACTTTATAACCAACGAAATCTTAATAAATTGTATAGATTTTGAATTTTTATTTGTTTTTAATTATTTATAAATTTCGTCATCGTCGGGTGATAATGATGTTCTACTGGAATGGAAATTTTTCGAGGAAAATGAAAAGAATAATTCCGAAGACGTATTAGGTTAACAACTGACAGGCTATAAGATTTCTGATTTCTAACCCTTTCTCTACTTCTGTGTGTAGGCGTTTATTTTCTGTTAGGAGATTTGTAAAAAAAATTTAAGGAGTTGCTATTCATCTCATTAACTTTAACGGGGTGGAGGGGGATCCTGAAAGTTACGGCAACAAACGGTAAAGCACCGTAAAATCAGTGGCGTCACGCGACCGACATTTTTTTAGTATAATTTTAGGTAATGTATTTTTGAAAAACTATTAAATGGTAAATTTTAACGTGAAAAATTAATGCGGCCCCCCGTAAGACGCTTTAAGTGATAAAGTATATTTATTCAAAACTACTTTCTTTTTGCAGCCCGTGAAAAAACAGTAATGTTGACAAATATTATTATAATCTTCAGCGCTTAAATATTTGTTTAATTGCTCACAGTTTACTTTTGAATAAGTGATTAATCTACATAAATTACGATGTGTAGTGTTTACGACATTGTGTTTTTCCATTTTTCGGTTCACGTTAAATTCGATGATTTCGAACCCATGTACAAATGTGTATATACGGCATATTAATTTTTCTTATAAACATTTATTATTCAACTGTTTTTCGGAAATGTCGAATCGATTATAATGAACCAAAAATTGAAAGTTATTATGGGGTTTTATGATAAAAGAAAATTGTATAATTTTCTAATTTATGCTTCTGTGTGTAATTAAATCACTACTTGTAGTGGAGACTGGTGTAATAAAAAGAATATTGGACTGAAAGTCTTTAAATTCCAGGCACAAATTGAGGGTGATTAAAAATAAGTAAATATGTTAAATTTAAAATTTATATATTCCTGTTTATTTTTTGTATTTATTGCTTTTATTTTTTTCTGGGCAACAAAAAAAAATATTAACGAAAATTCCAAAACTATTTGCTTATATATCCGGATGTAGATGTATGTAACCATTATCGTAACCCTGATATTCTTTCTGTCAAGCTATGCATTTTGCTGCTCGTTCGTTTTAGTGTAACATGATTATTTCCTTCTTCAATATTGTTTGTTATCTTTATTTTTTTTCCATTTCTTATTTTTGTCGCTTATCGTTTCGTTCGAACTATTCTACGCATGTTCTACATGTATCTATATTTTTATTCTCGCTGATATAAGATTTTAAATCTCCTTCGATGAATATTATATATAAGCAGTTAGCGCTGTTCTCCTCGATGTTCTTTATTTCTCATTATATTTCTAAATCGCATATTTTTGAAAACAGGAAACCCACCCGGCAAATCTTTAAAGTTAGTAAATCTACGCAATTACAAACAATGTATTAAAATAAGTAAAATAAACATACCTTCGTTCTACTTAAAGGAGGAAATACAATTAGACGATTGAAAAATTCGATTTTTTTTTACCTTAAAAGATATTAATTTTCCGTAGAATGCATCCCCGAAAGTTTCATTTTAAAATTGGAGCTCCTTCTATCGATTTTCGTCGTGGCGAAAACGATAACAAAAAAAAACTAATCAACCAATTTAGCTGAAACTTACAGGATTTTTTCTTAGTGATATTAGCTTCTATCTAAACTTTAAAAATTTTGAATTCTGTTAATAAAAACCTGATATTTATTGCAAAATAAACGAAAAATTTCGGAAAATTAATGATTTTTTAAAAAAAAAATTGTGCCAATTGTTGAATTTTTTTTCTTTACTTTTTAGAGATTTAGCGACAAATTATAAGCGTAATAGAATGTGTCAGATCAAAAATACGACGTCCAGGATTCTTAACAATTATTTGCAGGGTTCCCTTTGTACTAACTTATATTCCTCCATTTTGTTTTTTTTAAAAAAAATGTTTTTATGTGCTTCAAGAGTGTTAATAAATGTACAAAGTTTCGTTGTGATTGAATAAAAACTTCCTTAAAAAAAAAATGTTGAAAGTGCGGTTTTTTTGTTTTGTTTTTTTTTTTGTGACCGACTAATTGTATTTTCCCCCTTAATACTACTTGTAGGTGATTATTTTGTCATTGCAATCCGCGTCCTTTTTTCTCTTTGCTTTTTAACTTTTCTGTTAATGATTTCATCATTAAATATGTCTAAGTTCTTTAATTTTTTTCATAATTTGTCTAATTTTATACTTTAATTTAATTCTCAAAGTCGTTTAAATTTCTTGAGATTTAACCCCCCCCCTACCCTCGAAAACTTATTATTATATATTTATTTTTTACAGATTCATTTATCGTTTGCTTTGAAAAATCGTAGTGTTGATGATGAAAAGTAGTAGTCTTGTCTTACGTTTCCCTTGAGGATACCGGCAGGATACATTATGCAATGTTAAGAATGTCATAGAATTCACTATTTATAAACTGCTTTTCAAACATTGAGTATTGTTTTTACTTTTTTTTTTTTTTTTTTTTTTTTTGAACACCTTTGGTATAGCTTATTTGCAGTCTTTTACTAAATTTTCTTTCATTGAAAATTTTTTTGATATAGTTACAACATAATTCGATAATCTTTAAACGGTAACCTTATAAATGATAAGTTGTACAATAGTATAGTGTAATCCTAACTTATTTTACCTTTCTATTCAGCCTAGACTCCTGTTCTCGGTTCTATTATTTTCCTACTAACCTTAAACGTTTTTTCATTATTGCTATCTGCCGTCTGCGGTTCAATCATACTTTGCTCTCATCCTCACGGTATCGTTTTGCTCTTTCCCCGTCCCCTTATTGTCCTTTGCACTCTGGTGACTGTTCTTTCGTTTGTGATCCTGACCATGTGCCGTTTGAATGTTCCACTCTTTCCTTCAAACGTAATATCCTGTACGTTCAACTATTAAAGCTGAATTTTTCTACTCCGTATAATGCTTCCTATATCTTAGCTTTGCCGTCTTCAAAGGTGGTTCCTATTCTTTCCTCTTTTCTTTCATCGATCTCTTACCAGATTAAAATTTAATCTCTAATATAGTCCAGTTGTCTTGGGTAGCTATCTTGGTTAGTCAAACCCGGAAAAAAAAAAAAAAAAAAAAAAGTATTCTAGCACGTTTAACAGCAGCTGTAAATAAACTAGCGTAGTCTTTTATTTTTTCATTTAATAGTAAAACTTTTATTGTAAAGATTATCATCTTGAGTATAATGTTCCTTTTCATTCATTTTGGAAATTTTCATCGTTAGCTTTTTATTACTTCTGAATATATAAAAAAAAGTGAAAAACATGTGTTTACTTACACATTTCAAGATGAAAGAGTGATATCCGCCGGAGCTGGAAATATGCATCGTTAAAACTGGTTATGAGAAATATATAACGTTTTTCTGTTACGTTTAAAAAAACTATATTTTACATTTCTGCAGTTATAAATTACTGGCTGTTATTGGTCGAAGAAAATATTTTGGTACAAGAATGATGTAGTCAGTTGGAACAATTGTCCTACAAACATTACAGGAGAAAACTAGCATTTGGTGGTCCAAGGGTTCGCGCTCCTTGGCGAGGTCCGAAGAATAAAATTTATATCATTAAGCCCAGTCGATATCGAGTGCGGGACTCCATCAATCAAAAGCGGCGATTTGTGCAAATGATAGCACAATAATTTTCTATGCTGCAGATCTAAAGCACCATGTATAGTCTCCGTGGCAAACATGAATACCTAGATGACTAGCATGCTACAGTTGAAGCATTAAACGCGGTTCGAATAAAAGTTTCAAACGGCAAACCGACTCTGAACGCTTTTAACATAAGTGCTGCTTATGATGTGTCTGTATTAGCTTACGCATGTCTATTATATCGGAGTGGCCGTACTGAAACAGAGTATTGTCAATTTTGAATTTTAACGGACACAGCGCCACCGTCGGTAGTCAAGTGCTCTTTATATGCATATCCCCCTATCATAAGTATTAGAATTGGTGGGTCCGCTTCCATTTTTAGGCATAAATGAACATTAGGTTGTTATTTTTGCTCCCGCAGTCCCTACTGCGTTTTAAAACATTTCGATTCCGGTTTATTCTAATTAAGCTTTAGTGGTGAATTTCAAGGCTTTATTTCGTATGGTATAAAATAAATGACAATTTTTTCTATTTCAATAATGTGTTACATCTTTCAAAACACTGAACCGAGAAGTGTATAGTGTAAGGTGTTTTTGGTAAGGTAAGAATGGATGCGCGAATTTTTACTATCTAAACGAATTCACTGGGCGAAACCGACTGTTGGTTTATTCGTGAAACCAGTTTTAAACGCACACTTTTCAACAAAATAACGATAGCAAAAGTATTCAGAGAAATACGTGATATTGTTTTAGTATTTAACAGCTCGCGATTAAAAATTTTTCAATTGAAAGATGAAATTTTGACCCGACGTTATGTCGTCCTTCTTCTTGTTAATGTATGCTATGTTTATTATCGCGCCGCGGGTAATAAAACCGTATTCAGTATCACTTGTGGTCTTTTCTTTTTCTTTAAAATTCGAACATTAAAGGACACTGCGAAATTTATGTGCGTTGAAAGTCTTCGTTACCCTGTTGTAGCAGAATACTTTCTTCGTGGAATTAGGCGGATCCTTCTTATAAAGCCTGAAGTTTTAACTTTAATCGAAGATTTAATTGTTTCTCGTTGTTTTATAAAATGTATGTACTGCGTTTGTGTATTTGCTGATTATATAGATGAGATCATTCATTTTATCTCTTTATTGTTTATATATATCTCTATTTTTCTATATTAGTATTATTATTATTCCTTCTTTTTATTTTCTTCTTGCAATTAACTTCACCTTCGATTTCTTTAATCATTAATTCTCTTTTCTTTCTTTTTTTTTTTTGGACAGATTACCTGAAAGCAAGACACGTAAATCTCCTCCGAACAATTCTCGTCCTAGAATTGTCCCCAACGCTGCGAAATCACCGCAAATAATACCAAATTTTCTTCAATTCGACCTTCCCTGTCTACTTCTAAAACTCTGCGCTGCTTCTTCTAACAGTAACTTCTTCCGTTAATCAGATTGACATATATCCCACATCTTTGCACAGCAATCCGTTTAATTTAATTAACACTGAAAAACCAACGAATTCTAATTCCTCTTTAATTACATTTATTGGCACATACGGAAAGCAAATCGTTGTTCTGGTTGAAAGTTAGGAAAGTAAGAATATTGCTTATCTCCATCCCATGTCTCTAGCCGCGATTTTTTATAAAAAAATAATGGTCTTTCCTCTACTTCCAAATCGGGAAAAAAATAAAATTAATGTTTTCGTCTATAATAGAAGTCAATAAATTTATTTTCTCGGAAAAAGTACATAAAAAGTTGTTAAAAATCCGATCTTTCATACCATAATCACTGCTGTCTTGAAATAATCCTTGACATTCTATCGGATCTTTCTATTGACAGACTTCTGGCGAATTGCACATGTGAGGTATCTATCTCCGATATTTATAGATTGCAAAAAAGAACTGATAATATCTCTATTCCTATGCGTGTAATCGAGGTTAAGTTTCAAGGCTCCATCTCCCCTCTTAACATTTATTTCTACGATTCATATCGTATTAAAATTAAGTCTATTGTGCTGTAACTGCCTCCGTTTTGGAAATTTCAATGCGTTTGTTGTAGCAAAACTATTTGTTCCTTATGCACTGGCGTCCTGGTGAGAATGCATCACACGCAACAAAGCGGACTTCTTCCTACTTTTACGTCCGCTGCGGAAAAAACTATTCTGTGTGTGACAATTGTTGTCGAGTCCTCAAAAAACAGGTTAAAATTCGTAAAATGGTGAATTTACAAAATGTTTTTTATTCTGAAACAAAAACTATCTGTTAGTGTCTCCATCCTTTACTTTTACTGAGATTTCCAATTCGACCAACTTTCCTGTTCTTCCCAGTAGTTCCTCTTCTATCATCTCAAAGAGGAAAGGCAGAGGCACTGCACTAGTTCATCCTTTTCCTTATCAGATTTCCTGCTCATAAACACTATCTCAGTTCTACGTCTTCTAATCCCCTTAACAAATATTACTCTAATCTAACGCTCAAACCTTCTTCCATTCTCCTACAGTGTTTTCTTCTGACCTCAACATTAGTGTTTCAACTCCAATTGCTAATAAGGTATCCTTCAGTGACGCTACTTTTCGCTTTTCTTTCAATCCTCTAACTTCCATACTACTATCTGCTCTTGACAAACTTGACATTTTCAATTTCCTAGATAAATTACTGGCTGTGTATCAAGTTTTGTTGCAATCTTAGATATTAAATGGTAGGGGAGCACTTCCCGTTTTCCCAAGTTCTTATACTATTTACCCCTCTTCCTGCTTTTTCAGTTCTAAAGTTCCCTTTCTTTCTATAAGTAAATATATATACTGCTCTAAATTCTATTTATACGATGATAATGATTTCTTTCTTCGACTCAGTACTCGGCTTTTCGCTCCTAATTAATTGTATGAACTTTACGTTACCCCTTCCATATTATTTCAACTTTCTTCTAGCGTTCCTTTGACGCTACTTGCCTCCTTTAACTAGGTTTGTTGATAGCACACCAGGACAAATTCGCAGTGATTTATTTGAGCGATGGGTGCTTCTTTTTCACGTATTTAATTTTTACGCAGTGCTCCTTTGAAGATACATGCCTTTTTTATTACGTCAGTTGATAGCATACAAGGATTCAGACGCAATGATCGTTTTGAGCAGTAGAAGGAACATTATTATTACTTTATCCGTTTACAACACCGGTCTCTAATAGTTTGAATAAGCGGTGAATATTTTTATCTATTCTTATTTTTCCTATAAATCTTACCTAAGTTGTGATATTATGTGGTGAAGATTTTTTCTTAGCTCCCATTTTCCCTCGATACTTTCTTTCTTTTCTTTTACTTCAGTTTTTTAAATTCCTTCATCCTTTCTCGTTTTCTTCTCTTCCTTCTATTTCATCTCCTAATTCGATCATTTTTAACTTTGTTCTTCGTTATGTTTCGGCAACTTATGGTACTTCAGTGGAATTGCCAAAGCCTTAGAGCTAATAAGTACTCTCGATAGGGACTATTAAGTCAACACAATATAAAATTGCTTTACATTCACAAACACGGTTAAAGAATTCATCCGACCTTAATTTCCAAGGTTTTGCCCTTATTAATTTTAATCGTATGGACAGGTTTGGGGGTTCAACTATCGTAATTAGAAATGACATCCGGTTTCTAACTCAACATCCAACCTTCCTTACCTCCTAACTCTCCCTTTCGCAACCTTGTCCGTGTTTCAGTTCCTAACAACTTCGGAAATCTATTTAATTTCATCACCGCCTTCATTCTTCTCAACGTCGACCTGCGTGACTTCCCTTTTCCCGCATTAATTCACTATGATCTTCCATCGTCATAGGCCGAGACTGCAATACCCGCTCTCCCTTGACATGCAATAGTTATAATAACAGCGATTTATTCCTAGAAAATTTCTTCTTTCAACGTGACCTATTTATCCTTGATGATGATTCTCCTACTTGCCTCGACAATTCCCTAGTTCCTAGTTCTACTGGTCTATCTCTCACTTTTCGTAATCTTAATCTCAATTAAATGCACTTTAGGCGGCGTATTTGAAAACGGTCATATGCCTATCATCATTTCCTTGAATAAATATCCATATTCGCCTTCGCGGAATCTTACATGGTTTCATAGATACGTCCTCTCCAAAATAGATTGGCCCATCCTTCGCCCCTACATCAATTCTTCGCTTTCTTCAGTCTCCTCCTGCTTAAACTCCTCTTCCCAATACGGCCTTTCTATGGAATCTATTTTCAACTCCTTAAGCCATTCTCTTCCTGTTCGTTTTTTAACGCACAAAAGATCCAAATTCGCTTTCTCCGTGCGTAGGATCAGGATTGCAAGGCTACTTTTGGCCGAAGTGTATTCATCTTTAGCCCGTTCCGCTCCTGTCTTTTTCTCTCATAAAAGTGTCAACGCTAGGCTAAATTTTCTCTCAAAACGGCAAAAATGGTCTCGATCAAAAACTTGTGCTCCACACCTCGTACTTGTTTAAATTTCCTTTAACTCAACATCCTTCAGATCACCACCTTTCTCTTGATTTGATAACTCATTAGCTCCTATTTATGTCCTCAACTTCCAAGATTCTTGTGTTATTCCGGCTTCCTTCACCTCAGATTTTCTAATCTCTTCTTTTACCTATGCTAAACTTTAAATGACGACCCTAAATATTTCTTCTGTTTGCTCCTCTAGTATAAATGGAATCTTCTTCCCGATTCCAAGAAATCCTTTCGGTTTCCTTTAAATATTTAATTCCTTTCTCCTATCCGGTTCTACTCCTTTCATTGTCATTCCGTTTTCGAAACATAACTCTTCTTCACTCCGCCCATTCTGTCTTGCTTGCCGTGCCAAAAACCCTTTTGAGAGTTTAATCAACGGACGTTAAGTTTGATGGCTTAAAAAATGATCTGCTACAGAATATGTTTAGTTTTCGTCCTGGACTCGGCCTTCCCGATCATATCAGTATATTTTTGTCAAACCTATATGAGTCATTTGTCAATAAATCATTCTTTATCGCCTGGTTTGTTGATGTGACTACTGCCTTTGATAATGCCTACCTTCCCGTTCTATTTTATTTTATACTCCTTTAATTTAATTTTTTCCAATCCAGAACTATCAATTTTCCTTCTCTCTATTCTGTCTCTATACTAGTTTTTCGTGGGTTACCTCACAATTGTTGTCTTGATTCAACCTTGTTTAACATCTGTCTCATAAAAATTGCTTTTTTGCCCCGCTATAATTCTCTTTCCCTTTTTTACGCCGACAGCATTTTCGTGTACACGCCTATTGCAGTATCTCTGTAGCTGCTCTCAATTCTTAAAAACTCTTTAACAACTTTCGAAAACGTTTTATCCAATATTCATTTTTTTATCTTCCCCGATAAATCCTCTGCTGTTAGCTTCACTCTTCGTCTTTTAATCCTTTCTCCTAATTAAACTCTTCTTAAATAATGCACCAATCCCTCTTGCTGACTTCTTTCACTACTTGGGGGTGTTTTTGGATAGTCGTTTTTCGTTCCAAAAGCACATTAATCATACGTACGTATCATCACTCAAACAGCTCAATTTTATTTTCACATACGGATTGAAAAGGTGATCTTAGCGTTCTGTTCATGTTTTATAAATCCTGTATCCGTTCCTTTCTGAATTACTGCTGCTGCTGCTATTTATACACAATTATTCCAGGTCTGTGCTTTCCAACTTGATCACGTCCAAAATATTCGTCGCTGTCTTTGTCTTAAAGCTCGGAAATTCCCATCCGCGTTGTTCAAGCTGAAACCTACATTCCTTTTCATTCGACATTCCTACTTAGGTGTCCATTTCTTCATTAAACATTTGCTTACTTCCACATCTTACGTAATTAGCACTTTTCCGACAATAAAACACCAATCCTATCTCCGATCTCTGCCCATCTTTTTCAATTTTCACCATATATCTACACTCGTGAAAAACTCCCGTACGTTTCCTTTAATTTTTCGTCTATACAACTGCGTTTACTCTTTTGTTCTTCCTAAACCTATTCTACACCATGTCGCTAGATCGGAACTTTTACGAAATTTAATCTCTCGCTTCTCTAACCACTTTCGTCATCGCGCCTTGATTCGAGCTCTTCTTTTCTCATTTATTCCAAATTTATCTCTTATGGATTCCTGGCCACTCCGGAATCGAAAGAAATAAGCTAGTTGACTCATTAGCTCGGTTATCTTCTACTTCTGGCATGTTTAATTTTCTGTCTACAGCTGCTCATTCCAAACTATGGTTTAAGTTTTACTCCTCATTCTCTAACGAGAATTCTTATGTTGCTTTTCTGTTTAATAATCTTCCCTTCCTCTTTAAGCCTGATTTTTTGATTTCCCCTCTATGTGGCATTCTAATATTTCTAGGATATGTTGCTTGCGCTTTAAAGTTTGTTCCCTTCATTGGATTTCCGTTTATAGCTCTTTGCATCTCTTCAACTATCACTTTATATGCTACTCCGATCGTAGTTGAATTCTTGTCGCTTTGAATTGAGCAAACTTATTTCTACTCCTCAAACAGTATTTTCATTCCCTACAGTGCTTCGTTTATTCTTTTCCTTCTTCTTCTGTCATCCAAACGACTGATTTATTTTGGTCGGCTATCTCTGGGTGTATAAAGATCTGATTCCCTACCAAAAATAAAAAAGAAGACTAATCGAGCATGTCTAATATTTCTGAAGTGGGAGTCTTCGGAACATGTCGAACATTGTTGACGTAAATGCAGTGTTTGCTAGAAATGACGCCGTGTTATCATAGGGATAATTACCGTTAGATTCACACCATTTTCAAAATATGTTGGTTTACGATCTGTTGTATTCTTGCTGAACTGTTAAAAAGTTACGGGGAACTGTATATCGTTAATAATAGTACATTTTCTTTTTCTTTCCCGTTGTTCTGTCGAAGAAATTAAATTAAAGATTTGATTCGATTGAAACATATTTCTATAACGTATATAATATTAATTGTAACACTCAGACGCAAAATATTTCAGTATTTACAAAGTGTCGTGGACATGAGCTCTTCTATTCCACTTACGAATACTGTTATTGCATTAATTTCTTGTTATATTATTTAACGTATATTTCAGTTGATATTCTAATGAAACTTTTTTTTTTTCTCATATATTTCCTCATATATTACTCTTTGATTAAAGTAAATTATATTATTCAAACTTTCTTCTCGTATATTCTTCCTTTATGTCGGAAATATGAAAATAAAAAGGGGAAAAAAGATGTTTTTACTTATCATAATTCTACGCTTATTCTTTTCAATTTTATCTTGGAGTACTAAAATCGTAATACTTATTCATGAGCTTAAAATCTTTATTTCGAATTTGTTATTTATAGTACTTTTCTCTGCCGATCAAATTTCCTTTAGATTAGATCTTTCATAAATATCTTGTTTTGCTACTGTGTTTCCGTAATTCTTAAAAAATGCTTAATTTTTTTTTTATTTTCATTTTATTTGCCGAATAGAAACGCAACAATCTGATAAATATTTAAAGCCGTTACTTAACGGATGGTGAACGAACCCGGTGGCTGTTACATAATTTGAATATTTATTTATCAGCTTAGCTTACTGATTAAAAAATAGATTTATACATCTGGCGAACTTTTTCGACGTTTGAATACTTCATTTTAAAAAAATAACGACGAGGGTTGCGAGTAATTGTGTATACACAAATGAATATAGATTAGAATTTTTATATATATATATATAAATATAAATGTTCTATAAAGAAACAAAATTGTTGCTCGGAAAAAACGTGTCTTAATATTTTATCCAATTACTGAAAATAATTTTTATGTGATTTGTTTTCTTTCCGTTTTTAGCAAAAAAAAAAAAAAAAAAAAAAACAATTTTTTTTTTTTTTTTTGAAAATATATATATTTATTAATAGTTACACATTTCTTCGTCAAGCTACACAGATCACACATGTTCTTTAGAAAATATTAATTTTGGTTTAATGTTGTGAATATATATTTAAAAAGGGAAAATAAAAACGATATAATAATAATTATTTATAATATTTATTAATTTATTAACTAAAACGAGCAGATCAACGTTATGTCCTGGATTTGGTCTAAACGACCATAAATAAAAATTATTTAAAAAATTTTAAAAATTAAAAAAAAAACTACGAAAATAAATTCAACAGTCGAGTAAGGGCAATGGCAAAGCCCCAAGCATAATGTGAAAATGCGGAAATCGTTAAATACTTGAATAATTGCATTTGTATTATGATAATAAATTATAATTAGTCGAAAAGGTACAATCTTTCACGTAGAGAATTTCCGGAACCGACTTCTACCTATGTGTATGCGTACCGATTAGAAAACGCCCGTAATCGAACGATAAAACTAAAAACGAGATTAAACAATTACATGTTTTACATTTTCGAATGCAATTAATTTCGCATCCTTTTTTAGTGTTTAAAAATTTATGTTATTTATAATAAATAAATTATCATTAATAATAGTATAGAGATCGTTAATTGTTAACGCCAACTGGCGGGGCATAATTTCTTTTACATAGACAATTAAAACGTTTTTTTAAGTTTAATTATGTATATTTTTTTTCTAATTAGTTAATTGTAAAAAATAAACACTGTTTTAATAAACTAACGTATTTGATTTTTTTTGATTTTGTTTGCCCTTATTTTACGATGATGCTCGAATATGTTATAAATCAGTCCGTTGTAATTACTGTCGATATTAAATTTTTGATACCGATGAAATTTCTTAATAATAAACTTGCGAAAATCGTGTTCGTAATAATCGTTAAATTTTCATTTTGCACTCGCATTTCTAATTAATCTTGTAAATCTGGAGTGTGTGTAAAAAATCGAAAATGTTTACATATTTATTAATGCGATAGTTGCGTCGAGAATGGAAAAACAAATACCACCAATCATCGCCGTGTATAAATATTATTTCGGTAAAATTACAACTTCTAGCATGCTCTGACGAACTGAAAAATTATATTATTCGTTTACATACAGAGAAGACAAACATACATATTGTTTACTCTTAATTATAGCAGTGTAACAGTAAAGATGTGTCGCTTTTACAATATGTGTTGTTGATGTAAGTAGAAAACGGTAAACGGTTTTGTGTCGAAATTGCTCACGTATTCGTGAGGTTGATTATTGAATGACGGTGTAGTTAGAGTTCTATGTGTTGTACAATTTGCTATTATTTCAGTCGAGTAGGCATCGCAGTGCTAGCGTCGATTCGAAAACCAGTTCCGCGAAAAAGGAAAAACGTAAAATTAAACGATTAGAACGGGGATTTTCAGCGAATACGGTAAAAAAAAGTTCCACCACGAAACGGGTATGTAATATTACAATACTGTCTATTATTATTATTATTATTATTATTCGTAATGATTTTGTTCGATTTCTAAACAGGACATTTCTACAGCCTGTCGTCCAGCAATTTTATTTAGTTTGACACTTTTTACGACCATCTGTAAACTAGACGTAGTAACATCGTGGTCAACGTGCTTTTTTTAATTTCGCCGTCCTGCTACCACTTCTAGGAAGTCGTGATACTGAAGAGACCCCACCACCAACCCCCTTTAATAGTATTATCACCGGTGCCTTTCATCTTCTCTGCGACTTTTTAAAGATAACGATAATTCTCTTCGCTAGCGTATTCTGATTTGGATTTTCGTTTAGGTTCTCTAAGAACTCTAGTGGATTGGATTAACGACGGATTACTTTTTGTTATTGAGTTCCTAAATGTCGGCTCAGTATTTCCGCTTATATTCGTACTTGCCGACAAAGTTCAAAATGCCTAGTTTCGTTTATGATGCGAAAATTTAAACTCTTATATCTACGTTGTTTGTTTGTTTTTTTACATTATGTTTCCTCGACGAGTTTTAGTATTTCATATTGCCGTGTTTTAAGAATGTATAAAATTTCCATTAGAGTTGGTTTTGAAAATATATGCAACCCGTTAATTGCGTAATTTCTGTCGTTTCGGCTATTTAACGTGACTCGGTATAATAAATACACACAGACTACTTACTCCTAGTACTGTTTCATCGCAAGTTTCAAACTAAAACCGAAGAACATACTTCATATATTTGACTCTTATTTCGCTGCCTTATTCTTTCTACTCCATTTTAAAGGTTCTTAATAATTTCGTCACGATAGCCTAGTTACTGGAGCGTGTTTGGCTTCCGTTAAAAAAGTCTTGAGTTCGATCCGAGGCAACGACAAAAATTATCGAAAAAATTAAATTAAATAATCGCTAATAGAATCATAGGCAGTAGGCAAACATGCTTTAAGCGGTTACAATCAGTTCCAAGTGTAGTCTTGCGTCCTACATACGTTGAATATAACAGTTACCATGAACACTATACCTCTATATCTGTATACAATTAGGAAATGTACAAATTGGTAGTCACGACGATCGGCATTGAGCGATACGAAAGAAGAAAAGAAATTTCTTAAAAATGTGAAAATTTTAAGTCTTTTCGCTTAATCTAGTTCTAGTTGTAATATATTTTTTTATCGTCTCTTTGAGTTCAATTATTGCTGTCAGTGGTGGGTTAGATCCGTTTTTTAATTAATTCTGCACAAATGAACTAAATAGAACTGACCAAGGGGTAATAACTGAATGAACGAAAATCGAGCTTTATCAGTAATTCTTAATTTTGCTATTGGGAGGAGGAATTGAAAAATTGTGTCCGTTTAAATTTTATTTCTTCGAGCTCCTATTAGAAAGTTGCGTACCTTTGTTTTGTTGTTTTATAATTGGTAGTTAAAAAAAAAAAAAAAAAACTAGATGAGAAATAGGCATATTTTTCGAATGTAATATAAAAAAAGGCACAAAGTGCTATCGTAATTTCTTCGGTCTAAAGTTGTTAATATTTATTATTGAAAAAAAAAAAAAAAAAAATCTTATTGTACGTGAGATTCTTTAAAATAAACAGAAACAAGTGCTTTTAGCTGTACACTTCCTATTTTAAATTACTCGACAATACGTGTTTTTTTTTTTTGTTGTTTGTTTTTCCCCACTTTGGTGATAACTAAAGGTTATTTAATGTTTTTCTTTTGGATTTGCCGTAGGTACGAAATGGATCGCCGCTTGAACGAAAAAAGCGAAAATCGGAAGAAGGTAATTTTTTAAATTTTTTATTCGTTATCACTTTTACGGTGTTAAACATTACACCGCCTCGGATAATAGCCCATGCATTGACCGATAGCACACTCTTTTTTTCG
Source organism: Icerya purchasi (assembly GCA_039619475.1). Classification (NCBI taxonomy): domain Eukaryota; kingdom Metazoa; phylum Arthropoda; class Insecta; order Hemiptera; family Monophlebidae; genus Icerya; species Icerya purchasi. Next base: position 317,321,042 of record CM077116.1, on the reverse strand, counting down.
AAATTTGTACAATGCCAAAGCTCCCTGAACACCTGTTACAAGAAAACGGTCCTGGTTACCCTGCTACGCAATTTACTGACTTATTCTTGATTATTTTTCTCCCTCCGCTTCCAATCATTTCTTATTTCTTTTCGTCGTCCCGCTTTTCCAGGCTGCTCTTCCTTATATGTATCTTTTTCAATTTCTGACTTTGATCTTAGTAGTTGATCACTGTGTTACCGTTTGTTTAACTGCATCTAGAGTACTACCGTTGGTTATTTTCACGATTAAATTTATTGTTCTTTTCTTCATCCGACAGATTATAAATTTTCATCTAGTTACAATTGTTACACGTTATCTTTTGAAGCAAACGTTTAAGATCAATGCTATATTTGAACAGCATAAATCTGTTTAAAATGATTTTGTAAAGTTCTAAGCGCCTTTTTTGATATTTCCCGCTACTACTGATTATTTAGGTAAAACTAACTTTTGTATTTGGGTTTCCAAAACTTCCGGATTCCCTCTATTACGTCGGTCCGTAATTACGACTGTTTCAATTTTTTCTCTTTCAGCTTACCGCAGTCATTTTGCGTATAAATCGCGTTATGTTACAAATTTTATTTTAAATTTATTTATTAAAAGATTTTTCATGAAAAAATATGTGAACCACACTATTTTCGTTGTACTTCAATCTCTAATTTTTACGTTTAGGTTTGCCCATGAAATTGACACATCAGAATGGAGGTGAAGATCATCTTCGAAATGTTGTTCACACTGAAAAACATCACAGAACGGTAATTACATACATTATTATCACTTTTATTATTATTATTATTATTATCGTCTTCTATGCCTATTGCGAACATTTATTCAAAGTCCGCATTTCTCAGTTGCATATCGAATCACGGTCATTTCAACACAGCATATATAAACTCTAAAAACTCTTCTCTTAGAAAGGTTGCTTGTATTTTCCCATTCGCATAATTTATTGTTATAGTTAACTTTGTGAATATTCTCGGATAATGCCTTGGACCCAATCTTTTGTAAAATAAGCATTACATCACTCCATCTGCTGGAAAATATTTACTTCCATTTAATCTTTTTAGCGTTTTGGGTTATCATTTATTTCTAGAATAACCATTTCGTATAAACTTGCATAGCTTTCCGTATTACAGCTACTGTACAGTTATCAATGGCCGCTAATTCTTTATTATTATCTTCATCTTCAATATTAGCTACATCATCATCCTCTTGCTTTATAGCTGCTGTCTCCTGTCTACTTTGATTGATCTTTGCGTGCGGCAGAAGATTTTTTTTAAAAAAAAGACCTGCCGTTGGTCTATTACATAATTGTTTTGCCACTTCTAAGGATTGGAACAGATATATCCGCATCGAGTCCACAACTATACAGGGCAATATGTTGACAAGCGGATAGTTAATAAACTGTCCAATATAGAATGGTTCATACCTCACCGTGCGGGGACACCACATCAATCTTGCCCATTCCCAATATCCTAATCGCATAGTTCTGTTTATATTTTAACGGTGATGGCGCGTTGCCCAATAGTTGTCGTGGTGTAATTCACCTGGTGCGAACTGGTAATTAGGCACGTTTCTTGTCAAAATGACAACGGACTGTTTAGACAAGTTTTGTCCATGCTATAAAATTGTTAAATGTTATACGTAATACCCTTGTCAAAACGATTTAAAGCAAAAGAAATTCTTCGAAATACTTCCGTATACTAGTTAAAGTCGCGGGCCGAAGAAGCACTGATATATATGGTTTCTAAAGAACATCAAAGACATACAGTCAACACACCACTGTGCATAGTTGCAGATTTGGTGCGAATATGTGTGCTCCAACTTTAATTCAGGTTATTTTTCTTGCAACTACCGACATAGTTTCTACCTGTTTTGGATTTTTACTGTTTCTAATTTAGTAACGAAATAAATTCATTCAGCTTGGTAGACTATTTCATGCGCTTGTTTCTGTTTCCGGCGTCAGTGGTCACGAAATATCACTTTGTGAAACATTTGCAGTCTCAATATTTTACATTCAATTGTTATTTGTTCCAGATACACAGAAGTCAGGTCCCTTACAATTTCTTTTCACCGGTGTCTTCGTAGTGATCTTATTTTTACCGTAATTTTACCATTTCTACTTTTATTGTTATTTTCTTCGTTAATAATTCTTCTGTATCTTTAGTTACAGTACTACTTTTAGTTAGTATATTCTGTAAAAGATTTTTATTTCCGATATAAGGCTGGTATAGCTACATTATCATGTTCCTTTCCACCTCTTGGTTTAACAGGTATCATTGTGTGCTGGTAAGAATAGAAGTGAGGCTGCAGAAAGGCTAATCGCTCTATTGATGACCTATATTTCGATTATAGTAGTCCCATCTGATTCCTTTATATTATTATTACTATTGCTATTACTAATATTATTTTTATTATTATTAATGTTGCGACGGATATTGTAAATATGTAACCTCCAATGCTTCTTAAAGATTGTTAGAAAGTTCTGTTTCAAAGCAGGACATAAATTACTGAACAACGTTACGATTTTATTAAGAGTAAAACTTTATTTTACAACTTGTTATAAAATTCACAATCGGGCGTTTAAACAAAAATTTAACAAAAAAATAACGATACTAGAACTTTTTAAATTATTATTCTGAAATTAAATAATTTTAATCTTCCATTATATTTCAAAGCAGAAATATTTGCGTGTGTAAAAATAAATTTATATGCTCGGAAATAAAACTGATATTACCTTCCAATGGATGTAACCCATCATGAAACTACCAAGGAACTTAGTAACATTTAAAATATACTTATTAAAATAATAATACATAGGTTGTCCATAAAGACAGAGACCAACGCTGGCGTCGCGTCGTCGCGCACCGCATTGACTTGGCGAATATATCGGCATCTAGATCAATCTTTTGGTTACAAAATGAGACAAATTTGAAATCTGTAACTTAAAAATTGTCCAAGTTATGGGCATTTTACGCGACCTACTTTGCTCTGACCCTACAGGTTTTTTGAATGCACGCGCGTGAATTTTTTTGACTTTTTTTTGTGTGTGTGTATATAGAGAATTTAATTGGCTACAAAATGGGCGCTTGATGAAGTCTGTAAGTCGAAAATTGAACGCGTTATGGCGATTTTACTGAAGTGAAATGAAGAAGAAAACTTGATTTTTTTACACCTTTTATTTTAAGAAGTATAAAATCATACAAAATCGGGGAAAACTCAATCGCTATCGCTATTATCATCGCGTAAACCTAAACCACGTTCGAAATAACGTCCTTCGTTCTTGATACATTGGCGCATTCGATCCTGACACTTCATAGTTATCGTTTTTCTGAATTCTTCGGACGTTGCTCTAAGGACGCGAGGATGTGCTTATGCCACCTCAAAATTGTACTCTGGCCTAAAATATCATCTTTAAACACTTCCGTAAGTTCTCGCAGAGTTTCCATGCCGGACAAACCACGCCCAACATAATACTTGATCGCGTAACGTTGCTCCGTTTTAACACTCGCGTTATTCATATTCATATACTTAAAAAAACCTGTAGGGTTAACGCGTACACGTCTCTTTAAACTCGCACTGCGCGACGACTACTGAACGGATTCCGTTACTTCTTGTTGTTGCGGTGACAGAAATGAATGGTCTACACGATGGCATAGTTTCCAAGTCGATTCGATGCGCGACGCCAGCATTGGTCTCTGTCTTTTTGAGACAACCTTTGTATATTTAATATATGAATCCTATGCGTTTCGAAAACTTTTGATAAGTAAAAGTAAAAAGAGTTCCATTGAAAAATTTTGTGTTATAAGTTTCTTCCAACATATTATTAAACTTACAACAAAGGTTCTCATCTGCAGTGGTCATCTCTTTGATATTAAAGGAACTTTCGATAACTGTAGATGGTCCTTCATAATTCAAATCCCATAATCATCAGCTATCTGAAAAACAGATATGCTCGACTGCAAATTAATGATGCAACACTCTCGAAGAGGATAATATGTGGAATACCAAAGGGCTCTGTATTAGGCCCTACACTTTGGAATGTACTTTACTCGAGAATTCATAAAAACTTAGAAATGTTTTGTAAAATAATAAATTCTGAATCAGTCCTAATATCATATGCAGACGACCCGTGCATCCTATTTAAAATAGAAAAGTACACCAATTTGAAGAAAATCTAAATCACATATAAAAAGCTGGAGGATGAAATTGCAGCAATGGGATTATTCTTCTCCACTGGTAAATGTAGAGGTCGATAATATTTGGCAACCAGAAGTTATCAGAGAATGTCAAGATTTTAAAAATAATATCAGGGAAACCTATACAACTAACTGATACACTAAAATACCTTAATGTTACACTAGACAATAAATTACTATTTACCGCACATCTAGAGGAGACGAGCATTAAGTGCATCAAATTATTTGGCAAACTACGTAAAATTCTACCAAATAGCCACGGCTTATGTCAAAAAGAAAGAGTTATTTTATACAAAGGTTTAATTCAAGCCAGCTTTGGATATGGCTCTTGTCTGTATGTCAATGAAAAAATGTTTAAAAAAGGGTTAATAAGCACCAAAGGAAATTTATCATAAACATCTCATCCGTATACAGAACTGCTCCATTTTCTGCTGCATATGTAATTTCAATCGTGCTACCCTTAGATCTTTTCCTTATAGGTGTAGGGCTATAACATCCGAATATAGGATTACTAAAAGCTCAAATTTGGTCAAGAGTTTAAACTTTCTGCAGAATAATATAATATTATCAATGTTCTAGGTATTACAATAAAGAATTAAAAAAACATATTAATACCGAACTAATCAGTCAACGGCAGCTACGCTGGGAGGCAGAAACTACTGGCCGAAAACCCTTCACTTTCTTCCCCAACATAATAAACAGGCTCGACCTCAAAAATGCTAAAATAACCTTTTTTAATATGCAAATTCTTTCCGGTCACGGAAAGATAGGCGAGTACTTGCATAGATTTAATCTCGCAGACAGTCCTAACTGCCAATGCTGTGGAACAGATGTTCTTGACAGCACTCAACACTTAATTACTTAATATTTAACTGCCCTGCTACAAAAATCCTAAGACAAAAATTCACAGTAAACCAGCACACACAACTCACTCTAGACAAAAACAATTATGAAGGACTTCTTGAATATTTTCACTTAATAATTTAAAAAAGATTTACACTAAACGATGGGACTGAATGAAATATTCCTCCTCATTATTAGATTTAACCAAAATATAAGTAAAATAAAATTTTTTAATTTTTTTGTTAATTACTTACATTTGTATAAATATGTAAAAAATTCATTAATGAAAATAAAATCACAAATATTTATTTCTATTTTATGTTACTTGTAAATTAACATAATTAAAATGAAAATTGATCTTACTTTCTATAAGATAATAAGAACTAATAACAAAAAAGGTAAAATGGAAAGAAAAAAACTACTGATCTTGGTACGCTCGTTGTCAATGTGACGGTAATTACCATCACTTTCGCCATTACACCACACCGAACATCATCATCATCATGGTGCCATGTCCGTTATCGAACGTTGGCTAACATTTGAGCAACCTTTCGTCTGTCTAGTACTTCCCGGAACAGTTCAATGGCGGCCACCTGATACCATTGTGTCAAGTTTTGTATCCACGTTATTTTTCTTCTTCCCGCTAGTCTTTTTCCAGCGATCTTTCCTTGCATCAGAAATTGGAGTATCCTATATCGCCTTGCATGGATGAGTCCGAAGTATTTTAGTTTTCCTTGCTTAATTTCTTTTATTATTTCTTTAAACTTATTTAATTGATTTAACACTTCCGAGTTTCGTATTTTGTCTGCCCATTTTATTTTAACTATCCTTCGCTATATCCACATCTCGAAGGCCTCAAGTTTTCGTTCTGTTGCCTTCGTTAATGTCCAGCTTTCAGCACACCATATATGTAGTAACACCGAAAATATGTAACATTTTACCAGCCTAATTTTTAAATCTGCACTTATGAAATTCTTGTTACACAGTATTGTTTTTACTTTAAAAAATGCATTTCTAGCTTTTCCAATTCGTATTTTTATTTCTTCACTCATGGCCCACTTATCGTTTAAATTACTGCCTAAATATTCGGTGTCTTTGATTTTTTCTATTCTTTCTTCGTAAACTGTAAGCGGTGCTGTTATTAGATTTCCACTTTTCCTACTTATCACCATGTACTTTGTTTTGGCGATGTTCAGGTGTAATCCGTAGTTATGTGGGACATGAGTGAAGAAATAAAAATACGAATTGGAAAAGCTAGAAATGCATTTTTTTAAAGTAAAAACAATACTGTGTAGTAAGAATATAAGTGCAGATTTAAAAATTACACCGAACATAACTAAGATAATTGTGTTTTTGTAATATATAAACCTAATAAATGATGCATTAAAATTTTTATTAAATTCATTTTTTTTTTTTTTATTTACATTACGTTATTGTTTTCCAGTTTATGTTTAATATACAATAATTCACTTTAGAATAATCGGTTTTCTGAAACATTTGAACAAAATAAATAAACGTAATTTGAAATTTATTTGTGTATAAACGGCTATCCATAACACCCGTTATATACCGCTTTTAAAAATCTTAATTTCTCGCGTAAATCAAAAGGGTGCATTCTTATATTTTGCACGATTCAATACTCATGGTCGTTTACCGATCTAAAAAATTTTACCAAAATCGATCACCTCAACGTTGTGACGTCTTTTCATAAAATTTCGAACAACTTGCGACTTGAACCTCGATCAAGTTTAACAATCACAGCTACCTCACTACTACGCTAAAAAAATATTTTTAATAAATTTTTTATTCTCGATCTTTTATATTTTATGCTCTTTTGCTGCATGCGTCTTTAGTATCGTGTCAAATGCTTTGCTATGATCGTGATATATTACCTTGAGTGTTGATCAGAAAATATTACCGAAAATGTCGATGCCATCTGCGCGAAGTGGACCCCGGTTAAATATATTGGTCCGCCATTACGTCCGTGTTGAATATCTCTATTTTATTTTCTTACGTATAAATAAAATGTGGCGCATATAAATACATCTTTTCATGGTTTTCTCGCAAAATCAATGCAGAAAATATTGTTTTCATTTTAAGTCTCTTTTTTCATTAGTACTTGACATAAAAATATAAATGAAAAAAGTTAAAAATCTTCGTACATTGCTTTCCAATAAATGAAAATTATTAATGCAGGCGCGCAGAACTCGACAAATGTACAAGACAAAAGAGTGAAATCTGGAGATTCACTCAATGCGCTATATGATACTGGGCGCAAGAAATAAACTGTCTGCTAGGATATTTAATAACATCTGTGGATATATTTTCGTTCATACTATAATTGCGCATAACAATAGATCTGCTTTTTTAATTAAACGTTTGAGTAGAATATATTAAAAATGATGATCAGCTAATAAATATATGTATATTTTTTTAAATTATTACTTAACAATAATCATTGAATTTATTTTCTGGTCATTAGCTTAATTATTGAGAATCATAATTCACTGTTTTATGTAATAGTATGGTGAGTTGAAATTTTGTGCTCTGTTTTTTTAGTTTATTTTCAAATAAAAGATTTGCTTTAACTAGTAAAAAACTAATTAGCAATGACCACACATCTAAGGGAAAGTTTTCATAGTCAACCTTCAAGAAATAAAAGAATCAAGTAAAAATGCATTCCTGAAACAGAATAATAATTTATTGTACTTAAACGCGAACAAAATGCAATTAACCGGTAACATTCAACATGCCTTATAGAAATAAAATGTGTGTGTGTATAGACAAATAATTACTTACCGAAAATTTTTCCATGAATATTTCTGATCTCTTTATGAAATAATGAACGAGTTTAGAAATCATTAATTTTTGATTAACTAAATATCACCGTTTCGATCATGTTTAATCATCTTCAGTATTTTAATCTAGAGAATAACACTTTATATGTACATTCCCTGTCTTATGTACCGTGTGGATAACTCAACAGAGCAGGCTATAAAAAGTTTGTCGACTGGAACACATAACTTTGAAAAACTACCAATTTTTATATAAAATAATTATATGGATATTCAAATGTTGCTTATCCGTCGTAAAGTTATTGTGTAAAAATCTGATGTATTTTTTTGAAAATTCATCGATTTAATCGGTTTTAATACATTTTTGTGCGTGTGTTGTGTATTCATTTGTAATGAAATATATTTATTTTACAGGATAAAATATATCACGATCGTGAAAAGGCACACGAACGAGAATCGAGAGATAAACATTATGCTTCTGTAAATTATTGAAATTCTTCCTACAACATTCTTGTCAGTTAGTAGGTGTCGTTTTTTTTGTTTTTTTTTTTTTTTTAGATTTAATTGTACAAATGTATGATATAATGTTGTACCTCGCGTCGATATTTGTTTAATTAAAATAAAATTCCATTAAACGATCACCGTGTTATTAAAATCAACAATTTTTGATAAGTAATTTTTTTTTATTTATTTATTTATTTTTCTTTTAAGACGCTCGACAGCTCGGTCATGTACGTCGTTACTGTAAACGCAATTTATTTTGATGCAATCGAATGTTAATTTATAAAATTATGTGAACAATACTATTTTATATTAACGATTTTAGATAATTTTTTAACTTTTTTTAAAATTTTTAACATAAATAAATAAAACAATTTTCAATCAGAATATCAAATACTAATATTTCATACTTCCGCGTCGTTATTGTAGAATTAGATTAACGGTTAAAAAGTATTCCAAATGTATTCAGGTTCATTATTATTGTAATTTTCGAGAGCTAAGCAAAGATATTTAAACATATTTGAAAAAAATATAATTTCAATGAAATCTCCATTTCTTCTAAGCTGTGAGAAATGGATTCAGATAATCCTGAACTATGAAAAGCATTATCTTACTTGTTTCATAAGGTAATACTATTGTTTTATAGTTCTAACAATGGTCGTACGGTCCTAGCTCATTTCTTAAGCCTCACGCGTCAGTATTTCAAGTTTTTCTACGTGGGACGTAAATAATTCTACACCAACCTTTCCTGTTTCAATTTCCACTACAGTTTCATCGGTAGCAGCCGATTTGTAGCATATGGGTTTGTTCGCGACGTTTTATCCGTCTTCTTTCGGTGTTAACTGTTCTAGTCGCTGAGGATATTGTTGGTCACAGGGTTGCCCCCCCCCCCACTATCATTTTATGGCGATATGTTCATACCTCCTTTATCCAGTTTCTTATTCAGATATTACTTGGTCCTGTTTTAAATGTCATTAGACCGTAATGTTTCGGCAATGTCCTGTACAAATATCAGTTTTTGTTTTGAACGGATTTCCGTGCTCGACATTTTGAGAATGGTATTTTGTATTTTTTTATCCTGTGTTTTATAGTTTTTCTTTCTTAAAGATTAATTATTATTATTTTTTTTTTTTTATTAAGTCCTTTTAATATCTTGGCGGTTTCTGACTAGTAACCCCAAATGTTCAAATGTATACAATTTTCTTGTATGAAATGAATTTTTACATTTACCCGATACTACGGTTAAGATTAACCGTTTTTCTCGCCCCGGTTCATCTAGACTAAATTGTTGCATTTGCTCTTTATAATTTCAACTATTTCTTAAATTTCATCTGTTTGATATTCTTTATAAATCTTTTCATTTGCGCAATTTAATATGCATTTCTATAATTGATACGTTTCAGTCCGTGCCGCAAGAAAAGCCGGAAGTTATATATTTTATAAATGTTCGTTATCTTCTATTAGCTAGTACTTAATTTCGAATTTTTCTATCTGGTAATTGTCGTATGTGTGAATATCGCGGATGATGGGTGATGTTAGAAATAGACAAATTAGCACATCACTCGCTCATTTATTATCTCTACTCCGTATCGGCCCGATTCTTTTTATCAGTTAGATTCAAACTATGTGCTTCCTACCTTCATATTTAAATTTTCAAATAATGAATCAAATTTCGTTAAGTTTAGTACTTTGGCAATTTTTTCATCGAATTCTCTTTAGAAAACATCGATATCTTGTTGTAAAGAGTTTATTATCACGGTATACATTTATATTAATATTCAGCGGAGACGTTTACTATGCCATTGGTTGTACCTTTTCATGGAAGCGTTTCCAATTTTATTCAGTATAAGTATATAGTACAGCATACGCCGGTTACTAGTTCTTGTTACTTGAATACATTACTAGATTTTGACATTACTGCGTCTTTTGGGAAGTATTATTATTAAACGAAATAAATCAAATGACGTCCAATGTGCAAGTATGATCAGATAGATATGTATATGTGCGTACGTGAGCACTAAGCAGACTTTCCCTCTACTATTGCGGCAGCGTCAAACTGTTCAAGAACGAAGTAGTATCGGAATCGGTTTTTCTAAACACTTGACTAGAACTTCAAAAACCTGTCATTTAAGAAGCTACTTTCTCTTTGAACAATACCTAATTTTTATTTTCCAGATAAAGATAATATATTCCCAGAAGCGCTTCTGACATTTTTATTTCTGTGTATTTAATGTTTATTATTTATGTTTATAATTTTCCATTATTTATATATTATATATTATTAATTAACATCTGCGATTTCGCGAAATATGAAATTTTCAATACATGTTTTCATACTTGATTCAGTAAAATCCAGATTGAAATCCAGCGCTTTTAATTTTTAGATTACAACAAAAAAGAGCACTAAGCAAACGCTTGTTTAAAATTCTCAATTTACCTTCTGTTAAAGCGCTAATAAAATGTTAATCGGCGTCTTAAATTTTTTTATAACAGTGGCATAAACAAGTGTGGCAATTTATTGATTTCCAAACGATAAATATAATTATTTTAAATTTGTTTTTATGTATATTTTCAATCCACTTGTCATTCGTATTATAAGAGAGATTGATAATTAATTTTTCCTTTTGTGTGAAAATTATTTCGGTAGTAAATCGGTTAAAAAGAAAATTATTCTTTTCGCCGTTTCGATCCCTACCTCTAAATAACTCACAGAAAAGTATGACATTTATAAAAACCGTTTTTAACGTATCTCGTGTTTTTAAAGGTCTACTATGTATTCTTTCTTATTATTTTAATGTGGCGTAGTTTTGTGAGTATTTATCAAACAAGATTTTTCGAATTACAAAAGGTGCGAAAAAATTTAAAAAATAACATCGTCGTCACGGGTAACTCTACCAGGACTAATAGCTTGTTAAATAATCGATACTGACGTTTTTGGAACGTGAAGAAAATTCGCTCGCTTATTTTTGCCGAAACCTTGTCATATTGTCCGTATGAAACCAGTTATTTTTTTTAAAACTGGAAAATTTTATTGGTTCTGCTCATGTGTATTTTTGTACTTTTTTAATTCACTTTTACAGTTTTCAATTTATTTAAAAAAAAAAAAAATTCATTTAAAATTTCCAAGTTTCATCGCTGCTATTAAAACATAAACGTAGAAATAAAACAAGCATCACGAGTGCATTTCAAATTTACCTTTTTTCATAAACGGATGTTTGACGTATTTTTGTAATAAATAATTTATTTAAAAAAAAAAAAATAACGATTAATAATACTTTGGATGAAGTTATATATTTTTTCTTTTCTACTCTTTTTGAGAACATCGGATTTTTTTATCTTTGCTTCTAATCAACTGGCGTGTCCGTCTTAATCGAACTGCGCAAGATTATTATTTACCATCCATTAATATTTGTGTTTACCAATGTAAGTTTTCTTAATGTTCTACTTTAAAATGATAGCAGAAATTGTTTTTTTTTTCAATGGTGTATTAAATTTCATTTTAATCGTAAAAATCCGGACGCTATTGCCGAAGAATTACCGTATTTTTAATTCCTAACGTTATTGATGTATTTAATACAACTGTCCTCCGGTAAAAAATTATGCGAGGGTTTTTTTGTATGTAGAATTTGTTTTTTATTTTTATCAAGACAATAAAATTAAAAATGTAACTTATTGTTTACATTATTACCTTTTCCGTGCATCCTGATAGGACTGTTTAACTCCCTCGAACGTGAACAAAGACATATATTTGGTGGAAAAATATCAGGTATAGAGAAACGACGTTGTTTACAAATTAAACTCTAGCCGGTAATGCAGCGGTAATTGTCGTTAACTGATTATGGTATAGAACTCTATGGTATAATAGCTTGGTCCTTTGTAAAAAGAAGCTCGCCTCCTATTAATTCTATACTCTCCGTGTATAGGCAAAAGGCGCTTATCGAAGTTTTCTAGGATTAAACGCGGCTGCTGCTGAAATCTTCGAATTAGTTAAATTCGAAATTTCGTACGACGGAATGCGAAAGAAATTTGGCTCTCTATTTGAAGAAAATTGCGATAAAAAGTTAAAAACACCCACTGATATTTTTGGATAAAACGTGTTAGCTCAAAATTTGCCATATGACCCGATGGTAAACATATAGAGGAAATGTAATGGTCCTATTTTACGGCATATTAAAATAAATTCGTTTTGTACAATATAAAGCGGCTGCTCTCCTCCCGTCCTTTCCGTATGAATAGAATACTGCTTGGGCTTTGGTAGAAAATAGTTCTGAATTTGATAAAATTTTATTAATCCGATGTATAGAAAATTATGTCGAGTTCTACAGGAAGTATGTCTCGGTAATTTAACAGTCGTATCATCAACATCGTTTCAAAAAAAAAAAAAAAAAAAAAAAAAATATCCGATTAAGTAGATAACTGGAATAAGATTTTCCGATATAGGGAACATAAAAGATACTTAAAATATAAATAACAACAGAACGAAACGAAGGAGACACTAATTGAAGATTTATTACCATTTTTTATTTTAACAGGAATGATATACAAAACGATTTGTGCGTCATCGGGGTGCAGGTAAACTATAACCATATGGCGTCCACCTTCCTTGCTCACGTGTACTCAGAAAATCCGGTCATGAGAGATATTGAATTTGACAGAACCTAGTTAATTCAAAAATTCTATAAATAAGCTTCCATGTCGAAATAATTAAAAGTAAATCAACGGCTAAATTATTAATGTATTGGAATGTTACCGATTTTTGGGAAAACGCAACTGCCAATGTCGATTCTACTATCAACAATCATAATTCCGATTTAAAGTATTCTATAAGTATATAGCGGTGCTATAGCCGTAAAATAGTGCGAAAAGGTGCTCATGTAATAGATACGCGCTTAAAATTAATGAAATTAATTCGACATTACAAAAATGAAAAAACAAATAGAATATTATTAATATAAGAAATTATTTTTTGTATAACTTTTTATAACGAAATGTTTTTTTCTTTTTTCTACTCGATAAAACTAATTCTTCCGCGAATTAATAAAGAATGTGTTGTTTACAACGAAATATATTAATGTGTGTGTGTGTGCGTGTGTGTGTGTGGATGGCGGGATAGTGCATCCGCATCCATTGAAAGAATCATTTTTCGCTGAACACTTAAATCGTATACTACCTTTTAATAGTTTTTATTTAATTAAAATGCGTTAACGTATTGTTACATGCTTGAAATGGCAGTTTGTCACTGTGATTTTACTTATTTATTGTACAGCAGTTTTTGTAGCATTAAGTATATTGTAAGACTATATATATATATATACATGTATATATGTATATATATTTGTATAAATTATAAACATATAATAAAAATCTGTTTTCTCTCTACAACTGAAAAATGTTATCAAAGTTAGCGTTTACCGTTCTGTTGAATAGTGTTATGTATACATATAGGCGAAGAATGCTCGTTGAACATTCTCTAGTATAAATCTAAAATTTTTTTCTTTTCCGTTTTGTATAAAATCTTCCTCTGTATACCAGCATCTTCGTCAGATGAAATGCCAAAAACCCGTTAATTTAAGGTTAGTCAATTACTGCAAAGTTAATCGTTTTTTATTTTTTTATTTTACGAGACTTATTCGTTTGTAAGCAGTTTTCTACAAATAAATAACCGAGGCGTAGCGGTTTCTTTTTAACCCTTAAATGCCCCCACATAGAAAAATCAAAGTGAAAATTATTTTGTATACTTTATTTTGCTATTTGGGATACATTTAACAATAAAACTTAATATTTCAGTTCCGCGATCCCATAGAAACTAAATTACGTCATGTTCTTTATAATGCACACTGAGCGCTTTACGGAAAACCATTGACGTTTAGAAATGTTCTTTATAGTGCACACTGAGCGCTTTACTGAAAACCACCAACATTTAGCTATATGCATTATAATTAAGGACAAAACTATGGGGAGGGTGGATATGGGGATGTGACACCACTTCATAATTTTAAATTGCGAATTATTCGTCAAAATCAGAAAATATTCGGTTAATTCGGCAAAATCGGAAGTATCTTTTGGTTATTTTAGCCTACGAATAATTTTCTTTTTTTATTTATTTATATTTCATTCGGTCAAGCGGAAAATTGAGTGATCCTCACCCCCAAAATAATTGGCTATGAGTGTTACATAGAGAAGTACTGATAGATAATAATGTACACTAAGAAAAACATGAAACCACTAATAAAATGTAAATCACAACAAATTAACAGAAATATTGATTATTCTCACCTGCTTCAATTGCATATATTATTTTGCACAACATTACACCTTACTAAAATAAATAATTTCACAGAATTCAGTGAATAACAAATTTATTACGTTTACTTTTAAAGGTGCGAAACAAAAAAGAAATTATGCTGTGTATATGTAATATTGAAGTGCATTTGTATTGTGTGCGCATCTGTGTATGTTATTTATTTTTCTTTGTGATATTTAAAGAAACAATTACGGTTTCTTAAAGAACATAATCTTATGTTACACTTTGAACACAGTATTGTGGTTTTATTCTCTGTACATGATCTACATCGTCCGATAGTTGTGAAAATGGGCTAAATGTGATCTAAGTTGTCCCCAAAGGTTGAATCACTTGGTGGAAGAGGTTGTTTGTTCTTTTTCAGACACTTCTTTTTCGTAGCGGAATAGTGCTCGGCTACATTTAACGGCCCTCCAATTCTAAGTTTATTCTTAGTATTTAGAATATTGCCAATAGTATACCTAAATTCCTTCAGAGGTAAACATGTTTTTACTTATTGATGTTCTAAGTCACGCTTATATAATAATAACCAAGCATTATTTACACAGATATCGATATCATTTGTGTGAAAATAATGATAAATACCATCGATGAGATTTCATTGCAGTTCTGTATAATGCGACAAGCATATCGGCTTCATCATCCATAATATATCGGTTATTATAATGTTTTACAATTTTCGGGCACGGCACTGAAACTTTTGTCCGGTTTTCTTTACTATAGCTTTTTACTATACTCTAAAGGAGGTTCTGCACCGACATACGAACTAACTAAAGATACACATCTATTATCATACCATTTTATTATAACATTCATTTTTTTCTCGTTATCTGTATTGTAATCAAAACTACCGCGACCTAATTTCTTTAACTGTTTATCTTCCTTTAATTTACAATTTCTTAGTCGATTATTTAGTACTGTACCAGATGAAAAAATTCCATATTCTTCTCTTAAAAAATAGACTAATTCTAAAGAGGTAAACCAGTTATCAAAATAAACAACATAGGGTTGTTGCATCTTTGGAATTGATTTACAAAGCGCCAATACCGCTTTTTGTCCTAAACCGAAGTATTTCTCTTCTTCACTAGTAAACGTGTAACCCATAAATGTTGTTTCACCACCATATGGTAAAAAGTCATAAATGATTCCACTAGCACCTGCTCTTACAAATAGTTTAAGGCCCCATTTTTTAGGTTTATTTTTTATGTACTGTTCTCTGTTATTAGCTTTTGTACCTTTATAAGGTATCATCATTTCATCTATTGAAAAGCGGGTTTCATGGTTCACTTTGAGACAATTTCTCCTAACATGCTCCAAAATAGGTTTTATTTTGAAGTACCGATCATTTTCGTATTGGTCAATATTTTCATTATTTACAAAATGTAAATTTCGTTTTATTATTTCAAAACGTTTCCGTGACATTACATTTGCTATGCTCTCAATACGAAAGTTTTGAGACCAATAATCTCTAACCGACGGTAGATTTATTATTCCCATTATAAGTAGCACCGCAATAAAGTTTTGAATTTCATGAAAATTTGTGTCCACTGATTTAGACATATTTTGGACGCTTAGCGCCAAACCTGAAATAACTTTTTTTCCAGTTAAAATCCATTTTAACTTTTTTAATTAACTTTCTTTTCTTTATTTCCACAGCAATATCACCCGGTAGAGTAGCAATTTGTATTGCTTTTCTTTTCAGTATTCTGCAAGAACGTCTATTCGTTTCTATTCCAGTGTTTTTAATATTGTCTAAAGATGCCACATTTACTTTAGGCTTCTGAAAATCTACTTCTGTAAGCCGTTGGGCAAATGAGGAAATTTTATTTGGAATTGTAATATTCTCTGTAAGCGATTTTTTTATTGATGTCACTTCAACCACTGATTCTTCATCTTCATTGTCTAATTTGAATAAAATTCAGGTAAAAATACATCAGATAAGGAAAAACATAAATTTACTAGTCATTCTATTTTTATTGATTTCATACAGTCAATATTCTTATCAGGCACGTAGGTATACATTTTTCACAGGGGCCCCACGTTTATAAGCTTTTCTTCAGTAATTTTCCTACCAACTACTCACCGCTGAATAGAATATTTAATTTAACTTTAAATTTTCAAATTTATAATTTTTTTATACTTATTTGATTTTTAATTTTTTTAAAAAACTACAGAGTATTTAGTACAAATTTTGTGTATATTATATGTAAGGATCCGTTGAACCACCCCATACCTACGTGCTTAATTCTTATGCAAACATAATTGAGAATTTGAATACAAAAGGTAAAAAAAATGAAAAGCAATTATGTCGATAATGTTTTTAGTTCATTATAATTTCAATTAAACATCGTGTTCATTCGTATGATACAACTTAAAGTGATTCATTTTTACTCACCTGACATATCTATTATTTCAACTAGTTCTCTCATTCCGGAATCAAAAGACGGTGCTTCCGATTCAGAGTCTGAATTTTTATTCGGAATTTCATCCTCAGAATATACAGAGGCATCGCCTTCTATATCTGACTGAGCAGGCGGAAGAACAGCATTCATCATTTTTTCTGTTCTTGACTGATATCGCGACATTTTGAAAAAATTATCGCACGACACAAAAACCAACTAATATTCACAAAACAAATCGAAGAATTTTACTGCGCTCCAGTCTGTTTTTCAGTTTGTCCGTTCTTCGACAATAATTATCATCCCGCATTGGTTTTGTTTGTTATGGACATATAAATATATGTATATGTGTGTGTATGTATTTATATATGCTCATGTATATATATATATTTCAGGCAGTGTTCATTTTCTGGCGACGGGAGTCCTATACGCTAATAAATAAAAACGCTTGGAAAATAAATTTCTTTGCAGTTATAAATGCGCGTATATTTACTACAAACACCACCGCATAGGAAAAAAGTGATGATTCCTTCATTCTATGGCTGACATCTGAACTGTACAATATTTCCTTTAAATAAAGCGAAGTTTCCATATCACGGCCGGTGTGCATTACAGAGAACATTCTTTACTAACATCAAATTTCTACATCACGGCCGGTGTGCATTATAAGGAACATGATTTTTAAATGCTTACACAGCGAAAAAAATACACTTATTATTTTAAATAATAACATCATTTGAATTTTTACACTTTATTTTGTGTACTGACAAAAAAAATTACTGAAATAACATTCTTTCAAGCCATATTTTACAACGGAGAAATTTTATCATTTTAGTAAACTGAAATTTATGAAAATGTGAAGTATTCATCGTTATATAGGAAGCTTTTGAAAACGCACAGAAACCCCAAATTTGGATATATTTAAAACAAAAGGTATTATACATCACTATAATTTTTTCGTATCAATTTAACACAGAAGTATTTAAAAATGACTTCAAAGTTGATGTTCCTTATAATGCACATGGGACGTTTAAGGGTTAAACTCTACACGATAATTTTCCCGGGAAATCTTGGCCTTTTCCAAACACACGCGAATATCAGTCCAGATCTTTTATAATAGAGAATCCGTTCGAAATTTCTATAATGCGCGGGTGGAGAATTCATTAATTTAATTTTAGTTTTACAATCATTGTTTCGCCGAGGGAGAGGTAATTTCTTTCTTCTAGCAAAGGAAAGTGGAGAATAACTCTATCCAAGGCTAAATTCGAAATCATTCAGAGACCAATTACAAATCAGCACGTTCTTTCGACGAATCTTTGATCTTAACTTAATCTCTTCGTTAAATTTCCAAATCTTTAAACAACAATTCGAAATTAGTCCAAGAGGAAAAATGCAACCACCCAAGAACATCGGATCGGATTTTAAATTTTCGAACATGTATGGAGGGGAGACTCTACCTCTAATGTAAGTAAACGCCATTGTGTTTGATAAGTTTCGTTGAAAATCAGAGATAACCTTTAAAATGTCTTTGCCTTACGATTGCAGCTCCGGCAAAGATGTCTAATGGATTATGACAAAAATAATGCTTAGGTCTAAACTAATTCGCTCAAGTTAAATCAATACGATGACTGGGTGTAGAAAGTAGTGTGAAAGCTGTTTTGAACTAAACATGGACAAAGTTTAATCTTGTCCTGCAAAAGCTATTAAGTCTGTTGAAAATAAGTTATAATTAATACAATTTTTAATACGGATACTGCTAATAGTAATTTATTGTCAGCACGAATTTGGGAGTAAAATGCAATAGAAGGCACAGACGTACTGTTGCCAAACAGGCCTACACAATGGTTAAGAAACAAATTAAGTTTATAGTTCGCCTGAGTTCATAAATAACCAGCAATTTGGCATTACGAACTACCTTACGATCGTGATTTAAATTACTTCAAATATTAATTTATAGGATCACAATTTAATTTTACTGCTTCCGTAAAGTTGCAGAAAAATTCGGGAAATGTAACTTTTCTATGAAATTTAATATCTCAGTTTTGTACTACATTTAAAACGTTCGCATGAACACGTATATTTTTTTAAGTTATTTTTATTAAAATGTAACGGGGGGGGGGCATTCAATCGGGAATTTTTATCGTAAAATTGGGAACAAAATAAAGATAACCGAATGAAAGAGAAAATCATTCCAGATGAAAAATAAAAAGGTTTTGGAAATATATTTTGATGGACAATAAATTTTTTTTAAGTAAAAATTATTTATAAAAGAAGCGTCGTGAATTAAACCAATAGGGGCAAAAAAACTACATTTTTCTTTTACAATTTGACTTTAATTTTTTTGTCGAATAACTTTTTTTTATGATAAACAGATCTATTTTTACGATAAGTATTAAATATTTATGTTTATTGTCTGTGCACTATGTGTATGTTAAGCAAAAAAATCGAATTCAGTTAGGCTTAACATGTTTTGTCAACATCTTATTGTCAGTAAAACACCGTAAGCTCCATGAATTTGACGTCTATTATTACAAACGTAAATGTTAGATCTCGAATTAGTTCTATGATTCAGAACTATTTTAGTGGGAAAGTGCTATATGCTGTGTTCAACGTGTTATAAACTTTATTGTTTTCTGTGACAATTAAATAAGCATATTTATTAAGTAAAAACATATACACTATAAACGTAGAAAATTTATTATTGAAATTAAAATTGCCGACTAGTTTCGAACAGCTCGGTGATGAAGTAGGAAGCCCAAGCCTCACCAAATCAGAATATAAAACAGAACGCTTCACAGAAAAAGATGAACACTGGAAGAATACATGATCGGCGTCGCAAACAATTGCATCATCAGGATGGGGAGAAAATCAGGGAAAGGCAGCAAAGAATGGCCAAAACGCATATGAACAACGGAAACAACATCAGAAGGTCGAAGAGAGGGATGCAAAAGAAACCATGAATAGGCAGTAAGAGTAGGCTAAACAGATAGATGAAAGCAGGGGCGGATTTACTTAAGGGCTTTTTGGCCTGCACCCCAGGGCCCCATGAATACAAAGGGCCCCCAACCCCCGTTGAAAACAATAGACGATCGATATTGCGAAGTCAAAAAAAATATCTAAAATTAAAATTCAGATATATTTAACTCTAATTTTTTTAAATTATTTTTACGTAATACAATATCATCCTGCTTCAGAATCTACTTTAAAAGATTGACATTTAACCTAACTGTGATAAAATATTTTTCAAAATCAATGTAGTACATATTATATATATATATATATATATATATATATATATATATATACTAGGTAAGTAAAAAGATTTTTATTTTATTTTTCAATACTAAATTAACTCTAATCGTTTTTTGTTCTTTGTTTATTTTCAGAAAAATATCAAAATTTTATTTTACAATATGTCTGCTAGAAAATATAAAAGTGGAGCGGAAAAACGAAAATTACAGTTACATCGAGAAAAAAAAAGAAAGAAATGTGCAAAAATTTAAACTTTTTTTAAAATTAGAACATACAAAACGAGAATGAAATAGGGGTCTTATCCGAAAAGAATCTAACCAAAGGGAGCATAAAATCGCAAAATCAGGACTACTAGCAATCTTCTGTGAACGATATTGATGTTCAGCAAGAGGACGGTAATACTGAGGCGGAAAGAAATTTAAAAAATATTAAGTTTGAGTTTAAGAAAATATGTTGACGTGGGCTTGTGGCCAGTATTGCTAAATAACTATTTTATTAATGACATCCGCTCACATAAAATGACTGACTTTCAAAACAAAGATCCGAAAAATAAATATTCAGCTTCAATAAAAAAATACAAAGAACAAAACAGATCATTTTCAAATAGTTATTTCATTAAGAAAATGAAAAATGGCCAATTACTGGAAAGATCTTGGTTATGTTATTCAATATTATTATTATTTTATATTCAAAAAAAAAAAACAAAAAAAAAACAGGGTTGGTACCGTTTTTTGTTTTTGGCTTGCAAACTTTTTTCTAAAACCCCTTCTCAATACACAACCGATTTTTCTGATTGGAAACACATAGGAACTTGTTTAGAAAATCCCGAAAATTCTAATGAACATAAAAATTCCATGTTAGTGTGGTTGACGCGAAAATAAAATAAGTCTCTTTTAGACAAGCAACTTCAGGAAAGAAACAGAATATGATCATATAAAACGGGTTATTGTAGTGGTAAAATTTTTGAGTATAAGGGGCTTAGCATTTAGAGGTTCCGAGGATCGAGGAAGTATTTGGTTCTCCGCATAATGGTAATTTTACAGGTGCTCTGGAGCTATTGACAGAGTTCGACCCATTAATTCGTGAACATATTGAACAACGAGAGCTGCGACCAAAACCGATAATATCGTACTTATCAAAAACAGTATATTATGGGGAAGTAATTAAGATTACGGGCAAACAGATAATTAAACAAATTATAACTGAAATAAATAACGACGACACAAAATATTATTAAATTGTGATGGATTCAACCCTAGATCTGTCTCACAATGACCAACTTGCTATTGTATTACGATACTGTTTTCGGGGAAAAGTTTATGAAAGATTTGTATCGTTCATTACAATTAGTAGTGGCTTACATTTATTTAATATTCTACAAGACTTTAGAAACAAATGGATTACTATTGGATAGTCGTAGGGGGCAGGCTTATGACGACGCTGCTAATATGGCGGGTCACTACGATGGTATACAAGCACTACTAAAACAAAAAAAATAAATCCGCGGATTATGTGCCGTGTGCTGCACATTCCCTTAACCTAGTTGGTGAAGAATCTGTTAAGGTTGCAACCGGAATTGTGATCTTTTTTGGATTAGTGCAAAAAATATACGTTTTCTTTTCTGTTTCAACCCATAGGTAGGAACTGTTAAATCGTGAAACAAAACTAAAATTTACGTTTAAAAGTTTAAGCCAGACCAGATGATGGTCTTGTTACTATGATGCTGTCAAAGCTTTAAAAAATAATTTTCAAAAGTTTCAGCGAAAATGAGGATGAGAAAGTTGATTCCCGAAAAGAGGCAGACATTTATTTAATAAACTGTCGAAACTCGATACTGCAATTTTGATTACTTTTTGGGAAGAAATTTTGGAGAGATTTAATTTAGTTAATAAAAAAATACAAAGCCCTAGTTTAGATATTTGTGAAGGCAACAAGTTAATTGTGTCATTAAAAGAGTTCGTGAACAACATACGGCACCAATCAGATCAGAAGCTAAAGGAATACGAAGAGAAAGTTAAAAAATGAAGTACTAGTGTGGGAACGGAGTACGGTGACATAAACCAGAGACGCATTACTTCAAAATTTTCAGATAAGTCTACAGATAAAGTCTCAGTACACGGCGCAAAGAAATTTAAACGAGACGCGCTAAACGTTGCGTTGGATAAGCTGATTATGGATTTAAATAAAAGAAGCCAAGTCTATGAGACATATGGTAAAAAATTCAAATTTTTAATGGATTTACAAGATAAAAATATGGAAAACATAGATCTGAAAAGTGTACGTAATGTCACTGATTATTATCCAGATGACGTAGACAAACATTTAATAAGTGCATTCAGTTAAAATCTTATTTACTACAGTCTAAGCCAGAGTCTTACACCTCTTGCAGTGAAATTTTTATGCTAATTTATGAAAAGAAACTTGATGTTTTCCCAAATTGCTATACCATCTAAAAGATTTTTTCAACGTTACCAATTACTAGCTGTGAACCGGAGCGCTCTTTCTCCAGGATGTCGTATATAGAAAACAAATATAGGACAACAATGTTGAACTATCGACTAAATCATTTATCAGTTCTTTCCATAAATCGTGATTTAACAAAGGACTTACAATGTGATGAGCAAATAAAGGAATTTTCAGCACAAAAATGCAGAATGGTTGCTTTATAATTTATTTAACATAACTACACATAACCTTTCAATAATTTCGTACACTTACTGTTTGTATACACAAACACTAAGCCGTATTAAATAAATAAACTATTTTATTGTCCTATTTTTTTCCTATACCGTATACCTACATCCTATAGAAAACAGGTTTTTTAATAAAATGGCAATTAGTTGAGTAATTAGGTAGGTCCCTAAATAGCATTAGCCTAGGGTTCCACAAATTCACGATCCGCCCCTGGATAAAAAGAACAACTGTTGTGAAAAAGTCCCAAGATGCAGCTCTTGATATATATTAATGGCTATGCCATTTTTACGCTAGGTGTCATCAGGAAAAGTGTCCTGACACGAAATTTGTCCCAAAAAAATGTCATAATTTTATGTAAATGAAAAAGTTTACTCTTCTATAAGAATTATAGAAGAACTAGGCCTGGGGCTGAAGGGGGTTTGCCCCCTTCCGAGTCCCGAAAGGCTGAGTTTTATTTATTTATTTATATATATATATATATATATATATGTATATATATATATATATATATACGTGTAGGCGTGTGTGTGTGTGTATAAATATATTTCAGTGTAGGGAATAAGATAATTGTAAAAGCAGCAAGAAATTTTAAGATGTGAACTGTACTATAGATAACCAGAAAATACTGTAAATGATAATAGAGATGCAGAAACGTAAAAATTCCATAAAAAAAAAGTGAATAAAATAAAGTATATAAGGTTTTAAAAACAAAATTTCCAACATATCGGCAGAGGTAAAGAACTAGAAAATTGAGACAAAAGGAACAGAAGCGACTTGCTATATGCGAAGATAAAACAGCTCAACTCGGATTCTAGTGGGCAAATGACAAACAGACAAACTCGCGCAAAAAGAACACAGAAAGTTTCGTGGAATGCAGAAAAGACAAATCAATAGCTGAAAAAAGACAGGCAACCGAAAGCTTCGTGGATATAGAAGGGAAGAGTTCGGTGTTAAGGAATTTGAACGCTCAATTGAGACGACGCTATCTGTCTATAAATTAGCAGGACACGACGATATACCAGAAAAACATTCGCGGTAATGCGAATAAACTACAAAATCAAATTTCTAAACTAATAAAAACAAAATATACGACCGAAGAAATACGCAGAGCAGTATTAATAGCAAAATCAATAAAGGAAAACGCCCAAATTTCGGAAACATTATTATTAAAGTTTGTTACGCACATTATTTCAAAATTATTTTTAAATTAAATATAAACAGACACTTTTTATAAAATAATATATTTAAACATTGACACTGCCGCGTTTCGAAGCCGATAGCTTCATGATCACAGCAAATGTAATATGAAGCAATTGGGACCACTGGTGAGCGAGCAAAGCAGTGACGTTTATCGAATATTTTTCCTAAACCAAATGATGTTGTCACATATATAACTCGCTGTTATTGTCAATGAGCGAGCACTAATTGTATTTCGTTCTGCTTGTTTACAGTTACTTTGCGGTTGTGTTTTGTTTTTTGTTAACGATGACTTTTTTTTGAAATTTTTGTGAAAAAACTTACTAAATTAGTAAATTATTTAATTTAAATAAGACATATTGATTCTATTCATTTAAACTATAAAGATAATATATAATTTATAAATGTAATATATGTAATATAAAATATACAAAAAAAAGTTTAGTTTAAAACGCCATATCGAGATTAAACATATGCTAGTGTGTTATATAGAATAAAACATGGTGGCCCTCAGATGTAATTTTTACATTCCCAGTTTTCCCGGTCCAAATCCTCTTGATTGCATGGTTACTAGAATTGTACGAGAGTTTACGCAAACGTACTTCCGCCTGTATAATAACAAACCAAACAAATTGAAGCAAAAAGAAATATCAGTGGAAACAAAAAAAAATGCAAATTAAATTTTTTAGTTTCTTTTTACAATTGTTTTATTCACATTTTAAATATTACTAACTCAAGCAATATATCTTTACTCTATTATTACAGAACTTGATAATGAAGTTTATAACAGGCTGATTTACTCTTTTTCCATTTTAAAGGACTGTTTCTGTCTTATAAGATTTGTTTAACGTCTAACATTTACATTTGTAATCATACACGCTGACTTCAAGAAGTTTACAGAACTCAAGCCTTTCCAAAAGTTTTACTTAGAAAGTTCAACTCTCCTTATAAACTGAAATGCATATAATTAAGAGGAATTTTTTTTTTTTGTTACTATTGATACTGTTTAATCGCCACAACATATTTTATACAAATAAAACAGAAATTCGTAATCTATTATTGAGTAAAGTAAATTAAACAATGCATTAATTTTACGCTTTAAATGTTTTTGTTTTTTATCAAAACTATCGTTTGGCCATTTTTACTTTTTCCCCCGGTTTTATAACAAAATTCTTGGCTTATTCCCAGTTCTCGGTTGGGTGGCCACCCTATAAAATGTTTTGAATGTAATGTACATTTTAAAACAAGAGACAATTTTATTGCGCGTGTATTGGATCATCGCATAAAATTGACCAGGAGAAACTGTCATTTTCGAATACGAGTGGTAAGTAAGATAATCATATATTGTGTATTATTCAATAAAATATAAATTACAGTGTTTACAATAATAGTATGTAGGAGGGAAAGTTAAAAATCTAATGGTGGCAAATATGCAAATTACCTATGTAAATATACGATCCATAAGAAAAAAATACGAACATAGACTAATAGTAATTCAATATCAATGAAAATTATTAAAAAAGTATAGAGCTACGTAACATTTTATTTAAAACAAAATAAAATTATTGATAATGAACAATATGGTTTTCAAAGAAGTAAATCAACAGCAAAAGTAGTACTTGACTTTCTTGAAAAGGTAAAAAATAATATGGAAACAGGAATTAAAGTATCTATGGCTTTCACTGAATTAACACATACTTTTGATACAGTAAATCATAATGAACTAGTAAACAGATTAAATGAAATAAGAATAAAAGGATCTAAATATTACAGTGCTTTATGAAGTTGTGGCAAAACAGAAAAGCAGTAGTGAATATAAAGAACATTTATAAGATACAGAAGTAAATATAGATGTAGGAGTACTTCAAAGAGGAAATATATCACTTTGCTATTTATTATTGTTGGCATCGAAAAGAGCGATCCATGTGATGCCATTTGGTGTAGGGAAAATATCACATAAACGTCACTGCTTTGCTCGATCACCGATGGCCCCGATTTCCGCGGATGTAATAACATTCAATTCAAAAAACAAACGACGTTAGAAAAAATATATAGATTTTTACATAGATCGGACGAAACGAGAATAATTATTTATTTTTATCAATGTAACGAATATAAAAAGCATACAAAAATGGTTACAAAATGGTAAAACATTAATAAAATAAGATATGTAGGGCATTTCAAAAGTAACGCACACGTGTACATACAAAAAAAAATGACAAAGTCATATAAATATTATAATCTTTCAATATAACCACCCTCTTCCTTAATGATACGTTCACTGCACCGGAGCAGGTTCTGTATGCCGTCCAGGAGGCCTTTGAAATTTAATTCACGAATCCACTATTTAGGGCCTCTAAATCCGGAAAACGGAATGCTCGCGTCGGCTCTTGAGTTTGCAGAACAGGTCACAATCACAAGGAGCCATATCGGATGAACAGGATGGATGTGGTAACAATTCCCAGCCGTATTCCGCAAAAATTGCTCGAATTTCATCATTGGCATGAGGGCGTGCATTATCATGCAAGATAAGAACGCTGCGATCAAGTAGTGATGAATGCAATTTTCGGATTTTTGGTGCTGGTGGCCGACAGGTTTTCGATACCAGCTGTATGACCACCTATCTCTTCGCTCATCATACGACGATCTTCATCGATCAGTGTTGTCACTATAGCGATATTTGTGTTGTCACACGAAGTTCTTGGACGACTAGTACGTGGCGCATCCTCAACCGACAAACAGCCTTCTTTAAATTTTTTTGCCCAACGAGAAATACCGGTCGCAGTCCATGGTGTCACTGTCACACACTTCTTCAAATGCAGAATGAATTTCTGTAGGCCTACAACCACGAAAAATGTCGATTTTCACACACGATCGCTGATTCAGATTTGTAATGCGACCCGAGCGGTCTCCCATCATTACAAAAACACGTTTGTACGTAACTCATTCGAAACCAATCACAGTGCACGCTGCCGTGTTGAAAAAACTTCATAGTATACATCGCTTCTGTTTTTTACCCTCCTAGATGTATACAGACTGCGTAAGAACGTCTTTGCATTACTTTTTAAATACCCTACGTAAGTGATGGTAACAAAATTATGAAATTAAAAAATATAATGAAAAAAACGAAAATAAAATAAAAAATAATAATATAAACATTACGAATACCGAATTAATTATGATATTTTTAATTTTATATTAATTGTAACGTAGAATATGTTAATTGATTATCTGGATTTGGGAAATTATGGTGGAAACAAATATCCCCTTCTATTTATTAATGTTACTATTCTGTTCTCTAAACATTCGATTAATATAAAATTAAAAATACTACACTTATTCCGGTATTCTTAATATTTATATTATTATTTTTTATTTTATTTTCATTTTTTACCATTACCGACCTTATTTTATTAATTTTTTACCTATATGTTTTTTTATATTCGCTACATTGATAAAAATAAATAATTATTCTCGTTTTATCCGACCTAGGTATATGAAAGTCGATATATTGTTTGTTTCTAACGTCGTTTGTTTTTTAAATTTAACGTTATTACATTTGCTGTGACCATGAAGCTGTCGACTTCGAAACGCGTCAGTGTCGATGTCTAAAAATATTATTTTATAAAAAGTGTCTGTTTATATTTAATTCCCAAACATTATCAAACACGATCAGTTTACTTGCACCCATCTCCAAAATCATTAACACATTACAAAAGGACACATCGAGAACTATACAAATGCGTACCGAAAACAAGAAATAACCAAAAGGATGTAATTTGCGCCTTGATGAGAACAACAGGAGAAAAATAGTACTGGACCAATGACATACTCAGATTTGTAATTTGTAAATTTACGAAAAAATAAAAGTTCTAACCGAAAAAAAATAACGAGAGGGGGTAACTGTTTTTACATTTATAAATGAAAACTGTTAATTAAAATTAGAAATGACGTATTTATTCATCAATGCTGCGTAAAAAATTCATCAGCGGGCGAATATTTAAAATCGATTTTATTCACCGTGTAATTTGAAGCGAGTTCGGTCGAGCATGAAAGTTCATGCGCTCAGAGTTACTCATTATGTTAATTTATAGATAACTGTAATACTTATATTTACGTAATACCGAATTCGAAAGAATTTGATTTTTCGCGCCGCAAAGAGAACAGGACGCATTATTTTTTACTGATATATTGGGTGCGTGAAAAAAAATACATTTTTCAAAAACTGCGAACTTTCAGCGCCTCAAGAACCTAAATGTAAAGTTACAAGTTCGACTATAGTTTCCCTGTAAAGCGGTCCTAAATGCATATGTTTGAGGTACGTTTCGGTTTCCTCAACTTTTTTACTCGAGCTATTACTTACGTAAACATCCATTTTTCTGCTGTTTTTGGCTCAAAATAAGGGGTGATGTTAAATAATTTTTTAACCAAATTTTTTTGATTTCATGAAAAAGCTTCTACGTTTTGTTTAATATTGCGAATTTCACTTTTAAAGGAGCTTATCTCTGGCGATCAGCTATAAATTTTTTAAGGGTGATTTTTGAGGTCGTTTTAAATTTCATATTATGACGGTTTTTGCGTTTTCTAATGTAGTCCATTATCTTATAGTTATAGATTGTCATAGATAGACTTTTAATTGTAATTTATGATGCAATTTTTGAAGTTCCTTAATTGAAACTGTTCGTGAATTATTGCATATTTTAATTGAATACTTTTGTTGTTTCTGAACCATCTTATTAGGATTCCGTAGATTATATTTGTACTAGTATATGGAATCCTGAAAACAAGAATTTCCGGCAAGAGTAAAAATTACAATGCACCTTCAATAAATTACCATTTTTTTTAAAAATAGGCTAATGTTTCATTGACCGAATAGAAATTCGTAACATTCATTTAAAAATTTTAAATTAAAAAATTTATTTACGCGCTGAGATTTCAACCATTGCCTCACGTGTATATATCTATTCGTACAAAGTTACACGTATGCTAACGAAAATCGGTTCAACGTAACTATATTTTTACAGGCTATATGGATGCTGAAAAAGGCTACACTAAAAGAAAAGGTAAATGCATCAAATATTTGCGTCATAATTAGCGCTAGATTGAAGCTATCGGACTCGATACATCTAAAATAGTCCTTCCTCTTTTACCCCTATGCGCTATGCCTAAGGGTGACACTAGCATCAATTTACGTAGAGTATACATTCTACGCGTGTCCTTCGAAACCGCTTTCATACGAATTGAAAAAAATTGCACTCAATTTTTTTCGCCGTACGGAAAAACACACTCGCCGGCGGGAGAACAATAAATTTCTACAGAAGCAGTAGACAAGGAAGATGGCTAACTAAGCGCGCACTCGAAGATCCGATTTAATCACGTTAGAACCCCCACCTAGCCCCCGACTCGTGTGGAAATTAAGTGAAAAACAACTCATACTTTTTTATTTATTAACTTCGAATTTTAAAAATTAAAAAATGGAAGAGTGGTTTTTGAAAAAAAGTGAAGTAGTTGGCCATATATGCTTTTTATTTTCGATTAAAAAGTTATACTTTCTTCGTTACAGTTCATTTTAGCCTTTTTAATATGTACCAATTCACTTCCCGGTCAGAGCCCCCTTTAAAGCTCGAACCTAAAGCAACTACTACAATATTAGGCATATTGTCGGACATTCGCCTCAGCGGCTTACGTTTATCCGAAATTATCAAATCACAGATTGTACAAAAAACCGTATAATAAATTATTCCCGAGATTCGTTTGTCGCAAGACACACTCTCGCCTTGGATTTTTACTTGCGACTAATCAATAACTTTACAAGATAATCAAATATTATTGCTTGTTTGCTGGTCACTTGAATATTTGTACTGTTAATTCTCTGGCTGTCGTCAAAACCAGACATATCCAGCAACTTCAAACTCTGACAAGAAGAATTTTCTTGAATTTCCTACCATGCGGTTACACCGTTGTTTTATACGTTTTACAGTTTTCTTGGAAATACCTCTAGCTTTCAAGTTACATATTTAAAGACTTCATAACCGTACATCTTCAAACGAATAAAGTACTTTCATTCAGTCTTTTCCACTTTTTCTAATCATCTGCCGTTCCAACGACATTATGTCTTTCCAGCTTAGTTACATGCCGATTACGCAAATGATGAAGACTTCTCTCTATATTCAATGTATCAAAAGTTAAAAAGTGTATGGATTTATTCCGACTTATTGCTTTTCAAAGGTTGTAATTAGTTGCTTCGGTGGTGAGCGGGGGATAATTCAATCACACATCGCTAGAAAGAATCGTTTTTGGTATTTCCTAGCAATATTTTAAGTTCCTCTGATTTTTTTATATTTTTGGTGTAACAACTTATCAATAGGATTTCCGGAGTAGTAATGTTTTTTACAGATTTTTCTGTTTTATCCAATGCGCTAACACATGATAATATATATTTGTATACTTTTCTTTTCATATCTTTACTTTTTTTTTAGGTGATCTTGCAAGATATACACTTTAGATAGTTTCAGTACTGAACTGCTAGATCGACCGCTTGTTCTTTTTCTATAGAACATTTAACTTTAAATACTTAGTAACTTAAAATTCTTCCTAATTATTGGAGGGTGCGTCATTTTTTAGAAAAGCGTACGCATGAAATGAACGGAATCCTAATAAGATGGTTCAGAAACAACAAACGTATTCAATTAAAATATGTAACAACTCACGAACGGTGTTTAACTTATAAACTTCAAAATTACGTCATAAATTACAATTAAAATTCTATCTATGACAATCTATAAAACTATACAAGATAATGGATTCCATTAGACCGTAAAAAAATACAAGACACAGTCAAGAATATATTACATGGAATTTAAAACAGGGTGGCCACCCGATCGGGAAACCCCGGGAATAAATCGGGAATTTTGTCGTAAAATTTGGAAAGAAAGTAAAAATAGCTAAAAACGATATTTCGTAATAAGAAAAAATTATTTGAAACGTTAAAAAGTGAATGCATTTTTTACTGTACTTTACTCGATAATGAATAACAAAGTTCTGTTTTATTCATATATAAAATATGCTGCGGCGGTCAAATATTATCGATGGCAACAAAAAAATTTCATTCTTTTTTTTTATTTTTTTTTTATTTTTTTATTTTTTTTTATTTATTTTTTTTTTTTTTGTACCATTCTAGTAATTAAGAAATCGGCAGAATTTGAATTGGGAAAATTGGGAGGATTTGGACCAGGAAAACCGGGAATAAATCGGGAATTTAAAAAATATATTTGAATGGCCACCAAGTAGTAAAATTACCTCAAAAATTACCCTTAAAAACTTCATAACTCATCACCAGATAACCCTTTAAAAGTGAAATTCAAGATATAAAATAAAACGCAGAAATTTCTTCATAGAATAAAAAAAAAAAATTGCGGTTAAAAAGTTATTTAACCGCCATCCCTTTTGGCGCAAAAAGAGCAAAAAAAGGATATTCACGTAAGCAATAGTCCGAGTAAAAGAGTCGAGGAAACGAAAACGTATCTCAAACATATATATAAAGGACGCTTTAAAGGAGAAAACTATAGCGAGCTTACAACTTTATATTTAGGCCCTTGGAGCGCCGAAAGCTCGAAAATTTTGGAAAAAATATTTTCTTTTTCGGACATGTGATATATTGATGGAAAGATCGCGCTGTCTGTTGTAAACGAAACCGTACATCATGTTCTTAACGAAAATTTTGAAGACGGCGAAAAATTCAAACAAGCGCAGAAAATGATGTCTCTCCCTCTTTGCGGTGCGAGATTTCTTTGTTTTAAATTTGACATTACACAAATGTAAATTGCAGTTATCTTTAATATCAACTTTCGTCCCGACTACGATGAGAACCTTCAGTTACGTCCCGCAGTCAAACTTTCTACCTGAAATTCGGTCCAGCGGTTACTCTACTCCCTTCAGATTGTGAAAGTAGGAGTCGGTTACGGAGAGGGCTAATGCGGCCATATTGATTTACATATTTAAGCGTACTTTCGGTGCTGCTTTCGTGACATTTGACTCCTCTGGTAGTAACGTTAGACAAGTATTTTCTTTCGCTCTTTTGATTTTTTTCTTAAAAAATTAAATTTATAAATTAATGCTGCTTTAAAATTATGAGAGACATCATCAAACGGAAGAAAAAAAGGTAAAACTTTGATTATAATAAATGGTTTCAAATTTCACTGGCATAAAACGTTGGACAATAATACACAACGTTCGGCTTGTGTTCAAAACTAGTGTAACATCTTGAAAATAGCTGAAGATGGTCGCATTTCTTCTTTTCTTCTGACTCAGTTTTAAAACATGGAAATCATTCGAAAGACAATTATCATATTTTGAAACGACAAAAATTGAACAATGGCTTAAAAAGGAAGACTCTAGAAGATATACGACCACCTCCATCAATACTTCTTCACAGAGAATTACGGAGTGCAGACGAGGCTAAGTTACGTGTACAAGATGTTTCGATGCAAAATAATATTAATCATTACGGAGTGTCGAACCTTCCAAAACTTCCACAGTCATTCAATGATCTTCATGGCGCCCTTAGTAGCATGGATGCGATACAAACAAACCAGAAAATTTTATACAAATGAACGATACAGTAAATAATGTTTGTTTTTTTTTGGGATTCTAGTGTTTTTATTTCTCAAATTTAATCCTAACACATATAGAGATATAGGCGTGAAGCAGTCATCGCTTTGAAAATTTTTCATTTACATATATCTATCTATATATTTTTAATTTTAATTTCTTTTCAATTTCAACTTTTTTATGTTTTCAAGTACAATTTTTTTGGTACCGCATTTTTCAAAACGTGACAGCTATTGTTGAGCTGTCAGCCCTAAACAAACGTAGGTAATTAGCCTCCGGACACAACTCAGATGTGTATAGCTGAGAAAAAAGGTACTTTCTCCGGGCATCGGACATTCTAGATCAGCCACTGACCGGCCTTTTGAATGGCCGTCCGCCAAAGACCAACATCTCAGAAACCTTTTTCCACTAACTGCTATTTCGTTCTACCTGCGCTGTGTAAATGCAATACTTATACGTAAGTGGGACCGATTTAAACTCCGAACTGTTCCTACTTAGTAGTTCGCAGCATTGTAATTAATGCATCAAACAAAGATAAACTGGCATTTCACACAGAATACACGAGTAATAATACGCAGAATGCTAATATAATGAAAACCAAAAAAATCAAATAAAATTCAATAACTCTGGAACCGCTTAACAAATAAATTGAAAAATGTTGACATAAATCACGGATAAAATGCTCTCCCAAAAAATTTTTCTAACCCTCGAATAACCGAATATCAGGGGCAGTCAGAATCTTAAAAAAAAAAAAGCGGCAAGAAACCAATTTCTAAATTCTAGGTTGGAGTTTCAGTGAATAAAAAAAAAAAAAAAATATCATTTGTTCCCGAATATGTGTGGTATACCGATGAAAAACTCGTTGCTTACAATTAGTAGTAACAAAAATATATTTTGATTTTTTATTATTAAAAGTTTGCGAGAAGTTCAAAAAAATATGAAACATAGTGTATCTCTTTGCCTTAGCAGCATTAGTATTATGCTACAAAAATTTAGAACAGCATATAAATATGCACATTTAAGAGAGTATCACAGAAAAAAAAAAAAATTTATATACATATATAGGGGTCATTACAATTAAAAATGTGGACCTTTCAGATCCTAAAAATCTTGGAGATGGAAAAAAAATTATTTTAATATCGAATGTTTAACTTGCTACTTACGAGTTAAAAAAACCGAATTTCGATTTCTTGGCGAAACTTTAAAAGTTTGTAAAAAATTTTAAACAAAATGAAAAATATAGTATATATTCTATTTTGCAAGAGGGGCATTATACTAGAGTTATAAATTTTAAAATTTCTCTGATGAATGTGCTAAATTTTTCTATTTAAGCGTAACTAAAATTTTCATCATTAAATTTGAAACTTTAAAGTTCCGATAATTTATAAAATTGGAAAAAATTGTTTTAATAAACTTTACGGGAAATATTTATTTTCAATTTAGTATTAGGTATAGAAATTTAAATTATACTAATTCAAAACTTATCACACAAAATCCTTGACCCGACTAGTTTGCTACATGTGCGATAACAATTTATTTATTATTATTATTTTTTTACACAATACAGTTATCTGAAATTATCTGAAATATGAAAATATTCAAGAGCTAAATATTTAATCCAGTACGATCCATAATATTTTTCAACTTTCTCTTAAAAGATGTAAAATTCGATTACTTAGAAACCGTTATTTTCATTAACAAAAATTCTCTTTTAAACCATGTTAAAAATTTAAATGAAGCATAAAATTTAATAAAATTAACAAAATCGATTAATAAAAGTTTTTCGACTTTTAAACAACTGTTTGACCTTTCTGAAAGTACTCGTATAAATTTTTTTAACAACTATTTTAAAAAAAAAGAAAAGTCCCATAGGTATCATGGATTGTGAAATTAAGCTTTTCGTAATGTACTTCAGGATCCCTAATCGGGATCTGAAGAGAATATACTGGGGCCAGTTCCTTTCTCTCGACCGTCTTTACTTTCTTAGATTTCTCTGGTACCCGATAATTTCAGGCTGGGTAAATCTAGGAGCAACTGGGATCCGGAACGAGACAAGTCTCGAAACCGCGACATCATTAATTTAGAAAATAGGTTAAATAATCGTAATAAATAAAACAGTTCAAGTATATATATGCGAAGAGCGATCGTCCAGTAATGCCTGGTCAGCAAGAGTGTGTAAGACTTATCCCCTCAAACCAGCCTAGTAGAGTTAAATTAAGTAAGTGTAGTAATTTTAATAATTCTAATAATTTTAACAGAAATAGAGTTAGAAGAAATTTAGATATAGACAGCCTAAACGTAAGATCATTAATAAATAATGATAATAAGAACAATTTAGATATATTAGGTTTAGCTGAGATTAGAAGACCGGGAAAGCATATTCTACAGTTAAAGTCAGGAAAATTACTGTGCTGAAAAGGAAATGAAAAAGGACTAAGCGGTGTTGGTTTTTTAATGAGTAATAAATGCAGGTTTAATCTAATAGAATTTAGCAACTGCTAAAATCAGGATTAGTAATAATCAAATATTAACAATCTTGCAGGTTTACTTCCCGACAGCTGTCTCTAAAGAATCTGGGTATGATGAACTATATACGTACATTAACTAAATTCTAAGAAACCAAAAATGCAATAGTAGACACCCAATTATATTAATGGGGGACTTTAATAGCCAGATAGGACAAAGAAAACTAGGTGAAAATAAGTTAAATTGGGTCCATACAATTATGGAAATAGAAACTTTCTGTCTGCAAAAAACATTTTAAAATCGTGAATAGTTTCTATAAAAAACGTAAAGGTAGATTATGAACGTGGACTACTCCAAATGGAAAATATAATAATCAACCGGACTATATTATAACTCATAAAAATATAAGAAACTGCGGCGTACTATATAATTTTTTTATATTATTCGGATCATAAACCAATAAGATGTAAAATTGGCTCAAAGCCATCCGGACGAATAATGAGTAATAAGACGTTAGAACCAAAGATTACAGAGAATAACAGAGTGGATTACTATAATACTTTTAACGATCTATTAAATACAGAGAATTTAAAAACTTATTTAAATAGCGTAAATGATCTGGACTTAATAATTACTAATGTAATTAAAAAATCAGCATT
This sequence comes from Icerya purchasi, assembly GCA_039619475.1. Taxonomy (NCBI): domain Eukaryota; kingdom Metazoa; phylum Arthropoda; class Insecta; order Hemiptera; family Monophlebidae; genus Icerya; species Icerya purchasi. The sequence continues at coordinate 317,285,108 of CM077116.1, read as the reverse complement.
ACATCTAAATAAATTAAACGTAGATTGATCTGCTGTGGGTACCTGGCCACTCGGGCATATTTGGCAATGAAGCGGCTGATTCCTTGGCTCGGACTGCTGCTGCTTCCTCTCGTCTTTTTTTTAAAAAAATTCCATCCGATAACCTGCTATCAATGGTCGGATACCTATGTTTCTTCTTTTTCCAACAGTTGTTCCTTTTACCTGTCAGTCCAGCCTACTCTTCCTTCATATTCATGGTTTCTTTTGCATCCCTCCCTTCGTCGTTCTGATGTTGTTCCCATTGTTCGCATGCGCTTTGGCCATTCTTTGCTGCCTTCATCCAGATTTCGTTTCTCCTTGATTTCTTCTCCACACTGTCCTCTCCATCCAGATGATGCAATTATTTGCGACGCCGATCATGTGTTCTTCCAGTGTTCATCCCTCTCCGTGGAGCGTTCTGCCTTATATTCTTATTTGCTTAAGCTTGGACTTCCTACCCCTTATTGTGCATCCTATATCCTGTCCTTTCCTTCCCCACTAATTATTCCTGCTATCTGTTCCTTTTTAGTTAAAATTTCTGATCGGATCAAAATATAACCGACTTCTTCCCTTACCTTTTGTTTCTAGGTAAAGGTCCTTGGTTGACGAGCCCAAAAAAAAAAAAAAAAAAGAGACAAACGTAGATGAAGTAAGGGAGTACAAAATTCCGATTCATATAAGAGATAAAATTAAGGCAAGACAGAAATTATTAAATAAGAAATATAAGACGGGGTTAGAAAAAATAGAACTAAATATAGTATGCAAATTAATAAAATATGAATTAAGAGTATTTAACAAACAGAAGGAAGAACAAATGATAGAAGAAATAATCGAGTGAACGGAGAATATGAAAGCTATAAAGAATAATCTATGTTTAGGACAAAGATGGCACATTTGTCTCACTGACAGAAACGGAATAAAAAAACACAGTAGGAAGGATATTATAAACATAGCCACAGATTATTTTTCTCGACTATACAAAAGCGAAACAATATTTAACATTAAGGATTATGAAAAACAAAGTGTATTAGAGGAACCTACATTTTTAGAAATAAAAATAGAGGAAGTGATCAAGGGTTTAAAAATTAAGAAAACACCTGGATCGGACGGAATAACGAACGAACATATTAAATTTACCGGTAAAAGAACGGTAGGACTACTAAATATTCTGTTTAATTTGATTTTAAAGAGTAGGAAAATCCCTAAATCATGGATAAAAGCAGATATTGTTTTAATTTACAAGAAAGCAAAAAAAGATAAAATAGAAAACTAGCGTCCAGTAAGTCTAGGCTCCACGGTGTCTAAAATATTTTCTAAGGTCCTGATTAATAAGCTAAAACAAACATTAAATTTTGAACAATCTCGAGAATAGGCTGTTTTTCGGAGTGGATTCTCAACAATCGATCACTTACATGTGATAAATCTACTTTTAGAGAAATGTAAGAAATATCAAATAGAAATAAATTTAGCATTTATATAGATTATAAAAAGGCGTTTGACTCGTTAGATCATAAATTTTTAGATAGAGCTTTGAAGAATCAGGGAGTGTCCGGGAACTAGAGGGAGCTTATAAGAAATATGTACACAGATATGAAGTCAAGAATAGTAACGGACATAAAAGGAGAATATTTTGACATACAAAAGGATGTAAAACAGGGAGACCCATTTTCTCCTTTGTTATTTAACACTGCCCTAGAAGAATTATTTCGAGAGTTGGACTGGAATGAGAAAGGTATAAGCATAAACGGAATAAGGTTAAATAATCTTAGATTTGCAGACGACGTAATGATTACGTCTGAAGATATTAACGAATTACAAGACATGTTGAACGATTTAAACAAGGCGGGAAAGAAGGCTGGTTTAAGTGTAAACTTGGATAAGACAAAAATACTATCTACAGAAAAAAATAAAACAGAAATTAGAATGGATAATAAATAAATTGAAAAAGTAGAGGGAATAATCTATTTAGGACAACTGATATCCCTAAAAAGCAAAACAAAAAAAGAATTAGCTCGTAGAACTGCACTCACCTGAAAAAAATACTGGTCGCTTAAGCATATTTTTAAGGGATCTAACAGGAATAAACTAAAATGGGTAATTTTAAATATGTGCATTCTGCCTTAACATATGGAGGTGCCAGGCATGGACAATTTCGAATAATATCGTGAGCAAAATTAATACATGCCTGAATGCAATGCAAAGATCTATGGTGGGAGTTAAATTAAGAGACAAAATAAACATGAAAAGTATTAAAAATAAATTAAAAATCAATGACAACTTCACCTGGGCAATAAGAAGGAAAATATGGGATTGGACAGGAAAAATTGCAAGAATGCATTCTACGAGATGGACTAAGAAAATAACAGAATGGACTATCTATGGGAATAGGAAAAAAGTAAGACATGAAATCAGATGGGAGGACAGTTTCGTTAAAATGCTAAAACATAAACAGTATCAGCGAGTAGCTTACGACAGACTAGAGTGGGCTCGGTGGAGGGAGTTGCCCGTTTTCAGAGCTAGATTATAAGTTTTTTTTCTTTAATAATATTTTTTTTCAATATATTATATAACTTTATCGATACGGCTAATAATAATAATAATAATAATATATGCAAAGAGGAATTTTATAGGAATATTTTAATCGACTCGTGTTATTAAAAAATTTTTGATTTTGTACCATAAGAAACGCTTTTTTTTGGTAAAATACGTATAAAAATATTTTTGTAGCATAATACTGACGCTATTAAAGAGACACACTGTTACATTTAAAATAGCCTTTAAATGAAGTCCCATCTTTAAAGTTACTTTTACCTCCCATGTCGTGTATATGTTAAATAGAGTCAGCGAGAAGACGCTGGTTTTTGTGTTAGGCTATTTTTTGTCGTCTCTGAGCACTAATATTATTATGTCGGTATTATTTATGTAAACATGTACTCTTTAATTAACTTGTAGATTTCGTATTTGTGAGTGTACGATGACAAACTGTGTCCAAAACTGCAGCAAGATCGGTCAAAATTGCTCCAATTGCATTTCCTTTTTTAAGTCCATCTTTTATGTATTAGGTTAGCTGCAAGACTTGACCAGTCCACGACCTTGCAGGTCTGGACCAGCTTGTTAATAAGCTTGGCGTCAAAATTTTTTTTTTTTTTTTTTTGAAAAATATGTATTTATAATTTTTTACATACAAAAATTTTCGTCAAGTTAAAACGCTTGTCGACGAATTATCCTATTTGACATTTTACCATCTTAAATTAACTTATACATATACATGATCGTGTAATATTTACTTAATCTATCTATTTTACTTATCAATAATTACTCATCTATTTCTATTTTCTATATTCAGTTGTTTTTTTTTTGTTTTTTTTTCCTAGCTTTTTTTGTTGCACTTTGTCTTTTTATTTTATGTTTATTATTTTTTTTATATTTTCTTCTTCCTGAAGCCATTCCTTTATTTTCCTTTTTCTTTCCCCTATTTTTTCCTTCTCTATTATTTCTTTGGGTATTTTATTCAACATCTGAGTTATAATATATTTATCCGTTTGCTCCCCCATCTTTGTTCTTGCTAACGACAGTTGGTACGAAAGTTTTTCCCTCGACCCGTATTCCAGGCCCGTGCCCAGAATTTTGGGGGGGGGGGGAATTTTCTTCGCATATTTATTTTATGAATAACAATACATTTTTCACTAATATTCGTACTATTAATAATTTCCATAATTTTGATTTACATAAATGAATTACCCCGTATACGAACATTAATAAAAATTACATATATGTTATTAATTACACACGTAATAAAAAATTTTGCATAAGATAATAATGAAGTACCTAAAAATATGGAGCATATTTTTTCTTTTTTCTTTTAAAGGTAGGTAAGAACATCCTAAAAAATCATCAATATTTATTTTAAATTTGTGATTTTTTTCAGATTTTTGCGTATTCATAATAACTATTTCAGTTCTCATGGGGGGGGGGTTAACCCCTAAAACCCCCACCGTGGACACGGCCTTGCCGTATTCTAATTTTTTCCTCCAATTCAATTTTCTTTTCTGCTGATATGTACTCCCATATCTTCAGTAATAAGTACATTCCTCTTATGCTCACTACGTTTTCTTTTTTAATTATTTCACTATCAGTTTCTCCCCTTAAGGATTTTCTATTAATTTCAAGCATTTAATTTGCAGTTTATTTATTTTCCCCAAGTATGCTTTTCTCGCCATTCCCCATACCTGAATTCCATATCTGATGCTCGACTCTACTAGCGCATAATAAACTAATTTTAATGTTTCATTTGTTGCATATTTTTTCAATGTATATAAAGCTGGTAAAACTGCTCTTATTTTCGTTGCAATGCATTCAATATGTGTGTCCCATCTTAAGTGTTGGTCCATCATTACTGTCCAAAAATGTTTATAATGCGTTACAATGTCTAACTTTTGACAGTTTTTCATTTCGCATTCGCGTCTTTCCTCCATCGAGTGTACACATTCGTTTGAGTGCATTATTATATTTGGACAATACAAATCGGAGCTGTCTCTTTTTTTCCGCAGTACCATTGCTTTAGTCTTTTTTACATTTATTCTTAGACTTTTATCCTAAGCCTATTTTACTTATTGTTATTAGATCTTTTTGCATCCTTATTTCTGCCTCTTTCATATCTTTATGTGACGTAACTATTGCTATATCATCCGCGTACGCGACTACCTCACTGTAACTTAATTCCTTATATAGACCAACAGTATTGGCGCTAGGTTGCTACCCTGCGAAACTCCTACATCCATCTCTTCTTTTTCACTTTGCACATTTAAGATATTTACGCATGTTTTCCTTTGTGTTAAATAACTTTGAAACCATTTTTTCAAATTATTCGTTATTCCTATCTGCTCTAATGTGTTTATGATTATTTTATGATCAACCGTTTCAAATGCTCTACTAAGATCTATGAACGTTATCAACACCTTCTTTCCCTCTTCAAAGCTATCTCTTATTTTTTCAGTAAGCTCGCCGATTGCTTTCGATGTGGATTTTCCTTTTTGAAACCCGTATTGTGTTTTGTCAATTATCCTATTTTCTTGTAGGTACTTTGTTAGATTATTTGCTACGCACTTTTCTAATATTGTTGCAATTACATTGCTTACAGCAATTGGCCTATAGTTTTCATATTCACTGTGTTTCCCTTTTTTATATATTGAATTCTATCAGCTATACGATTCACAGGACTTTTGAAAATTCTATACATGTGACAGAGGAGGGACATTAGTCGAAATAAAGAGGAGAATTATTAAGAAAATAAAATAAATAATTAAACGAACAAAAAGAGAAGTGAAATCAGAATATAAATGGAACTACCAAAAAAGAAAGATAAATATAAAATTGAAACAATCTCATCGAGTGATGAGATAAATTACCTCGCGATCGCGATAAGAAGATAAAAGCTTATCGATCTAATCGAGCGTATTGTAGAACCCAAAAGTGTACACGGAACGTGTGTTGCATATATAACATCGATGTGATAACGACTTTATTGCATTCATTAATAATCGGAAATTTAAATTCTAAAGATATGTTTCTATCTGATGGAGATGAAACTGTATTTTGTGAATCAAATTCATACTTTTTTTCCAGTTATTTCGTTGAAGTTTGCGAATTTTTTGTTTTTAATTTGTTAATAGCCGATCTCACTAATTATTATTCACTGTTTAAATTGCAATTTGGAAACTGAAAAACCCGCCGTAACTTACCTTCTTTTTTGCTTACATTTCAATCCAAATCAAATTTTTCAATAACATTTATTTGGTAAAAAAATATACACGAATTATACACGAATTACAAAAACGGAAAGATACAGAAATAGTATAGATGAAAACTAAGTAAAATACAAAGGGATATTTGATAACCAAAAAAAATTTGAAGAAGAGATATAATTAAATATAATTCTTTTTTGAGCAAAAAGTCTAATATTTTACTTTTCTTGCAAATAAAATTTCTAACGACTTTTTCATGAAATTCTTAAATATTACGTACTAATCTCTTATTTACAGATGTCAGCGCTAATCGATATTCAATGTTGAAAAAACTGATTCTGTCAATTTAAGAGCGGGAAAACATCGCTCTTATTACACAATTGTCGTTTAAATTTTTAGAATAACAGTTATAATTAATTACACAGTTTTAGTAATCCTTTCGAGTATTTTTTTTTTTTATTTTTATTTTTTATTTTAACTCGTTAGCCAAGGATCTCATTAAAAAGGGAAGGAGTCAATTAAATTTTTATTAAGAAAGGACTGATAGCAGAAATAACGTACAGAAAAGCGAAAGAGATGGAATATAAAAGTTGTCATAAGGAGTAGGTATGTCTCAATAAATAGCCTTTCAAGGAAGTACGTGATTCTGAAATATTCAAGAAAATATATTTAAACATTCAGCAATGTCTTAAAAGTTTGAGAAATAACTTGTTTTTCTTAACACCAGACGCATTCAAATAATAAATTCAGAAGTTGATTCGGAACTGTTTGAAATGATTAATAATAAAATCATTAGTGTTCATTCACAATGGAGTTTTTAACTTCTATAAGAAAATAATTTTTCCATCTGAAACATTATTGCTTTATTCATTTCTGTAATAATAGCAAAATTTTTACTTTTTCGTGTTCATTTTTTTTCTTATTTACGCGCTATGTCTAGCAACTAGGCGAGAAGCGCGTATGTATAATTAAAATTTAGATTATATTAATGAGAGAAAACCAGTAGTTGTGAGGAAGGAGATCAGAGAATAAATTGTAATTGCATTATCCTGAAGGATAACAAAAATATTTTGATGAGTATTTAATTTTTATCAAAGGGAAAAATATAAATAACATTGTACTGGAAAATGTTTTGCAGTCATGTTTATGTTACATACCAGTACAAGACATTGTGCATGCGTACATTTATTAAGTATGTACCTGTTAGGCTAATATGTCCCAAGGGAAGGCGACACAGAACGACCCGCGCCACCATCCGGTTGATAAATCTTACATGTTTTTTAATCGTGTAAAGATGGACAGGTTCTTATGACTGATTTACCGAGTTGTGTTGCCATAACTCCGGCAAAAGATCTTTTATCCAGCTTTCCATATCTCCAAAAGGGTTTTGATATTCGATGTAGGACGTCTCCTCAACTTTCTTTGCCGCTGTATCCGCTAAGCTGTTGCCAAGGATGCTAAGTATCCAAAGAAACAATGCGACCAACAAAGGATAACGTAGTATTTGGCTGCAAACATATTCGACAGCGGGATATGTTGAACCTTCTTGTATGTATATTTTGTAGAGCCGCAAGCGAGTCTGTGTAGATAACTATATTATTTTTGTTCGCAGAGGTTGCACACTTCATTTCCAATATTATTCCATATGGTTCCACAGAAACCACTTTGGAATTTTGTATAACAGCACATTCGGTATAGTTATTTGATTTTGATGCGTTGCTGTATTAAATGGGAGACTTTCTAAATGGAAGTATTTTATGTAGTGTAGCGAAAATCAAGATGAGCGATTGTTAATCAAATAAAAGTCTAATTTATCGAATCTATAGATCCATGGTGGCAAGACAGTGTTTGAGACACAATCCATTTATGTAAACTCTTCATCCACAATTGCCGCAAATGGATGTATAGTTGAACATCGTAATAGTTAGGACAAGAAATTTCATATACGAGCTATCGAAGAAAGAAGATGTGAATTTAAAACGGTAGGAATTTGAGAGGTCCGTAAAACCTGTTTTGCAGCGGGTAAATTTAGTGAAGAAATTGTCTGTAAAAAGAGGACAAAAGTGTGGTGACTTCGTTGCAGATATGAAAGTAGTTCAAAGGTCTCGCAGAGTAGAATTGAGATTGAGGTAGTACGAAAAGCCGCATGAATGTTGATAAACACTAACTAATGATAAAAGAAGTGCATTTGTCATTGATAAGTATAACTCCATAACCGCACTTTGACCGAATCTGAGCTTTAGAGGAACGATGAATGATAGGTCCTTGTATGTTGTATGTGATAAATAAGGTTAAGGTTTTTTACGCGTGGATTTTTCAAGTAAGATGTATGTTGTCTCACGATAATTTATTATCCGAAAGAAATCCGGAATACTTTGTTGACTCGATTAATGTTACTAATGAATTGTTTGTCGTCGCGATAGCCTAGTTGCTAGAGCGCTTGACTTCCGTACGGAGGTCACAAGTTCGATCCCGGGCGACGACAGAACTTATTACAAATAATTAGATTAAATACTCGCTAATAATCACGTGGAAGGCAATGGAAAACATGCATACCATCATATGCGCGCTAGTTAATATACAGACAAACACACACGGTACTGCACTTGTATAAATCAAACGATTACTAATCAGTTCCGAATGAAGTCTTGCGCGTGTGTACACATTCATACTGCATATAACAATTGAGATGTACGAATAGATAGTTGCCAACTCTCAGGAATTATAAGTAAGGCGCTATAAAGAAGTAGAAGAAATAAGAATGAATTGTTTAAGTAAATGTTTATATTAGTACGGTTACAACGTCGAATTTTTTACGGAAGTGAACGACTTCAGTATAAATTCGCTTTTATCACTCCGCGATAAGAGACTATTATTGACTACTCCTTGAAGACTATTTGTTCCTAGCAAATTCCATTTTCCAGAGATGTATCATTTTTGGAACATGAAGTTACAATTTTTACGCGGCATTAATGGATAGTAAGGAAATCTTCGATGAAAAATGGTAGCCTTCCGCGAAATTTCCACTTATAAACGCTTTTCAGTATCTTGATTTTTAAAGTACGATCAAACGTTTTATTTCGGTCAAAAAATATAACTATTAGATGAAATTTTCTAAAAAATGCTTCCTATATAGATTCTGTTATATGTATAGGACTTGGTCTATTGTAGATCGCACTTTTAAGGAAAAATAAGGTTTTTAGTTTCCAGCTCCCACTTTAGTAGTAATGATCCTCTATAGTACTTTAGATAATACTGAAGTATGATGAGGATTTTCATTGTACTTTATTATGGGTACGATTTGTGCTAGTTTACAATTTTTGGGTATCCGTTCAGTTTACTATACCCTATTAAAGATTGTAGGTATTTAATCTGTAACTGCATCTGACACAGTTTCTGCAACATGCGTACGCCACCATGGTCTGGGGATGTAGGTTTTACTTTATGAATAGTTTTCATGAGTTCTTTTTTAAAAACTAGCTAATTGCGCGATTTTAAATTATCTTAGTTTCATTGATTGTCTAGAATTCTGCCATACTTAAATTCCGAACGGAGGACAACATTTTTTTAATAGTTTAAAATAGCATAGTGAAATATAAACGACTGTTATTTCGAATATATGTAAAAAAATATAAGATAAAAGAATAAATCGGACGCATATTATTTGAGTAGTTGCGGAATATCAGTAAAATTATAACTCTCAATATATACGCACGCACACACACAAAGTAGTACTGTACATTGTAATAACACCAGCATACATGATCGTCACGAACTCATTTTATGGGAACCCGCAAGTCATATGAAGTTACGACAAAAAAAAAAACTTCGGATTTATTCGTTTCTTTTCAATTTGCTTTGGTACCGGAATATTCGCCAAAGGCATTAACGGTAAAAAACGAAATCACCTAATATAAAATTAAGACACCGAAAATGAAATATCAAGCAACAGACAAAAACAGATGTTGCAGAACAATTGGCTAAAATAGAATTAGGCCAGGGTATATAGAGCAAGGAAAATAACAGATGGTTAAAATGATTAATTAAAATGGATTTCTCATTACTTTGAAATAAATGCCAGCTAACAGAGCTATGTTGACTATTTTGATATTGTCTTTTCCCCTTCTCGTCGTTTTTTAATTCTATTCCGCATCCTTTTATCATCGGTGGTGACTGGAATGCGCATTCTCCTTTATGGGGCTGTGCATCCTACAATACCAACGGTTCCATCCTTGAGAATGCCATCCTCTCTGATAATTTAGTTCTCCTCAACGATCTCTCCCCCACATACTACAGGAATGCTTCCATTTCTAGTTCCCTCGACCTAACCTTTTCTTCTTCGTCTATTGGTCTTAATTATAATTGGAAGACCCTTATGGGCTCTTTCGGCAGTGACCATGTTCCTATCCTAATAACTCCTGTCAGTTTTCCTCCTCCTTCTGATTCCAATTATACCAATTTTTCAGGATGGAATCTTTCCAAAACTAGCTGGCCTCTATTTCGCTCCTTGGTTGACTCGTCTCTCCCTCTCCTTCAACCGGATCACGATCCGGTACCTCTCTATAATTCCTTTTTATATTCCTTAACTTCTGCTCTTTCTTTATCTTCTCCGCCCCGCCATACGTCATCTTCTGTACATCGTAGTAAGGCTTCTTCACTTTGGTGGAACAAGGAATGCGACACTGCCTTTAATATCAGTCGCGAAACCTTTAGAACCTTCCGTTGTAACCCTACGACTGAAAATTTTCTCGCTCACAAACGGGCAAATGCGAGAGCTAGGTTTATATTGAAATCCACGAAGAAGTCCTCTTGGAAAAATTTCTGTGCCAAGTTCTCTAGAACTACTCCTCTTTCGCAGATCTGGAAAATGGCCAGAGCTTTCAAATTCCCATCCTCTTCTCGCCCTTCCACCTTCAGTCCCCGACGATAGCCTTTTTCCTTTTATTGATTCCGTCGCTCCAGCTTATGTTCCTTCTGTTGATGAATTATACTCTTCTTTTCCGGAAAATTCTCCTCCTCACTTCCTAACTTCGGCTTTCAATTTTAATGAATTAAAGTCTGTTCTCTCCAAATCGTCCAGCCCTACTCCAGGGCTTGACGGTATACCCTATCTCGCCCTTAAAAACCTTTCTGAACAATCCCTCAGTTTTCTTCTTAGTCTTTTCAATTCCTTCCTTTCAAAGGGTATAACTCCTTCCTCCTGGAATTCTTTTATCGTAATTCCCATTCCTAAGAAAAATTCTTCCCTACGTCCTATTTCCCTGGCATCCTGTATTAGAAAACTATTTGAGGGTATGCTCAACAAGCGCCTTGTTTGGTGGCTAGAGCATAATAATATATTCCCTATTAATATGTTCGGCTTTCGGCCTGGTATTGGCCCTTCTGATTGTGTTAGTCTTTTCGTTTCCCACATATACAAATCTTTTATCCAAAAACATTTCACCCTAGCTTCCTTTATTGATGTTTCCTCTGCTTTCGATAATGTTCATCTTCCCACTCTAAGAGATAAAATGACGGCAATTAATATCCCAATTAAATTCTCTTCCCTTATTATCAATCTCATGTCAAATCGTTCTATCCACTTCTCCTCTCCATCTCTTAATGCTCCAAGAAAGGTTTTCCGAGGTCTTCCTCAGGGTTCCTCCCTCAGTCCTACTCTTTTTAACATCTATACTATCAGTATAGCTTCTCTTCCTTTAAATTCCTATTCCTTATTCTTTGCGGACGACATTCTCCTGTTTTCCTCGTCTGAGGATGTTTTAGCAGCCTATGAAGCACTCAGTTCGTCGCTCATTGTGCTGGAACATTCTCTCTCCTTAATTAATCTTTCAATTTCTCCCTCTAAGTCTTCTTATACTATTTTTACCCTCCGTCCCTATAACCCTGCTTTGGTCAACCTATCCTTAAACAATGTATCTCTTTCCCGTGTTAATTGCTTTTGTTATCTCGGTGTCTTTCTTGATAGTCGTTTATCCTTCTCTGAACACATCAAATATCTTTCTGCTTCCACTATTAAAAGGTTAAACTTGCTGAAAGCCCTGTCGCCAACTAAATGGGGTGGCGATCCCTATATTCTTATTTCCCTTTACAAATCTATTATCCGTTCCAAATTTGATTATTGTTCTTTTATTTATGGTAGTGCGTCCAAGACACGTCTTTCCAAACTAGATGTAATTCAGAATTCTTGCCTTCGTCTCTGTCTTGGCGCTCTTAAATCCTCTCCAACCACTGCTATTCTTGCTGAATCCAATTCGTCACCCCTATCCATTCGTAGATCTTATTTAGGCTATCGTTTCCTTGTTAAACGTCTTCCTCTCGCATCCTCTACCCTTGTTCAGTCTTATCTTTCGATTTATAATAGCTGGCGCTTCACTCCCAGCAAAACCCCTATTCTGGCTTTTATTTCACATCGTCTCGGTTCATTTTGGCCGTATATTATCTCGTTCAATAATCTCCCTTATTTTTCCTTCGACTTCGCTGACATCTGTCATCCTCCTAAGGTATTTATCCTCCCCTCATTTGCAAAAAATCTCCCCCAAGCCGTAATTAAACAGGTATTCTACAGCACTATCAGTTCCCTATTTCCCTCTCATGTTACCATTTACACGGATGGTTCGAGGGGACCTGGTGGTGTTGGTGCTTCTTTCATCCTTCCTGATTTTAACCTCTCAGAATCTTTTCGACTTCCTTATTTCTGTTCCATATTCACAGCCGAGTTGTTGGCTATCCTTCGCTCTATTATTTTCATTTCTTCGAAGCAATTTTCCTCTAAATTTTTAATTATCTCTGACTCTTTGAGCGCCCTTTCAAGCCATATCCTCTCCCATTCCTGATCATTCGTGTGACTTTGTTATCCTCCGTATACGTTCACACATTCACAATCTTTCCTATCTCCATTCAGTCAATATTGATCTGCTGTGGGTACCTGGCCACTCGGGCATATTTGGCAATGAAGCGGCTGATTCCTTGGCTCGGGCTGCTGCTGCTTCCTCTCGTCTTTTTTTAAAAAAAATTCCATCCGTTAACCTGCTATCAGTTTGTAAAAGCTTTCATATCCGATTTTGGTCGGATACCTATGTTTCTTCTTTTTCCAACAGTTGTTCCTTTTACCTGTCAGTCCAGCCTACTCTTCCTTCATATTCATGGTTTCTTTTACATCCCTCCCTTCGTCGTTCTGAAGTTGTTTCCATTGTTCGTATGCGCTTTGGCCATTCTTTGCTGCCTTCTTCCAGATTTCGTTTCTCCTTGATTTCTTCTCCACACTGTCCTCTCCATCCGGATGATGCAATTATTTGCGACGCCGATCATGTGTTCTTCCAGTGTTCATCCCTCTCGGTGGAGCGTTCTGCCTTATATTCTTATTTGCTTAAGCTTGGACTTCCTACCCCTTATTGTGCATCCTATATCCTGTCCTTTCCTTCCCCACTAATTATTCCTGCTATTTGTTCCTTTTTAGTTAAAATCTCTGATCGAATCAAAATATAACCGACTTCTTTCCTTACCTTTTGTTTCTGGGTAAAGGTCCTTGGTTGACGAGCCCAAAAAAAAAAAAAAAAAAAAAAAAAAAGAAAGAAAGATATTATTTTTTTCTCGGAATAGATAACACTTCAATGTACTGTGCGAAATTGATCCTTCCATTATATAACAATTCCAGTCAATGCGCAAACTTTTGCATCCAGTTTCCTGAAACGTCTGTGAACTGATTTTTTTTTTTTCTGGCAAATTAAACAGACAATTTTTGCCTGTTCTAGCGCCACCCGTTACAAATTGTTTCAAGCCCGTTGAATTACTCATTTATTCTCGAATATTAGTGGCAACCACGTCGAACTCTCTATTATCAGTGCAACATGCAGATCGTAAATCACTATCGTCCATTATCTGTTCTACTTCTTCATGCACATCTTCGATTTCGACTGCATTATCCAGAATCTAAAATGCGTGTAACCGAAAGCAATCTTGAATTGTTTATCTCGAGCACGATGTAATTCGCTGCCCGCTTTTAGCTATTCCTTATTCGCCAGAAATGCTTCTTTAGCTCAATTGTTTTCTGAAGGGTTTATATTAAATTAACGACCGCAGTAGTAATTATCAATTTAAAAAGCGGAACGCAAACGACAGCTGGAGAATCGCGTACAATAATTTTCGAATTATCGGTCAATATGGCGAATTGTCTTCCTAACCTCATTTTCGTACGCATCCTAGTTGATATTTTCTTCAATGTCGTCGATTTTTTTTTTTTTTTTTGCACAGTACGGTACGAAAACTATGAGCAAATTCAAGCAAACTCATATTCTTGAAATCGAATTATTTGTGTTTAGCCGAACGCGTTTCATATCTATCGGTGATGTTGGAGTGAAATGCTGCTCCTCTATCATTTTTATCAATTTCAATATTTGATATCGCGACTCCGGCTTTCGAGTGTTCGTACATTTTCTAGAACTGTCTGGCTAGCTTAAATGACACACTCTGAAAGTGTTCTCGCAAGCTAACACCTGCAATATTCGTATAATCATTTCGAATATTTTCCGACAAAAACCAGCTAAAAAATTAAAAACAAAAGTTATCGTATAAATGAGAACTGTAAAGAACTATAGAAATTATCGAAAAATTTACATTCTTCAGCTTAGTTGGCTACATCTTCGTCTCGTATTGCGTAAAAGATAATAACTTTATTCGAACCAATCGGCGGTTAAATATACATCGTGTCCGCGGGGGGGGGGGGTAACCCTCCACCCCACCATGAGAACTGAAATAGTTATTATGAATACACAAAAATCTGAAAAAAATCACAAATTTAAAATAAATATTGATGATTTTACATGGTGTTCTTACCTACCTATAAAAGAAAAAAGAAAAAATATGCTCCATATTTTTAAGTACTTCATTAATATCTTAAGAAAAAACTTTTTATTACGAGTATAATTAATAACATATGTGTAATTTTTAATAATGTTCATATACGTGGTAATTCATTTATGTACATCATTAATATATAAATCAAAATGATGGAAATTATTAATAGTACTAATATTAGTGAAAAATATATTGTTATTTATAAAATAAATATGTGAAGAAAATAACAGCTGCTGTTCCTTTTTTTTGCAAATGGTGGATGATTTTCAATGCACACCGCAAAGCGCAAGTAACAAACCTCCTCGATTTTGGAATTCCCTTCGCCATCAACAATCTCATCGTCTATCGAATAACTCTAGTTTGTTTTTGATGTAGTTCACATTGGCACATACTCATAAACTGGTGACTGACCGTGATTGGGTGTTTTACAATTTGTCCGCACGTGGCATGTAAATCCATAGAATTAGGTTTTCCATCAGCAATCGAAAGGACTTCTCTTATATCAGTCCGGTGTAATTACTTATTCTGTACGGAATTTAGCGAGCATGCATGTTACATTACTATTTACTTAGACCCATGATCCTAATTTTTGCTGTGCTCAGTCGCGCATGATACATCAGTGTTCAGCAGACACTGCTCTTCTTCCGCATCGCTGCCTTACTTTATATGTACTTTTATGTAACTAATAGTGTACTCTGTTCATTGCATGCGCCGGTTACTCGTTTATAAACACGCTGAAGTTCTTCAATAACATCGCACTGAATGACGCACGCTTCCCCTTTAGCAGCACCTACGCCCCTGGAACCGCAAGAATATGAATAACGTTTCATCGATGTTCAACGAATTAATTATCTGTGAAATATAATAAGTATGTTCTTTGAAAAAATCCAATGTTAGTCGTTAAATAGTTTTAATTTTTCCATCTGATCGATTCTTACTCTTTCATATCATCATCTATATAATATATATGTAAAATTATAAATTATTTAAAAATTAATACTAGTTTTTATTTTAAAAGTTAATCTAGCTATATATATATACATATATATACATATATATACATATATGGCTCATTTTATATGGATTCAACGAGCAAAAAAAATCGATCGCTTCGATTTTTTTTAAACTTTCGGGTTGTAATCTACATTAAATTTCATGAGAGACACGTATTTTTTCCCTCTTGAAACCCGGTTTTGGAGTCCTTTAGCACAATATCAAAATTCACATCATAAAAGCTTTATTTCGAAAATGTTTTTTTTTAATGGCCGTAATTTTGGCTCAAATTATTGTATCGGGACGTTTTTTTTTCAAAATGGTGGAAAATTGTATCAGCTTTTACTTGTTTTTTTTGTTTTTGTTTTTTTTTTAGATTTTTAATTACATAAAAACTTTTTAAGATAAATTAGAAAAACCGAAAAAAACGATTTTTTTTTCAAAATTGAATATCTCAAAAAGGCCATCTCTGATTTGCACGAATTTTGAATATGTTTTTGTCAAAACCAAATAAGCTATCTTTCCATCAAATAGCAATGCGCCATCATTTTTATCCGTTCCGGAGATACGGGTTTGTAAAGAAAATGCCTATTTTTTCATGCGTATGTCCGATATGCGATATGTGCAAATCCCAACATTCTTATTGTAAACGACTACCCTCATCTTCAAATTTCAGAATTAACTGTCATTAACCACATTCAATTAAGTATGCAATGCGCGTTTATTTACGCCGGCTGCGTTGTAGAACATGTAAGAAAAGTGAGATATCACCATAATATCCGATGGCGCGCCACTGCTCATTTCAAGAATAAATTTCAATTTGTTGAATTGGAAAATGAGTTCCATGAAGCAAAATGTATTTTTCCGGTAACTGGAAACGGAAAAGGAGCGTGCGATGTCCTCGGCCAATTATTACATTACGCTACAACCCATAACACTTCTCATCACCGAACGAAGGTATTAAAAATGCTGAGGATTTTGTGAAAGATGTAAATAAGTATAGTAGTAAAATAGGGATAATACTCTTGAAAGTTGAAGAACTGCAAAAATTTAGAACCGAAAAGGCTGGAGAACAAAAAGAAGTTCGGTCAATTCACGGCATTCGTCACATTGGGCGATTTATCCGAGAGGGATTGATGTTAAAGGAAATGTGAATAATTCAATGAGAAAAACCAACCAGTAAGAATGGATTAGTGTTGACTGTTAATTAATACATATATCTGATTATTATACATGTACATTATGGCTACCTATAAAATAACTGACTCCCTATTATATTGATTTCTCATGTGTAAATTACTCTAATTAAAAATTATTGAATAAAAAATGTACATTATTTTAACTCAACTTGAGTAAAAACTCAATTCAATATTGATTCCTTAGCTTATTTCTTTGTTAAGAAATATGGTTTATCCATGTTTACATAATCTAAACATTACGATACAAGCTTACATATAACGCATATCGGGCTTTAAGCATATAGAAATAGCCATTTTCTTTGCAAACCCGTACCTACGGAACGAGGCAAAATGGCACATTGCTATTTGGCGGAAAGATAGCTCATTTAGCCTTGAAAAACATATTCAAAATGCATGCAAATTGAAGGTGGCCTTTTTGAGATATTCAATTTCGAAAAAAATCGATTTTTTCGGTTTTTCCAATTTATCTCAAAAGGTTTTTAAGTAATTAGAAAACTAAAAAGAAAAAAAAAACAGGTAAAAGCTGATAAAATTTCCCACATTCCTATACAGTAATTTGGGTCAAAATTACGACCATTTAAAACAAATGTGAATTTTTATTTTCGAAATAAATCTTTTGCAATGTAAATTTTGATATCGTACTACAGGGCTTCAAAAACGTTTTTCGAGGAGGAAAAAAAGTACGCGTCTCCTGAAATTTAATGTAGATTACAACCCGAAAGTTAAAAAAAATCGAAGCGATCGACTTTTTTGCTTGTTAAATCCATATAGACTGAGCCATATATGAGTTTAGTTTATTTTTAACGTAATAAAATGGAAATCAGTAGTCCACTGCTGAATAGATTACTGCAACAACGATTTCTTAGTGAAAAGTACTGATTAAACAGTAGCGCTCTGCATTGCTAGAGTGTAGAGTATAAGCTGTACTCAAAACTTCATTTTTTTCATAGCTCGGTAACACAAACTTTGATACGGTTACTTCTTCCTATCGAATTATTCCGTATACAGTATAACGGAACATCACAATTTAATGATATATTTTTAACATGCTTGCGAACTATATTATTAGCTCACTGTTGTCTCAGGTCAACCCTCCAATAATATTAATGAGCGTCGCCAGGAGCTTTGAAACTTAATCAATTGGCCATGATAAGTATTCATAGATGCGTAATCATGGACAATTTGGAAGATTTTTATAATAAAGTAGTAGAACAATTTGCCAGAAACCCACGAAAATTATGTTTTAATTAAGATTCTATTCTTGTTTAATAAAATATTAAACCTTCACAAATTATAAATTTTATTTTTCCTATAACTCATATACTCTTTCTATCATCTTGCCCCCTCCCCCGGTTCGTCGGCTGGCGACGCCCTTACTAATTTTGATGCCCCGGAAACAACACTGAAAAACCGACGCGGCTCTGTTATTAGTAAATGTATCCTAGATAATGATATTGATCTCTCCTCCAAGTTAAATCCACTTTAATTTATCCCATAATACTTTCTCGACGATTGACCTAGAATTTGTCTCCCCTTCCATCTACCCTGAACTCCTTTGTGCCACAAAATTTATGCTCCAGCGATCATTTCCCCATATACTCATACGTACATTAGAAGTTTCCTCTACTAAGCTGGTCTGTCCAAGCCTCAATTTCTGTTCTACAAGACGAACTGAAACACGTTTTCAGTTAAAGTAAACATTTCCAGTAAACTATCTGAATCTTAATCTGAGAATATTAACACCTTTATCAATGTGATCACTAATGCTGCTTCTGTATCAGTTCCCAGATTTGCCCCATCTTTCAGGCTTCGACGAGTCGCATTGTGGTGCCCCGAAATAGGAGCAGTAATTCGCCAACGTAAAGGTGCCCTCACGAAGTTTAAATCAACAGTCGACAGCGAACACTGTTCAAAGAAATGCTATTACTGACTTTCGATCGAGTAGTTGGAATTAATATCATCATTCGATAAGATATAAATTACTTAACTATTTGGATTAAATACTGATTATTTTTTTTTAATTTCATTGTATAAATTATTTTCCGTCAATAACTTTTTTCTGTCATCGTAATTATAAAATGTTATATTCGTTATCATAGAGTATTTTGAAATTTAATAACGGTTTTCTAAAAATAAAAAAACAGTCAATGCCTTTTTTCTTCTTCTTTTTTTATATAAAATAAAAAAACACACTCACTTTGGAATCGATTTTTTTTATTTTTCATACGGAATATTTTAACTATATGAAATTTCATTCTTCTAACTTAAGAGGATATTTAGGTTCCTTTAAAAATGTTTGAACCTTCTTTTCACTCTCTTTTGAGACGAATTCGAAAAATTCTGAACGCATCTTATTTTTTAATAAAATTAAAATCTAAAATTTTTCAATTTAACCGAGTGTTAAGATACAGGATTTTTTTTAATTTTTAAACTTTCCTTTCATTCTAATTAGGCCGCAATTTCAAGAAATTGTTTTTTAGCGAGATAAGCCAAGTTTAACGTATGTTCTAAATTTCCCAAATCCTCGCGACCAAGAGATTTCGTGACGAGTGAATAGGAACTGTATTTGATACTCAGCAAAATTCTTATCCTAGCTCAAGTCCCTTTGCGTCTTAACTCCTTCTGAGCAAACATCATCTGTACTAGAAATCTTCCCTATTTTTCCTTCAACTTTACGAATTTACTCATTCCAATAAATTATTCTATCTACCTTTATCCTCCAATTCCTTTTCCTAATCAGCAGCTATACATTCTGGCCACAAATAATTTCCAACTTGCAAGCCTATTTTTACCGATGGTTCTCAGAAGCCTAATGGAATCGCAGCCTCTTTTACTCTACCTGATTTTCGTTTTCCCTCTTCTTGCACTATCTTTACTACCGAAGTTACGGCTACCCTATACTCTATTATTTACATTTCCTCTCACCGCTCCTCTTCCAATTATTTGATTATTTCTAGTTCCATGAGTTCTATCCTGGCTATTTCTTTCTTATTTCCTGCTCACTCCTGAAACTTTTTCATTCTTGTATCCATGATCTTTTCTCGGTTCATTCTCTATACATATTGACTTGCTTTGGGTCTATCGTGGGCATATCATCTCTTGATTATATCTGACTCCTTGACTGCCCTTCAGGCCGTCTGTTCTCCCCTACCTAATCATTTCTGATACACTCACTTACAGCGTTCGTTTTTCTCTCCGTTCCATTAAAATTGATTTTCTGTGGGTTTCTAGCTTTCAGGCATTTTTGGTAATAAAGCGGCGGACTTCTTGGCTCGGGCTGTTGCCTCTTCTCACTTTTTCTTTAAAAAAGTCCCATCAGACAATCTCCTTCCGCTGTGCAAAGGTTTTCATCTTATAAGTTTTAATTAGATAATTGCGCTTCCTTTTTTTCTAAATTAATTATTCATTTCATCTATCCGTTCAACCGGGTATTCCTGCTAATTCGTGGTTCTTTTTATTTTTCTTCACTGTGTCGTTCTGTTGTTGTCTCCATTATTCAGCTACGTTCTTAAGCCATATCTCCGGGTGACATAGGCTATATTATATTTTCAAAAAAATTAGGGATCCTTACTAAAAGTCCAATAATGTAACTCAAGGTGTAAAAAAATGACCTAAACAATTCCTTACATCGCGTGCGCTGCAAAAACTTTTTTTATAAAACATTAAAATATCAATGTTAATTACCGTGGGGAAATGGAAATTCGGATAAACATCGCCTTAGCATCGTTTACAAGCTCATCACTAATGGAAATAGTGTGTTAACGTAAGGAACGAAAATTTTCGAGCGTTACCGTTATCTTTTGTAAAAGGTGCAAAATGCCCAAAAGATTAAGATTTCAACTTTCTAGAAATAGTTCCCAGGCGAGGGCATCAAAAATACGTTGTAATGGAGAATCTTCATCAGAAACTGAAAATCGTCTTGCAAGTCAGAGAGAATACGCATCGCAATCGCATGCCAGAGAGTCGAGTATCGAGCGTTCGCAGCGGCTTGATGAACAAAATTTGGGAACCTCTCAAGTACGCGCGCGAGAGTCGAGTATCGGGCGTTCGCAGCGGCTTGAAGAGAAAAATATTAGAACTTCGAGATCAGAGAGAAAGACAACAGACGTTCTATACTGATATTATAAAGAGGAAAGATTTGATTGTTTGTTTGTTTGTTTACATTGAATAGGCTCCAAAACTACTGGACCGATTTGAAAAATTGTTTCACCGTTGGGAAGCTACACTATCTCCGGGTGACATAGGCTATATTATATTTTCAAAAAAATTAGGGATCCTTACTAAAACTCCAATAATGTAACCCAAGGTGTAAAAAAATGACCTAAACAATTCCTTACATCGCGTGCGCTGCAAAAACTATTAATGATAGAACAAAATAATGTACTACAACTTTGCAGAACACATCGTTATCTACAAAAACTGTCGCGTCAGCATATGTCTAACTATTGCAGTTATGTCACAATAAGTGTTCTTTTATTTTAAAAATTTAATTGAAATGCTGCCGCTAGAAAAGGCACCTTATTTGTACCTTTGTATTAATCCTTATCAAAATAAATTACTTCATATTCAAGACTGTTTCAATACCTTTATATAACTTTTTGAATTACTAGTATTCAATTCGGACATTTCATTCGAAAAATATCACGAGTTTAAAAATGTATTAGAAAAAAGTCGCGTGGTCGCCGCTCACCCTGCTCGGCTAGCTATGCAGCACCATAATATGCGATGTCGGCGTCACTGGGGTACGGGAGGGGAGTCAATGTCAATAAATAAGGTGCCGCTCGGCTCATTTGCGCGGTCGGCTCCTTACGCAACGGTCGTGTGCACCCATTTTTTTATATTTTTTTCAGTAAGTACTTATCTGTTAATAAATATATATTGTACATTCAACTATACGAGCAGCTTAGTGACTTAGTAGTTCTTATAATTTTTCAATTACATTTTTATATAGGTAATTCCTGTTCAACAGTTAAGCAAATAATTTAGTACAAAGGCAGTTAAAATTTTTTTTTATTATTTTAAAATGCCCAAAAGATCAAGATCTCAACTTTCTAGAAATAGTTCCCAGGCGAGGGCATCAAAAATACGTCGTAATGGAGAATCTTCATCAGAAACTGAAACTCGTCTTGCAAGTCAGAGAGAATACGCGTCGCAATCGCGTGCCAGAGAGTCGAGTATCGAGCGTTCGCAGCGGCTTGATGAACAAAATGTAGAACCTCTCAAGTCCGCGCGCGAGAGTCGAGTTCGGAGCGTTTGCAGCGGCTTGAAGAGCAAAATATTAGAAATATACAAGCTCGCACTAGGGAATCGAGCTCTGAGCGTTCCCAACGCCTTCGAGATCAGAGAGAAAGACAACAGACGTCAACGGCTACAGTTCGTAATCGAGTTTTAGCTCATAGTAACAGATCGGCTTTCAGATACGATTCACAGATTGATTATGCTCAACAGTCTTCTGTCCAAATCGGAGCCATGAATAAGATCTGCTCCAAGTGTTCTGCCAAAAAAGTGGACCAATGAATCTAATGGTATATGCTATGCTTCTGTAAAAGTTAGTCTCCCCAATATTCAGGAGCCGCCACAGCCAATAAAAAATCTTTTGACAAATAATCATTTACTGATTCTCTTACACAGTCATGAACTGAATTCCGCGCGGGTGTAATTTAACAAATAAAGTAATTTTTTAGAATAATAATTCACGCCAGCAACGCCGCGGGCACAGTTAGTATATATATATATATAATAAAACAATTTTGTTTTTGACAATTGATCTCTGTTCCGAAAACAACTTGAAACAAATATCGTTTTTCTCAGTATTAAATTCCTGCCTCAGAATCGATATTTCGTTTCTCTTTTTAAAAAATAATGTTATTCCGTAGAACATTCTTTTGTTTTTTGTTTGTTTTTTCTTGGGGTGGGATCGGTAATTATAGACATCTAGTGTAAGAGGAATTTATCTATATTTTCAATGTGCAGCAACGAAATTCAAACGGGGTCTTACCTGAACGAAACACCACTGCCTAACCAAGTATACTGCAGTAACTGGCTCCGTAGAACGTTAGACTTTCTCCTGTTATCGACATGTAAACGCTTCCATATCAGGTATTGGTCGGATGCCTACGCTTCCTCCTTTTCTAATTATTATTCATTTCATCTGTTTGTTTAGCCTACTCTTCCTCCCTACTCATGTTTCTTTTTCGTTGTTCCTATGCGTTTTGGCCATTCTCTGCTGCCTTTCTCCAGATTTCGCTTTTCTCCAATTTCCTCCTCACACTGTCCTCTCCATCTTGATAATGCAGTTATTTTCGACGGCGATCGTGTGTTCTTCCAGTGTTCATCTCTTCTGTGGTACGTTCTGCTTTATATTCCTAATTTCAAAATCCGAATTGGATAAAGTTAATAACACAAGGCCAGCATTATTATCAATTATTTCTTCCACTGATTATCTCGATCATTTTTTTTTTTTTTTTTTTTTTTTGGATCCATTTAAGTTGGCAGACTGTTTTACAATGGTAATAATAGTTAGTATACATAAATTTAATATTAATACAGGTGTAACTTTACGGTGATTTATTTCGGCTATCGTAAAACTATTGAATATTGTAAATAGCTTAGTTACTAATGGACTAATATTGCTAAAATCTGTATTACTATGGTTACAGCCGGAAAGGATATGCTTAATATTATCAGGAAAGTTACACAGTTATTTGAGTGTGCAATTTTATGTTTATGTAAATAATCTTTAAATAGGCTGTGTCCAGTAATAAATTGGACATTAAAAAAATTTGGCGTAAAAACTTTATTATGTAGTCTGTCATCTATGGTTGGAAAATTTTTTTTAGCTATACCGTTATGTTCGTCCCACTGCGCCTGAAATTTATTATTATAATATTTATCTAATATATAAGTGTTTAAACTGTTTAAGCGTTAACGAGGTTTGTTCGTGTATGAAGTAAGGTTGATGGTACTGTATGTTATGGAATTCATGGTTTAAATTTATATTACTTTTTATTAAAAATATGTTAATATGTTTCTGTACTTCGTAAGCTAATGGTTTAATACCTGCGATGACAGTGCTTGACATGTAGCTAGTAGTTCTATAAGTTTTAATCATTTTTATTGTAATAGTTTTCTGAAAACTTTCTAATATATTTCGAAATCTTTTAACTTTTAAAATGTCTATATGTATATTACACTACCATAAAGTATGTTAGGCAATATTACGCTTTTATATAAGGTTAGTCCCTTCTTGTAATTTAATCGGTTATTATTATTATATAATTTGTTAAATACAATTAAAAATGTATTTATTTTTTTAGTGATATAGTGAAAATGATTATAAAATTTTAAGTTATTATCTACTAATATACCTATGTAAGTATTTGGTTTGACTAACCGTACCAATATTTAATCCGTCTCGCTCATTAATTCCTTACTATGAAATAAAATCTTTTAATTTAAAAAAAATATCAATAAATAATCAGTTTATTTGTAGATTGCTGAATTTAAAATTCTCCGGCACGAGACAAAATAATATAACAAAAATTCAGAAATAAACGAACCATAATTATTGTTAAGACGAATAAAAAATTATGATGTTGGATCGGCTCCACACAAATTTAATACCCTAAAATCTGAAGGATAGATTGTATTATTTACCAGATTCCGAAAAATTTTCGTCTTTAAAATCCTATTTTTAAATTACCGATTTTTACAAAGACAATTACCATAATCGTTGAAGTGATGTCAAATGACCTACCGATTTTTTTCTGCTTAAAAAAAAACAAACACGTATCGATTATGTTTTAATATGCTGCAGCATATGGCAGAATGAAGAAAATCTGTGTGATTCCGCTTAGATACTCCTCACAGATCACAGGAAATCATCGTTGAAGGTATCGAAGATATATAATATTAAATGCAACACTATTGGCACTATATTTATAACTTTGTAAAATACATCAAGAATATACAGTTGAATTTTTAAAAAGTAATACTGAAAAACCTTTAACTTTCCGAACAGACAAAACTGATTCTAATTGTTTTTATCATTTCCGTATAAATGTGTACTATAGAAATGTTCACTTTGCGCGTATTGCAGATTAAAAAGCTTAATAAAGATGGACAATGAGTCAAAAAATTTAAACAAAATTGCTACTATATATAAATAAACATAAAGCCGAATCTGCCAAATTAAATATGAACAAAACAGCGAGAATATATATTTATACTACTTAATGAGGTTAGAAAAATATGAATAACTAAAGAAATTCCATATGTCTACCCGTAAATGAAATATATTATAAAATACTACAGCGTGTAATAAAGGAAGTTTATTTTTTTTCTAGAGGGAGACAGGAATTTACATCGATTTTAAACATACTTCTATATATATATTACTTTTTTTTGTTATCCGATTATTACATAATAAATGTTTTCAAATATAAATATTAAGTGAACGTATCAGAGGACGTATTGCGTACTCCTAATGTGTTCGTTCCGTCAAAATTTATAATTCTCGTACTATTATGACAGTTGGCATTTTCATTGCTATGTTTATAATGTGCCTTATAGCATTTTAGTGCAGGCGAACACTAGGGGAAACAGAAAAATGGAATTTGTAAATCGAAATAAATTCAGGAAGAACGATGTTGTGGAATTTAAGTTCCGCAGACCTAGTAGGGATTTTAACACCATCGGAAGAACGATAGATATAACAAATAGAAGATATTGGAACCGACTACTCGATTCCCTTCAATGCGTATCATCCTCTAAAGAAGAATGATAAACCCCTGATAGTACGCCCAACCGGTATAAAATACTATTGAGGGCATGATATTGTGGAACGAAAAAAAGTCCTGGTGAGTCAGAAAAGCATTGGCGGACGAAGCAGAAGGAAATTTGACCGAGACTCGGCCTCCGCCTTGGAGAGCAATACTAGAAAGGGAAAAGGAAACGGAACTTAATAGTTTGGCAAGAGCCAATGGGTATAGGTTTCCTATGTTTCGATGAGACGAACAATTTTCTACATAAACAGTAATGATCGGGAGAAAGTATTACATTGTCATGTCAGTATTATAACTTTTATTATTGTTATTAATATTACTATTTTTATTGTTTATTATTATTATTTTTATTGTTATTCATTTTCATTACTATTATTACTGCACTATTTCCATTACTATTAGAATTATTATGCTTATCATTGTAGTTATTATTACTATTACTAATACTATTACTATTATGCTAATAGGTTCAGCCTGAGACAACCTACTCTTTCGGTTGGGTTGCGGGAATGGGTGAAAGGGGATCCGCAGATTATCGCTTGACGTTGGTATCTACGTTCATTTTTATGGGTAAATTGGACGGCTTGTTGTTTAGTCAGACCAGGAAAAAGGAGGCCACTGAGTGACACCCTTTAGACACACGTTCATCTAACGAGAAAAAGAGGGAAAGGGGAAGAAAGAAAAATAAACAAAATAGGTATCAATAAATATATGAATAAATAAAATAAAAAATTAATAAATAATAAATAAATAAAGTAGACAAAATTAATGAATGCGGAAGTAATTAAATACAAAGAGAGCGAAAGAAATTGAATGGAACGAACTCGCCGCTTTATTAAAGATAAAATCTAAACACAATAATAGACGACTTTATTACTGATAATGAAGACGATAAATAAGCAAATCCTAAAGTTCATTTGTACTTTATTAACGTTTAGGTTCTTTGTAAATCATTTTCGACTTCTATTTGATATTTATAGAGACAGCCCAGCCTTTTTTCCAAAATCGTCGTAATTCTGTTAACGTAGTTTTTAGTTCTGCCATAGAATTTGACAAGAGAACCACATCGTCCGCAAACCTTAAATTAGAAATTCTTTTTCCATTTCGTTTAGACCGTTAACAACAGCCCACTTCCTAAAAAAATATCTACTAGTGCGCAGTTAAATAAAACCGGGGTGATAATGGGTCTCTCTGTCTAAATTTTTTCTTCATGTACTGATCACTCTTCACATCTGTTAGTATTCCAGCCCTAAGATCCAAGATTTTTATACGCATCTTTTCATTAATATAATGCCGCTTTTCGGAATTCCTCTAACAAATACTAATGTTTTGAAATGTAGAAAGCTTTATTGCAGTCAATCAGAGCGATGTAATATAGTTATTTCTTAATGATTCGATTCATAATATATAAGTGATCTAGCACACAACTATTTTTTAAAACCAGCTAGTTCTACAGCTCGACACACTCGTAATAGGTTGTATTCTTTTTTCTATTAGTTTTGAAAAGATTTTTGGAAATAACAGTCAAACCTAAAAACAGATTGGGCGATAGTTTTCTGCGGCAACTCCCCGTTTTTACATCAAAGTATTTCCATTTGTAATGCCTTTTTTTTTTTAATTTTATGAACTATCACGATTTTTATTAATTTCAAGGCTCCCAGTTTTTAATGTATTCGTTTTTGTTATTTTGTCGTTACCCGCCCTTTCTTTGCGCCTCGATTTTTTCACTATCTCATTTTTTCTTTCAAGAAATCTGGTTCTATTCGACAGCTAGTTTCTTCAGAAATATTTGTACCGCAACTATTATGTACGCATCACTGCACAAATTACGCCAATATTTAGTTATAAGTGTGTTTACTTTTCCATCACATATATTCTCTCCGTCCGAGTTCTCAAAGTAAATTGTCCGTTATGCACCTCCTATAGTAAGTTTCGTTTTTTTAGTAGTTTTGTCTAAAATATTACTAATAATTTCATTATTTTGAATTCGGCCACGTTCTCTTATTCTAATTTTTACAACTCTCGACTGTAAATTTAATTCGATCTTTCCCTTCAGATACCACCTGTTAACGATGATTTTTAAGAGATCACCGCTCTTCTTTTAAGTAAGTTGATTAATGTTGTTTATTTCGTTTACCTGTGTGGGGAATGATTTTCGCTGCGTATATATGTAAAC
This sequence comes from Icerya purchasi, assembly GCA_039619475.1. Lineage (NCBI taxonomy): Eukaryota > Metazoa > Arthropoda > Insecta > Hemiptera > Monophlebidae > Icerya > Icerya purchasi. Next base: position 317,257,342 of record CM077116.1, on the reverse strand, counting down.
GTTGCCGTTATTGTTTGCGATACGGCATTATTATATAATTCATTAGTATCTTACTCGCTGTTTAAGTTCCAGCTTCGTTTCCATACTTTTCGTAGTCTAATATTGTATTTGTATTTTTTACCACCCTCTTATAGTATTCTTCTTTATTAGTGGCCAGTGTTACAATTAACCATCTAAGATCTGTAAAAAGTTGAACTTACACATATCGTCTATGTTGAAATTTATGAATGATTTTTGATAGGTGTTTGTAATTTATTACCGCTTTATATCAATGGTTTGTGGATATCCATAAGTAGTATTTACTCTCAAAAATATTTAAAACTTCCGCGGTGGATGTAAAATTAAAAATAAAATTTACTGTGAACACCGTATTTTAAAAATGTTTATATCTGAAGTTTCGGAAAGCTTTTCGTGGTATTTACCGATTTAGATTATCTCCACACTATAATTTAGCCACATTGTTCTTCCTCTCCTTTGCTTAACCAAGGGGTGGTACCAGCGGTTCCAATTTGACGGATGAAACCGGGGATTCGAGGGGCAATGTTAAACGAAACGACAAAAAATCAAAAAGGTAAAAATTTTTATCGGCAACGTAAACGTAGTTCTATAACGAAACACATTTTATTCCAGCACCTATAACATCTTATGCCGAGAGCAGCAACTGGAGTGATAGCAACGCAACTTCAACTAGACTTGCATCGGCAAAATACATGAAAATTGAACAGGGCAAAGTCTGAAAATTGCAGGCACCTGAAAAGTAATAGCGAGTAGCAACAAGCATTGATTTCATCATTATTTGTTAAATCTTGATAAAAAAGTTCCACGGATTTTTAAGAAATATATTCGACACGTATGCAAGCAGTTAAAATATCCATCGTAAAAAAGTATAAAATTAGTCTTTATATATTAAAAAATGGGAAAGAACGAATTGCGATACATGGTAAAAAAACGAAATATATTATAAATGAAAAAATTAAATTTCCCATTAACGAATTTGTTCCGAATATTTTTTTACGTACTGATTTTTGAGACAGCTCATTTTCACGCCAGACAATTGTGTTTGTAATTTTGGGAGCCGGTTATTTTAAATGAACGGGATCATCGATCAAACTTTGACTTGTTTTGAATTTCTGATTGCATTTCTAGAGATTCTCATGAAAAAAAAAAAATTGGCATCTCAATTTCTTTTCTAACTGTATCTTTTGCGATACAATTAACGTCGCAGAGACAATATTTTGTTTTTTAATTGTATATGTAAATTATCAGTATTACTTTATTCATCTAGCAACTATTTAAATACGCCTCATTACAAGAACAGTAGTGCAAAAAAGGTGTATAAATGAATTTCCAATCAAAAGCAACAAAATAAACACAATTCCGGTATTAGCAAAAAATTCGTAGGAAATCGATGAAAATTAGATTAGTATGTAACAAAAAAACGTTGTACAGTGTAAAAAGAATTTAACAAAAAAAAAAAAACAGGTACATTATAGAAAGAATACAAATAAAATTTATAGACAAATATATAACTATATTTCTAAAGTAATGAATGTGAAAATAATCCTTACAGCGCTTCCGTTATCTTTTCTTTGCCATCCACAGCTTCACATCTATACTGAAATACTATAACCTATCTTTAAAATTAATGCGTGTGTCATTCCGCTGAAGTATAAACATTTTTTTTTTTTTTTATGTAGACCGAAACATGTCGAATTTTGTGCCAAATAAAGTGTATTTGCGGAGAATTTTACTGCACTACTTTATTCAAAAGAAATCCACAACTGAAGGACACACCGAATCCTTGTGAGACGTCTATGGTGATCGTGCTTTGTCGGGAAGAACATGCAGAGATTGGTTTAACCGCTTCAGAAATGATGATTTCGATGTTCAAGATAGAGACGCAACATGGTGCATTAAAAAAGTTTGAAGACGAAGAATTGAAAACGTTACTTGATGAAGATGACCAGACGTAATCTGAAGTTGCGAAATCATTAGGAGTTGATCGAACAACAGTTTCGGAACGTCTGACAGGTTGGGAATGATACAAATAGAAGCATGTTGGCTCACGACTTGAACCCGAGAGATGTGGAAAAACGTCTTTTCGCATGTGAACAACTGCTCCAACGTCAAAAAAAAAAAAAAAAAAAAGATTTCATACATCGCATCGTGACCGACGATGAAAAGTGGGAACATACTGCGATAATCCCAAGCATAAAAAAGTTCAGTCAAGCATGAGGTTTCATGCGCTGAGGATTCCGTATGTTAAGTTAAAGATAGCCATAATTTTTATTTACATAATACTAAATTCAAAACAACAATAATTCCAAAACAGATATTTTTAGTCCAGTTCTTTTTCACACATCACGCAGTGTCATCATATTGTACTGCAAAAAAAATTAAATTATAATAAATAAACGCTATTTAGTCCTAGATTTTTGGAAGGATTAATTATCAATAAATATATAAAAAATTTGTAATTGTACGAGTACTTGTTTGTTTTCCGAACTTCTATATAGAGTTATATTTGAATACTATTACTTAAACCACCTTCCTTGTTTGTCACTATTTATTAGATTACGATTTTTAAATAAAATTTATTTAGATATATACACAAAATTTTAAATAAACTACGCAAACATGCCAGAATGAGCATATTTTCAACCCCATTCAAAATTTATAGCTATAATATTCGCGATCCAAACAGGGGGCTACATATTAGTTCTCGCGCTTCTTGAACTTTTCGGCAAATTCGAAAGTTTGGTTAAGAAAACGAAATACGGTTTCGTTCCCGACAAATAGTAATCTTTCAAACGATATATCGCATGCCCAAAAATAATATTTTTTCCAAAATTTCGAGTTTTCGGTGCCCCGAAGGTCCAGTTTTAAAGTTGAAAATCCGGATGATCCAAACTAGAGAAGTAAACGGGGATGCGCATTTTTTCAACCGCGTTTAAAATTTTCAGCTTTAATATTCGCATCGCTAAGCAAGAGGACATGTCATTTTTCGCGCTTTTTTGAACTTTACGGCAGCTTTGAAAGTTTTGTTAAGAAAATGAAATACGGGTTCGTTCCCGACAATTAGCGATCTTTCTAATGATATATCGCAAGCCCGGGAAAAAATTTTTTTTTTTTGAAAACATCAAGCTTTTGGCGCCCTGAGAGTCTAATTATAAAGCTGGAAATTTCGATATTCAAAACTAGAGAAATATACGTGGAGTCGCATATTTTAAACCGTGTTCGAAATTTTTAGCTATAATATTCGCGGCGCTAGGGGGGGGGGGGACACGTCATTTTTTGCGGTTTTTTGAACTTTACGGCAACTTTACATAACTTTTGTAACGTAATTTTTGATTTTATGGAAATACTCCTGCATTGTAGTTTATATTTTCAATTTCATCATTATAAGTTTATCTAGTGACGAGTTATGATTTTTTAAGTGATTTTTGAGGTCGTTTTATGTACCATATTATATATTCTTGACGGTTTTTTGGGTTTTTTGCCGCCCAGGGTAATCGGTCATCTTCAAGTTATAGATCGTTTTAAAGAGAATTTTAATTGTGATTTATGTTCCAAATTTGAAGTTTATAAGTCAAGCTGTTCGTGAGTTATTGATTTTTATTTGATATTTTTGTCATTTGTGTACCATCTTATTAGGATTCCGTAAGTTATTACGGAATCCTAAAAATCTTGAGTTAAGCCCAGCCAAACAGTAAAGTATTGACGCCAAAGAAAAATATCCGCGGTCTAATAAGCGGTTGTTCTGCTGTTGGTAAGACCAGCTGGACGTAGTGTATTATGAGCTGCTCCTCCAACGCAACCGAATCCCTACAGGAAATCTCTGTCGAGTGCAATTGATGCGTTTGAGGTGAGCATTAAGAAGGAAAACGACCGCAATACGAGAGGCGCGACAAGGTAATTTTGCAGTATAATAACACTCGGCCGCATGTCGCATCAACAATCAAAACCTACCTGGGGAAACACTGAAACGGGAAGTCCCACCCCACCAACCAGACGTTGCTCCTTCTGATTACTGCTTATTCCAATCAATGTCTCATAGCCTGCCTAAGCAAAACTTCACTTCTTATGAAGGTACTGAAAAAAGTAGTCCATTAACCTCAAAAGAGACGTGTCCTTATTTCGACGTGGAATTCGAATGCTGCCAAAAAGACGGTAAAAAGTAGAGTGACTAGCGATAAACAATATAGTTTAACTGATTGGATTTTTTATTACTTTTTTAAAAAAAGGATTTATTTTCAGAAAAAACAGCGAGAACTAATTCACACGCGCCTAATAGTACACTGAAAATACACAAAAATGATACGCTTATCGGAAAAAACTTCCACGTATCCATTTTGCGGCCGACAAAATTTAAATTTCATTAACAATTATTCTAACTATCAACGGCAAACGTACAATAACAGTACTACTAAGAACTTACCCCGTAGGACAGTTTAAAGTAGGTACTGTCATTTCGAAGTGATATGCAAATTAAAATTTCATCCGTGACTTATCGCGTATTTTTAATTTTTCTCTGAATTGAAAAGTTTTATAATGTTTAATTCCGTATAACTGTGTGCAACTGCTAATCGTTGAGTATATAAAGTAGTGTAAAGTTTTGTCACGTGCACAGTCAAGTTTAGCATTATCACGTGCCACTTCTGTTAAGGAAATAAAATAAGTGTAAATTAAAGATCGAAACAATCGTTTTAGTGAAAACAGAGAGATTCAAAAAGAGAAAGTAATTATATATAATCGTCGCGTATGTTTTTTTTTTTTTAAATTTTATTTTTGTTTATGTTTTTGCGCCTATTACCTATGCCAACTGATTTTGATAATTCTTTTGTTCATTCGAAAATGTATCAGTCAGAGTGGTAGTGCCATATAAGTATACATCGATAAGTATCAGTCAGCACAGATACTTAGTAGCTATCGTCAAATAGCATTTAAAAGAAATGTACTCTCTTTTAGAAACTATTTAGTAATGCAACAGTCACGCGATTGACCTAAAATATCCTCTATTTACTACAGAAGTGAAATGTTGAAAAAAAAAGCTAATTTTAAATAAGACAAAAAATTAAAATATTATCAATGGTAATTACCACGTATAAATACAGCCTCAAATAAAGATAATGAATATTTGAGACTCCAAAGCGCAAATTAAAAAACCTATAACTGACGAAAATATTACGTTTGTTAACCTTACTGCGTACAAATTTCGACCATGCGAACTGATTTTGATGAACTCTTTATTTATTAGAAATTGCACTGATCGATTTTTGTCTCCTATATGAAAACCGATGAGTATCTACGAGTACTGAGTAGTCATCAAATAACGTAAAAAAAGGAGCCTCGTTAGTAGAAACTTTCAATACGGACGCTAGATTTTTAGGATTCCGTACACATATATAATATACGGAATCCTAATAAGATGGTTCAGAAACGAGACAAAAATATATTCAATTAAAATATCCAATAACTCTCACGAACGGAATAACTTATTAATTTCGAAATCTGAAACATAAATTACAATTAAAATTCTCTTTAAAACGATATCTATAATTTCAGGATGATCGATTACTCGGGGCAGAAAAAAAAGCCAAAAACCGTCAAGAATATATAATATGGTATTTAAAACGACGTCAAAAATCATTTAAAAAATCATAACTCATCGCCAAATAAACCTTTAAAGGTGAAATTCATACGGTTAAAAAATTATTTAACCCCCCTCCCCTCATTAGAGTCAAAAACGGGAAAAAAAATGAAGTTCACGTAAGTAATAGTCCGGGTAATGAGAAACCAAAACGTATTTCAAACATATACATGTAGGACCGCTTTATAGTAAAAATATAGCCAAACTTACAACTTCATATTTACACCCTTGGGAAAGTTCAAAAATTTTGAAAAAAAAATATATATTTTTTTTTTTCGGTCATGTTATATATATTGAAGGAAATTTGTCGGGAACAATTTAATTTTCTTAAGGAAACTTTCAAAATTAACACAAAGTTCAAAAAAGCGCAAAAAATCACGTGCCCCTCCTTTCGGCGCGAGTGCTATAGTTAAAAATTTTGAACGCGGTTAAAAATATGCGCATCCCCGTATACTTCTCTAGTTTAGAACAGCCGAGTTTCCAATTTTAAAATTCGACACTCGGGGCGCCGAAAGCTCAAAGATTTTGAAAAAAATATTTCTTTTTTTCCGATTGTTGGAAAGATTGTTTAGTTGACGGAAACGAACCCATAAGCCATTTCCTTAAGGAAATTTTCGAATTTAATGAAAAGTTTAAGAAAATGCGAAAAATGACTTGTGTCCCTTTTTTTACGACGCGAATATCATAGTTAAAAATTTTGAACGAGATTCAAAATACGTACATCCCCTTATATTTTCCTAGTTTGGAGCATCCGGGTTTCCAACGTCGTAATTAGACTCCGGGGGAGGGTGTAATATTTAAAATTTCTGAAAAAAAAAATTATTTTTTCTCGGCAATGCGATATATTGATTGAGAGATCGCTAGAACTCGTGTTTCATTTTATTAACGAAATTTTCCAGATGATTTTCCACAAATCGCAAAAAATTACGTTCATCTTCCTCTTTGCAGCGAGAAAAATTAAATTCCTTTTGAATTTAGTATTTAAATATAAATATTATGGCTATCGTTAACTTAACATACGGAGTAACCCTCAGTGCATGAAACATCATGCTTGACTGAACTTGTTAAACGTAAATAAAACAGGTTGTGTGTGAGATATGCGCTCAATTTTTTTTTTTTATTTGAAAGAATATTTTAGGACATTAGGTATGGAACATGGCGTCGTTCAAATATCCGCCGCAGCTCTGCTTGGTGGCAAGACACGTAAATGTTTCATGTAGGTGTCCTGCAGGCTATTTTACGGATTAATATGTATTTGCTTGTTATTTACACAAATATATGATGTTTGTTACATATGATTTTTCTCTTTGTAAAAATAACATGGTTACTTTTATTTTCATTTATTACTATTTTCCGTTTATTCGGCCAATCGATGATATTATATTTAGCACACCTTGTAAATTTTCTGTTTGCTAGTAGTGCATCATCCGTTTCTGGCATATCATCAAGTACACTTCCCTGAGATATACCTGCCTCAATTTTATGTATGGATGATTCTATTCCATCTACTATAACTCGGAAATATCTGTCTTGTAAGATTTCAAAATATTGTAATACTGAATTGGTAGTATTTGTACTTGTAAAGTATTCCTGGCTGCCATACTCTATTAAATGCCTGTTGTGCATCAAGAAAAACAGTCGAAGTAACTCTTTTTTTTTTCAAACGTCTCTTAAATTTTGTTAACTAGCCCGTGCACACAGTGTTGTACTGTTGAGCGCCTAGTTCAGAAGCCAAATTGGTGATCCGATATTATTTCTTTCTTGCCTATGAGCGTTTGTATTCTCTTTTCCAGAAGTTTTTCAAAAACTTTGGCTAGAATTGATAGGAATGAAATTGACCGATAAGAAGAGGCTCTTTGAGAAGGTTTACCTGGTTTTAAAATCATTATAATATTAGCAAATTTCCACAATATAGGAACATATTGAAGCCGTAAAATAGCATTGTAAATATAGGTTAACATTACTAACGCTTTCCCCGACAACTCTATCAAAATGCGTCCTGTTATAGGATCGTATCCTGGTGCCTTCTTGTTACTCAATTTCTTTATTATTCCATTAATTTCGCCTGACGAAGTTTAAATTGATTTTATTTGGTAGATTATTCGAATGTTAATCTAAGTAATCATGGACAATGAACTTAAATTCGTGACGCGACGTGGAATCTTTAAAATTTAACTCAAATTAACTGCATCCCGGAATATTTATCAAAAGAAATGCGTTTTAAAATGAAATTAAAGAAATAAATTCTTTTAGAAAAGTAATTTATAAATCGAAATAGATGTAAATTATATAATACATTTTAATACGAAAAATACACGTACAATAAAAATATTTACTCTTTCGGACGTTTACATGTCGTGCTAAAAATGGTGGATAAATTTTAAAGATGTAAAAGTAGACAAGGTCAGTTAAGCATGATGTTTCATGAGCTGAGGATTCCGTATGTTTAGTAAAAGATTGCCATAATTTACATTTGCATAATACTAAATTCAAAACAAACATATTCAACTTGTAAGTCTAGAAAGCTAATGATGTTACAACTCCCAAATTTGATTATTTTATGACGATATAAAGAAGAAAAAAATGATACACCCGATGTCCTAATTAACAAGAAAATTAAAATATATATATATATATATATCACTACGTATAATCAAAACGGTAGATAATAAAAGAGACTTTCAAGAACGTATCACGCCAAATAAACTCGCTAAATAGGAATAGAAAAAAATAGAACTGAATTCAGTTCATTTATATTACGTTTTAAATGGCAGAGAGCTATAAGTTTATAACTTTTTAAATATGACTGGCTACGTATTAAATCAAAAAAGAGAAAACAAAAAGAAAAAAAGGTCATTCGATAAAGAATTTGATGGATTATTAATATTAATTTTCATCTGTTTCTTACTAGCGAACTCCGAAATATATGTCCCAAAAGTCTGTTTATTTATATTTCACACCGAAGTCGTTAGTTCAAAGGAATACTGAGCGATCATGTAAAACAAGTCCCGTTCTATTTACAACAGCAAATTATCATAACCTTTTTCTGTTTCTGTTCATTTACATCTACTTTGCATTCGTGCTTGCCTTATAGCATTTATGTATCCACTTGGATGTTATTAGATATATTAACCTTCGAATCATCGTCTTACTAAAACAACACCCTTAGTAATTCCGTTTAAAAACAAAAAAAAAAAAAAAGAAAAAAGAATTTTCGCGATTAATACACGTAAATAATTTATTCGTATTCGTAGTACCCTATTTCGAATTACTTAGGCCACAGGCTGCGACTTATTTTCATTTTTTCTCATGCAATAAAAAAAAAAATAATCATAAATAATCCACTCTTATTATTAATCCGTGTTTTATTCTTACGTGTCCATAAATAGTTCATAAAAACCTTTAAAAAGGAATAATGAAATGAGTTTAGTTCTTATCAGACAGCGTCGTTTCCCATTGAATAGTCAGAAAATAATAAAAATTTTTCCCGAAATTTTGAGTTTTCGGCGCCCGGAGGATCTAAATACTATTCTTTTGTGCACATATTTAAGATATATTTTGGTTTCTTCGACTTTTTTACTCGGGTTATTACTTACACGAACATTCAATATTTGTAATCTTTTGCTCAAATGGGAAGGTTTAAATAATTTTTTATTGATACTTTTATTTTATGAAAGAGCTTTTACGTTTTGTTTTATATTTTGAATTTCGCCTTTGAACGGTTATTTTTTGAAGAGTCATAAATTTTGAAGTAATTTTTGGGAGGTTGGTCGTTTTAAATTCCACATTATATACTCGTATTCTTGACGGTTTTTTCGCTTTTTTTTTTGTTTTTCTGCCCCGAGTAATCGTAAAGAGAATTTTAGTTGTGATTTATGTTCCAGCTTTGAAATTTATAAGTTCAACCGTTCCGCAATCATTGAATTTTATTTGATACTTTCGTCATTTCTAAATCATCGTATCAGGATTCCGTACATTGTACGGACTTCTAAAAATAAAATAAATCTTTTTAAAGTAAACAACTAATTGTTATTATTTTTTAAAGAAAACAATGATTTGTAAAATGAAACAAAACGGCAATACCGCTTAAAAAGTGAAACAAAAATTTTTAAAGATTAAAACAGATTTCTAGTCGTTCATATTTGTCATTCAGTATAGAAAACGATTTTTTGGTTTATAAATAACAAGACGGCAGCAGTGGCTTATGCGTGTATTAGTGTAATGTAAATACGGATGAGCGGATACACTAGAACAGTCATGGGCAAAGTACGGCCCGCGAGCCAAGTGCGGCCCTTCAGGCTAGTCCATCCAGCCCGCGACATGGTTTTGAATAACCCCTGCACACATAGGACAAAATGTATCTTCTGCGTAGCTAGAATAAAATAACGGTTTCCTTCTCATTTTATTTTAAGTACGGTATTATCGCATGTAATATTAACTGAGTTTTCGTAGTGCCGTAGTAGATGTCTGTAGATCGGTGTAGCATGGCGATGTGGAGTACTGTGCGTGTTTTGCTCGGCTACTTTTGTGTTACTGAAGAATTAGCTTGCATACGTTCATTAAAGGGAACGACATAAGGATCAGACATTTTTCAAGAATTTCAAGAAACTATCACGTCTTTGAAAGTACCTCTGACCAATAACATTACTACTGATGGAGCACTGAATATGACAGGGGCGAAATCTGGTTTTGTAGGCATATTTAAGGAATCATGGAACGAAGTTGTGGTGTTTCTTCATTGTGTCATACATCAAGAAGCTCTGCGTACATCTGCTCTAGACATGAAACATGTGCTTGATGTTGTTATTAAGCTTGTTAATGGCATTCGTTCGCGAGTACTTAATCATAGACAATTTCGAGAGTTTCTTGACTCATTGCAGTCGGAATATTCTGATGTACTTTACTACACTAAAGTAAGATGGCTCAGTGCAGTACGGATTTTCGAACGAGTTTGGGATCTAAAAGACGAAATAATGTCTTTCATGGAAGAACAAGGGGAATGGACGAGTGTGAATATTTGAAAGATATTGTATATGGCTTTCGGACTTTACATTTTTTTACAGATCTTCTCAGTCATATCAATAAATCGAACCTTAAACTCCAGGGAAGAAATCAATTAATCCGTAATATTTGGCGTCATATCAGAGGTTTCACAAAATGCAATTGAATCTATTTTCCAAACAACTAGTCAAGAAAGACTTTACTCATTTTCAAAGACCAAAAACTATTGCGGTTAGGGAAGACAAACTTACGAACTATCAGAAAAACCTGAAATGTCTTCATGAAGAATTTGAACGAAGATTCCAAAACTTCAAAGATATCGAACCGGACCTGGACACATTTTTAGCATGCCATTTAATGTGGATTGTGAATATCATTCAAACCAGAATTGCAGTTCCAACTGATTGAGTTTCAGTGTAACAACACTGAATTAAAGCAACTATTTCTCAACGTTTCTAAAATTAAGTTCTACAAGGCGGCCCTGTCAAAATCAAGTTTCCCAAACGTAAAATCTCACGACGCCCAGAAGAGTAATTATCGTGTTTGCATCTTGCTACATCTGTAAACATTCCACTACGAAGCTTCACAAAAACAGCGTTAGAAACCCCGACTGACTGACCACCATTTAGCTTCACTGCTGCGAATCATCCCAGTTTCTACCAGATTATGAACAACTTTTAGAAGCTCAGTCACGGTTTCATTTGTCACATACGCCTTCATACTCAACTAAAGAATAATCAATTTTTGTAACTTTTTTTTCTAAGTTTTTTACCATTGTAGCATATAATATAAGTTGTGTGTGATGTAAAAATCAAAAATGAAGTTTATCACTTATAAAAATTTGTTTTATTCAATTTTTTTTTTTCGGCCCGCCTAGATAATTTTTTATTTCATCTGGCCCTTCCCCTAAAAAGTTTGCCCATGTCTGCACTAGAACATTCATCAGAGCAGCAGTTCTCGACTGCTGCTCTGGAGCAGTTACTGTCCTAGCTGTGAACAGTGTATTCCTGATCACTGCTCCAGTCTCAACTACTGCTCGTTTATCGGGGCAATAAAGCAGTACCGCGATTTTTGTGCCATCACTAGTACACATACGTATATGGTGTAAGCAAAAAAAGAAATTGTATGATAGCGCAATCGTCACGCTATCGCCTAAAACTAATAAAATTCCTCAAATAAAGAATTTCAGCAGGCACAGCCCTAAACGGTTTAGCAAAATTCGCGAAAACCTGAATAGAATAAACAGTAGAAGAAAACTGACCTAGTCATAACCGGGGTGTGATAAATACCCAGACACGACTGTGCAGCAGAAATTAAGAAAATAACAGGAGACCAAATTCATCAAATAGCAATAAATCGTTGTCGGACGAGTATATAGGTTGGAAAAGAACGGAGATACCTAGAATATTATAGCTGCTAAAAGATACAGGGACATTGAACCAATTAAAAAGTGCAGAAGAAACAAAAAAAAATATATACATATATATGTATTCGAACACGAAAAATTAAATGAAAAATACTACCTTCAAACAATCTCTACAGCACTCGGGTTGATGAACCTTAAACAAGCAATAGAAAAATATAAATTTTTTCAAAGATAAACAACTGTTTTTCGTTGAAATATAATTGTTCATTGTTTAAATGATATGATAAGTTATATATTTTAAAAAAAATTAAGGTTTTAAAATATATAACTTATCATATCATTGAAACAAACGATTACAGGAAGAAATAACACATAATGTTCATTGTTTAAACGAACTTGTCTGTAATTTTCGCAGGGACAACGATGAAAATGCACTCACTTCTGGCCCTAGGTCCTTCCGTGTGTTATAATTGTTACATGATTCACAGTGTCCTCCTTCAATGAACAGAAATGGAAACTTTCGAAATATACGGCGCAGTTTGAGGATATTTTTAAAATGGTATAAAATTTTTACAAAATTACAATTTTTCGCTAGTTTAATCTTCGAATACTTGGTCGAATTAGTCCTATTCGAGCACCAATTAAAAATCAATACGTACATTTTCCTATTAAGTAAAACATATACTTCAAATAAATTGTTATTTTTATTCGACCAACCTTTATTAAATATTTCACCGGTAAATGAAATAATTTCACCTTTCTTTAAATTATGCTCGTAGTGACGAATGCATATAATTTAATTATAAAAATGAGCGTGTCTATGCGTGATGATTGTTCGTCCGTTATGAGCGATACACAAGAGTAGCATATATGCATAACATTTTAGAGTTACCGCAAATCGGAGATTATGTTTTGAGTGCAACTGCTAAGTTCTGTGATAAATGTATAGGGCACAAGAAGTTATACTTATCAGCTTTATTGGTAACTATGATTCCAGGCAACTACGCACTATGTATACTAAGTACAAACATCGTAGACTTAAGCATAATATATTATTCTGAATTATTTAACGTTAGTACTAGTATTTAGTTTTAGTTTTATTTTTAAAAATTATTCTATTTGATAATCACTGTGTAAATATCTATGTAATGTGGCACTAGCCACCTAGTCCTCCCCTCCTGTAGTAGGTTTTTGGTTCTTTTCCTACTAACTTAAACGTCGCATATCATGTCTTATTTATATGTATATTCATTAATTTCGTTATGTGGTAAGACTCGTGTCGGTACACATATTAATAACTATATCATGAGTGCAATGTTATTGTTTATGCAAATAAATCTTTCTTTCTTCTTCTTCTTCTTCTTCTTCTTCTTATGAGCGAGCACACCATTTATCTAACTGCGATAAAACTTTGGCAAATTAAATGAATCATTCATATGCACTTTTTATAAGATAATAATGTATTTAAAATTAAAACACTGGCGCATTTCGAAACTAACAGCTTCATGATCACATTAGGCATATATCACTAACGTGAAATTTATGAAATACTGTAATCATGAAGCTATTCGAAACGCGTCCATGTTTTAATTTTAAATACATTATTATCTTATAAAAAGTGCACACGAATGATTCGTGTAATAAAAAACTGAAATAATGTGTTCTTCAAACTTTGTCAAGTTATTGCTGACATTCCAACAAAGGTTTTCATCAAAGTTTTACTATCAAACAACAGACGATACATGAGCTTTATCAAAAATGCAACGCAGATGGCTGAATTTTTTGCGTTAAACATGCTCGTATAAAAAAACGCATTTTTTTTTTTTTTTTGGAAAGAATAGAAACTGCTACGCAAAAAATTAAAATATAAGATAATGAAAGAAAAAAAAATGTTTTTACAATCGGTACTACAAGATTTACTATAAAAATTTAATAAAAATGCATTAAAAAGTAAAAAATACATATAATTATTCGATAAAAGTTAATATATATTTCAGAGTGATATCCTTAAAGTGGATATTAATTTTTATACAGTTGTTTCTAGGTAAAAAGTGTGTGGTGATTTATTTTTTTCAATGTATACAGGTATAAATAAATAAATTTTACAGCATAATAATTTGTTATAATTGCTTTTAATAATTATTTATATTTATTATTTGTACAATGAATAATTTAATAGCATATCTATCTAACAACAATGAAATTCCACTAAAATCATGTGTTTTCATACGGGGGTACTCTCCGGGTGTGTCCAACGTGTTGTTTTTTCCAAAATTAAAATTTTCATTGTTAAAAATTTGAAACAAAATTTTTTGACATCACCATTCGATAGAGAAAGGATCAAATCACGAGGATCTGGAAGGATTTGGAAAAATATTGAAGGGGTCATAAAAAATGTTCACAAAGTGTCCGCGAGAGGGCACCCGGGTGTGCACATAAAGGTTAATATAGGCGTGTTTGAGCGTTTTTCTGTCCACGAAACTCTTAGCATGCGGCACCAACAAAACATCTCAAATGGTTCTTTTTTTTTTTTTTTTTTTGGCTTCTACGTTTATTGTCTCTATGTTTCACACGTATATGTGGCAATAGGGAACACCAACGTTTTCACCATATATCGGATATGTAATTCTTCGTTTCAAATTACTTCATTTGGAGACACTAAAATCGTATAACACACTTGTATGCCAACTTTCAAAATCCAAAGTTAAGAATATTATCTCGTAAGATCACTTCTACCCATTCCCGATACAGAACATAAATTTCCACAAATCTATTGCAGAGGCAATGATGATTTGAAAGTTTCGACTTGGGTGGGGGGGGGGCTCGTCAACCGAGGATCTTTACTCGGAAACAATTAGAAAAGGAAGGAGTCAATTATATTTCGATACGGTCAGATATTGTTAGGAAAAAGGAACAAATGATAGGAACAACCCGTGGAGAGGGAAAAGATAGGACATAAGAGGCGCAATACGGAGCAGGAAGATCAAGTCGCAGCAAACTGGAATAGAAACCAGAACGCTCAACAGAAAGAGATGATCATTTAATCGACATCATAAACACGTTCTTCATTTGAGTGGAGCGGATAATATGGAAAGGAAATCAACGATAAACGGAAATGTGAGAAAGATAATAGAGTACCGCTTAAGAACGTAGCTGAATAATGGAGGCAACAACAGAACGACACAGTGAAGAAAAATAAAAAGAACCACGAATTAGCAGGAAGACTAATACAGTCGGAAGGACTAATACCAGGCCGAAAGCCAAACATATTGCTAAGAAATATATTATTTTGCTCTAGCCACCAAACAAGGCGCTTGTTTAATATACCTTCAAACAATTTTCTGATGCAGGATGCCAAGGAAATAAGACATAAGAAAGAACTTTTTTTTAAGAATGGGAATGATGATAAAAGAATTCCAAGAGGAGAGAGTTATACCTTTGGAGAGGAAAAAATTTAAAAAAATCAAAGAGAAAGATAAGGGACTGTTCAGACAAGTTTTTAAGGACCAGAAAAGGTATACTGTCAAGACCTGGATTGGGGCTAGAAGATCTAGAAAGAACAGATTTTAATTCACAAATATTAAAAGCAGAAGTTAGGAAATTTGTCGGGGAATTATGCGGAGGTGGAGTTAGATACAGTTCGTCAACGTTAGAAACATAAGCAGAAGCAACAGAATCGATAAAGGATTCTAGGCTATCTTTAGAAAGGTTGCGATTGGAGGGACGTTCAGAGGATGGGAATTTGAAAGTTCTAGCCAATTTCCAGATACGGGAAAGAGGAATATTTCTAGAGAATGAAAAACAGAAATTCTTCCAGGAGGACCTTTTTGAGACTTCAAGTATAAACCTAGCTCTTGCGTTCACTCACTTATGAGCGAGAAAGTTTTCAGTTGTAAGATCTAAACGAAAAGTTCTAAAGGTGGCACGACTACGGTGAAATGCGCGGTTGCATTCCTCATTCAACCAAAGAGATGAGGCTTTATTGTAGTTATTAGATGTCTGATGACGGGTAGGTGAAAATAAAGAAAGAGCAGACGTAACGAAGTTTGAAAAGGAATTAAGGAATTATATAGAAGAATGGGATCGGAGTCAAATTGAGTACTAGGGAGTGACGAATCAACACACAAGAACGAAACAGAGTCCAATTTGCTCTGAAGAGATTCCACCGAAGGGAATGTGGAGGCCTGAAGCAAGTCTGAGAAGAAAAGTTAACAGGAGTTATTAGAATAGAAACATGGTCACTGTCGTAAGAACGACAAGAGTTCTCCAGTTATAACTAGAACCAATAGTGGAAGAAGCAAAGGTCAGATCAAGAGAACTAGAAATAGATAAATTCCTGAAATAGGATGGCGAATGATCATTAAGGAGAATTAAATTATCGGAAAGGATACCATTATGAAGGATGGAATCGTTGGAATTGTAGGATGTACAAAAGGGCGAATGGGCATTTCAGTTATCCCTGATAATAAATGGTTGCGGGATAGAGTTGAAAAAAGCGGAAAGAGAGAACTGACGAAGATCATAATTAGGAGAAACGTAGATGGAGACAATGTTAGTAGGATGCGGAAGGGTAGTACAGATAGAGATGTGGACTATGTTTGATCGGTTAGGAATAAGAGGGAGGTTTAGAGAAACATCGTGAGAGCGGAAAAGGATGCCATTTTTAACGAGGATAACAGATCACCATACCCGTCATTCCGATTACATGTAATTATTTTATAACTTCTAATATTAAGACCCTATAATAAATTTTTATTGGCTCTGAAGCTACGACAATTCCACTAAAGTATAGCGAACGTAGCCATCTTGGTGAAACAGGGAACGTATTGGAACTATAAGGATTGAGGAAATAGAATA
The DNA here is from genome assembly GCA_039619475.1 of Icerya purchasi. Classification (NCBI taxonomy): domain Eukaryota; kingdom Metazoa; phylum Arthropoda; class Insecta; order Hemiptera; family Monophlebidae; genus Icerya; species Icerya purchasi. The sequence continues at coordinate 317,240,468 of CM077116.1, read as the reverse complement.
CAAAAACAGTAAGAAGGCACAATAGTTGGTATAAGGTAAAAAGAAAAGCAAAGACATTCGTATTAATGGGATTGAAATAAGTTGGAAGAGAAACGGAGGAAAGTAAATTGTGACGATTAGAAATCCGGAAGAAGTAAGTCGGGACTAACAAATTAGAAGGGAATTCTAAAAGTAATGAAAAGAAGGAAGAAAGAGGACATTTGTGTAGGAAATTGTAGGAGGCAAACAAAAAATTTCTGCTAGGAGCAAACAGGTTTTGAAACCTTTGCATCGTTAAATTATGCTGCTCAAAGTTTCTTGCTACATAGCCCTTGCTATATGCGCTAGTCAATCTCACCGCTGAACCGGTAGAGCAGCAAACGTGAGAGAAAACAGAAATAAGTTCAAGTACTGAGCAAGTTATCGTGACGTCAGTACATTCGAAAGAGAAAAAGACGTAATAAATATACACTGAAGCCGAACAATGCTTTTGAACACTTAAGAGACTGTACGATTTACAAATAAGGAAGAAGTAAAAGAGGAGACATTGAATACCAAAATTAAACAATTATACAACTGATTTAAATATTTTATTTTGCATGTTAGCAGAAAGATTATATAAGAAAGAAGTAAAGAGAATATAAGGTATAAGGAGAGACAGAAGAGAACAGAAAGATGAAAATTCAGCCCCGAATCTTCTTACTTTCTTTTCTATTTTCTTAATCGTAGAAAGAGGAATTAATTTATCTGTACGTTACTGGAAAGAAAACGAGATAAAGAATCAGCAAAGAAAGAAGAAGAAGCAATGTTATTAGAAGCTAGTATTTCCACGATGGCTGAAGAAATATGTTCAATTAAAGGAGAAGAAATTGGATAAGAGGAGTTAGGAGTGACCAAATAGGCAAAATTGTCATTATCAGCATTTGGGAGAATACTATTAATTGAAGTGGAGTTGGACAGAAGAGGAGTACATTTATTGAAGGCCCATCCATTAGAGGGTGATGGGATACGGTTAGATGAAAGAGGAGGAAACTGCGGAGAGGATTTATAAGACGCTTTGGAATTACGCCTTTCATGGAAGGTAGAAGATTGAAAATTTCGATTCAAGCTATCAAACGTCATATTATATTAACTTTACAAGGGATTTTCATCAAAATGACGCCTTCATGCGATTGCTTAAAATAGCATTTGACAATATGCACGGGCATGTAATCAATCGTTATTAAAGCCGACAAAACACCAATTAAACAGCATACTCAAACCACGAATGAAGTTGCGATTGTTTTGGTCGAAGCAGTTTGACACGTGTGACATTTTTGTTATTCATCGACAGAATCATAGAATGTACTACTGAAACACATAAATCCTACAATGCCTTACAGTATCCAATACTTTTTTGAGAAGCAGAGGACGAATACCACTTCAATATTATGCAAACTAATCCAAATATAGGCGAACAACTCAAAAAAGTATCAGCAAAATTATTACGCATGCCGTATAATAGAAAACGAACCAAATCACATTCTGCAATGCCGTTAATTACTCTACCAATACGCGGTAGACATATCGTCGCGATAGCCTAGTTGCTAGAACGTTTGACTTCCGTTACGAAAGTCTTCATCCCAGTCGACCACAGAAATTATTACAAAAATTAAATTAAATGATCGCTAATTCACGTAACAGGCAATGGAAAATCACCACGTATACCATCACATGTGTACTAATTATTATACAGCAGACACATACTGAACTGCATTTTTACATCGATAAATCAAACATTTACAGTCAGTTCCCCTTGCGTGTACACTCGCGTTGTATATAACAATTCCCTTTCTGTGTCTGTACATTTAAGGTATACAAGTAGAGGTAGTCACGACGCTCGGAATCGACCAATACGACGACTTAAGAGAACAGAGATGTTTGCAAAAATCGAATCAGAACGACTCCTTTAAAATCAAGCAAAATCTTACAAAATTAATGGATTTAAATGTGAAACATAATATCACCACTGAATGCTTCCATCAAATGGCAAAAGAAAAGACTTCCTCGAGCACACATTCTCATTTGGCTTAAGGGGTAACGACACTCTAGCGACTGAAAAAAAGGCCTATTTTAGATAATTTATTGTGGTAGTATGGGAAGCAGGATGGAATTTCTTTTTAGACAGTACATTTAGCATGAGCTTGAGCATGAAAAAAAAAATTATTATTTTGTTACAAAATGGCGGCAATGGAGCCAATTTTCGAAATCATGTTTTTTTGAAAAGCCTTGGCGGGAGAAAGGATTTCTCGCGACCTATAAGACCTGGAACAAAAAACTAAAAATTTTTTCAATCTACATACTATTGCCTACAGAAGTACGAAGGGATTTTTTTTTAATCAATTGTTGTAAAAATGGTGCACTTTTCAAAAAAAAAACTCGATTTTTGGCCAAAAAATACGTCTTAAATTGTTTACAAAAAAAGAAATTTACATCAGATCGAAAAACGGCTACGTACTTCTATAGAGAATATAATTGAGAAGTTACTGTCAAAATTTCAAATAAATCTATGCAATAGTATTCGAGTAATCTTTTCTCCCAGTTTGAAAAAAATGATTTTGAGAAAAACGTAAAGTTCTACGAACACCTACCTAAATCCTTGAAATTTTTTTTTACCTTTTAATCTGCGATACCCGCTCTATACATTTGGCTATTTACTTCAATGATCGCCTCTTCTTCTTCCTTCCTGACCGATTTTATGGAAAGGCTGGCTTTTTTAACAGCGTTCGTAAGTGATCTCTCCGGAAACTTTATGCGGCGTTCGTCTGCTTTCATGCATAAATTATAACAGTTCGGTCCGATTGTCATGCCCAAATTCTGCATGATCCTCATAATACTTGATAAGCCGTCGTTATATATACCTATAGCAATGTATACAGCAATATCAAGTACATGCTTGCCACTAGATACCGATTTCGAAGCCATAGACCATACGGTCGAGTTGAAGCTTTCATTGCGATTTTGTGTAAAGCCGCCTAAACAACGAGTAAGCAATTCGTCTCGGCTTAATTCTTCATAAATGGGCAAAATCGCTTTGTAAACTTGTTGCGAGAGAGCTGGCTTATGTTCATAATTTGTATTACTAGTGGCCTGTGCCCTTTGACACGAGCACCATGAGTCCTCTCCGCGCGGGCATTTATCATGCATAGGATTGTTGTCCGGCGATAATTTATGGTTTAAAGTTGCATAAATATCATTCCGCATTTTTGCCACCGAATCATGATTTCTACGTATCGCCAAACCGTAATAAATCGACAACTCGTCAATTAGTTTACCAGTAAGTTTACCTTTTCCGCCAAGGCCTTTTATACTCTTTTTTTAAATTACGAAGACCAGAACCCATTCTCTTCTGGACATGATCGATACACTCCTTCTTACTCACAGTACAATCTTTATAAGGCCGTGCATCTATGATACCTTTAAAAGTTGTTGAATCACCGTCCCCTACGTAACTGACGTACTTCAAGTTGTGCAACGATTCCCAGCGTTGGAACATTTCAATAACGGCATCCGAGGCGCTGCGGTAAAATCAAGAATTAAGCTATTTAAAATTTTTTTCCCACTATAATACGAAGTGAATATCATTTTTAAGATCCTAAAGTATTGTTAAGCCAAAAAAAAAAACGATTTTTTCAAAATTCTAAAGTGGCGTTACCCCTTAAAGCGAAAATACACTCAGATCAAATCAATGATAGAATCACGCCTGTTCAATATTACAACAAAAAATATAGTGCTTTGACCGCGATGGTGTGATTTCGACACCTAATCATTATGCATGGTTGACGACAAATGCTTCTTTTTTTTTCCTTTTTGTTTTTGGTTAATTTCATTGGACATTGTGGGCACTACTCTGTAGTTGTGGCCATACTGTTAATGGAAATTCCTTTCTATGCTTGCTATTCCTTAATTTTCTGTAGTTATTCCTTATATCTCCTCATAGTGTAGCTTGCTAGCCAAATGAACGGTATTTGTTCCGGCCAAAAAAAAAAAAAAAAAAACAAATGTACAAAAAAGTATTTGAAAGATTTGATTACAGAAACTGGTACTGATAACAAAGGCGAATATAATTGCTGATTTTCATATTCCTTATTCTGATTGTAGCTGTATGACCACCGTCATCTAGTTTACAGTAATATTCACAACGTCGATACTGTAAACCGATGATGGTGATAATTCAGCTGCAATCAGAATGAGAAATACTGAAATCAACAACAGATGGCTGGTACCATATTCGCCTTTGTTGTTCTAAACATTCCGAGCACATATTAGAGTGAAATACTGCAATTCTGTCAAATCAATCAGATACAGATGTAAATACATCAATAAAGGCAGCCATTTTGGCAGTACTGCTCCAAATGCGCCATCAGATGAAGTTATTCAATCTGAAATAAACCGTTATATCAGCTACAACGAAACTGTGTGATACATTTTGAGTTTTCCAATTCGGCACCCCAATATTATTCATTTCAGCGATCACCTTGAAAATAGACAAAAAGTTTATTTCATAGAGACAAACGTACCAAATGTTGCACCATCACACATAACACTGACAACATTTTTTGCATTGTACCAAGATGTACTTGCCAGTGCATTACTGTAACCAGAAGTACAGATGAAATGCTTCATCAAAGAAATTCCAGCATCATAAGCAAACGACTCGAATTAAAGGCTATGAAAATATGTATGCGTCCGACACGTCGAGCTGCTTTTACACAGTACATCAAAATAACATGAAATGTTACTACCGTAAAATGCCGTTAATCAATGTCTAAAGCTTAACTTCATTTGCACATTTGAAAATGGTACGAATGCACATACAAAGAAGTTTGTCAAAAATTTCACTTCCTCAAAAATGATCAACATTGGGAAATAACAGCATCCGCTAGCTGTCGCCATCGTTTTAATCGCATGTTCACCATCTAGGCTCAAAGATGTATGGAAAAAATTCAAAGAGCAAAGATATTTTGCAGCACGTTCGCACCGCTGGCAACGACAATACCATTCCGTTTTCGCTCAATTTTGAGAAAGCACCGGTCAAAATTGAAGAAATATGCTTAAACATAAACAACAAAATACGCTCAATTCAATTTGGAATGTTGTTCCACAGCCTTCTGCTTGTAATACTTACTATGCAGATCTATTGGGAGAACACGCATAGCCCCCATGAAGGGAAGCCAAAAAACCTCTTTTCGAAACAAAAATTAGCATACAAAATTATACGTGCAGAATCAGCAGATCGAGGCGGCCACTTCTCATTAGTTTGCTATTAGCTTACATTTGTTCTTAAAATTTAACTGCTCTGGCTCTCGTTTTATCAAATACGGGGGTTAATCGGATGGCGAATGAGGGAACAGCGCATTCAGTACTTAAATTGACACTCAAAATGCGATTTGCTGAAGCTCCACAAGTAACATTGCCAAAGATTCCAGGAGCATGACGAAAGTGGTGCAAACTTGCAAACTGATTGTCTGGAACGAATATATATCATGGCGCACAAAAAATTTCTTGAAGTTCTTGATCAAACTCTTCAAGATTTATGAGAAAATACTGATCGATTCAGCAGAGCTCTTATTTTATTAGCTGGCAATTTTCAGAAAATCTACCAGCTCTACCAAATTCAATGCCAGCTAATGAACTTAATGTTTGCCTGAAAGCATCGCATTTTTGAAGACACATACAAAAAATTAAACTAAACGCCAATATGCGCGTAAATCACGAGCGCAATGCGTAAGTAGTCACATTTTTAAAACAATTGTTGAATGTCGCTTTTGGAAAACAGTCCGCTGATGTAAGTGCACTTTGTTTTTATTGAACTTTTGCGTTATTATTCCATCTATTAAATAATTAATTCCAAGTTTTCGTACAAATTAATTACGAAAACTATGAATGGCTTTGTGAACGTTGCTATTTTGACTGCAAATAACACTGACGTCAATGCAATCAACCGTACAATACAAGAACAAATTGGAGGCGAGTCTGTAGCTTACAAATCGATGATAACATTATGAATGGACACGGAACTGTGAATTACACAACTGGATTTTCATAAATTCATGGAATCTTCCAGGTGTGTACCACTGCACACATTATCATTTAAAATTAGTGCATTCATAGTGTTCTTTTTCGCAACATTAATCTACCATAATTATTGGTACGGTGAAGAAACTGATGGCAAATATTATCGAAGCAGCGATTCTCAATGGTAAATCAAGAGAAAATATACTCATTCCACACATTCCTATTATCTCCACTGACAGGGCAATTGATTTTAAACGATTGCAGTTCCCCGATCGTCTTGTTTTTTTTTTTTAAATTACATCAACAACAGATCATTCGTCTCAAGTATGCAGATTGAATCTTGAAAATCTATCCTTTTCATATAGATAATTATATGTTGTGTACTTACGAGTAAGACAGTCCAAAGTTTATTAATTTTTGCACAAGACAAAAAAAAGGTAAAAATATCATGTGTTCCAAAGCAGTTGAATTAAATGAACTTTTCAACACTTATTATAGAAAAAATCATTTTTTAAATTTATTCTGTATTTGCATACCCTTAACCATTTATCTCCTTAAAATATTTTTTGCGGCATTAAAAGGCATTCCAGTTTGTTTTTTTTTGCAATTATTACTATTATAACTATTATTATTATTATTGTTGTTCATAAATATAAAAATAGATTTTACATTTCGTTCAAGGGAGGAATAACTAGAATATCTAATAATTTGTATGCAAGCGTTCCAAAATATAAAAAACATCACGTGAGAATGCAGATTATTTACCAGGCTCCGATTAAATTCAACTTGTTGCCTTCTTATCTAAAATCTTTCCCGTATTCTCGCTCGCTACTACGAAAACAATTAATAACTTATTTGCACAATTCCACACACAAGTAATAAATTTTTTCCGCTTCCGGACTAATGTAATGTATATAAAATTGCAACTATTGTTAAGTCCGATTATTATATATATACATTTGTTTTTCTTTTATTATATATTTCATTTATTTATTCTTTATTAATTCAAAAAATTCTCTATCGTTTTTGTCTCCATTCTCATGTTCAAATATCGAAGTTCCCCTATATTTTTACATTTTTATGTTTGTTTTCTTTTTTAATTTTTCGTCTTGTTATTAAGAAATTTTTATTGTTCATATAAAATTCCATCACTTGCGCAGATATGCGCATAGATGGACATTGTGCAGTGATAATAATAGTAATCAAGTGATTTGATTATTACATATAGTTTAGCTATTGATTTAATAAAGTTAACACAAATTATTCAATGCAAAATATATAATTACAAATAAAAATAATCGAACAATTTAACGAAAAAAAAAAATCCTTAAAACTTTAATATTGTCATCGTTACAAATGGAAGCCTAATTTAATAATATCGTACTATATTAAAAAATAAACGAAATATTCGACAGCGACATTTTTTATTAGTTCCCGTACATATACTAGCTTTTTCGAATTGGAACACAATCAACGAAGGTGATGTTCCCTTACGGCCACTAAAGATTACTTTATTTTAAAAAAAAACGGGTCGCATTCAATTGCACCGGGTTATGTATAAGCATATTGCCAGATCTGAAAAGCACACTTTTCAGACAATATGGAAAATAGGAAAAAAATTGAAATTTCTGTACAATTCTCACAGATAGATTTTATAACATACAAATAACTGACTTAATTCAGTTTTCAGAGCACAAACGACTATAGTGAATTAGATATAAAACAAATAGCGATTCATACTTTTATACTTTGTGCGTGGGATATGTTAGAAACAAATGACTGGCAGATATGCTCTAATAAATAGTAAAAAGTGGATTATTATTTAAATTAATTTTATTTATATATATATATATATACATTAGTGACACTCTGGGGGCAATATGAAAAAAACGTTATGAAATATGAAAACCATCAATTTTTTTAAAAATTTAACGTCATCAATTGAAAATTTACTCTTCTATAAATGTTATAGAAAACTATCATCTAAAGGTCCATGAAATATCTCCATGCGAGATCCGAAAGATCAATTTTTATATAAAGGTATAACGCGCGCACGCATATATATATATATATATATATATATGTGTGTGTGTGTGCGCGCGTGTGTTAATTATATGCAACCAGCATGTCATTTGATTATTAAAAAAATTAAAAAACTATATTTTTTGGCAACAGCAACAAACCAACAACTGTAGCCAAAAAAATCAAAAATTTATAAATGGTACATCAAAAGAAAATTTCAATGACATACGCAGAATCAGCTAGTATATGTACTTACAACGTAAATTTATTTTAATATAAGCGCGTCAATAAAACTTAAATTATCACTTACGCTAATTTAATAGATACTAAATCAAATAAAATAGGATAAAACAATAATTATTAAACCTAACAACGAAGGTACTCTGCTTTTGAAAAATGCGAGACAACATTCTACAGTGTCCAAAAAAAAAAAAAAGTATACTTAATTTGAGGTCCAAATGGGAGCTCTTAATACAAAATTTCATGCTAAAGAAAAAAGTTTCTATAAACATGAGGCCACAAACGCTTCGATATGAAATCATAGCCAAAAAACATAAAAAGATAAAGTTTTGTTACACTTTTTTTTTACAGAATAATACACGAACAGTTAAATTTTAAATGAATATTATAGATTACATAGATTTTATTTCCCTATATGACTTGTATATTTTTTTAATAACCGAAATACATGTTTATACCGTTATTGCAATATATTATAAGTAAGTAAATTGTAAAATGGACCAAAACAAATATCAATTTTCTTTATTCAGAAATTTTTTATGTAATGTATATGTCTTGCATAATTATGAGAGCTGCGAAAATTCTAAATCAAAACTAAATTGAAATATATGAATTAAAACTTAAAATTAATTTTAACAGAGTGATGGGGGTGTAAGTTTTATATAAATAATAAAATCGGTTGCAAATTGTTTATACTAAATTTGATCATTTAATAATACCGTTATTCAATTAAAAATCTTTACTTTTAACAAATGCAACACTACCCGAAATATGTACTTTCTATTAGGAATTTTACGATTGTTAGATTTTCGATATTCGCGAATGCGAATGCGAATGTTTGGGAAAGTCATTAAAACAGATTATTTTATTTAATCATTTTTATTAATTATATTAATACGGCACAGTACCAATAACTCGAAACATAGAAAAGATCTATATAATCTATAGAATCGATATTGTATTATATAGTTTTGTTTTAATAATCAAATTTTAAAAGTGGCAAATTATATTTTATAAATAGTAATTTAGCTGCCTTTTCTCTCATGAAGCGATTTCTGAGTGACTCGTTTATAAGGCCGGTTGCACTAAATAATTACTCACTCGGAACGCTGGCTGGAGGAACGCTGAGATACTTGCTAGCAAGATTTCAGACAATTTGTCGTATTTCAATTTATTTTTCCATCAGTCCAGAGGGTTTTCATCGAGGGAGGCTCGTTTTTCTTTGAGATATGCCTTCAATTGTACTTTAATTTCATGTTCTTGTGTGTCTCTACTATCTCCGGATTCTAAATCGGAGCCTTCGCTTGAGGACTCCAGAATTCCGGCTAAATTGCTAATGAGACATTTAGCAGAACAATCAGAACTTGCTGAAGGCTCATTGATATTATGTGTTGATTCCCACGGCTTTTTAGTACCAGCTATTGAAGCTGAATAATCCCGATTTCGATTAGACAGTTTTAGTGCGAGTGCAACAACGTCAGCATTTACTCTGTCCTTTACAACATCATTAAAGAATTTATGCTTGTACCGTGGATCCAAAAACGTCGAAATTGTAAATAAGGAATTCGTAAGAATATGTAACGACTTGCACATTCGCAAAATATTCGCATCGTTTGATGCGAATGCGAACATTCGTAATATCACTGAACGAACTTTTACATTTATATTGTTAATACATACAAAGAAATAATATGTTTTATTAATTAATAACGACTGCTTTTTTAAACTACATCCTACACTCTTTAATATATAGGGGAAAGCGGGGTAGCCCCGGCCACAGCAAATAATCGTACTTCGCGCGACGTGACCTTGAAGTTCGTGTGATCTCTGTGTGCGTTTACGAGTCATTCTACAAATGCCGACAGTTGAAGTCAATTGACCGTTGCGTTCGGTCGTGATTGAGTGCATTTTGTTTTTGATGAACTGGAACCGCGTGACATCAATTATTTCGGAAACCATATTTATTGGATAATTGTGTGTAATTGTTTATTTTATGTTGTTAACATATTGCAATACTATTCTATTTTGCATATTTCAGTTTATATGAATGTGTAATAATTTGCTTTTTAAACAGAATAATTTTTTTGACAGAAGTCAAGTCAGCTACCCCGGCCACGTGTGCTGATGTTTATTATTCTTTATGTATTTAACCTCACAGTCAAAAATCATTTGTTGTAGTGTTACAATGCCTAAATTTAAAAATAGAACTACTACAAATCACGAAGACTGGAGTGAAAAAAAATATGAAAAAAGCAATTCAAGCCATCCTTGACAAAAAATGTTCTGAGACAGCTGCCGCAGACCGATACGAAGTTCCACGTACTTCTCTGCAGGATCGTATCAAAGGTATAAAACAAGATCATCAGATTACTCTCAAGCCAAAATTAGGACGTTTTCAACAGACATTTAAACCTGAGTTTGAAAGACAACTTTGTGAACATGTTATAAATCTAGATAGCCGTCTCATGCCTTTAACAAGAAGTGAATTTTTACACCTTGCCTTTAATTTGGCAGAAAAAATTAAAATTCCTCACAGGTTTAATAAAGACAAGCAAATGACTGGAAAATAACTTTTTAGGTTCTGCGTTAACTGATACACCGATTAAAAATAGATCTAATCAGTCAACAATCCAGGCTCCTAGTCCTGCAGCACCTGAAAATGAACCAGGATCGTCAGTTAAGCAATAAGCATGTAATGGGTTAGAGCACTCTGATAAAGTGTTCGTATTAACCAGCAAATACTACGATTACTATTAAATTATTTCGAGAATTTTCCATTTTTTATGAATTTATAGATTTAAACCTAAATAATAGAGTATTACAGCGTTTGTATATTAATGACTTGGTCGTTCTTACGTCGGGCCAATAAAAAAGTCCTGTTACTGAATCTATTGCGCTTTTACTTTACTTTTATTTTTATTTTTTTGTTGTTAAAAATGACGTAATCGATTTAAATTAACTATTCTATAAGTATTATAGAAGAACTATCATTTGGGAGTTCTGGCGAGGTTCAAAGGGGCGATTTTTATATACATATATTCATACATTGTTTTAACATTTACAATCTTCCTTGAATTTTTACTTTAAAAATGAATTACTTTTTATTAACGAAAAATTTTAAAATATTTCATTTTTATAAGTCGTTTGGAAAACGGATTACATCTGTTTTTTTCTCTTTTAACTAATAACAAAGCGAGCGGCTCGAAGCAGTTAAAAAAGATATTTCTCACTTTTTATTTGATTTTCCATACACTGTGATGTTCAAGTCGACTCCAACCATTAATATCGACTATATATCATAGTCTGTTTTTGTATTCCACTTTTAATTTTTGCTTTAAAATTGTTTGCACATATTATAATATTTCAACCGGTTTCATTTAGACAAAGTCTATTAAAGTGTGTATTGGTAATATTAAAACACAGAGAAGCATGGAAAAACCTAACGCAAACAGAATAATCGCTTCCGAGATACGCCGCTACAGGTTAAATCTAATACATTTAAAGTAATATTTTTTTAAAATAGATATTTTTCAGTAACTGCTTAGATGACAGTTACAATTCAATAAATTAAATAACTACAAATATACTTTTTTTAAACTCAGTTATTACAAAAATGTACAAAATTAAATAATTCAATAAAAGATAAAACTATAGAAAAGCTTAAAAATATTCTACAGAAAAAAACAAAAACGCGAAGATGACATCCACTACAAATCAGATTATTTCAATATCTATCTCGCAAACAATTACAAAATATGCCAGGAAATTCCAAATCTGTATCGCGAGATTTTTTTCAAGATTCCACCGACATGAAGCTCATAAAACCAAATGTCACCACAATTTAAAAAAGGAAACTATTTAAAATACACTTTTATTGGTGGAGTCTGATCAAAAATATGATATTTTAGTCGAGCCAAAAATTATACGGTTTAAAAATTTTGATTAAATGATCTCTGTTTAGATCATATTTTTTTTATTTTCGATGTTATATGCTTCGTTATAAACTTTTTTCCGGCAATTAAAACGTTAATAAATTTCAGACATAAATGAAATACATTACAGTACTAAATTATTTAACCGTACACTGGGATAAATGACTTTCAAACGAAAAGTTGAAAATGAAAAATAAATTTATATTTTTATGCATGGTACTATTCAGCTGATTATTCGAAATAAATACCATTTGAGGCTCTCTAATCTTTTAAAAAGACTTATGAATTAATTTCTACCATTATTTAAGACAGATCGCGAAGTTAATTCACTGATATTAACCGCTTAATGTTACCTAGAAAATACGGGGAAAAAAAAAAATCGAGTCAAATTAATGTTTAATTTAGCGTAACAACTGAAGGAATTAACCGATACATCGCATTACTCAATGAGATTTATCTATCACAAAAATGGTAAATATTTACCAAGGAACGGATTAGCACGTATTCCACATCATTCTTAACAATTAACAACTCCGTCCCTTTTTTCTTTTTATTTCACTTTGATCGCTTTTCCGCGTATGACAAAGTGTTTGCTTTATTCGATCGGAATCGATTATTCGATCACATACATGTGTATTCGATCGAAGTTAATTATTTGATTGAATAAATGTGGTCTAATCCTTACGGAAAACTTTAACCATTCTATAAAAAGTACCGTTAGAAATTGTATCTGTTTGTTTCCAAGAATATGATGTATTAAAACCATATTAACCATCGTATTTTGTATTTTGTTTGTAAAATTATTTACCTTAACCTATGTTGGATTATAATCCCGTGCAATGTAATTTACACCACTGTATACGATTAATAATAAACAATTAATAACGGTTCCAATTCTATATAACATTAGACATTTCCCAGTTTAAAATACTACAGTTAAAGTAAATTTTACTTCGAAATTTTAAATATGTTAAATTTTGTGAAAATATAATAATACCAGTAGTAAAAATGTAATTCAGAAATATAACGCTATTCGACTGCTTTGTATTTTTGTAATTCTGATAAAAAAAAAAATGATTATTGCTAAATTCAGATTTATTTTCCAGTGGTTCGTTTTTTCCTATGCTTCTCAGAAATGAAACATTCCTTTAAAATTACAAATTTATATCCCAATTAACAGGATTCAGTTGTTGAAAAATATCCCACCACGTATATTGCCTCAGACAGCCTATGATATACAGCTTATATGTGTAAAAAATTGAATTATTCAAACAAATTAACACTTTTTTAGCCACTTCTAACCGCTTACAAAATAGAACAAAATGTTTTAAACGGTTATGCGAGACCAACAAAATATTATTTAAAACACATTAATTAACAATTCTTTTTTGTAACGTACATCAAATGATTGTTCCCCTATAATGAATATTTAAAAATTCAATAAAAACAATTAAATTTTTAAAAAATTATTTTTTTTCTTCTAATTTTGCAAAATAAATTATCAGTTTTTATATCTGTACACAATAATCCTAAACTATCAAATAAATAATAAGCGTACAAAATTATGGTACATTCCAATAGGCTGCGTTTACATTAAATAACTTCCTGTCTTAGAAGTAATGTGAAAAAACGGATATTAAAAACCATTATGAAATATAAAACCATAAATTAATTATTTTTAAGAATGACGTAGTCAATTGAAATTTACTCTTCTACCATACAACTATCATCCGCAGGTCCAAAAGGAGTAGTCCCCATGAAGAGGTCCGAAGGATCGAGTTTATATACATATATTTATTTATTTATTTATGAAAACGCTGGTATGGCAAGTGACTCTATATAGAGCAGAAATATGGACATGAAAACAGAAAGACCGAAATAAAGTGCAAACATTCGAGATGTGGTGCTGGAGAAAGTTGCAAAGAATTAGATGGACGGACAAAGTCAGCCACAACTTAGGGTATTGGACAAGGTTAACGAAAAAAGAAATATACTACAAAAGATTCGGAATATGAGACTGAAGTGGTTCAGACATACACTACGCCAGGACCGAAATATCCTAAAGACATAGAAGGGAAGATAATGAGGAAACAACCTTGCGATCTACCAAAAATAACCCTCATTGATATCGTATTGAAAAAAGCCGGTATATCTACATATGTAGCATTAAAGGAAAAAGTAGTTGAAAGTTTTGCGTGGAGGCTATGATGCATGCAACGGACCAGCCTACGGGCTGAAACACTGATGATGATGATATAAATATACAGAAGCGTTCTAAGAGTTTATTTCTAAGAAGTGTAAAATTTATAAATTCGATTTTTTTTTTTAATTCGCCGACTTAGTATTGTAACTTTATTATCTTTTATACTATCACGAAAAACTTGAGAAAGAAAATATTTATAATACCAATTACCAAAAGGACAAAATTAAGCAATCAAATTAAAATTATCTAGAAACTTAGAGTTATCAAATATTATATATTTAGTAAATCTTTTTGGCGAAATCGAAATTTTGTCATAAATCAAACGAACTAAAACCCGAACTGATTTAAAACTTTGATGAAAAACTAAATCGATATTTTAAAATTTTCTAAAAATTCCGACAGAAAGCGCACGCAGACGAATTTAATGTACGACTACATTGTAACTTCTTATGTATTTCTTCTACTTTTACGCAGACGAATTTAATGTACGACTACATTGTAACTTCTTATGTATTTCTTCTACTTTTTAGAAAATAATATTTATTAAAAAAATGCAACATCTTAGCTGACGAAAAATTAAAACAATCGGGCAGTTGCATTTTAAAATAGTAAACGGTCAGTTTGGTACATCGAATAACGCTATAGTTTGTATTGCTTTTACATTACTTTTAACTAATGTTTACCACTCCATTTAAAAGGTAAATGCAAAATCACAAAATTAGCTGTATTTTCTGATTTTATCCGTAGCAACTCCAGAGGAGACTGTCCTCCGAATGGCGGAATTATATTCTAACTGAATTACTACTTTAAATACATGCGCATGTATATATTTCTATACATACATATTATATATCAAAAAAAAAATATTCTGGAAGTATTTGTATTTTTAGGAAACATCAGTTTAAAAAACAATTTATAATCTATGGAGATGATATTTAGCAACAAACAAATAAAAATAATCAATATTAAAAAAAATTTCGTTGCAAAAATTATTATATTATTACCATCGTTGCTTTTTATTTACGATTAAAAAGAAGAAGAAAAAAACATTACTTAATCGCCTCTTATAAAATTTCACAAAATTAATTACGTTTGTCTTTTTAAAAAAGATACATGTGTATATATATTATATATAATACATCCAACTAAACAGTGCGTTAAAACTATAAAATTTCCATCTATATATTTTATATAATTAAAAATTGGTAATTGCGTTATTATATCGACTTTCAACTGTGAGAATTTGTAACTACGTATAATATACATACTTAAAGGCATATTTCTTAGAAATACAGTTATTTTTATATCGTAATAAAATATACAAGTTTTCACTTCTATCGAAAATGGAAGACATAGTTTCATTATTAAATATAAGTATGTTATTGTCATTAATGAATGCAAAAATCTATATAAAATAAATGCTTAAATCTAAATATTGTCTTCGTCACGTAAGAATAACTGAAGAAAAACTTAAATTAAAAATAAATATACAGCTTTGCGATAATGTAAAGATAAAATGATGACGACGATATGCGCTACTCCGTATTATATTAAAAACACGTGTATAATATTTAAACTGGTTCTAAGTATAAACTTAGATTATATTTAAAAAGCAAAACACAGCTTAAACATGTGCAACACATACGCCATCCTAGAAGAAAATACAAGTTTGTACAGGAATCATTTTGAAATATACTGTTTGATCTTAAATAAAATTTAATAAAGATAATTTTTTGAATAATTAAATATTCTAAATTATTACATTCAAAAACACTTGAATATCAACAAGTATAACGGACACGAGTAATATACTCCCCAGCAGTATCCAAAAAGAAGCACGAAAAGAATATTATGTTTCAAAAATTTCGACAATAAAAATCGAAAAACGAAATTGTGTAACTTATCGCAATTTTAATTTCTTAACTTCTTTCCTTTAATGCGAATACTTCTTTCGATAGAATTCAACTTTAAAAATAACAATCGGAAACAAATGTATTAAAACATAAAAACATTAAAATTTGAGCACATCGTACTCTATCGCGAAATTATATTAATAAAATATAAACTTAATAAATGCGGCATTTTTCTAAAAACTGGCGTCATAGCACTTTTATACATGCGTTTGGCTGTCAAAAATAAATAAAGCACAGCATTCAAAAATACTCGCTAATATTTATGCAGCAACGGAAAATATACCTAGGACTTCTACCTAAGTTTATTTTTTGATAAACATTTTTTCCTGTTTTTATGAAAAGTCAGCTATAGGTAGTAATAACGTCACTTTTTAAATTTTTGTTTTTCCAGTGTTTGTGTAGATACTTTGCGAGTTTTCGTAAATATTTTGCGACTTCGAGACTGCTTTAGACAGTGTTACAATTATGGCTGGTCGAATTACAAATGTTCGGAAAAAGTGGGCAGAAGATGAGATCCTAAAAAAAAAAAAAAAACAAAAAAAAAAACGCCTAAAAATGTAAGGATAACGTAATGTCCGTAAACAAGGGGCAAGTACGGTTTTTTAAAATTCCGCGGCGAACTTGACGGGACTACATCACTGCAAACAAAACTAGTAAAAAAAAAGTTGGCAGTAAACCTGTCTCCTAAGGGTGAAGCTGAAGAAAATGAATTATGCGAAAGAATCAAACGATTGGTCGAAATCGGATATCCGTTGACATCAAAAATTTTACGAACTGGTGTTTATCGGTAGTACTGCAAAGAAAACAGCATTCCAAATCCATTTCGAGAATCGGAAGAAGCAGCGGGTCGATATTGGTGGGAAAATTTTATACGCGGGAATCAAAATCAAATTTCTTTACAAAAAAAAAAAAAAAAACAGTCAAAATCTGAATCCTGCCAGAGCACAACAGAAGTTGAATCGAACGGCAGTGACAACTCATTTTGAATAAAGTGCTGTGCAGGGAAATAATCTTTGCGATAAGCCAAAGCAATCTACAACGTGGGTGAAAAAGGCTGTCGCCTATGTATTTTAAGGGGAAGATTAGTTTTCCCGGAAGTTCGCTTATGCAACACGTATAGACGTCAAAACACCCAATAAATTGATGTGGCGCAATTACACCTTATTACGCCACATCATAATACTTTCTTCAATCATTTTCTGAGGAGCAGGGATGAAGGGGTAGGGGATTGGAATTTTTAAAAGTAGGTAATAGGTCACCTTTAAGTGTGACGAACCCCATTTTTTCGTAAACCTCTTCCTCTTCTTTAAAAAAAATCCAAAAGCTTAAGATGGCCTTATTACCTGCATCTACCACCTTGCTTTTACTTTTCATCTCTGCGGACGTGAGTATTCCAAAATACAAATAATAAGTTTTTCGATATTCAATTTTCATCTCGGTGGCAATCGAAATCATTCGGCGCAACTTGGAATAATTCATTTACGTGTTGATATTCAAGGTTTTCGATGTACAAAATTTATTTATAATATAATATCGATTATCTCTTAAAATTACTCGAAAAAATCGTGTTTGTAAAAAACAGTAAAACTAGAATTAATTTGAAAAAAGTGATGAAATTTACCGAAAGTAATCGAAACTATCCTATAAAATCAAAATGAATCGACTCTTTTTTCTGTCAGGCGACACTCGTTATTATTCCACAAGAGCGATGATAATTAAAAAGATTTTCCGAAGATTCGAAAGAAGAAGAAAAAATTGTTATTCATTTTGGTGAATGTTATTAGATCAATTTTTTTTTCCGAAAGTTATTGAAATTTTATTGCGCTCTATTACGACGTCAAAAATAAGTGTGACAGGCCATAATAATAAATCTACATCTGACCCGGCCAAACGGCTGTTGTTTTTTTCGTTGGCTGATTGGTTTTCTCAGTTTGCAATTCGATCATTTTCGATTTAATCTGCTTTAGGTTCTCGGCAACGCTCTTGTCGAGCAATGACAGTTCCGACGGAGTAAGACAGTGATGGATTTTCGATCGATGTTTCTGTAGAAGAAAATTTCGAGTGAACGACGCCGAACAGACTGAACATTTAAACGGTTTTTCGCCGGTGTGAATCAGATTGTGTCGCTTCAGGTCGGTGGACCAACCAAACGTTTTGCCGCATGTCTGACAAACGTACTTTTTCCGTTTAGTCTGCGTTTTATCGCAATTACCGTCATCGTTGCCGTTCGTTGCTACCTGATTGTTCGGCGTTCGTTTAAATATCGATAAAACCGGATTAGTCGTTTTCCCCGACGGTAAACGATCTTCCAGTAGTGCTGTCTTAGTCAACGAATTCACCACGCCGCTACTAACTGGAACAGTACCGTTGAAAACTAAATTCATTTTTGTTGCCTCGTTTTTATTTTTTCCCAACGAATAGTCGACAACACTTTCTTCCATTGTGATTGCGCAATAGATTAACGGATTGAAATAATCATCATCATCATCATCACTGTCGATATTGCCACCGTTGTACATGTCCCCGCCGTACAGCAGCATAGTTTTACTCGGTTGATAATTGTTTTTAAAATATTCGTGCGACGGAGTGATTTTGTGCATTTTTTTAGAAAAATGAATAATAAACGATACAAAAAAAAACAAAAAAACAATAGATTACCTTAAATTTTTATTTTCTAAAGTGATTAGGGGGTGCTGTGATATAAAGCGTGTTTCTTCTTCTCCAATTATTTCAATCCATGTTGGCTACCGTCGCGACAGTCTAAAATAACATTACAAAACATTATTCTTAACTTTATATCAACGAAACTTTAAAAAAAAGTAAAAAAAAAAAAAAAAAAAAAAGGTGGAAGAGGAAAAAGAGAAAAGTAAAAGACAAACGTGTGGAGGTTAATTTTTAAATACTATCCCTAACACGATGTAGCCCTCCCTACTCCCAAAGTAATCATTCGAATTCAATGTTTTTCATTTGAAACAGAAAATCTAATGGCTACTTTAATGTAAACACAATCTCAAAGCACTCTCTTGGCTCTAAAGTATTAATTGTCAACAAGACGGCAACTATCTGAAAGTCAAATAGGCTGACGACGATCTTTTTTATTTAAAAAAATTCCTACATACGCTGTAAACAGTGATGGCGAAAAGCTCTCTTCTTTAAAATATTAAAACAAATTTAAAGTTTTCGAAATCTACAAAGGAAATTTGTCTGTACTTTTCAGCCAATACCTTATTAGTGTGGGTATGTGGCGGGGGTGGGGGGTGGGCTATACAGCGCAGTCATTTTCAAATGAATTAACTTAGTGTACGTTCGCTAGCACACCTTTCGTTGATTAGAACTCACGCGTGTTCGACCAGCAGAAAACAATCGAATAACATCCGGTATATTTACATTATTATTTTTAATAATGCTTTTATGGCCCATCATCGACAATACATACAAACCCTGCGGCAATTTCAACCATTGTAAACTACAATTATTTTTATCCTAGGAATTACTCTGTATGAAGTTAGTGAAATTTTGTTGTTAATTCTGTTCGTATCCGCTTATATGCTACTTCAAGAACGGTGCTTTCTGAGAGATGGTCGTAAATAGATGTATTTAGGGGGAATAAACTTTTGCGGAATGCATCCTGAATTAATTTCAGCTTTTATGCCAAGATAAGAGTGCATTCTGATCACTACCTTTCAGCTGATATTATTGTGAAGATTACTATCGCCCGGATTGAGCTTTATCAGTAGGAGCGATCTTAATTTTTTTTGAACGAGATCATAAAAGTTTTCCGTTGATTATCGCAACATCGTCCACGCATAATAATTTTACACCCAAAAAAATATTTTTTGTATCCTTTCTATCACTGATAATATAAGAGATTCCGATATATACGTGAACATTTTCACGCGATCGCATACAAATTAAGATTGCGTTAAAGTGCACCAATCCATTTTTAATTGGCTAAAACGATTGATTTTCGTAATCGTTTGACGCAATTTTCAAAAAAAAAAGTAGTTTAAAAGCTGCATGATAAAACAATTTTTCTTTTGATTCCTTTACTAGGTGTAATAATAAATTTATTTGATTTAGTTTGATACATTCATTTTTATGATTCCGTACATATAATGTACGGGATAATCCTAATAAGATGGTTCACAGAAACGACAAACATATTCAATTAAGCCATAGCTCGGGAACGGACTAACACTTATAAACCACAAAATTGGATCATCAATTAAAATTCTCTATAAGAAAATCGATGACTTCAAAATAACCGATTACCGTGGGCAGCAAAAATCACAAGAAACCTTTTAAAGGACACATAATATGAAATTTAAAATGACCTCAAAAATTACCCTTAAAAATTCGTAACTGTTTAAAAGTGAAATTCAAAATGCAAAAAAAAAAAAAAAAAAAAAAAACGCAGAAGCTCTTTCATAAAATCAAAAAATTATACAGACCTGCCTTTGGGCCCAAAAACAACAAAATAAAGGATGTTCACGTAAGCAATAGCCCGAGTAAAAAAGTTAAGGAAAACAAACCTATCTTTTAAATATATGCGTAAAGGACCGCTTTATAGGAAAACTATAGCCGAGCTTATAATTTTATATTTAGACCATCGGAGCGCCGAAAACTCGAAAATTTCGAGCAAAAGAAATTTTCCCCCCGATCATATCGATGGAAACAAAACCGGATTTAATTTCCTTAACGAAATTTTCGAAGTTTATGCAAAAAAGCGCGAAAAACAACTCACTCTATCCGCGTTGATCCGCTGTGTGTGTGCCGCTGGTCATAAAGGCATCGAAGGTAACGAAATGGCGGATGTTTTGGCTCAGGTTGGTGCCCGTTCCTGCTTTTACTTTAAAAAGATCCCCCTAGTTGTAATCTATTGTCCTTAGGTAAGAAATTTCACTTTAAATTTTCGTCGGGGATATGTACCCTTCCTCTTTCACCAATGATCGTTCCTTCTACCTCCCAATTCAATCTAACCTTCCTACTAATCCTTGGCTCTCCCCTCCTCTTCCACGTTCAGTTATTTTGATCTCACTTTAACACCTTCTTCCTGCTATCGTCTCTCTTTGGTTTCCTCTCCTTATTATTCTCTACACCTTAATGGAAGTAGTTGTGTCTGCGATGCTAATCAATCACATTTTCTTTGAGTGTTCTTCTGCGGAACGCTCTTCTCTTTATTTACTCCTCTTAAAGTTAAAGCTTCTTGCTCCCTACTATGCTTCCTATATTTTGTCCTTTCCTCCTCGGACTGTTGTTCCTGCCATTGTTCCTTTATTTCTGCCATTTCCGATCGAATTAAATTTTAATTTGTTAACTCTTTTTCCTATTGTTTCTGGGCGAGGTCCCTGGTTGACGAGTACAAAAAAAAAAAAAAAAAAACTCCAAAAGCTATTATTACGGGTATATATTTTGCAATGTGAATAAAAAAAGATTAATGTTTATCATTCTCACCGCTTTTCGGAAAAACACTAAATCATGGCTTCATACATTCGCGTTTAATTCCATTTTCATTTTATCATTTATAAATTTAAAAAAACGAATTCAATCTATCTAATTAAACCGGTACGATTTTATTTAGTGTACACTACTTTTCTTTGTGAAACTAATTCAATGTACGAGATTAAATAAAAATTATTTAATTTTTATGAAATCAACTTTTGTTTTTTTTTTTTTTTTTTTTTGGCATCGAAAATTTAACCCATCGACAGTGCGATATAATTAATTAACTGAATAATGCTATACAGTAATATTGCATTGAACTATATAAGTAAATAATAACTTGTATATTGCAGCACTCTCAGCGGCCAGGAGAGAGTTGACACTACATGGCAGAGGGATCTGGAAGATAATTATCGAGTTATACAAATTAATTCTTTGCGCCGTGTGTAAATGAACTAGATCATTGGTGCGTCGTATATAGAATATGCGCGCGAGCGAAAGATGAAATTAATTTTAAAAAAGTAGCTTTCTTTTTTTTGTTTTTTTGTATTCTTCTTCGCTCTATCACTAGTAATATCCACGGGTAAAATTTTTCTTCCTACGAAAAAAAAAAAATTTTGCCAAATCCCAGAAATTTTTGTAATGTTGTGGAAAAATAATTTACACAATTTTTAGGTAATGTGTCGATACAAAAAAACACAACCATGTTAATAAAAAAAAATGTATGGCCAACTACCGTGGCGTAGTTGGTTAAGCAGTAGTGTTTCGTTCGGGTAGAACCGGGTTCGATTCCCGCTGGACACTCAAAAATTTCACTTGCACTGGGTTAATGTCCGTTGATGAGGCGCCCAAAAATAAGAAAAGAAAAAAAAAATGTAACAAATTAAACTAACCCGAAGCTTGCTCAGCCAGCCGCTCCAGACTTTGGTTGGACATCTATCCATCTTTATTCTCTAATCGCTATTCACAGTACCATCTTACTCAACCGGTTCCTTGTCCCTTGCCTTGGTTTCATTCTATTCCTGTCTGCCTTCGCTCCATTGTTCGTTTTCTTAATTAGACTTCAGATCAATTATTCTCTACTCCCTTCTTCTCGTTTTCGATTTACTTTGTCCCCTTCTCCTTACGGTTTTTATCATGTTTCTGAGCATCCTTGTGTTTGCGATTCTAATCATATCCTTTTCGAATGTTCTGCTCTTCCCAACGAACGCTCCCTTCTATACGCTCAACTTTTGGGTCTTCCTACTCCTTATAACGCAACCTATAATCTTTTCCTTCCCATTGTCTTCGCTGTCCTTTGTGAATTCCATTTCTAACCGCCCGGCTATTTAGTTTTCTCCATTGAATTATCATGTTGTTGGGTTAAGGCCACTGGCACGCCCGGGGTAGGGGGAAAAATAAAAAAATAAATTACCCGTACAAATTCTTTACTAGCTAAACTTATTACCAAACAAAATCCTACTAGTTTACGATAGAGTTCATTTTTCACATAATTATAGGTATGTTCGAAGACATATGTATAATACAAACAGTGTACTTTTCGTCTATTCGTTTATTTGAATTATTAAATAATGAATATACATATTTACAATCCGCATGTTTATATCGTCCTTTCAAAAAAATACTTTAAAATTATTTAAAGAATAATCTGAAGTCATTAAGAGTTTTTCAATATATCTGAATAATTTTAAAATACTAGGGAAAAATTGCTGAATTTCACATCAAAGCGAGAAAACTAAGCTACTTAGCCACGTCGTTAAAGGGGAAAATTAGAAAATACTTTGACTGATCACAGAAGGTAACCCCTCGAACGGAAAAGTTATCTCGGAAGACCGCAAAATTTACGGAAAAAGCATTTGAAAAGATGACTTGATTGCACGTCGATGGAGATACTCGGATCAACTGGTTGCAGAGCCGTCATTGTCATGTGGATGGCAAACCTCCGAAACAGAGATGCGTATGAAAAATAGGGAAAACATCACGAAAGTATATTTTTTAGTTGCAATTCTTTAGAACTATTTTCAAGAAGTTATAAAAATTACAATAATCAACAAAGTTCACGGAAACCACAAGAAAAAGAAAAGATCAAAAGTTAATTAAAGTAATAAATTTATACGAGATTATGTAAATTAACGTAAATTAAGAAATAAAAATGTTCATTAAATGTAGAAAAAAATAATAATAGTAACGCTAATTTTGCGTACATACGAGAAAAAATTATTTTCCCTCGCGGGTCATTCGAAAAAGTTTTATTTATTAAATTTATTCCGAACCATCCATTTTCATTTAACTTTCATTGTATAAAATTAAAACATTTTTCGCGTTACATAAAATTGAGACATTATTTTGGGGGATTTTTTCTAATGGGGGATAGCCTAAGAATTACGTTGTAATTAATATATACAAACTCGGCCATTTTGGCCTCGCAAAGGGCTGTGCCCCTTGACCCCTCTTGCTTTTATTTATGTCTCTTTCTCTTCTATACTTTGTATAAAATGATCAAAATTTACAACGTAATTCTTACTGGCATCAACACAAAAAGATAAACAAAACATAATCACAAAAATCCTATCCTAACATTTAACTTTCATTACATAAAATTAAGATATTGTTTCATTACATTTTTCGTTATATATTTCGTTACATAAAATTGGGACATTTTTTCGAATGGGGGGTAGTCTAAGAATTACGTTGTAATTAATATATATATATATATATTCACCTTCATTACGACAACACTGAGACAAATGATACATTCTTCGAAAGAGCATTAATCATCTCCTGTTCCATTCCGAACATTCTCTTCAGTGAGTGAAATAAATCAAGGACACTGAATTATAGTATTACTTGTAATCATTTATTAATAAATATACTTCAACGTTGTTACCTTAACTGCGATGGTACTAACCTCTGGAAAAAACTGTGAGTTATACCTTTAAAATAAAATCTGTTTTTCTTCGTTCAAAAAAAAAAAATACCATCACAGTAAATATTAACTGACCGCTAGTACTCTCCTCTTTCGGTTAGAAGATCTTATTTGGGATACCGTTTTCCTTCTAAACGCGTACCTTGCACTTCCTCTCAACTTATCTCTTCCTACATTTCCATCACCAGGAACTAGCGTTTTATTCCTACTAAAATTCCCATTTTAGCTCGTATATCTCGGTCGTCTTGGTTATTTTTCGTCCCATATAATTTACTAGTATTAATCTCCCTTACTTTTCGTTTGATTATTTTGATCTCTCATACCCTCCCAAAGTATATTTTCTTTCCAATTCCTGCAGATTTATGCCCCAGGCGGTTATTAAATAGGAATTATATATGTTCCATGTTACCTCCTATTCGCTACTTATTATTTACATTAGTTTCTGCTAATATAATTCAGTAAAATATATTTTTATCTTTTGAAAATTCAGTGTCCGGATTAACTGAATTTTCTGTCACTTTTTATTTTGCAAGAAATAAAACCCGAGTTTGTTAAAAAATATCCTAATATATTAAGGACACTGCAATGTAATAATAATACGAAAAAAATTTGAAACGCATATACAACTCTTAAAAACATAACATCAATCCTGATATTTTAATTTTTTAAAAAATTTTAAATAATAAAACCAAGCGGACATTAATAGCGACATTAATTTTACGCAGTTTTCGCTGTTCACGTAATAATCAGCAATGGCGAATTATAATTTCTCTCCAGTAGGTGTACTTCTTGAAAAAACAGAAAAATGTTGAAACAAAATAAAATGCAATCGCACGCGCTACTACACAAACAAAAATTAAGAAGCCACTTTTTTTAGACTTTAATTTTAAAAAATAAAAATTGAATTTACGTAAAAGAAAACTGATATTTAAATTTTGATAAAGGAAATAGCTTACGTGAACGACAAAAAGAAATGATTTAAAATTAATTTTAAAAAATAAATAAATAAGAAACATTATAAGTAACATCAATTTAAGATCTATAAAGTGAAATATATACAACGCCTTCGTCTCGTAATAAAAAAAAAAAAGTTGAAACATATTATTCAAAGAAAAATTATGACCATATTACGAAATCTATTTAAAAGTGAATACGTCTGCTAATATTAACAAACTTTTTTAAACTGTTCATCTAATAATCGCTGGTTTGTTGCACTGCCGTTTTTCGTTTGTCACAGTTGACAAATTTTGGACAATTTATAAATTAGGCGTCGAACGTCATTTCGCTGTGATCAAATAGCGGTGTAACGTAATCACAGTTTCCTAATGAAAAATGTGCGGTGTACAACGGGCATAAAGCTCACTGAATGTGGTCTGAGTACCTGGGCCTCGTTAAGTACTTCGATCTGTTTGCCTAAGTACTCTGTTGCTGTATGTACGTACGCTCCTTAATGGCTCACTAATGTTGGGGAAGTACTCGTCAAGTCCGACGAACAAAACGCGAAAGCAGATTATACTATTACTCGACACTGACAAAAGACGGGCATTTGACGCATTAAGCATTTTTCTTCTCATCGACTTCTTAGATTTCTACCGGTAAGGTAAAAATTACCTCTTCAATCAAACTAATCCCTGCTGCGGATTTACTTTAGTATTTCACCACCATGACCAGAAGTACCGAAGGTTTCGCCACTGGTTATCAGCCTTTCAGTTGCACTGCAATTATCTTAGAGATTTCAACTTTTTTTTTACTTTTCCATGGCTGTTCTTTTTATCCAATTTTTATTTTGATATTCCGATAAAAGCGATTCAAAATTAGATGATTGATAACAGAAATATTTTTAAAATTCCATATTTTATTCATTTTTTGGATCGAACTACAATTAGCATCATTTAACAGATAAATGTAACCCACTAACTGAATAGTGTCTAAGGAAATATGAATACGAATAAAATTCCCTGCATAGAAGTTCTTAGATGACAAATCTTCGATACAACTTTCACGATCTTCGGTTTTATTCGAAGTTTGTTAATACAGCAAACGAAGCCTACACCAGCAGTATTAGTTGCTGACTAAATTGTCTATTATTTGGAACTTTATTGCAAAATAAAAACTCAACGAGAAAACCATAATTGTAGCGTACAAAAAAATTTGGGAAAAAAAAACGTTTCTTTATCAAATCAGGAATTGTTTCGAAATAATATTAATGTTAAAATAAATAGAAGCAACTCAGAAATACATACTTATTAAAGATCATACGCCATGAGCGACGAGTTTTATCCGATCGCCTCCGAATTTTATTTCGTTATAAAAAACTTTTATTTTCAGTAGATATTAATAGAAACAAGTCTCATTAATTTTTCATATCGATTACCTTTAAGGGAATAATCGCCATTTCTTTGTAGTAAAAAATCGATTTATACCCAACATACCAAGCTTTTATATGGGGGGGGGGGGATTACGCCATGCAACGAACAAACTGAACATAACCATTCCAACGAACAATATGAGTAAATAAAAAAAGAAATGCCACAATGTTCTCGAAATTATTTAGCTCCAGAAATCTATGCCACATGTATGACGTTAACACACAATGTCTGTGCAATGCACAGACCAAACTCTCATTAAATACATTATACGTAAATATTTATTTATTTATTTTTGACAGTGGGCCTCGTTTATGATGCAAATTACTAATACTATAAAAGAAATTGAAAAAAAATAAAAATAAAAGGTAATCACTGCAGATTTATATGATATTATTATCAATCTGTTTCTAAATATTTTTGCCGCTAATCACTAGCTTGTTTATCTGTATTTATTACTAAATGGGAATACGAGATTTATAGGTTCCCTCAACCTTAACGTTTCCGAAGGAATACAAACTCCTAAACTACCATACAACGGACGCATATAATTAATATAACCGAAAAATTCTAAATTTACCTGTAAACATATTTTTCTTACAACTTTTCCAAAATTTCTATGTATTATTGAATAAGAAGAAGATTCAGCAAATAGTCGGTAAATTTTAAGAAGAAAAAAAGAAAAAAGGTTCAAACCTTTCCTTTAATATTATTGTCATACACATTACATTTTTAAAATTTAATGTGCCTAATGGGTAATGAAACAATCAATTTAATATTAATCGTTTAAACTATTTTTTACTCCAACAAGAATATTCCATATAACAAATTCTCCCTTACTTGTATCACTAAAATTCTTTTAATAAACATAAAATTATTTTTAATCAAAGCCGTTAAAATTGTGCATCAATTACGTAAGATTGAATTAAAAATAATTTAATTCAAAAGCTTACAAACCGTATTTTCTCAAGTCAATCTAAATCAAATTAATACAAATAGGAGAAAAAGTTTGGTAATATAAATCAAAAACGTTGTACTATATTATACAAACCGAAAATTCGGAAAACATTAAACTTAATTTTATTAATTCTTTACTTAGTAACTATTCCATGAAATCTAAATGACACCAATTTAAAAAAATTACAACGCAAGTGCCCGAAATGAATCCAAAGTGCATCTCCATCGTTGTAGTGTGATGTTACGGAAATAGAACAAGTAACAGAAATAAAATTCATCCCAGCTCCATGAGTATGAATTTATTTTATTCCAAGTAACCAAGGATAAATATCTGAATGAAAATTGTAAAATGTAATATAAAACCTATATGTACGAATGCATTAGAGGTGATCAAAAATAAATGAAATAACTGAAGACAATTGATATTTAGGTTCGTAAAAGAATGATATGATCATCGAAATTGAAATAACGGATCAATATCTTAATACGTTAGACTTACATAGTATCTTTCGTTATCGATTATCAGAAATAAGGACAATTCCGTAACAATGACTGAAATCCATCATAGACCCAAGAAATAAACTAAATGTTCCGAGCAAACTCAGTTAGTAAA
This sequence comes from Icerya purchasi, assembly GCA_039619475.1. Taxonomy (NCBI): domain Eukaryota; kingdom Metazoa; phylum Arthropoda; class Insecta; order Hemiptera; family Monophlebidae; genus Icerya; species Icerya purchasi. The sequence goes on along the minus strand of CM077116.1, from coordinate 317,211,818 downwards.
ATATTAAGGACCACATTTCTTGCACCCAACATTTGGAACTTTTATAAATACTCCGTACATACTGTAAAATTGCACTTAATAAAATAAATTAAAAAATGCGTAAATTCCATTAATGGTTTCCTTGATTAAGTAAAAGCTTGTAAATTACCCAAGATAACGTTTAATTATTTTAATTAATATATTTATTTAAAAACAATACAGGGAACATGAACTGGCACCGTATACACGGCAATGCATAAAAATAAATCAAAAAGAAAAAAAATCGGTTAATGATTATATAACAAACGGAATTGAAAAAAATGATTATAAACTATAAAGGTCCGTAATTAATTGTTATTTTCTGCTCTCACTTAAACAAAACATATAACAATACTTGTTATAAATTTCATTAATAAAGAAATAAGGATACTTTTTAAATACCCAAGGAAAATTTCCCAATTTTTAAGTAGAAATATTTTAAGTGTGAATTTCATGATTAGTTTTATTAAAAATTAACAGATCATATCATTCAATAATTTGAAATGTTAAAATTTCCATGGAAATGAATTTTATTTAAATAATTAAATAACAAACTATAATAAAAGTAAATAACAGATATTCACTCATTCGCGGAACTAAATCTTAAAAAAAAAAAATTTGATGGTGCACTTGTTAAACAAGTATTGTTTATTAAGCATAATTTAAAAATTAAAATACACCTTTTGCCTTATTAAATTTATAATTCTTAATGAAAATTTAGAAAAAGGGATTCTTTTTGTTATTTACATCACATCTACTAATAGCACTAGTATTGTTCAAAATAGGGTGACATTTTTATCAAAACATAAGAATTAAAAGGAGATTAATAAAATAATAAATTATATACATTACTTTTTGAATAATTACTGCCTGTTTACACATGGCAACCAACATTTAAAAGAAATTTTGCTCAAAAATTATTTCACGCCATCTCCGACACTGACAGAACATACAAAAAGTGTTGTCATTAAATACAAAAGAGGGTTGGATCACAGATGAAATTTCATGCAGAATCAAAAATTAAATTTTTGCTATTATAAAATTAACTTCGTGAAATTACTTATAATTTAATCAGTCGTAATTTTTAAATTTAAAATAATTTTATACTTATAATTTAAATAATATATACACTATTTATAAGCTTAAAATTATATTCGTTTTTTTTGCAGTTCAAATTATATATATATTCATCGATTTCTAAAAGATTATATTACATTAATTTTAACAAATTAAAATTTAAATATTTATCGTAATGTCATTTTGATATATTTCATGAAAGTGAAAGTAGATTCATTTATGGCAATCTCCCCTAATTCATAACTTGTTGCCACTGACAAACTGACAAAGCAGTGTGAGTGCTTCCTTTAGCAACGTATTTAATGGCTGCTAAATATAACGGCTGATTTTCGCGCGGTTTTTAATTGTATACGACCATTAATAATTTAATTTTTAATATAAATATGTTTTTGCTTTGTGTACAAAAAAAAAATGTTACAAACGTCATCAATATTTCTTTAAATTACTCAAAAGCGTTACTAGAAGTAAAAAAGTTTCAATTTATTTAAAATTTTTTTAAAATTAATACAAGATGGTAATGTTTTTTCTTTTCTTTCAATAATTACAGAATATATATTAGTATTCTAAACACGAAAAAAATGATAATCCTCAAAAAATATACAGTGTGGAAAATGGGACTAAATTTTTTTTTATAAATGATTTCAATTTTAATTTATTATTTCTAAATATGTTATTAAAATTACAATGTAGATGAAGAATCGTAATTACTACTTCGTGTATTTGTAAAAATATACAAACTACCTTATTCAGTGGTAGATCCACGGTTGGGGGGAGGGATCTCCCCAAAAAAATCAAAGCCTCTATGAAAAAATTTGTTATAACAGAAAAATTTAATTTATACTACAAACGAATTGTATAAATGTTACCTACGGATTTAATTATAATTAATATTTAATACTTGTTTCTAGTAAAACTATTAATCTTATGTTTTTATTTTATTTTAAATGCAACTGTCATCGATCTTTTGCCTTTCTTATTTATTTTGTAATGTAAATGAAAGTAGTTCAATGAGAAATATATAATTATATTTACTTGCTCACGGACAAAGAATTCGGACCGGATTACTGACAAAAATAAAAACGAAGTAAAATCTAACAAAAATACTATCTTTCTTACTATTGCTAAACTTCCATTTTAGCTAGAATTTTTATAATTTTCTTATTTTTCACCTAAAAATAAAACAAAATTTTAATTAAATTGTAATAATTATGTATTTTTAAAGCATTTTTAAATTTCTAAAAAGATTGCTATTTGATTTTCTTTATGAAACAAGATATTTCTCAAATCTACTGCCTACTGTAGAAGATATTACGTAATTATATAATCCTCCCCTCCAAAATGTTTACTGGATCCGCCCCTGCCATACTAGAAACATTTGTAACTTAAAACTAAAATTTTAACTGCTTCCAACTCTCTTAAAAATAAATTTGGTTTAGGAAAATACAAACGTTTCGAAAAGTATTTAAATGGTTAAAACAAGAGCATATTTTTTGATGCAATGTAAAATATTATAATTAAACCATAAAAGTATTAATACCATTCAAATGTTGTCCTTTTTATAGTTTATTAGGTAATCGTATTCTATTAAAGTAGAATTTGGTTTGACTCCTATGCTCGCATATTAAAAATAAAAATTAATAAATCGGACAGTATATTCAGATTATATAAATTTAAAATTTTATACATTATCTTAACTTAAAGTTAAAGAACATGCTATTTTTGAATTTCTCAATGGTCAAATATCAAATTAATGTAAAAAAAAAATGGCATTTATTAGGAAAAAATTTGTGAAATTGCCTGTTTTTACATTTCCAATCCATGTAATTCTGAAAATATGCGACGGTATATTTCTGTCATATATATTATAATCGTTCCTAACGGTTTAAATTTAATCTTTCATGTAAACCGAAACTAATTATATGGCTAAAGCGAATCAAAATAAAAAATTAGGTGAATAAATAATTACCATACAAACCTTATGCCACAAAAAATTAAAATGATTCTTAATTTACCCCTCTAACAGATTTGTTTTATTTTAAATGATATTTCAGCAATTTAAATATTTTTCATTTCTTTCAAGGTTTATCTAACATTTAGCATTTGCTTAATTGCTCTTTAAAGTATCAAAAATAAGTCTGCTTAAATTTTATATTGGTAGTGCTAATATTACAAATCGAACATCAATATATCTATAAACTAATATGAAATAATTTGATACCACACAAGAAACGTATTACTGTTATGACTAACTCAGTACATAATTCTCTTTGGGTATTTTCTGAATTATAAATTACTAGTTTTGAATTTTTTATAAGAGCTTGGAAAAGAAATGTATATATATGTATATATAAACTCGGCTACTTTGGCCTCGCAAGGGGCCGTGCCCCTTGACCCCTCCTGCTTTCATTCCTGTCCCTTTATCTTCTATACTTTGTATAAAATGATCAAAATTTACAACGTAATTCTTACTGGCATCAACACACTCAAAAAATAACATAACCACAAAAATCCTATTCTAACATTTACCTTCCGTTATATAAAATTAAGACATTTTTTCGTTACATTGTTCGTTACATATTTCATTACATAAAATTGTAACATTTTTTAAATAACAATAACAAAAATCCTACAAAATATAACAAACATTACATAAAATTGGGACATTTTTTCGAAGGGGGGGTAGCCTAAGAATTACGTTGTAATTAATATAACTCGGCTATTTTGACCCCGCAAAGGGCTGTGCCCCTTGACCCCTCTTGCTTTCATTTCTCTCTCTTTCTCTTCTATGCTTTGTATAAAATTATCAAAATTTACAACGTAATTCTTACTGGCATCAACACAAAAAGAAAAACAAAACATAATCACAAAAATCCTATCCTAACATTTAACTTTCATTATATAAAATTAAGATATCGTTTCATTACATTTTTCGTTACATAAAATTGTGACATTTTTTAAATAACAATAACAAAAATCCTATAAAATATAACAAATGTTACATAAAATTGGGACATTTTTTCGAATGGGAGGTAGCCTAAGAATTACATTGTAATTAATATATATATATATATATATAGTACTTGAAGAACTTTTCAAGAACATATAACTCTGATTATAATAGAGTCAAGCATATTAAATAAGTTTATTCCATCAGTAAGCAAATGGTGTTTTCAATGTACAGCAATTGAGCGTTTTTATTTTCAGTCATTATTATCTTCATAAGTTGTGCGGTGACATATCATATGTGTACTACCGAATACCCGAAAAATAAGAGGCAACAGCAAAATCCAATGAAGGTTTGTTGCGAGCTATCACTACTACATAACACCTGTTTCAAAATATTTTATGCGAAGACTTATGTTTCTTCATTTGGTCCGTATTATTTGAAAAAATATTTGCTTAAATTCAATAAGATTTATGTCGCAGTGTAAAACAACTCTTATCGTTTCTCAAAGAAATTACGTCAATACTTAAATTTTTTTCACATTCAGTTATAGCCGGTAACTGTATTAAATTAACATACAGGTTAAATTATATATTGTTAGTTATTGTTTCCTGTTTATTTTGTTTGTTGACAATACCAGTACTGGTCACCTCTGACTAGTGAGGAAAAAGAGTGGTATATTTAAGGCCCCCCCGAAAGTAACGTCTAACTACGTCACTATATACTAGTAAAGCAATTTTAACGTTCACAGAATGTTTTTTAAATGAATTCCGAGCAGTTACTGAGTTCCATGTGTATATTTAAAATGGAATTCATTTTAGTCTCCATGGATTCACTTGACATAAAAATAAAGAATTACACAAAATGTTTTTTTTTCATAGGCGTAGCTAAGAATTTTTCCTGTAGGATGGAAGGGGCAGCCGACCAGCTGAATATAGATATGCGATTGAATCAGTTGATCGGCTGCTAGAGTGCCAGTCGACGCATGTACTTACATATATATGCATATATATATATATATATATATATATATATATATAGTCACACGGGATATCTAGCAGTCTTATTCCGATGTTGAGTGAGTACGGTCTGAAAGTAGTCACTAAGGGAGCTTTTAAATAATCGAAAGTCAATACTGATGTCTACTTAGTTTACCGCTGCTGTTGTAGAATAGTGTGCAAAGCGTCATCAGATAGCCTGCATGCGCACAGGAAATTATTGTGATAATCACAGTATCAATTTCGAAGTACATTGTACTTTCACACTTTTCAAATTTTTCTCCGTATGGCATTTAGACGATTCTTTTAGAGGAGGCAACGAGTTTTCTAGAGTAGGCAGTGCCCACCCTTGCTCCTCTCTAGCTACGTCCATGGTTCTTTTGCTTGTATTGCAATTAATTTAGAATCGCTTTTAAAATTAATCTTCTACTAAAACATAAAAGAGGATTGCAAGGTTCGATCATTATTATTCAATTTTAAATTTTATAAAATGTTTCATGTTAAATGAATTCTCGCGATTTACAAAATTCTTATTTTAAAATCTGAATAGGGGACAAAATTAACAAATTAGATTACAACTTTTATTTTTAAGTTATATTAATGAAATATCAAATACGCAAATATGATTGAAAAGTAGCGTAATAATCAACTAACATGTACTCCAATAAAAATTATGATCATCAAATATTCGTTAAAAATAATCCTTATAGGACTTGATTTTATAGGTAATAATTAAACGGGAAGAAAATATGTTAAGTTTTTGTGATTTTCAATATTCTATCATCGATTTTAATTCATATGTGCAAATAAAATTTTTGTACATTCTATTTGTTAAACAAATTAAGAACAATATTATAATCTTATAACAAACCTACAAAATGTATATTACATGTTTCCCTCTGAAAACGTTTTCAGAATTATATCATCATCAGCTCTAAAGGTCATGTAATGTGATAAAGACTTGAAATAAAGGAAATTTTTCGGGGAGGTGTATTTATTTACAAAACACAATTAATTAATAATCAGAGAGAACAGACGTCAAAAAAAGCTAAATTCAATAAAAAAAAAAAAGTATAATTTATGAATGTAAAAATGAAATTTTGGTAAGTGACAGAAAATGGATAAAAACGTATTATGAGTTTAAATTTTAGTAATTTCAATGAGGTTTTACTTTATTGTAGAAAGAGAATTACTGCTGTCCGGCATTTGTGCTCATTTATTAATTCATTTTTATATCTATTGATGTAATAATTTTCAACGGCAGCTAAATTTGTCTTTATGTATACGTCTACGTGAAAAATAACCAAAATACAACATCAGTGGATATTGAAAATGTATAACGAAATAAAAAAAAAAAAAAAAATATGGACTAGAAAACTTATTATATGGTCAACGATGTCGAACGTTTAAAATTACCTATAAAGTATAACATTGTGGACCTAGCACCCATCATTCTGCTTGAAATTTAATTTAATTTTTATATATCTTTATTTTAACTTTGCTTTTTATTACAATAAAACCCTGTAATAAATTCTGTCACTTTCATACATCGTAATGATCTAAGATTTTGTACTAAACTCCAATGATAACACGGATGAGAAATTCTAATATATGTAAAATCTATAAGGAACTTCGCAGGTCTGGTTAAACCAATATAAACAATAAGTTGATGTTCACATAAAAGTTGCTGAAGATTTTGTTATGTTTTCAAAGTCTGTAAAAAAGTTAAAGTTTATAGATATTAATGTAAAACCCTAAAGGTTCTGTCAAGCCATCAGAGACAGTATACCGGCTTGCATATTTTTTTAAACCTCCGCGCAGCTTGGGAGTGGACACTGAGTGTTAGATACTAAAGTTGGAAACGTCTAACATCTGAAATTTCCTAAAAAGCTGCTATTACGACGCATGCTTCAACAAAAAAAAAATATTTCACGTGCACTCAAAAAATTACAGGTTTTTAAAAACTGAAAAAAAAAAAATATATATATATATATAATTCGAAAAGTTAAAAACTTCTTTTTATAAAGTAAATTAAGAAGATGAAAAAAATTTGTTTACATCTCAACTATAAAACTGTTACTCAAAATTTGTATCATTAAAACTATAAACCCCCTGTTCATGAATATTATATTTTTTTACAGTAACATTGTACATAAATTCCTTTCACTAGTTCTTAAGCTAAGTATATTACAAAATCAACTTAAAAGTATTTTTTTTTTTCCTTGGGCGCGTCAACTCAGGACATTTACCCAGCACAAAGGACTAACAAATAATGAAACGTAGGGACTTGAAAGGTAAATCAGGAAGCAATTAGAAACAGAAGAAATAAAGATAGCCAATACAGGAACAACAGAAAACTCCTACAGGGAATCGTATTAAACATCAAGGCCGCTGGCGCGCCCAGGGTAGAGTAAAAAAAAAACGTATTAAACATATTTGATAGCGTCTTATGATTTTGGTTTTAAAGATAAAAATTTAACTAATAACCAAGACCCGAATAATAGATTTACTCTTTTTCAGTGCACCTTTGCGAAAGAAATGTGCTTTTAAATTTTTTAAATTATATATTTCATTAGATGCTAAAGAATTGGGAGAGTAAAGGTACATAGTCGATGCAACAAGTTCATTTGTTCAGCGGTTCTGTTCAAGGTATAAGCCGGAAAATAACAAAAGTTAACACGTTAGCAAAATTTTCTGAAAAATGCCTTTTATTTTTATATATATGATATTTATAATAAAAGAACGAAAAAAAGTATTTCTATGTATTTATATGCATGCTGCATTGTATCGGGAGAGGTTATTTGCAATTTGGACCAAATAAAATAAAGTTCTAAAAAAAAATTACCGACAAATCAAAAAAAAAAACGTCAAATCGACAACAGGGTACAACTATTTTTTAATCAGACATAAATTTTGCTACGAAATTTTGTCGGTTTTCCCTGCAAAGTTCGAAAAGCAAATAATATTATATTTTAATTTATGCAAAAAGTCACCATTTCACATCAATTTTGCAGATATCCTAATTTTATCTAATTCCGTTCGTTTCCCCATACTAATTTTTCCTTTTGTAGTTTGCACAATTTTTAATTTGGAGGAATGTCAGAATCTTCATAATTGCTTTAGAATATTCCAACTTAGTTCAGCTGTTTTACTTTTTTTCATGTTTCCTTACCGTTTTCACCACCAGATGTACCTATATATTGTTTTTGTATATCATAAAGCGAACGATTCAAATAAATTGTAAAAATCTACCATATACTAAAAACGATCTCCGTATCTTTTACAGTACCCGGTATGGCTCTGTTTAATTTTTCATCTTATTTTATCATTCCAAAAATATTGAAATCAGAACTTTTTTCTTGGAATTATTGTGAAAATCAAATAGTCGATACAGTCTTGTGATTTTGTTAAATTTTAAATTATTTATTTTCTCGCTACATTTTCTTTACGAAATGGATTGTTAATATGTAAGTATTTAAGATATTATCTAAACTGAGAGTCCATTTTTCATAGATGTGTTATATAGTGCTGTTCCTTAATTGAACCGCAGGATGGAGTTTTGTTCATATCTTCAACCTGATAAGTACTTCTTTAAGTATTTATATTGGTAAACTATATGATTTCCTGATTCTCAGCTTAGGTCCAATTGTGTATTTAATGAATATTCTCACTTTTTCAGTGTCGTGAATAAATATTTCGCTTTTCTGCTGTTTTAACTACACTTTTTTTGCTTTGATATCGCTTTTACGTATAGCTTTATGAATAAATTTCCGCTGAGGACTTAAAAATTGGATGCGCAAGATACCTTCTCGCGTTCAATTCTCCGCTGAATAAGCTCTAGTTTTGCTGTTCGAAGTAATATGTAAGGATTAATGGAAACATGACTAATCCATAAACTAGAACAATAATTAATCTTTTATATAATATTGATAAAATACTTCTACTAAAAACATTATTTCTGTAACAACCGTGTCTACCACAAATTTGCTCATTTTATTATACGGGGATGATGTTCACAAACTAGGGATTAAATTAATTTTAAGTAATAATTTCAAAAAATTCTTATTCCTCTTCTTTCTGATTCATAGGCTAGTACTGGTTTTTAATTAGATAAACGTGTGCACTCGGTTCAGTCAGCAGCATGTTAAAAAATAATTTGCTATAATCGATTAATTTAAGTTATGAAATGTATTATTTTTAAGCCGCCGGATTCTCGTTTTTATTGACTCTAGCTTGAACGTTGCAATTTTTTATTTTTCAAAATAGCCGACAAGACATTTTTAAAATATGGTTCTTAACCTTTCTTTCCATCTGTTTAATTTTACGTCACGATTTAATTTGCTAGAAAGATTCCATTAACATAATGAAGAGTTGCCGGTACTGTTTTATTATTTGATTCTTAGAAATAATGAAAATAAATTCAAATTTGTTGAACTACAGAAACTAGTATTCCAAATTTTTCTTCGCATACTTTAAGCTAAATTTAAGGTAGTCTCAGTAGGAAGTAATTTTTACCTTCGTATAATTTCTTTGCAATTTTCGAATTTCTCAGTTATCTTAACGATAAAATTAATAAAATATTTAATATTAGTTCATATGAATTAAAAGTGTAAAACTACTCAGTAATGGAATTATAAACGTTGAAAATAATAGAATTAATAATTAGATATTTCAAGATTTTCATTGTTATGAATGAAGTGAATATTAATTATTTCTTTAATTTAGAATAACCACTATGTGGTTTAAAATTTTAGAAAATTTGTAATTTGGGACTGCAACTACAGACGTGTTCATAGGATTAGCGAAAGTGGGCAACAACTTTTCCCAAATGAGAGTGGGGAGAATTTATACTTTAAATATTACTAGTAACTTTCTCTATGTGCTGCTCTAAAATAATCATTTAATCTGTATAATAATTCTCTGTTTATTTTTTAATAGAGAAAATTTACAATTGTTCTGCTATTAAACAGTAGTACGATTCTTTTGATGATAGCCGAGATAATTGGTAAATTAAATAACTCACAAAAACGCTACAAAATAATCAAAAAGAATATTCCGATTATGTATACTAAATTGTAAGCGAAGTTTTTAAATTTTACAAGCATTTATTTGACGATAAATATTGTTTATATTGTCTTCAAAACATCGTTTTCTATTGTTTTTTTTTTTCCTGTAGTTATCTTACACGCGAAAAAAAATTATTCCGAGCAGTTATTCTAGTTACCGTTAGGATCAACTTCGTCTTACCACTATTATCAAATACAGATGCCTCGAGTACGATTTATTATAATTAATGGTCAAAATTACTGGAAGGGAACTTCCAATGTTTGAATAAAAGAATTTTTCTTTGTTGGTTGTTGATTATTTTCGGTCAGAGTAAAACCTTTAAAGAATAAAATCGAAAAACATATTATATTAATCAAAAGTAAATATAATAGAGATCTACAATTTACTCATCGCTCGAGATTTATTTTTTATTTTTGGCGAATTAGATAGAAAATAAATATTTGATTATGAAATTGTTGCCATCTTTAGGATAATTGAAGTTATATTAATTCTAAAAATCATCCTGTATTCTATAGGCATAGATATTTCTATCAGCATGCAATACGTGAATTTAATGACGTATTATATTTAGAATAATATAATTTATTTTAAAATTTGCATATAAAATTGACACAAAAGGAAGCTTAAATTGTGTGAACAAGAAATATGTAAAGGTAACAGCTTTTTTATAAATATTAGTCGAGAAAAAATAGACCTATGAGCAATAGGTTAATAATTTATTTTAAATTAGTGGTTTTAATTTCCTATGAAATATAACGAATAAAGTGCTGACTTTTAGTTTTTGAGTTTTCAAGATACCGTTAAAAAAACATATTTCATAAAAACAGTAAGCGTCACTTGCAAAGGCTAAATGATAAATTGAACATTTTAACTTATTCTGAATGTAGTTATTAATCATTATAAAGCACCGGTATTGTTTTTTTTTTTTTTTTTTTTGTTGATATTCCTTCAGTAGATATTATTGCAACAGTTTTATTTTCATTAATTGCAATACTTTATTTTTTAAAATGCTTCGTTACTTTTGCAGGCACTTCACAGGTCTATTCTTAACTGAAAGACCATACTACTACCGGCGTTATACCTTTGCTAGATTCTCAATGGATGCATTTTGCTATTTTCAAAAAAAAAAAAAAAGGTTTATAACATAGAAGCATACAGTTGAATATTTCCCGAAAACTCCATAATTTTCAGATCCGCCACTGTGTTTAGTATATTAGTGTTATGTACGAGAATTGGATAATTTTATGCTCTACTATTCTCTCATAGAATTTCTTGTTATGTGGTCGTAACTTTGTAATAAATGTAGAACAGACGAAAAGTTTTAAAAATAATATAGCTTACTTGTTCGTTGTTCAAATTTGTTTCCTAAATTCATTAGCAATAATACTTGTGTGTTAACTTTTACTGAAATTATCTTGACCAAAAATCTCTTCTAATTGATAGACGATTTTAACTTTGTTCTAAACTTAAATTAGCATTTAGTAATAATATTATTTTGATCGCCTAATTTATGGAATCAGACTGATTACTACGTTATTATTAGTGTTGTTTAGTAAACTTATCAGTTTGATATTTTAATCTTTGGTCATATATTTGGCTTTATCCTACTGGCTATGATAACTTAAACATTTTCTCATGCATAAATTAATGATTTTCTATGTTAAATCTATTTTAATTAGTTGTATAATAGTTTCAGAGTCTCACGTTCAATAATTTAAAGTTATTGTTTCTTTGAATTTAACAGATTAGTTGCAAATTAAGTTATTTATCGCTGTTTAATATTAAGACAACCTATAGCAGTTTCATAGATCATAAAACGTTAATAATAATCTACGTTTCAAATAAACTTATTTTACTACAGTGTGATGATTAAACGTAAGTGAAATTAAAACTCTGAATTACACGAAAAAGCGTATACTTTAGGTACTTCTTACTGCAATGTTTTTATTATAATTTCCATTTTGTTAGAATATTTCAAATAAAATCTTATTTTTACACGCCCGCGCGCATACAGGTAATGTCTTTTATCTTCATGTTATCACAGCGAACGATATATTATTTATATCGATCGATCTAAAAGTTATTTATGGTTTTACATGATTTTGAACCTGTAAAAATTGAAACGAAAATTATTTAATAGAATAAAATGGCAAAATGATTAACCCTACCTGCTCTTGTTTGGGTTCATAATATAATTCACACATGAAACATCAAATAAAAATATTTCTTTATTTTGTCTGTTTTTTAGTGTATGAAAAGCGAACTTAAGATTAGGTAATAGGCGATGTTTGAAAGTGTGATTTTGAAAACAAAATCTTTGTTTTTTAATACTTTCTAATTACTCATTTACGTATTAAATTCATACGTATTAAGAGAGAATTTGTAGAATTTTTGTTTTTACGATCATGCATTAACTATTATGTACGATACACGTGAAATATTAAAACTTTTTTAAATTTAATATTTCATTTTGAAGTACTTTTTATCAAATTTGATATATACCTACGGTAAATATATAAGGGGGGCACATTATACGCAGCGACAAATTTGTCTATTAAGCATCTACTTTGTTAACCAACGAATAATTAATTAGCGGGCTTTAAATTTAAAAAAATGAATATGGTGTTAGAACATGGCGAAATGTATTCTGTAAATAACGAAAATTTTCATATTTGTCTTTACAAAATATACTGGAAATTAATGGCAAATTTTTAACATCGAAGTGCAACAACCATGTTATCGTATGTGCGGTTTTGTTAGAAATGTTATTTCTCTTCATTGATTAATGTTGTTTTTTCGTCACTTTTGCCGCATTCCTCGAGATAAAATTAATCTTGACTGTTTAAATGCGATTAATTTATACTTTCAGTTGATATTAAGTTTAAAATGATAAAGATTAATTGAAGAAAAACCATACAAAGATGAAGACATATAAACATAAGCAATATACAAAAAAAATAGTTTTTACCAATTTTTATTAATTTTTGTTTAATATTACTTACCTACATAGTATAAATATGCTTCTTTATTATAAGCTATATTTTAAATGACACACATACGCACACACTCAGACACATATCTACATATTTTACTGCAAAATTCATTTTAAGTAACCTATTTTTATTACCTTAAAGCTTTTATATACTTAACCATGACATTTATGTCGTTGTCATTTGTTCAAACTCATTAATTGAAACGATTTTTTTATTTCGACTTTCTGTATTTGTTGTACATGTAGATATGTATTTCGCACTGTTTTATTTTTAATTTACCCTTATTTTTTAGTAAATAAGCATATTGTAGTATAAATAAAAAAAAATATATGTATTGTAGAAGCTGCAATTCCGGCACATCCGTATAAATATACGTTTTTTTGAGTTTTCTGCGAATCATTCCCAAAACTATTATTTATGACCTTTTTAACAATTATATTGAGTAAATGGGAGAACAAAAATAATTGCTGTTAGTTTTTTTAAAGATTTATTTTTCGTAACAAACCGTAACAAAAATAAAGTAAAAACAGAAGTTCCTCAATTCGACGGCAAATCTGATTTATTGCCAAGCCTATTTACTGGTTTTATATTTGATTTGAAAATAATATTTAAATAAATTAACGATGAATTAACGAGTTTAACAATTATTTTATTATTTCTATATCAAATTAATGTACTTTTCCCGGCAATTTCAGCATTTAAGCGGGAAAAACTTTTTAGGATTTAGAATGAAAGTTAAGAAACGTTTCACATAAATATTTTAAAAATAATTCTAACGTCTGAATTAATTTTTGTATGAAATTAGTAACAACTGTTTAAATTTATTGTAAAAAATTATTTAAAAAAATATATATTACCTTGCAGAAAAAAAACGAAAATCTAGATCAGTTCTCGCGACATATATATTCGGGGGATACTTATGAAAACATGCTGTCACGACATAAAATATTATATTAATATTTATTTCTTTAGTAATAATTTATTACGAATTATATCCCTTGGTAAAAAGAAAATTTTTAAAAAAATCGAGGGAGTAATATTTTTATTTAGGAAACAGCAGCAGTCGGCGTATATTCGATTAACATGTGATGTAAAAATGATGAAAAAAAAACAAGAAAGGAAAAGAAATCAACTTAAAAAACAATTTTGTTCATTACGGGACAAAATAATTCATTTTTTCGGCCCGAATAGGTTTAGTACAGGATAGTTAGTATTTTGACTGTGTAGAGAACAGCACAATCGAACTAGTTCTCTGTTAGCGATCAGCTGATCGTATCATCGTGTATGAATGAAGTTGGCCTTGCTGTGCGTCTCAGTTTCTGCGGTATTCTTGACCAGTTTGATTTGTGTCAATACGGTTTTTCGTGTTTTTTTTTTTTTTTTTATTTTTGGTGCTCTCGGCGCTTAATCTGCATTTTCAGTCTTAGTGCCGCCGCCGTATAATTTGTATATATATATATATATATACACATATATATATATATATATATACACATATTATTTCTGTATTTGACGAAATCAGTCGTGGTCTTTAGGAAATTTTTGGTTCGCAAATAAAAAAAAAAAAAAAAAAAAAAAAAAAAAAACAATTAAAAAATAAATAAACACATGTTTTTATTTATACGCATATTTAAATGATATTTTGTGTATGATATTTTCTTCGTATAAAGTATTCTGTCATAAATAAGACGCAGTTTGCACGATTTTCGTTCGTTTCCCATTGCAAAAATGGATCTGTTTTGTGCGGAAAGAATGTGCCAGAGTCGTGCTTTTAAAGATAATGTTATTTTTAATGACGATCGGGTGTTGAACGAGTTGCTAGATATCGAAAACGTTTACCTTCCGCGATGTAACTATTTCGACGATACCATTCAACCCGATTTGGAACCGTACATGAGAAGAATTGTAACGAAATGGATGCTCGAGGTAATTACACCATACGTACATATTATGCTCACGTAATTATAAAAGTTTTTTAGTATATTTTCCAGAGATATTTTGATTATCGCGATTTTTTCGAATTTTTAATGCATTGAAAATTTTTACAATATGTATTGTATTTGAAAGGAACGAATTTTACCTGGTTTTTACTAAAAATTTTCTTTATATAGGTTATTTCACAGTGCCGCGTAATTGTAAAGTATGTGGCAATATATGTTAGTGCGGAGAGGGGATTAGTTAAATTTGGTGATGATGTACATTGTGTTTCGCGATTTTCGCGCTTTATTATTAGATCGGTGAAAAAAAAATCTGACAAAACTTTATTGCGCCATCATAAAAGAAATTTCTGATGGCCGAATCAATTTGAAAGCGTATACTATCGTGCACTGCGCGTGTATTTTTTTAGAGGATATATGAATTCGCGAAAGTTAAAAAAATGAGCTTCTGTACTACAAAATAAATTTTAAGTTATTGCTGATATGAGTATTTTCTATATTGTTGGTATTTCAAGAGTGATTCTTGCATTAAAATGTCAGTGTGGCTATTGATGACTGTAGAAGTATTGGAAACTTCTTTCGAATGGAAATCAGCGTATATTATTGTTACATTTCAAGGAATAATAGAGTTAAAAGAAAGACGATAGCATTTTTTGCGAGTGTAAAGTCGAAATGAAAATAGGATTATAATGATATAAATTTTTACCAAGACTAGAAGAGTACTCTTCTATTAAGTTCTGAAATATTAACAGGAGAAAGAGCTTTTCTCATAGTAATCCATACCCTATACAGAACTGAACTTTTAATTAATTAAATTTGTCAAATAACGTTTGTCGGTATACATTTTTTAATGTTAGAGGTTACTATCAGATCGAAGAGGCCAGTTAAAGAAAGATGGATTTCTTTGAATTTTGAGTATGAAATTTTAGTATTCAAAGCCGAAAATGTCTCACAGTTTACCATAAGGGTTAATCGCAGGGTAATAGCGTAATTCAAGATGACAATGCTACTAGATTATTAAAATGAATTCGGATAGTGCATATATGTTATGATTAATCTGTGATTGGTCCCTCTATGAAAAGTCAGGTTTACTTTTGTATATATTTGGTCCTCTTCGTTATGTTCATTTTAACTTTTTTATTTATTTATATATATATATATATATATATATATATATATATATATATAGTTTTTGTTATGTAATATGTTCGTTTATTTTGATAAAAATAAAAAATTAATACTTCGTATCAGTAAATTAGTGATAACACAATCAGGGAAAACCGGGGTTGTTCTTTGATATGAAATTTCTATGTTTGCCATAAAGTTATTTTTCGCATAGCTATTTTTAAATTAAATTGTATTGTAAATACGTATACTCAATTTTTTGTGTAATTTTATTTTTGGTGGCATCTGAAACTTATTTTGTAAGCGTTAAAAGATGAATTTTGAAAAATCTGTGCGAGGGTGTCAGTAACTTCCCGCCATAATTGTTTTGGCGGGAAACTATTGCGCATAATTGTAATTATTGTTTATTAATTTTAATACTAACATTTGGGTCGGACTGAAATTACTTAAGTCGTATGGAGGAGTGTTCAAGGATCTGTTAGAGTGCAAATACATTGCAGTGACGTGTAATATGTTTATTACATTGCAGTTTAAAGTTTTGGCGCCAATTTTATGAGTGGCGGCAAAATGTCAACAACTTGTAATATTGACCGCTGATGGGAAACTATTGAAGAAATTTACGTTTCGAATTACTCTGTAATGCTAAATAGTAAGACTTTATGAAATATTCAGTAAAATTTTACCTTTTTCCATATCTTAAAGGAATGGTGTATGTTTGGTGGACAGAATTAGCTTGTAATTTTTGAAATTCGTTTCTGGTAATCCGAGTTTAATTTTGCTTTTATTATATGGCGGATATAAATAAAATATTAAACTTTGTTATATGTAAATTTGTAGATCGGTTATGTTTTTGAAGTGGGGGGTCCTTTTTAATTTTCCTTTTTTATCGTGGCGAGGGTAAGAAAATTTTGATTTTCTTTTCTAGATTTTGAGTATTGGAAAGGTCTATATAGTGGGGAAGCGTCATTCCGTAATTCGGCGATTTACTGTCATCTAAAATATGTGATTAATACTTTGTAATTTATAAAGGTATACTTTTTATTTTGGTCTGAACGAGAACTTATTGCTAGGCTAGCAGACAAATATTTGCGTTGCAGTAAAATTCTAATTCGAAACGTTACGAAATAAAGATGGAAATAATAGAGAACCCAAATGAAAAATGACTCTAAAGGAAAAATTATCTAATTAACTGAAATATGTAAATAAACAATTTCTACCCTTATCAGTCTAATTTCATTAGTTCGTTAAAAGATAAATAAACCCTTCAAAACTAGATTTATCGGACAGGAAAGATAGAAATGTAATTTTTTAACTATATCCTGAATTTGACCCGCAGGCGGTTAGCATCGTTGCCATAATTTTTTGAAATGCGTGCGCCGTCAACTGAAATTATTATTACTATGCTCCAAAAACTAGGTATCGCAATTGACAACGAATTATTAACGGAGGCTACATTAAAGTGACAATTAATTTTCGGCGTATTAAAATAATCGAATTAATCGAATTAATAATTTAAATTTTTTTCTTATTTGACGATGATCATGTTTATTAAATGGATGAATATATTATTTTTTGGAAAAAGGGCAAAAATTTCAGCACGCTGTTATAATAAAAGCGAAATATATTATTACTTAGCTACTTATTTGAGAATATAGATTTTGCAGCGGTATTTTAGGGGAGAAAAGACGAAATATTTAATTCTTATTTTACTCTTAAATGTTAGAAAAAATATATCTTAAATGATTATCTATCATCTATTTATGCTAAATATAACCACATAAAGACTGAGAAGTGCATGAAATTTATTTACCCTGAAAATTCATCTCCGAAAATGGCATGTTCAATATTGTTTTCAATAAGAAGTTTCCACGATGTAATTCTTGTTTAGTCAAATTAAAATTAACCGAAATTTCGATGATTTGATAAGCGAAGACAGGCGCGGTTCAGAGTGGCATATTGAAGAGGATGTTTAAATAAGCTGGTTTAATTTAATAAAAGAAAGTATCACCATTGAACGTTCTATGAATATTCCAGTTCATATGTAAGGGTTTTCTCTAATAAAAAGCTAGCAAAAGGCGTATAATCATGAAATTATTGAATCTGTACCCTGGCGTGAAAACGAAAAATTTGATCTAAAATAAAAATATTACGGTTAATTCATCGTTTTATTATTGTTTTGTGTATTGGAGATAATTTAAATGTCCTTTTATAATTTTGAGTTCAGTTTATCGACATTTTTTCAGTAGGGTATGTATGATTTAAGCAATAAATCTGGAAACTGTCGTTTAAAATATCAATTATGCTTTACTGATTATGAACAGGAAAGGATTTGATTTATACGTATATATGCGCATACGCTATATATACGTATATAATTATGACAATTTACATAGAAAAAATTGTAATTAAAATATTTTGTTTTACTTTTTCCAATTGTTCTACTTTTTTTTTTTTTTGAAGATTGTTTTTCTGAAAACATAAGTATTTTCGAGTTTTTATGATTTTAAAATGTGTTTCAATAATTTTAGTGTCATTGAATCATTGGCCCTTGTAATTGTAAAATTTTACTAAGTTCTTTATTCATTGCTCTCTCTGATGTAAGAGAAAAAAATTAAATGGATTTTCGAGGCATTTAAATCCGCGAACGGTCTATATATTAGAGTATATTTATAATAATTGTAGCAATAAATCTGAAGAAAAAAAAAGGAAACAGATGTAAAGCAGCGTGTTTCTAAAAATATTTACCGCTGCTGCATAATCAATAGTAACTGTAATAGAATATTTCAAGGAGTATAAAATGCATGTAGACCATTTGTTTATGATAGCGGACGACATATTTATGGGAAGATTTAAAATAAATCCACGGTCAAGTTAGTTAAATTAAACGGAAATTCGAAAAAAAATAGGAAAATGGTGTTCAGATCTAGACAATTTTGAATAAACACCGGAAAAATCAATTGTATTTTATAAAATAACAAGATTAAAAAAGACTTAACGTGTGTATTTTTTAGTATTATCAAATAAATAGGAGGTATGAAATAGGACATATTCGGAAGAAAGTAAAGGAAAACACAAAAGGTTAATGGAACGAACAGTGTTTAAGGAAACTGGAAAAATAATTCACATATGCGAAAAAAGATCGAAGGACCAAAAGTATAGATGAAAAATATGTGATATAACAGAATAAATTTAGGTGGCAGCCAGGAAATAGTAGGAAAGAAAAGGGTGACTGCGTGCATGCAGTTGTAGAAATTATGAGCAAATGTACTAATTCGATGTAGAGTTTTGGGAAAGAAAGTATCCGAATTGCGTTATGAAAGTTGAGGAGGAATTTTTTAAAAAGTAACTGCTATGAGAACAGTGTTAAGATGAGGTGTTAAACAAATTTTTTAAACGATTTATACCGAAAAAAAAAAAAAACTCTTTATTTAAACATCGATGTTTGTCTGGTTATGTAACATTCTAACTATAATTTTTAGTCACCAATATTGTGATTATCGACCACGCGTCCTGTTTTTCTTGATATTGTTTTACAGCCAATGTCCCTTCTCATCAAATCTGGCCACTACAATAAACTTGGCGGACAACAAACTAAAAAAAATTTCAACCGTGCGGCAAAACAGATATGTTCAGTTTGCGATATTTTCAAATAAAATGCGGGCAGCGAAAATTTTAAAGCAACTATATATTCCCTATCGAGAATGTAAGTTACTCAACGACGAATTTAATGGACTAATCAGGAAGATATGTTAAAAGTACGAAAATATAAATATTTTTGTGTAAAAGTACCGGTTACCGTTAGGAGAAAAAAAGGAGAAAGAAAGAAAATAGATTTGGATAATACTAGGAATAGTCTAGAATACATTAGGCGTCAATATTAACGAACACATTAGCGAATGGAATCGGTTCTGAATATATCCTGCAGGGAGGTTTGATGAAAATTAGTCCCTTTTACTAGCCGTGCGATACCTTAGTCCCAACCAAGAGAGTCGATTGACTTGTCGACGGGTTCCCAAATAAATACACATGCGTGTATTTATTTAATAAACATTACAAGCTTAATTTCTATGATTTATCATCATTTATAAGTAAATATATAGACCGCTATTATCTCGCAAATATTAACATTAAAATGTATATCTTAAATAGCGATGTACCCGTATATATATATATATATATATATATATATATATAGATATATATACATTCGCAGACTCATGTACCTATGTGTATACATTCATTTGTTGTTAACTAAATTTTAGCAACATTTCCTTTTTATTTTAATTTTATTTATTTTCACATTGTTTTGCTGTAATATACTATTTATAAGTATATTACTGAGTGTAGCTTCGTTAAAATCATTTGTTTATTGGTGTGTCTTTTATGTTGAATTATATACTGTCTAATGTTGAACTATAATGATAAGTTTAATTTCTGGGCATTACGCTGATTTCTTTTCCTAGATATTTAATTAGCAATCTGTATTTAAGTATCATTTTTGGGGTAAATATTAAATGTGGTTTCCTAATATTTGATGAATTTTGAAAAAGTTTCAATTTTTTTTCCAGATCAAAGAATTTTAAGCATTTATTTTTTAAAAATTGTTTTAGTTTGGTATTATTTGCATGTCCCCCCAGGTCATAATACTATAGTATCAGCAGGTTTGACATAATCCGTTGAAAACCATTATTTTTGTTGAGGTATCTCTATATACACAAATAGTCAAAGACAAGACAGTTCAGTATCATTTTCTCCCCTGTTTATTAATCGATTTTCTTTTCTTTTTTTTTTCTTTTTCTTTTCTGTTTAGTAGCTATTGACGATCTTTAGTGTTATCAGGAGAAAAAAATTTGGAAACAGATTTCATTTTTTTTTTTATTTAAATAAAAACTTAATACAAAAAATTAAAAAAGAAATCGCTATAGCCAGTAAATCTGTTCTTATTAAAATGTTTTAATTTTTCTTAATGATCATCATTATTATTGGCTTTTTTACACTGTACTAAATCTTAAGGTGTCATTTAAAATCAATAAATAAAGAGGTTTTAAAAGCGTGATTTACTGTAATTTTATTGAATTTATTTTTTATTCAACTATAACGGGGTAAACTGTTTCGTATTGTAAGTACATATAAAAGTGTATGTTCTGAGATATACAATAAACGAATGTATAAGAGTAGAAGACAAATTTTGGAAATATGTAAATTCGTATATGTGTTCCTAAAATTTTTAATAATAATTATGGTCGCATTTCGACCAATGGGCGGAACACTAGTGTTTATAGTAAAATTCTTTATTTGATAGGGACTGGGCATCGTTTTTCTTAATTTATTTGTAACAATATTTATGATGTTCAATTTAAACTAGTTACTGACAATACCGAAGTATTTATATTTATACACTTTCTCCAAGTTGTTATAATTACTGTATATATTTCGTGCATGTAAATATGCTGATACATTTTAATCTATGTTGTGCTTTATTTTGATTTCATCTGTACTATATTTCACCGCTTAGTTTTATCCGTATTAATTTTGATGTGTCCATTTTGTTAGCTTACCTAAATCTTTTTGTAATAAGTTTTCTGCTATTTTATAATTTTTAGGGGCAATATTATAATTGCTACATAATCAGCATATGCGAAAATAGTTTTGCAAATTTAATTGTTTTATTAATGTTCCTAATATAAGTTATAAATCGGATTGGAGCTAATATGGATCCGCGTGATACTAGTTATTTGCTAAAACATAATTTTTTAATGTTTCCACCAAAATAATTTTGTGAATTCAAGCTGAAGAGGAAAAATAACAACTCTATTTTTCTTTCGTTCTTTTTTTTACTATTTTAAAAGATTTATATAATCAAATTTAGTGACCCGTAATCGAGATGATGGGTATGCTCCTTCTCTCGAGAATTTTTAAGGAATATGTATTGTGAGAATTTGGAAATCTACGTTAAAATCAAAAGGAACGCAGAATTTTTCTAAAAGAATTTGATTTTACACGCCTTTTATTTTATAGTTAATTCTTCTTTTAAATTTCATCGAATACCAGGGAATACGATAAATTATAGAGTGCTCCGCAGCAAGGTAAACTATTTCGCTGTAACTGATCAAATTACCCCCTGAAAATATTTCCGGCTAACTACCGAATTTATTGATTATTGTAATGTTTTCAAAGCGAGTTTTTCACTAGTACTACGTTTAGTTAAATATTAGACATGTTTCTTGGATTACTCAAATAATGATGCGATCGCGTCAAAATATTTAAGTGAAATATTCTGTAACTTTTCTAATTGCGATTTTTTTTCCTTAATTGACACTATAAAATATCGTTTTCGTTTTCCGTGAATTTTTTAGTTTCGGATAAGAGACTGTATAGGTATAATTCTATTCGTTTTTTTTGGAGTTTTAGTGATATATTAAATCAATATGATAATCTGTCGATTTATTATTATTATTAATTTTAATTCGGATTACTATAGGCTAATTTTAACGGTTCATTAATGTATGTTCTCGCTTACAATGATTAATTTCGCCCTAGGTGTGTAGAGGTATCTATTAAACTTGTCAGTAATATTACGTTTGATGGTACTGTTATTGGGCTCTATCGTATTTTTTGCGGTTCGGCTAATATTAAAAATCGCGTGTTATACGATTGTTACAGTTATCTTAAATTAGCAAAAATCGATTTTTTGAATATTGCACATTCGAAAGTGTACATTGAAAATATAATTCAATACATTTAGCGGGAGGAAAGTGAAATTCCGTGCTAGTTTGCGCGCAGTCTGAAATTTATTTATGTAATTATTATTTAAAGGTATTTTAAACAACGCTTATTGTTTTGTTACAAGTTCATTGAATGTTACGAGCTCTATTAATCCAATGCAAAGTGACTTGCGTTTAAATTTTGATATCGAATATATCGGCGGCAACAACGAAGCTAACAAAGTATTGTGCTTCGTTATTTTAATTAATTTTTTGGGCCAGTAATTTTCATTGTTACTTTTTAAACATTTTCCAGCGAACGTTTTTTCGGCGATTAAAGTGTGTGTCAACATCGGTGTAAATTACGCTTGAAATTTTTCGGTAGTCGATACCTGAAATTTTTTTACAGAATTTTCAATTTGTCAATTCATCCGAACATTTTATATTATGTGTGTTTCAGTTTTCGGAAGTTTAGTACACTTTTGTTTTTAGTATTTGCCGCGGTACGCTAGATTTAATGATTTCTTTTGATTTTTTCTTCGTTTATTTCGTCTGATTTGTGTTTTAGTTTCATATTTAATAAACAATAAATCAGTTACGAAAAATGAGCAAATTTGGAACGTTAAACGTCAAAATTCTCTCGTATGTTCTTACATTAATTACTGGTATCTGTCTATAATTTAAAAATATAAAATTACGTTTAAATTTTTTGCTTAAATTTGTTTTTACATTAAAAGGAATCTTAAAAATATCACTTCGTTACCGGTATTAATTATATTTTAATTATTTTTGAACGTTGAAAGTCGCGCAAAATATCCCTATCAGAAGAGAGTCGTTTTCGTTAATTTTCCCAGAAATTACGAGTTTAAATTTGTTCTATTAATTCTCGATTTTTTATTTTTGGGCACTGATCTTTTTTTAATTGTTTCGTCAGTTTAGCTGAAAATTATGTTTATTGAGGATTTATTTATTTTTTGCGCTGTAATTATGAGAACATTCAGTGAAATTTTTCGAAGTTTCTTATGTGCTACAGCGGTTTCTAGTTAGGTGCTACAACGAGACACCGCTGCCTATAATCTACTACTACGTCACACGGTAGATTAAAATTTTACATTAATTATAATCGTGATATTAAACTATTTTCTTGATGTGTTACTTTTTCGCACCGTAAATTAAAATTTGTCGTTTTGAAAATGATCGAAGCGATT
Source organism: Icerya purchasi (assembly GCA_039619475.1). NCBI lineage: Eukaryota > Metazoa > Arthropoda > Insecta > Hemiptera > Monophlebidae > Icerya > Icerya purchasi. The sequence goes on along the minus strand of CM077116.1, from coordinate 317,187,747 downwards.
ACGTACCATTAAGTTATATTTTCCCGCCAATTGTACCGTTTTCGCGCCAAAATTTACCGCTCATTTTCCTGTATAATACCAAACGGTGTTTTGCGCGCGAATTTATGTTCGCTTGTGTACATATTGTTTTTGCTTACACGATAAGCCAATTTTATTTATTTCTTTTTTATTAATTTGATGTAAATTATTATTAATTTCTTTAATGATGAACATATTTAATTCGTATTGACATTTTAATTCCCCATTCGAGTTTCGTTTTATATTGTTGCTATATATTCGAGTTTCGTTCTATATTGTTGCTATATATTCGAGTTTCGTTTTATATTGTTGCTATATATTCGAGTTTCGTTTTATATTGTTGCTATATTGAAATAAAATTTTCGAATTTTATTTGTAATCTTCCGACGTTGAATTTTTATGGATCCAGTTTTTGCGGCTTGGTGAAATTAAATTTCGCATTATTTAGGTAATAGAATATCGCAATTTTTCCATTTTATAAATGATTTTAAGGGTTTACGCAGATATTATTCGGAAATGTAATTGGAAGAAGGTAATTGTTTAAATTTCAAAATTATAAATGTTGCCTTTATAATATAACAGATTAATCATTGGATATATTAATCAGCACGCGTTAACTACATATATAATAATTTAACCAGCCTTTAAGAATATAAGGTTTTTTTTTTTTAAAATTTCAATGCTTTATTTTTACATAAATTCGACGTTGTTCCGGTCTTTTTTACTTAATCATCAATATATTTCCCATATGATTAAGTACAAAATTTTTTTCGAAAAATTCGCTCATTTCATTCTAATCTCTGTGATAATGTGCCAGTACGTATTTCATCATATGATAAATATCGAATTTTTGTATTTTTATTTACCGTAGATTTTTTTTTTTTTTTTTTTTTCTTTTTCGTCTTATGCGAATAATCTGAGTAATAAGATGAATAATCGTAGTATACTGGTGCATAGTAACAAACAAAATCTAGAAGCATTTCTTTAAACTGATAATGGCCGTGTTTTTATTTAGGAGTCATTAATATTTTTTGAGGGTAAGAAAATATCCGGTTTTTTAAAATGAAGCCGCTTTCTGATTTAATTTTTTTCTTTATTTTAATGTTTTCCATTTCATCTGCGGGGTTGCCGATTTTTCATTTTTTGACCACGTTATTTCGAAACGTGTAAATATTTTTTTTCTGAGGGGGATCCGAGTGTTCTTTTTTTTTCTTTTTTGACTTGTTGTCTTTATATTTGTTGGTAAAAAACTTGGTCTTCACGTATGCTGGGTAATAATTTAAAGTTATCGATTGACAGGGGCATTTTCTTCCTCAAAAATGTACACAATGAAAAGTTAAAAGTGGTGTGCATATGGTTTAAAGTTTATGACATATAAAGCGGGGAACAACTAAACTGTATATGCCATGCAGTTGGATATAAAATCGAACTGAAGTTGTAAAAGTGAAAATTAAAAAATAGATAAAATTTCTGTAATTGGGAAAAACAGAAAACAAAACTAATGTGTAAAGAATGACAGAAAGTATTCCGAGTATATATTGCTTTATGTAAAACATTCGTATGTTCAGTAATAAATTTAAGAATAAAATTAAATACTTCGAAAGTAAATTGCTTCTGAATATTGTTCTCGCACTATTTAAAGCGATTCTTCGAGGTCAGTTTAATTGTTTTATCGAAATATTTATTTTTTAACTTTTAGTTTGAAAACGATGGTTCACTCACTCGAAGTTAAACACCTATCGGTGATTTATGAATAGTGAGAAATATTGCATTATTTTATATTGTTCGCTATTATTTTTCGTTACCCGATAATAAATCGCTTTTCAAAGGATATTTATTATAGTCGAGCGTTTTAAAATAATAAGGGGAATCGGTTGCCTATTTTCTTGTTTAATATCTGGAAGGCTGCAATGTGATGTAATTGCGAAAATATGTACCAATTATTTTATGCTATTGCGAGTTTGGAGTAAGCCTATTGTGTGTTTTGAAAGTTGAAATCAGTTTTTTCCTTTCGATAAAAAATACTATTTATGCGCAACACTTTTGTGCTTACGCGTTTTCATAAATACATTCTAGTACTGTGATAAAAATGTTCAAACCGGTTCAGTTGAAATGCTTTAAAATATGAAAATTAAAACATTTGATTTTACTGTATAATTGAGAATATTCCGTTCTGTAATTGTAATTGCGCGAATTTTTTTTCGTCAGCAATTTTAGGGGTACACGAAGAGTTGATAAAGGAGAGTAATGATAGAAGAAAAATAGCAAGAATTGGTAATGCGTAATAATTATAATTAGCGAAGAGTTCAACAAGACACACGAGTAGTGATAAAAAGCCGAAAAGGGCATTATAGTATCGTAAAAATATCCCCGATAATCAAAATAGTGTAGAAGATGGCTACGTAATTCTGAAATTTTTAAAAGCCGGTTTGGTTTTGATTACAGTTTCAAAAACAATAGGATTGTTGTGATAGCTATCACTTTTATATGTTATGGAAACAAAACGTTTCCATTTTCTAGATCTTGGGATTTTTAGTGGAGACAGCGCACTAAATATACGTCTCATTAATAAGAAATTTTTCTATATTACAGAGAGAGTTCTCTATGAAAGAAATTATCTACCGAAATAGAAAATACGTTAAAAGTTATTGTTTAGTGTTATTGATTTTATTATTTCCGGGGTATTTTTATATTTCGAATAAATGTAAAATAGGGATTAAACTAATTCACGCGATCTCATCTATGGATATCACTATACAGGGTACCAATAAGATCCCATTTGGGAACCATATTGCACCATTTAGAAATTTCAATACAAGTACAACTAAGAAGTTACGAACGATTCCGAATAAAACTTTAAGAATTTGAATAGTTAATCTGAGAAGTAGCTGAGCTCCGTCTGGTGTTACGCGCCCATATATCTCGGACAAATTTTGTTACGGAAAACTTAAAGAACGGATTTTATTATTTGATCGATAAATAAGTTTCTTGTTTCTGAATAGTGATTATTGGAGGAATAAAACAGGTCGTTTTTCATTAGTTTACAAAAATTAGCTCTTACTATTATTTCAAGTAAAAAAATTTTTAGTTTATAATGTTAGTTGCGAATAAATTTAGACGACTCTACTAAGTATCGAGAAAGGGAAAAAAATATTCTTACAATAATCGTATCAGCGTTCAGTTTTGTTTTTTTTTTTTTAAATGTTTGATCAACCGTTATTACGATTACGAATATATAATACGGTGATGGCTAATTGGAAGAAGTAAGTAATAGTTTCCACGGAGGAATTATGTGAAGTGTTCAGGATTCCACATATGCTGCGCTTCCTAGTTATAATGGAGCTGTGTGCGGTTTTATTGGTTCTAGAATACTTGACAAGTGGACAAAATAATGAGATCTTAATTTCATCGGATTCGCAGGCCAATTTAATAAAATCGAAGTTTAACCCGAATATAGCTTATAACATCGAAATAGAAAAGTTAAGAAATTAGTGGCTCGGTTATATCGACCACATTAAAACGAATTTCTGCATACGCGGGAATGAGGTAGTTATGCGGGACAAATAGATTTATAAATATGAATATTAAACAAACTTGAGAGGAATTCGTACCTCATGTAAAAGAAGAAAAAGCTAATTAAAAATTGGAATGCAGGGCATAAGCTTGTTAGCGATGTTAAAAGGCAAAATATTGTATCGTGAACAAGATCGAAGCTCTCATTTGTGGTTTAAAGGAAAGAGTTTGGAACGAGACATTATAACTACAATCATTGAACAGACCGCATTTCATTTATTAACACCGGGAATTTATAAATGTTAACTGTTCTAAATATACGGATTGGAAGTTACAATATAGAGTATGTTGTTCGACAGTGCGGCAGATGTAATAGGAAAAGGGGAAAGGATTTGTAAATGTAATTTTAAATTAATTAGAGTGAGACTATCCATTATATCGATATAAATTATCGTAAACTATGTGAAACAGGAAATTAAATCATTTTGCAAAATATATGTCAAGAATATTCGTGTAACGTTTATGACTCCGAAACACGTGTCAATTTTTTTGACAATTTTTATAATTCTCAACCCCTGTATATTTTGTGAATTGTTACATTTTTGTACTACACAGTACAATGTAAATATGGGGAATATTATGCGTTATATCTCGGCACACCGATTTCCGTATTAGAACCATTATTTACGCTTATGCCCCATTTCTTCATATCCGGTAATATTAAGTTATAATACTAATTCTGTTTAGGTAGGACTTAATCCGGCTGCTGTGTACTAACATAATTTAAAGAAAATAAACCCGCTATTCCTAACCATGAATGTGCGTTGCAGGTATTGAATTGCGTCAACGATTCTCTTTTTTTCGTTTGTTTTGTTAAGGTAGATATTTAAATATTTCGTCTGTACCATATTCGTACTTGCTGATAATAAGATTATATTGCTTTTATTGAGAGATTCGGGATTTTTTAAATAATTGTTTTCTACATTATTTATCATTTTATTAGATTGTATTTCTCTATAAATAAATTTTTATGCAATACTGTTCTAATACTAAACGGAATGAGTACATGTTACTTTACGCTATTCCGTTCTTAACTTGAATTACGAACTTGAAAGAAAAAAAAGGAAAAAGGAACTAGAAATCCGCGATAAAATTAATTTCATCACTTTTTGTTGAAGGGATTTTGTACCAAAGGCATGTGTGTGTTTTCTTCTGTTAGTTACCGGCTATTTTTGTCTGGAAATGAATTTTACCGGGGTTAACTATAGTGTTTACTCTAATATTGGTTTTTGAGTTGTTTTCGTATTAGGGATTTCTCGTTATCTTTTGTTTGTTATATTTTTACGAATAATTTACTTAATTTTTGTTGGCAAACATAAAAAATTTACCCAGTTATTGAAGTTACGAAAATTGTGTGAAACTTTAGAAACGAGATTTGGTCGAAAAAAATATTTGGTTATTTTCATACTTCAGTAAAGTTTTTATTGCCGAGTGTTTTCCCTGGACGCTTTATAATCCGAGCACTGAAATATTCGTTAAAATTTTAAAACAGTACGGTTGTTAAACGAATCTCAATATTAACACGAATAATAGTTGAGTAATTTAAAATTAAAGCTCTATGACGTGTAATGCGTGTTCGTATATAATTATTATTTTGAAAAAAATATTATGGAACTTGTGTTTTGGTTTGTGACATCATTTTATGACACTGTTCGGAAAATTTTCATATTGCGTTGGAAGATTGGACTTTTCGGAATGTAAAAAAAACGATTGGATAAAGTGGACATGTAATATTTTTGCAGCCTGTCTTATCTTCTTCGATTTCGTGTCTAATAATATAAAAATAAATGATCGAAAATATTTTTAACGCTTGCCGTAAGTGGGTATCAGATTGCGCGCGCCTTTTATCAAGATATCCTGCGGATGTTTACTTCTCCTCTGCGTTTTGAAAGACCTTCAAGAAAACATTGAATTAGGTCGTAATACGATAATAAACCGATTTCAAAATGGATTTAATGTCTACTATTAAACAGTCTCTGTGCTATAACGTTTTCAAAAGTGCAAAAATTATTCACAACTATAGTTTGTCACTCCGGAACATGGTTGATTTGTGATAGCTGAAAAAAGGAAAAGTTATTATTAAAATAGGGTTTTTCTATTATTATGTATAAAATACGGTCTTTTGGAACTCGTCGAGGGGAAACCCCCTCGTTAAAGAGTTTTGTTAGAGCCAACTGAAATAAAAATTCGTAGATTAAGATGCGATCGTGTTTCTTCGAGTTAGGAGACACCCCTCCCATACATTGTTTAATTGAAGTGTAATCTATTTGAATGATCTTCGGTTGCGAATCAGGGCGGTAGAGTATCAGATTCAAATGGGAAAGTCATGGATAAAACTTTTCCTTAAAAATATTGTATACACCGACTGCGTCAAAGCGAGTCTGGGCTGCATTAAGTCCATCCTTTCCGATACTCAAAAATAGTAGGTATATCAGTACCAGAATTAAACACCAAAATGCGCTTCACGGAAATACTTGTTTTATTGGATAGTCTCTCAGGTGCAGTTTCACTATTATTCAGCTATACAGCCGGGACACTCCGATCAGGAAGAGGGTGAGGAGAATCCGCCTGATTATACTTCTGAAGAAGAGCACTATTATTGCTCATGCCCAACGAAAAATAAAAGGAGGCTTTATATTTAATATTTAAATATTTTATAAATTTCCGTTTACGAAAGACAAATATTGTGCTCTCGCCATTGAATATTTCAGACTGCACGTAAACTTGAAATGTTTAATTATACTGCGCGATGTTTAATATAAATTCTCGCTCCGTTTTAATTTTAATTTTTGTAGATTTTTTATAAAATATTCATATACAATACCATATATATATATATATGTCTAAATAGGATATACTATTATCCTACTATTAGCGTAATATTATTTACTTAATTTTAATTTGATAATTTTTTAAATAACGACTAGGAGATAAGCATAACGAATGTTGTAAGAACGCAGTCATATTTACAATTTCACGGTGGTACATAAAAATTGTGGTAACCGTAAAGATTCGAGTCTAGACTCGGGACAAATAAATCGAGGAGAAGGATGATTATGTAGGAATTCGAAATTTTTGACTTTTGAACGCACACCGACAACAGTTCTTCTGTTGAAATTTTCAGTAAGGGACCATCAGTCCGTATGAGAAGTTCGTTTCTACTGCTGATCGCTCGGGTAAAGTATCACAATTCTTCTGAAAACATACTAAATATTATCGGCAAATAGGTATTTTATTTAAAAATTCGGATCGATTTAATACCATCAGTAAGGTATGCATATTTTTTACTGAACAACGCGGTAAGATTAATTGCTGAGAGAAATACTAAATATGTATATTTCTGTAGGTTTTTGCGAAAATCTATCAGTTAGTTTGTGAATTTTTTTAATTTTTCACGTAAATTAATATAAAATTAACGACTATAGAGGTCATCTGTTTTGTCATACACAGTCGTATTTCGGGAAATTTTCGTAATAGTAGTACCTAGAAAGTCATGTAACAATTATATTTTATCCGGTTTAAACTATTTCACGGTAGCATTTACCATTCTACATTTTGAATTATTTAATATTGTGTCTATATGTTAATTGCTCTATGCATAAGTGTTAACTTAAGATGATTGGGATTCTGGGAAACTGGGATTTTCACATTATATTCTAAGTGAAGTGCAAAGACAGTTTAAATTATTTTTCGTTATTTTCACCTTATTATTTGTCATTAATTTTGGAATAATATTATTTTTGACATACACTAGTTATTCTGTTTGGTTCGTATTTTGAACTTAATACAGCTTCAGTAATTTAATACTGTTTTTTCTTTCCTTTTTTTCCTTTCTTTCCTTTTTTCGTGTTGCTCTGTGTTTGTCTAATTTTATTTTTAGCGATATCATCCCGAATTTGTAATTGCCCATAATGATGTAATAATCAGTTTTTAATTACACTCGTAACCACCATTAAAATGTGTACAGATGTATGCGATCTTATTCTTTCCGCGCTTAAAGAATACCGTATTAATTTCTCGACCACGTTATGCGAATGTATTTGGTAGATTTCGTCATGTGTTTCAATGAATATTTCATGTGAATTACCTGGTATAATTAATTTTGATCGTTGCGACAGCCTAGTTGCTAGAACATTCGACTTCTGTCGCGCAGGTCCTGTGTTCGATCATCCTGGGCGATGACAGAAATTATTGAAAAAATTAAATTAAATAACCGCCGATAATCACGCGAGGAAGGCACTGGCAAACTATTTATGTATTATTTTTTCTTCGAAGGGGGGGGGGGGGGGGTTAATATTTATTTTAGTTAGGCCTTTCTTATCTGCTGGGTTAATTAGGCTGTAATCTAGTAACCTTTTGATTCGATGGCTCTGAAGAGCTAGTCGTCTTCATATTTTGCGTTAATGGTAACCCCAAATAAAAAACCAACAAACAAATAAACAGGATTTTTCTTATAATGGATATCTATACTTTTTTGTTCAATCATTTTTGTTAGATTTTTGTTAATCCGGCGGCCTGTTTGAACATGTCAAAGCGGGGTGAATGGACTGTGGTCAGTAAATATTTTATCTTTATCGATTGATTTATAAAATATCTTTTTTATTTATATATGCATATACGCGCGCGCACGTGTGTGTGTGTGTGTCTGTGTTTATGAATGTTTGTTTTAAATTAGAAATGTTTCCAATTATGAACGTGTACACATTTTAACTGATTGTTGTGCAAGCTGTTTTTTGTTTAAATTTTCCTAGATTTTCACTGATTTGGAGGAACTTGGGGATTTTGACGTAGCCAGGAATTTTGAAACTTCGGAAAATTTCACACTTATGTTGCGTCAATAATTAAGGTTAAATTTAGTTTTTTTTTAGATGCTTCGATTGTATATTGATTTTTTAAGTTCGCAAAGCGTCCTTTTTAAGAAGGCGCAAAAACAATTGAAAAACGTCAAAAACCGACGATAGAGCAATTTGATTTTCGAGAAAATTGCGTTATAAGGTTATTAAAGTAAACAATCGTGATTTTATTATGATCTTTAATTTGTCGTAAAAAACGTTTTAATGTTGCGATATCTATTTTACGGGTTTGTCAGATAAAGAAGAAAAAAAAATATACCGAAAATCGAAGTTCTGATTTGAAAATAATTCGAAATTTATAAAATTCAAAACGCTCTAAAATAGTAGAAACAGTTGCGAATGAATGGAATAAATGAATGTAAGTTTCGTCTCCTTTTGTGGTTTTAATTTGATCATATTAAAATTGTAAAATTTCTAATATATTTTACGCGTAAAATTGATATTTCTTATAATTTCATCTTCGAATAAAACGCTTCATTTAACAAATGGGTTTTATTTTTTAATTTTGGTTTTTCTTCTTTCCATAAAGGTATTAATTATAATATAAAATGGTGGGTGGGCATCAGTTAATATATCGGTGGTAAAATATCGATGTTTACGTTAGAGTTTGTTGTCACCTGTAATAATAAATTTATATTTAATTATACCATTATTATTATTATTATTATTATTATTATTGCTACGCGCATCGAGCGATAATATAGAGCTGAATATATGAACGGTTTAGAAAATGTTTTTTTAAAGAGGAGTTCGTAATGTTAATAATGATGCAGTAACACGTAATGATAAAGGGGACAAAAATGTAGGTTACCGTTTTACTGATAACAACACGGTCGAGTTTGAGTTCGAGCCATGACATTTATCTTTATGTATAACTACCGTAGTTGTGGTCGTGCTTGCGCATGTGTGTGCTGACTGGTATTATATGTGTATTACTGTTGAAGATTAATTCCAGCGGTGTTATTTTCATTCTATTTCACGGAGAAATAAACTTACCTCCTTAAATACCAGCTTTGGAACAGGGGTCGGTGATAAGAGACGCGGAGGTTTTAGTTTGTTTAAACGCCGTGTGTGCGTACACGAGCAGTTTCTTTGTTTGCCTTTTAGGGAACAATCTAGAGCGAGATTTATGTTCATTAGAGGTGTTAACGTCGCGGTGAAATTTCTGGAATTCGAATATTGGCTTAAAAATGTCTCTTTTTTCTGACTGCGAGATTAACGCGTCTATTATAGTAAGGGACCACCGCCGCCGCCGCCACCACCACCACCACCCCGTATTACATAAGACTTTAAAAATTCAATAACTTACGCAGATTAATATCGCTTAAGAATGGAACAAATAATTTAACTTAATAAAAAAAAAAAAATGTTTTATCATTGCATTAAAAATGAGAAAAAAAGGTAAGTAATATTATAATCCAAATATATGAACGCGCGCCGAGTGAATTGCTTTTATGGACATAGGCGAACGTCATTTCTTCTTCCTTCTTGTCACTCTTCTCGACTATGATGTTTTCTCTGTTTTATTTCTATCTCCATTTTCGGTTAGTGTTTTTCTTTATTTCCATTCAGATTAAACCGAATTTTTCTATTTAATAGGATTCCCTGCGTTTTAAACATCTCCATTTTCGTGAATAGTTTGCCTTTCTTTTTGTTTTTTCTCTATTCTTGCGGATTGCACCTTTTCTTTTAAGGTTGTTGCTACAGAGGATAGTTTGAACGAAGAAGAACGTGTTACAAAATAATCCCTTTAGTTTGGTTGATGTATAATTTGAAGTATAGTCTTATTTGTTACTTTATGCAAAGGCTTGAATACATTTACGGAGTTTTTTTTTTTATTATTCAAAAATTAAGTTTTTTTTTTTTTTTTTTGTGAGCTTGTCTCCTAAAAACCCAAGCGTAAGAACATTGAAGAACAGAAATATTTCAACTTAGAGAGATGAATTAAGTGTTTTCTTTCAATATGGTATGAAGAGAAGGCGGGTAGTGTGTCACATCAGCAAAGAATGAAAAGGAGAATGATTTTTGATCAGTAGCGCAGATGTTGTAAAGGAAAAACTGTGGACAGGGACTTTGGGGGCACCACGGAAAAAATGTTAACAAAGGAAAGGAAAAATTAAACGCACCATTGCGAGATAAATTTAACGAAAATGTTAATTGCTGTCGAATTTGCTTATTTGTAATTCACGAATGATCTTGGTTTAAAAAATGGGAAATATCGTCATCAGGGTGTTCTGGATAAAAGATTACAGGTGAGAGATAAAACGATCGATTCGTCAACTTGATGAAATACACATTACGTATGCGAGGAAAATTGTGTTTCAGTTTGTAAACAAGGCATTAAGCGTATCCTTGAGTAGTTTCTTTGGAAACGCTACAGGGAAATAGGATATGGCTGAGAAAAACTATGGGATTTTTCACTAAAGAGGAGTTGGAAAGAAAAGCGCCGTCAAAAAGAATTTTGAGGACGATAAAAATGGATGTATATACCTAGAGTGGAATTGGAAGATTTTAGTGAATGTGAGCGGACTTTAATTTGTTAATTTTGATGACAGAGGTTCCAGAGGCTAGACCGAAATCATTGTCCTAGGTGCGCTGTAGAATTTGTGATGGAACCTAATTGCGCTGCTTTCTTTGTATTTTTAGTCGTTATTATCGATATCTACAGTTACTTCGCTATCTGTGTGCTGAATATTATTGTGTACCCGCATCTATTTCTAATAAAGGTTAAAATTTACTTAGTGTCATTCGATGCGATATCATTAAAAAATTGTAAACAAAAGCCCTTTTTATCGATGTAAAATTTAATTGTAATGTCTTAGGGTTACGGTGGTATCGAAATTTTGTAAATTATTAAAATATAAAAGCCATTCGATTTAAATTTAAAAATTTCACTTACCGGATGAAAATTAAACCAACTCTTATTATATAATAACCATATCAGGTAGTAATGACAAAATATACCAAACCTATGCCCGCTTTATGAGAGTACAAATTTACTGATTTGTTTGCTGGAACACTTGTTTAATGCGTTTATATTATTTAAAAAAAAAATAACGGTGCCATTCCGCCCGGTCGCAAATTCTACCACTTAGCGTAGTTTTTCTGTTTATCCCGGGTGAAATGAATCAAATATAGAACACTTTACATTTTCGCGATACTTATTGCGATATTGTTCTTAATTTAATAGATAATTGCATGGCGGATTTAACGGAAGCTTTGGTGAGCGAAGTGAGTTTTTAAGGATAAATAGAATGATATTATCTATACGCATGTATTGCGATAGTGTACGTGATAAGAGTCATCAGCTGGGAACAGATCAGTTTATCGCGTCAATCTCTCTGGGTATTTCTTTTAGCGGTGGAGGCCTATTATGGATGATGATAGTGACGATGCAATATAGAGAAATGGATATGTAGGAAACATTGTGTAGATTTAAACGTTACGAACAACTTACAATTGAAGTTAATAAAAATATTAATGAAAACATTAATAAAAACACTGATGAAAAATGTACTGGAGAATGTGCGTTATAAAGTATTGATTGCCGCCGATGTGTAGTACTCTAATTGGGGCGGTGGTAATTGCAAGAAATTCAATTGGAACATGTGACGTTGTAAGTGTTTTTTTTTTAAATTTTTTATTTCCATAATATTTATTATAATAAAAGAATTCAAAACTTTAGCCTAGTTTGGATGGATATATCTTAAAAACTAACCCGGTCAATTTTCTGTATTTTAGAGACGGCGATTGAATTTATTTTGTTTTAAGTAGGCTCTTTTTATATTAAAAATAAACGTAAAGTATAAAATAAATCTATAAATTGTACGTTCACAACTGAAATAAATTGCGCTATAAATATGTAGGTAACTCATATATGAAATCTGCATATTTACAAAATTTTGTGTGTAAATTTTAAAGATCGAATAGTAATTTAATTCCGAGTGTATGTGAGTAATGATAAAATTATATAAACATTTAAAAAATAAACTAAATGCCGAATACAGAATTCAGACGGTTTTTAAATACCGTTTTTTTTCTTTCTTTGTCTATTCCAGTTTATTTTCGTATAAATTTTGACTAAAGTTAAAATTTTTCTGTGTTTTTCTAATAAAAATTGTTTCAAAAAGATTATAAAATTAATATTTGTCGTTTTTTTTTTGGTTTTTTTTTTTTTTGTTTTGGCGACGATGAAGAGTACTTTTGTTTCTGTAAGAAAAGAAGCAAAAAATCATTAAGAAATAGCTTCGAAGTAAGGCCATCGTTGAAGTGCAGTGCGTACGACTTTTCCAAAGGATATTTAAACACATTGCGTGAACATCAGCTGACACAACATGCTAGACCAATTCGAATGCTACGTCCTGTAGATCGCGTGAAATTTATTTTGGTGAATTTTTGCAACAATGTTTAGCAATGTTTAAGTGTTATCACCATTAAAACATAACAAAGCGAGCAAAAAGTTTCTCCATATCTATCCTACTCGTTTTCATCATGTGTTCTACGGCAAACAAAATGTACGAATTAGAAAAATTGTATACACTTGTGGAAATAACCATTGCAAAACCCAGATATCCCGCATGTTATTCGAAATTTGTTACTTCAATCGCTTTTTAAATCCTTTAGTAGTCTCGTTAGGATTTGGGCCGTTATCTGTATTTTTCGCACGAAGGTTTTCCTGTCGTCTTCCATTAAATATTGGTATTTCGCCGCCGCTGCGTCTTTTATCTGTTTCGAACTTGTTTTCCAGAAGTGGTTTCGCATTCAATTTCTCAATTTTCTGTTTTTCATACAGTCTACTAGATTTTTTTGTTATTTTGAGTTTTATCACGGTTGCGCATAGTCTTGGATCTCAACGGAATACTATTGTGCCTGTTCGGTGATGAAAGCCTATTTTTACACGTTTTAAGAAATGCCCTGCATAATGAAATTAAAATCTTTTGACATTCGGTAGAACATTTAATAGTAGATTGTTAACTTCAGTAAGTTGTGGCTGGGATAACTTGTCACGAAACTTTCGATGTTTGTTTACGGCGTAGATCTTATTTGAATTCGTTCCGTGTTCGGTAAGCGCAGTTTGTACTTTAAAATAAAGCTTCCGGGACAATACAGTGGATGTGCGACATCGGCACGTATTACATTTCTTAAATATAAGAAAGAGTCGGCAGGCAATACATCATCATTGCTTGGTGGACATTCATCGGATTCGCTGAGTGTAGTCCTTGGAAAAAATGTAGATAATATAAGCGGAAATAGCGAGTTTACAAACGTGAAAAAAGTCGTAAAATAATAAAAAGAGTTCGGGAGAGAGACGATCCTATCTCAGGATTTAATATTATAAATAAGTATTTGCGTATGTAATATGCATCTTATTATACTGTTGTACATATATATATATATATATAACTCCGCCATTTTGGCCTCGCAAGGGGCTGTGCCCCTTGACCCCTCTTGCTTACATTTCTGTCTCTTTTTCTTCTATACTTTGTATAAAATGATCAAAATTTACAATGTAATTCTAAATCGGTCCATATGAATATAATAACGTAATCACAAAAATCCTATAAAATATAACAAACGTACATAATATTGGGGCATTTTTTCTGATGGGGGTAGCCTAAGAACTACGTTGTAATTAATATATATACATATATAAATATACTAGTGTTGGCCCATTGGTCGAAATTCGACCATAATTATTATTAAAGATTTGAGGAAAACATATATAAATTTGCACATTTCCAAAAAAAAAAAAATTTCTATTCTTATGAATGTATAAGAATAGAAATTTTTTTTTTTTTTGGAAATGTGCAAATCATGTAAAAGTACATCTTCTTAGATATATAATGAACGAATGTGTTCATTATATATCTAACAAGATGTACTTTTACATGTACTTACAATACAAAACAGTTCAGTACCCCATTATAGTTGAATAAAAAATAAATTCAACAAAATAACAGTAAATCACGCTTTAAAAACCTCTTTATTTATTGATTTTAAATGACACCTTAAGATTTAGTACACTGTAAAAAAGCCTATAATGATAATTTTAAAGAAAAAGTTTAAATCATTTTAATAAGAACAGATTTTTTTAAAAATAGCAATAATATTATTTTTTATATTTTCTTTTGAGCGCGCCAGCGGCTTTGACCCAACAACTACAGAAATTACAGAAAGGGTTAAGTAAAGAGACGATTAGAAATAGAGCTTAGGAAAGATTGAAGTACAGGAATTATAGCTGGAGATGGGAAGGAAAGGAGTACTAAGATTTTGGAGTACAAAGCAGAGCGTTCAGAATCAAGTGCGGGGCATAGACCAGATTTACCGGCTATAGTTATTTCATTTTTTGTATTAAGTTTTTATTTAAATAAGAAACAAAAAAATAAACTGTTTCCGAAGTTTTTTTACTGACAACACTAAAGATCGTCAATAGCGAACTAAACAAAAAAGAAAAGAAAATCGGTTAATAAACAGACGAGAAAAAGGTACTGAACTGTTTTGTCTTTACCTATTTATGTTTATATATATATATATATATATATATATATATATATATATGAATACGTCACTGTTACTGATCTTCTTCAGGAATATTGAAAGAAGGAAATGGTTATTACTTAATAAGTACTTTTATTTATTATTCTTTTTTTTTCTTTGATGTACTTATAATTTTTCGGCTTGTATCGGCTGTGTTTTGTGTCATATAAGTGCATATATAAAAATATTAAGTTATCTAAATTAATTTTAAAATTTTTTAATCAACCTTCCTTTTGCTATTTGTCTTTCAGTACTTATTGTTAGTTTTTGATAAATATAATGCTGCTTCCGAAAAAAAAAAAGTATACATATATAAATAAAAGTAAAAACAGAGTCATATTTTAGCAGGACACTAGAGATTGCAATGTTAAGATTTGCAACATACTATACTGACGGTTTATGTATACAAATTTTTGCCGCTAATTTCGATTTGGTGCGTTCAGATACGGGTTAGATACACGCGTTCTCTATAGTTTATCTTAACGACCTTCTTCGATGATTTTATAAATGGTGACTGTATCTTCGGTGATTTTAGAGATGTGTATCTGCTAAAAAACTAGACTTGTCAACGTGTCCTGTCGTGTTGTTATAAATTCATTCATGGCACAGATGTACCGCGAGAGAATATTTTGCCACATGTGACAAACTTACTCTACACGACAAAAACCGTTACGCATTATCATCGTTCGAAGCGGTACGTGTCTGGAAATTTTGTATTCGCCTGTGTCGAGATCGGGGTCGGATGCTGTGTGTGCCTACTATATGTATGAACGAGTGTGTTATGTTTCTGTGTGAAATTAATTCTTACTTATTTGGAGACGTAGCGCAATTTGTGTGTAACATATGGTAATTTAAGAAATTTAAAACTAGGCAGAACAAAAGAACAGCGCTTTGCCAGAACAACGTTCGAATTCAAATTTTCTTCACTGTTGTTATGCCATTCGCTCTTTCTGCGTCGCTCCCGATAAGGTCGCATTCGGTTTCCTTGTTCTGTTTTGTTCATTCAATAGTTCACCAGATAATGCGATGAGACCCCCTAGCTAAGTACTTCTTCCCTTCTCTTTCGTTTTTGTTATTAATAGACGTCCTGATATGTATACGCATTCGCCCTAATTAATAATGTTAAAATTACGCGATGTGCTGCTGTTAGCCGAAGAGCATATGTGCGCCGTCGTCGACGACTGCTACTGTTTACAGTTTTCTTATTAAATCGGTTTGGGAGCATATTCTGATAATGCTGAATATCAGTTGCAAACGACACAGTGCCGGTGTTCCTGATAACGAACCAAGCTCGATTATATCATCGCGTACATTTAAAACTTTCGATCTGCTACGATTATCACGAAGAAGTAGTCTTGCCGTTGGCTCGCCGAAACATCGTTAACGAATAATCCGCAATCCCCATCCCCTCCAACTCCTCTAGAAAACTTATCTCATTCCACCAAGGACCGAGTAGTTTTTTTGTTTTGTTCCTTATCGATCTCCAACCTGCTTACTAGAATGATAGTTTTCGGATTTATACGTAATCTACTTTATTTATCATTGTTTATTAATTTTTTTTTTTTTTTTATTTTCGGCCCGGGGTCCGTATGCGAATGAGACGAAAGAAGCGGGCAAAATGAAAGCCGTTTCAGAAAAGAAATCAGTGAAAAATCACGCCAGGGCGGAATGAGTCAAAGCCGCTACGCGATAGAACATATTAGAATCGTATTAGAATGTAAAAAATGTATCTCAGCGTGGACGTAATATGTTTTAACATAATCAGAGCGAGAATGTAAACAGGTATACAGGATTATTGGGAAAAAAGCTGCGCAACGGGCATCCCCGTATGAAGCAGCAGCGAAGATGAGAAGGAACATGTGCGGCCGAACTATGTTTGAAAGATTATCGAAAGAGAAATATTTGAAATAAAAACTCGGATGATGCCGTTAAATATAATATATAACAAGAGCCCCGTTCTAATACACAGAAGGCCATCGTCTCCGTTCGCTGTTGTTTAAAACACCGAATGATAACAACGTCTGTTCTGCGATTATAACGGGCTCGATCATTTTTAAATGCGGATTATTAATAGTCTGGGAAGAAAATTTGCCTACACTTTGTCGACGCGGTCGGCAATACCGCGCTCTTTCAGAGAAAATAACCCGAAAGAGACACGACGAATACGCAAAAGGCATTCGGAAAGTCAGGGGAAAGTAAACACACCGATCAGATATGTATAATAAACGATGCGTCGAATGTTGTTGAATGTGAAATTAACGATAAAACGTAAATGAAATACACGGGGAATTGTCGAAAGTGTAATATAATACCATTCGAAAACACATCCGACAGCGTAGTATCGGATATTATTAAAAGTAACCCCCCGATTTCGTGGTGTTTGCGTCGCGGCGAAAGCACTGGCTCCTCGTCTGTTGTTCGGTCTATGAAACGTTCTAACCGTTTGCCCTATTAAAAAAAGGGTATTTTCAAAAATCCCTTCCTGCGAATCGGTGCAATATTTTGCGACCACCTCGACGATATTTTTTACCGGTTACTATTGTCAAGATTTGTTCAGTTATTTCATGCGTTTGCAACGTTACCAGTTGGACGTATTATTAAAATTCTACCGAATATATTATATATTCTTATAACGCGGGTTTCTTCAGTTGTTCGTTTAACCTGCACCGAACAGGAGGTGGAGCTAGCGTTTTCGTTATTCAGAATTTTGGTTCGCTCCATAGAACGCTAATCGCATTTTTTTAAATTTCCTTTTCCTCGCTTGACTTTTTATGACTTTTATTATTACCGTTATTTTTACAACGATGTTAATGACTCGTTATTTTCACTATTACTTAACCTTCTGCACGTTCGCACACAAATATCATCCCCATGCACACACTTCTGTCGTTGCACTTTGATGACGCGATCAAAGGAGAAAACAAACACCGATAGAACATCGAATATTACCGAAAAAGAGTAAGCAAGTATCACAGTTTTGCGCGTCGGTGATTAAAAATTAGGTGGTTTTTAATTTAAAAGAACGAAACAGCTTAAAAACGCACACACGGTTTCGACGAGGTAAAAAACATAATTCCGAAAGCAGAATTTTAATAGGTTTTTTTCTTTTTTTTATAAAAAAAAAAAAAAAAGACATAAAATTTAGGATTTTTTTTTAGGAAAGGGGCTGATCGACTACATTAACCAAGTGCGTTAGAGGAATTTTTCTATATTTACAATGTGCATCAGCGGAGATTCCCCAAGTGTTGTCCTACCACCTGAACAACCTCTGTCTATTATCAGGCTAAAGTGTTTTTTTCAAGCGAGTAAAATTATTGAGTGTCGGTAACACGTTGCCATTTTTCCGGATTCGATACAGTCGGAATATGAAAAGCGACCGTTGCGCTGTATATTTTAACGACGCAATTTCGTTCAATCTTACAACTTTAAAACTTTTACAATTTTACAATGTAGATAAATTGCAGCAGACAACGTGGTCTGTTTTTTCGGTGATTAATTCTCTCGAAATCTTATTTGCTGGCGTTTTTACATCGTTACGCACGCGTAAACTCACTTTAAGTATGCAAGTCCCATAGCGCACTGTTGCTTGATGTTGGACAGCGCACTGATTACGGTCGGATTTTTCAGTATTTATTTAAAGAAGGACGACGATAGTGTGTGCTCGTTGGTCTGTAGAGTAGACCGTTCATATTTTTCCGTACGCATCAGCCTCTCTCACATTGCCGAAATGGAGCTAGGTCTGAGAACTTTTTTGCTTCAAAAGCGACTCTTTTTAACCGTACGATGACAAATAGGAGAGAAAGGAGTGTGATTTCAGACGCGCGTTTTTTTTAGGTTTCTTTGTTGTTTCCGAATTAGATCTTCACGTAGTGTGTTGGTCCAGGGAGTGTGTGTTAACAGCACCACCGGACATTCAGAGGAAAATTTTGTAGAAACGCAATACTTTCGTAGCGCAACAGCCTCCGGGGGCAATTTCGGTTAAGATGCACCGGTTAGAAAATCACCTCGCGCGGATGACAAGCACGGCCGAATCGAGATTATTATTACGTTGTCGAAATTCACGATCTGGGTTGAACCGGCTCCACGCTCGCGGTAATCGCCGGAAGCCCGAGAAGAAGGACCAAATTCGAATTACGCAAACGGTTTCGGGGTGCTTCTCACAGCTTTGTTGAGGCAGTTCCGAGCGGACGCGGTTTCCGGCGAATGGCAACGGTCGCGCGTTCGTTCGATCTACACTGCGCGACTGTCGCGAGCGTGGCGACAACGCGGTACCGCGCGCCGTCCGGCCCGCCCGTAAAACGTGGAAATCCGTGCAGATCTGCGGTAGGCGCGTGCGAGCGCGTGCGTGCGAGCGCCCGTTTGCGGTCGGCGCGATGTGCTGCTCGACGCGCGTTTCGAGTCGCGCGTGCGTGCGTACGCGCACGCGCATACACGTGTTTATGTAACGCTCGAGGCGTCGAATTGCGTCCCGCTGACGTTTGCGTCATTTGCACCCACCTTTCGCCGTCTGTCTGGCGTCGACGTCCTATTGCAGATTTATTTACCCGTCGTGACCGCCGAATCTTCTCTAGCCGAGAGGCGCTCTTCGGAGATTTTCTTATCAGTGAAATAATTTTGGCGCTTTATCGGCGCTGCTAGGCGCAGTAGCCTCCCCGCATTACGTCAGGGGTGGATCTTCGCGTTCGTACATTATTGTGTATTCAGCGTTATCAGCGCGCGTTTTTTCCTTACGCGCCGTCGACTGTTGGCGGGCGTTGCGTGTTTTTGTTGTGGTTTTTGCATCGACCTTTCCCGTGTCTCTCGAACTGTACCCATACATTGTACCGGCAGCGCTGCGAAATAATAATATTAATGCACGGCGTGTTATATTATATACCGGCAACAAATTATTACATATTACTATTATCTTTGTTATTACGACGACGACGATGATTATTATTATTATTATTATTATTATTATTATTATTATTATTGCCTATTTAGTTGATTCCGTTTATCACTAATTATTCCTTTTTGCCATCTTATTTTTCGCGCCAATTCTTTATTTTTACCTTATTTATACCTTTTCGGGGGACATTCTTTGCAACTGTTTTTGCGTCCTACGATTTACGTGTTTTTTAACTTTTTTTCTCGTTCGCCGTGCCTGCTCAGTCGGTCGCGGGTGTAGTGCGTTCAGTTTTAATCGATTATTTTATAATATTCCGTTTTCTAGCCTGATTTATTAAAACTGCCGTTTGACTTTATCTCGACATCGGGACGCGGGTACACTTGTGAAGAGAAGTAAACACATCGCCGGCTGCCTAAAGCTCACCATGTACACACAACGTCACAAGTACACACGCATACACGTGTACTGTTTCATACTATGGTGAAAAAAAAAATTGCATCATAAGCCGTTTTATTAGTTGCAGGCTTGTCGGCGCCCGGAATACATCCGAATAACAGCTGATTACGGAGGTATTATCGCGCGCTGCTACTACTAGAGGATTCTCTGTTGTCGATGGTGATTTACATTTTTATTTTTTTTATTTTTTTACCATTTCTCAGAACCCTTCGTTAATATCCACTTTCAAAAATTAACAATAATAAATAATAAGCGTAGTCTTGTTTACTAGCGGTGTTTTAAAATAAATGTGTTTATTCACTTATTTTATTTCTTATTTTTTCGTATTAATCGTTGAACGAGGTGGTGTTTGAGTTTTTCCGAAAGTTATATTTCCTTTGCAATATTCTTAGTTCTGTAATGATGTTTGTCGGAACCCAGAAATAGCTTTGCACGCTGTTAATATTCCCGAAGCTGTTTATATTTGGTAGTATTTCGGGAAATTTATTGCGGATTTAATTTTTTTTTCGATCATATCGGAACAGTGATTGACACCGTTTGATGACGAGAGACTTTCGCAATTACCTTTTTTGCGATGTTCTCGTGATTTATTATAATCGCGTTAATGTATATTCAGCAAAAAGATCCGATTCGAAAAAGTGTTGATTGCTTGTTTACCATATTCGCGGTTTAATTATTTTTACATTATATGTATAAGAGAAGTATTTTTTATAAAGTAGCATTTCGTAATAATTTAGAACTTATATCGATAAGTGTAGAAATGATAAAAAATATATTTCAAATTAAAGCATTGCACGATGCGTAAACGTAAACAATATGTCGATTTAAAAAGTACGTTTGTACTTCAGAATTTTGCAAAATAATTGTTCCAACCACTCTACCTACTACCCGGCTACCCCTATTGTGCATAAATTTATCGACTTAAAATACATAACAGTATTTTTATCAGTACAAATGTGTATGTAATAATCCAAAATGAACTATAAAGTTAAAAGAAAACGCGCATAGGTAATCGCCGATTATTTTGCATTTAAGGTGCTTTTCGTATAGCAAGGATTCTAATCGGGAGAGGGCGTTCAGTTTGTAATGGGACGCGATTTGAACTTTTTGTTGTTTTTTTTTTCGTTATTATTTGAAATTAGTTGCTTCTACTGTCATCACGTATCTTTTGTAGATTATAATCATTTGTTGCGTACGTGTGCGTAAATAGCAAGTTAAAATTTACTTCAATATCACCCGTAGTATGATTTTATCAAAGATCAAAATTCTCAAAAGGACCCGGAATGTGCGGTTTTCTTTTTCACAACATTGTAATATGTAAAATATATAAGTCATTAAGTTAAAATTGTCAACAACTAAAAATTTCACTTACGGCGTGTCAGATTTCAACCAACGCCCTTGTACGCTGATCAGTAACTAATAACAAAATGTTTACTAGTCCGCTATAAACCACTCTCTATGAGACAATATACATTTGTTTGATGGTTCTCAGTGTTCGGTGTTCGAAGGTAATTAATATTGATCGTCCGGAGTAAAATTAAGAGAGCCAAAATTTTTCATTGCAGAAAAGGCACAAAAACCACCACGTTACGTTACAAACTCGAACAATAACATCGCGCTCTTTATATTATTATAAAGAATCTTTTCTTTTTTTTTTTTTTTTTTGGGCCTGGCTTAAATACCGTGTGGCCACTAACTGATCATTAAATTAACCTTTCAGTAAATCAGTCTATACTTTTTTTGGCTGTCGCCAGTAATCGAACTCTGACCACTGTCTTAATGATCACGAGTTCACGCCACTAGGCTATCGCGACAGCCAAGAATCTTCTTTCAATTAATTTTACGTAGATAACCTGGAACAATGAACAAAAACAAAAAATGATTCTTAGTTCTTTTTTTTTGTTTTTTGGAAGGGAGCGAGCAGTAACGATCCGCAAAGCCGCGCGATAAGTAAATGAAAAAAACGAGACACTAAAGAAAACCTGTTAACTGTAGCGATATTATAGAGAACAAAACATTGAGAGAAAGAGAAAAACCTGGAAAATGGAAAAAACTAGAACACTATAGTTAAGAGCCGATTAGAAAAATGCAGAACTTAGGGATAGAATAGTTCGGGTATGGAAACGATTTCGTTTAACTAGCCTACCGGTGGCATTGAATATTGTTGAGATATTTATTGTTCTTTAAAAATGGGAATTCCCGAACTTCTGATACAACGGTATTTATCTATGTAGTAGGTAAAAATGGTCTTACTGGTGTTTGGTTAATTTTTAATACAAAAACGATACTTCAAATTAAGCGAAATGATTCACCGTTGTACGGTAAGAAGCGTTTAGTCTCCGATTCCGGCTCACCAACATGTATGGACATATATATAAAAAATATTTCTCTTATTATTTGTTGACGGTGGTATGCTTCACTTAGGATACCGAATGGCACGTCATCGCGCGAGAGTACAGCAACATTTTGTAATCTTAGAAATCGAAGATTAATGATTTTTTCGCATTTATGTTTGAGACCCGTTAGGTGTGTTTTTACTACCTATTCAACTCCCTCTGCAAGAAATTTCTATGTGTTCCACTATCTAACACTGTTTGCAGTCTTCGATTTTGTCAGCAGCCGGTGGATTATTTTGATAAAAACGGTGGTATCGTTATTATAAAAGGGGGATATTGTTTCCGAGTGATGATTTGATCAGATTTTTTTTTTAGCAATTTTCACGTGCGGCCGGCACTGCTACTCTACAGGTGCTGGAGAGGGGAGCACGTCTTATCTTGCAAGGGCGGTGAAATGTTAATTAATAATGCCGAGTGCGTATTTATTTTTTCTAGAAACAAGGTAAGCAACTGTCAACAATGCTGCGAGGAATTTGCTGACATCAAATTAAATATAAGCAAATCTTATCTAGACCGGAAACGCGACTACGAAAATCGCAACATAATGTACAGTAGTAGCGTAATTACTATATATATATATATAAGTTTGTAAAAAGTGCGATTATGTTGTTACACCAGAATGAAGAGCCTATCCTATATGCTGTGTTTATACTTCGCCAATAATCGCATGAACCTGTTGATATAATTTTATCTTAAATTTTAGGGTGCGTCGATGAATGCTCCAGAAGCGGTACACACCTTGATCGCGTTCCGTTATTAATCGCCCTTCTGTAATAATTCGCGGTTTCCCTCTTAGTCTACCTCGCTTTAGCTCGTCCTGTTGAACCTTCTTGCTAGGGCTTTTTTTTTGATGCGAACAATTTTTAAATGTAACTTACTGGATTTTGACTTGATTTATTCCCCATTTCGACCGGTTCGTTGATATTAACCGCGTGCTCGTGTCTGTTCCGGATTTTTTTCAGTATGAAGCAGTGCTGGTCGTTACCGGGAATTTTTGTTCTGTCAGGTAAATGGGCGAAAGAGTAAAATGTTTCGAGTGTCGTGCATGACACTTGTGTTCTATTAAAGACTTCTCCAGAAAATACGCTTTGCATTTTATTCAAAATGCCGAGAAGAATTTTTTCTACTTTTTTATTACAAGACGCGGTGGTAATAATCGAATAAATTATGTATAGTTCCTTTTAAAGTAATGCGAGACACGGATTTAAGATCTATAATACGGGCAAATGAAAAAAAAAAAGATAATATGCAATTGTGCAATATCGCCGGCGACAGATTTTTCCCGCTGAGGGCTTTCTAGATTACTTGAACACGTTTTGGCTAGTTACTACACATGATAGAAAAATCACCGATTTCCGCCCGATGGTAAAAAGCAGAAAATTACGTTTACTTTTTTCTAGAATAATTTTAAAATATATTTGCATTTTGATATGACTTCATAATTTTTTCATAAAATGGTCTTATAATTTGTTTTAATGCCGTAAGCTCATTCGGCATTAATAATCGAATGAACAAATAAGTTTGATACATTAGTGAAGTTGAAAATTTTCCTTCGATTTTAAAAGCAGATACCTGTTTATCATAGGGCCGGCGGTGAATTGTGGTAGACACAACTTACTTTCCACATTCGGGAAAGGTAGAGAGTCTCTTTTATATTATGATGTACTTATAAATTATTGTAAAATTGGTACCCCTGTCCTCCGGTGTTGTACGTTAGTTTCGAAAAAAGAAAAAGAGAAATAAGGAAAAATCTTTCGATATTATTTGTAGCGGCCGAAAATAGCAAAAACAAAACACTGTTATGTTATATAAGGAAAATCCTTTCGGAAGAAGGGGTCGTCATAAATCGCGGATCTAATTCATAGAATTGCTGCCGAAGGTATGAACATACTAAACAACTGAGAAGCGAACTGGATGCAGTGAAGAGCAGAGTGTGTAGTAGCAAAATTGGGGAAAATAAGAAACCAACTTGGGTTACGTAAATGGATTTGATTGCGCCCGGTGAGTAAATCAGCTGTAAAGTTGTTGCGTATCCGCGGTTGATGACCGATAAAACCAGCAGCGGATACTGTTTTGTCGGTTTTTGACGGCTGGGCGCGTCCCCCCCCCCAGACGGCGGCGTCTCATCATTCATTGTCCGATATGCCGAAATCAACTGATGTAGTAACGCTGGTCGAGCTTGGTCGTGACATGTACCCGCTCTTTTTTTTTAGAGGCTTTTAAAACAGCCGGCTTATAAAATTGAATTGTAATCAGTCGATAAATTTTAGTGCATACATATTTTTTTATTAAAATGCATAGTTTGTTCCTCCGGTAAAATCGCATATTAGCGTAAGTTTCGCTTTAGTCCTGTGATTCGCGTTACTTTCAAATTTGCTTCGATATTTTTATCTCGGCAATTTATGTTAAGTTATTGTAGTTCTTTCGTTGCATACGGTCCGCGTAAATTCCTACTTACTGAACGCCATTCTTACCTATCGGCGACGACGACCAGCTTTTTGGAGATTAACCGTCAGTCGGAATTTAAACAGATTTTTTCACGAATGACACGGTAGATGACGGTACATGTCAGAAATTATTACACTAGGAAGTTCCTGAATCAAGTGGTTGAGCGTGTTTGTTAATCTTTCACGTTGTCAATATATTTCAAATGCAAAGTTCAATCCGAATGGAATTCAACGTAGCGATGTTAACATAATCTAGTGAGATTATACCTCTTGATAGGCGGAATGGTTTCAAAGGATGGTGCCGGTCATGGCAGAGGTGTGCGCTAACGGCAACTGCACTCTTAACGTTCTGAGCGTTCATGGCTTTGCGTGAAAACAAACAGTAAAGCAAACGCGGAACTATTAAAGTAATCCTTGCGTAATCCAACCAATCACGTAATGATGAGGTCTACCTAAAAATACGTTCGAAAGAGCATTTTTGTTAAACTAAAAATACTTAATAATATTATTTTTTCTATACATGGAAATTATTGTAAATCGAGACAACACACATATAGATAAAGAAGAAACTATTCATTGCTCATATTCACCTATTTTTAACATTAGGATGATTAGGGTGGGCTGATATTACGCTTGTTCAACGGCCCCAAATATATATATATGCACGGCGTCGTCGGGGGGCAGGGGAGGGCCGTTGCCCCCCCCCTGGAGCCAGGAAATTTTTTAATCAACTGGCCATGATGAGTATTCATAGACGTGTAATCATGGATAATTTGAAAGACTTATAATAAAATAGTAGAACAATTTGCCAGAAACCCACGAAAATTATGTTTTAATTAAGATTTTATTCTTGTTTAATAAAATATTAAGCCTTTACAAATTATAAATTTTATTTTTCCTATAACTCATATTCTCTTTCTATCATCTTGCCCCCCTGGCTCATCGGCTGGCGACGCCCTTATATATATATATATATATATATATATGTGTGTGTGTGTGTGCGTGTGCGTGTGTGTATATATATATGTGTGTGTATATGTATATGTATATATATATATATATATATGTATTTATTTATATATATATGTACAAATTTTAAAGGCGAAAATTGTGTTTAAATGTAACCCATGACTTTTGAGAAAACTACATGAACAATACTCGAACGCTTATTTATTGATTTAAAAGAAATCGTATTTACATTCTCACTGAGAAATCGTATATGCAGGAATAAAAATTAAATTCGTCAGTTTTTCAAATGGCAAAGTTAATCGTTAAACTACTATCTATGTTTGTATGTCGTCGAAGGTTTAGAAATCTCTTTATATGAATCGTTCAAGCGAATTTCATAGGAAGAAAACGCTGTGGTCGACTTATAGAAGATCGCCCGAAATTCGTTAAACGCTTTAATAATTCGACAGCTAATGGAAACTGAACAAGAATATTACCGTTTAAAATTAAATCGTAAATAATCGTGAAAACTCTCGTAATGATTTTACCTCGAGCTATATTGTATTTACTTTTAAGGGTTTCAATTTGTCAAAAATTAAAATTCGATTAAAACCCTGTGCATGTCGCTATTTATTTTTCTCGTGGAGGAGACATCACTGAGATTTGCAGCTGCGCAAACAGGAAGTCAGTAATAATGTTTATAGGTGAAGAGTTAACCTGATTGATTTTTAATGAGCAATATATGTCTTTCGGGTATCATAGGTTATCGCGGAAGAACACCTAATCTTTAATAATAGATATTTCATAGGCAGCATTTTCGGCAGAATATTTGCTCTCCGAAGCTGGTAATGATGACGGTGAGAATGAGTTTTTTTTTCTCGATTTCTTTTGTAGATAATTATTTTTTTACACATCTCATCGCAAGAATTTAGTGATGAAATATAGGTCTGCCTAGGCTGATACTTCATTTGTTCGTTTCTCTAGTCTTCAACATTTGCGGTTTTTCAATGGAAGGGAATGTTGGGGTTTTGAAAATCTGGTCTTCTTATGTAATTTCTCGTAATTAAAATTATTACTTTTTTTTCCAATTATTTTCATTACGTTACGCAGTATTCAAATTCCGGATAATGCTGTGGATTCTGTTCGTATTAGCCCAATTAAAAAATTTGTCGAAACAGCGAATTATATGGATTGTTACGTTAACGCTTGTACTGTGCAGTGTTGCTTTTTACGTGCGGTTTTGTGCAATTTTCATTCTACACGACGACCTGTTGTGATAGCCGAATCTTCCATACTTTTAGAATTTCTGGGTCACATGTAGCATGTGTACCGAGTAAAAATATAACACGTGTCGTTAAATGGCGTTTTCCGTTTTTCTTCCCTTTTTAAAGCAACTGACATTTGAACCGGTTTATTGTTATAAAACTGTTTAAGAAAATTCGTGTAAAGTAAAATTTTATTCAAAATCACGCTTTTACCTGACTCGTCGACACCTTTTTTCTCTGCGCTTTTCTTCACGCTTATCAGTAGAGGAAATAAATAAATGAAAACAAATCGAAATTGTGCTACATTTCCAATATGTATTTGAAGTTTAGTAGTAGTACCTCCTTTAACCATTGCGCAGGTGGATACAGTTTTGTAAATTCATATTTTTTCACCTTATTTCCTAATTGTATTATTAGTTTTGAAATGAATTCTGCAAAACAATAACTGTGTAAACTGCTTGTATAATATTATTGTTATTGTTATTATTATTATTATTATTATTATTATTATTATTATTATTATTATTATAACGTTGTCGTTGTTGGTGCGGTAGTAACTTATATTTTATGACAGTAGTGATGACGATGACGAATGTATCGTATTTTGTCGATTTGCGAATAAAGAATTGGAGATGCCTGACTCGTCGACCCGAAATAGCAGTTTATACCGCATTCTTTGAATTCCCCATTGCTACTACTAGTTACGTACATGTTATATAGGCGCATATATATATATATATATATATATATATATATTATATGTATATAGTATATTTTCTTCTATGCACCTCCATTCTGGTGGAGTTGTCAACTGGCCCTGCTTTTTTAGCTTTATTTATTTTCTCTCTTAAAATGTTCTTAACCCTATTTGTGTGACGTAGAGTGTGTGCATTTGTGGGCTACTTGCTAAACTTAATTTATTGAACCGATATTTCATATAGCCTTTATTATCCTCTCACGCTCCCAGCACCGAAGCTTACCAAAGCTTACACCAATATTCATCATCTTCGCTTTATAGATCTTATTTCATTCGATCCCTTGGTTTCGGTATATCCGCGATGAAATCGAATGCTTCACAGAGTGCGTGTGTTATGTAGTGTCACACCCGTTTCTCCGGCGAATAATCTCTGCTATGCTGCCATGGCTTTTGAATATTGTTTTTTTTTTTCCGGGACTTCTTACTTAAATTTTGTGGACGACATGTTTTCTAATGGACAAAATCTGTGCACTGACCCGGACAGTACAACGGCAGAAGTATGTATTAAACC
This sequence comes from Icerya purchasi, assembly GCA_039619475.1. Taxonomy (NCBI): domain Eukaryota; kingdom Metazoa; phylum Arthropoda; class Insecta; order Hemiptera; family Monophlebidae; genus Icerya; species Icerya purchasi. Next base: position 317,159,098 of record CM077116.1, on the reverse strand, counting down.
GTATTCAGTGGTTGCGCCCGGAAAATTTGACGGCCAAAATGTAACGCGGATTAATCTAAAGTGATGGTAATGGCACCTATTCTGAAATTAGCCATACTGCATCATTTTTCCTTGCTTACTGTTTGTCGAAAATTTGAAATGGAGTATTTTCTGTTGTCTTTAACTCGTTATCAATTTCGGCAAAAACAGCGTTTTTTTTCTTTTTTCTTCTTTTTTTATTATTTATTTTTTGGCGATTTTTGCAAACACGAGTAACTCGGAAATTATAGTTTGCTAAGAAGCTTTTTCGAATTGTCCTCGTCCGTACGCGGTATTATCATCATGTGTCGCGGAAAAAAAGGTGTGTATGTTCTTTAATGTGTTGTTTTCACAGCGGTAATTTACACAGATGGAAATGGTGTACGAATTTTTTTTCGGTTCGTGCAGTATTACTCGTGCTAACTCGCGACATTTAAATATACTATTAAAATTCGGCGATGAATCGAAAACGAAACTGGTACCGGAGTAGTGTTAAATAGTTTCGTTGTTGGGCGAGGCCTAATTTTAATAAACGAGTAGGCGTAGTATGCGGATTGCCGCGTTTTTAGCTAGTTGCCTGTAGTTGTAAAATCAGTAAAATCCTTATAATATACTCTTACGATTTTATTATATTAATCTGTTACGCGGCGGGCACATCTTCGAGCGAATTTGTATCTTCAATGAGGTGTGGATAATTCTCGTCTTGAGCGGGGAGGTTTCGCTCGGTGGCCGAGAATTGTGCTGTCCGTATCTGCTACGACAATGTTCCGAATGGCTTTCGTCTGGCGTCTAGTTGGAATTCCATTGTTATAATTCTGAAAAGAAGGATAAAAAATCGATCTTCCGTGAACAAACCGCTGCCGCCTACCTGTTCGAAGTGCTTGAAAATAACACGTCTTCCTGCAGTGTTTGTGACCGCTATTGGCGCATCAACACCACCGGACGACACTTCACGGTGCAACGCGAAATATTGCGTTTGGTTAATTTTAATATTGTCCGATAATAAAAGTGATACCGCGAACTAGGCCATGTCCAGTGAACCTGTTGCCTTTTCATCGTCGACCTTTTTACCGCGTTAACCTTTCTTAAAACCCGCTGTGCCGCCGGACCGCTACCACGATATTGTGTTGCGTTAAAATTGAGCGGTTTTTTTGTTTTTCGAGTGTTACATAATAGGAGGAAAACGCAAACGGTGACATCGCACAATTGACGAAGTGTGAGCAAAAAATTGCACATATTTCACGCATTGTGTGTATGGTACGTGGTGAAATGTGCGGAATTTTAAACGATCCATAAAATATGCATAATGGTTTTCATTTCGACTATTGTGCGCTGTTCACATAATTAAAGAAATGCAAATGAAAAATAAATTATTTACTTTTTATTGCCCGAAACATATAGCACATACTAGGTAACACGATTTACGATTACGATTAATATCGGTGTTGAACTTATATACTTTCCCCGGTTTCATCTAATTAGTTTTATCCTGTGCCTTTCTTATTTGACCGCCTTGCCGACGACAAGTTCATAACATCTACCTATTTTTTTCAAACATCTATTGGCCGGCCTTTTTTCTGACGTGGGCTGTTCGTTTTTTGTGCTACACGGCCTATCCAGCTCCGTTTCAAATGGGCCCCGTTTGTTCAACTACAACCGATAGATATGCTCACGGTTCCTCCAGGTATTCTTAATGTTCAGCGATATTTCGTTTGCTGTTTGATTTATCCTTATCGTCCTTCAATTTCAGTGAATGTTTGAGCTTCACATATAAGTGTACTGGCAGAACATATTAGGCAGATTCTTCATTTCGTAATATTATTATAAGTTACTTAATTTTCCAAAAACTACCCGCAGTAATAATTTCCCGCGATTTATTTCCGCTTTTATTATCATTATTTGCTTATTAATTTTTTGTACCATCTACCTTAAAATGTCTCCATCTTTTATTTCTATTTCTACATATTCTAATCGATCTTTATCGTCGTTATTTTTGTTTTATAGAGGTTTATTTTTAATCTGATTCAAATTAAATATGTGCTCAATTTCGTTAGCAGTAATTAATGATGCTATATAATTTATGATTTTCTTTCTTTTTTCGCATAATTACGAATATAAAAGGCGGCTACCATATCCCAATATAAGCACGGTGGTGCTTCGTTCGAGTAAAATATCCTACTGCCGCGAACGTGACACTTTCAAAAATTTCACTTTTACTGGATTATAATAATGTTCATAGTTGGCGCAAAAAAAAAAAAAAAAAAAAACGCAAAAAAAAACTGCAATACACAAAATTAACGATAGGCAACATGTCACGGAATTAGCAATAGCCATTATTTGCGTTTCATAGTTTGTTTTAAATTCTGCACGTTTCGTGAATTCTGGGTTGTGCAATATGCAGGTTTTTGTATGTATATTTCGTTAATTGCACGAGATTATCTTTGCGAGTAGCGACATATTCTATCCTGCGCGTTGCAGAGTGTTTTTTTTGAATACATCTGCGGAGGTATTCATTTTAAAGTACTGTCCTAGCGCTATAAAAATCATTTGGAGTTACACGATATCAAAGTGGCGCATTTAATGAAAATAAAACATACGGACTGTTAATAATTTATTTTTCATTGAAAGTTTCATTTCGATACTTTCGGCCGATTTATCGACTGTCGGTAATTGCTTTTCGAGAACTGATTTAAGCAGCGTCGTTGCCGTCCCCGGCTATTGATTGGATAATAATATGTTTGCTACGAAAGCTACGCACTGTGATAAGCTATTGTAGTAACATGAATGGAGTTCATCGCTAAGATCGGATTGAAAATGATATACATTAGAACCACGGTGGCTCGTACGATAGATACAACAAAAAAAAAAAAAAAAAAAAAAAAAAACTGACGGCTACTTAACCGGACCGAATTCATAACAGCGCTATCCATCGTGTCAGTTGTTTTCCTATTAATAGGGGATACGCGTCGTTAATTTCGTGATTATTTCTGTTCGAGATACGTACCTGTGTTATAAATGAAATATTCATTCCTATTCTGTAGATCAAACGAATGGTTTCATTTATTGAAATTTAAAATGTTCTATTTTGGATATCGGTTTCTTTAAAGAATAAATACAGCAACGATGATATACTTCCGGTGTGCGTGATATGTATAGAGTGTACTAACAGAATTACGTTTAAATTTTCTATATTTACAGTTTTTCTTAATTTTTTTTTTTTTGTTTACTTTTTTTCAAAATTTGATATAAATATTTATGTATATTATTCGGGGCGTTTTATTTTCTCCACTCGTGCTAATTACGTTTACCGAACATATTTTTACCACAATGGGTTAATAATTATAATGAAAATATTGATTTTCGAATGATACGTCATTGATTGATACTTCTCGGTAATAATTTTAAATTCTCCCGAATTTGAAATGTTTGTTTAGAAAAAAAAATAAATCGGTAAATCCGTATATTTCACACTTGAAAGTAAAAATATTGTTGTAATTCGTGCGGATAGGCGTTATTATATTCAGTCATTTTATTTCCTAATCAAGAATCATCGCTCCATTTGTGGACATATGATTTGAGGAATTGATTTGTTCGAATATATTGTTATAATAAAAACTATCAAAAAAAAAAAAATTCTTTGCCCTCTATTTTGACAGTTATGAAACCTTAAGAATTTGTTGATGCTTGTCGTATTGCGTTTCAATAAAAGTCGTATACCTCTATTTTTTTTTCTTTTCCCATACATTTTACAGCTTATAAATTTACCTTGACTGGAAATATCGTGCAACTCATTTAAGTAAGGTTCTGCGATATTGATTAATAACAAACAGACTGTTTTTAGGAAATATTATAATTAAATTACACATAAATTACGACACGTTTCGGCAACAAAGTGCCACCAATCAATGATGTAATTTATGTATAATTTAATTATAATATTTCAGGAAAAACAGTGTGTTTGTTATTAATCAATATAAAAAACAAGGAAATGGATCATTTAAAATATTATCATTATTACAAAGGTTGTTCAAGTTTAAAACGTTCCACTCGCGCAAGTCGAATATAAAAGTTTTCCCGAGCCCCAGCTATTTAAAGCATATCGTATATATGGAGCTCTACTTTTTTGTCTCTTTTTAACGCGGTAAAATTGGTCATTTTCAATATAGATTGCCAGGGAGAGTAACATGGCATATAAGATAAGATTTTTTTGTATCACGTTTTTTAGCCTTAAATGGTGTCTCATGTGCACCGTATTGTACTCTAGCTTTCATGCTGTTTTTCTTATACTCATAATCGGATAAACAACTTTCAAGTATTGATAGAAAAATCAAATAATATCATCTGACGAGTTTTTCTACAGTAAACGTAGGTGTACAAAAAATAACATCGAAGATAATGGGGCATTTAAGGCTTTTGATTAAATTATTCCAAATTCTGCATTACCATTGTACACTTTTGCACAGTTAATAAACCGGTAAGGACTGGTTTATATCGCAATCAAAAAAAATACACACATATATATTTCGTAATAAATCCTTAATATTCGCGAACTATGTTTTTCAGAATTTCTACGCGATTTTTAGTCTAGGATGTCTAAGGTCTGAAACAGCGATAAGAATCATTTTCCTTTTAACCGATTTATAAGATCCAAAAAAATTGTTTTTTAGAAAAAAAAAAGAGACTTAAATTACCGAGTTCTCTTAAAATATGATTGACAAGTTAACTAAAAATATGCATAAAAATAAAATTTAAAATAGAATTCTATTCATTGTTTAGAAAACAATAGGTTTTCATTCTTTTTATGTTGCTGTTACGAAAATTTAAGGCGTCCATTAAATATTTTGTAATTAGTCGGTAAACACTGAGAATTTTAAATAACTATTTGTTCAGTGCCATTTCTTACTCCGATATAAAAATAAAAATGTTCAGTTTTAATATAGATCTTAACTAAGCACGCGCCTGGGTATTTCGTTCGCGAATGTAAAAATTTAGGGTTTACTTTGAGTGTGTGTGCGCACTGCCCGTGTATATACATATATATTGTGTGTGCGTGCGTGCTGCAATATGAACAATTTAATTTTAATTCTAGACGGTCACATAACATGTTTTGGAAATGAAGGAGTATGCTCTTCAGTCAGTAGTGCTGGTGTAGCGCTTTAAATTAAAATTTAACTGTTTACATTTTTTTTTTATATATGGGGTTATACGTATATATATATATATATATATATTAATGATCGCCATTCTTATACTGGGCATAATAGGAATTTTTGTTAAGTTTTTTCGTTATTTAAAAACATGGGGCGTTTCTGTATTACAGAAGTTCGTTACGAAAATTGTAACAGAAATTTCTATGCGAATTGAATTTTAAATTTATCGGTTCTGAACATTTTTATGATTGCCATGAAAAAGACAAACTTTATTTTGCCGAAAAAGACATAATTAATTGAAACCAACTCTTCTATAAGAATAATGAACGACTATCATTTTTTCGGGGTTTTAAGGAATGTTCTTAATCAGGTATGCGTATGTATATAGTGTGTTTTCGTTTAGATTGTAAATCGGAGAAATGAAGTTCTACATTCCTTGTAGTTTTACTAAAATTTTAAGAGAAAAAATAAAAATTCTATTTTTAAAAATATCGCATGAAATGTGCGACCAAATTAATAAATCATCGCAAACATTTACGTAGAATGCTGTAAGGTATTTTAAGTGTGGTATTGTCGACATTCTCGTACTATAACAAATGCGAATGGAGAAATATTCGTATTTTTGTAGAATTCTAGCTGAGTGGGTTCAAGACACCTTTGCGCCTATAAATATTTACCTTTTAAGAGCAATATGTCCGATAAGGTCATTAATAGCGGCTTCGAAATGTACTACTACTACCTGTTATTTCTTTCCAAATGGAAAATGATGGCAAAAAATGCATTATTACTGCCCGTTAGTTTTATTCTTTCGTTTTCTATTATCGAGGATACACGCGAAGAAGAAACAGCGGGTAGAGAGAAGCGTCACGAAGAAAATAGTTATATACAATGTTAATGTGTGGAGTCTATCGTTTTTTAAAGCATTTCTCTCTCTATCTCTCTCTTGCAAAGAATGAAATAACGCTTAAATTTGTGAAGTGATGATGTTAATGTTTTTATTGAGCTAAGACGCGGAGGGTGTGATTGAGAGGGACATATTTAGAGAAAGCGTTATGAGGACAGTGTATGAGAAGAAGACGAGCTTGAAGGAAGTTAAGTGTCGTTGTAATAGCGGCGAGGGTACGGAGAACGAAAGAATGAATCAAAGGAGAAATATAGCGGATGTCTACAAAGGCTGCTGTTAGCCGGCACTATGAACCTGTTTTAAAAGGCTAGAGGGTCATCTTTCTTCCTGTGAGAAGACAAGTGGCCCTGGCTCGGTCTGGGTTCTCTGAGCTTCACTTAAGGGTTCTAGTGTGTACGGCATTTCTGGGAATCCCGCTATTCAAGAGACGATGAAAACAGGCGAACCCAATCGCGTTCTAAGAATTCCAAAGAGAGCGGCTCATCCTTCACACTGACTGTTGACTATAACTTATAGCCCTCTCTGTTCCGTACATGATCCATTTGAAGTACTTTTTCCTTTTTGCTATCTTTATCTTGATTTTTCCTTGTTATTTATTTTATTTTCATTTTTTTTTCCTTTTTCTTCTTTTATGTTACCCTTTTACAGTCATTCCGCCTTTATTATTTATAATCTGGTTTTTACTATTTGGCCGTGTGTGTTCATGAATGTGAGCATATTTTCGTGTTCGTTTTTTTCTCTTACACGTTGTTAGGATAATAATATGTGTGTGTGGCTTTTACGATCTGATATTTTCTCATTATAAATTATCGAAAACTAAAATAAGGTGTCGTCTATATATCTATCTATCTATCTATCTATCTATATATATATATATATAATTATATATGTATGTGCGTGCGTGTATATGTTTATATTAATTAAACATTAGTGTTTTTTTGTTTTTTTTTACGTAATTCAGTTGTATGCCTTTGATTAACGTAAAACCCATGCTTAAAAGTAGTAGCGCCAGAAGTTGTGAACGAAAAGGAATCTTTCGTTCGTTTTGGATTAAAATATTTATACAGCTGTCGGAACAGAGAAAATTGTCGTTACATTCCATGAAAAAGTTGTTCCAGTAGTTTATTACCCATTGGAATATTTTTTACACCCCATGAAGTTATCCGACTGACTATTGCTCTTAGAATTTTGGAATAAGTGAGTTGGGGTTGTTAATTTCTTTTATGCAATTAGCAGCGATTGAGAGTCAGATCCCCGCTACGATATTGGCAATTGAAAACACGCCTGTATAAACTGATACTTGCGTTCTTTCGTTTAGTGCTTAAGGGCATTGCAGTTGCTTCTGTCCGTTCTTTCAAATATTAATAAACAATTAAAGAAAAGAAAAAAAGTGCGGTATTTATTCGCTTATGAATTTTTTTTAATATTTTAATCGTAAATTAATCTGTTGAAAATAGTTCACACTTCTTTATCGCGAGTATGACGCTTGTCCAAAGTTCGGTCTTTTATTTTTTAATCCGTATATAATTTCAAGACTCTACGTCAGTTTTTACCAGTTGTTCGGTATTATACTCTCTCCTGTCGGTTGTTCCGGACAAATGAAAATTGCGTTATTTTTATATTATAAATTCGCTGTAGATTATTTCGTTAAAGAGCACGCACTTGCTGATTGCATTGCATTTTTCGGGAGTAACTTAAGATTGATTGAATCAGTCACAAGAAATATGTGGAATGAGAGATTTTGTGTACTGTATTTTAAGATGATTTTAACTAGTATTTTTTCTGTTCTGAAATTTTATTTTTCGATTATTTTTTCTTTATCAAATGGCAAATCTTCCTTTTTATATCTTTACGTAAATGTATCTTCATGATATATGTATGGAAAAACAAAAGCAAAACACTTGAAACTTGATTACATACGTATCGATGTGTTTGCCAAATTTTAAAAGTTCATCTGATACTCGAATGTTTTTTATCGAGTTTTATTGCGGTGCAACTCTGAAAATATCAAAAGTATATTGGTGTATTACTTTTACGTCGACTAACGGGAAAATTCTCGTTTGTTAGTTGCATTTTTGGGTAAATTTTCTAAAATCTTAAACGGCTTCTCGCTAGTGTTATTTTTTCTCATATCTCAGACTCCGCTAAATATTAATTCCTTAACGTTTACTTGGTTTTCGTTAAGGGAGTTTACCATCGAAATCGTAAGTAGTTTGTTCCTGTTGACGTATCTACCAGCAATCCTAAAAATAAGTAAATAAAATGTATAAATAATTATTGGTTTGCGAAACCATGTTATATTCAATCACGTTGAGTGTCATAAAAAAAAAAAAGAAGTTTTGTTATATAGTTCCATTATACTGAAATGGTTTTATTAACGTTTTTCGACTATCACCAAAAATAATTGGTTATCAAGATTGAACGGATCTGTAATTTTTTTTCTTTTTCCAATATTTTAATTCATCGATACATCTCTTAAGCTTTTGTTGTCAGTCTCTTCATTTTAATTATTTCGCAAAGGCTTTCTGAACAGTCTTTTCAACAGTTCCCGCATCTTTACAATTCGATTATTTTTCTCGAAACAGAACTGAAGATACACGCGTATACTCCTGGTTTATTAGTGTATATATCAAAAGCCGTAATAAATGATTTTTTTCGCACGTTTGTCGAAGCTTTGTTTCAAGGTTCTGATGCGTACAATTTCTCCATTTCCGAAATTTATGATAACCATTTTAAGATTATTCTCATTTTTTAAAAATTCGATTAAATAAATACTAGCAGAACTGTTAGAATTAATTTTCGTTTTAGATTGTGTTTTTCCCATTTTAAACGTTTAGTTTATAAATTATAATTACATAATTAGATACGATGTTTGTGAGACCGGAAAATTTCGGTGGCTTTTTTATTTATTTCCTGAATTTTAACTCGTTCTTCGTGTTTATTTATTTGTATAATCAATGTCAACGTGGAAAGGGACTGTGCGGTATTATTAATATTAACTCAGAACAACAGTGCATATGTTTTTAAATGAAAAATAATTGAATGGGGAATAATAACTGAATTTTGTTACACAGGTATGTGAAGACCTCCGTTGTGAAGATCAGGTATTCCCGCTGGCTGTGAACTTATTTGATAGGTATCTATGCTGCAGCGAAACGCCACAAAAGTTCTTGCAATTACTCGCTGCCGATTGCATTTTAGTCGCCTCCAAAATCAGACAGTCTCTTACCATAAGCGTGGAAACGTTATGCGGATACGCCTGTAATACGATTACACCGTGCCAGATAAAGGTAAGTGTCGTATCTTTTGATAGTTTCGTTTAATATCTATCAGTCTAATTTTGTTTGCTACATAAAAAAACAACAGATAAGTGTGTTTTTTTGTATTTTTCATTAACGAGATTAGTTTCAGCGGAAATAGTAGTAAATTCTCGCCAGCATGGCGATATTGTGTGCCTTATATTAATTTCCAATTTCCTTTATTAATTTATTCAAACGCAACTTTTATTTTTATTTTATTACATATTTTCAGTTAACAATGAAATTAAAAAATATGGTAGTAACGAAGTATAAACCTACACTTTATTAATCAATTATAACTCGGTGATGGTGATTTAAAAGTTTTTGTTATTGAGTAACGGTAATGATAAAAGTCCAATATCATCAGGTTGTAATTGTTTCACGGTACTTTGATCAACTGAAATTACACTTTAAATTATTTTGAAACGTCGATATACTTTTAAAAAATTTATTTTTATTTATTATGTCATTAATATTATTTATCTAATTTAATTCGCAACTTTAAAATTTTTTTTATCAATTTCCTACTTTCATAACTGATAACAACCTTGCAATTTCGTTGCATGATACAGAAATTTTATTTAAATATTCGTAGATTTAATCATTTTTCTATATATTACGATGTATTGAATTTTACTTGTTACTTTGGTTTTATTAAATAAATAAAATTACCTCTTAGCGAACACAAATTTTCATGGTTTTCACGTGATTATTTTATTACCGCTAACCGACTTTCATTTCATTATAAAGTGAATAAAATAATTTTCCGGCCTTGTTTGCAGCCTACAAATTAGTAGGATGGTATTTCTAGAACTTTTAATTCAACTGAATGTGTCGCTATAAATTTTTATTTTTATGGTGTCATTTCGAAACTTCGATTTTATAATTTTTCATTCCATTTCGTGTGATGGTTAATGTTGTGCATACCGAATACATACATACATATATATATATATATATATATATATTTATATAATTTGTCAAGTTTTTTGCTTAAAATGTGGGATCGATCTCATTTTGGCTGCGGTGAAATGTAGAAAGTTGAAATTTTGTTGGTTCGTAGATCTTTTAAATGCTACGACAAATTTTTTAAAAATAACGATTTTATCTATATTAAGACAAAAGTTACAGCGCCTTCAGAAGTGTCTGTTTTTGAACGTTCCAATAGAATCTGTATATACAATAATATACACGGTAGTGCTAGCCAGTTCTAAATTGACCGCATGCACCTACCCAGCATCCTAATGATGTGTATGTCTATCTTCATCAGTTACATTGCTTTTTAATAGGTATCGCAACTATTTCAAAAACTAAATCATCGTATATATTTCATATTTTACATGAAGAAAATCTTTTTTCGATTAATAACAAAAATTTTTTGTATATCTATATTCGGTGGAATATTTTGATCGTTAGAAAAAAGGTCCGATGTACACCCCCGATTAACGTTTTATAAAGAGAATTAACAGGTGTTTTAATAATATTTCTGACAAAGCCTTCCGATAAAACTGCACGAGTAAGGTTAGAAGAAAATTCCGTTACCGCCCTGATCTGCCGGTATGCTCCGATACTCGAAATTTTCCACATTCGCCCCAGCTGTTTCGTTAAATGCGAATTTTTCGACCACACGCCCGGCTATTGTACATTAGAAGTGTTCTGCTGCTGCTTGAATTCGAGAGACTCCAGTAGTACTTCTAGTAGGCCGGCAGGCATCATTTGGCAAGCTGATGCGTGTTCCGTCGGTGCGGAGACAGAAATTTATTGCAAAAAATTTACAAAGCACCGGCTTTCAAGGTTACCTCACCTGTATCTCAACTCTGACGCGGTGGAATACGGGGGGAAGTAGGACATTGTTGCTGGATGGCAGGTCAAGATCAGAGGCACGGATTGTTTGCGTATCAGTGCCAGAAACGAGCTAAAACTCTAGCGCCTTTCCAGCTGTGTCGATCGGCGGCGCGGCTTCGCTATTTCGGATGTGCGTCTCTCTAGTCGGATATCAAGAGGCAGGTTGTGTTGGTTTTACATTTTGAACGATAAAAGGGGGTAATGGTTGTGTGATTTTCCTCTAGCTGCTGGATATGTCATCATTAAATCCGGTTCATTTCGGCCGTTCGATTCTCTTTCTGTCGTTGTAAATTCGAACGAAATTAAAACTTTAGCCTTGTGTTTCTCTCTGTGTTCGCGCGTGTTCTGTGTGCCCGCCTCCTCTCCGAGCAGCCGTCCCCCCGTCTATTGAACATAAATGTTACCGACGGAAGAGACCCGGGAAAAAAGCGGATTGTACACGGCGGCCCCGGCTTAATTGAACCGAAAAAAGCCGGTCGTGCATTCTATTTCCGCGACGATTCAGCGCGACGCGGTACGCTATAGATTATCTCTTATCACATTGTCCGTGTTAGAGGCTCGAAGCTGAAAACGGAACGGCGATAAAGCGGATTTGTTGAGCGCAAGCGGTCGTCGCGCGTACATTTGATCAGCGGGGCAATCCAATTCCGATCCGCCCTTGACTAAAGAGTCTGCAGAGAGACCATCGGCGCATCTCCGAAAACGGTCCCGGACGGCGGTCGGCAGGACGCGGAATGTCCGATCATTATGATTACGGCGCTACTAACGATCATTATGTTATACCGCTATCGTTATCGTGCTCTTAGCATGGATGCCGTGTTATCATCATCAGCTATCTCCAGTCAGTCTCGGCGTATCTTCTGTTCGTGTGTCTGCTCGTGTTCGTCTTCGCGCTCACGCAGCAACAGCAGCGCGCAGACGGTGACGGTGCCGGCGCGCGGGGCAGCAGCGTGAGGGGCTGATTTGGTCGTCGTCCATTCTGTAAACTTCTTCTTTGGTGAGCCGTCTCGGATGTTCATTCATTTCTTCTTGCGGTAGGCCATCTTCGGTCCTTGTTCCGATCGGAATTCATCTTGCGTGTGGCACTCTATATACTCACTACCAATTCCAGACCAGATTCCTCTTCGGTTCCGTTTACGCGCTCCTCCAGAACTACCTGCCAACCGCAGCTCCCTATTCGTTCTCTCCGATAATGTAATGTGCGCGCTTCTCCCCGGCCTCCGCCCTAGACACCCACCAATCTTTCGCCTAATCTCTAGCCTACTTAGAGAACGACATTGGATTTCGTGCCTCTCAGTGATTACCAAAATGATGAAAATCGTAATCCGCGTTAACGACCACCGCGCTCTCTTATACCGCTCTGAGAACAAAGCCAGCGTGTAGTGCGACGGAGAAGTTTTTAATTCCTCCGCAGGAATACCGGCGGGCAGATCCTGTGCAGTTTGCGCGCCGGCTTCTTCGGCGTCATTTGTTATAGGCGGTCTGAAAATTACACCACCGCCGTTCCGCTCGTCTCTACCGTAATTTATATTACGTGTAAAGTTTTTTTTTTTTTTTTTTGTCCCCCGATGAAACATCGCCTGACCTTGCGCGCCTGTGTGTACCGGCGTGTAATACCCCTCCGGCCATCCGTCGTCAAACACCCCGCGACGCGGTTCTCAAGTTAAATTTTTCTTCTCTCTCCTAGTCGTGAAATTTGCCACAGTATCATGTCTATAAAACCGCCCGAATTTCTACTCTAATATGTCCGAAAATGTTGACGACGTGGAAGGGTGTGAGAAAATTTTCGTATATATAGAAACGTTAACGCTTAAATACGATAAATGACGAGGGAAGAAAACGAAGAAAGAGGTCATTAGAAAGATCGTGACAACATTTGTGAGAATATGAGAGAATATAAAAAGGTATTTCTGATCTTTCGACCATTGTTATTTTTTCTTTCATTTTTATTTTTTTCGGTGACAACGCTACCCCGAAACAGAGCGAAAACGCATCGCGGATTAAGCTCTGATTCTGTGTTCATCGCCGGTTTCTTATGTCTGAAATAAAAACATGCACAAATGTCGAAGAATTTCCTTCTTATTTTCACCGAAATTGAACATTACCATTAGCAAGATGAAATCGACGAAGCGAGTGTGAAATTTTTAAATTGGACTTTTTAATAATTTTCGCGTTTTATAAATCCTTCCGTACCGGAATATATACATAAGGGGACAGCACACCGAGTTTTTTCTGCATTGTTTTGTTTTTTGTTTTTTGATTTTTTCATAATCTCTTGTCCTCATTTCGTACGAAAATAATTTAAATTAGCTTCCTGATATAAGATAATCTGTACGCTGCAGGCACAGCACCCCCTGTGCTTAATAATATGGTCTTCCAAAATCTGTTTCAGAAAACGAGATTAGTTTGACTTCCAGGAAAATTATAAACTAAATTCGAGATTGAAATGAGAGATTAAATAGAAAATTTTTCGTTTTATTTTTCATTAATAGACAGACGTTATTATTGTTTTCTGCGGGCGTATGAAATTTGATTTTTTTTAAAAAAAATTTTTCGGTTTTCTATTATCTTCATGTCGGAAATTTTACAAGATTTACAGACATTTCCCCTCTAGTTTTATAAGGTATGAAATATTTGTTGTTTTTTTTTTTTTTTTTTTTTTTTTTTGTTTGCGTTTCCGTTAAATTCGGCTAAAGTCCGCGTGTTAAATGGTGCGTAATAACGATGTGGATCAATAGGCGTTTACCGGAGTTGGCAAAGAGATAACAACAACATCGCAGATTTAATAATACGTATGTGAATGTTCAAATGTATGGCAACATTACTTGATAACATTTTTCGTATGCTCGATTCCTGTCGCAAATGGGGTAATCCGGTTCTGGAGAATTCGTCGTTCGGTTTTTGGTCATCTTAAACCGTTTTTTTCTTGCAAATGGGGGTTTTCCTTTAAGGGGGTATATTCCGAATAACTCGACCTAAAGCTCGACTGAAAAGCGAAGAAAAAAAAAAGTGGTTTTGTTCTGTAAGTTTGAAGAGATATTGTGATTTGCAGTTAGATGACGACCGTTTTCATTTTTAAATTTTTCCGTCCAATGTTTACTTAGGACAGTATACAATGAAGGATGTAATTATAGCCATATTAAATTTAATTACGGTGCAGATTAAAGTATTTTAATTAGTTTCAATTTCAAAGAAATAAGAAATGAAATAAACCATTATTCATTTATATTAACAAAATTCGAGTGAAATCGACTAGAATTATAAGCCAGTATTAAATGGTAAAATGGAGATATTTTGAAAAACCGTAAACTTCATTAAATGAGGAGGTCCGGTCTGTGTCGTATTATTTTCATTTAATCAAAGGAACCGAGAAAAACAAACAGTAGTGCGTCTGTATTCAGTCTCGGTTATCCTTTACTATAGCTGAGGGGGTAAACTGTTATTAATACTGTATGTAATACTCCTGTAGTTACTTTCTTTTTTTTTTGTAATCTAACGTTGTCAGGTGGCGAATTATTTCTTCAGCACGCATATAATATATTTTTATTTTAAGATAATACAATTAACAGCTGTGAATTGTGTATTTTCATGATTTTTTTTTTTTAAGTTCGAAGCCGCTCGCATCAAAAATTTTATTTAAATACTTTTCGTCTCTAAACATGAGAGTGAGTACTTTTCTAAAATTCTTCCAGCTTCCTATTCTTAAAGAGAAGGGGTTCGGTAGGCGTATTATGGAAAATCTGAACTGTACCTATTAGGGAAACAGTCGTCTAGCAGCGGGGCATGATCTTCAAATGTTTCAGTTGATTCTTTTTGTTTTTGTTCAGTTTTAATTCTTTGGTTTTCTTTTTTTTCATTATTATTATTTTTTACAGCTAAACAAAACTGATATTCTTATTGAACTGAAAGTTTTCTGTTTTATTTTTAATTTAAAAATCGCACGAAAAAAAAAAAAAGGGAATAAAGACGAAGGTCTACGCATATAGTCTGATTTTTACTTCTTGAATTGTGGCATATGAAATACTGAAAATATCGTTAAACGCCTGGTATCGGCGACGAATGTTATCCATTTTGTATTGTGGGATTTTCCAATTTATATTCATTACCACAGAGTTAAGCATTCCTGTATAAGCGGCTACGCGTTGTTGTTACTACAACGTTGATAAAGAGTGTTTTAATTAATGTCATTTAAACCACATCCAGGATTTCGGTTAGCGTAAAACTTATGTAGATAACGAAAACCTTTCAGCGATATTGTTATTTAGTTTGAATGTTATATTAACGTGTCGATGTGCGAACTTGTGCCAGTAAAAATAATTAACGTGATTATCCATTTTTTTTTTAACAGTTCCAGTTAATGAATAAACATATAATCGTAAAATGAAAACACCAACGTGATAATGTTATAAATACGTAGTTTATTAGTGACGAATTTTACGTTTATGTGTGTGTTTATTTATTGATGGAAATTTTTGCTACCCTTCGTAGTCGTAACGCGAACATTAAATATATTAATTTACATATCGCATTGTGACGGAGGGTGTTGCACTATTAAATAAATGAAGATAAACGGGCAGTAACTCGAATGTAAACAATTAGCAGATAATTAGAAATTTCTATTTAGCACATTATTGCAGGAATAAAATTTAAACAGATGCAGGAAAATCACCGATTAGCGCTAAAATATGAACATTTTCTCTTTACACTCTAGAATGTTGTAGTAAGAGTTCACTGGAAGTAATTAAAAACCCGGGGGGGGGGGGTATTTTTGATGCGAGTATATAATAGAGTTGACCGCGGGTTTTTGTAATAATCCGTGTGCGTAATTGAACTCGATTTCAGATACCGAAACGAAAATGCCAAAATTATCGAATTGCAAACACACGATCCCGTACATGTTGCTATGTGTACCAGTATATAGAAGTGACACTGGACATAGTGTAGTTTCGAAATATATTTGACGACACGGTTTCTTCTACGGTACGATAAAGAGTGGGGAGGACCTATGTTGTGTACTCTGCGCAGTTTTTATCATTCACCGATCGAGAACGAGTGGTTAACAAAGTTTAGTGTGTCATTTTCGTTTGTTTTTTTTTTTGTTTTAGATTTTTTGGTATGAATCTCTTGAATTTTTGAAGGCATATATGATGATTTTCCATTGATTTTTAGTCGTCATGTAGATTGATCGAGGATTTTGATAACAGCTTTTGTTTTCTAAAAAATAATCTCTTGCAAAATCATTATGTAGTAATATTTTATGTCTTCTCGCTTACTTCACCAGCACACTGCGTGCGTTGCTTGGGTTTTTGGCAGATTTTTGGTTAAATGCGAAAGAAAACCGTGTTTGATAGATTTTTCATTTAACGCAAAAAATGTATACTTAGTCTGCCCGCTTTAATTGAGAACAGTCGACGGATTTTACAAATCAGGAAAAAGTCGCGGAAATTTCCTAAAAAGTAGAGAATTTGTTATATGGAATATTAAAAATGATTGGAAAAAAAGAATAAAAAAAAAAATATATATATATATATAGATCAGAAAAGTTTCGTTAATCAAAAACAAAAAACGAAAGATTAATAAGGTGGTAACGAATTTTTATAACGAATATGTTGAGGAGAAGTAAAATTTATATTTAGTGTTTTTTGAAATTTTATTCTTGAGATTATACTATATCGGGATACCGTAGAAAAAATCTCGCAAAGTATTTCAAAACTATGTAGTTCTTTCTGTATGAGACTATTGTTTTCCAAATTGAAGGAAAAGCTTGAAAAATCCGAAAGCCACGGAAAAGTCAAACAGCTTTAGAAGTTAGGGGTTTTTAATGATTTGGTTGATTTCGAGGTATTATAAAAAATATATATATACATATATATACAGCAATGCCCCCGTATCCGCGGTTAATAGTTACGAGCCATACCGCGGATAATAGGGAACATTGAGTTGCGTTAACATACATACTATATTTTACAGTACTGTATAGATATACGTAAATTGCATTAGTAAACCGTATATAATGTTAAAAATTATTACAGTAAATGATAGATATTTACATGATTATGATTATGCGCACACCATCACGTCTTGTACTCTATTCTTTTTGTTCTTGTTGTCCAATCTGCTGATACATATTTTGATCATTGTGGAGCAATATTTTTATGATTTTTTAAAAGTTATTTAATTTTTTTTTTTTTTTTTTGTATGTATGTACTGTGTACAAAACGCTACAGTTTACACTCCGGAAAATGGAATTAGTACGTATAATGAAAAGTGTGAAAAGTTGAAAGTGTAAGAACAAACGAACTTTAGTTCATCTGAAAATGGAATGGACGCAGTGTTTGGAAAAAATCGGTCTATTACGCTTCGTGATGCAGACGACGTTGATGAGAAAAGTCGTGACAATTTTTGTTTTACTTAAAAAAACATTGTGATAAGTTTTTGTTTTTGTTTTTTCTTTTTTTGTTTTTTCAAGTCACGCCGTGACAAACCACGGATACCGGGGCACCACTGTATGTTAAAAATAAACCGACAATTATTTGGGGACCATCGAGAAATATGATTTAACACAAAAATTTATCTCGATTAGAATATATATTCTAAAGTTGCGCATGATATTTTCAACCGGTGTTGGCGCATCGGAGCAGATAACAACAGCTCTTGGTTTCTTTAAAATGGAAGTTTAGTTTATAAAAGGAAGAAGAAAAAAAAGGGATAATGGAGACACGGTGTTTTTTTACGGCTTTTCAGTATCGCGCCACTCGTAAACTTGAGAACTTTTTAAAATATTTTTATTGTTTTTTTCTCGTTTATTTATCCAGAAGAATTCCGATATGTGTTTACAATCGGCGCGGAAGAGAGCGATGAAAGCTGTTCCGAAAGAGAATAGGACGAATTGTTTCGTATGAAATATGTGTGTTTAGACGAGTCGCTGGAAGATCGGAGAGGAGGTTTTTGTTTGTATTATTATTATTTGTAAGTTCACACGCTGTATAATATGATCGCCGCGGCACCAGGTCGTGGGATATGGCCTTTTTTCTAGTTTCCCGCATATCCCCAGATGGGACACCGCCGTCTAAGCCGATGATAGTTCCGTGCACGTATGAGCGTGTTTTTCTTCTTAGGACTTTTTAAAGTGGGGTGCTGCTAGTGCACGCACACTAGTGCACGCCTTTTTGGAACTATTCCAGGTTGTTGCGTTCTCGTTCTTACGCGTTCTCGCTAATGAAAAGGCTCATTTACTTGTTCTGCACGGTCTCTAATCCGTCCGCAAATGGGGCTCTTCAGACGAGTTATTCCGGCGCGATAGCCACTTACGAAAAATGTGCCGCACGATTACTAGGCTAGTAGTAATAGTAATAGTAGTACACAGGTACCCGCGCTCGTCTACCGACCTAAATTATCTGGAACTGCTATTTAGTATCTTATGGGAATGTGAAAATGCTTCCATTCTGCACTAGTGCTGCTGATAAAATGGTAATATTACCTACTCGGAGGAAAGCTTTTTAAACTGGACTGGTCAAATCGATGGAAGGGCGAGATTTTCTACATAATCATCATTACACAGTGATCGTATTATATTTTGTCGATCAGCGTACCCAGAGTACTGTACTTGATTTTCAGCATCGAAGGGGCCGCAGCGTGCATCCGTCAACATTGTGTCTGTTAATAATAGAGCAATGGTATGGCCCCTTGTATTGTGTGTATGTGTTTGTGATGTTTTTTAAATTGTGCAAAGAAATTACGGAAGCGGCGTGTACGGTAATTGTAGTAGTACTTTGTCCGCTGAAAAACTTTTGTCTAATATTAATTAATTGACAAAGGGTTTTTTTTTTTTTTTTAACGTTCCGGGATCCCGCCGGTTCCTGCAGCTGAGCAAAATTCTTAATAATCAGGGGTTTCGCAATTTTTAGACGTCTAGTAATTTGTAGAGCCTAAAAAAAAAAAACAAACAAAAAAAACCATAACAGAAAATGGAATTTAAAAATTGGCGCCTAAGACCACAACAAAAGGAAAATATTGCACATTTATAGCTTAATTAGGCAGAGCAGCACTTTTTAATAGAGAAGAGCGGATGAATGTTTCGAAAAAATTCTTCGACGTACGCTAGTTGACGTCGCCGCCGTTGTTTCGTTGTAATTCACACTGTGTTGTGGCTGCTAATTTAATCGTTAATTTTAAATTACATCATGGACTCCGGTCGCATCTGTCAAAGTGTGTAATTACTTTACGTTGACGAGTAGAGTAATGTTTTTTGAACAACATTTTGTGTTCTGGTATTACAATATTTTACGATGCCGAGATTTGTTTGCAATATAAATGGAATGGGAAGGAAGAAAAAAATGTGGCGGGACGATGGAGCATGTGTTTCCAATTTCTCGATAATATTTAATCTCAGATATAAGGAACGAAATAAGAATTCGTCAGATTGGATAATTGCATAAATTCACGTCTCTTAAATCTCCTTATTAGTGGGTAAAATTTGAGAATTTCGCATTAAATAAACGCGAAATATATAAAAAAAAATTCCGCCGATACACCGATTGTTTTTGAAGAGATGCGGTAATTTACGGAACTGTGTAATATGATTGGTTTCCATATAGTTGTGTTTATAGATCTTCGGATGCTGATGATTTTGCAAAATCTTTCTTCGATTATCGGTTTGCAAATTTTGCGTAAAAATCATCGGGTATACTATAGTTAAGCGTTCATTTTTAATTTTCCATTAATCCGTTCGTCTGTCGATCTCTGTGGTTCGCCAGTTTTTTTTTTTTTTTTTTTTTTTTTTTTGTTTGTTTCCATTTGGCTCTTTGTCTTACAATTTTCCCCCGAACGAGTAAAAGACAATTCGAAAATTTGTTAAATACATTAAACAAAATACATATATATATATATAACACCAAAATGAATACAAAAATTCTTTCACTATTAACGTTGTGTTTTTTACCTTTATATTTCGTATTTTGATAACATCCGCTAAGGATATCAATTTTCCCTGCATATCTTAATAAATATAAACACGAAACAAGAACATTTTTCGTTAAAAAAATTAACGATAACCGTGTATTCGATAAATTTTATAAAATATCGATGTTTAATTGATGTTTAATATGTTGAAGTTCTCCGGCTGACCCGTACAAAATTCTTGTGTACTGAATTTTTGACTTTTAAGACACTAACGATTCGCGCGACATGACTCGTTTGTGTGAAATAGCCCTAACAATTTGTATACCAACGATATACTTAATAGCACTTGTTGAGGATTAAAATCCCCTCTGAAAGTATTTATAGACTCAAAATTTAATAAGAATTAGAATAAATTCCATTTTATTTTTTTTTGTATCCCCTTATGTCCGCCGGCCTTATAAAATTTTTATCATTATTTTTTCGTACCAGATCGTTTACTTTATTTATTTCAAGGAAAAACAAATAGAATTGCCATTTTCCAAAAGATTTTTAACCTTTCCAGAAAAGAGAGAACTTTTTAGATATGTTACTAAATACTATTGTTAAATTGTACTTTTTGTTTAAACAGCAAGGATTTCCAAGAGAAAAGATATAAAAATTTATAAAACCGACAATATATATATATATATGTATTAATTAAAACGTAATTCTTAGGTCGACCCCCATTAGAAAAAATGTCCCAATTTTACGTAATGTTTGTTATATTTTAATTTTAACCGACTTCCAAAAAGAAGGAAGTTATACGTATGGTTCTTTTTTTTTTTTTTATTATTATTTATTCACGCATAACTTATATTCATATGGACCGATTTAGAATTACGTTATAAAAATTATGATAATTTTATACGAAGTATAGAAAAGAGAGATAGAAATGTAAGCAAGAGAGGTCAAGGGGCACAGTCCCTTGCGAGGCCAAAATGGCCGAGTTTTTATATAATATATATATATATATGTATATATATAAATTTGGTATATGTCCGAAGATTTATTTGAAATGCGACTTTCTTGAACGAAAAGTTAAGCGAATGAGAATAGTATAGTAAAACTTGATTAAAAACTTTAAAAATTTTCAAATGCACGACTTGTAAATACATCAAGAATTTTCAGCAAATGCAAGTAAAATGAACGTTACAAAAATTATATACCAGTATTTACATACGATTATTGTTTGATGAATTTATAAACACAATGTACAGAAAGTAATTAATTCGGAATGACGTTTCTGTTGGGCGGGAACTGTCAAATTTTCTGCGCGTGGCCTTTTTCGCAGAAATTGAAATTATATTAGCGTAAAACCGTGATTTTTCTTTTTTTTTTCATTTTTTTTTTTTGACATATCAACGCGAATCTTTTTTCAATTTTAATATATGGATACATATATTTAACTTATAATTTACGCACGTGAACATACACGTACAATAAAATGAAAAAAGGACATAAGATTAGAAGCCGCGCAAGAAAAATCAAGGAAATATTGGAAACTGCCCGAATAATATATTGTATATCGGAAATTCACAACCACTGAGAAAAGAAATTAGTTGGTTCAGTTGAAAATACGATTGAACAGAGAAAATAAACAGCAGAAAAAGCAGTAAAATTTAAATCGATCAGTAGATAAAATCTTTTCTCATTTATATTTAATGCGTTCGCAGGATTTAGTAATATCCAGTTGTCGCTGAGCAGAAGGTTGATTCGCACTGCCTAACTTGTCTGAATTCGAATTTGTTGGAATCTAGAAACGTGCACTACCTGGAACTAATGAAGTTTTCCGAGTAATCGATCTAACGACTAATGAACTTTTTTGATGGTCGCCCCAGAGACTTTAAATTTTTTCAAAATTAGGGGGCGCGTAAATTTTTATTCAGTGATTAGTGTTTCGTAGCACTGCTCTCGTCCGATCGTAGTCCGGTTGTGTTTGTCGAGGGCTTGAACCGAAGTATTTCTTTTTGTTTTTTTTTTTCGAAATGTGAAGCGACTCTGACGTATTTTAAAACAAACGATTTTGTTATCCTTGTGGTAGATTATTATTGTTTTACATCCTTGTACTACATCGTAACTTTTCCACAACTGCTAAAAACAAGCAGTGTAACTTGAAAGTAATATATTTAGAAAGAAAAATCGATTCTGGTACGTCAAATTATCGATAGAAATCCAAGTTTGTAAATGTCGAATTTTCGTATTCAATATTCGCGGTTTCTTACTTTGGCCAACGAAAAAATAGTGATCAGTTTTTTAACATGGCGTAAAATTCTGAATGTGGCACAATAAAATCTATATTGCGGAATTAAACGATTTCTGTTTTCGAACTGCCAGCGGTAAAATATTTAAACGATGCCTCGCACTTTTTTCTAACAGCGGCATCAAAAAGATGGCAGTATCTACTCTTTTCAATATTGCTAAAGAAATTTTTGCTATAAAATATCCTGATTTCCGTTTGATCGGATTCTGATCATTTTTTTAAAATCACGTCCTAATCCGGGGAGAATTCGGGAACGTTTGCTAATTGGAAGAATTTGAATACACCCTCGACTGTGTTCACGATATAGACTCGGAAACAGGAAAAAAATATATATATATATATATAATCAAAAGTCGAAGACAGTTTGAAAAAAGTTTTTCAAATTTTCTGGATTGCGGATTGTACTATTGTATCAGTCATAAAAAATTGAGTTCAAAGAAATAACATTTTCATAATATTGCGTGGTTGAAGGTTTTAAAATAAAAAAGAGTATTGAAGAAACTCGCTAAATGATAGAAGAGGAAGAACTAGAGAACAGTTTCCAAACGGAAAGAAAAAAGAGGAATCTTAAGTTGACGCCGGATCCTTGAAAAATAAAAATAAAGATTACGTTGGATTGTGATCCGGATATTAAAAAATATATATATTTAAAATTCCATTAAAACACTTGATGCAGAGGTAGCACTTTTTAAAGAGGAGAACACAGCTTCGCGAAAACCTCTTCATAACGGCGAGGTCGCTGATGACTCATTCGAATACGATTAAATTTATTTCTGATGCGTATTCTTAATTCGCGTCGTTCGTATCATCAGAAAACTCTTCAGGTAATTTAGTATTGTTTTCCTTCAGTTTCAAGCAATTCCTCTAGTGGTCAAACAGAAGAGAATGTATTTTTTCGCCGTTCCGATGCTCTGTATGCAACTTGTTATAACACATTCGTGGATAAATTGTAGAACGGATTTCTCGCAGATGTTGCGCGTCGAAAGGGATTTACCGCGCAATAGTATAATGTGGCAACTGGCCTTAACAAATTCATGTTTTTGTTGTGTATTTTATTGGAAAAAGAAAAGGTTAGCGGGGGGAGGTGTTGCATTTTTTTATTGTTTGAAAAGTTCGAGAGGCAGGTATACGCTGTCGGTTTTCTGATGCGACAACAATGATGACGATATCGGCCAGTGCTGTAGTAACAGAGGTTTTCATTGATAAATTCGTACCTAGTTCTTCTTTGTATGACTGAGATCGGACGTGCGTTATTATTTTTAATTTATATAACTGCTAAATCGGTATTATAGGTTCCAACGTATGTGTGTATGTATCTGTGAGTGCAACAGATCGCGCGACGGTGTTACGACGTCGATGGCGGATTAGTGTAAACGATTGTACATGCGGGCCGAGTAAATTAGGGGTCGTAGGAATCGGATAATTATAAACTATCCTTCGTCGTCGTCGTTGGAACCTTTATTTATTTGTGCGTTGCGGTTTAAAGTTAACTTCCTGTGGCTAGTTCCGAAGGAAAGAAAGGAAAAGAAGTGAAAACACGTACATGCATACGCAGTGCGCGCGTAATTACTCGATTTTATCTCCATTATTCATCGATGCATATCTGTCGCAGAGACACCGCAGCTAGACAGAGAACGGATCTGTCAAAATAACAATCCAGAGAAGACCCCCTCTGTAAGAGGTGGGTGGCGGCTAAGCTGGAAAAAAAGCTATAAACACAAGCTCCGTACCCCGATGCGTAATATCTTGTAAAAAGTGTGTCTTTCAGCAGGATGTGTTTTTTTACCAAAACGTATTTCCGAAAAAGAGGGCTGACGACTTCGTTGGAATTGTCGCGTATCCTTTGTAACTTTAGTCATCCGCTGGATCGTTGACAGGCCTTGGCTGGCGATTATAAAGATGATAATTCCAATGATATTAAAATGATAGCGGGCAGATCGCGATTGCCAAATTTCTCTTTTGTTTACGGGTACCACCCCAATCGTGCTTTAGGCCGAGTACAATTGGGGTCGGCTTGAGTTTAACCTAGAATTTCAGGGGTTTTTTTTTTCCAACGGTGTGAAACGCCTGTACAATATATACTCATTCTGCGGAGAGGAGTGTATAAATTTCATTTGTCAGTTCGTGATTTTTACGTTTAATTTTTGAAAAGACTTCAAAAGTCTTTTAGACCCCTTGATATACACGGTTAATTTATAAAGATCGAGCCATAATCCTAAATTTGACAGATCTACCGATAGATATTGATTCAAAATCTCACGTGTGACTTCCGTAATAGCTAAGTATCTTGTTTAGTGATTATAAATTACGCGTCACCAATAAGCCGATTGATAGTTTTAAAGTTATTCTTGACACATTTGCGAATGAAAAGTTTTAAGGTTTATCAGTGATTTTTTATCGAGCAGTAGCGCGCATGTACGTATTTTTCTTATTTTCGCTTGAGAAAACAACAAAAATCGAAAAACATTTGAATTAAAATTTTCGTAATGTAACGATTCCGTGTTACATTTTTAATAGTTTTATACTGTAGAAATATTTAAGAGTTCTTCTTTAAAACCCGTAAAAAATGTTATCATGTTTTTATTTATTTATTTATTTATTTATTTATTTATTTATTTATTTATTTATTTATTTATTTATTTATTTATTTATTTATTTATTTATTTACTTATTTATTTGAATTACGCGTACGAATCTAGTGCATCGGACATTACTAAATCGACGGTAGTAAAACTTTAGGAATGCGAGCTGACGACGAAAAAACTGATATAAATCGCGTATTATAATTTCGTCGGGACGTGTAGGGGCATGTTGATGATATGAATCTCAGAAAATGATGATAAAAGTAAAACCTAAGAAATCGAAAAACAACACAAAACAAGCTGGGGGTAGGGTTTTTTAAAATTTTCTTTCTTTTTTTAATTCTAGCTAAAAAGATAATATGTTCCATTACCGCGCGTCACTAAGAGTACTTAATTCTGGAAAAGTTGTAAACTCAATATTTCGGATTTATTTTTATTTCTTTTTGATATATTACACCTAAAAAAAGCAACTGTAACGATTTAATTCTTTCCGAGTTAGTACTATCTTAACAAAAAAATATCCTTCAGTTTTTTCACTATATTATTCGACTCGGCCGATTTAAGTTTATTTACGTGCGGACAGTGCCATTCTTCTTCAACCTGCGCGCGTAATAACGTCTATTTTCTGAAACTTGCGTTTCGCACCTAAGAAAATGTTGTCCTTTATTTCTCTTCGCCGTATTTCTTTTTAGTCTTTACGCAATCTCCTTTGGTAATCTCTCCCCTATTTTCGCTACAGCTTCGCCGAACTTTACGAGATTCTTTTAGAATGTTTATTCCACCTTCCCTTTCAAAATTTCTTCCGCAGGCCCTAATTATACGGGAATTCCACAGCGTGTTATTAATTCTCTATTTCCTTAAAATGACATTCGAAGAGGTTGGGTGGTGTGCTGGAGGGGTGCCTCTTTTATTTGCTAAGATTTTAACCTTTCGAAATCTCGTCTTCTTTCTGTTCCAAAAACGGTTAATGATCCTACGACGCTAAAACATTGGCGTGTCAGAAGAGGGATTCAGTTTTTCTCAAAAATGACGTATAGGTAATGTTTGAATATTTCTCCATTCGGACGCTAGTATTTACGTAGGGAAACATTACAAAATTATATTTCGAGGAATTAAGTTTGTTTCCAGTTCGTTCGATTTTTACGCCGTGTAATCGCGTTTGTTTAGGTTTATTGTTGGAAGATTTCACGTCTACGACAGATAAAATCGATTGAAATAAAAATATATTTAGGTGGGAGGGATGAAAACCAAAATTTCATCTTAGGTTCATGCGTAATTTTAAACACTTCTTTAAGGCTTCGTGATACTTTTGGTTTTTTGCATTTTATCGCTAGCAGCGTGAAAAATCAGCGATAATTCTCGAGACGTTTGTAAGATAAGAAATAAGCACGGATTCTGTAATAATTTCGGATAGTCTGTTTTTATGTGCTGTCAACAATTCCTTCTTTCGTCGTTCTTTGCATTACTTATAATACGATTAATGTTTTTTTCCGATGAATACATACTAAACAAGTGCACATTGCTGGTTAATTAATCTTTGGGCGCATATATACATATTAATATGTGTGTATATATATATATATATATATACATGTACATATTAATATATATATATATAAAATATATGTAACGGAAAAGATGAAATCAATCTCATTTTTCGATAAGTCATTTATCAACGGGTTATATAGATAAACGTTGCGTAATAAAATAGGCTATTAGATGCGCTTAATAATAATAAAAGTCGTAATGGTTGTCGTTGCGAAGCGGTAAAAATTTTGTTGTGCGCTGTGAAAAATTTACACTCCGGTTAGTATCGTCGGGTGTTCTCCATACTTTTATGATTCCTTTGACTGAGGTCTGCTCTGTTGTTCCTACGCGTTCCATTTTCGGCCTTTTGCAAAATATGTGATGCACCGAACAAGCAGAGGTTCGTGTGTCTCTTCAAACTTAGTCTCTAATTTAGAGGCTTAAAGGTAATTAGCATCCGTTTTCTAAAACGAGATTGAAAAATTTGTAGAAAAACACAATTTTAAATGAACAGCTGTAGAGTGCGCTAATCTTAAAGGAAGTGTCGCCACCGGAAAGATATTGAGCGCATTCGTTAGCTGCTACAATTTCTATGCTGCAGCATAATGTATATTGTGGCGATGAAGGGACTGGCAATAAGTGCTCAAGGCGTAGAGAGCTGATCTGTGACCTTTCCGGTGAAATTGTGGCTATTTAGCGAGAACCGTTTCGAGCTAGCTATACATAAAAGCGGTGAATCTCAGTTCGAAAAACATCTCCGAAATAAATAAATTCAAAAAAAAAAAAAAAAAAAAAAGGTAAAAAGTATAGTTTGTGTAATATTTCGGGAAAAATTTGATTTTAGTTTCGTACTTTTCAAATTTAATCTTTCGACCACTTTGTTAAAGACACTACTGAAGACGATTATCTATGTTAATCTTTTATCTGTGGACTAAAAAACAAACCATAAAATCCAAATTACAATTGTCTCTGAACAAAATTCATAAAGGCCTTTAAAAATGAGATGTGCAAACTAAAAATTTTCGTCCCCCCGGATAACGCACTTTTTTTTTCCTTTCCAGCGAGAATCCATTCATTTAAAGTACAACCAGGATCTCTCAACTGTTGCAATATAAAAAGATCTTCTCGATTCTCAATAATTAATTTTGTTCTTTTTCCATATTTTTTTTTTATTTGTGCCCTCATATGTCATTTTTCTAAGCTATTCTAAATCGTTGGACACCATATTTTCTGACAATGGGTGAATTTTTATCGAAAAAGAAAACACTCGCGACTATCATCGAAAAGACAAGGCACGAATTTTACACATACGATTGAGATATTTGGAAACACAACATACATCGCTTCGTTGACTATTATTTGCATCGCTGGATATCGCTGATATATTGTAAGGTATTTTTAGTTATCGTGATGCCAATTTCTGAAAATTTGAATTGCTCGTTTAAATAATTTCTTACGAGCGTCTTTGACAAATACGCGACGACTGTGATTGTCGTGGGAATGTGTCACATCTCACCGGCCGTTGCGAACACGCTTCCAATAAAAAAAATCTTTTCCATCGAGTCGACGAAATAGTTCTTTTAGACATACTCCGGCCTTTATTCATTCGTTTCGTTTCGTTTCGTTTTTTTTCGTCATTACAAAGATGTGTTTTGTTTTATAGTTCCAGCATCACTTTGGCCACGATAATACTTGCGATCATGTTTGCAAGAACGAGCCGCAGAAGAACGAACAAAAAGACTCGATTTCAAGCGTCGGAACTCTTTCTGAAACTAACTGCTCTGTTTCTAACCTTTACCGATTTCGCTCTACCTCTAACAAAAAACCTTTTTGTGGTTGCTTTTTGTGTGTCGTCGTTAAGTCTTTTTCGCATTACCCGACCCCTTTTTGCGTTTACCAGTTAACTACATAGTAATAGTAATATTCTATATCGCGTTTTCGCTCTCTATCGTTACGTTATTTGCCAACGATATGCTTAGCCGATATTGTTGCAGCTAAAATTACTCCTCGATTACACACCGTAATTGTTCCGATGTGGAAAACTGATCAGGTTGATTTCCTTCAAAATTCGTGAATTATCGCTATTATCCCGGATTTCCTACACTTTTATATTAAACGACTATTATTTAAGTGTCCCCCCGACCGATCATGTCTATTACGATATCATTCTCCTCTTCTGTTTGTGTCCACTCATTTGTCTCTTCTCTCTTCCACCTTCGATACTATTCCGCTTCTGTTCCGTCTAGCACGTTCTGCCGTGCAGCATTGCATCTTTTTAAATTCGCTTCGAGTCTTTCATTCTTCAATTGTTAGTTTTCAGTCGGTGCTGTAGAGACTATATTATATACAGTTATATAGACACAGCTCTTTAATTTTTCCGACCATAATTTCGGTTAAAGTTTCTTCAATAATTTTTGTTTTTCATGTAAGCTAAAATTAAAAGCGTCTAAAAGCTGATCGTTCTTTTTTTTTCCCTGGCTACAACTAAACGTGCACGCATGTGGTTGTAAATATTTTTAAATTTACGATTGAAGCTAAGAATGTTCGAATCACTTGTAAATATCGTTATTATCAATTATTAAATAAGCGATAATCGGTAATTATTAATTATTTCGGCTAAAGTTAAAAAGCATTAAAAATCAACGGGAAAAAAAGTAAAAAAAAAAAAAAAAACTGAAATATTTAAAAATCATACAAAAAGAAAAATAATTTAAAGCGGAAAATTAGCAATACTTAAAAATTGGCCAATTTAAAAAACTGTTATTTCGGATGAAGATAAACATCTACCAATATATGTATGATTTTCATTTTCAATCCATTTAACCTTTTTTTTTTTTGTGCCTTTGCACCGGAATTCGCTTTCGGATCACTATCGGAATTTCGGATTATACCTGCTAACCTTCTGATGTTTTTCCCGAATATATTGCGGACGGATACCTAATTCGTGTAAAAGGAATTAAAATCTTATTATATTCTTGTTACGGTTTTAACAAATTCTAATGTCATGTCACCGGTAGTAGTGTACATTTCTAAAAGTAAGCCATAAACCATGTGAAAATTCTCTATAATTTTTTACTTGGAATCTCGTTTAGTTCCATTTTTATTCCAATGAAGCGTGTGTATGTGTGTGTGTGTGTGTGTGTGTGTGCAGACATGACTTTATCAAACATTTTTAACATGAACCTAACTATATTTAATGCATAAAAATTGGTGAATTTAAAAGCCGATACTGCTACTATACTACCACTACTATTACTACTGATAATAATAATGATGATGATGATATTAATAGTAATAAATAATAATGAACAATAAATAATAATAAATAATAAATAATAAATAATAATAACAATGTTTTTTTTAAATTTAACTTATCAATATAATTTCACTTTAAATCAAATAATTTAATCAGTGGTTCACAAGTAAAATTAATAAAAATTTATATTAATTACTTCTTTATCATTTTTGTTACTGTTATTATTATTTGAAAATGATAATTTTATACGTTTGTTTTTTAATTATAGTATAAGGACATAACGTTCTTGTGACCTGCTGGTATCGGATAATCGAGGGAATTACAAAAAAACATTGAGGACTCCGAAATTTATTGTTGCAATAAAGAGAACTTTGATCGGTGTTAGGAAGAGTTGCGAGATTTTTACCGTAATTTACGTGCGAACACGTATGTCTAAAACCTACCGATTTTTTTTCTTTTTTTTTTTTTAAAGTTACGCATATTGATAAATTTTCACATTACGGTCAGAATTACTACTTGTTGATCGCCTAATTCAGTGAAATTTTAGCGGCACCGAGATTTAATTTTACTAAAATTTTACTTAAAAAAAAAAAGAAAAACTACAAAAATGTCATGTTAAGAAAAGTTTTATTTTCCCAATCAAAAAAACATCTGATTAATTTTTTTTCCTTTTAAACCCGCTATGGATTATTTTTATGAATAAAAATACCCGATTAAATAATGTTTGTTCTTATCTATAGTTAATTTCCTTCGTAGTACCGAATTTATTATTCTGTCCACGTAATCATAAGACGTGACTAAAATCACTTTGATTTCTTTTTCTTCCTTCCGAAACTCGCAGTTGATGACTTTTTTAATAGCCTTTCATAATGAACGTGTCAAGTAGTTGCTTCTGGACAATCGGATTACACTAAGTAAAAGAATATTTCAATTCCCCCCTCCCCCCTCCCCGTTTTGGTCATTTTATAAATGCGTTTATTTGTTTACTTATTTATTTTACTACGCGTATTAGTGCGGTTGTCGTTATTATTGCGAGAGCGATTTACGGCGAAATTAAACGTTTACGATTTTGGTTTCTGCGCGATTTTAGCGTTTTCTAAAATTGACAATACTACTCCGCATTTCACGACCGAACAAAGACGGAGAGTCGATGATTGTGCTTGTACAGGTGCACGGTAGAACAAGAGAACTCTCTCGTCTGTTTGTGAAGAAGTTTAAATTCTATCAAACGGCGTGGGAATCGATTACAAGAACCACATGTGCACGATGCTATCGTGTCATCCGCATTTGAATACCGAAACAATTGCGCTATCGCTAGCTAACGGAAGAAAGTGTTTTTTCCCTTTTTTGTCGTTTTTTTTTCGCCCCCCCCCCCCCAGTACATATTTACATATGTATAGGTATAGATATCTCCTTTTAATCTATCGGTTCTAGATAGAGAGCGCTTTTAATTTATACCCGTTTCTGTTGAAAAATTAATATTATAGGGGTGGCGGTGTGTGCGGACGGCGTACTTGTATGCAAGCGGTGGTCGAGTTTAGCTGGTCGGTGGCAGGCCGATAGCGGCTTGAACCATGTGAAAATGATAGCGTTTTTATTTCCTTAACAAACTGCGTAAAAGAGAGAACCAGTCCCGGCCGAAAAGTACCCGGCACCGAACAAGGGGTTGCTTGTTACTATCAATTGAAGGTAGCTCAAGCGTGACCGGTATCGTCCGCGCATTTGACCTACAGATGGCGATCGTGGCCGCTGGTCGTCGCGAATCCTCCGGCTTTTCTTTAAGCCGAGCTGTCGTCCTGGAAAGGAAACGCGTTTATCAGACCGTGCCAGTACCGGAAGAATTTTGAAGGCGACCGAGAAAGGTGTAAGATCGCGAGAGAACAGAACAGGGTACGGACGATCTACCCTTAGAGTAGTGGAGTTAACGACGATGGAATAGCATAATAATTAGAGCTTTGCATGGAGCGCGATGTTGGCAAGATGCATCTCTGGACTACGGAACACGAACAGAGCAGATCAACAGTGGTCAGATGTTCGACTTTGCTGGGTCGCATTTCACCTTTTTCCATCGTTCCACTGGTTGGCCAGCGATTTCACCGACCGCCATGCAATATATAATACACAGAGATGTGGTGCCACCTTCTGTTCGTCTTTTCTTCCGATAGCATCGCTCTAGACTGCCGGACGACATTTGTGCCTTGTTTTCTGTTATTTAAGTTGCGACTTGTTCACCGCGTTCAGTTAAAGACTATGGCGCAGGGTCTCTTTGTATCGTCAACCACCACCACCGCCACCCTTATTCTTCGGTCGCTCGTGCGACCAAGCGTGTTGTTCTTCTCGTTATTCCTTCGTAATTTTTTGCGGTTAATTTAATAACAATAATTAATTAAAAATAATAGCGATGACGTTAAATGATTATCGTTTTAGGAAGCCGCCAGGTGTGCGTGTGCGCGTGTGTTCCTCGAGAGACAGTCCGGCGCGCGAATAATTTATTATTTCTAGCGTATCGGCGACGGCGAGACCATTTCGATTTGGCCCAATTAAACGAGAGATACCGCTCAGCTCGTTGACGAGAAAAAAGTTCTAAATTATCGTTTCCCGATCGCGTTTAAATTGTTTTCGTTTTTCTGCGTCTATTACGCGATCATCACACCTGTTTTCCATCTCAGTGCTGAATAACACACACATCCTATACGGAGATGTGACAAGACATTTTAAAGTGAATAAAACCGAACAAAAATAAATAAAATAAGAAATATAATAAACTGACCAAATAGCGAAAGTTGGACAAAAAGAAAAAGCGAAAAAAACGGGCTCGCTCTTTTTCAGACGGCGTATCGTATTCGAAGCAACCTCTAGTTTAATCTTTTTTATTATTTTATTCGATTCAGGGAAATATTTCAGAACGACCGTAACCGCTTTTTTCTTTCTCTATTTTAATGTATTTAATTATCATTAAAAAAGTTTAGTAATTCGATAATTTTATTGTTTTGTATATTTAAAATGACTAGAAAAATTTTAATTTCTATTCATGCATCTCCAGATATCTTGTTCTTTTTTGCTAAATGTATTGTTAATCCCGCCATTAAAATTGCCATTTTCCCGTAATTAAAATAGTTTGTTTTTTTTTTTTTCTTTTTTGCACTTTTCGATGATGCAGTAAGAGTCGGAATAAGACGAGAAAACACTTTAAAGACGACGGTAAATTGTAGTACAGAAAGAGTTCAATAAAAGCTACGACGTAGACCGAACCGATCTGACAACGATGGCGTCAATTTTCCATTATATGAGCGAATTTATTTAGCGCAACAGGTGAAAATTACAGCAAAGAGTATAAATTTCATTACGTGATGAGTAGAGAAGTACCGGAATATCTCAAACGCAATATAACACCATTACGGATACTTAAAGTATTTCCCCAGAAGCTGATAATTCGGTATACGTAAATAATAACAAAAATAAAAATAATAAAAATATTTCCGCGTTAATATAATATTTTTATAATTATCCGTTGTGTAATAATTTTATCGACAAATTTTCAATTTCGGGAGCGATATCCGATAAATAGTTTCATACTTTAAAGTAGCGGTAGGTTCTTTTACATTTATCGCGGCTTATAAATAGAGAGGTTTTTCCCCTATATCTGGGCTATCGTGTCTGGAGAAATTAACCGACCAATCAGACGCTGTATAAAAACTGGCTTATTACGCAAAGCTCAAAAGGGGAAACAACAAATAACAACTTGACCATTTTTCTTTTCTTTTTGTTAGCGGTATAAAATTTAAGTGGCGTTTATTAAATTCTTACATTGCTCAGGTTTTGGATAAGTAGAAATCTGAACGTTTTCTATTAATTTAATCGATTTAAATACATACGGAAATGTCAGATGATCTATAATGTGATCAGAGCGGTAATTTTGAATATATGTTTTTGAGTTATAAGGAAAAACCACTTCTAGTGCTTTGTGATGATAATATTGCATACATTTTTAACTCGATAACTTTATATCGTAGTTATAATTTCCGTTCGTATTATTTTACCATCTATAATTTTTGCAATACCGTCGAATATTTTTTTTTTTTTTTTCTGAATCGCCATAATGAACAAAGAAGGAAAGAAAGCCTTTATGTATGCCCAATAGTAGTAGAACGGTTTATTTAACGTCATCACCGACGACCGAAAGTGAGAAATATTTCACATGAAAATGCCCGTGATACTGTATTAAAACGAGGAGAAAATTGAAAACAGAATTAGTAGAGGATTCATAGTCGCGAAGGAAAAGGATAGCAAAAAAATTTTAATAATTTAGAGTACAAGTACACTATGCTTGTGTCTGTACAGCTCAGATGTACGAATAGGTAGTCGCAAAATACTTTCATGCGGCTAAATCATAGCTGTGTTTGATCTCGTCGAGATATATATGTGTACTTAGAGAATTCTCCGATAGCGAATGGCCTTATGTGTATGCACATTGTAGAAGTTGAGCTACTTGGCTACCAAACCTAAGGTCTCGTGCCTCGTTGTACGGATTCACTAGTGTATGTGTCTAATGCCTGAAATCGAATATTGATTGTGCCAGAGAAATGTAAGTTAAAACGGATCATCGTAATAGAAGAAAAGAACACTGGTATTGTTTCTCTTCAAATCCATTAGAAGAGCCCTCTCTTAAGAGAGAACATTATGAAAAGAGCTCAATTCTACAAGTGTCCCGGCACTCTGCAATGTGTTAGTTTACTTATAAATATATTTTCAATAACAGCAATAAACTGTGGTTAGAGGCAGTTTTTTAAAAGAATGAAAAAGAATGCTCATCAGAAGTAAATGGCTCCTAAAGTTGAGGTGCGAGAGATTCGATTTGGAAATGATTGGAAACCAGAAAATTGGATGTTGCCCATAAAAAAAAAAAAAAAAATCAAAGAAAAAAGAGGGTTCGCGTAGTAAATGTATTTCAGTTTTTTTTTTTTTTGTTTTGTTTTTTTCTGTATTTGGTTGAGTTAAATATTTGTGTATTTACGATAGCGCGATATGGAAAAGTGGCATACAGAGTATTTTATCTCTGTGTATTTATTTATTTTTGTACTTATATTATCGATATAGTTTTATTTTGTCTTTTCTAATTCCTATCGTTATTTTTACTTATTCTGCAGCAATACGAAGTTTTATTAGTATCAAAGTTAAATTGGGATTTGTCGGCAGTCACAGCTTTCGATTTCATCGATCACATCCTACATCGAATCAGGTGGAACAAACACCAAACCATGATCAGGAGACACAGTTTCACTCTAGTACACGTTTGTTATACAGGTATGTATCGTAATTTTGACAATTTTATTTAATTTTTAATCATTTATGATGTTGGTTTTTTCCCCCCGATCTTTTTTTTTTTTTTTTTTTTTTTTTTTTTATAGCGGTTTGCGTGGTCCGATGAATATTTAATTGCGATCGTCCATCCGAGTTTAATCGACTCTCTACGTATATATTCAGGTTTAACAGTCGCGTTAAATTTTTGATTAATTTTTTTCTATTATTTGGCATCTCCGTCGCTGTTTATTTTAGTAATATCTATAATATTTTGGTTAAGACTATCTCCGGCTTTACTTTGTACCGTATTTATCGCTTTAATACAAACTGTGTACAGTAATGAATTTACATTGTATAAACCACATTCAAATTCTTGGTAAGACTTGACAGGCATATACGCAGCAATATCGGAAAAAAAATTTTATATTCATAATGTGTGAATTTTAATTGGCCAGCCGAATTCTCTACGTATTACGCCTTGATTTATTCCTGTATGTTGGTTTTCGACTCTGTTTCTGATAAACGATCTTCTCTTATTTTTCGGCGCGAAAACCTCTTTAAAAAAAACAACAGAAAATATAATTATTTTTTTTAAAAGTATGAAATATTTCTTCTTTTTTTTTTTTTTGTCCAGCTCCTTTGACCACTCTACCCAGATCTCACGTTTCAAGATATGACGCCTTACATTCTAAAGATCAACACTGGCTCATTCGCAATTTGGTATACTTATAACGTGTTTAATTAGTTTAGAATTCCTCTCACCAGTCCTCCTCTTTCCTTATTACATCTATATCACAATGCCACAATGCTCGACCGATTCCTCCAATTCACATTCAGTAAAATTATTACTACTTATTTATTGCTAACCTTGCCAAATCGTCCCTAGTGATGATGGCCCAACCTTATTCGACAGCAGATTGTACCGATGTAATCTCGCTACCCTTTCCATTAAACCCCGGATCTTTCTCTATTTCGCTCTTAGTGAATATCTTTTCCTTTTAATTTCACTCCTGCTCCTATACTCGGCGCGTTTCACTTTTCAGCTAATTCTTCTCTCACATAAGTATATTTTCTCGACTGCAGCGTTGCTGATGATACATTAGGAGTTTTATGGTATCTGCTCTCTATCCGCGTATGCACAGTTGAACTATAAGTTTAGCAGTAATACCTTGCTCTCTATTTTAATTTTCGGATAAATCGTGAAAATATTTTCCGAAAGTCTCAACTATCTCTAACCGAATTCGGTTTTTCGAAGTCACCAATTTTACACGGTAGTGTTCGATTAATTGCTTTCCGCGATAACTACGTGAACTAATTATCTGATAAATGAATACGTAAATTGATTTGTTTGAAAGTGGCAGTATTAATAAAAACTAACCAACTAGTTTCGAAGTGTTTTTCGGAATCATATCTTTCGATGAACGTACTTGCATAAGGAGGACGACAAAAGATTATGTGCGCATAATATGGAACAGAGTGATATATGTATGTTCAGCGCGCATAAAAGAACGTAATATTTTATGTATTCCGAGGATTATCTGTAGTCGCGTAGCCGGTTGAAATTTAGAATGGGGATCGCTGCTCCAATATTAGCCGGATGGGGTATTGGAAGTATTTTTCTTTTTCTACACCTTAATACTTCCAAATTTGACCGGGGTTAAGTAATGTAATAAAACGTTTTTATTACGTCATATTCAACATTCGTCGGTGAAATTTGAACGAAATGTTTACGTTGACGTCAATGTTCGGAGCTATTCGAAGGCGGCCATTTTAACGCATAAATAATATTTTAAATTGCGATTTTTTTTTTGTTTAATAAAAACGCGGTATAATAAAATCACATCATCGAGTATAATTACCTGAATCTGAACGAAAGTTGTTCTTCTGGTTGAATGAATTTTTGAATTGACCGGTGTACTCTATTCGGTTTTATTAGTAGAAGCTTTTTAGTTCGTTAACAAATTAGGAATATGTTTTTTTTTTTTTAAAAAAAAAAAAAACAGACGGATGGTAAGAAACTCGGTTTATAAATTGATAAACCCATCTTCAAAACTGTCCATTCCTTACCGCAGAGATATTTCGACTGATAAATGCAGGGTATATATGATAGAATTATTTAAAGTTTGAATTGTTATTTTTAGTATTTGTTTTCTTCGAAAAACTATTACGGAATGATTAATAACAGTCTAAAAGGTAATAAAAGTGTTTTACTCGTTTTTTTTTTTGAAAGCTCACGGTTTTATGCAAAATGAATTCGACTGATTGGAATATCTTCCAAGGTGGTAGTAATTGTGTTTCAATTGTGTATTTATTAATTTTCTTTTTTTTATTTCGTACCATTCCGTAGCGGTAGAATAGGAATAATAATGTTTAAAGATAATCTCCTTTTTCTTCAAATAAATCTTCAATCTTGCTAATATATCTTTTAATAAAAGCCTTAAAAGTCTGAATAAGGACGTAAGCAGCCAGTTAACGTATTGTTTTAATTCGATTAGCCTTTTTTTATACTAATCGAATTATATTAGTTTCATTCTGTTTCGATTAAATATGACACATAAAATAATAATAAAGATAGAAAATTACGATAATTTTCGTATACAGTAAGGGTGTTGACAATGGTGCGTTGAAAATAATAAAATTTAGGCTGTTCATAATGTACACTTAAGTTCTAATAGGGATCTAAAAAGAATATTAAGGGTCAGTTTCTCCTCTATTTCGAATGATGCGCCGTCACTTTCACCGCGATAATTTTTTTTTTTTGCTATAACCGATATTCAATTTCAGATATTATTTTACTAGGACAGTGAGTCTAGCTCAGAAAACAACTCACGGCAAAACCAGTGTTCTCGTTCGGTAGCTGAGTACCTTACTCGGCTACGTCGTTTATTGTATCTAGTGCTTTAAAATAGAAAATATTGAGCGAACGATGGCGCTATACTTGGATTAAGTACTCCGACGAGTGCTTTTAGGTCTGCTCAGTTTAAAATTAGATCGAGTACCATATCTGTAGAAAACGCAGGAGGACCGAGAGAAAAGAACAGGTCTTGCTATGCTTACCTTTAATGTATTGTGAACGCTAACTTCACGGTTTTAGTAGAGACATTTGGTTTACTTTAATAAACAGAATATTTTTTGAATGGATTAATATCGTAAAATTTTAATAAACAGGATACCTGGACGGATTTCATTAAAATTTTCGTGATTACCGTAATTAGCGCGATTCTTGTGAAAACATGCATTTTCTCGATCTTTTCTTTGTACAGTTATATTATGCGCTCGAAATCTGTTTCGTAAGGATGCTCCGGAGGAGGCGGTCATTTGTGAGAGGATGCAAAATTATTCGGTGAAGCGGAATAAATGAAGCTTCATTGACGTGTACGGTATTTTTTGTGTAAAATGTAAAATTACTTTTGTCCTTGTTTTTCAGATATGTGCGTGTATATAATAGTGCGTATGTGTTACTGGAGCATAATAGACCGATTGTGAAAACACAGCTGGAACTTGAAAAGTGAATGTAGAATCGCAATTAAACTAACACAGTCATTAGAACATACAACTTTCGGTTGAGCTTTTGTTTTTTCAATACACCCTGCACACATGGACCTCTATTTTGAACGTGTGGTCTGTGTCTGTGTGCGTTTCGAGCGATAACTGTGCCGTATTATTTATTCTCGCGCCTACTTTCGTCACCAGATTTAGCTTAATTATGCAGTAGCTAGAATATGTGTGTCATTTTTTACGCGCAGGAATGTGGGACTTTGTACATTTATTTTCATTTTGTACTGGTTCGAAAAAATATTGCTATTTGATAAATACGACAATGTCTACCGTTTTCCAGCATCTTACATATGTTTTATTTTTCGTTTTTTTTTTTTTTTTTTTTTTTGTTACGAAATTTATTATTATACTTTTTAATACATTGGTCATTAGGAATGCCTTACCAATATATATTATGAAAGTTGTGTATGTTTTTAATTAATTTCTCCGTTTACGAGCATGCGGTAAACTTTCTCGAAATGTTTCTGGGCGATGATGGATCCAAAGGTCGATTAAGAGATTGTCGACCAAGAACAGAGAATTATAAAGTATTCTTGTACAGAATATAACGCTTTATAAAGCGTTTTAAGTAAACCGATTCGGATAAAATTCGATGATTCGGGGACCAATGAAATATTATGTGCGCTTTTCCCTATACATAAATGACTAAATGCATGAAAATCAGAATATAGAGTTTTGGTTATTTTCTTCGAACGTTCCAATTCTTAGAGGAATGAACGTAAATTGAGTAATGTTCTCTGTTTATTACAAATTAGTGAGGAGATATCTGGATTTTCTTTATTAGGCAACTGCACAATTTTATACTCACGCATCGCTGTTTAGTATTGAAAAAAAGTTCAAACTCGTCCGTTTTTATCTCGATCATTTTTAACACACGGTACATTTTGTATTAACGTAACTTTAAATTATCGATGAAATAAAAAGTGTAAGCGTCTAACAATAAAAAAAAATTAGAACGCTTATGTTCCTGCCCGATGCTAAGTCATTTTAACGGATTGTACATGACAAAAAGACACTGATCTCGTAACTAATATAGTTTCTAGGAAAATAACTATCATAGAAGTGTTTTAATATAAATCACTTCTGGACGGATTTTATGATGGAGTATTAGATCCACGGCGACGCATTCGGGGGTGTACCTGACTTTTACTTGGGAAGAGATTTGTTCATTATCCCGTGTTCGAGAAAGAAGTTTTTTCTTTATTCCGTCGTTAAAAATTGAAAGAGTACATTTTATAAGAATGCTACAGAGTTGAAAAAGTAGTGCTTAAACTTTAAAAAAAATAAATAAGTGAAAGAAGTTACATTTTTGGTTGCTTATGAAAAATCCAGTTAATGAGGATAAATTTTATCTATTTGTTTTTTTTTTTTTTTTTTTGTTTTTTTTCGTTACCAAAGATGAAGTAAAGATAAGATTGATTAAAAAATTATGTAACAAAAACTCGCTTTCTTCGAAAGCAGTTCTGCAGGATTCTAAATATATATATATATATATATATATATAAATAAATAAATATGTATATAACTCGGCCATTTTGGCCTCTAAACAGTTTTTTCATATTTCATTATGGAAAATGCGGCTGTTTATACAGGGGGAAATAAAATGAATTAGCCAACTGCCAAAAGTTGCTTAGGTAAAATGTGTTTCGGTTCGCACATTTCAAAACATCAAAAAATTATTGGAATTCCATGGCAGATTGCGAAAATAGATGTTTCAATATTTTTTCAATTCGGCAATTATTAAAAAAATAGTATCTTTGAAATTGCCAGATGTTAACGAAAAAAACTGAATTCCCTCGATCATTTAAAAATCAATCTATCTTCGTTAATACTTTAGTACGTAATATATTTATTTTTACAAAAAAAAAAAAAAAAAAACCCTGTGGAAAGAATCAGATTTTTAAAAATTCGCACGTTTATGTTGGAACCGAGCTTCAGGTACAAGCAGATAGTTCTAGAAGGGGGTGTGTGTTAATTAAGGATAGTACATGAAACATTTGAAATGTTTTCGTCTATGCACCGGGACGAAAACCATACCTGCTTCCTAATGCGAAAAGCTCTCGCGCATCTACATACATGCGTATACATATAGTATGTGTCGTATGCATGTTGTTATGTAAGTTTTATTTTTGGTGTATATTTCCTTAGTAGTCAGTTGGTCGGGGCCCGCTCACGTTCGCCATATCGAAACGAAGTAAATAACTATATGCCAGTTTTGTCCGCTCTGTGTCAATTCTGCATGCCCTTCGCACGGCATACACAACAATTCGCGGTCATTGTACCATGATGTTATTCGCATAATTTCTCTCACAATGTCCTTGCGAAATACTCTAGACCAATCTAGAGAGCCACGCGCCTCCTGCGTTCGTATATTCGTGTGTCAGCGTTTACACGGCAAAATTTGATGTAAATTTTCGTTCGTATGCACGCTATTACCATTACAGTGATAACGCGATCTCACTGACACTGAAAAAATTCCACACACCCCCTGGCCGACCGATCGACGTTCTATGCCCGCTGAAATTTATTTCGTTCGACAAATTACAACGCTCGCCAGCCCGACTAAATTTTTCAGCTCATTACCAACAACCAACAACAGTTGCGGAACACTTTAAAATGGCGTCCCCATTCCGGCTTGCTTCCTTTCTACCATTTTCATTGCCCATTTTTCGATAAATTCCGCTCTCGAGTATACCGACATCGATTTTTTTTTCTTTCTCTTCTCTTTTTCTCTTTCTTTCTTTTTTTTGTTTTTTTTTTTTTGTTTTTTGTTTTTTGCCATTCCCTTTGATCGCACCGATCGTATTGTTATCGCCGCCGATTAGCTTCGTTCGTTTCTCGTTTGTTCGCGCTATAACGCAACGAGCATTTTGTTCATTTGAATGTCTAATTAAAAATGGCCCGCCGTTCTTGTTATCTCGGAGTATTCGCCGCTGTTGCTAATAGGATACGAAAACAGACATAAAAGTTGCCAAAGGTGTACATAGATGTTGCCAACGTGATTCGACAGTAAACCTCGAAGGAGAGTCTTTTAAAAAATGCTCGCAATTAATTTTAAGCTTCAAAGATGATTTCCAATGCCTCATTCTCCGTGGAGATATTTTCAGCTTTGCTCGAATAGTACGTGAAATGCGGTCCAGCGTTAAATTTTATTTAGCGCGTAATTGTACTGCAGTTACACTTTCCTCTGAGCATGTTAGGTGGCCGGGTGTTTAATTTTCAATCTTTGCTATGATTCAAGCTGACGGGGCCATTTGTGAATTTTTTTAATTTAAGCGAACCGATATTTAGGTACGAAAAAAAACAACGAAAAACAAAAAAAAAAAAAAACTACCAGCGCCGTGGTAAAATTTCTAGTGGCGAACTGGTATCCTCTTTTTTTTTTTTTTCTATTTAATTTTTCGTCTCCGACTGATTTTATTCATGTATTATTAATATTTTACGCTATTTCTAAGAATTTTCTTTCAGGAGGAGAGTGATTATAAATTAATATAAGCTATTGGGTCGGCATTTTTTTTTTTTTTTTCGACACGTGCCTAGATACGATTAATCCGATCAGAAATTGACAGAATGAAGAAATTAAGAACTGAGATAATGGACAGAGAGTGAAGGGATAAGATGTAGGAGATGCGGTAGGGATTAGGAAGTTCGGGCGACAAGAAATTATAATGTAGGGTAGCAGCAGCACGTTCAGTCAATAGAGTGAGGGACATTCAAACAAAAATGAATAGTGCGATCATGAAACTAGCGCTCTACTTACATATAAATAGTGCGCCGGGCCTTAGAACGAATCAAACAAGTTTTCAGATTAACACCGCTTGCGATTGCCTCGTCCCCGGTGATAATCTGTAAGCTGTTTCTGAAGAATTTTGAAACTGGCTTCGATTGAAAAAAAGCTGAACCGATTCGTTGGCGGCTAAATGTAATAAGAACCGAGGAATAAAAAAAAAAAAAAAAGAAAAAAAAACGCGACTCTCATCGTAAACGTAACGTGTATTAGGGTATGTAAGGATCAAACAGGGGCAGGTTGCAAAATATATTGAGTAAAGCGGAAGCTGCACCGTTAGCGGCAGGGAGTTAAGACTTGCCAAAAACTGGTTAATGGCAAAAGCAGTATTTCGCGATTGGGTAGGTATGTCGTATCGCGGAGATAGTAATATCGGCTTTTTTAAATGCGCATTATTTCAAGCGCGCGTTGCCCAAAGGAAGACTAGAATGAATTGATCGATTGATACAGTTTCGCGAAAGTTTGAAGAAAGAAATACGGCTCTCCTCTTCAGTGTTGGACGTCGAGAACTCGGAAAACATTATGAGAATAATGTGATCGCCGTCAGTGTGAAAGTTTTTTTGTTATCTGACACGTTGCATCACCGCAATAATGGCATTTTGTAAGTCGTTTCCGATTTAAGGATTTTCGCAAAAAAGATTTAAAATAAAAAAATAACGGTTGTTCGGTGAAAGTCGCTAAAATTCGCACAGGATAGAACGAATATATACATACATGCAGAGCGGTGAGAATTACACACATTTATTTATAACGTTTTTAAAGAAGTGAATGAGGATGATGCGTTAGCAGCTTCCGTCGTGCCGATGATGTTTTAAGACTCGATTAACTCGATAAACAAAGAGTTACTTGTAGTCGATGGACACATCGGTTTTAGTAATACATGCTAAAGCTGGTATTATAATAAAAGCTGGAAACGGAAAGTTCAAAATTTAAAAATCTACGAAAATCTTAGACACATTAAAGTGGGATTCCCAGAACATTTTGAAGGCTGAACAGGGCCCATATCGAAGAAAAATTTTGAATATAATTTTAAAAAAGGCTACTTACTTAGTCATCCCATTAGGAATAGAAAATATTATCAGTAATAATTAGTACGTTTAATCGCGGATTAATGGGGGGGGGGGGGGGCGAAGCCAAAGAAGAATTTGGAAAAACATCGAACTGTCGAATTGAAGTAGTTGATGATAGATGAGTTCAACAATGTTGCCATGAATTTGTCCGGGACGCTTGTGACATCAAAACAGAGGTTCAGAGGGAGACATTAATTTTTTACATTTACAATAACTTAATTTTTTTAAAAAAAAAAAACAATTTCCTTACTAATCCGCTATGCTGAGTAATTATTAAACATTTGCGATTGAAATTTAATATGCGTTTTGCTTGTACGGTGCATAAGGAGTTCATTTATGCATTTATGCACGATGTTGATCCCATTTATACCTCGATTTTTTAAAATTTCCGATAAAATGCCTTCGTTCACTGACGAAAGGGCGCGGGTTTAATCTACTGAAAAGCAAATAAGTTTTTTCCCGGAATAAATTCGATATTAATAACTATGTCATTCTTGCGCTGAAGAAATAAGGAAATACGCTAGCGAAAAACATCATTTTGAGAAGAATGACATGGTTAACTGAAATCGACGCTTCCATCTAAAATTTCTCCCTTACGGGGCGAGGTCTGAAGGGGTTGTGTTTCGGTATTTTTTT
This sequence comes from Icerya purchasi, assembly GCA_039619475.1. Classification (NCBI taxonomy): domain Eukaryota; kingdom Metazoa; phylum Arthropoda; class Insecta; order Hemiptera; family Monophlebidae; genus Icerya; species Icerya purchasi. The sequence continues at coordinate 317,114,965 of CM077116.1, read as the reverse complement.
TCATTTGTTAAAAAAACAATTTGACTTTTAGATGAAAATGACAATAGGGGGTTTGTTTTATACTCACGCACGCTGTGTTTCACATATAAGTGAGAGAAATAACTTTGTTGTTCGAGGGAGAAACAATTTCAATTTGTTATCGGTATGCAGATGCCAGTCTGGGCCGATAAAACAAAAGTCGAAAGTTGTGTTTGATGGACGATAATTATGTTTATAGACACGTGCGTCTCGAAACGCCGAGATGTTGGTGCCCGTTGATTTTGGGACTGCCGTTTAACATATGCTTTATAGACGTGTACACAATGTATTTCTTTTCGATATAATCGATTAGACCGTGAAGATCATTTTAAGGGTTGCTCCGAGACCGACTAAATTACTTTGTTGCCTCGTCCGAGTTATTAATGTGCAGCTTATCTGTTCTTGGTCTGTACACAGGAAAAAACGTCATCCCTCTTGCGACAGAGTGAGATTAATCTGTTTTTAACTTCACCTGTAATTTCTTCTTGAGCGTTCCGACATCATCCGTGACCGGGAGGGAACGCCATTATCTCAGAGGATTGTGTTCTCCCCGTTCTTTTTATTTATTTTTATTTAATTTTATATTAGTTTTTCTTCCTATTACTTGCTCGATATCGCGTAGCGATATACAGCTGCTTTTTTCCCGGTGGAAATTGCTTTAGTAATTTTCCCGAAAGAAAAAAAAAATGATAACATTCTGGTAGAATGGAAAAATAGGAAAAATGTAAGTTCCAGAATGATACTTGACGCGTAACAATCCATTAACTTTCCGACGTTCCTCTTGCTACAATGAAACCACTCTACACTGAAAGGATTAAAAATGTGAATTTTGTAATTTTAAGGTGCATCCAAATGAAAATGCAATATCCAAAAGACAAATCAAAAAATGTAATCGGTTTCAACAATTTTTGACCATTAAATTTTAAACCATGAATTTTGAATAAATTAACATTTACTATAGAAACAACCGTGATTTCACGCACACATATACACGCACAAAAACCAACAACTACAGAAATATAAATTTTGAAATAATAATAATAATAATCAGGTTAATTTAATTTATTAATATATTGGAGAAATAATTATTTAAGATATTCTTTTTTTTTTTTTAAATATGCGAAGAAATGAATCGTATACTAGCGAGGTTATTATTAAAAAACTGACGCTACACTTCCTGTACAACGATGTACATATACTTGTTTATCCTTATAATGTTCGTTTTACTTGTCGTCCTTTAAACAGCGCATCTGCGTTAAATTGTTTTTAACGAAGATTCTGAATACTATTTTTCATGTTTACAATAGGGTTCCATCCTCTACGATATAGGTATTTTTAAAAGAAAATTTTAACGTCTAAAAATAAAAAAAACAGAAAATGTAACGATTAGTCCAAAATATCTTCTGAACACGACGAAGGTGATCTGATTTGGTTTAGATCGATTTTACCTCTGACAAAGAGCGAACAGACGTAAACATTTTCAATTAATATTATCGCTAGGTATAATTTCCACTTCTGTGTAATTTATGTACTGACTAAGAGCAGCAAGCATAATACAGAAATTGATTAGATTAATTTTTGTAAATTAGTTTAGGAAAATATAATAATAAAAGTCATAAAAACTGTTGAAAACGGAAGATAATAATGATATTACATATGTGTAAAAGAAATCAATTTCACCTATTTATCGAATTTAAAAAACGTGAAAAATTATTCGAATATTCTATCGACTGATACACAATACAAATAATAAATTAACGCGAGTAAAATTAATAACACGCATTCGATAAGTCATAAAACGTATATGCAATAAAATATGCAGAGCATTCGATGTAATAGGTGAAAACAATATTATCATTAGGAACACATATTGTTAAAAATACAGTCTCCGACATGTGATATTAATAAAGATGTAGACATTTAAAATGCGTTAATAATTTTTAATTACCTTGTATTTTTGTACATCAATAAACTTCAAAATCTGATTAAATGTCCAGTTTATGAATATTATCGGAAACAACATAGATTACCATCGAATTTAAAAGATTTGCTGCGCGACGAAGAAACCGTGCTTAACCAACTATTTCAGTTTCTAAATTCCTCTAATCTATTAAAGTTGTTATAATTTTGCTAATCCTTGTTAATTTTTGTTTATTTTCCTTTTTTCCGTTCTTTCAACTTTCATAATTTTGTAATTTCTTGCCGTGTCTCTAGCCTAAGTTGCTGTGTACGACACGTAAAATAAATAAATAAAATAAATAAAATAAAACTTCAAAATAAAAATAATACTTATGTTGTGTTAGTGTGTGTGTGTGTGTGTGTGTGTGCGTGCGCGCGCGTGTGTAACGAATAATATCGATAACTAAAATGCAAATAAATTTATCTTGCGGAAATAATCGAAAATTTCTGAAGAAAAAACAATTTTGAATGCTATTTTTGAAACTATATGAAATACTGCGTGCTGCCTGGTCGTTTGAAACATAACCAGTTAATGTATGTATTCAACCTATGCATTTTTCCCTCCAATAAAATGCTATTGATGTACAGAAGAAGCTCTTCTTCCAAAGATGAAATTGAAAAAAAGCATTTATGAAGTCGACATTTGTTTTTATTGTAGTATTAGTAACTAAATCAAATATGAGTCACAGACAATTGTTAGAAGAGATATCCGTTGATGAATCAGCAAATTTCCTTATTAAAAGTGTCTTAGATAAGAGTTGTACATATTCCTCCGCATCCATCCATAATTCCAAAAAACGGAAGTCCCTTCTTCTCTAAACCGTTTTTCTTTGACTGCATTTCCCATTTATCCGTTGTATCCTACTAAATGTTATTGTGCTTATGATGGAGATCAAATACTTTTTTTTTGAGCGTTCTTTTACTTTATTCTCGCACTTAAAATTTACTCTCCCTACTCCGCACAATGCTTCCTACATATATTTTTTCTCTACCTATCCTCTTAGTTATTGCTATTCTAGAAGTACTGATTTCATATTCGACGAAATAAAAATATAATTTTTATCTCGCCTTGTGTTGTTAGATTACAATGTTCTCTGTAAACAAGCCTGGAAAAAAGGGGAAAAAAGTCTATATTTTCCAAAAAGCTGCCAGGGCGGCTACGAGTATAAAATACTTGAATCGAAAAGCGCTATTAAAAGTAGTTAAATCAAAAGTCATATTCGGAATATTTAAAAGCTATTACCGATATTGTCCAGAAATTTTGAACGGCGATTATTATTCCTTAATGTGTCATTATCGACTTTTCTGTATATGACTTTTCAGTTTTTGAAGGTAAATACGATAAGTTTTCGTTGGTTTTAATCGTCATGCGGCGCGTCTATCGGAGTTCAAAATTCTTTTGCACCATCACTATAATATCTTAATTGTGTCCCGCTTACTTTCACCGAGAAGCTAATGTACGTTATTTGAGTTCTGCAAATTTTTTGGTTAAATGAAGAAAGCTATATATGTTTTTTGATAAACATTTCATTTAACACACACACACACACATATATATATATATATATGCAAGGTGACCGCTTTCTAAAAAATAGGGAAAAGTCAGGGAATTTCATTGCTCAGAGAGAAATGGGGGAAATTTATTTGAATCGGAGAGCATTTAGAGAAGGAACAGAAACATAATGAAAGTTATATTTAGCGATATGGTTCTATTTCATCCTTTATTAACATTAAAAACACATTATAATTAATAAATTTATAAGTTTCGGATTTTAAAAATCCGTATACACGGTGTAATAAAATAACAACTTGTAAACATAAATTAACTAAAAAATCGTTATAAAAGTTGAACGATTCAAATTTTTAAAAGTCGAAAACTAAGAAACAGAATCGATACATAGAATATTATATAGCACAAAATTTGAAACTATGTTATTATTAATATTTCACATTGACCGATGGTACGGTAAATTATTAATAATAACTTATTCGTTTTTACGATTTTTAAAAATGTCAATCGTTGTTCGGCTTTTATATCGGTTTGTACTTTATTTACGTAAGTTCTTATTTTACTATACCGTGAAACTAGTAGGTGTTTCTATACAGATTTACTAATTATATTGTGTTAATGTTTTGTTATTTTATTTTATGTTTAGTAGCTGAGATTTGGCAAAAAACTGTATCGAAGGGTGTGATAAAAGTCAGAGAAAAAAAATCGAAAAAAAACTGGGAAAGCGGGAAAAGTCGAAAATTTATTTTGAAAAATTAGTGGCCACCTTGCGTAGATCATATAAAATTATTATATTAATTGTTACGTATGTATGGCCTTCGTTGTTGTGGTTAATTTTTAATGTACACGATATTAAGGTGCGTGTCTTTCATTTTTCCCGATATGGCGGTGACGCATTAGTAAATTTCCATTATTTACACCTCAGTCTGCCAATTAGCGTAAATGAAGGTGCGCGGTATCAACCGAAATTAACGAACAAAATCGTAGTTTCATTAGATATTGTTCGATGGACGAGAGATAACGTCGAAGCAGATTTTAGAGATATCAACGCCGGTCCCGAGAGGGCGGGGGGGGGACAAAGGCCAGCACGGCAGAGGTCGACGAACAGCTTTCGCGCGATGGTCGGAAAGATTAAAAAAGGGCGTCGAAGTAGGCGATAGAGGCTGGTCGGTCGTTGGGTAAACTTCACCTGCCCGGAATGTAACAAATTTTTACTTGTAGAGACACCCGCATTTGAAGGTGAGGCACGGGACCGGTTGAAAAGTTAATTTTTACCGAGCACGGCTACAAATGCTGTGTAGTACACATTCGTATTACGCAGTATTTCCTTTCTCCTTTGCAACGAGTATATCGAAATGCAGCAGATGGCCTGTTGTAAAAATTCAACCGAGAACACACCGTCTCTACACGCGCAGAGAGCCGCTACGCACCACGAGTATGATCTTATTGCTTTTACCTGTAGCTCTAGGTGCCCATTTAACGTCGACTACTGGGGTAATGCGCCCATCAGCGGGCTCCGAACTGCAGCGAGCACTCGTTGCCCGACCAGGTGTCTCTTTACGGCGTCATCATCGTCATCGATGTCGTCAGCGTGCCATTATTATCATCAAGCGATTGTTTGTTGTATCAAAATTCAGCAGTCCCCGATCTCGGTACGTGCGCATACCGGCCTTTGTTGTGCCGATAAAAAGCTTCAACGTTTCTCGACACGGCGTTCAAAGGCCCTCTCGCCGCCGTCTTCCTATCTGCGCGCATTTTTATTAAGGACAATGTACTTCTTAACTGGTTTTACACACACCGCAGAGCCCTGGGCCCGGCTACCGCCGGAGCAACGGAACGGTGCCGCGGCAATCATTTTCACTATCTTTCACTATTATCGCACCGGCAAATGAATCATTAGATTACTTTTTCACGCTCGACCACTTGCGCACACTGTACCAGACCCGCGCACCTGGATTCGCCCTGCGGTACTTTGTTTTCCGTACGGTGTATTGACACTTAAAAACAGTGCCGTTGTTCTGACACAGAAAATACATCGCGCGACTTCCAGAGCACGTGGTATCTTTTGTAGGAGCAAAAACCGGGTAGTCTGCGCAAGTCCGCGACCACCCTTGATCGGTTGCCGAGCGAATCGAGCGTTGACCAAGTGTCTCTGTGCCGTACTTCTCTCTCTCTGATGCGGAGCGTTGACTCCCTCCGACGCTGCCGACTAGCGCAGATGTACGCGCTTACGTGTAGCGCTATTTAGTACGTGGCATTACCGTATTCTGCAGTGTCCTCACACTCTGACATGCACACGGGCGCGATCTGTACTATGTGCTTCGATAATGCCGTGGCTATGTTGTGTATTGATTGTCGTACCAGGCGCTTGATATTGGCGGAAATACGCGCGGTCTCCAGTGCGTCGCCCTCTCGGTGCACACTTAAAAACAATACGCGCGGACCGAGTTTGGCAGCTGAGCTGCCAACTGGCTAATATATGTTGCGTACGCGTATGACACATGCCTGTATCTATTTATATATGACGTATTATTGTAATCGGCAACCATTCCGCTCCATGTTCTTGTCCGCTTGCCGTCGCCCAGTTGACATGGACTGGCGTTCGAATACCGCTGCAGCTTTGCCGTACTTTCGCTAGGAATTCCCTGCGCCCGTAGAAGCCTTTTCGTGCCGAAAAATCAGGCTAATCTCGATTCGCCATGCCCGCGCTCACCGCCACCCGTCTATTTCTTGACGCGTTCCTTCGTGTCCAACCTCGATACACAACGACGACCGTCGTCGTTGCGATTATACCACCGAGTTCACTTGAAACAGGTGCTCAAGCGAATTCAGTTGTTGTTTTTATGCGATCGGTTTTCATCGGTGTTTTGTAATTTCCATTTTCAAATTTGATGCTATAAGCAAGGAGCTTCTAGATTGATTGTGCTGTTGAAAGAGCTCGTGCGTTTTAATCGAACGGCACGAGCTGTTTTCTTTTTTTTCCTTTACCGTTCACTCACCCTGTTAATGCTTTGTAATCTCCCAGCACACTCCACTCGGCTCTAGATTTTAAAAACGGGGTAAATTTACTTTAAAAGTAAAACAAAAAAACAAACCGACAATTTTTAATTTTAATATGGTCTTTATTTTTCGGCCGCATTTAAAGAAACTGACCCTCCTAGTCTCATCAGAGCCGTTGGCCGTAACACATTGTGAAGCTTAACTTCTCACAATCCATGATTATCAAGAGCATCGGACTTGCTTTACTTTTACTTTATTTTTCAAATCGGCTTCATGTGATATACTCATTTCGAAAGGAGTATTATGTCGTGTTGTCTTGCCAAACCGCTGTGTGGTATCCGTGTTTGCCATTGCGACTCTACGGCCGTTTGATTAGATAAGACTGATTAATAACACCGAATGCTACAATTAAGAGGGCTGGTTTCCGACTAAAATTTAAATTGACTATAGCGCATTTCGGAATATTTAGGAAATTACAGGGTGACCGCGGTAGTTGTAATTTATAATATCATATATTTAAAACAGTATATTAAAGAACAGGACAATATATTAGATATGGAGTGAAAATTATTCTAAAATTAATGAAATTAAAACGGAAAAACATACGCGTCCAATCAGAAAAAAAAAAAAAAAATCAAATCTTACTTTATTAATACGAATAAGGACGGAGCACAATCCGACAATTAGCCACACTTGTTTCGTCGTCATCTTCATTATGCAATATGGAAAACGTGAAAAACACGTAGCACAAATCTTTAGAACATTATACGATCGGAGTGTTGTACTATTAATAGCTCGAGAGATTATTTAATGCAATTATGTATGAATAATACACTAATGTCGTGCTGCTTATCGTTGTAGAAACATTATCGGTAATCAGTAAAAAGCTTTATCGTAGCGATTAATCGGATAAATATTTAAATTCCAGAAGATTGAGTAAACTGGCCGATGGCGAAGGTCGAGCCAAAAAAAACAACAATAACAATCCATCCAGATTTCACAGAAGACAAGTAAAATCTATCTTTGACCACATACCCAATTAATGCAGTCCGAGAAGCGTACGAGAAGGTGCAGAGCAATTATTCTGCATGTAATTTTGATTACGAGTCCCCCGCTATCTATCACCCGCGAAACATATAAGCGCATTTAAAACTGTGGGTTATTTTTCGTAGACGTATTCTATTGTTTCGTTATATTCAACAGTGTGCCTTGATTTGAAATTATTGTAATTATTTCTATCGATAATTTCGTGAAAAGTGAATTTTCGAAAACGAATGTATTTACCGCCCACCCGATAGAGTGAAAGGTAAATTTGGATTATCGTGCTGCTAACAAGTGCATAATTTTATATGCATGTGGTTCGAGACTCGTTCCAGATCCGAATCGCTCCCAGGTTTATCCAGCCTGAAATAATTGGATACCAGAGAAATCTGGGAAAGTAAAGGCAGCCGAAAGAGAGGAACTGGCTGCCGTTGGGCTTAGTTCATTGTGAACCAACTTCGCAATCCCCGACATCCTGTGAAGGGTATGGGACTTACTTTACTTTTTTATATAAAGTTGTAGGTTTATCTGCTCTATACACTGACCGCGTGAAATTGAATGTCCATTATTTTTTGGCACGCCAACTATGGATATTAATCCGGTGCAAGTGAAATTTTTACAAGTTTCAATGTGCCGGAGCAGCATTTAAACCCGATTCTATCCGAACGAAACGCCGCTGCCTAAGCAACTCTACGCTACGATAGCTGGCTGATTCATTAATTATTTTTGTGCAGTAGAGTCGTACGACCACGAGAGACTTTCAGAAACGGTGAAGAATAAAGTATATGTGAAATTTTAAGCACATACTACTACGCATTTCGGATGGAGAACTAATGATTAAGCGCTGTTTTCCTACACAGTCCTGTCTGTAGCACTCAAACTGTTCTTCCATCGATCAAAAAGAAAATTAATGCGCGTACCGTTTTCCTTACCGTTCTCTTATATTTCATAAATTCTTCTCATTATAGAACAAATGGTTTGCTTCCCAAAGTTTTTTACGGCATTTTTTTAAAAAAAATACGTATTTTTTATTTTTAAAAAAGTGCATCACGTTTGTCTATTTTCATCTTTTTTTATGTGAAAATAATAATCGAAAGTACACATGGAGATGGTCTTTTAATAGTTTACGGGTTACGCGATTTCTTGCAGCTGATAAGGGGCTCATTGAATATAGTTAACTTTCCATACAAGTTTTTCCGTTTATATCGAATTGTGAGAATATCATTTCTTACTGAATTGATAAGAGACTATTTTTCACACTTTTTGATCCGTACAGCAAAAGAGGAAATATATGTATATAGTTTGTTAATATATCGATAGAGTAGTAAAGGCATTCATTCAAATGTGTATGTGAACTTAATAAAGCGATATGAGAAAAAGATTATTTCGTTTGAAGTGAACTTAAGAATGCCAGTTCGGTGGAATGGAAACACCGTTTTTGGAAGGCAGAGTAATTTACTCGAAGAAACACAGAGTCGTATGTTAATGCGAAGGACAGATACAGCGTTCGAAAGAATATGCATCAAATGCATCTGGTATCGGAAGAAACAACAATGGATGCACTTATTTACTCTAGAGACTAACTGATTAGAATGATATGTCTATACTAGATGTTCCTATTTCACATACATATGTGTGATATTACCATTAATAACCGTAGTTTGGTTTTTTTCTTTTTCTTTTTCCTTTATGAACCTGCACGTGCGGTGACTTATATGTTCGCATTGCGCGGATACAGAAAAAAATTAAATGAAAGTAAATAAAAAAAAAAAAAAAAAAATAGTTTTGAACGAAAAAACTCATCAAAGCAAATCGTTTTCTGTCGACTTTGGTCCCTGTAAGTTGTTTTTTAGTGTCATTGTTAAATTTTAGTTATTCTATCGCTTTAATTTTAAGAAGTAATGTGCATTTATCAATTCCCATTGGTTTATTTATTTATTTTTTTATTATTCTAATATTTCTTTATGAAACATGCATATTTGATATAATTCTTATTTAGCCGGCCAATAATCCGATGAAAGGTGTAAAATAATTTGCGGTGAAATTTTCGGAAAGTCATGTTTTAAAAATCTGTATATTTTAAAATTCACGTTCAATTTTTTTTAAGTCTGCCGCGCAGAAAAGTTTACAGTTTACGCTGCACTCTTACTTTTGTTATTTTCTGAAAAATATTGTTTTTTTTCCTCGATATTTCCCTCTAACTGAAAAATTAGATGTTTCAAATCGTATGGTCCAGTAATTATCCGCTAATTGTTATCGCGAGCAGATCAAGTCGAGAAATTAAATTTTAGATAATTACGAGAGACTACAAATTATTTGTTTATTTATTTATTTTTCACCTAACCGAAATTGAAAATTACAAGTTTTAAAGTCAACGAATTAATTACTTAAATAGGTTTTTAATTGAAAAGTAGTTATTCGCTTTGATACGGTTAATATGTACGTATTTTTTTTTTTTTTTTTTGTGTAATCAAAATCACTAGACTGTATTTGTTGTTCTTACACATTGTTAACATTTTTAATTATGATAAAAATAAACTTTAACACTTTTATAACAATTATTACTCCCGTGAACATGAAGTGTTTGCTTCGAAACGCGTCGGGGTTTTAAAAATTATACAATTGTTATAAAAGTGTTAAAGTTTATTTTTATCATAATTAAAATCACTAGAGTCGTGTTTTCATTGAACGTCATTAAAAAAAAGAAAAGAAACCTTTTTTACATTACACGTTAAAAAAATTCGACGTTGATTTGTACAGAAAAGGTAATCGAGTAAAATAGAGACTAGTAAATTCTGTACAGCTCGTTAAAATATAAATGGAATTATAATCTTGGTCTATTTCCAATAAAATTTCTTTCTAAATGAAAATATGTAAATTAAATTTTAATAAAATCAGCGGTAAATTCACTTAGGTACGTAAACGAATCTTACAAGCCGATCTTCTAGACTGGGTATAGTAAAAATGTATATTGCAGCGACATCTATAGGAGAAGCGAGGCACTATTCGGCGTGTAAAAGTATATTTCATTTAAGCGCATTGTTTCGCTATGTTGCAGTAGGAGAGCACAGTAGCAAAAGTAATTTTTTGGAAGCGTTTTAAAAAAAAAAAGACATTTCTCAAAAATATTTGTAGTTTTAATATTACCGTTCATTTTTTTATTTAGTGAAGCCAGCAAAAATTATTTCTTATTTTAAATGAAACTGTAGCGATTTGGGTATTTCAAGGTTTTTACACTTGAGAGGAGGGTAGGTCTGCATATTTTATTTATTGTTCGCACTAGCTTAACGATAAAATCTCAAAATTTTATCTTAAACGGTGAAGTTATATTCGTTTTAGAAAAACTATACTGCGTGATTTAGATTGTTATGTCTAGCTCTTTCACATATTTAACTAACAATTTTTTGCACGCGTGGACATATTTTCAAAAATTGATACATTATTTTTTTGATATAAAACTCTCACACGTTCAGCCGCGCCGCGTAAAAGAGTAGTCTCCATTTAGACATAAATAAATACTCGCAACCCGTGACATCTTCAAAGTAGCAGCCAACATTTATGATAATGTAATGTGTAATTTAGATTCGCGATTGGTTGCTATTATGTGGAATACTTGAAAAATGCGAATACTTTTTTTCATTCAGGCGCATCTTAACATTTTGTAAACGGATTAAAAACGTCGTACCAAAATTATACAGATATTTTCTTAAAATAAGTTGGTGTTTGCGTGAATATTATTAGCGGTATTCGCGCTCATTTCGTGTCAATCCTAGACTGTGGGGGATTACAAAATTAATTTTTACCGATTTTTATTGTTGCCGCTTTAAACGTAAAAAATTATAGAATATATTTATATTTTCCATTAATTAAAATTTATAAACGCAATAAAAACATTTATACATGCTGACTAGTTTCGATTTTGAAAAGCCTAATATTTTTAGCGTAATAATTATATCGTCTGTATAATCAACTTTAAATGTTTGTCACGTATGTTTGTTTTTGTTTTGTTTTTTTTTGTTTTGTTTTTTTTTGTTTTTTTTGTTTTTTTCTGCTTGTCCACCGTAACTTTCTATTATGTAGACCGATTTTAAGATTCTTTATTTATTCGAAAGAGTTTGATTATCATTGAACACGGATTTTCAGTAGTCATTAAAATAAACGTTGAAAAGATAGGATCTTTTAGAGAAATTTTTATTAATATAATAAACACCATTGACACTCAAAATATTATCAGTGTTATTATTATGTTATTACCGCGGAAACATAGATTATAAGAAAAACTAAATTGCAAAGAAAAAAAAATATCAACGTTAATTAGCACGGATAAATTCGAAAAAGAAAATGGATTGAAATCCTCATAGCATCATTAACAGCTCATCATTGACGGAAATAATACGTTCAAATATTACTCCTGAGCCAATACCCAGTATTTTAAGGTATAGAAGGTAACATACCTTTTTTGGTTGCTCTGTTCCTATTATCATTCAAAAATATTTATACTAAAAATTGAAAATGCAATGTTTTAAAAAAAAAATAGAAAGAGATAATATATTTTATAGTAAAATATACCTTTAGGAGATTCTTGAAGAACAATAATTCTTATTGGAAAGTATTCATAAAATTCATATAACGATAATTAAAAACCGCATTAAATATTTTTGTTATTTTCAATATTTGATTCGTAGAAAACGAGTGATCGGGTAATTACGCTCATTAAATTGTATCTGATTATTGTTGTAATTTGAATTTAGTGCCGATTCCAAATAATTAATATTGCTTGAGGATAATCACAATAATCCCTTAAAGTATATTACTCTATATTATATTTTATCAAGTAATTGTTTCTTTTTTATTTTTTTTTAACGTATTTCTATTACATTTTTAGAGTAAATTTTCAAGTCGGTATTATTGTTTAAAAAAAAAAAAAATTATTAACACTTATATATATATATATGTATGTATTAAATTTGTAATTTATTGCATTTAAAATTATATTATTAAGCAACATTTTCTTGTAAGATTTCTTTTTTCGTGTGTGAGTTTCCAATGTTGTTGGGAGAGCATGTATGAGAATTTTATCGGTTAATTTATCTGAAAAGTGTTGAATACAAAATTATTTGTTAATCTAATTTTAGTCCCAAAACCTATAAGAGTATTAATTTAGCGTAACCTTTTTCTAGGATTAGCCGAGGTGAAATCCGTGTGTTTAAGATTTTCACATGTATGTACAAAATTATAAAAGTTTCATTTATTTTCAACTTTTTTTTCTTTTTTCTTTTAATCTCTTTCTTACGATGTTTTACATATCGAATGCTATTTGTTTTTCCGTATTTAAATATAGCGCAAGGTCTAATTTATTATAAAAAAAAAAAAAAAGTTAGTGAGAGACAGCTGAATAATGACGAGTTCATATTTAACATTCCGTTATTTTTAAACTGTTACGCAAGTTTTGAAATAACGCAACAAGATTTTAATAAGAATGACAGAGGTATGGTAAGAATTATTTATTTGTGAACCGACCAGAAAATATTACAAACTGTAAAAATTTGGTACAAATAAATATTACGCCGGAAAAAGAAAAAAAAAAAAAAAAAGTATGGAAAAGCTGTTACGGAAATTGTACTGTTATATGTATTTAGATAAGTCCATCTTTTGTATACATTTTTATTCATTGCTTAAAATTCGTGATTGTAATTCGTTTCGGCAATTTTTGATCGATTAGTAGTCGTAATTTTTCTTTGAAGTAAAATGCGTTTTTCTCTTTAATTTTTTTTTTTGAATACCCCAGAATAATTACAATAAGTGAATAAACAGTAAAAAATAAGAAATGTATTTGAAAACGGTCCGTCTTTCTCGCTAATTATAAAATTATAGTTCCTTCAGTTTTTCGTCAATCGTTACATTCCTCGACTACATTAAAAATGATGGTACGTTTTATTTCTGTTCTAGTCAGAAAAAAGTAAATAAATGATATATAAACTTACTCGGGCTTTTAATAGCGTGGAACAATTGTGGTGGGGGGAGTATTCTCTACTCATGGCTTGCCTATACGTAATATGTTCTTTTTCGTTTAGATCGTGATATCGTAATTCTAGTCAACCTTTGCTTGAAATAAAATTGACGTTTGCGAAAAGTGGAAAACTGATTTCTTCCGTATAAAAGGATGAATCGTCACTGTTGTTTAAAAATAACACAATAAAACGAGTAGTATACATGTATATCAGTATACAAATGAAATATATAGAGAGCTATTCGCTCTATTTCTGTATTAGAGAAATGTAAAGTATACGGTGTTTCAGAAATTGCCTATTCGAGAGCTCTTCAAGTTCTCTGGTGACAGATATTCTAGGGGGTACCTGTGCGCTGATAAGAACAATTTTACAATTCGGTAACGATCGTACGAGGTAACGGTTTGTTTTCGGTTCTATTGTGTACACCTTTGTTCGTTAAGTGAAAAAATCACATCGTAGCCCGGTCTAATCCACTTTGCTCTGCACCCTGCTGTCAATAAATTATCTCTTTAACGCGTCGTTATACATTACCGAATTATAGAACATTAAAAGTTTTTAATCTGCATAATACCGACCTAATACCGCGATTCGTCTTCCCTACAGCTACACAATAGAGAACATTATCGCCCCGAATGGTGGTACCCTAATTTTCTGTATATCCGCGCAGTCGTCTATACCAGTTTGGTCTTTGTGCCGTTTACACTATAACCGAATTATAAACGGGTTCCGATTAGAAACTAAACTATCGTCGTGTCCTGTCTCCCATTATTATTATCCTAATACCGGACAGCATAAGACGGAGAAAGGATACTACTGCCCGTTTATCTTATTAACACACGCTCGCCTGACTAAATGGAACAAAGTCTGCGAGAAAGAGTGACTCCGGTCGCTGTGGAAAGATCAAAGGTAATGCCGGTTTATTGATGTTTTGGTTGTCAAAGTTTTCATTGTGGCCGTGTAAATCTTCTTAATCGGTTAAGTCGTTTCGCGCTTCTTTTCACGTTCTGAGCGCAGGTCAAATACGCGTGATATATTACAAGATCTTTTTTTTTCTCCTCTCCATTCAGAGCCGGTTTCCGTCTCCTGTCGCCCGATATGATGGAAGATAAAATACGCAGTTGGCCCAGTAGCTGCGTTGAGTCGTTTCTCCTCAAAACCTGCAAAGGCCAAAATTCCACTTTTGATTGAATTACCGGCGCGATCAGAACCGGCCGAAGAACACGATAATATCGCGCAGCATCATCATCCATTATTAAAAAAACAAACATCTGTTTCGCATGAAAATCGGTCTGCATAGGGCAGCAACGATGGTACGTAACGGGACAGTTACAAAATGACCGCTAGTTATACACGTTGACAGGAGTGTGTCTGGTCATTTTTGATCTTTCTGCTGTCCGAAGCAACCTATTTAATGACGTAATTCATTTTTTCTTGTTGTTTTTCGTGTAATTTCCCTAAAGTCGTTAACATTTCGCGATTAATTACACCTTTTTTCTAAAGAAGCGAAGAAAATATTTTCTTTTTTACGAAAAATTTCGAAAAGAGGAAGTTTTTTCGATGTAATATAATGTAATTATAGAACGTGCTGTGAATTATTTTTCAGCTGTATATTAAAATAACAAAAAAAAAAAACCCCAGAAAAAACAGAAAAAAAAATGATTTGAATAATAACATATAATTCCAATTCCCGTTATTCGTATTTGTATTTGATATGTTAATGACTACGTCATTCTCAGGCCGCCCCAGGGTGTAATATATTTTTTCTCTCGCGATTTGTCCCGTTACACTTTATATAGGATAACAAAGGCTGGATGCTGTGTTTTGTACAATTATCAGAGAATGCAGTGTCCTAATTGTACAGTATTTTGTAATCAGACTGTGTTTATTGTAATTGAAAAATGAAGATTTGTTAGAGAATGAATTGAAAACGATTTTTTTGGAAAGAATTTTAAAAGAAAAAACACATTATATATTATGTATAATTGTTTGGTTTTTTTATGTGTTAGTTTTTTTTAAAAGATATTTTTCGAACAAATAATTACTGACCGCTAATAGAGAGACGGGAATAATTTGAATTTTAATGACAGTTTTTATACGTATATATTATAGATGTATTTTGTATAACCATTTTTTTCGGTAGCGGTTAATTCACAGCAAGCGTTTGTGTGATTATCCGCCGAGGAATATTTATTTTCGTTGAGTACTTTTTGATACAAGTGCTATGGAAGTTTTTGTTTTTTAGACAAATTTCTAGACTTTTTTTTTCATTTTATTCTGTACAATGAATTTAAAAAAAAAATAGGGTGTGGCATTATATTTCAGTAATCCGCGTCGTAGTTTTCAGGTCTTAGTTGTAAATAGTTATTATTTCCCCTTTCACCATTACCTGAATTAAGCGACCTTTAACCGGACAACATATGAACAGTCTTATTGTTAAAATTGATAGAGAAAAAATTGAAAACTATATCTGCTCCGAGTTAGATTAAAAAAAAAAAAAGAAAAAAGAAAATTTAGTAAGAATGTAAATTTTTTTTCAAACGGAAAATCTATCATGCGATAATGAAAAATCGAAAAATTTCTTTAAACGGTTTCTGCGAAATTTAAATTTTACTAAATAATAAAAATCATTATAATTCAGCGTTTTCTTGTTTGTTTTTTTTTTTTTTAAATTTTATATTTATTATAGTCCGTTCAACGAAAATGTGCCGATGGATAGAAGTCGATATAAATCGATATTTATTATCCACTCAACCACTGAAAATGCTGAAGTGTTTTGCCAATAGTAATTATAGTTTTAAGTCAGAATTAAATGTTCATTTGAATCGTAGGAAGTTCATTTTTGTGGTTTATATGGTGTTCTTTTAATTAATATCATTTTTAATAACAGAATTAATTAAAATTAAATTGCGACTTTAACGTTTACTTTAATCTGATTAGTTTTTGTTTAAAATTGTTATAAATAATAATAACAAAGTTCGGATTAATTATAAGTGATAGAAATAATGACGTAAATTAAAACATGAAAAATGAGTATTCCATCGTAACATTTATACATTTTGACAGAATTTGTTTATCGTTAATTTCATTTTTCAAGAATATATTATTCATAACTAAATTACGCTTAGCTAATAAATATGAATATTTCAATAAATTTCAATTATTGAATACGCTTGTAATTCTGTAATAATAATTATTCCCTTTGTTTTTTTGCTGGAATAATGATTGAAAAATTTATTTAAAAAATATGCCATTTTGAATAAAGAAATAAAAATTTCAGTTTGAATTTGAATAATATTAAGGCAACAACACTGAAATATCGACTTTTATCGAAATTTTAAACCATCGGCACATTTTCGTTGAACGGACTATAATAACGCATTATGCGGACATTAACGCACGGCACATTGACGATTTTTTTTCGAAAATGTAGCGATTTGAACGTTGTTTCTGGGTTAATCTTTTAGCGAACACGGCATTTCAAAAAAAGGTCGGAAACTCGTCTTCACCTTTCTTATCTTGAAGTTCGAAAAGTGATTAGAGCAAGCCTACAATAAGACTGCAATGCCACATTTCTCCAATAAGAATATATAAGAATTGGTAGTAGTCAGGTCAGTACAACTCAGTGCTGAGAACCAGTTTCGTATTTAACTTAAAGTCGTGGCGATAAAGCGGGGGGAATAATCGTTCCGTAAAAATCTTTAACGACGACTACGTTTACGTTAATATGGAAAAGAAGATTACGTTCTTTTAAAGGATACAAATGGCGCGAGCTCTGAAAAACCTTTCCCCCCTTCAAGAAAAGACTAGCGCGTCGTGTAGTAACCCTGCACTTGCCAATGAATTTATGCAATTAGCAGCGAGAATTTCTTATTTATATTACAGTTTTGTGTTCCTCCCGGCACTGTATCGAACTTTTTTTTTTTTTTTTATTCATTAATTTCAATTATGGTTGTTATTTTGGTGTTTTTAAAGTTTAGTTTTTTATTATTACTGTTAAGAAAAATTGTTTTCTCGTGTTTTTCTGATTTTATATCATATTTTTCTTTCGTAAACCACTTTCGTTCATTTATTTCTATTTATTTTTATATATATATATTTATTTATTTATATATATGTATATATATTTATGTGTGTGCGTGCGTGAAAATATTAGTGTCTCTGTTTTAGTGCTGATGCAGGAGATATTTTGTGCATTAAAGGTGTTCCATATTTCATTACGCTGAAGAGAGATATGTTTTTTTCAATAACAAGGTTGTTTCAGTTGAACACCTGAACATTAAACTTCCCCAAAAAATTTATGCTGCTGGCCAAAGTTCTGTGAGCGTTAATGGTTTATGTAGTTTTATCGAAAGCTTAGTAGCTCCGGCTTTTTTCGAACTATCGTTTAACGCGATAAATTGTTTCCGCACTCAGTGCTTATAATATTTCGGTTTGTCAGTCAAGCGTGGGTTTTTGTTAAACTATAATTCCGCAAATAACAAGAACACTAGCCAGCTGAACGGAACGTTCATTTTCTCTTACCGCCGGGTAGTGTCATGTGTAGTTGGTCAATTGATAATGATAAGGACAGCCAAAAACCAAGTTAGATGGAAAAAATACCTATCGAAAAATTATCACGACACGCTTATTAGCGCGCATTTCTTTTTCTTTATCGTTCAACTCGCAATTTCCTCCCGCTTTATAATTTAAAAGTAAACCTGAACTGTGTATGTGTGTATATATTTTTATATGGAAAAATAATGGAGAACCGCTTTACAAAAATTGTCGTCCACGGAGAGAGAAGTTCGATCCCGTAAAATTGTGGATAGTCGTCCCGCGAATAAGCTGAAATGTATCTCTACCCGAAGTGTTTTAAATTACTTATTATTATTATTATTATTATCCAAAGAATCACAGCTTTGCCGGTTAGCTTTATAATACGGCTAATGTGTCTAGCAAGTACTATAAATTTTCTCCTTCTTGATGGTTATGGAAGTTACATTTGTAGCGGCGTTTAATAAAATTAATTGTTGTATCAGATCTACTATGTATATACTAGGTTACTTATGTTCTTAACTAAATATTATTATTATTATTATTATTATTATTATTATTATTATCATTATTGACTGCTTCGGCTAATATAATCATCAGCTCTGAAAGGAGATTGATAAGAAGGCAATTTAGCAATTTAAACTCTAAAAGTAAGGACTTTTTCGTTGTTTTTACGCCTAGTCGTGACTGTGAACTGTTTGTTGCGATAAAATAAATTTTAGCGAACGGTGTTCGAAGGGGAACTAATAATTGGAAGTAATTTTCGAAAAGAAGACAGATTTTTCCTCCTCATAACAACTGTAATTCTCACGCTATTCTTCGCATGACCATAGAAAGAGACCAAAACAGGAATCGTATGTTTAAATGAGACTATTAAAACGATGAAAAATTATTATCGCGCGTAATTGCAGCCGCAGTCTGTCACACTGATGATATTAGTAAGCATATACTGTATTATATTGATTAAGTCGGTATGTATCTGGAGACGGATTTTTCGGGCAATAACATTGTAGAACCTCTTGGCCGAATTTGGCAACCGTCTGTGTGCGTACACCTTTCAGAACCCAAATATTTAGTGTTGAAACTTGACGAAACTCTGAGGCCGTACTCTTGGTCGACGTGTTCCCCCATTGCTTTCGCTCGACACTTTCTACTGAAACCGTTGATGATCAAATCGATTCTTTTCTTTTCTTGTCGTACGGCCGCTATCATTGTCGGCGGGAAAGCCGCTAGTGAGAGCAGCGGGCGTTTTTCATGGGCGCGAAGGGGAATTGTCGATGAGGACCATTTTTTAGCGGCGCGCGTAAACGTGATTAATGGGCAAGGCGGTCTTTATTAGTCGGTTAATTTCGACTCTATTAAATCTTCTTATATGTTAATCGCGCTGTCGTCCATCCTATTGTCTGGTGTGTGTATCTTTTTCCAGAATTATTCCACGATCGTAATTATTATCGCATTCGTTCTCTTGTAATTCGGCCGACGTGACGCGTAATTGTTCGAGAGCCGTCCGATACTAATGTGGTATCGTCGTATGTGTCGCGATGGCTGTAGAACGACGCCAGATGAGCAAGGAAAAATGTGTACAGCGATTGCGGAAAACAGGTTAACGACCCTTCTCTAGTTTTGGGATAAGTGTCATCCGATGCGACAAACTCCGAACGTTAAATTACAAAAGTAGCAACAGGTAGGCGCGCTGCTATGTCGCCGTGCTGGTGCGTAAACGTGGCTCTGTGTGCGGCCGAGATACGCTTTTCTACTATCGGGCCGGCGTGATGGCATATGGCAAAGCATAATTATCCGAATATAATCGTCTCCGTGTACGCTTGCGGAGCGTGTAATATTTCTCATTACACCTAAATGAGAGCGGCGAGAGCGTGGCGTGGGGGCCGCAGCGAACTGGGACAGGAGGGATGGTCTACTCCGTCTTCGGTGTGCGTGTGTGTGCCATGTCGTAAATGGAAAAAGGAATTAAAATAATGTGGAAATATCAAATAAGAAACCAGGAAGAAGAAGCACCGACTCCTCGACCGCGTTATGATAATGGCGAAAAGGGCGATTTTATGGGATTATTTTTCGTTTGACTTCGAGAGCTAATCCGCGAAAACGCTGCTTTACCGCTACGCAATTTCCATTCGCCTTTACCGCGGCCAGTAATTAACAACGATGCCTTTTCATCGGCTAGTTCTACTCCTCTGGTGCTGCTGCCGGCCGGACCATGTTACGATGTTTTGTTTTTTGATTGAAGTGGTCGTTGACGCGGGGGCGATAATTTGTTACTCTTTTCTTCTTTTTTTTTTCAGCCATAATTAATTAGCGGTTTTCTTATTCTGCACTTCCGCCGACCGATTTAACTGTGCTAATACTGAGCCCCCCCTCCCCCTCACACTCGGTGTTTGCCGGTGAATTGGCTTTAGAATTGCACCGAAAAAAATGATTAATGTTACCCTGTTATTTTGCTCCTTTATGACTTTTCCTGAATTTTACTTAAGAGAAAGGTCTTCTAAGGGGCCCAAACATATATTTATCGATTGTTGCCTTGGACGCCAGGGCAAGTCGTCAAACACCCCTAAATTAAGCAAAAGCCATGTGCGCGATGTTCAGGAAAGCCCGCATAGTTGCTTTTTAGATAGTTTTTTTCTCATGAGCGTGTTTTCTTCAAATTCCAATGTTCCGAGAAAAAGAAGAAAAAAAAACAAATTACGGTTGGGGCGATTTTTGCAGATTTTTTTCTACACAAAAACCGTTCCTGCGTTTTTCTCGTCCCTGAAAGCCGCGGTAACCTAATTTTCATGTGCACGGAGTATTTCGGTTATCTGGGAAATTTAAGTTTTCCAATCACCAAGTCGGTAATTTCACGCGATATTTATCGGAAATATATTTATAATTATATATTCGAATACAATTTTTTTCATTTGCTTTTTAAAATTCAATCAATGTTTGATGGAAGTTTTGCGCGATTCTCAACATTTTCGTGTCGGTAGCTAGACATTAACAACTGGTAAATCTATAATACTCTTTGTAGTCTCATATTTATTGACTAATATATTTCCATGTAAAAATACTCTTAAAGTATAATGAAGAAGGAGTAAAGCACTTTCTGCACAAATTATTTTTTACATTAAAGCTAAACGACTTTACACCAAAAAAAGAAAGAAAAGAAAAACAAAAAAACAAAAAAAAAACATTTTTATGGAATAAACGAAAAAAATAATAAGTAATTTTCGGGATGCGAACCTTGGCAGATTTCTTCAATCTGTTAGGTTTGAAATAAATTTTTAGTGTGTTAATGATTTTGTTTCTGTGTTGACGGGGTATCTTTTTCTTTTTGTTTGTTTGAGTATAGAACGTTAACCGGTAATATGATGTTGAAAATGTGGGTTGAAATTCACAATAACAACTAAAAGGTCCAAAATGGTGAATTCCCATTTCGCCTAATTCCCATTTCGCCTAAATTTAGGGTCGGGTTACTCAGGTAATAAAAAAAAGGTCAGGCAAACATACGAATGATTTCGTGTTGGCAACAGCGCGTCATCATTATCGAATTTTAAGCAGACTAAACGCATCATTTTTTTTTCTATTTGATTCCACTGTTAAGGTTTTTTTTTCTTTCCGAAATACAACAAAAAGGTTTATATGAAAATCAGAAATGAAAAAATACCGCTAAAAATGTTTGATGTAAATATACGCGAAACGACCACTCCGATTAATATTTGCGAGTTATTTTATTGGATGTCCAGTGCTGTATAAATCCCACCCGCCTTATCAGTCAGTATATAAAAGCCTTATTGATGTTTAGTGTGACATGAACATTAAGATTCGGAGTTGCAGAAAAAATAATAAAAAAGCTAAATTATAATTAGGTGTAGTTTCGAAGTGGTCGTGTTTACGTAAGAAAAAAGGAATAAAAATCGAATAGAATTAACAATAACGACATGACATCGAATGATTATTACAGCGGTAATTTTATTATTGATTATTAAAATTACAATTATAAGTACATACAAAAAGTAAATGTTAAAATTAGGAAAACATAAATAAAGCTCCATTTAGTTCACCCTGTCTTTTTGCCTTTTCTAGGCTTTTTATCAAAATAACTTCTTCCGGCTCAACGTAGCTCGGTACGCATTTCAAACGCCTATACTATCAGCAAGTGCTCTATTTCCGCTTCTCGGCCACGCGCAACGAAACTAGCTCGCCACTCCTGCGTAGCGGTCAGATCCTTCGATTTTTTAACCGAGAATGCGTCTTTGACAAACAATGCCGCGTTTGTCCGCTGCCGAGACCTTCCAAGAAATTGAATGATTATTACCAAAATTTTAATATTTTCAAAGATCGTAAGAAATGCCAAATCCATCTCAATATGCGGAAAATCACCGCATACTGACTGTTTTACGCTATGAGGTCACAATTTGTTCTGGGTTGAGTGTTATGTGTATCAACGTTCTGAAGGAAACTATTCTTCTATCTTGAATATTTAAATTTTCGCTTGTGAATAAAACAAAAATTTAGAGTCAGGCTAATACAGCACTGGACATCCAATAAAATAACTCGCAAATATTAATCGGAGTGGTCGTTCCGCGTATATTTACATCAAACATTTTTAGCGGTATTTTTTCACTTCTGATTTTCATGTAAACCTTTTTGTTGTATTTCGGAAAGAAAAAAAAACCTTAACAGTGGAATCAAATAGAAAAAAAAATGATGCGTTTAGTCTGCTTAAAATTCGATAATGATGACGCGCTGTTGCCAACACGAAATCATTCGTATGTTTGCCTGACCTTTTTTTTATTACCTGAGTAACCCGACCCTAAATTTAGGCGAAATGGGAATTAGGCGAAATGGTACCAGACCTCAAAAATTAGTAGCGGTCACGTAATTTTGTTTTAACGAAGGGATAGCACAGTCTTTTTTAGGATTACTAAAACTAAATTATACAAATTTATAAATCGCGAAATTTCACAAATACTTTTCAAAATTATCATTGTTCCGCTACCCCACTATATTTACATCGAATAATTCTTATTAAAAATCAAAAAAAAACAAAAAAAAAACAAAAAAAAAACAACTTGTGATTAAGAAATTAAATATCGAATAAATGAAAAAAAGGCGAAATTTTTATTAAAACAACAATACTTATTGAGAATATTAAGTAAATAAAACAATTAAAATGAACATTCCAAATTAAATGTTACCAAGGGGGTATAATTAAAATAAGAAAAATACAATTTGAAAAAAATGTGAATAAAAATACACTCAGTGTAAATGTACAATATAGAGAGCTCTGTGTATAGCTAGTGCAAGTTTTTATACATTGGTATTTTACCATTTCCAACTTAAAAAGATTAAATTTTTAATTTTTTTTTTTTTATTTTTTTTTTTTTTAATGGGCTCGGTGTGAACACTGACCCAACTACATGGACTTAGATCACCGACTCAGATTCTGAGGCGACCGGTGATAGAGAGTATAAAGGAAAGAAGGAGGGGAATAACGGCTAGAGATGGGAAGGAAAGGATAAAGGAACCATTGAAAGGGCTAGGAACATCCAACGCCAAGAGTTTTTAGTTAATCGATACACCTAGTACGATCAATAGAAGAAATTAAATACGTTACTTCTTTTTTTTTTTCTTTGGTATGCTGTTGACCTTCTTTAGATAATCCGTACACTACTGAAATCTCTTTAATCGGGTTTTGTAAGTTATCTTACCCCAACTAAAGTTAAATCGCGAATTTTCAGCAGCATGGTGGCAAATGGTTTGAGCCAAGACAATTGTCAGCTATATTCCATAATGGTCCTGGTTTAATACTGGATCTATTAGGTAGATTTTGATCAGTGTTACTCTTCTGTACTCAATGTTATGCGAATTAGCATAAATATCTGAATACACACGGCTCTTGGCATCTGTGAGACAACTAATATTCAACCAATTTTTACCCGGTTTATCGAGGAATCTTGAATAGGCATTTTCTTCGAAAACCAACCAGAATCACAAACAACTACTTCAAAACAAATATATAAAACATTCTTTATATATTCGGAAATTTAAAAAAAGGTAAATTGATTAATAGCAACGATAAGTATTAGAATTTAAAAAAAGAAAAATACTAGACTTTTTCGATATAAAATGTAAACAGAAAAATTTTGTTCATAAAGTGTAAACAACTAGAAACAATAAAATGAAAATGAAACCGTACTAATTATACATAATGTGTACGATTGGAAGACGGAAACGTTGTGCTTCGTAACGAAGATTGGCGGATACTTTGTGATGTCTTTCGACCAGGTCTATCTATTGTTAGCCCCGAACGTGCGATTAGAAGCAATATAAAGTAAGTCCCATACCCTTGACAGGGTATCGGGGATTGTGAAATTAAGCTCTCCATAATAAGCTGAATGGATCTAA
The DNA here is from genome assembly GCA_039619475.1 of Icerya purchasi. Taxonomy (NCBI): domain Eukaryota; kingdom Metazoa; phylum Arthropoda; class Insecta; order Hemiptera; family Monophlebidae; genus Icerya; species Icerya purchasi. Next base: position 317,090,491 of record CM077116.1, on the reverse strand, counting down.
GAAGAATACTAGGGCCAGTTCCTTTCTACTTGGGATCCGCCTTAACTTTCCCAGATTTCTCTGGTACCCAATCATTTCAGGCTGGGTAAGCGACTTGGATCCGGGAACGAGACAAGTCTAGATAACCTATGACACTTCTGATTTGTTAATATATATATACACTTATGTGTACTATATAATTTCAGCTCACATTTCATAAAACATTTCCATAATATAAAAAAATTGTGAATAAATTTATTTTTCGAGTTAAAGTAATGAATAATATCTTTATTTTTTAAATTAGTTTTTTTTTTTGTCGAGCGTTTAATGTAAATTAGACCAACCGCCACAGCTGGTTGCGAGTGCAGTTTATGCCTTGCAGTCTGTGATGAAAAGGAAATCCGTTTCATAAGCTATGGATTGCCTTTTTCGTCTTGCCGACCTGAAAAACTTGCAACATTTGTTTTTTATGCGATGCAACCTTCTAAAGGGCCGCAAACGAAGCTGTAAATGCTCGGCCTTCGGGATTGCGCTTTTTCCAGCAAACGCGGTGATCACCTTTCGGCCGAATTTTCTCTGGAAACGGTACCAGCTGTGACACATTAGCGCGCGGGACCGTTAATAACTCGCGTACGGTATTTAATCGGTGACGTTCGGTTTATGTTGGTCGCTGCTGATGCTCGGTAGACGGTGATTTTATGCGACAAAAAGTATTTGTCAAAATTTTGCTCGAGGTTGCGGCGCCGGTTTCACTTTTAGCACAGTTCACACTTTAACACGCTGCCCGTGTACAGTGTACGATCGATCGGTTTCTTAATTATTGACGGTCGATCCGGGAATTCGTTAATTTATATTTTTCCCGCTAATTACCTGCTTATTAATTTCCGTTGGCTACCGCCGTGGAATGCAGAAAATCTTCGCTCGAGAAATTTCATCGGCGCTGAACCCTGCGATATATTTATCAAAAATCGTGTACGACGACGAGCCGGTAATTTATAATACAGTACCGAATTCCCGCTCGTTAAATTTCCCTCACAGCCAACAGAAAAAGAACGGAGTCTTGGTGTTTTTTTTTGAAAGTTTTTCTCGCTTGTCCGACTTTTCCGTATATTTCTATTTATTCCCGGTTACCTCTGAGAAGAAAGCATATGCATATGATAAGGCCTTTCTAAATAGCGGACGTTGCTCATTGCGGATTTTTTTTCTTTTTAGAGAAAATCAGTTCGCTGTTAAAACTATTCTTGGAAGAAAAAAAGAATCCAATTGACTGCAACATCTGTCGTATTTTTTTCGGTTTCTGCTGAAACTGTATTCGATGCAAGTGTTCATTAAGCGAAAATTCTTCCATTACATTTTCGCATCGCTGATGTGTATGCCTTACTCCGCGCCAAATCGTCTAAGGCTGGAAAATATTTCTCCACATCTCGAGTTAAAACTCGCTCCGTGTATACCAGGAGAGCAGCGTGTCCCTTAGTATTTTTAATCGGCTGTCAGCGAAACTAGAGTGGCGATCGGTTCATTACTCGGTCTATTTTTAAACACCCACGCTTGCAAGTTTTACCAATTTCGTGACAATGCACTGACCCCGCGAAGTTACCATTCAGATGCGTGCTTTTTGTTTTTTTCAAATATTCTGCGGAACTATCTTCTTCCTGGACGATAATTTTCACTCCACACCCCCTTCTTCGCCGAGAAAATTGTTTATCCGTCTCTCACATTCCTCTTTTTGTATTTCTTTGGAAAACAACTTTTTTTTCCTTACGCTCATCTCTCAGCATTCTTTTCGTTTTCTTCTGCTGAATCTTCTCAGCATCGCTGGATTTGACGATCATTGAAAACTATTTTCACTACTACCATTACTTTTCCATATGATCACGTGTAATATTATTGACAATTATTCTTCGGTAAGTGCTATCAATTTTCATTTACCATTTACAAATATTCGTCCATGGGTTGCAGTATTTATCATAATTGATTTTTCTGCGTTATTAAAACTAGATATTTGTTCGGATTTGGTTTAATCGTTTTGATTTTATCATCATGTTCGATCCTGAGTGACAGTGCTCGCAAGGACCAACAATTGATAAAAATTTAAATTCCTAATAGTTTATGTTTATTTATGAACTGGCCTTTTTCAACAATGTCACCATCTTGCTAATAAGTATTTTTCTCGAATTATTTACTTTAATAGGCGCGTTACACGTTGATGAAAATACTGATTTAAAATTCTTATTATTGATTTAAAATTCTTACATGTTTATATACGGAAAAAAAATAAAATAAAATAAAATAAATAAAAAATAAATTTTTCTGTTTATAGTTAATGTATACAGTGATACACTATTATTTCTTCGCCGTATAATGGTAATAGTTTACTGCAGCAGGTTTGTAAAGTATCGATGCACTTATATTTTCGTAAAAATTCGGAAAAGCTTTCTATAAGACATCTGCTCAAAGTGCGGTCTCTCTGAACACAATTTCTTTCAGCGCGTATTATATTTCTACATCTGGCTTAGCTTGTTGTTTTAACCGGTGGTAACCACAGTCATGCGGTCACTCCTACCACCGCTCCATTTCTAACATCAATATGAATATGTCTTAATAATTTTCTTTTAGAACGCACACGAAGCAATAAATATTTTAAATAGAAGTGTTTTTTAACTGTGTATTCACTAATTTACCAGAGTAATAAGCTTTTTTTCCCCCAATAATGAAAGAATAGAAATTAAAGAAGTTAATATTTTTCTGGTGATTTTTTTTTTTTTTTTTCTATTTTTGTACGCATTTTTACAAATTAAATAAAAAAAAAAAAAAAATGAATTGCACAATTAAAATTAAGAATACAATGCGTATGAAAATTTTTTTAAAAGAATTAAATTAAAAATAAAATGAGGCCTCTGAACATCGCGGTCCGAATATTTTTTGTGGTTAGAACGATAAAATTATTATAAATTAAAATGCGCGATATAAATTAAACGTCTAAAAATTCGATATACTCGTAAACACGTTCATTACGTGTCCGTCGTCAACACCCCAAGGGACATGCCAAACGATAAAAAATACAAATCTATTCATTTATTTAAACCGTTAAATACAATAGTAATTTTAATATTTCATAAAAAAAATACCCACATCTTTTACATACACTTCGCGTCTATGTAATCATACGTGCCGCGTACACGCACTCATACGATATTTTTATTTATTTATTTTACGTGTCACATACTTAGGCTAGAGACACGGCAAGGAATTACAAAATTTCGAAAATTGAAAACGAGGAAAAAAAAAGAGAAATTAATAACAAGGATGAACAAAATTATAACAGCTCTTTAGCCAATTAGAAGCTATTTTAGAAATTTAGAAATAATCGATTAAGTTTCTTCCTTTAAATTGGATGGGGTATTGTGCATTGTTTCCGACACTGGTCCAAGACTGGACATTTAATCAGGAAGTGTTCGACATGTTTTGCAGTTAAGATCGATCCACTTTTTTAAGCTCGCAACTTTATTAATAGTTAATTATTTCTCAAGCATTTTTAAAAAAAAGGGACTATCCGCTATTTCGTTCGACAATCAGTTTCGTAACTTTTACATTTTTCATTCATCGCATCTACTCTGCTTTCTAGTCATATACTATGATGTCTTTTTTTGCAGCTATTTAGTCAGTATACTTCGTACGATCAATAGAAGAAATTAAATACGTTACTTCTTTTTTTTTTTTTTTTTGGTATGCTGTTGACCTTTCTTTAGAAAATCCGTACACTACTGAAATCTCTCTGATCTGGTTTTGTAAGTTATCTTACCCCAACTAAAGTTAATTCAAAGCGAGAAACTATTAAAATTATACCGAAAACCAATTTACATTTATTACTGGTCGAATCCATCTGTTGTGTAAGTAGTTATCGGATATCTTCATGATTAAATCTGTAGATATGACTAAATAGTAGCATTCTGAAAAATCAGCTTCACACGAATTTCTCGGTATTTTTTCCTCGTTGAATGCGGTTTTATATTAGTCCATTTGGCAATTTCGTTAACTAAACCGTCTATCAAAAAATAAATGTCTATATTTCTTCGAGTAGCGAAGGCGAAAAAACTGAAGACCATTTCAGTGATGGTAATTTTATTATAAATAATATTACGCCTCCGCGTTCTTGTATTCCTCGAAATAGACTTTCCATCGATTTATAACATCGATTTTTTCCGTAATAAATTTTCTTTTCGTAACCAACACCATTTTGAAGTTATAAAATTCTTCACCGAAGATAGAAACCGCACTTTTTTCGAATTCACTCCTATGCGAGCTATGCTCATCGGTATCCGTTTCCATAACAACATTATCTTTACGGTTTAACCAGTCTGATACGGTGCCAGAAAAGTTCAGGTTGCTAGTGTTGATTTTTAAAGTACTCAGACGATACGCACACCATATACAGTTCAATTGAAAAGAAAACAAACGCACGAAGGATACAATTACGTATAGAACCTCATTTCTGGTAAAAAATTATCCAATTACAGGCATACGATCACAAAAGCCGTTTACAATTTTTAAAACCCGAAGAAACATCGTTTCTTCAAAAAAAAAAAAAAAAAGCAAAAAAAACCAAACTTATTAAAACCGGTTTCTTATTTAGTCTTTTCGATATAATTTGAAGGTAAATTAAATTATAACGACGTCCGCAAAATTGCCTAGGAGATATCAGCGTTTGAAGATATTGTACGGTTTGTGTGTCCGCGCATGCCTATTACGAATTAATATATTTTTCGATTTTATTTTTATACACGCTATATTATTATTATCATTAGCATCAGCTTTTTTTTATTTCGCATACAGAAAGATATGTACAGACGCTTAAGAATAGATGTGTACCTGAACGATATGTAATGTATTATATATGTGGAAAATATCGGATAATAAAAATAAATAGTAAAAGAAAAGGTAAAATATAATCAGATTTAAGATACCAGATGTCTAATAGTGACGGTGAAAATTTAGAAAACTGATAATCAGTTTTGTCGATCGTGTCGAGCATATGCAGAAGACGATAGAGGAAATATGAATCGCTTGGCGCACGCTAAACCACCCAGACCGAAATATATAATATAATATACCAGACAGAGTCGTATACTACCGGTGTATAGACACCCTTTTAAAAGTATGTCGATATTTCTTGTATATCGCCGTATCGCGTTTGTATTCCTAATGCGAACGGAACAATCTAAATTGGGCTCTTCGTGCGAGATGACATCGTTTGAAGAAATCGCGTGTAAACCCCGATCGCCGCCTTGTAATTAGACCACGGATCGCATCGATTACGCGAATTTCTCTTACTACCTCTTTCGTCGCTCCTTCTATTTCGTTCAAATATCGGTGGATATATCTTGCGCGATTTTATTTTGAAATCTCTCGATAATTTAATCGAAAATTCGGTTTCGTGTTTTCGACTCCCCCCCCGTGTCGGCTCGGAGTGTGCCGGTGAGAATTTCACTCTGGAAAATATTCCGAAATAAATTGCCAGAGGTGCGTGTTCGCGGTGTCATCGACCATCTCCGGGACCACCCCTTTGCGTGTCCTATGAGCAACAGCTGGTTGAAAAAGGAAAATGTAACTTTTTCGATGTAGCACACGATTAATTACGACACCGTCGAGCACAATTACGTGATACGGATGCTGAAATAACGCGGGAAATTGGAAAGAATGCGCATTACATAGTGATTTACAAATCAATCAGCACTGACTGATAAACAGTGACAATTGCAAGCGTGACCTGAAAATATCATTCAGCGGCGTCCATTATTAAGTTACAATGTATCGCGATAGGGGCACAGCGCTTGAAAACGAAATGACTTTCGAATTTTTCTTATCATTGTCGTCATCGCATCGTTAGATTTGAAATTCAGCCGATGAATTCAATCTCCGCACGTCGTGTCCGCAGAAGATCATCCGGTGCGATGAATGCATTTGTTCCGTGCTGATTATTCCCGATTTATTGAACCTTCCGTTATTATTCGAAAACTATCATTCCGTAAATCACATCAATCGGATTTCGCCCCACAGAGACTCTTCTTGAATTCTCCCAGATGAGATAATCTTTTATGATATAGAAGAGTGGATTTAATTAAGTCATTTTTAAACGTTACATATAATTCCAACAAAAACATTACGCCTTTTTTTTTCATATTACCTTTGGCGTAACAATGATATTAGTATATATATATATATATATATATATATATATATATATATCGATAGAATTTACCGGAAATGTTCTTACTAGTTTTACACTAATTGAATTTCTATTTTCCTTTTACGTATATACTGAGTACTTGTTCGATTTTATGAACATATTAGTTTAGTTTTAGCTTACTTCAAAAGTAGCTTGTAAATTTAATGAAGGATAGGTATTTTTGGTATACAATTGTACCTAGCGCCGAACGCCTGTTTTAACATAGCTACAAGTTCCGCCGATTTTGCCGTGGAAAATTATGTAAATCCTAATATTTAATATAATTTATTTAAATTTCGGGTTTCTTTCAAAAAAAATTTTTTAATAGTTCTTTGATCGTTCATTATTACTATTATTATTATTGTTACTATTTTATTTACACAAAGAAAAGAAGCAATTTTCATTAGTCGCAAAAATATAGTTCACCCGGCATACGAAGTATTGTATGCTCTGTTTTGCCGTGCGCGCCATAATACAGCGCCTACGTTACTCGTTTTTGTTTTTTTTTTTGATTAATTATTTGTAATAAAAGTAATTTCTACACGTAATCCTTCGTGTCGAAATAATAGCAGACTTTTTACTAAGAAAAATGTCGATTGAGGGATCGTATTGGAGAGATAATCCGGTAATTGTAGTTTGTAATGATTGTTGTGTTTTTGTTTTAGACTTTTTTTTTCTTTTTTTTTTTTTTTTCACACACATTTAAAATTAACCATTTGATAAAAAAAATCTGTATATCGAATTTTTGCATGTCCGACTTTAAAAGTATGTTTCGATGGTTTATAATAATAACGATAATAAAAAACAGATTAAAAAACGATCACAGAAATTTAGTTTAAAATTTTTAAAGAAATTTTAAAAATTCCAGCTATACTGAGACATTTTCGATAGTGTTGTTTAATCTATTTTCCATTTCAAAAATTGAATATAACTTAGCTTTAATCGATTCCTTATTTTCATAATTTTTAGCACGTGCCCTCTGTGAAGAAAAAGGAATTGTACCAGTTGGAATGAATGGTATAAGTTTAACGTAGTATTCCGAATTTCGTCGATTTACGCTAACGAACGCTGAGACGAAAACAGAAAGTACCTTTAGGTGTGAGCTTTTGGCACGTAATCATTGCAAAATTATCTAAATAAACTCGGATATAATAAGAAAATAATATAAGTGCATACTTACGCGACTAAAAGTGAATGAAACTGGAAGAGTTCGTTTTTTTAAGTTCAACATCGCGAAGTACCGTCTTTAATTTTTTTGGACTTTGAAGCTAGTTTCAATCATAATGCTGAGAAAATTTTTTTTACACTTTCTCATTTATTTAGGTTTTTTTTTTTTTGAAGTACACATACATCTTTCTCACTCTGTTGAATTATTCTTTCCCGATATATAATAAACTTTGGCGACGAAACGATGAAAAATATTTATTCCTGGTTGGTGATTCTTTGTGCAAATTTCCCACGTTAATATTTGAATTATAACATAGGATTCTCTCACGTTCATTTCTGATACGTCAGCTGATTTGTGATACGACACTCGAGCGATGGCGGGACCTTTTTTTAAGTACGCTTTTAGATGATTTTTTTGTCGATGTTCATTTTTGTAATTTTTTCAACAACAGTTTGTCACCACGTCTACTCGAATAAAGCGAAATATTAATTTCTCACTGGCGAGAGAGCCGTTGTGTTGTGTGCCAGTGGTCGGCTATTATTAGTGTATAATAATAAGCGGTGCTCTGTTATATGTTTCATTTCCTTTTACACAAATGCACACAGTTGCGCGTACTGCACGGAACCTTGAATCTTATCATTGTTGTCTGATTTTCGATATACCTATATGTATGTATATATGTATATAGTGTGTGTGTACATTTTAGGTGCCGACGCGTAGGTTGCATGTAAAGTTCTGCTCGTGATAAGACGCGAACTTTTACAGTGTTCTGTAATAATTCACTGGAAATTGCATTGCAAATTAGCGGCTGAAGAACTTCGCTTGCTTTTTTTCGTCCTTAACGTTCTACGTTCCGTGTATTCGCTGTTCATTCTATCACATTGTACGTTGACAAGTATCGGTGGTTTCTCTGACTTTTTGAAATCGCTAAAAATTCGCGTACGTGTCGTATAATCGCATAATTGAAAAATTCCTACGCGCAGACCGTAAATTAAAAAATGATGTTCAAATAAAACCGAAAGTAAATAGCGACCAAGTAGAGACACTAAATTCTCCGGATCACTGAAAAGGAGAAAACCGGATCTTCTATAATAATTGTGGAAAACTATATAATCTGGGTGTTCAAGAGGGTGACCCCTTAACCAGGTTCGCGAAAGATTGAATATTTATTAAATTTTTTTTTCTATATTCCGTGTTTTTAAGTGGTAGTAGGTATATACGGAAGTCTTTCCAAGTTCGGAGGGGAGTATACTCTGTAGGATAGGATTTCCGATATATATGTAATAGTTCGCAAAGTAAATTTCTTCCGAGCGCTAACGAATTAGGTGAATTATTTTTAAGTTGGATTTTTTTTTTTTTTTTTTTTTTTGTAGGGCTGCATCAGCAAATTTTCGTATTTTGATACATTTTTTTCGTGTTTTTTTTTTTTTTTTGTAGACTGCACCAGTGTATACTTATACTGTAAACAACGGTGTATGTATATTATAAGTTATGATATACTTTAGACAGCTCGATCTCCACTGGGTATAGTTTATAATAAATTGAAAAATAATTTTTTTAAGATATTACGTTTATAAAAAAAGTTTGAAAACTCATCGCGACATTCCTTTTTGAATTGTGTATATATTTACAGATTTTTTTAGATTGCGATGACGTCTCATTTTATTAAAGAACTTTTCATATACTGTTCCTTACGAACCCCTTCAACGTGTGCGATTTTTAGGTCGTTGACAGAGTCTCACCGGACACATACACACTTCGGAGCTGCTATTAATGTAGGGAAGACCTTGGACTGTTACCGCTGCATCGGCTGCAAGTTAGATTTTAGGCTCAATAACGTCATATCAGCGTGATAAAAGTGCGTTATATGTGCCTTTTTATCATCCCCCAAGCTCAACGATAAGCTTCCGGCTCAATTTTACATGTTCCACTGAATAATATAATACAAAGCGGAGTAAAATATACATTTGAAATTTTAATCGTGAATGAAGAGAAATTTCTCATATTCGAAAAACGTTTTATTCCGTTCCGTTTCAGATGTAGTAAGTGTTCGTTTTTCACATTTTCAATTAATCCGACTTGTGTACGATAAGGAAGTTTTGAAGTTATTTTCGATAAATTAAAATCATTTTGCCAATTCTACAAATTCTTCAATAATAGTTGGGTTTTTTTTAATTTGTTTATTTTGTTTTTTTTTTACAAAATCAGAAATTAATTTTTGTCAATTATCGTTCCGTTTGTCCGGTGTATTGAAAACGAACGTTGCTAACATTCCGAAAGTTCGGAGGAAGAACTTGATGTACATGAAAATGGTTCTTAATTATTGAAATTCAGTGTGACTTATAATCTCAGAGTTTCTTATTAATCCAAGGTTACAAATGCTTACACTTACTTCTTTGGAACTTATCGTAGATGGCAGAATTTATAGTTACGATTTTCGGTAATTTCATTAAATGTATTTTGAATTGTATACAAACGACACCTATATTCGTTCGTACATCGATCCACGGAATCCCGAGTATTTTTTGAAATATAACTGCATACGTGCTCCCAGATCTATGCTTTATACGGTTTAAAAATTACAAGAGAGAGAGAGAGTGTGAGAGAGAGAGCGGCTGAATATAATCAGCGATGAAAAAAAAAAATCATTCGAGCACTGTTGGCACCTTTCAGCGTCCATAATCTAAAGGTATAAATTTTCATGTTACATAATGCAATAGCGCTGCACATGATAATGCGGGTAATTTAAATCTCAGAAAAGCCAATTATTGCTTTAAAATGGAACGATTAAAAGCCGGTACGTAAAGATTTGAAATTTTTTCCGAAGATAGAAGATTAACAGCGCATAATTATCAAGGAGAATTTTAAATGATATCCGCTCAACCCGCTGTCCGCGAAAAAAAACGAATGAAAATTACCGACCAGCAGATTATACAATTTGTAATATATATTTGGCAAGAATTCGACGCTGAATTTCCCCCCCCCCCCCCACCCCACCCCACCCAACCCCATTTTTATTAACGAATAGAAAAAAAGAATATTGTAAACGTTCCACTCACTCGGTACGAGTATATTACTGGAGAACGATGCAAGTAATTTACACGAGAGCTGCGAGTGGTAGGTGCTCTGTTCGGTATGGCAGCGCGGAAGAACGTTATATAGCAGACTCCTCGGTACGGTCGAGCGTCGTATTTTCTTAAATTTCAGCTAGTTTTTTATTGTCTTGCGGACGTCAATTTTTTATGTCTTCTGTTTTTCGCCTGTGTAGAAGTGAAATTTAAAAAGCAACAAACGAACAAACAGAAAAAGCATTAAACTGTTGCCAGTCTGCTCGCAGTTGTTTTTGTACGGAACGAGATCCGGAAACAACCGGTATTCATTCAAGCTGTATTACTATCGTCGCTCTGAGGGAAACGCGGACACGCTTGCCTATGCTTTTTTAGAGATGGTTTCGGTTCTTCGTGTACTATTCGATACCGTTTTTAAATGTCACGTTAGAACTTGCTGATATCGGTAGCCCGGCATGAGGGGGAATCAATATTATGACGGTAGACGTGTGCGATTGCGTCATTGTGCCCGTGAGCTAAGGCTCACCGGTCGCCGGGTGCTCTTAAAGCTCAACTCGGTGTAGTGTTAGAGCGCCTCCTAGGTATTTACTTTAATAAAATACACATGTCGCTCGTTGATTGTTCGCTGCCTAGTTTTCTTTGAAATTTAATGTTCCGAGAGTGCAGGAGGACGTCGTGATAAGTTTCGTTCGCGTAAAATTTGTGTTTACAATTCTAAAACTCGCGAGATGCCTACCGATAGTGGACCTCATCGTTAACGGCGTGAGCCGGTGAAACGTTTTCCGGAACGATGAATTCTTTCTTCAAAATGCGCGCCAGATTGATCTGGTCCCGCGTTTCTGTTTCTTAATACTTCTTTCTTTCCTATCTTTTGATGAGCCACATGTGATGTTGATTATTTCAGTTCTTTTCGCTATTTTTTTAACTGTTTCAACCTCCTGCTTATTATGCTCTATATCGTATATCCTTCCCCGGTATAATTTCTGCTATTATTCGTACATACGACCGAATTAAAATCTAATCAACTCCTGCCGTTTCCGAGTGAGAAGGTCTTCTTCTGTTGACAATGAGCCCGAAAAAATGGAAAGATAGCTTTTTTAAGTTGACCAATCTTCTCATATTTTTAAATTACCTTTGCGCGACCCTCCTATCGTTATCACGTTTAATTTCTACGCCGTAAATTTTAAATGAAAGATTGTGCATTTTTCGGCGATTACGTTTTTTTAATTAATAGGCGTAGTGTCGAAGATGGTCTATATTCGATGGCGCAGATGAGGTAATAGCAAGAGTGGAAAGGAGATTGTGGGTTATTGTACCATCATTTCTCGAGTTACGTTAGCCACGTATAAAACTAAAACTTCCAGTTTGAAAATATTTTTCGTACCGTTTTTATTTTCCTCGAAGAATTCGATGAAAAGAGTAAGAAAAAAAAAAAAAAAAGAAGAAAAAGGAAAAAACGGAGCCGAAAAAACAGACGTGCGACGTGTCTGTAAGGGTAGTTTCGACAATGGGAAAATACCAGTTTGCTTGCCAAATTCTCTATCGACGCTGCGCGCGGTCGTTGGCATCGTGTATTGAATAACAATAGCAATAACAGTACAGAGTGAGCGAGAGAGATAGCCGCTTTTGTTGTAGTAATAATTAATAGAGTCTAGCCCCTGCGAGACGACGTGCGAGCGCCACATCCAGCCCGGTAACGAATAAGAAGGAGACCGATTTCGTTGCGCTTGCTTCCAAAACGGTAGCGTAATGATTGTGTCGTCTGCAAAAGCCGGCAGTTCCAGAGACCTTTTATTTTCTACTTCCAGGGTGGTAACTACAACCGTATTCTGTAACTGGTAACTCTGGTTCGTACTGATGAAGTATCGAAAATTAAGCTCCAGGGTTACTTTATACTAGTTCTTCTTAGAAAACGGCTTTTGTACATAAGGGTTATTAGTCTTTTCGGTTTTCCCCCCTCTCGGCGTTGGTGCTGGCTGGCCCCCTTTGAAAAGCCGTGCGGATTCCGACAGAGCGACAGAAACGTAATAATATCGGCCACCGTCGAGAGACGCGCGTATAAGGGCGAGCGAGAAAGTGAAGTCGGCAGAGCGGTACACAGAGAGCGTCTGGACGAAAACAGATTCGAGAGTCTGCACACGGTAGTCGTCGGGCATCGTCCTCGTCTGATGTCTAGTCGTCTCACACCGGATTTATTGAAATAATAATAAGAATGGAAACTTTTGAAACGAGCTAGTTCCCCGAGACTACTCCGCGACGCATTCAGAGACATTATTCTAGGGGGAGGCTTTTATTCATCCTGGCTGCCAGTTCTCATCTTACCGCTCCGGTCAGCATTCCTTCGTTCTAGTTCAAATATTTTGCAACCGACGAACGTTCGTTCGGCCGTCTTTTCAGGCTTTCAGGCTTTCGCCTGCCACTGCCGACCCTCCTTTGTGTCTAGAATGTGACTGAATCCCTGCTGCAAAAGAAGTCTGCAGTCTAGTCGGCAGTAATGGCAAGGTCTCGCTCTCTGCCGACGAAGATGAAGAACGCCGGTCGCGCCGGTGTCTGAACCTAGGCATTCCCCCACTCTCTGCTATGTTCTTCAAAGATACTCTGTCATAACTAGTTCAATTATTATTATAATATGTAGCGGTTTTTTTGTTGTTTTTTTTCTTTTTTTGAGGGGGGATTTTTTTCGTGTCTGTCGCCCATTCATTGTGAACGAAAATGCCCCCTCAACCGTCCACGAAAAAAAAAAAACCGATTCTTTCTTTCGAGGGCAAATCGGAGTACTTTCGCAGTCTGGAGTGGTCTTTCAGAAATTCGTTACACTTTTCACTGCCACCTCCTTCAAGTAGGTCCGGGGGGGAAACTGCTGATCGACACGCTGATAATATTTAACGTTACACTATTGCACCGTTTATTTTTATTTATTCTTTATTTACTTTGGCGACCGGTATAATAATAATAATAATAATAATAATAATAATAATAATAATAATAATAATGTGAAATATATTTTAAAACTCCTGCTGGACACATTTTCTAGCGAAATGATTTAAGAGTGTTCGACGACTAATTTTAATTATTCTAATCCGCCGTTGAAGTGACGACAGATTGATTTGTATAGGCGCGTAAAATAAGTTCGGAAGTTGTAAAATATCAAAATCGATAATCATACGCTATCCAGTTTCGTTTTGTTTATAGGGAAACTATCGCGGTCATCTTGTCGGTAAAACCTTTGCAAGCTGAAGTTGTTTCAGAGAAAGGTGTACGCGTTCACTCACGAAATGATCTTCCCTACATGTATTTATCGGCGACGTACAAGTTTTAAGGAAAATTTATTAAAAATTGTACGATTTTAATATGTAAAACCCTATCCTTCGGACATCGCCCTGTAGTTATAGTTTTACGAAAGAATTAGTTTTAGGAGATTTCTTTTTTTTTTTTTTTTGCAAAATTAAATAGTTACAAAAACGTTAAACGCAGTTGTGTCAGGCACATCACGTAAGAGTACCGTTGAAATTAATTATATTTATTTATTTTTTTTAATATTCCCTGCTCCAGTTATGTGTGTAAATGATGAACTATAAAAAGCAGCCAACTATTTTAGCCGAGAAAAACGTTTAAAAGCTTTCGTCGATGTGTTTTATACTTCCGTTATTGCTGGTAGAGTTCCATTTCGAGCACTACTGCCCCGAACATTCTTGTTGTACAGAGATGATCAATATTACTCTTTGGTACGCAGTACGCGGCTGTGACTACACTGAAAACTGGTAAATGTTTGATTAATACAAGTGCGGTCCAAGTCTGTATTTGTACATCGATATATATATGATGTATGCGTGTTTGCCATTGTCTTCCTCGTGTTACTCTGTTAACGATTGTTTATTTTTAATCATTTTTCCTTTTTCGCCGTTCGAACTCCGAGAGACCCGAGATTATTCGGTAGTCCGATCGCTACACGAATTTCATTAGCGAGTGTATAATTGAATTATTTTAATGAACACGTTAAGTACTTTCTCTTGTTTCATATTAAATGTTAACACATTTCTTTTTATTTGATAGACGTGAAGTATAATTTTCGGTGATTTTGGATTTAACTGGTAGCAGCGGTCTTAGTCAATCAAAAATTGTAAAAAAAAAACAAAAAACAAAAAAAAAACTACGAATTTTTCGTTGCGTACATTATTTGTTCGAAATTCCACTGTCATCCGAGATTCCCGCGAACATTTAAAACATCTTTCAAAATCCTAAATCCGTACGAAAATAGTAGTAATACGGATTCTTCAGAATTTGATCCGGATTGAGCGGTACGGAAAATTATTGTTTACGAGATAATGTAAACATTTTGTTGTAAAACTCGACCAGCTATTGAGCTAAATTTGTGTTATACGGTGCGTATTCGCGTATACTTTATTTATCGGGTAAGATGTATTTTTAAAATTTTTTTTTTCTCCAAATATATGATAAAGTGCTGTGATGGTTGGATTCATGCGATGATTCTTGATAACGGGGGCCACCGCTGCAACAGTCTTTAATATAATACATTTTTTCGAGAAACATTTCGGTTCCCGGTAAGAAATAGAGAAAGCAAAGTTCATTAATAAACGTACTCTTTTCCGAGTAATGTGACGCGGTAGATTTTCAGTCGGCTTTAACAGCTGGGAAAAACTAATATAAATTTACTATCCGTGAATAGGTGCGGCAATTCTAAATAAGACTCGAACGTATCCCGCCCCCTAGATAATAAATTTTTATCTACAAAAAAAAAAACAAAACAACATATAATATAGGTGGTTTGAATCTCTGTGTATTATCTAAACGTGCGTAATTCCGAAATGAAACAAAATCATAGCGTAAAAATAATCCGCGAGAGCAGTAAAAATTAACTTGTTAAAATAGTATTTGCTCTACTGCGGGAATTATAATACTCCCACCCTCCCAGAACAAAAAAAAAAAAAAAAAAAAAAAAAAAATATTTCCTAAAACTGAAAAAGCGCGAATTGAAATTTACCATGTTGATGCAGTGATTAATCTTTTAGACGATTCGCCGATTTATTTTAAAAACAAATAAATAAAAAAAAGTACTTTTTTTTTTTATTAATATTTAAACTGGATTTTCATAGAATTTACTGTGTTGCCGATATAATAATATTGCTTTATAAAACCACACAGAAAGAGGTTAATAATTTCGGATGTAAAAGAAGGCCTAAAAAAAATTCCGTACGAGCTTACATAGGTCAAAAGTCACAGCAGATCGGAAAAAAAAATTCCGATGACTACATCCGATAAATTTTTGAGGATACGGTGATGTGGCATCGTCGCACACGACATCTAGGAGGACCCTTGACGGAAATTTTGGTTTGAAATTTCTAATGGGCTACGATTGCGCCGCTTCCGGTAAAATATTATAAATTAAAACAAATGTTCGAACAAATGAATATTTATATAATTGCGTGTAAATTTAATTTTTTTTTCGCTGTTTCTTTGAACTTTTGCGGATGTACGACACCATCTACGCGTAAAAATCGTTTAAAGTAATTAACGATAACGCGGGACGGAACCGAAAAAAAAGGGAAAAAAAAAGCGGTACGATCGCGTCTCACCATTTCGAAAAATCGGATGGCAATTTCGGTCTAGCGAGCGAAACGCACCGTTATATAATTAAACGGCTACGAGTACTAAAATCTTTTAAATTATTTCAAATTTTCTCCTAATACATATATCAGAGACTTCGTTGAATGTGTGTTAAATTGAAATAATTGCTGTAAATATCTGAGTTTCTGCCGGTTGGCAAATTGTTGATAATATAAAATCAAGTCTTATATGTGGAAATCAGTATTTACAACAGATATTTTCACATTATATATGTACTATTGTTAATATGTATTCTTGTTAATTTAGTCACACGTAAATGTCAATAAATCGACACGCAACATTGATGTGCCGGAGAAGAGCTGAAATAATTAAAACGACTTTACTGTAACCACACTCGTGGTGTACAGTTGATACTAATTGTAGTCTTATCATGTCTTGCCTACGTGAATACTAGACACGAGACTAGCTAATTCTAAAATTGTTTCTCATCTCTCTCGCTCTCTCTCTCTCTCTCTCGGAGTTGGGTGGATTATATATGATCTTAAGAACTATTGATCACCACCTTTGTCGTTCCGAAAAGCAGCTTAACCGAGAATTAGAAACACTTTCGTCTATACCGTTCGCGTTATCATCATCATCCGTGTATAATTCGTTTAGGGCTTTTCGTTCGTGCAGTCGCATTGTGACAGAGAATGGGTAAGGAGCAACTTGGTTTTTTCATCATCTGGACGACGATAGCGACAGATGGAAAAGTGTGCGCTATGTCAGTCGGCGGAGCCTTTTGGTGGAAAATAGGAATCGGTGGAATCATTGTTTCGGAGATCATAATGATATATGCGCGCGCGACAGAAGGATGACAGTGTGCTCAGGAGCGTTTGAGACGGGCGAAGGTGCAGGCGTGCGCGACCAGGTTAGCTTGACGGTTGGCACGTGGGTCGTCTTAGACAAAACGGCGATCATCTTCCGATCGGAGTAGCAGGCTGTAAAGCCGTGGTTTTTATCATCGAGATTTCTGGCAGAATAAGACGCTCGGAAGAATCATCGTGGCCCTCTCTTCTTTTGTACTGCAGCAGCCTTAAGATACCGGAATAAAAGATTGCAGCGGTATCGGGCTGCGTGTTTTCTTTTCGGCTATTGCTCGTGCAAATACAAAAGGTATCGACGCGGTCTATTATTGTGCCGTTCCAAGTTCAGCTGGTGCACAGGCCGTCGCGGCGGCGCACAGCGTAATAAATGTGCTCTCCAAAAACGAGCACAGTACAATGTAGAGAGAACTGTGTGCAGATCGACTTTTGTATTTTTTTTCCCCTTCGTATTACCGTATCATACATTGTTGCTGCTAAAACGTGTGTGTAGCGTAATTTCGACTAGACACCTGGACGACCCCAGACAACTGCTAAATCCTGCGTACCCGCTTTTGCTGTTCCGGTTCTTAGCAGTCTTCCGCCCGGACCTCTCCCCGCCGTCCGGCTAATACGTAGCCTCAGATTAGCTGGCGTTCTTTGGAAAATCTCAGAGTTCTTTTTCCATTTTCCTTCTCTTCTCCTTCTTGCACTCTCTTTCTTTTTAATTGAATATTGCGATCTGCGACGGCCCGCTCTACGGCAGACTGCAGATCCGACATGCCGACAGAAGGGTACTTCTTCTTGGGTACTCCGAGTTCTTCCCCTAAGTACGAGCGGTGAACGGTCAAAATTCGGCCGGTAAATTTATCGGCTAGTCAGTGAACGACGATTCCGGATTCTCTCTCGGTACACCTGAAAGAAAAAGGAAGAAAAAAATCCACTCCGTATCTTTCTCTTAAGGGTATTTCCGTTATCTGTCTGTTAAAAAATTCCTTTATCCATCCGGGTATCGGTCTTAACGCCTATAGATGTTCCGCTGTGGAAACGAAAAAAAAAAAAACAACTTTTGCTTAACGTTGTCCTACTGTACCTTTATTGTAACGAAAATTTTCCAACCACATTTCCTCTCTGTGACGCTATGCGCGGTGTTTCTATTTCGTTTTCTAACTGTCTTTTTTCTTCTTCTTCTTTTTTGATTTGCATTAAATTAAGATGTTATAGAATTTCCGTAAAAAATGGTACTTATAATATACCTAATATATATTATACATATATACATATATATATATATATATATATATATATATATATATATATATATATATATATATATATATATATATATTATAATTGTATTATTTAAAATCCACTTGCAATGGGATTTTGGAATATTTATTGTGTGTAACAGGTTTTTTTAATTTATCCCAAGTTTTGAGTGTATGTAAAAATGTTCATTACCCAGAATTCATATTTTATATAATACATCGTAATGTTTTCAGTGTGTTAAAACTTTATCAGTATGTTTTATTAAACCGCAAGCGCAAAAGGTGATATTCGTGCACTACAATATTTTATCGACGTAACCGGACATCAGTCGTTCTAATATTTTTCGAGTTAAATTCTGCATTCCCTGCTGTGTCTTGTTGCAGTTAGAACGCCATCAACAAATTCATACCAAAAAGAGAGAATCGATTATCAGATGCTAGAACTTTTATAACTGATTCGAATGATTGCCCGATTAACTTTTTTCGTTTATCACAGTGGCAAATTCCTAAACCCCCTCCCCCCTTTTTTGTATTATTTAATTTGCCCGTATTTGTTTTTTAATTTTTCCCACCTAACTAACGCACTAATTTTACTGACGTTATTAATATAAAATATACAGTTGCTAAGAAGAGCAGGCACAAGGATATTAAAAGGTATGCTTTTAGAAACCCGTATAAACCTCGACAAATTTGCATCATGAGCTTATTAGTTAATTTACCTGCGCGTTGTAAACTTGCAGGTACTCTTACGAAGGAGCGTGAAAGGCATATAAAATGATTCAATTTACTTATGAAACATTTAATTTTTCACTTCCAACGGCTAAAATTACAGACAATATAATAGGTGAAATCTATAACTTATTTTACCGATAATACTAAAAACTCGATTCTTTGAACCTCGCCAGAGGTATATCCTCTGCAGCCCCAGATGATGATATTATTCTATAATTCTTATAGAGAAGAGAAGTAGGTTTTAAATATTGGTAAAAGGAAATAAATGTCTTATAAGCGTGATGAAAAAAAAAAAAAAAGAAAGTAGATTAAATGATTACGCGTTGGCATGGTCCTTAATACGTGTGTAATCTTTCGACCTCATCATGTAGACGTGCATCACCAGGATAGTTTTAAAATACTTATATAGGAGCGTGAATTTCAATTGACATTCATTAATAAAAAGTTGTAAAATGTTTGTGTAGCGATTTTTATTTGAACTTCAATGACGTAACATTTTATAACGGTTTTTCGTAACTCTTTTTGTATTAGCAGCCCCGGTGTAATAATATCGCAGTCACACTGATTTATCAAGCTAGAGCCTAAATAACGTTTAACTGGACAATCGTAGGATACGACTTAAATAGTAAAAGTTTGCCTACGGCAGTGCAGCCCCAACACGTAAGTGGTCTTTCTTTCGATTTTTCATTCTACATTTCTTATCTCTTCTGATTTCACACGTACGCTTCTTCGCTAATGCAACAGGAAGTGGCCGGGACACACTCCGAATTTTAATTGTCTAGTCGGCTCGACGTTGAAATATTTCATTCTCATCTCTACTTCTTGTGATGCCATTCTTAACGTCTGTTCCGTTTTATCCCGATCGTAGTTGAGCCTGAATTTTTTTTCATCGCTAGTCTCGCACGCACGTACAGCGTGTGTACGGCGCGCGAAATATTTTCAAAAAAGTCGTTATATTTCCGTCGTGATTACGTTGTGACGATGCTGTTCGTAGATTATTCGCGCGATATTTGCAAAATATTACTACTACAACTTCGAACGATTGAGAGTAATTTTCAAACACACTTTATTATTCGTCGTTCTTTCCCCTAGCCTAAATACGATATTTAGAATTTAATAGCGGTCACGCCGCCGATATATATATTTAATAAACCGAAACCGCGATTTGATTATTAATTAATTATTGATTATTTATTAATGCGTGTACCGTAAAACAGTTTACCTGAGAAGGTGTAGGGCCCGTGTTTGTCGGTTTGCCAGGTTGCCCTTTCTCTGCATCTTTACATATATGAGAGAATATTCATCTAATTATAATGTATCTCTAGTCAAGATGACACGTGATCTGCACCTAGACTAACAAATTACGCTACTATTCGCTAGTACCGCATAATATTATATCGTCCGTGAACAAATATAGATTCTTACCGAGAAAATTCATTTCATCGCAGTAATATTATCGCCAAGTACGTAGAAAAATAGAAAAAGGTGTTTTATTAAGAAGTTATTATTACGTATTTCTTTCGTAATGTGCACTAGAAATAAAGAATTCAACAGACGGGAATATAGACGAACGTAGCTGGTACATACATAGTTAAGAGTAAACTAACGATAGACGATCGTGAAGATACCGAAATGTTCTGTGAAAATACCTACCGTTGAGAATGAAATGAAAATCGTTCTTGAGGGAGAACTACTTAGATAGTTCGACATAAGTAAAATGCATGCGTTTTCTGTAATAGGCCCAGCAGTTACAACTTTTTTTCATAAACAAAAAAAAAAAAACGGACTAGATTTAGTGAAGCAAATGTATATCTTAATGATGGTAAATCGAAATTATCAAATTTGACGATGTTATGAAAAGCGACTTCCCCCCCGCTCCAATCTGAAACATCCGATACTGATATACACAGTCTGTCAACGTTAGTTGCCGAAATAAACTTTTATTTTTATTCGTAAATGTTTGGTTACTTTTTTTTTTTTTTTTTTGGTTTTTGATCTGATAAAAAGTTCAATCGATACACTAGGAGAGAGAGAACCGCACCGGGAATCTTCGATAATAATTCCCGATCGGGGTTATTTATGTACTTGGGCGCTATCTTGATTGAAGATTTTTTTCATTCATCGACCGCTTCGCATTCTATCCAATTATCGGAGGAAGCCAGTAAAAGATGAACACATCGCACGGTCTTTATTAAAGAACTGGCCGGCCAATGATTAGCGATCGAACAGTTCGCTGTTCCGGTCGTGTCCGATGCTAAGAAAAAGGTTTCCTAATCTGCCGCGCGATATCTTTCGATTTTACAGGCGCGCTAGTTTGCAGCTGAACTAGACGACAGATCGCGATTTATCTCTCTTAATTTAAGGTATTTTTCCGCAGGGCCGAATCCGGTTTCATTCTTAATTAAGGAGGCCCGACGTATCCTTTCCGCCATCGATCGATTGCTATTAGTGAGATGAAAATGATAATGTGTGCTCGAAATGTTTCCCAAAGTTCTGTTCATCCAACAATGTTGATGAGATCTAATTTTCATATCGTCGTCGGGAGAACAGATAATATGGTTCTCGAATTTTTATGCAACGATAAAACGAATTTTACGCCAAAAAAAAAAAAAAAAAAAAAAAAAGCGTACTCTGATCGAATTGGGATATACGAGTATGTATATCTCTGTGTTGTTATTTCGAATCGTTGTAAAGTCGCACGTATTGAATGGTTCAATGAAATGCGCACGCGGGTAAATGAAAAAGAGCAGCATTTAAAATCGCGTTACTTAAAAATTCTTCAGCTTACAATAGAAACACTAATTTTTCAAAATGCACTTACACATTTTAATAATATAATAAAATTATCGGAAATAGTGTAATAAAAAAGCTGATTTTCTCATTTCGCGTTAAAATAAATTGTTCAACGATTAAAAAACGTTACAAAAGAAGAACTACAATGATTTCCGTAACTATTAACCCCCCTAATGAAAGAATGACACGTGGAGTCATTACTATATATGTATATATATATATATATATTAATTACAATGTAATTCTTAGGCTACCCCCCATCAGAAAAAATGTTTCAAAAAAATACCACAATTTTATGCAACGCAAAATGTCTTAATTTTATATAATGAAAGTTAAATGTTAGTACAGGATTTTTGTGATTATGTTATTTCTTTTTGTGTTGATGCCAGTAAGAATTACGTTGTAAATTTTGATCATTTTATACAAAGTATAAAAAAGAAAGAGACGGAAATGAAAGCAAGAGGAGCCCCTTGCGAGGCCAAAATGGCCGAGTTATATACATATATATATGTATGTTGCGCGCAGATATTTACATCTTAAAAACAGTTCATGAAATGTACATTTGCTCATTTCGTAGATTGTGTAGTTTTCGTATTTGCTATGTAAAAATAGATGTGTTTGGATTCCGTAATTTTTGTAATATAACAAGATTTTCTCGTTCAGTTCAATAAAATATGCGTGACGACGATTTATGTTTAATTGTACGTAGTTCAAGTGACCTATAATTTCTCTACTTGTTCATGTTATCTAAATGCTGTCTAATGGCATGTTTTAAGGAAATTTTGTAATTTTTCCGTGAACGGTATAGAATACACGAAATAAAAGCCGTTTTCGCGAATTGTTTTAAATTCTGTCCATTTCACGAATTGTACAACGGTGTTATCGCCGACAAAACGTTTCCAACTCATTTTAACATTCCTGCTTATTGGTTACGCTTATTTCATTAACCAACTCGTAACAGATATGTATAGAGAGATACACGCTAAATATGAGTTCTCTTAAGCATAATCACAACTACTCTCCCCCTTTTAAATAGAGTTGCTTGTAGTCAACTGGTATCATCCATCAGCAAAATATCTAAGTCATTTGTCGTCGTCTTTTTGTCTTCAGCGTGGCTGGATAGAGAATTAAAAAATAAGGATAAAGAAAAAAGGGCGATTACGTACGGGAAAAAAACAAAAAAAAACAAAAGCAAAACTATATAGCGTAATGAATACATAAAAGGAAATTGAATATAATTTGAATTAACCGTTATTTTTCCCTAAAGTAATTCGCGTGTCTATTAAATGACGAATAATAGGAATGGGCAATAATAATTATAACAGTATTACGGTTTATGAGAGGCTATTACATCGGTACTCGCCGCTGCGGGACCAGCTGATGATGCAATATGTCGCGCTGCCGTAGAGTGCCCTCGTTCATCACTTCCTCGGACATGTAACGAATATCATCGAAACAACTAGTTGCTGTTTCTTCCTTTCATTTATTATTTTCTTTTTTTATTTTTTATTTATTTTACTTTTTACTTCTTTTTTTTTTATTATTATTATTATTATTATTATTATTATTATTATTATTATCATCTCTTACTTCCGATTCCGAGCGAGCCGTTCGCACAGCCTACGGTACTTCTGCAGCAGCACACGCCTTATGTTATTATGTTGCATGCTGTTCACAGACATAATGACCTTGATTCGATTCATTTACCCGCCTGCGCTCTGATCACGAGCCTGCTGATCTCTTTCTTCGGCCATTTCCAGCGCTGCTGGTAGTGGAGAGTCTACTTTCTTCTTCATCTGCCGATATTATTATTTCAGTGTCAGTGTCAATGTCTTACTTTCCTGCTTTTTCTTAACCGCGACCGCTCCCACTCGCCGGGTACACCTTTCCGCGCTTATTTTCGCTAGACCGCTTCCCGCTCCAGTCCGTAGTAGAACGTCCGGCACGTGCCGCCTGCATCTCGTCCGTAACGCATCGCCCGCCTCCGCCGCCCCGTCATCATCATCATCTCTCCTCTCGTTGCTACACACATAGTATACTGTGCTTCCAGTAGTCGACCTGGAAGTCACGCGGACACTTTACCGCATCAGACTGCTCTAGAGATGTGTAGAGTACTTTTCCACCGTTTGACCATTCTGCGTGCGGAGGAGCCCCTCAAAAGATCTGTACTCTCGATAATGATAATGTTAACCTTTTTACGCTTATCTCTGGCCGCCGCCGCGCCAGCAGGTGTAGCCGGCCCAGATAAGTGTTAACTAACTGCTGGCCGTCGTCGAATGTAGATTACTGCGGTGCCCTCGCAGGGAGGAAACCGCGCCGCCGACAGCACATCTTTGTGCGCCGCGTCAACATCACCAGAGCAAT
Organism: Icerya purchasi; assembly: GCA_039619475.1. NCBI lineage: Eukaryota > Metazoa > Arthropoda > Insecta > Hemiptera > Monophlebidae > Icerya > Icerya purchasi. The sequence continues at coordinate 317,066,465 of CM077116.1, read as the reverse complement.
GACCTATAAACCCAGTGCCGGATGTACCGCTGCTTTCGACTCTGACCGAGTACCGAGCGACGTTGGCAAGCTGCACAATCGAGCCTAGCATCTTTGCTCCGACTGGTCGCCGGATAATTATTGCGATTACCGACATATTATATCATCGTTTTTACATTTATAAATTATGTATTACATAAAAGGCTCATCATTATGCTGGTTTGTGCGTTTCTGGTTTTTTTAGGGTTTTTTTTTTTTCTTCTTCTTCTTTTTCGGTTATTGTTCATCTCGGTAATGATGATGTTAGTGTTGCGTATATACGCGCGTATGTAGTATTAGTTTTTTTCTCTCTCGATGGCTTCATCGTGTGCCATTGACTCCTGAAAGGCAAAGAGAAACGTCGTAATTTTTTTAAATTTTTAATTTTACTCTCCCGTGAAACAGAAAGTGGCCTCGTTTCTTCGGAACAACTGGAGAACCGAAATATTTATGAAATATCGTTTATTTTTAATTTTCCGGTTAAAAATAAATGATTAAGGTGCGTAATATTATCGAGAGGAGGAGAAGCATGAGTATGAGGAGGTGGTGGAGGTAGAGAAAGCGAGTGCTGTGAAGCATTTCAAGATGAATTCGAATCACTTCCTAGACATAATTGCGGATATACCTCGGCGTCGGGGGTCGCGTAAGGGCCAATCGCGGAGGCCGATGAGTTAGCCGATGAAGCATTTTTACTGAAAAATCGTCTCGTTACTATTTCATTTTGTTTTTTGCGTACTTTAACATGTCACACCGGTGATGTCGTTTTGTTAACTTGTTTTTTATAATTGACTTTACGGAAAATTTACATAAAACAGGAATGTTGCCTTGAAGCTAAGTCGCAAAAAAAAAATAACAGATTTCTGGTGCCGTTAGTTCGACATTCTCGCCCCCTATTTGGTAACGTTTTTGAGTTCAATGGCGCATAATATTCCGAAAGTATAAAAATTGCTCACCGGATAACTCGGAACATAACTTTGTTGAGCACTATGCGGCCGTCCGCGTTTTAATCTATTTGCGAGCCGTTTCACTTTTTCAAAAAAATTTTCCCTTAAAGTCTAACAAAACCGCTATTTTTGATTTTATTTTTTTTTTCCCGCAGTTTTGCAGGTAAGTGGTTCGGTGCGATTGGGTGACTTACAAGTGACTCTTTAAAGGCATAAATTCAGACATTGTTTACTGGACTTTTACAGTTTTTTGCATCGAAGGTGGTCTCTTTATTAGGATTGTTCTCGTATGGTAACGTCGCGTTACCGACACACACACACACACACACACACACACACAAGTGGTCCACGCAGGCCCACAGGTCGTTCGCGAAGAAATACAGATATATGGGGTATATTTTATGGCTGCCATTTTGAAATACACGATTCGTCTTTATAAAATAAATGTACTAATTAAATACAGATTTTTTATTGTTCCGTATTTTTTGTATTTTGAACGTGTTTAATTTCTCGTAATTCTTTTTTTTTTTTCTCCATTTTCTCCCGCGTGCTTTTCTTAGTGTAATTTATTCACATTTATATCCTCTCTTTTCTCCGTAAATTGGGTGATTTTAATATTTCTCGTCGATTTTTGTTTCCATCGCGCGACCGCTGCCGCGTTTGTAAAAAATAAATAAGCAAAAAGAGAAAAAGAAAAAAGCATCCTGTCGGAACCTTCGCCGCGACGACGTTAATTTATTAAGCGTTAATCGACTGTTTGATTACTTATACGAGATTAACCGGGTAATATGAATTATTTTAATTTTTGTAACCCTCGCGCCGGCGTGCAACAAAATAAAATCACGTGTTATGCAGGAAACGACAAACCGGGTTATTAACGTCGTAGGACCGCAGGACCCCGGAGAACGACAGTCCGTCTCACTTTCGCCGACCAAGAAGCCATCGACTTTCATTTCCTCTTTCATCTCGCCACCGTCGCTCTAACCAGCGCGGTTCAATTACATAAAATGTTGTTCGATATTGTAATTGCATCCGGATCCGATTTACAAGTTTGTCGTCCGTGTTCGTAAAACGCGTTTTAATTGGTGTTTCCTTTTCCGAGTAAATAAAACAAAAAACAAAAAAAAAAAAAAAAAGTAAATAAAATAAAATAAATAAATGATAAATAAAAAATGAGCTTCGTTCGCGTTAATTTAAGGCAGTAAAAATAAACACGCGGATTAAATTTAATTCGTCCGTAAATATTGCCGGTGTTAAGAAAAATAGCCGTGGAGCCGCGCATCGTATGTTCAACGGGGGGTGTTTTCCGCGGATAATTTATCATCCGTAGTAGAGCGAAAAATTTTCCATCTCTGCTCCTAGCACAGCGGCGGTGTTTATTGCAATTACACTTCATCGGCGGGACTTTTTTAATGGCTGCCGACCGCCAACAATTATTAATTATTTCTTGATTTACTATTTTGCTGAATTTTTGCGCCATCGTTAGCGACGTTCGCGATAATCCTTTCCATAATATCTCCCTCGAATTAATATATTTTAAAAATGACTATGGCGAACTTGTCTTAATAATAATGGAAGTTAAAAATTTATCGGTCGGGGTCGAAAATACGGTGATTTCGTGAAACTTTCTATTTTACTCTTAAATTAAACGCTAGCTTAATTTTCGAATTTCGTATAAATTACAATGTTATGCGCAATTCGATAAAAAAATTTTCTCAAAAAATATGTCTGTACGCGCGTGAGCCATTCACTTGCCGAGCGGAAATCATGTAATTATCGTGTACAAAAATGACACGCTAGTAGTCGGTTGAAATTTTCTAAATATTGAACTAGCATCCGCGCGGTGAGTGCTCCCCCCGATAGTGCGGTCTGCTGGGAAGCATTGTGTTTTCATATGTATGCAAAGCTGTTCCATTTTGGTCGAGATTGTTGTTTCCAGATTATTCTGAATGTTTTTTTTCCTCCTCCTCGAATCATTTTGAATGATGTTTCGAATATGTTAGTCACTGGCAGTTAATTGTAACGTATACTATTGGTATCCGTATGTAAACAAATAAGCCTTTCGATAGTATCTCCGAACGCACTGAAGAAGCATCGAACAGTGAAAACGAAAACGAAAAAAAAAAAATCGATATATTCATTTTTGGTAGTATTCGCGTTAGTTAAAATTTAAAATTATCGATACTTTGTCATTGTCTATTACGTTGCGCGCTATCGCTGATAAAAAACGTGTGTAAAATAGTTCTCTAGTCGGTTCCGATATTGTCTTAATTTGCCTCATTTCGAATTATCGGCTTCTTCTCGAAACCGTACTTAGCGCTCGCTCCGCGACAGTTAGAACGACGCGGGCCCAAAAGTGGTACGTTATTCTCGCGTGAAAATTATTCCTCGCGGTGGGGTTGGGTGAGGGGGCGCCGGGAGGGGCGCTGTGCATCATCGTAGGTGTTGTTATTTGGTGGGCTCGTAGGCGACGATAACATTTTCAGAAGAAATTCTGTTTCCGTTGAAACGATATTTCTGGCCGGTCGCTCGTCCCACCTTCATTTGCGGGTCACGTCAATGATGCGGAAGTTCGTCGTCCGCGCATACATACATATTTATATAATTGAGCTTTAATGTTCGTCTCATAGTGCTGCTCTGAATCCCGTCGCGACCACCGTGGGAATAGTAATAATAATAGTAATCGTAATAACAACGATACGTACGATCGGCGTCCTTTTTTTCTTCTCTGTTTCTATGCCGCGAAGGATTTGAATAAAATTAAGGAAGTGGGAGGGTTGCGTGGAAAATGAACAGCCGAAAATTTTTACGTGTGTTGTAGGGGTATGTTATCGGGCGGCGCTATTAAAATACGAAAATACGAAAATAAAAAAGTTCGTTCGTAGAGTGTGATTACAAAAATTGGGGCACTGACGACGAGACACATATGTAATGTTCAAATCGCATCATTGTCGTCGCCTGGCGACTCCCTTTAAAGAGGTGCACTACATGTCTGAGTAATCTAAAAAGCCTCTTTGTCCTAGTTTCCGGCCTATTGACGACACACATACGCAACCGGCATCGCTTTTTGGACCGAGTGCATACACGTACGCGCTAAGACAACAAAACACGAAATATATTCACACATACTTCCCTATATAGCGAGTAACGGCAAATTTAACAACCGTATAAAACTGTCAATTCTACGCTCTCTATACCTGAAAAGTCTCCGGGCTTCGAAGATCTCTTTGGCTTTTTGTGTTGTTAACTTTTTATTTTCTCCACCCGTACACACGAGCGCTCTCGGTAACGTGTGTGGTATTCCATTTTCTAACTATGTACAGGGTGCGGCAGCCTAACTTCCTTTTTTTTTAAAGGGGCCACTTTTTTTCTAACTAAATTTTGTTAAAGAGAAATAATAACAGAAAATCAAAATAATAACCGAAAATGAAGAAGCATATAAATTGCTGCTCCAATGGGGGATCTAGAATATGTTATTTCGATTTTCTGCTTTATTATTTCTCTTTAACAAAATTTAGTTAGAAGCACCTATAAAAGCCATTACGAATAATTTAATTAATTTATTTTTTTTAATCGTAAAAATTTCAAATTGTTTTAAATTGCTTTTTACATAAAATTACTGGAAAAAAAAAGACCAAAAAACTTTGCTTCAAAATTTCAACTCTGTACATGGGCAAACACACAATTGTAAACGATTTATGATGTTATGTATCTGAAATTTCTAAAAAAAAACCTAAAAAACCTCAACATTACTGCTATTGATCATAAAACACACTGGTTCGAGTTGCTTCAAGTGGTGGGACATGTGCTAAGCACACGTAATTTTTGTATAAGTTTTTCCAAAATTGCGCTTTATCACAAATCGCCAAAAACAGTATAACAAACACAGAAAAGCTCTCTATAATAATAATAATAATAATAATAATAATAATAATAATAATAATAATAATAATAATTGCAATTGAAATTAAAATTTATTTACATACATACAACACAATACAATATAATAATACAGGTTATAAACAAGTATATATCATGTGATTACACATACACATACACGTCGGTATACCCAGCACTCACTCTCGCAAACGCACACTCACACATTTGGGTATACAAGCTCTCACACTGACACATACATGCAATTTCTGCCTATGCGCTACAGGTGCGCAAGTAGCAGAAAATTTTCGCTTTTACATGTTTGTATGCTACATGGGCCGATTAATGTTGTTTTGAGTAAGATCAAAGATAGTGATTTGGATTTAATTGATTTTTATACACATAAGTTAGCCCATGTTTACACTAGATTAATTAATTCTTATTAACTATAATAATTTCGAATACAATTATTAATATATTACTTGTGCCCACTTATACCTAATAATAATAATAATGCCTTTGTGTAATTTTGGAGTTTTTTTATAGCCTCGTTTTCTGAAATGTTCGTTTTAAGTAATACGCATTATCGCCATCCATACAATTCCCCGGTGAGCCGCAGACATGAAACTTTAAACATAGAGCTTCTGATGTACAAAATTTCATGTTCTCTTACCATCGGGAAGTTATATTAAAATTGACTGTAAAATTCCAGCCGAATCGACAAAAAGCTAATAGCAAACGTGTTAAAAAGCACCCGTAACAAGCCTCGGCAGGATGTGTATGTGTGTGTGTGGCGGAGATCCGAGATTCTTTACAGTTTTCTAATATCGCAGTGTTTCGTTTACTTTCCAGAATTGGAATTCTTGCTGGTCAAACCGTCTACCATAGCCGCAGCTTGCGTAGTATCCGCCGTCCGAGGTGTCAAGATCAGTATAGAACCGGACACGATGAATTTCCTCTGTTCCATAACCAGATGTCAGCCGGATCAAGTGGAGACGTACGTTGACGCGATCGAAAAAATCGTCAGTGCCGAAACAGCCGTCCTTATGGAAACGTCCAAGACGACGCCGTTCGCAGTCGCCGGTGACGCAGCGCCCACGACCCAACCGTTTTCCACTACCGCGCACCATATCGACAGTAAATTGTACTACAAAGACGACGAGTACAACGAGGACATGGACGATGATTTCCACGACGATGACGATGACGATGACGAAGTAGATGACGATGATGACGACGAAAATTACCTCTACTATCACCACAGCAGCGATCGTTCCTCGTCCAGTTCGCCATCCGATTACCGCCGTTACCAGCACGTCAGCGTCATCGGATCCGGCACCAGCACGGGCACCGAAACGCCGCCACCAACGCCACCGACGCTCGCGGCCATGTACGATTTGTTATGAAAAGTGGCCAATAACGAATGACGGATAAAGGTAACGCGCGCGCGCTGACGTTCGCGACTATACAGACGGACAAACTGACGGGAACAATTCGTCTAAAAATATGATACACATTCTCGAAACGACGTTCTTACGACTGCTCGTCGTCGATTTATTCTATTTCACACATTCTCCTTTTTTTTCTCATATTTGTTGCGTGTTTGTTAACTTTTCGATTAGTAGAAAAACACCTGCAAAATCCAACCCCCCTAGCCGATAAACTGTATAATATGCTTTGCGTAATCACGTATAGAGTATACTGTGTCTCTCGTTTTTTGTGTTTTAGAATTTTGTTGCGCCACTCGTTTCGGCCCGTTAACGCTTCTCTTCGTTTCTTTTTTTGTGATATCCGTTTCGTTTTTTTATTCTTCTTTTCCTTTTAAATAGTAAAATTATTATTATCGAAAAAAGTAAATGTTAATGTAAACTCGAAAACTGAACAGCAAGAACGTGTCTGTATCATCTGTGATGATAATACGATCAACTTTCGTATCGCTTCTAAATTTGAAGAAAGCGTCGGTTAAATAATTTTTAAATCTTTGGCAACATGTCGTCCGTGATTGCATTTTATATCGAAATAACCAAAAAAAAAAAAAAAAAAAAACAAAAAACAAAAAACAAAAACGAAAACAAAAAAAAAGATCGCTTATGAACAACTACTGTGTGTATATGTAATAATAAAAAGGTTGCGCGCTACTTGATATTAATAAAAAAATGTTTAATTTAGCGCAGTGGCGGCTATCACTGTGTTATAGTGAAGAATTGATGATAATTTTTCTATTAGATTTAAAAACGGACTGAAAAAGGTACATAAAAAACTCGAATAAATATGAGACTCAGCAAGTGTTTTAATTATTACTAGAAATCCGTGACCGTCCAAGGAAAAAAATATAGGAATAAAATGTTCAACGATTAGTTTTAATTTTGTATGAAAAAGAAGAAAGAAAAAAAGGAGTATTATCGAAAAAAAGGAAAAAGGTCGTCTCCGGCTTTCTTTGTTTTTCTTTTTTTTTTTTTTTTTTTTTTTGATAAGGGTACAGTGAAAATTTAACCGCAGTTAAACGCGCCATTTACGTGTTAATTTAGGCAATTTCGCGCGTAATTTTGATGAAAAGTAATAAATAACAAATAAAACAATTTTTACACGTATGTACACATTAATAAATTCGGAAATAAAATGTCGCGCAAAGATTATTACGATGATGATACAGCAGACGGTCGACATTCTGTGCTTGTAGAGTTTTAATAAAGTAGTAATTATATCGATTATAGATTTAATTAAAATTCGAAGAAAGTAGATAAGCTATTTCGCAAAATAAACGATTTTATTTAAGTAAGTTCGAAAACTAGACGGATAAGCCAGTGCCACACGTCGCGTCAAAGTGGATATCGTGTTATTTTTTAGAACTTTTCATATCCGAAAAAGCCCTAGACGAATAAGATTTTTGTTGATGACTTTGTACTGATAAGTTAGTTTCGCTTATTCTAATATGCTAAATGAAGAGAATAAATAAATAGACGATTAAAAGTTAAAAAATAAAAAAAAAAAAAAAAAAAACATTTAATCAACGATGTTATAATATAATAAATAATGGTGGTACATTGTTTCCGCTTATGAAAATAGTTTTAGTTGCCAAATTAATAGTAACGATTGATTTTTTAGTTTATGTGTTTAATGAAAAGCGCGAAAAAATATGTATAATCGTAAGCTATTTTATTTTAAATGAATATAATTAGACGTAAGTTCTCGACAACTAGACGAATAAGGTATATCTGAGATGATTCAAAAGTAACTGTACTAGTGTGTTAGACTTTTAATCCGTTTTAATTGAAAGTGCAATTATACTCTTGTGTATCATCGCCAAAATTTATATTGTTTCGTTTTTTTTTTGTTTTTTTTTTCGTTTGTTTGTTTGTTTTTGTTTTTTATTTTGTCGTTAAATTACGATTGTTCGAAACGAACAATATAGCCTCGCACAGCGAATTTTTTTAGATTTCTCAGTACATTCGCATGTATATGCGCAGAAGGAGAGAATAATAATGATGAATATAAATACTTTTTTTTTTTTCTACTATTATTTTTATTTTTCGATTTTCTAAATTTTATTCTGAAACGTTTAAGCCACTACCATTTTATTTTTATATCCTCATGTGAAGCGTTTTTAAATTTTTTTCATGAAAAAAAAAGAAAGAAAATAGATATATAATGATTGAAAAATTTATTGTTTTTTTCCGTCGGCAAACGGTCGTTTTAATTGTAATTTTTAAAAAAACGGCCCTGAAAGCTAGAATGTTTTTTTTTTTTTTGTTGTTGTTTTATCGTTATTTTTTTCTTTTAACTATATTTTACAAAGTTTACGCATTAATTCTAAAAAATAAACGCTTATTACTCCTTATTGAACAAAATTTAAAGACGTGTTAAAACTTCTGTAATTTACAGCGATAAATATGTGCGCTAATAAATATATTTTATTAATTTTATTATACGTTTTAAAAATTTTTGATTTTTAGATGAAAAAATTTGTGTAAGTAAACTAATTTGGCTCGCCTTTGTTTATGAACGCCAGAGATTTTACTTTGTACGCTGGCCTCGACGTAATTAAACTTCGCGGTGTAGTTCTGCCTCAATTGTACGTGTATATGCGCAGAATTTACTACATTTCTCACACACTTTTGATAAAATTCGTTTCGAACATGGAGCAGAAAATGCGACAGTGAAATACGTTTCCGAAATTAAAAAGGTTACATACTAAGTTAGCGGAGCGTCAGGCTAGCATGAAAATTATTTCACATTTTCATCATTTTTTCTCTTTCGTTTCATCCTTAGAGTGATATCGCTAATATGAGTTCTGTTTTTTTTCCTTTTTTCTTAAACGCTCGCCGTAATAGCGAGATGATTACTGGAGCCGGGATTGAGCAGTCACGATGAACAGAAAAGGCAATTTAAAAGCGACACCCAAGCTCTTTGAAAAATAAAAATCCACACACATCTTTACGGGAAATGGCTTTTTTCTGTTCGCTCAATTGACATAATCCGAACTCGATGTAGCTTAAAACGTTGTCCTATTGTAGTGGATTTCGTCGATTAACCCTAGAAATCGGATGCTGGTAATAGCTCCGGAGTATAGGAAGTGTCTATGATTTCGGAATGCATTTAAAAATAAACCACTAAGTTTGCACAACGACAAAGAGCGGTCGTGAATTGGGGGGCTTAGATTCGGCTGCTATATAAATCTACGTGTAATCGGTTTTTCTCCGTGCAAAATACGTTCGTCTAAAACGACACGTCTAATCTGAATTCGCAGAGATGATTCGTTAATCTTTTTAAATTTGGCGATGATTAAATCTTAGATGTATATGGTGCGATAATCGTTTATGTAATATATATTATAGTATTTATATGATAAATATATAAAAATTACATAGATGCACTCGAGGGTTATAGCAATTCGGGTGTTTTGTTATATAAAAAAACTTTCGCTCGTTCTTAGAACTAATATTTTTATATAAAAATATATATATATATATATATATATATATATATACGTGCCCTACGAGTATATAATATTGTATTTTGTATGTGACGTTTTTACACATGTGTAATATTGCTTATTCGCTGTAATTAATGCAGTCCTAATGTATTTTTCTATGTTCTATAGTAAATATTTCGAAGCGGTTTCCTAATATATATATATATTATTATTATTTATTTTTTTTTTTTCTATTATAATGTTATATTACACTTTTTTCCTTCCTCCCCCTTCCCCTCGAAATTATTAGCGGTATTTTGTATGTTTTAAATCATCTTCGATATCATTCTATATTGTACTTTTTTCTTCTTCTAATCAATAAACGGATACAGATATAATGTTATTTCATTTTCTTTATTTTGTGATTTTATATAATGTCGTGATTATATACTATTTGTAAGTGCGGCAAATAGTTACGAAATTACCGCCGGGCCGTAATTTAAATCAATAATCAAATACAGGAGGTTACGAATTAGACTAGATTTTACGCTAAAGATTTGTTCTACCGAGACTGCTCACAATGTCTAATCAGAGAATCAGGCCACAGTAGGTTTTAACAAAATCTGTCAACATGAACACGGAACTAATCTTCGAAACATGTGTTTTTTTGCTATGTATGTGTGTGTACTACAGGACTGGGCTCAATGGCTGCTCTGCGTTCCAAATATTAGAATTTTTAATTTTTTACTTTATGCATTTTTAGACTATACCTCATATTATGATTATTTGCTTTGTTTTTTTGTTTTTTTTTTTAAAAAAAAAAAGGATGCATGCACCAATTAAAATCAAAAATTAAAACCCCTAGCAGGGTAATATATGCGAGATGAATATGTTACATTTAATTCTTTTAAAACGAAATATTAGCACAACTTATTTCTTCAAATTTATGTTGCGATGGTCAAATTCGTTTTCTTTCTTAGAATCCAATAACATTCTGAGTCACTGGTGACCGTCATTTCAATCCTTTCAGAATTTATTTGTATTTTTCCTATTATTATTTTAACGACAAAAAGAAAATGTCAGTTGAAAATAATAGTAATAATAATATTAATATTAATAATAAAATCAAAAAAAATCAATTTAATTACAAACAAAATAAACTAAATCAACTTTCTTTAGCCGCAAATGCGCTCAGTTAGCGCTGGTAGCGAACCTAATTCGTACCTGGACCACAGGTATGTGCAATTTTTATAGCAAATGTACAACATGGATTTTGTAGTCCAGGTTTACAAATTATAACAGACGGTTAGTATTGTTATTTTTTAGTAATAATAAACATAAAATTAAGAGTTATAAGATAGGCGTACACAGGCTAATATTTAAAATCAAATCAAATAACCCTTTTATTATTAGCGCAAGATTCAACGAAAGCAACATAATTAACAATAAAATAAAACTGATTTAGCTTGTCACAATGATAATATTAATATTAATAATAATAATAATAATCAAATCAAATATACGTTTATTATTATTATTACTGAAATAGCCCATCTATGCGCATATTTGCGCGAATGATGGGACTTTGAGAACAATAAAAATTTCTTTACAATGGATCCAAATGAAATAAAAGAACCGAACAAATGCTTACAAAAATAAGAAAAATTAAAAATAAAAAAGCGATACTATAAATTAATACATGTGTTTAAGTAGTATTTGTAAGTTGTAATATTAATAATCAAATCAAATCAAATTAATAATAATAATAATAACAATAATAATAATAACATTAATAATAATAACATTAATAATAATAATAATAATAATAATAATAAAAACCCTAGCTGCCTTAAAACGGGCTTTGGATTTTTGTCAAATAATGTAATAAATATGGAAGTAACGTTTTTTTCCAGCCCGTTTTTATTTTATTTTATTTTATATATTGGATATTTGTAATTTATGCATAACTGCTGAGGCTCTGGAAGAGACAGTTTCACAATCGTTGGAGATTTGTATTTTGCGGTAATCTAAACACAAAAATATGCCGATTAAAAAAAGAAAAATCAATTTCCTAGCTGCTTGAAAAAAAAAATATTACAGCTTACTTTTTAATTTTTCAAAATTTGGGCTCTTTAATTTTAAAATTTTTCGGTGGTCTCACATTTTTCCTATCCTAGCGATGAAAATACGTCACTTAAAAAAAAATAACCAAGGCTGCAATTGGGAGTGGTAGGATTCAAAATTTTCAAATTGTTCGTGTTAGGTATCAAAATGTTGAGTGCGTATTTTAAACTTTAGAATTTGTTTCCAACATCATTTTAATCGAAAACGCCAGTAGCAAGAACTTGAATTAAAATTTTCAAATTAATTTCGCTTGTTCTTTCATTGGCGATTTGCTGATAATACTTTGATTATTTTGTTATCATTAAAAGATTATAATATACAGGTGTAGTGTTTAATTTTAGAATCGTGTAAAAGTGTTACATTTAATATCGTGCTTTATAAAAATTTGTATGCAATATATTTCAAATATTTGGCTACAAAGTTTATTAATTTTTTAACATTCGGTTATGAAATCTAGCGATTACGCCGTGTATTAGTAATGTTCAACAGAAAAAATAGATTTTATTGAAACATTTTAGATATTTAAATTTCAGAACAATTATGGAAAAATACAACAACAAAAGTTTCAATACGTACATAAATCTCCGTCAACTATTTTAATTTGCTGTTTTAGTATTTAAAGTTTGTTTTAATTATTATATTAAAGAGTGGGGGTGGAGGACTAAATAGTGGAAATAAAGGAAGTACGTACCGATCGAACAAAAGGATCCTCTTTAGTAAAAATTTGAATTTTCTACATATATAAAAAAAAATAGGAAAAGCGAAATATTTAAACAGGTATTAATATACGGGTAAAGACGCGGGAAACCACTAGTATATGTATAAAAGTTATTTATATAACTCGGCCATTTTGGCCTCGCAAGGAGCTGTGCCTCTTGATCCTTCTTGCTTACATTTCTGTCTCTTTCTCTTCTATACTTTGTATAAAATGATAACAATTTACAACGTAATTCTAAATCGGTCCATATGAATATAATAACATAATCACAAAAATCCTATCTCACATTTAATTTTCATTACATAATATTAGGGCATTTTTTCGTTACATGAAATTGTGACATTTTTTGATTACATAATATTAGGCCATTTTTTCGTTACGTGAAATTGTGACATTTTTTGATTACATAAAATAGTGACATTTTTCGTTACAAAATCTAGTAGGGGCCGGCCTAAGAATTACATTGTAATTTATTTATATATATATATATATAGATATATTCTATGGGGGTAGCCTAAGAATTACGTTGTAGTTAATATATATTTATGAGAAAAAGTATCTTTTATTTGTATTGTTTTAAATAAAATATTAAAAAAATAAAATAAAAAAAAACGGCTTTAGATTTTTTTAAATGTACAAACATATATGTTACAAAAAATTTAACACTATAAAAAATAGCTTATTTTCAACTTTTCTTACTCTTATTGATTAAAGAAAAAAAAAAAAATCGGGGTACAAAAAGTAACACATTTAAAGTTGGTGAATAAATTGTTTAAGTCGCAGCGTTTTCAAAGTGAAAAATAGAAAAATAAACCGAAAATGATTTTTCTAATCACTTTTTCGCCAAGATTTTGATCATTTATAACTCCACGAGCGTCCTTCAAGCTGCCACGTCACTCCTACCTGATCATTCCTGTGATTTCATTCTTCTCTGTACCGCTTATTCACGTTCTTTCTTCCCATCATTCCATTCACACATAAATTTACCGTGGATTCTCCTATTCGGCATCTCTGCTAATGAAGCGACTGTTTTCCGGGCTCAGGTTATTGGTTCTTCTGACTTCCTTTGTTACGAAAAATCTCATATTCTACCTTCCTCCGCTGGGTAAAAGTTTTCATCTGAGATTTTGATCGGATATTTATGTTTCTTCCTTTTTCTAATAATTATTTATTTTTTATCTACTCAACCTGGTCTATCTGCTAATCCACGCGTGGTCCTTCTGTTTTTCTTACTACGTCATTTTACTGTTGTCTCCATTATTCCGCTACATTCTTAAGCCACACTACTATCTTCCTCCAGTTTTTGTTTTTCGTTGGTTTCCTCACTTTGTCCTCTCCATTTTAATAATGCATTTGTTTACGACGTTGATTATGTATTTATTCTTAGGCTACCCTATTAGAAAAAATGTCCCAATTTTATGTAACGTTTGTTATATTTGAATTTTTACCAATTTTATATATATATATATTAATTACAACGTAATTCTTAGGCCACCCCCATTCGAAAAAAAAAACAATTCAACAATACGATTTGATATTGTTAATAAGCAGGAACGAATAGCGACAATAACCGCGGAAAACGAACGACAAGATAAAAGAGTTGCAATAAGAAGTAGGAAGATCGAGTTTTACGAAACTAGAATATAAAGTAAAAGTGATGAACACACACTTTTCTAATTGTTTGCGCCTATATTTTCCTGGTTAATGAACTCCCCCCAACAAAAAGTTCTAGATCGATGGTGTATTCGAAGATAAAGTTTTTAAAAAAAATAGTAACTTTAAAAAAAAACACGGACCATTGTTTGCGTATTTTTATATCGATTGTTTCCAAACGCTATTCGTTTTTTTAGGGTTAATTTTCCGTCATCCTAGTAAAATATACTTTATTTTCTGACATTTTCCGCGCAATCAAATTATATCTACTAGAAACTGTAAAAACAAAATATCTTCGGTATAGTTTTTAATTAGCTTGTTGCCAATTCTGGAATGATATTTTGTTAAATCTGCATCTTTTCAGGATGCATATGTTTTGGGTTTATCGACGTTGATTGTTGTTGTATCTCCATCCTTGGTGTGGTAGCTTAGTCAGGGTCCATTCCTTCTGACCCCTAATTGCTACCGGTTATACGTGTTGATGAATAATCGTCTGTTGTTGGTAAGCCCCAAGAAGAAAACAAGAAAAAAAAACCTGCTATATGAAAATGTTATTAAATCCATATTTAAAAAAATTAAAACCAAAACACTGAGCGCGATTAAAAATTTTCCAATTGAGAACGTACTGACTTTTATCATCAATTCTTTTATTGCGTAAGACGCCTTTTTTAAAAATCAAAGTGAAAGAAATCGTATCATAGCCCTACTACCTAAACCGGAGAAAGACAGTTACCGTATAAACCGATAATTTATTAATTACTAATGTATCCGGAAAAATTGTATGTACAAAAAAAAAAAAAAAGTTTCATTTGGATTTATTTAACGATATTTCTATATCTTTTCCGGTTCAATGTTTGACAAAATTTTACCCACAGTTTTTCTATCTGAATGCGCAATGATCATGAATTGATCCATGCTGGGATGCCTATTAAATGTAAAAAAAAAATACTAGATTTCCTAATCTTACAATTTTTGCGAAATATCTGGAAGATTGAGATTCCCTTTTTGATTAGAATTATAGTAAATACACACACACACATATATGTATATATATCAAGGCCGTGTACACGCCCCCCCCCCATGAGAACTGAAATAGTTATCATAAATACACAAAAATCTGAAAAAAATCGAAAATTTAAAATAAATATTGATGATTTTTTAGGGTTACCTTTAAAAGAAACAAGGAAAAAATATGTTCTAAATTTTTCGGTACTTCATTAATATTTTATGCAAAATTTTAACATATGTAATTTTTATTAATGTTTATACGGTAATTCATTTATGTAAATTATTAATATATAAATCAAAATGATGGAAATTATTAATAGTATGAATATTAGTGAAAAATATATTGTTATTTATAAAATAAGTATGTAAAAAAAAATCCCCCCCTCGATATATATATATATATATATATAAATATTTTCGATGGCGGTATACTGATGGACTATATATAGTATACTGGTCTGATACTATTCGGTCTCTGCTGGAATAACCAGAAATGAATCCAGTGGGGTTTTTGGGGGGCAATGCCTCCTCAGAACTCTAAAATTGTTCCCCCAGAACTTAATACAAGCTGTTTAAGAATGCAGCAATTTAATTGGGAAATAATAAAATTATTTTTATTCGCTTTGTTTACAGTTATGTCAACAGTTGTTGCCAAAACATTTTGAAATAGTTCAATTAGCTTCGTATATTTTTAAATTTCAAAATTACAAGATTTATTTTTGACGGAAAAATAGAACTTCATAAAATAACAATAAAAAAAAAATGATCTTATAAAATATGACTTTGACGTTTGCTTGTTATTCTCTGGAAAACCCGATATGATTTTATTTGCAAATGTGCGAAAGATGTAAAATACTTATGAGCTGAAAAAAATATTAGCTGCAGTTAGTGTCGTTTTCATCATAAATGGGAAGTACTGTCACGGTTCACGTCGATCCATTTAGCATTATTATCAATAAATTGTTTTTAAAGGTTTTTTTTTTCGGTTTTCATGTATTCCATTTTTTTTTAAAGCAACATGATCTTTAGACAACTTCATTTCTGTTTCTGTTGCTTTTTTCTTGTTTTTTATTTCTAAGAAAAGTCTCCATTTAAGACACTCCACCGAAAGAGCAGTGCACTCAAAGAACACGTGATCAGCGTCACAAACAAACGCATCATTTGAATGGAGAGGACAACACGGGGGAGGGGCCAACGAGAGGCGAAAGCGAAAGGAAGGCAGCAAGGAATGGTTAAAGCGCAAATGCACAATAGCGACAATAGCAGAACGAGGAAGTGAAGGAAGCAGAAGGAACGAAGGATTTGAAGGAAGATTAGGCTTAACGGACAGATAAAAAGAGCGACAATTAGAAAAGAAAGAAGGGTACATATCCGACCAAAATCTGAGATGAAAATATTTACACAAAGGCAAGAGATTAGAGGATAGGATTTTTTTGAAGAAGAATGAAGAAGAAGCAGCAACCCGAGCCAAAGAATCAGCCATCTCATTGCCTGAGATGCCAAAATGGCCAGGAACCCACAGCAAGTCAATATGGATCCCATGGAGAGAAGAGAGAGTCCGAATGAGAGAACGTATGCGGAGAATAGTAAAATCACAGGAATGATTAGGAAGAGGAGAGGAGATGGCTTGAAGAGCACTCATGGAGTCGGATACGATCAGAAACTGGGAAGAAAGACGATTGGGGGAGATAACAATAATGGAACGTAAAATAGCCATCAGCTCGGCTGTAAATATGGAACAGAAAGACGGAAGACAGAAGGATTCAGGGAAATTATAATTTGAAAGAATAAAAGAAGCATCGTATCAGGCCCCTTAGAACCGTCAGTGAAAATGTTTACATGAGAAGGAAAGAGAGAATTGACAATACTATGGAATTCCTGTTTAATTATAGCTGGAGGGAGAGATTTTGCAAGTGTAGGTGAAATAAGTACTCTGGGAGGATGGCAAAGATCGCTGAAGTTAAAGGAGAAATAAGGCAGACTATTAAAGGAAATTGTATACGGCCAAAATGAACTAAGACGGAGAGAAATAAGGGAAAATTTATTGTTCACGCTTGCCTTTTTCATGATTTTAAATTACATAATAAGTCATTAGGAATATCCCAAAAAAATTATCTCAGTAAAAATATAAAAAAGTCTCTGCCCCCCCCCCCCCGGAAGCAGATTCCTGAATTCATCCCTGGGAATAACTATAGTAACTGAACAAATCACACTTTATAGTTAAAGAGGAACAACATACAGGATTATTATAAAAATATAAGGGAGTTTTGAGAGAGAGAGAAAAAAAAAAAAAAAGACCTTATCCATTAACGGAATTATTTCGTCTTCCTTATTTCTACTCTATCTTTATAAACTAACGACTATTTTACGTTCGGTTATTTTCATTTCTTTTAATTGTTTCTTTTCCAATTACGTAGTCACTTCCGACTCCGTGAGTGCCCTTCGAGCGATTTGCCTGATCTGTTTCCACTTTATCGTTCTTCGCATACGCTGTCTTACCCATATTCTCTATTCTTGCTATTTATCGATGTTGTTTTGCCGTGGAGCCCCAGTTACGTGGACATGGAGGGTAATGAGGCATCGGGTTCTTCCATTTGGAATGTTGCTTCCTCTCGCTCTTTCTTTGAAAAAAATTCATCCTCTAATCTTATGTCCCTGAGTAAAAAATTCTATTCTAGTTTCTGGTAAATTCTTTCGTAACAATCGTTCTTATCCGCCTGCTCAACCTAATATTTTTTCTGTTTCCTGGTTTCTTGAATTTCCTTCATTCCTTCGTTCTGTTGTTATTTAAAATACCATGATTATGGAACTCTGCGTTCCCGAAACATGTCGGTAATTTAGTTTCAAATTAATATATTTTCCGAATAAAAAGTTGTTTTTCCATTTCCTTTAATATTACATTTCTCTTGTTTTCGCTTTTTTTTTGATTCCTCCGCTAATTGTCCTCTTCGATGATGCAATGGTAGCTGTAATGCTGATTACACCTTCTTTGAATGTTCATTTCTTTCTGCGAAGCATTCTGTGTTCTATATTCTTATCTGCTAAAACTCGAAGATCCGCATATCCCATTGCGCACCTTATATTCTTTCTCCATTCCGTCCATCATTCCAGCTATATAAGTTTCTTTGTATTGCTAATTTCTGACCGAATGAAAATTCGACTGATGACTACTGACGTAGGTCTCTGGCCGACGTGTCCGCAGAAAAGGCACTTTAATATAGTCACTGTATAATTTGTATTACTTTAATTAACGCCGGTAATAATTTCTTGCTCTCATTATCCCTGACAATAAAGAGTAATAATATACCTGAATTCGTGCTTAAGACTGCTTTTTCGCTCATTTGCGGTTGAAAATAATCATTTTTCCGTCGTACAATATTTATACTTTTAAAAGATGCCCCATATCGGAGCGACGTTGGTGATATTTCGATGATTACAAACAATTGTTAAGCGAATTAAATAACTGCGAGGAATTTTCGAAACAATGAATTTTTTGTAAAAAGCAAAGAAAAACAAAATCAGCTGAATACTGCCGTATTTCGATCGGAAATCGAGCATATAAGAGAATGACAGTTTAATACAGTAACAAGTAATTCAATTATTAATTCTCATATATTGCAATTACCATTATATAATTGCCGCATTCTAAATAAATAAAATGTATATATTTAGCACAAAATTTTGTTCCGCTATCATTCTCGCTCCGCGTCAGTGTATAAACGATTTCCTTTCACAACACACCGACTTTATCAGGATCGACTCGTATCACCAATCAGAATGCCGAGTAAAACGATTAACGTGAAACGAATGTAGAACGTGAATTAAATAATACATTCCGTGTCTCACGTGGTGTGTTCAGCATACCCTGACGCTTAATTCCAGCGGACAAAACTCACTGGAATTTTAACTCTGCTAAAAATAATGTAATGAAATTAGAAAAGTACCGAAATGTAGATAATTTTACGTAATTTAAAAAAATACAGCGTGCGCTATACGGTCCATGAGAACTCATTTCCTTCGTTTTTCAGTTCATTTATTGCATACAATGTATTGGGTTTCGTTTTAAATTCTTGAATGTAAGCAAGCAAGCGAGCGTGCTCCATTTTGATCTGCATAAAGTAGGAAAAATTAGAAAATATATAAAGTAGAAGTGTTTCGGGGAATTCCGGATTGCTATTTGCTGTACAGCAGCAAAATACGTGAATCGAATTGAAAATCATTATTTAAAAAATGTAACCGGTATCTACGCTTCACGCAGACACATTAATATACATGGATATGTCTTATGCTCCGGCTTAGATTCTTTCATTCGACACGAGAATTTTATCTAGATTGTTTCGTTGAACAACCGTCATTAGGCTAGCTTTATATCTTATGGGACAACAACGAGTGTGAAAGACGACCTGTTTATGATTTTTATTGTACAGCAAAAGTGATTCTTTAGAAACGGATATACGCTATTTACATCTACATCGTTGACGACAGTATTTACAACATTATTAATTGTATCATTGATAGCAGTTAAATTATTTGCACCGTTTACAACATTGACATTGCGGAGGTATACGTCGTTATCGAAAGGAGAGGACGATGCCGTACTATAAAGTAGGAGGTATAGTGGCGCGTTTCAAGTGCGTCGACGTGTCATGGAAAAAAGACGACGTCGATGTACGTGAAATTTCGTGATACGGAAATGGTTGGTTCTCATTTTTCAGTTCGAGTCTGAATTCTGCGTGCATAAATTCCATGAATGTGGGACCGTGCGACCCTCGAAAATTCAAGTTAAGATCACCACCAAGAACTTTGACCATTTCAGCGCCTTATAAGGAATCTACGTTAAACTGATCGACGTCGGTGTTGCGGAAGAAGAGGCGTATAGCCTGAGGAGACTTGCGGTCGACGAATTTCGCGATCCTGACTGTCACCAATCTTGGTTAGTACAGATGAGAAGGCGACATCAGCTTGTATTACTTACATGAGCGGATAGTAATGTAGCGGCTGCCAGATAATTTCGCAGCAGAACTTTTTACTCAATCGCTTGTAAATCTGTGTCTGGCAAACACGGGCGGTAGTTGAGCGAGGTCGCCCGTAAACACCGTGTGCATGGACCCACAAAGGGACGCCCATAATCATGCATAATTTGTTCAAATCGAGAATCTATCTGTTCGAGGAGAGCGGATCCGATGATACAGCACTCGTTGACGAAAACTATGCGAACATGCTTCCACTTAGAGATCCTTTATCTTTTGCGGATTCCTGATACGAAATACA
Organism: Icerya purchasi; assembly: GCA_039619475.1. Lineage (NCBI taxonomy): Eukaryota > Metazoa > Arthropoda > Insecta > Hemiptera > Monophlebidae > Icerya > Icerya purchasi. The sequence continues at coordinate 317,045,941 of CM077116.1, read as the reverse complement.
GCGCGTGTAAAGTGGATCCGATATATTATGTATAAATAATAGTTTTTTGCTTTTCCATGGTAAAATTTCGTATGATATTTCCTGTGACATTTTATGGACGGACAAATTTTTGGAATGACCCTCAGGCATGAGATATATTCGTGTCAAAAAAGAATAATCTAGCAAAGAATCATACAAAACGGTCGGGTCAGAATTTATCGAAAAAGGGGAAAATGAACAAAAAAAAGATCAGGTATCTCTCTTCTTTTTTTTTCTTTTTTCTTTTTTTTTTTCTGTAAACATAACATCCTGTGTCATATTTAACTGATGTGGCTATTACAAGTACGAGGATGTGCGGTTTGTTTTTTCTTTCTTCTTTTACTTGAGCACGCTAACAGTGGAATTTTCCCGACGCAGAGAATTACACATTATACGGGGAAAAAATTATAAATTGAAGAGATAAAGGAGGCTAACAAAGGAACTATATTGGGAGAAGGGAGAGCAAGAATAGCGTAAGCACTATAAGGAGTAGTGAGGCCAAGGCTCACAAGATTGGAATAAATGATATAAAGGGGCATTTGAATGAGACGCGATTCGCATCATAGACATAGTTGAGCTGTGCAGGGTCAGAGGGACACAAAGACGATTAAACGAGAGAAAAACGGAAAAGAGAAACCGGAAGCAGACTATGATTGACGCACAGGCGAACTATGGAGGAAATAATAGAACGGCTAGGGTAAGGGAAAAAATTAAACTAGGGAAGGGAGGAAAGAAGAGGCAGTATAGAAAGGTAGAAGGATAGATGATTGGAAAAGAAGGAAGGAGAGAATTCGGTTCAAAAATCAAGATGGTAGCGATAAAGGAGAGAGCAAAGACTTTCAGCAGGAATTCTACTAATGATTGATCGCAGCCGAACGTGCCAACGAGTCAACCAACTGGCTGACAGGAATGCCGCAATGACCGGGAATCCATAGTAGATCGATTACGATAGAACGGGATGCAAATAAATCAGAAATTGGAGAATAATGGGATTAGTGACGTAAGTAGGAAAGGGAGCGGAGATAGCCAATAAAACACTTTTCAAGTCCGAGGATAGCAGGAACCTGGACATGTTATTTGTTGAGGATATAAAAAGAACTGCCTGTAGCATTTCCATGGATTCGGCAAGGAAAATAGAGGGAAAAGTGGGAAGCTAAAAGGATTCGGAATAGCTGAGCTCAACGTTGATGAACGCAGCCTCAACGCCAGCATCAGACTTCGAACCACCCATGTAAATAATTGTATGGGAAGGAAAGCGTAAGGATAAAACGTGATTGAATTAATTTTGGACGGGCAGCGCGAGAAAGAGATTTATAATGCGCAGGCGGCTAAGGACGTAGAAATCTCTGCAGGAAATGCCTGTTTCTAATCAATAATGGTTCAATTGAGTGTGTGATTAGCCTTAAGGTTTGGCATGAAGACCAATCCATTTTCCACCAGGACGTGGGATTATTAAAGATGATGTTTGATCGAAAAGGTAAGGGATGGGGAATTGTTAGGCAAGAGGTTGCTCGGCCGGATGAATGGACGCGTTCATTTCCGGGAAGCACTCTGTCTTAACAAGCTCATATAATACCTACCGGGTTCAAATTGCTAAAGAGTATATATGATGAGAAGATTAGAGATCGTTGATAAAGCCTCGGATGAATCAGATACTTCTGCAGAAAGAACATATTCCAGACAGAAAAATACTCCGCATATTTCAGCATCCAATATCGACCAGCTATCATTCAGTCGTATTTTTAGGGATGAAGTAGCCTCTGGGGTGGTTTTGGGGGCATCCGTGAAGAAAATTAAATGGTTGGGATATTTTCGAATTGTCGCTGCTGTTAATTGAACGATAGTCGGATGCAGGGGTTGATTATATTTTATCAGGGAAGTTCTAACAACACAAATACTAAATATTTGAACAGATCTAGAAATGAAGTGAGATAATTTTATTTTAGATGAAAGTGCAATCTTTTTAATCTTTCTAAAAACCGTTATAATTCAGTCGCTCTCGGCCGCGTACTCTTACATGCTTAATCCGCTATACTCTTACAACCATTTTATTTGTTAACTAATATTTTCTTCGTTAAACGTTAAAATGGCAGATTTAATTGCTTGGTCAGTGTCCGATAAGGAAATTACTCGATGGAAATAATTATACCCATTACCGAATTGGAGCAACAACGCACTGTATTTGGAATAAAAAGGTTCTAGATTTTTATAGGCCGAAACCTTTCTTAAACCACCGTTTAAAGCAAGTTTTGCAACTTTAAAAATTAATTACATCTTGATAACCGAGAAAAAAAAGTAATGATTCAGTTAAATTTTTTGAAGAAATTCTAATTGGCTCGTTTATAAAATTAAAAATTATGAATATTTTTATATAATGGCTTATTTTTTGTGTTAAAAATATTTTTATTTCTTATCGAATATAGTTTATTAGGTGGGTTTTGATCGAAAGAATGGGTTCATCAACAGTGCAAAGGACATTGGCTCAGCCGGATAAATTTGGATACACTGTTTAACCAACAACTACGGAAAAAATAAATGATGTTCGAAAACATTTTGCGATAACCAACAGTCATAATTTTTTTTTCATGTTTTTTATAGAACTAATATACCGGAAATATTATCTACCAAAATTCATTGATAATTTTTCATTCTGATTTCTCTCTCTCTCTTACCATATTATTAATACAACGTATGTTTACATATATATATATATATATATACGCTCGTATATTATATATATATATAATGTGTGCGGGTGTGTGCGGGTGTGTGCGTGTATTTAATATTAATAACAGCTGACCGACTTGCGGTAGATGAAATTAATATAAAGTTTCGAAAATTCAACAAAAAGTGTAACGTAACAGTAACTTCGCTGCCTTGTACGTATGTACAATGTATCAACTGCATGTTAATACGTGCGAGTGTGTGTACATGCGTAAACGTAGAAATTGTTTAATGTATTTCGTTCTGTTTGTGCGAACTTGGAAATGTTATGCTTCCATTTCTAAGAAATACACTTTATCTCGTCTAACAACAACTATTATCATTTATAATTTTAAAACCAATTACAATTTTGCCAGCAAGTTATTTTTCAGCCCAATTTCTTATTACAGTTGTGTGTACCTGTTGCGTTCGTACGTTTTTTGTAATAAAAACTCAATACAATAATTCGGAACGGAAATGATCATCGGTATTTTTATGTATATTAATGACTACGCGTCATTCTTAGGTCGGGATATAACATATTTTTTGTCCCATAATTATGTCCCGTTATTCTTTACATGTACAGTATTTATTATATAACCGTATGTATTGTGTAATTGAATAATAAAGCTTTTTTTTCTAACAAAAAACGGTAAAGAATGACGTAGTTAATTGAACATGATTTTTCTAAAGGAATTTAGAAGAAAAAAGATTGATGATCAAAGGGGCTTCTTCCCATGTGAAGTCCGAAGGGCTGAATATATATAGTGTACATATATACATACACACACACATATATATATATATATATATATATATATATATATATATATATGTATACACACACATTAATGGTTATTTATAGTTACAAGATTAATGCATTTTTGTTATTAAACGACTAATTAAAGCAAACATCGTAAGTATACAATATGGAAACTGCTAAGAAGTTGGACTTCAATATTTAATATCTTAATCTGACATTAAGGCTGTTATTTGTAGGTTTTTTTATAAAAGAAAACCGACGATTTAATTTTCCAAATTCATTAATGTCGGATGTACTTGATGTTCAATTTTTACATATGTCAAAGTCAAATTTATGTACGATTTGAATGAGCTCTATTATTTGTGATCTTTGATGACGTGTACTGTTATCAGTGAACGAAATTATTAACAAACGAAAATCTTAAATATACAAAATATGCTGAATAATTATTCTCCTCAATACGTGTACGCGTGTGTAAGCGATAATATGTAGAACCATATACCGTTCTCTCATTGCCTCATAAATTGACCCGTTATTGATATCTCAGCTAACTAACAAATTTCCCGTAAAATTCTTTCGTTTTACATCTGTGCATAATTTTTCTATGATAAACGTAATAGTTCGTATCTTCTTTCTGTTTCGTAATGACCGAAATTGTTTGACCTTCTCAGTTCGTACTTCCTCTTAACGTTAACCCTCTCCTAATACTTCTCCATTTTCCATTTTCTTCATGTCCAGTATGGTTTTTATGTTTCAACTTGGTGAAGCACAAGAAGTTGGTTTGGGGCGAAATATCATTACATACAAATTTGGAATTAAATTTTTTTAGATCCTATCTTCGCACTATAAGGCAAATTGATAAAAAAGCTGGCCAAAATAATTTTTTTCCGTTTTTGGTTTGGAAATATGCTAAAAATAGAAATCTGATACGAAAATTACATAGCAATATTACTTTTTGGACTAAAAAATAAAATTTAGAAGTGTAATATACAAAAAAGGGCACTACAAAATGCTCCGTCCTGTATTTTTTTTTTTTTTTTTCTAGATATGTATTTATCGATAAGAATTAGGAATAAAACGTACATTTTTGTTATACATTGTCTATTTCAGTCACTTCTAATTCGTTTCTTAATGTTATTCATCTTCAGAATCGTTATCCGACACATCTATATCTGTAGGTAGATTATTGTTTTGTTTATTAAGTAGTAACATTTTCAAAGTTTCCGATAATAATAACTTTATTGATACTTTTCGTGTTGTTTGTCTTAAACTAGTTAGCAATGGATCTGAGAACTTGTAGCAATCTATTATTTACGTCAATATTACAAGCTACCATTGAAAATTTTTGAAAACTTAATTTAATTTGAACAACCGGAAATGTTTGTTTTGGGCTTCTGCTGCCTCTTCCGATAGTTTTTTTTTTTTTTTTTTTTTGTATCTGTATTAGTGTCATAGCTGTTCGAAACCGTTTCCAAAATGACATCGAATTAAGTTTATATTAATGCCTGTGATTTCTGATGATAAGTCGTAAATTAAGGCTTGCGAAAAAGCTTCTAGACGTACTACCGTTTTATTTGCATTTCCAAACCCTGCTTTATGCAAATCGACCAATAATCCTATTTCTGAAGTTTTGTCTTTAGAATTCCGTGTTTGCCACTTTACTATATCCAATTTATAAAACAAATGCTATAAGTTTTCGAAAAGTCGAATCCGAGCATGAAGGATAGATAGTCCGAATTGTAAAGCACCAGCGTTTGCTATGGTCTCTGGCGTCACTAGCAGTTTATTAAACTCCTGAGAAGTGACGTTACATAGGTAGCATCGTATTTAGACTTGATATTAGTTGCTGCGTTACATACCTTGGCATCGACGATTGTAAATAATAGTTTGCGTTTTATAATTATTCCACCTCACCGTAGGAACTTTGAAGTGCATTTATCTGGCTATCTCGGCTTTAATAATATCAGTTTTTTTCCCGGATAAACCTAATTCCAATTGGCCGGCAATAATGTGGAAATAAAGGCGTTGTGTTTTACCGGATTACCTTCACCGTAGACAAGCTGTAATAGCACAAAAGAGCTTTGAAAATTGTTTGCATCACTTTCGGAGAAATTCAAGAATTTTTGTTTTTATTGCGACTGTTGAGACCCGTCGCATCCCCATTTAAATATAAGCTGCAAATTTGACTTTTCATCTACCGTCAAAGTGAAAAAAACTTCTTTAAGATAGGCTGCCAATCAGAAAACAGTATGATCTAATAACTCTTGTAAATTTATCTCACCACTAGTTTTTATAATGACGTAAGCTTGCTGTTTTGAGTAGCCACCCTTTTTCGCACTTTAAATCACTTTGTACGATGGCAATTTTAAGGAATCTACCTTCCTTTTATAATTATATTGTTGCCTCTTGATAAATTGGCTTTTACAAAAACCGGCAGTGCTACGGTTTTTCTTTATCCTGTGTTTCTTTGGCGTACGCCTTGCGATGTTTCGAAGCTCTTAAAGATGTGCTTGTTATATCTTTACCTCTTTTTTTTTTTTTTATATATAATAACATTGCAAGTATCCACTTTTCCATCTGATCGTAAACTTATCTGTACTGCATAAGCCAATTTTGCGGAAGCCTCGTTTCTTCTTAAGTTTTCAGTTTTTCGCTTCTTGCTTCGATCATTCGAATCTTCAGAATCTTTAAACGGTCGACCACGTCTTAAAATCACTATTAATAAACGGGTTATCCAGCCAGTTTCTATGATTCTCTTCGAATAAATCTGTATATCTATAAACCGATTCTTCCTTAATCAGTTATCTTGTTCCTTAGATTTTCATGTTCTTGTTGGGTACAGTTACTGTTAGAAACCATGATATTATCCAAGTAAGAAAGTTTCTGTCTAACATTATTTTCTGTAGTTTTCTCAATTATGTTACATAACTCCTTGCGAATCACGATTTTTCCACCTTCTGGTAACCCTGAAGCCATTTTTATGACGTACTTGTAGAGCGATGAACGAAAATGAATTTAATTTGACGTTTATAAATTTGAAAACAGACATTCGCTAATACGCAGACAAAACTACCTTTGCTACCGAGTTCTCAAAGCCAATAGAATTTTCGTAGAGCGTTCATTTTTTTATGTGTCAATTGAGACGTCTGCTGGCCTGCCAGCGAACGACGCGTCTTAAGCGAAGCTTCTTTCTGATGTTGCCTGATTATTATAATAAAAATTACCACATAATACAGCCAATTTTTATCTAATATGTAATAAATATGAATAATTAAAGCAATAATATATTTATTTGTAAAAGTAACATAATAGGGCCGCTCACGTGCGATTTAGGAATTACTTAGTTAAAAATCCAAGTATACTCAGTTATCAATGATCATTCTACCAAAATTAGAATAACTAAACTGGTAAAAAAAATTTTAGAAGGTATACTTACAGATCGCAAAAGCGAGGGACAACTTTCTTCTTCAATGGAACATTAATGGATTCCAAAACAACTTATCAGGTCTTCTTCTCCTAATTTATTCCGAAAAACCAACAATAATATGTCCCCAAGAAACATACCTGCTACCTAAACACTCGCCTTCAATGAACAATTACAAAATTTTCCATTTTGACCACACTGGTGGATTACAGTCATCAGGTGGGGTGGCGACATTCATTCACGAAGCAGTACCCATTAAAAAGAAACTGCGGATAAACTCCTAAATTCAGAATGTTACAGTTACCATGCAGTTTAGCAAATCAACCCCCTTCCATAAACTCACTATATGTAACATCTACATACCTCCAGATACTGAATTATCTTATACAGAATTAAATACATTACTATCGCCACTGCCGAAATCATTTATATTAGTGGGCGATATGAATGCGCATAGCCCGATGTAGGGATCTTTTAAAACCAACAAAAAAGGAAAAATATTTGAAAAACTAGTTATTGAAAGTTTATACATGTCGTTGTTAAACAATAAACTGTCCACTAGATTCAATTCATTCAATGGCAAGTTATCGGCCATCGACCTATCTATCTCAACAAATGAAATTCACCCAAAATTTCTGTGGTCTACCCACTCTGATCTGTATCATAGTGATCACTTCCCAATTTTCATTCGAATATTAAAACAAAAATCACAGAGCGTGTTCAGAAAGCCACAACGTTGGCTAACAGAAAAAGCAGACTGGAACAAATTCCAACAGTTGTGCGGTCTACCGCTCAATTTAAATATAGACAATATTGACTCAGTGATCGATATATTCAACGATCATATTATTAATGCTGCAGATCAGGCTATACCGAAGTCATCCCCAGTTGTAAAAATGCGTAACGTTCCGTGGTGGAATCGAAACATAAAAATAGCAATCTGGAAACGTAACAGAGCGCTGAGAAAATTCCGCCCCACGAAATTGGATATCGATTTAGCCAACTTTCGGTTCTACCGTGCTCAAGCCCGGCAAGTTATCAGACAAAGTAAAAGGGAAAGCTGGGAGAAATTTATCTCGGAAACCAATTCTGAATCCGATCCTTCTGAAATTTGCCGGAAAATTTATATCTTAAACAGAGCCAAAAGACTTCCCCCAACAATCACATTACAAAACTCATCAGCTTTCACCCAAGATCCCACTGAAGTAGCAAATATCTTTCGAAATTTTTTTGCTGGGATCTCCGCTAATAGCAATTACTGTGAAGAATTCGAAACTTATAAAGCTGAAGAAGAACAGGAGCATTTAAAATGGAGTTCAATCAGCCATTCACAGAACAAGAAATGAATAATGGCATTAATAATCTAACCAACACTGCTCCAGGACCAGATCTAATCTTTCCTCTATTTCTCTAACATCTTCCTCCTGACTTGAAGAAGCTTTTACTGAAATTTTCAACAAAATCTGGTCTGAGAATATTTTCCCGAGTTTATGGAGAACAAGGATTCTTATCCCTGTCCTGAAACCAGGCAAGGACCGCACAAATCCATCGTCATATAGGCCCATCTCACTTACCTGTAGCGCATGTAAGTTAATGGAAAAACTTATAGCCAGCCGGTTACTATGGTATCTGGAAAAATATAACCTCATTCCTGAAAGTAAATCTGGTTTCTGAAAATACAGAAACACTCTCGCTCACCTGTGTAGTCTACAACAAGAAATATTAAATACATTTCAAAAAAATCAATATTTATTCTCAATATCTTTTGACATCCAGAAGGCATATGTCACGACCTGGAGTTTGTTCCAATTTTTCCCATGATGATACATATGAATATGGGAAAATTCCTTCTCAGCGAAATAAAGGTAGCAAATTGAGTGATTCCTCATGAACAGTATTATCAAGCACATCCCCTTACCTCAGCCTCTTTGCAGATGATTTAAATATCACATTACAAACGGCAGATATCCACCATGCTCAATTTTTTTGACAAAGATGTCTAGATAATATAGAAGTATGGAGCATGAACACTGGCCTACAGTTGCCTCCGCAAAAAACAACTTATGTTATTTTTACTAGAAAACGATCAGACCCGATATGTTTCAATTTAACAATAAATAACTTAGCAATAAGCAAATGAAGGAATACAAATCTCTTGTATTATATTTTGACTCGGGACTAACCTGGAAAACCCACATTCGTGCAATCAAGCACTCCTGTATACTGCTACTGAATATGTTCAAGATGATGGGCAATAAGTCCTTTGGACCAAGAAGTTCAACATTACTCCGCATGTATTACATTCTTATCTGTTCCAGACTGGACTACGGCTCTATCATATACCCATCCGCTAGTCAAGGCCTACTGAACAAATTGGACAAAAGTTTCCATTAAAAATTCAATGCGACATTATAAAAAGAATACCAACAGTTCTCCCAACATAGAGCCACTTCAGACCTGATATTTGGTGGGATCTTTCATCAGTAGAAATCAAAAATAAACCAAACCATAAGATACAAGAGATTTTCATGAAAGATATTACACCGTCTGCCAGAATTTATTAAATGTTACACAGATGCATCCAAAACAGCATCACATGTAGGTGGGGCTTATTCCATCCAAAACAAAATCCAGTCCTTTAATCTTCCGTCCATGCTGTCAGTTCTTTTGGCTGAGCTAATGGCTTTGCTGCAGTGTCTACTCCAGATCGCTGACCTTCCATCTAACCACTATGTAAATTGCTCAGACTCATTGTTGGCTTTAAAACATATAGAGGCCTTAAACTTCAAAGTAGCAGTTTTTGATCATATCTTGTTTTCTATACTGCAGTTATATAATCTTAATACAAAAATTACCTTTGTTTGGATTCCAAGCCATTAAAGTATTTCTTCCCATGGCGCTGTTCATCATGCAGCTCAATGGCTATTGCAGATTTACTTGCCAATAACTGCAGGAATGGATTACATACACTACTCTATCGGAAACTCCAAAAAAGACCACTCAGCGTAGCCCAAAATTCATTAGTAAAGCCTGCTTACCAAGATTGTAAACAGCTATAAATAGAGTATATCTTGGACATACTCTTACCACGCACTCATACTTACTCAGCAATCAGCTACCACTAGTATGTGACATATATCAAGCTCCACTAATAGTTCACCATATTATCACAGCTTGTCAAAAGTACACCCAACACCGTTCCAAGGAGACAAATACGGCTATCCCAGATGTTTAGAACCTGAAAGGTCTTAGAGACTTTCTTATTAAAATTAAGATTATTAATAATATTTAGTAATTAGTATTCAATCTTTTTTTTTTAAAATTAAGATCATTAATAATATTTAGTAATTAGTATTCAATCGTTTTTTTTAAAAATTAAGATCATTAATAATATTTAGTAATTAGTGTTTAATTAAGCATCGAGTAATAGCCACAAGGTATTAAATACTCATTAAAAAAAAAAAAATCCTATATGTGACATTTTCCATTATTTTTCTAAAAACACAATTGTTCTTAAGCTTTCAATAGCTCTTCTCAAACTCATTAGTAGCCTGTTTTAGCTGCAGAGTATCAAATCAATGTAAGGTTTCAGCTAGGCTGACTGATTGAAACAAATGACTCGATACATTCACAGCAGCTTCAAGCCTAGCATAATAGCCTGTTTTAGATTCCTATAATGAATAATACAATTGTACTTATTTTCCAATGTATTAACTAGCTTATTAACTTCTTTAATTGTTTTGGACTCGGGGCATATTGGCAAATCATTATGTGTGAAATGCAAATCTGGTGGATACTCTAAATCCACCTCAAGCACATAACCAAAAACTCCATCATCAGGTATGCTCATAATATCCAATTCTAATTTTTCTTTCTGGTCCGACTATCTAAAGCCATTCATAGGAAGTGCTTCATTCATAACCCAACCATAGAGGTTATTTGCATCCAAATATGCTATAAATGAATTATCCACACAACTACTGCTAGATTCATTAGTACTCATGACACTATTATCATCACTGTTAGAACTATTATTATAGTTATTGATGTAGGAATTTTTCACCTTACTATAACATTTTACATACTGACACATACCACCATGTATTCCAGCTTTGAAAAATAAAACTATATCATAATCGGTTAGAAGCTCCAACTCCACTTCTGTTAAATCTAACATTGCTTGGAAGGCTAATCTGAGTGTGGTAAAACTCCATGCTAAGTCCAATTTGTATATTTTATAACATACACTTCTGAAATGTTCAAAAATATCTGCAAGTTTAAGTATTTCTTTTTTGCTCATTAATGATCCTGTTGCAGTCATTATTTTGGAGGGTGATATAAGTGTAATGTGTGTTACAGTCATTATTTTGCAAGGAAATATATTTTTAAACTTTTAAATATTTCTTATATTACCCATTAAGGACCTATAGTTAATTCTATGGGCATTTCTTTATTGTTTGAGTGTAAAAATGTGCTTTAAATGGAATCATATATTTCTTTTGATTATTTCATTAAAGTTTGTGATTTTTTGATGTCCAGTCTCAATAAATCTGTTTATTATTTACCTTTTAAATGTATTAATGTTGAATATTCCTAAAGAATTGTTTGTAGATGGTGTCTTTCATTCCTTTTTTTCTCCTTTCTTTGTGCCATACAGAGTTAATTGTCTGCAGGAGACTGCAAATAGGATGAATATGTTCATCACTTTTAGGCTAGCCTTTTTCTTTTCATCTCAAAGTTGTATCAAATATGTGCTTCCTTAACAATCTCCTCATAGTAAAATATGTTATATGTTATTTCAGTTTTCACTAAGTTTAGCCTGTTTTCTACTATTTCTCACCATTCTCTTATATTTTATCATTTTTACACCATTTTTTGTCAGTTTTTGTTATTTCTCACTATTTTCTTATGTTTTAATGCGTTTTACACTATTTTTCGCAATTTTTCACCATCCTGTGTCAATATTTTCATTAATTCGGCTCTCCACACTTACGGACTGGCTTTTTAGGGCACACTGGGAAAATTCAGAGGTAAAAGGGCGCTTTATAGCGAAGGGGTGGAGGCGGTGATAAGATTTTGAGAAAATTAGGGTGCAAAAGATAAATTAAATGCTTGGGCGCACCGGGCAAATGTCAGTTTGCCCACTTAGCCAGTCCATCAGTGGCTCTCCACCATTGTTTTAATTTAAAATAGGCTCTGTATCTAACTTTCATCACTTCTCAATCCTGTGAATTCCCTGATGTATATTTTTTACCATAGTATCCTCACCATCATTTTTGTCTTGTTTAATGATGTGATATTAGTTACCATCTCTATGTTAACCACAAATCTCACCATTCTAGAGTTTAATAGTTCCTCTTTCCACTCAGATGAAATCTATATACATGTTGGTTTGCTAGCAATTTTTCACTAATTATTGACAATTTTCTGCTATTTCCCATCTTCTTATGTTTGAACGTTTTCTATGCAGTTTTTTGGTAATTTTTACTATTCGTCGCCATTTTCTTATGTTGTAACACCTTTTACATAGTTTTCCTCAATTTTTGGCCATCTTTCATTAATAATTTTGTTAATTTGGCCCTCTGAACCGTTGTTTTATCTTATAAACGGTTGGCTATTTCATTTTTACCGCCTCACTTGTGCTAATTCTTCAATTTCCTCAATGTTTTATATTTTTTGTTATAGTATCCAGACCAACATTTTTTGTCTCATTTAATAGTACAAATACAGTTAGGGGTTCTGTATTAGCTAAAAGTATATCTCCACACTGCAGTGTGTTGGCTTATCTTTTTGCCTTAAAGATGAATCTAACACATGTTTGTCTGCTAATAATTATAACGATGTATACCAATTCATAAAAACTCTTGTCAATTTATCTATCATCACTCTGTGTTATAAAGACAAGGAATATTATATGTCATTTTGTATTGATAGGAATGAAGGTAGTATGCTGCATGTTTATTTATTTAATTTTTGATATTTTTTGGGTTTTCAGGTAGAGTCATCCTAGTAGTAACACTTTTTAAAAATAAAATTTTTTATATTATGTATTTTAGAGTAAATACTTTTGAAATAATTAAAATTACCTCATGTTATGAACTTTGTACAACTTTATTATAAGTATGGGGTCTGACAGACTTTTTAGTTGATTTGTGTGCTGACCATTGAAGTGTGTAGAGGTTTTTTCTTGCGTTCAAGTTTTGTTCTTTTTAATTTGTGATTATAGTAATATTATTTGGGAAAAATGTCATCAGTGACTGTGCAAAGTGATATTTCTTTTCAAAATGTTGGCAAGCGGTATCACAAACTTTGGCAACATTTCACATTGTAAACAACAATAGTCATCAGATGGATATTACAAAATATTTATCTGATATTACTCTTCCAGTGATTAGGATAATTAAGAGAAGAATTTGTGTCAGAATAAAAGTACATCTACTATTGCACTATTTATTCAAGAGAGGAACATGACTTGCAGATACTGATATTTCACTGTTTTACTTTCCAACTGAGGCACAATTACTCATTCCTAATGACAATATTGCTATATAGTATAAAGATGAGTGCAGGCAAATTATTGGCCTCACTGAAAAGCTTGAGCATGCAACAAGATCTGGCTGGCCAATAAAGAAAATTGAATATCTGGAAATTCATCTCAATCACACTGTTAAAATTTTTTGTAAAATTACTATTGATTTATTAAACAGAACATGGATAAAATTACAAATTAGTGCTTGTGAATTCAAATTATAATACAGTTTGAGTCATTTTTCTAGACATGTGAGGAAACCTACTTAGATGAATTGTAATTTTATAATCTTTATGTATAAACCCTACATGTATTGTAATTTGACAGAACTGTTTATCAATTTTTAATAACAAGCTTCTTAGATTCACAAACATTATTTGTATTTTGATTTATTATATTTTTTTGTAAAATTACTAAAAAAAATTCTAATTGAAATTTCAAGAAAGTTTAAAAATCTTTTTATTATTTTTACAACTTTGGTTGTAAAATTATGCAGTGTTTCGTAATATTATTGAAAAATTTGATTTGTCTCAAGCCACGTGTAATTTTACTAAAAAAGTTGTTAATTTTTCTGAATAAACTTCTTAGATTTACAAATATTATTTGTATTTTGATTCACTATATTTTTTTGTAAAATTACAAAAAAACAGTGCTAATTTAGATTACAATGAAATCATCAAAAATTAAGCAATCTTTTTATTGTTTTTACAATTTTGACCTGAAAAATACATGATGTATTGTATTGTTACTAACCTACCTTTTTGTAATGACTTCTGTAAATTTATTTATTAATATTTTAATTTTGAAATTATTCTTAAAGTTTCAAATGAAATTTTTTGAAGGAATGTAAGCTTGTATATTTTCAACGCTCTATGTTGCATCAAAGAAGGTGTTATTAATGTGAAAAAAACTGATCAGATGTGTTTCAAATATTCCATGCTTACAAAATATATTAAGGCGAATCATTCAGAATATGTTTGTAATTATGTGTGGAATACATTTTTATTGAGAAAATACAACTAGAATGGTATATCCTTTTCAGTGCCACTGGTTGATATAGCCACATTTGAAAAGAAAAATCCTCGGTCATCCATGAATGTATATGGTCTTGATGAGAAGAATACTGTGTATCCCATTCAAATAGCAAATGAGGAAAGAGTGAATTATACTGACTTACTACTAATAAGTGAAAGTGATAAGTCACATTATTGGTGAATAAAGAATTTCAGTAAACTGGTGGCACACCAAATCACTAAAAATCATCATCACATGTTCTTATGCCGCCATTGCTTATGGTACGTTCAAGATTATGCTAAGTACTTGGCTCATACACAGTGTTACTCTAATAATACTCCTGCTACAGTTGTTATGTTGGTGGTGGAAAATAAAATATTGAAATTCCAATAATACATTGCTGATTTTGAGTGTCTCCTACAGCCTATAAATAATGAATCATATGATACTGATGTCAATTATAAGGAATTTGTCAGTAATAGTGATAATAATAACGCAGAAATTGTTGGCAAGCGTTGAAAAAGTCTGCAGTATGAGGGAAATATGGGAAAATGTAAGCGGCAGTGTATGGAAGATGGTGCATATGGTGATATTCAGAAGAATCTTCAAAAAATAACTAGTACCATTCGCGTTTAGCTTTTGTTACTATATTGCGTCAAAATTTGAAGAGGATGCTGGGCTTCATGTTACATCAGGTCCTAAAATGTATTGTGGCCATTATGTGAATAAAATATTCTATAAATGGCTGGTGGAAGATGTCCGAAAAATATAAAAGATTTACTAGAAAAACACCCCATTGCAGTGGACGTTAGAGGATTTGAAAGAATATAATGCTGAAACAATATGCCACATTTGTGAAGGACTGCTAAATGATGATAAAGTTGCAGATTATGATGGTTTAACTGGAAAATTTTGAGATGCAGCACATTCAAAGTGTAATCCAGCCTTGAGAAGTAGGCCAGTTATTTGCCTGATAGTTCACTTCATCATACAATCAGAAACATTACATCACTCAATTTGCTACCTTTATTTCGCTGAGAAGGAATTTTCCCATATTCATATGTATCATCATGGGAAAAATTGGAACAAACTCCAGGTCGTGACATATGCCTTCTGGATGTCAAAAGATATTGAGAATAAATATTGATTTTTTTGAAATGTATTTAATATTTCTTGTTGTAGACTACACAGGTGAGCGAGAGTGTTTCTGTATTTTCAGAAACCAGATTTACTTTCAGGAATGAGGTTATATTTTTCCAGATACCATAGTAACCGGCTGGCTATAAGTTTTTCCATTAACTTACATGCGCTACAGGTAAGTGAGATGGGCCTATATGACGATGGATTTGTGCGGTCCTTGCCTGGTTTCAGGACAGGGATAAGAATCCTTGTTCTCCATAAACTCGGGAAAATATTCTCAGACCAGATTTTGTTGAAAATTTCAGTAAAAGCTTCTTCAAGTCAGGAGGAAGATGTTAGAGAAATAGAGGAGAGATTAGATCTGGTCCTGGAGCAGTGTTGGTTAGATTATTAATGCCATTATTCATTTCTTGTTCTGTGAATGGCTGATTGAACTCCATTTTAAATGCTCCTGTTCTTCTTCAGCTTTATAAGTTTGGAATTCTTCACAGTAATTGCTATTAGCGGAGATCCCGGCAAAAAAATTTCGAAAGATATTTGCTACTTCAGTGGGATCTTGGGTGAAAGCTGATGAGTTTTGTAATGTGATTGTTGGGGGAAGTCTTTTGGCTCTGTTTAAGATATAAATTTTCCGGCAAATTTCAGAAGGATCGGATTCAGAATTGGTTTCCGAGATAAATTTCTCCCAGCTTTCCCTTTTACTTTGTCTGATAACTTGCCGGGCTTGAGCACGGTAGAACCGAAAGTTGGCTAAATCGATATCCAATTTCGTGGGGCGGAATTTTCTCAGCGCTCTGTTACGTTTCCAGATTGCTATTTTTATGTTTCGATTCCACCATGGAACGTTACGCATTTTTACAACTGGGGATGACTTCGGTATAGCCTGATCTGCAGCATTAATAATATGATTGTTGAATATATGATAGTTGAATGGTGTGCTCGATTGACTACAAAAGGGCCAGACATTTGGGGGTACCTGGCTCGTGAATATGTAGTTGTGCAAGAGGGTTGTATGTCCTATTCGGGGACGATTCAGGACAGAAAAATCTCTGCGGGAAACTTTGTCTGTGGGCCACCAAGGCTCCGTGGTTGTTTTTATGCTTCGGAGAAACGTACTTGAAGATCTCCATTCCTGTTGTCATTCTTCTCCAGTTTGCTGCATAAACAAATGAGCCAATGTAGGGGGAAGAGGGTGGTTGGGTGGATTGGGGGGAACAATGTCGCCTGAGCTGCTTGATTGACACGCTTATTGCCTGGAATCCCAACATAACCCGGCACCCATAGGAAAGACATTTCAGAGTTTAAATGTGATAACCTGTATAATAGGTAGTGGACCTTCCTTACTAAAGGGTTGCTGGATTTAATCTCTGAGATGAGCTGAAGGGAGTTTAGAGAGTCAGTTATGAGTAGGGCCTTTTGGGACTGGGGGTTGCTATCGGTGTAGTGTTGGATGCAAAAAACCATCGCGTATATTTCAGCGTCCAGTGCTGTACAGCAATCGTGCAGTCTAACTGACTCTGCTGCCCCTGAGACTTCGAAGGAGCATGCCGCCGGTGACTGATAACCTATTGCCTTCGCTCCATCTGTGTAGAGGCATGCATGGTCTGTGTAGCTCGCTATGATATTTGTTGCTATTTGTACTATGTTCGGGGGGTATTGTGCTTTGTTAAATTTTGTCAGCGATATGTTGATGTTTGTGATTGGCTGACTCCAAGGTGGTGCGGTTGCTGCGTAGCCTGGCAGAGTTCTTGGGATTGAAGAGATTTAGAAACGACCCATAGCCGAAAAAAGTTCGGTCACTGGGTCATTCCTAAAACTCATATTAGGAGATATGATAGCCAACTCGATTGCCGTGGTTTTGGTACTATAGGGTGGGCCATAGAACATCCCGAATTTCAAACGCTCGTCAAAATCATACACTGTGAGTTAGCGTGGCGATTGTAACGCCATCTGGCGCTAAATAATATGCCGTTTAATATAAATATATTTGGTTAGTAGTCATGATGTCGTGGACGCGTAAACAACGCTCTTTCGTTGTCGAGTACTTTGTGAAAAACGGTGAAAGTGTAATCGCGGTACAACGCGCGTTTAAAAAACAATTTGATTTAAAACGTCATGACAATCCCCCCGACCGTAAAAGTATCCTCAAATGGGTAAACAACTTCCGAGAATACGGTAGTGTGGTGGCGGTCAACCATCAAGGTCGCCGTCGATCGTCTAGAACCCCGACAAACATCGAAAAAGTGCGCGTAGCATTGTCGCGAAGTCCGCGCAGATCCGTTCGTCGCCAGGCTTCCGCCTTGAAAATTCCCCGTACTTCACTCAGAAGAATAATTCGAAACGACCTCAATATGCACCCATACAAGATACAACTAACCCAAGAATTGATACCAACAGATAAGCCAAGAAGGTTAGAATTTTGTAATAAATTTTTGGATATGCTGGAGGAAGAAGACGTCGATTTGGATTATGTTTTTTTTAGCGACGAGGCGCATTTCGATTTAAATGGTAACGTTAATAAACAAAACATGCGGTATTATGCTACTGAGAACCCTCGAATCGTTCACCCGGTACCCTTGCACTCCCCTCGTATCACGGTATGGTGCGCAGTCAGTGCGAAAGCGATAATCGGTCCCTACTTCTTCGAGGAGGACGGAGCGAATGTTACTGTGAACGGCGACCGCTACATCCAAATGTTAAATGAGTTTTTTCTACCGGAGCTCAGACGGAAGAGGATTGCATTATCTAAAACGTGGTTTCAACAAGACGGGGCCACACCACATATTCGTAACGATGTTTTGCGGTTATTAAGAGAGAAGTTTCAGGACCGCTTGATTTCACAAAACTGTGAGCTGTTTTGGCCGCCGCGCAGTCCGGATTTAACACTGACAGATTTTTACCTATGGGGCTACTTGAAAAGCAAGGTGTACGAGGGTAAACCAGCAACAACCGACGAGATGAAATTGGCCATTCAGAAGGAAATTGCGGCGATTAAAAAACCAACTCTTAAAAAAGTAATGCATAATTTTGAGGAAAGATTGCAACAATGTAAAAATCAAAATGGTGACTATTCATACGGAGTATTGTTCAAAACTAATAGTGTAAAATAAATGGCGTTCTTTTTGAAGTATTTCAACGTTTGTTTCATTTCTTTAAGTATATTAGTCTTTATTTGACGAGCATTTAAAATTCGGGATGTTCTTTTGGCTCATCCTGTGCTACGGAGGATGCTCAATTCTTTAAAGTTATAGTACTTCCTATAGTAGGACAGCGGGGGACAACCTGCCAGTGCATACAAACTTACAACCGGAGAAGAGGGATGAACAGAAAGGATAGACCGGAGGACCGCAGAATGTATAGGATCTAAGGATCTTAGCACACTTTTAGCGGCTGAGGAGTACACCTGGCACCCATAATTGATTTGTGAAAGGATAATCGATCTGTAAATTGTAAGAAGTAATTTTGGGTTTATATTGTATTTGTAATTTGATAGATATTTCAGGATAGACAAGGATTTTAGGCATTTGGTTTTGAGCTGAGCTATGTGAGAGCGCCAGGAAAGTTTTTTATCGAATAATAGGCCTAGAAACTTGATTGATGGACTATTTGAGGTAGGAAAACCATTTAGACTCAGGAATACGCTGGGAAGTGGGTTTTGGCGTGCCCTGTGGAAATCAACACATATTGTTTTTATTAAGGAGAAGGTCAGACCGTTATCATTGGAGGACCACTTCTGTAAATTTTCGATGGATTTTTGAAGGATATTTTGAGCGTTTATAGGATGGTTGGATGATAAGGACATATTCAGGTCATCAACGTAGAGCCGGGACGTTACTGGGGCGGCAAGGCAGTCAGCTATGTCATTGATATAATATATGAACAAGGTTGCGCTTAAAGCAGAGCCTTGTGGTACACCATTTTCCAACTGCATCAGTTCAGACGTTGACGAACCAGTCGTAACTTGGATTGTTCTATTGTCTAAGAAGCTGTGTAGGTATTTACCCAATTTTCCGGCGATTCCCGCCGTTCGCAGTTTTAGTAGTAAGCCATGACGAACTGAGTTTTCAGCTGGATGAGAATTGTATCGGTACGTTTTGTCGGTATATTTAATTTTTTGGATAAATATTGAGAATTAAGATGCAGCTTATCACTAATAAAGTAAAGTTTACTAAACTGGTTGGTAAAAGTAATTTTAAGAACAGAAGAATATTCAGTGAACATCCATTTTTGGCTGCAGTACATTTAAACCCGTCAACAATTAAATTTAATAAGCCAATTTATATTGGGATGCCTATTTTAGACATTTGCAAATTAAAAATGTTTGATTTTCATTGTAAAGTAATGTCTAAAATGTATAAGAATATTAATATTTTATATTGCAATACTGATTCGCTTATTTATGGATTTAAAACATTTGATTTTTATAAAGATATTAAAGATAATGCTCAGTATTTCGATAGAAAATAAAAAAAAGCTCGGTGTATTTAAGGATCAATTAAATGGCACTCCAATTAGCAAATTTGTTGGATTGCATCCGAAAATGTATTCTATAAGTATTGTACGTAACAAAGAAATTAAAAAATGTAAAGGTGTGTAGTCCATTATAATTAAGAAAGAACTTAATTTTGTAGATTATTATAATTGTGTCAGTTGTGTGTGTGGTAAATTCGGCGATAATTATAAGACATATTACAATATTCAAAGTCATAAACATATACTATATACCAGGTGTGGCCAAACTTTTATCCCTTACGGGCGACTTATTCTGTAAAATGTAATCTGCGGGCGACTGTGAATATGGGCAAACAATTTCAGGATTTTTCAAATTTTTCATTGATATTTTAATAAATAACTAACAAGAATTTCAGTTTAAAAATATATTATGGCAAATAAAGCAAACAAATGATTATATTTTTTTATTTTATGAACCACAATAATATTTATAAAATTTAAAAAAAAATTACAATGTAAAGAAATAAGTAAACAAAAAAATTTTAGTAAATAAAGAAAAAAAAAAAAAATTATACCTTTTTTTATTTTTTTCGTAATGAAATACTTCTTAACTTAGAAAAAATACACCGTAAATAAGTAAATGAATAAAAATGTGACCTTGCATAAGTGTAGCAAGTTTCGCAAAATTTGGCTCATATGAACTTAAGGCAATTCTCAAACATGATTCCAAATGTTGATCTGTTAATTGCGTTTTTTTTTGTTTTTTTTTACTCCCCTTGGGTTTGCTACCAGAGAGCATTAGCCCAGCAAAGTGGAATGGATGCATGGAATAGAATAGAAATTATATTTTTATTTTGTCGACAATGGAATCAAGGAACACCCCTAGAATAGGAACAACTGAGAGGAAAGGTAGAGAACGAACATAAGAGGCGTTGAAAGGAGCAGGAAGACCAAGCTTTAAAAGACGATAATAAAGTAACTTGTTTCGATCACATTCATAAATGAAAATGCGGATTCACATAAATATGTTGATCCAAAGAAGTCATTGAAACGTGTAACAATTGTCCATATATTTGGATATTTATCTTTTCTTATCAGTTTCCAAAAATTACAATCTGAAACCAATGACTTAAGATTTATGTCACATTTAATATTTATTATTTCTTCTTCAAAGCTTGTTAAATTTGTAGTATCGAGTAAGTTGTTTAGTTTCTAAGCTACACTTTTGATATCGATGTCATTAAATAAGCAAGACAAAAAACTGGTAATATCTTCAAGTTCACTTAATGTTAGAAATCTTCTTTCAAATTCTTTTAAAAGCAATGCAATAATATCGGCATATTTGTTGTAAAATTCTTTTTATTTTTAGACTCATCAGCCAGATTTTGATAATGCTTTAAATCACGACGTTTTAATTGCATTGCAAGCGTATTTAGTTTCTCTTTAAATGACTTCAAAATGCTCATCATATCTATTATTGTTTTACCTTTACTCTCTAGTTGCAGGTTTAATTGGTGTAATTTTTCAGTAATATCGCAGAAAAACGACAGATCAAGAAGCCATTTCTGATCATTTAGTTGAAGATATGAATCACCTTTAGTTTGTAAATATGAGTGCATATTTGTGGCAGAAGTTCTCTTAGCATAATTTTAAATTAAAACTTATTACATATAAATTTGTCTTCAAACGAACCGTGGGTAATAACCTCATTATTTGCTGTCTAGCACATGACTTTGCGTCATTTTGTGCGATTGCCATTTATATGCGCATGCGTTACGTCTACAATTAATTTAAAAGTTAACATTCACTTGCATTGTTCATTGGAAAAAATGGAAACAGTATATGGCTACGTTGCACAGTCTATTCTGGTAAGAATAAATAATCGCATTAAGATTTTCAAACATTAATTTAAGTGAAAACAAATTGTTCAACTTTAGCTTCGCGGGCTACTTTCAAAACCTTTGCGGTCGACGTGTTGGCCATCCCTGCTATATACCCTCGAGCCGAATAAAATAGTATTAAACAGTAGTGACGATAAAAGAATATGTAGTATTTTTTTTTCTTGTTTGGGTTTTTCCCTGGGCTTGTCAGCAATGGGCGATTACCCATTAATGCGTGTAAATAGAAGTAATTAAGAGTAACAAGGAATGGAATCTGACAAAGAACGCTATACCAAGGATGGAGAAACAATGACAATCAACATCGATAAATACCAAACATATGCATCTTGAAAAGAGAAGGAACGACACTGCAGAAGATAAGAGCAAAAGGATTTAGCTATCCCATACCATGGCCACATCTGTAATTACAGAGCCCGAAGTACCAACGGACAAAGAAATTAGATTGCCAATAATTAAGAAAGAAGAAACACGAGATGTTTAAGAAGCAGTTAGAGCCATCAAGCACCAAAGCTATATAGACCACAGCGCTTAGCGTGCCGTGAAGAGTTATCCGAAAGTTCAATGACTTTCTCCACTGCTATAAAGCAGAGTTTATAATTCTTAATTATGAAAATTAAATAATAGTTATGGCGACGACTGTGAAAACAGCGTCTACTATCCTGTCAAAAGGAAATTAATTAAATTTACACCCAACACTATGGCCACACTACAACAGCAGCGCCCGCGTTGCCGGCAGATGAGGAGTTCGCTATCTAACGTTAGGGCCGCAAATGTAACAGCAGGCCCGCAATATTAACTGCGAGCTGTGCATGATTGTAACTGTAACTGCAACATCGGAGCGTGATCTTCGTTTAGAGAGGAGTTCATTAGAAGTAACTGGACACGATAAGATAGGAATGCCAAAGTGAAAGAGAACTACTGAAGAGATTAGATCTTAATATGATGAAATATAGAAGATAGGAATTTTGCTACAATTGGGATGAACAACGTTGACTGTTGAGAGAGAATAAAGGACACACAATATGGAGTTGGAACATTATGTGAGAGCAGCTCTACATATAGAGCTGCCCTTTCAGATGATAAAGAGGAGCACTCAAAGAAAACATAATCAGAGTCGCCTACGACTGTGTTATCAATACACAGCGAACAAATAGGAGATGACACTATGGAGAAACGATATAATGAAGCAGGAAGTAGATCGTGACCAGATCGAAGACGACAGATAGCAGACATGATGAAACGGGGAAGATGCGGAAAATCATGGTTGAACAGGTGGATTGGGGTGAATGGAAAAATATGAATTAGGATTGGAGAAGGATAATCTATAAAAAGATTTCCAATTGGCCTTTTGGATACTTTTTGCAATATTTAATCATTCATGAGAAGCATACCGTCCGACTGGCCGCCCAGAAGAAATAGCAAAACAAGCAAGATAATCCTCTTTTTATTTGCCCGAAATCCCAGCGATCCAAAGAAAGTCGGTGGTTAATGAGTACAATCTGCAAAGGCAGGAAATTAGAGATCGGATGCGCAGAATAATTAGATCAGAAGAGGAGGGAACATATGGATAAGAGATACATTGAAGGGCACTTTTGCAATCAGAAATTAGGAGAAACATTTTACACTGAGGAACAGATGGAATAAGCTCAATGGCACGTAGTAAAGCCAGTATCTCCGCATAATAAGTGGAACAAAATAAAGGAATTTTGAATAAGCTGGAATGGTTAAGAGCAGGAATGTAGATAGATGTACCCACTCCGTATGCCATTTTGGACCGTCCATAAAAATTAGGGTATGGTTAGCAAAAAATTATGAAACTGCCTGGTTAAATTCATAAACTGTTGCATGGGCAGGGAGATATTTTAAATAAGAAGGCAAGGAAAACAGATTAGGAGAAGGAGTAACATTTAATAACTCAAAATGGAAAAATGTAAGTTTATCGAAAGATAAGATGAAGGGCGAAAACTTAATAAGACGTGGGACAATGTAGCAAAGAATGGGAACTTTATTAGAGGAAAAACGCCAATTTTGCAAAAGAGAAGAATATGCAGGAGCAGGATTGTTTAGATAAATATGCAGACGTTTAATAAGGAACCGATACACGAGATAAGATCTACAGATAGATAAAGGAGCCAATTATCCTCTGCCAGAATCGCAGGAATAAGCATGGATTTCAAGACTCCGAGACATAAGAGTAGGGCTGCATTCTGAACTAAATATAATTTAGCTAGTAGAGAACGAGCAGCATTAATATACAGAAAACAGCAGAAATCAAGTTTGGATCGAACAATGGATTTATAGAGCATAAGAAGTATCATAGGGTCACCTCCCCAATGGGAGAAAGATAAAGACTTCAAAATATTCAGACGTTCTAGAGTAGACGAATGGAGGTAGTTAATATGCTCAGTAAAGGATAAACGACTATTTAGAAAAATTCCTAGGTATCGGAAGGAGGAAACGAAAGGTATACGTGAATTGTCGATATTTATGTTGATTGACGCAGGATTGTAGGAACGAAATGTGAAAACAATGCATGAAGATTTTGGAGGAGAGATATACAGATGAATTTGAGAAAAAGAGCTCTGCAGGATGTACAAGGATTCTTGCATATTATTGCAAGGTTCAGAATTCTAGGAGCAGTTTAAAAAAGAAGAATGCCATCTGCAAAAAATAAGGAAGTAGGAGAGGCGACACCAAGAGAGTAAATATTGAAGAGTGTAGGACTGAGACAGGAACCTTGCGGGAGGCCTCTAAAAACCTTTCGTGACTCTGAAAAGTTAGGAAATCTTAGAGTAACAGTTCTACTTAGGAAGAGACTCATAATTAAGGATGTGAAGTGGGAAGGTAAATTGATAGATAACATTCTACTCTTAAGAGTTGGAAGGTGGACGCTGTCAAAGGCACTATAAATATCGATAAAGGTAGGTAGGCTATAATTTTTTTGGATAAACGATTTATAGCTATGGGATAAGAAGAAGGCAACACAATCAATAGGACCTCGACCAGAACGGAAACCATACATGTTGTTAGGCAAGATATTATTGTTTTCCAGCCACCAAACCAACCGTCGGTTCAACATGGACTCGAAAAGTTTCCTCAGACAACTTGAGAGAGAAATGCAATGGAAGAACGAGGAATTTCTATCCTTGGGGATGGGAATGATGATAAAGGATTTCCATGACAGAGGAGCAAAACCAAGATGGAGAATAGAATTGAATAGATTCAAGAGTGCTTCAAGATAATATTCAAGAATTCTTGAGAGCAGTATAAGATAATCCATCTATCCCTGGAGAAGAATTAGAATTTTTCGGGAACGCCGATAACATTTCATTAAAAGTGAACGGAGAAGTTAGAAAGTACTCAGAATGGCATGCAACGAAAGGAGAAGGTCAAGTTCATCAACGTTAGGAACACGAGACAGCGACACAATTAAAGAAAGCAGCTAGTTTGTTTTCCGAAACGCAGGAAAGGGTTTCGAAAAGCTTTAGCCAACCTCCAAATTTGTGAAAGAGGAGTAGATCTAACCTTCTTGAGAGTAAATCGGAATTTGGCATTAGCTTTTTTGTGAGCTAGGAAATTTTCCAAAGAAGAAGCGGCTCAAAAGGTACGAAATGTGGATACACTGGCTTGATGTGCAATTGAACACTCCGCATTCCACTATAAGGACGAGGCGTAGGACTGTCTGATGCCCCGAGAAGGAGATTTTTGTGGAGGGGAAGACAAATCTAATGCCGATGACATTAATTGAAAAAAGTTTTCATACTGTGGAGTAACATGTAAGTTAGGATCAAATCTGTAGCAAGAGGAATCCAAGAACGAACAAAAATCAGACCAATTAACCTTTGAAAAATTTCAACTAGGAGAATGGAATTCCTTGTTTACATGAAAGGAAGGAATCCCATGAACGGACACAATAATAGGAACATGGTCACTACCAAAGGTTCCATCCAGGGTACTCCATGCACATTTCAGGCTTAAATTAGGAGAGAAGAAAGTTAAATCTATAGAACTGTAGGAAGTTTGGTTTTTGAAATATGTAGGAGAGCTGTCATTAAGAATCACAAGGTTGTAGTTGATACTAGAGTATGTAGGAAAGAAACATTTCTGCTTATCGATGAACTACCCCAGGCGGGAGAACAGGCGTTCCAATCCCCGCCTATGATGAATGGATGCAGAAAAGAGTCAAGAAGGGAAGGAAGAGAAAGATCCTTCAGGTTACTCAGAGGAGGAATGTAGACAGATACAAGATGAAGAGGATGAGAAATATTAGCAAATGTGTGTGGGATAGAAATATAAACAAAGTTGGGAGAGGAAGAAGGACTAGAGCCACACGGGATATTTAAATTAAAGAAGAAAATTGAATACCAAACCTAATGAGGATAGTTGCACCGCCATAACCATCCTCGCGATCTGATCTAATTACATGAAAACTCCTAATTGAAAAAGCTGATGAATTCGGAAGCCATGTTTCAGACAACAATGTTATACTTATATTATGTAAATTTAGCAGGCCTTCTAAAGCTGCCTTATTCGCTCGAATGCCACGGCAGTTCCATTGAATAATATTAAGTACAGGCATCATTTATAAGATAAACCAGCGGATTGTACAGAGGAAGAGGATTTGTAAAAAATGTTTTGAAGGTAAGAAAGGAGGTACATTTCGAGGTCAAAGGAAGAAGAAATGTTGTGTTTGGAATTATGATGCCAGAAGACAGTGTTTCTAAGAGAGCAGACTCTCCTTCATCTATAGATTGATGATTATTTTGATTGAGGTTGGGATGTTTAAATGCCCAGCCATTGGGTGGGGAAGGTAGGCGACTAGATGGAAACAGGCGGAAAGTTAGGTTTAGGTTTAGGAGCATACTTAGATGGAGTGGCGCGACGAAAATGTGTAGAAAATGGGAGTGAGGAATGGGGATTAGTGGGAATAGGATTCACAACAGAAACACTAGGGGAAGTCTGAGCGGCAGCATGATCTGCATAAGTGAATGCTGAAGTTGCGGTGGAGAATGTTTTGACTTTTGAGGCTTCAGAAAATGAAATGTTCTCATAAGCCATTATTTTTTTGATTTTCTTTTGACGAAGCCACTTGGGACAACAACGATCAGTAGAATGATGTTCGCCCTTACAGTTGCGACAGACAAAATTACTCGCTTGTCGATCACAGGCTGAAAGAGGATGCTTGCCCGAGAATTGAAAGCAAATCTCCTGAGTGCTCCGGCAGTGGTTGGCGATGTGTCCGAAGAGGAAACAATTTGCATATTGGATTGGAGACCGGATACTAGACACGACTTGAAAAATTAAATTGTAGATTGAAATTTGATCAGGAAGAACGGAGGTTTCAAAGTAAATTTCAACCGAATGTGTTGGTATCTTAATACCATTACTGGAACGGTAAATACGCCTAGGAAGAAATGCCTTCCATAATTTCCTCCTCTGTAAAGGAAAGATGGACGTGAGTGATGACACCATGTCTAAATAATACAAATCTAAGAATTTAGGCTTTAATATTGTATGTGTCTTAAAAAGATTTGTTGACGAGAAATGAATTAGCAGCAATAGCTGAAGGAAAAAAAGTTAAAATCCTATTCCTTCCCATAGATTTGAAGGATATATCTTTATTTATTTTGGTGTGTAAGATCTTAGTAATAGTCAGCGGGGCAGATTTCCGAGATTTTTTCCTTTAGTCAAATTTTCTAAATGGATTTTATAGAGGCCGGAGTGGCTAGGAGGGAATAGAATTATAGTGTCCTGTTTTTTAGTAAGAATTTCAGTGCTCAGGGAAGCCTTTCGCTAAGTTGGAGTGGAAGAGGCATGTTTGTCTTCTTCATTTGTAGGAATAGATGTTCTGAAAGGACGGAGCGAATTTAGCGGAGTAGAAGTAGAGGTCTGTGAAGGTATTGATACAGAACTGATATTGCAGATGTCACTCGAGACTGGATCTCCCAATAGTTGGTTAAAGGAGGTGTGAGGTTCACCTTCAGCTGGTGTTTCCTCAAGAAGGCCACTAGTGGTTGTAGGAGGAGGGGCACCGCATTTTCTCTGAGATTTAGAAGAACGGGGCATCATCGAGAAGCCGATGTGCCCCGGCGCTTACAGTAAACTATGTAACAGAATACGGCTATATGTACAAGAGAAATATATGGCAAAAGAAGGAGAAATAGAAGAAAAAATAATAAAAAAAAAAGACAATATTGATATATAAACGAAATAAATCTAAATTAAAGTAAATCGACGAATGTTACAGCTGTGTCTGCTAAAATTAATATTATATTAAGTTAAATAAACGAAGTAAAAGTTAATCTTAATAGAAAATAAACTATGTGGTAATAAAATTAATTGTTAGATGAAAAGGAACAATCTCACCGAGATAAACTGATAAGAAGAAATCAGTGCGCGAGCGCACAATAACGCGAGAAATCAACAACGCACGCAAACCGATAAGAGACGTCACTTAGTAATAATATAGATACATTAGCTTATGGAAACTGTATGATGTATAATAAATTCCATAAAAAGTTTAATATTGTTTCGGCCGAACTAAGAGTGTGTATATTGGGTAAGAATATGTGTATTACATGATTACATGGAATTATGTATTATTATTAAGTGCGATATTAAACATTGTGTACTTTACTTTTACTGTGTAATAAAACTTTATATTATCAATTGCATTTATTTCTTTAATTTACTATATTTGAGAATGTGTGGGCTTAAAATTGTTTGCATAAACTTAGTTATGGTGTGTTGAGATAAAACCATTTCTAATTAAATTGTTGTATTTGTAGTAAAAATTAGGGAATTTTTCCTAAGATGGTCCATTTTTCATTAAAATTTGGTGTTTTCTAATTAAAATGGTAATGGTTATAATGAAATTATGGGACGATTGTTGCCGAAAATGGGATATTTTACAGTAAAATTGTTGTTGTGTACCTAAAATATTGATATTTTTGGTAAAAATTTAGTGTTTTTTCTAAAGGATGGTTGTTTTAGCCTTAAATGGAATAATTTATGTGTGAGGAGTACTTTTTTATCCTGAGCTGTATACTTCTTGATGTGCCATTCCATTCTTTGTTAAGCTATATTGGAACTGGTTGGTGACTTGTTGTGGGGAGGTTTACAGAATTTTCTGATGTAATGGTTATAGTATAATAGTTGTTGTGTGTTATTGAGATGTTGGTATTTGGTTGGGAATATGCATATTATAGAATTCCAGAGAGTGCGATTGCATCTGTCAAATAATAAACCTGGGTAAGAGGTGGAGTGTGTCCCATCCAGTAGGGACGAGTGGTACTTGGTAATCAAATTGGTCATTATGCACATTGCAGGGCAGTTGTAATATGTTTAGCCAAAATTGGTTGTTGCTTGTTGTTCTTTTTATACATTAAACATTCACACTGAGAAACATGATTAGCTCATCAACATCTTTATCACTGTAATCATTTTGATTTTACAATTTTAATCTACACTAAACATATTACCACAGCCACATCAGATCTGTTATAGATGCTAATGTTAGGGGTAGATATTGCTACATTGCTTTAGAAGATGAACACATACATATACGTGACCACACAGGCTCACATAGCAACATCATTAGCATTGTTACATCACAATCAAGCTGTAACATATGTATACTATATCAAATGTGCATAAGCATGTCAAGGGCACACAAATTATTGTGTTGGACGGTTTTGGCACTTCGTACACTGAAAATTTCATAGACTTGCATAATTAAATAGTAGACACAGTATATGTCAAAAGTAGCTCATAAAAGAGCACACATTGAGCACATCCTTTGCAGCAATTAAACAAGTTGTATATTACTACATGTTAGTGGCCTAATCAGTTTTATCAATTATCCACTTTGATTACTCATATGTAAAGCATCACAGTAGGAACAAATAAACTAGAACGCAAATAAGCCTTGTAAGGGTTAGTACTGCGTTTATTTTGGTATCATATATGTTAATATCTATCAAAATCTATAGGCCGAGACATATCTCCTCATATACATTCTCATCACAATTATTTTGGTTATACATACATCAATACATCTTTTAAATCACATAAACACAGCAGATGCTTCACACATGAGCGAAATAAACATCATAATTATACACACATGTAGTCATGCATACAAATGTATGCATATACCAATACACACATGCACACATATACCCATACATATATGCACACACACAACGATCTAGCTGAGGTTAGTAAGTTATATTAGCACTGGTTAGTTGTGGATAAAGTAAAGCAATCCCCAGAGCATACACACACATACACAAAATTTGTTAGTGGGTTAGAAAGTTTTAAAGGTGGGTTGTCAGCAGTAAAACATATTCTCAAATCTTATCTATACAAACAAGGTTACCAAATTACTGGGCTGTTTAGGCAGTGGTAGATGCATCAACACACATAGAAACACAAAGGTGTACAATGCAACTTAGCATAGGTTAATAGGGGTTATTAGGTTTGGTAAGAATAAAGGCCACCCCTAAAGTATACACACCTGCACATACTTACATGCATACACATGCCCACACGCACATGTACACACCCGCACATACTTGCACACATGTACATGTGCACACACATGTTCATATGCAAACGCACACATGCACACACATACACACAAAACAGTTTACCATAGGTTAGCAAGTTATATTCACATTAGTTGGTTATAGACGTAGTAAAGCACATCCTTAAAGCATACACACACAAAAGCAGAAAATTTGGTAGGGGTTAGAAAATTTAACGGTGGCTGGCTAACAGTAATACATATTCTCAAAGTTTATTCAAACATAGCAGGTAGTACTGGTTAGCAAAATATTACTTTGGCTAGGTAATCATAAATGTATCATCAACACACATGCAAACACATAGGCACACAAAGCAATTCAGTATAAGTTAGCAAAATTATAATTGGCTGTGTGAAGCCTCCTTCTAATCTCCCTACTGAATGAATGTTGTTACTGAGGAATGAGTATTTCCAGTGGTGGTGTCGACAGAGAGAAAGCATGCTGTTGCATTAAGGTGTGTTGGATGTTAAGATATATTGC
Organism: Icerya purchasi; assembly: GCA_039619475.1. Classification (NCBI taxonomy): domain Eukaryota; kingdom Metazoa; phylum Arthropoda; class Insecta; order Hemiptera; family Monophlebidae; genus Icerya; species Icerya purchasi. Next base: position 317,014,929 of record CM077116.1, on the reverse strand, counting down.
TTTTGGTTTGTGATATTGAAGATGTATATGCAGCAAGCAGAATGGCATAGTTGATGTAAAACATTGCGGTGTGACGGTAAAATCTTATTGGTGGGTCTAACGTAAGAGGGAGGCATGGTCATTTGATAGAGTATTGACTCTTGATTAGCTAAGTAAAGGGAGTGTGGTCATGTGACAAAATGATCATTCCTGATTGGCTATTCGCCCAGAATATTCTACCTACTACCAAAATAATGTGTACAACTTTGAGTATGAAATTGAACCTTGTTCCTAATACAGCAAATTATGGTCTTTTTCTTTTTCTTTTTTTTTCAAATGTAAACCATTTAACGCATTATAAAAAGATATTAATGATGGTTAATAGAAAAAATTTAAATAAAGCTCTGTGTATACATTTACAGGGAAAGAAGCTAAGGAACTTCACTAGTGGTAATACTCTCGGTTCATTAGATCATATTTCAGAACGGTGTTTGTTGAGTTTTATGCATACTAGGCGCGAAAAAAAAAGCTGTCGTTCAGGTGCGGGCAACAACTTGTTGTTAAGAAGTCAATTAAGCAATTTTCAACCAATTTTATTATTGCAGTCTACTTTGAAGTATTAAGAAGGCTAAGTCAGGGAATTGCAATTATAATAATAAATTTATCTAATGTTAGATTTATATGCCGCAACGCTCAGCGGCGTACCCAAGGGAAGGATTTTGGCCCCCATTAGACTTCATAAAAATTTTTGTAAAAATCACTTAAAAATACATCAGTATTGTTTTTAATATATTTTTAATAAAATATTAAATGTAATTATTAATATTGTTTGTATATTGTAATAGATGCTCTTATAATTCCGTGTACAATTTGATGTGGATATGCGGAATAAGCATCTTCAAATTTTTTTTCATTAAAATTGATCGATTTTGGGCACGCTACTGGTATATTGTTTACGAATATTGGCAGACTGTTTCCAGTATTATCGGTATAAATTTACCTTCCAAGATGGTTTGGTCTACAAATCACCTTTTCCCACTTCTCACAGTACCTACATATATCAGAGTCTCTAGCAGAATATGATGTTTAAGTTTGCGTCACGCATTTGAACAGTAAGAATTTCGATAGAACTGTAGAAGCTAATGGTTGGAACTGCATTTCTCATTTTTAGACTGAACAGAAAAAAGCATTTGCGGCAGAGGTTGCGGTTACCCTGAAACACTTATAGCTCCCCCAAGGAGAACTTGTTATTTTCCTTTCAGACTCGGTGAGTTGTATCCAGGGGACAACGGAAAATTAAAGTTCAAACTAACTTAAAATTTAAAATAAAATAAACGAAACGAAACTGTAGTTGCATTTTTTCTATTTAAAACCCGTAATTAAATGGAATAATATTTTTTAAATCGTCGCGACAGCCTAGTTGCTAGAGCGTCTGGCTTCCGTTACGGAAGTCTCGGGTTCGAACCCGAGTGACGACAGAAATTATCACGAAAAATTAAATTAAATACTCGCTAATAGTTACGTGGAAGTCAATGGCAAACATGCATGCCATCATATGCGCTCTAGTTAGTACATAGCAAACACACACGGGGGACTGCATTTGTACATCCATAAAAATCAAACAATCACAATATCAGTTTCAAGTGTAGTCTTGCGTGTGTACGCTCGCGTTTTATATAACAATTGCCTAGAATACTATGCCTATGTCCGTATAGCTGAAATGTACGAATAGGTAATCGCCGACGCTCAGGAATTAAGTATGGCACTACAAAGAAGAAGAAGAAGAAGAAGAATATTTAAAAGATTTTAAAAAAGACTTTTATTTATTAATGCAATAAAAATAAGGAAAATAATTTTTGCAAGTCCATCACATTGTGATATTTTTTAAAGAAATATGGGGGATTATAATAAAAGCGTTGATCGATTATGAAATGTTATTTTTAGACTATCGTTTTTATCATCATTCTTTTAATAAAGTATCCTAATCTAATGGAGTTGTAAAAATTAATTTCATCGATAAATAAAAACTTTTCTCTAAATTTTTCTAATTCTATTTTACACTTTTTATTTTCATTTTTGTGGGCGAATGAGAGTATAAAAGAGAAGAAACGAAAAAAGTTATTTGAACGTTACGAATGTCGTATGGAAAGTAAAAAGGGGAATGAAATTTTTCGTACAACGATTTTTAAATAACGCATTTGCGCCTTTTTTATCGACCACTTTTAATCATAAGCGGGTTCTTCCTGAAATATTTCTCGCAAACTCTTTCTGCACGTTTAAATTTATCTAGGTGCAACAATTTTCACAGGAAATTATTGGCCACGCCATTTTCGATATCCTATAGCGTTTCAAGATTTGTATGAATTCCAAAAAGAAGGTCACAAGGTAAATAAAAGCCTTCGAAATAAATAAACGGTAGATGGTATTATAAAAAACTTTAGTAAACTCCAAAATAACGTAATTAAATTTTTTGTTTATATCATCTGAAATATAAGAAACTAATTTTTTTTAAAAATTTATCACGTTCGGTTTGTAAATTATACTGTAATTTTTGTCGAATAATTGAGAATAGAAAAATATCGTATAACGAATATTATATTACGATACCAGAACTGTAATTCGACGTATATTACAACCAGATCTGCCGGTTATGTGGTACCATTTCGTACATTGCAGACAGGTTGTCGTCCAATCGTATTAACATCTTCACTAATACGCGACAACTATTGGTTGATCGCGACATCAGTAAGATAATGTAAATGTCAGTAAACAATCAATCATTTTAAATGAGGACGCCGCGGATGCCTCATTGTTTCACTTTAACTTACTGTGTTCTTTATGTAATTTTTACGTAGTAATAAATTCAGGGAATCTTAATGGAAGACTAATAACTTTTTGGTAATTATACTTTTGCCAGCAGTGGGTAAAAACGCTTTGAACGAGGCAATAAATTATAAAAACTGCAGAGTGATGTACACCTAAGTTACACTAATTGAGGTTAGTATCGTTTAAGTATCATGTTCCGTTTTAGTTGTTAAATATGTGGAGCGCTATGACGGGTTTTCTGTTTATGATATCATTTACCGTGTAGAGTAATGAATCGCAAAAGAATAAATATTGCAGCGAACAAGACTAGTAAAATGATAACCGTTTTTTGTATAACATTCATAACATACTTTAAACCTAAAATTTCCGTTGTTACGTCGGAGAATGTCGATATGCTGTTTTAACAGTTTAAAAAAGTAATTTCCGTAATTATGGTAAGGTGTATTCATCACTTGAAAGAAAAAAAAAAAACGCATAATAATATGGTAAAGATGATTTGATTCTCCTAGAAGTATAAGCGATGTGTATTTTTCAATTCAAGCACGACATGCTATTATACTGGACTATGTAAACAATTCTAAATGTTGGAAATTTATTTAGGCGGGAAAAATTATTTTATTTCAATGTTTAAATATTTTACTGGAGAAAGAAATATTGAAGAAAACAGGTTACGATGTTATGAAGAAAATTAGATAGTCCAACCAGGAACTGTATTTAAAAGAAAGGGCGTGATACTTAAAGTAGGTAAAATCTTTTTTTTGAACATTAATGAGAAGCTGCGTAACTGTTAAACAATTTCTTAAAGAAATTTTATTTATGTTTTAATTTTTTAGCTTCGGTAAATTTCGAAAATTATCTACTGAAAAAAATCAAAAGTATAGAATTTAAAAAAACGTACGTGTGAAATTTTGAGCGATTTAAATAATAATTAGAATGTTAAATTTTTATCATTTCGTTATTATCACATATGCTATTTATTATATCTATTATATGAACGATTAAAATTCTACACGAGTCATACAGATGCTGACATTGGAAACTAACAGGTAAGATAAAAGCGCCATTAGATAAATTAATTATGTCCGTTTACGTTTTTTTAGTTTTACAAAAAGCCGTATGACTAAAAATAATTTAACTTGTATTAATCTTTACTTACGTTTGTAAGAATGTAATTAGAACTACATAGACTTGGTAAAAACAAAAGTGATAATAATTATCAATAAAAAATTATGCGCAGATTAATGAGGCACAGTGAGACAAAAATTGTTTAAGATAATTGGTTAGAGCGATGACAATACATATAAATCTAAATATTTATGTACATATATATATATATATACCTATATATTTACTTTATAAAAAAACTAAAATAGAATCCTTTTAAATTTTTTGTATTTCTTTTTAATGGTGCTGTGATAAATTGTGAAAAAAATATTTAAAAAAACCTTAAAACCTTTTTTTAAAGTTTATAAAGCTGCGTGGTTCTACATCTTAAGTCTTATGGCCAGGTGTATGGCTACCTATCTGTAAGTTCTGGTTGTACAGTTGTGGGTAATGTTCATAGCAACTGTATGCTGCGCGAGTGCAAACGCGAGATCACACCTGGATTTAATATCCGCTTGTTATCCACAAATATGCAGTCCCAAGTGTGTCTCTCTATATACCAAATAGCGCGCATATAATGGTATGCATGTTTGCCATTGTCTTTCGTGCGAGATTCTATTAGCGATTATATGCAATTTAGAATAATTTCTGTGGTCGTGTACGATTGAATTCAGGACATCCCTGATGGAAGTTAAGTGCTCTAACAACTTATGGCAACAATACATTTTTTTTTGTCATTTTTATTCGAACAGGGGTGGGGAGGGGGGAGATTTTTTAAATTTTATGAAAGAGCTTCTGCGTCTTATTTTGTATATTGAATTACACTTTTAAAGGGTTATCTGGTGATGAGTTATGAATTTTTGAATGATTTTTGAGGTCGTTTTAAATTCCATATTATATATTCTTGACAGTTTTTTGGGTTTTTTCCCGCCTAATGTTATCCATTATCTTATAGTTATAGATTGTCATAGAAAGAAGTTTAACTGTAATTTATGATGCAATTTTGAAGTTTATTCACGACACGTGTAAAAATCTTACTTTGTTTAAACGACCACAGATCGCGAGATATACGTGCTACCGTTATGGAAACTGGATATACTGACTCAGAAATATTTCCTCTTTCCAACGAGACCGACAGCGCCATCGTAGTGTTGCCACAAGTCGCGCTATGAAACAATTTTACGAATACAATTGTCACACCTCGTAGTTTAAAAATATCCCGAATTTTTATTAACAAATAGTGATGAAAAATTAAAAGAAAACGATTTTGGGTATTAGTTCAAACATAGTGAAATAACGAAATATTGTCACTGGCTTGAAAAGATTTAATGGAAAAAGATGGAATAAACCTCTTCTCTTTCCCTTAACCACGGATGTTTTAAATGTTAAAGAAATGTATTGTGCAAGTAGCTGAAACAAGTATGGATATCTTAAAACAAAATCCACTGAATGAAGAAGCATATAAAAATTAGGCGCCTTATCGGTAATAACTATTTTATTTAATAGAAAAAGAAATATGTTCAATGATGTTCAATACGTAGAAATAAGTTCATATATAAAAACATTTTCAACAAAATAATTAAACTGAATTCATGGAACAATTAATTGAATCGGAAAAGTTATTAACAAAAAGTTATAATCGTGTTGTAGTTGGTGGAAAAAAAAAGGTAAACCAATAACCATTTTATTTCCCCCTTTAATTTGCAGAAATATATTAACTTATTAGAAATCCGGAAAAAACCTGGAAATGATATTGCCAACAAATAATTATTTATTCGCGTATCCTGGTACATCGAGCAATGGATAAGAGGAGATGTTGCAATTAAAAGATTTACGAAAAATAAATTTTTCCAAAACAAATCGTCTGAAAAAGCAAATAGCCACTTTAATGTAAAATTATAAATCCAAGTAAAGACGAATATGCACAGTTTTCAAAGCTTATGGGTTAAAAAAAAAAAACTCACGAGCAATTTTATAAGTATAATTCTTATTTTTAATTGAAATACAGTATAAATTGTCTGTGTAATAATAATATTTTTCGAATAAAATCATTTTTTAAAACGAATTTATCTTAAAGAAGTTGATAATAATTTACTCTTATACGCGTAATTAAAATTGTTGAGAACCAAAATGTTTTAGGTAACAATTTATGTATTTTATTTATCTTAACCAATTTGTGGTGTATAAATAAGGTTCCGTTATTGGCTAAAATGTGTGTTAAATTATTTGTTTGAAGAAAGAATAGCGTTAAATGTATACATCAAGATTGTCAAAATAGAAGCTAGGGAAAAGTTTGGATTTATTAAGAAATGTAGAATATGGACAGAGGGGCGGATAAAGAAAAAAAGAGCGATTATTTCAAGATGCGGCATCCATAAATAAATATTTGTATTTTTTTCATTTTTTTTATTGATATTAGCGGTTCTGTAGAACTCAAAATTTCTCCACTAATGCCTAAATTGGCTGTTAATTTTTGTCATAAATTGATAATTTTATTCTTAATATATCTGAGAATGAATATCAGATTATTTGGGAAATATTTTTTAAATTACAAAAACGTTGAATACAATAATGGTTGTGCATACGTATCCGTTGAAAATTACGTTTCTTTTTCAGATGAATTAATAATATCTCCGTTACATATTAAATATATACAAATATATTTTGTGATTACCTGAAAATGTTATTTATTTTTTTAAACCTAAAAGTAACATTTTGGCTGAAATACTGCGAAACTTTTATAATAATTACATTATAATTCAGTCAGAAATGAAAATGAGTTGAAAGGTGAAAATAAAAACATACATATATCCGTAGGAATAAATAATTTCTTTTTTTTCCCTTTTTTTTTGAAAAAAATATCTATTTATTATTTCCTTACATACAAAACTTTCGTCAAGCTAAAACGCTGGTCGACGAATTATCCTATTGAACACTTTACCATCTTAAATTTATACATATACATAATCGTGTAATATTTACTAATCTTAATCTATCTTTTTACTTATCACTAATTAATAATCTATTTCTATCTTTTATATTCAAAGTTTTTTTGTTTTTTTTTTCCTAGCTTTTTTTGTTGCGCCTTGTCATTTTATTTTATGTTTATTATTTTTTTTATTTCTTCCTGAAGCCATTACTTTATTTTCCTTTTTCTTTTCCCTATATTTTCCTTCTCTATTATTTCTTTGGGTATTTTATTCAACATCTGAGTTATAATATATTTATCCGTTTGCTAATCTATGTTCTTGCTAACGACAGTTGGTACGAACGTTTTTCCCTCGACCCGTATTCTAATTTTTTCCTCCAATTCAATTTTCTTTTCTGCTGATATGTACTCCCATATCTTCAGTAATGAGTACATTCCTCTTATGCTCACTACGTTTTCTTTTTTAATTATTTCACTATCAGTTTCTCCCCTTAAGGATTTTCTATTAATTTCAAGCATTTAATTTGCAGTTTATTTATTTTCCCCAAGTATGCTTTTCTCGCCATTCCCCATACCAGAATTCCATATCTGATGCTCGACTCTACTAGCGCATAATAAACTAATTTTAATGTTTCATTTGTTGCATATTTTTTCAATGTATATAAAGCTGGTAAAACTGCTCTTATTTTCGTTGCAATGCATTCAATATGTGTGTCCCATCTTAAGTGTTGGTCCATCATTACTGTCCGAAAATGTTTATAATGCGTTACAATGTTTAACTTTTGACAGTTTTTCATTTCGCATTCGCGTCTTTCCTCCATCGAGTGTACACATTCGTTTGAGTGCATTATTATATTTGGACAATACAAATCGGAGCTGTCTCTTTTTTTCCGCAGTACCATTGCTTTAGTCTTTTTTACATTTATTCTTAGACTTTTATCCTAAGCCTATTTAACTTATTGTTATTAGATCTTTTTGCATCCTTATTTCTGCCTCTTTCATATCTTTATGTGACGTAACTATTGCTATATCATTCGCGTACGAGACTACCTCACTGTAACTTAATTTCTTATATAGACCATTTGTACATGCAATAAACAGTATTGGTGCTAAGTTGCTACCCTGCGGTACTCCTACATTCGTATCCTCTTTTTCACTTTGCACATTTAAGATATTTACACATGTTTTCCTCTGTGTTAAATAACTTTGAAATCATTTTTTCAAACTATTCGTTATTCCTATTGCCTCTAATGCGTTTATGATTATTTTATGATTAACCGTTTCAGATGCTCTAGTAAGATCTATAAATGTTATCAACACCTTCTTGCCCTCTTGAAAGCTATCTCTTATTTTTTCAGTAAGCTCGCCGATTGCTTTCGATGTGGATTTTCCTTTTTGAAACCCGTATTGTGTTTTGTCAATTATCCTACTTTCTTGTAGGTACTTTGTTAGATTATTTGCTACGTACTTCTCTACTATTGTTGTAATTACATTGCTTACAGCAATTGGCCTATAGTTTTCATCATATTCACTGTGTTTCCCTTTTTTATATATTGGTCTCGTTTTCGATATTTTTAACCCATTTGGTATTTTCCCTTCTTTTAATGTCTGATTAATTAGCTTAGTAATTTCCTTCACTACATATATTTTTACTGTTTTTATATCTTTTATTCTTATTCCATCGATTCCGGTGGCCTTTGTTTCCTTTAATCCATCGATTATTTTCCCCACCTGTTCTACGTTTGCTTTAGGTAAGTACATGTTTACGTTTACTTCATCTTCTTCTCTTTTTTCTAATAGCACTTTATTACATTTGTGTTCTAGTTTTTTTATGCCATTTTTGAATTTTTTACTGAATTTGTCTGCAATTTCTCTTGCTTCTTGTCCCTTGCTAAACGTATTTATTTATGGTTTCATCTGCTCCTAGGCTCTTTTATTGTTAATCTACTTTTATACAAAAAAAAAGGTAAAAACAACCTTTTTTTTATGGTTAACAATTACACATGTTTATAACAGTTAAAGATTAATATTAAAAACTCTTCATTAAAGACAATTAAAAATCAATTTAGTAAATGTTGTTTCCAATTGTCAATAAAAATTTATCGGTGCATTAAATGTTCATTAGAAATATTAAAAAGTAATTTTTATGAATCTAATTCATTTCATAAACAAAAATTTTATAATTTCTATAAAATAACATAAGATGCGTTTCAAATGGCGAAAATTGGAAAATTATTAGGAAACGAATACCGTGACGAATCTCTAAAAGAAATAAATATTGAACCGTACGACATACTATATTTTCCGAATCGGATAATTCTGATTGCGGTGAAAATTAAAGTATCAACATTTATATTAATAATGAACAACATAATTAAGTCATGTAAAAAAACAACTATAAAATGGATTGAAATACAAAAAAAAAAAAAAAAAACCGCTATGAGACCAGGGCCAGATCCAGAAAGACGCCGGGGAGGATTATATAATTACGTAAAATCTTCTACGGTGGGCAGTAGATTTGAGAAATACCCCTTGTTTCATAAAGAAAATCAAATAACGGCCTTTATAGAAATTTAAAAATGTTTTAAAAGTACATAATTATTATAATTTAATTTAAATTTAGTTTTATTTTTAGGTGAAAAATAAAACGAAATTATAAAATTCTAGCTAAAACGGTGGTTTAGAAATAATAAGAAAGATAGTATTTTTATTAGACTTTACTTCTTGTTTATTTTTGATAGTAAACCAATTCGAATTCTTTGTTCATGAGCAAGTAAAAAAAAAGCACATGAAGCCTGAATTGTAAGAAAAAAACCACTATCTACTTGTTCCAGAATCTTTGAAATCAGTTTGCGTACAAATCCGCAAACATAGTAAGACATTTTCATGTTTTCCCTTAAACGCTTTCTACAGCCATTCAGGCGTCCACCGACATTAGAATGTCGTTCGCTTCACGGCCTCCGTTGACATGAGAATGTCGCCGTGCAACCTGTAAATGCCTTGTACATATTATATCGCCATGTATGCGCAAAAATATACATTTAACAACTAACTACCATTGGTACAAGGTTCCTTATTTACATCATTATCGTTGGGGGTGGTAATACTGAGGAAATGACGTGTGAAATGCACAAACCTACGTTCTTCACAGGTCTTTAAACCTACTTCTGTTGAATGCATACTCGCGCATGTGGGAAATTGGTCTCATTAAATGCTCTCTTATTAGTAATCGATCGTATCTAAGTAAATACATGAAATTTTCGTAACGCTTTTCTGTGACGCTCCATTTCGTGACGTTTTTCGAGTTTATGTGCCAAAGCAAAGACATAAAAATGTCAAAAAAATATATAAAGAAATTGAACTACTATTTTTAATTAAAATTGCAAAATAAAAATTAAAAATAAATAAAGACAAAAAAACGACGATAGTTGCATTTAAAATAAAACAAAGACGTAACATTAATAGTTTTACTAGAAAACAGTACTAAATATTAATTATAATTAAATCCATAGGTAACATTTATATAAATCTTTTATAGTATAAATTAAGTTTTTCTGTTATAACAAATTTTTTCATAGAAGCTTTGATTTTTTGGAGGATGGTGCCCCCCCCCCATCTCTACCCGTGGATCCGTCACTGTATAACGCAATATTTTAAAAAACAGATAAAGAAAAACGTAGTGCTAAAATAGGAATGAATGTTTTTAGTATTAAAAGCAACAGTGGCTTTAAACATCTTAATTGGTTGAGAATAAAATCAGTTATACAATCAATACAAAAACGTGTAAATCGTTTATTTCGGGAAATGTGTATTATATGTTTTCATGTTCGGAATAATTATACGGAAGAGATATATTTTTGTGGGGGCGTGACTTCTTTTTTTCTTTTTTGATAAATATATTTTGCTATGCTTTTTCGATTTTTGAAATCACATATTATATTACACTTCTTTATATTTTGAATAATAATTACATAATAGATACATTTTATATTTTTAATTTTTGCGGAGCGGTTACCTATTCCTTTTTTTTTTTTTTTTTTAATAAGTATATTTCGCGATGTTAATGTATCTAAAACGTTTTTATAGTTGCTGTAGGGTATAATTTATTTCGAATTGTACATTTCGAAATATAATATTTATTATAAATTAATTTTTTCATTTGTTCGCCGTTAAATATAGCGTAGATTATATGATGGAATTTTCTTTATATTATTAATCAAATGTTAAGCTGCTGAAATTTAATTAATTTAAAGATTTTTTTTTCGGGGGCGGTAAATAGAGATAGTTTTTTTTTTTTATTTTGTGGGCTTGCATGACTTTTAAGTCCTTCAAAAATATAAAAGAAGTTTACTTAGCACAATAAAAGTTTCTTAAAATAAAAAACTCGGTGTACCCATAAATAATTATGCAGTTTAATTTAATTAGCTTTAAATTTATTCGCATATAAAATTTAATTTTAATTTTTTCTCTGTGGAAATGAATATTAAATGAGTTTTTTTAAGTAATACGGGTGGATTCATTTTTATTTAATTGCTCTCGTGTATAGTTTACTTGTTTTATATTTAAATTTTCTAAAAAGATAGTTTTTGAGATGTGTACATTAAAAATATTCCAGTAGCATAAAAGTTAAACACACGTAGTACAGATATTTTATATGACAATGACGAACCCGGGGGAGAGATATCGCGGAAATATATCCTTCTCCCAAATATTAAGTTTTTTTTTTTTTTTTTTGTTTTAGTATGAAATTATTGATATATAACATTTTAAGATATTTAAAGATTATAAAATGACTAAACGGTTTATTATCTTGCGTTAATTTGCCTCGTGAAAATGAATGAAGGAAATCTTGAAATGGAAATTCATCCATCCGGAAACTATTTTTTTTCGTCGCCGCTACTATATAATTTAAAAAACCCCAAGATGATTTGACGGAAAAATGAATTGGTTTGTGTACAAACCGTAATCTTAAATTACATGTTGAACTAGATTTAGTTTCTTTTCATTGATAAAAATGAAATATATAAATCATTTGTGTTCCACAAACTGATCTGTTAATATCGTTGAGAAGAGAACCTCCACGCTTTGACTAATTTAACGGAAACAAGAAACAAGTTCATTAATTTTTATATTTAAATAATAAATTTATACGTGTTTTAAAGCGAAGGTTTTTCACGTAATTTTCAACTTCGAAATATTCACATTTTTTCCACGAAATGTACAAATATTTATGTATTTATTTTTCTTACAAAATACGAAATAAAAAAAAAAAAGGAAAAATTTAAAAACACTATTTTAAATTATTTAATTTAAAAAAGAAATCAGTATTTTACCTCTTTTATGACTTTTAACGAAATTTTTAATATTTCTAACTTATCAACATTAGGGTAGATTTTTAACCTTTCGAATTTATTTTCAACTGTGTAAAATTTTTATAATACATATTCAATAATTCGTTTTCATTTTTTAGACTATAAAACGATTTTTTCCAACGCGATTTGGGTTCTAGTTCTTAATTCGGTTACCTTTTACATTTTAAGCTCTCGAAAAAATACTAACGTCTATCAATTTTATCTCTCTAGTACTTTAGTGGAGAAAATTTAAACCTTTTGCACAGTTTAGTTTTAATTTTGCTTTATTTTAATTATGAAGGATTCTTTTTTTTTTTTTTTTTTTTTAATTTAATATTCTATTGCTTAATTATAAGGGATTAGATTGTTGAGGATAAATAGTCATTCAATACGCTAAAAGATGTTTTCTTACATAAAATCGTAAACATACAAATATTTCTTTGAAATACGTTTACTTCTCTTACATCTTTGCGTACGCAGTGCTATCGGTTCGAAATCAGCTCGGCAACATCGCACCTTAGTGGTCTCTATTCATTGCGTAAATACAGTGTAACGTCCATTAATCAACCCCGTACAGGTAAAAGTAGGCAGTTCTTTTAGCCGTTTGCTCACCGGTTATGAATGTACGGGAAGTAAGTCATCGATGTGCTTACCACGAACTTGTTACCGGCTTATGATTAGGAAGTGTTTCAGGGAGTGATGCTAAAAAACTGATGCCAAGGTATTTAGTAGACTACGGATAAACTATTTCCAAGAATGTAAATTGTACGAAGAAGAGAATTGGTTTCTCTCTTGTTTCCTCCGTCTGATGTGTTGATAGGATTCTCTTTTTAAAGTCTATCGATTAAAATCGCGTTATTAGCCATAAGCAAAATATAAAAGAAGACCGGGGTGATTGTTGCAAGAATTGTCGAATTCATGTAGACGAATAAAGTACAATGTTTGTTTCTAAAAAATGTCTGCATTGGTAAATAATTATGAAAAATATATTTGATATAGCGTACGTAGCGTTTTTAATTCATTAAATAGTTACAAGTGGTGGATGATGACTAGAACAATATGAGTGCAAAACGCTAAAGTTGAATAGGATTTTTATTTATTAAATAATAGGGAAATTACGTTTTCTACACGCGTGTTTATGTTTTACGATTAAAAGATGTCAAATTGAAATTAACATTTTTAATCTTTAGCCTAAAGTAACATAACACGGACAGACAACAGATTGGCGATACATTTTCAGCTATAAAGGGCTTGTAAGTGCCGTTTTTTACTTGATTAAATACACATCTATGTATGTTGAAAACTACAAAACAAGAAGATGAAAGGAATAAATTCGGATATTTAATTTTATTACGTATTATTTCAAAGAAATTAGTTGCAGCTGAAGTAGTCGTATATTGAAATAAATTTATACTAAAAGGGACTAAACAGAGAATTTTTTATTCAATAAATGTAACGTTAATTATTAAATAAGCGTACTGACAGGAGTGTAATCTAATGTAAAATAGTAGAAACGAAACTTTATCAATTATTCGGTAGATGGCGCTGCAGTGTATATTTTTATGGTTTTATTTTGAGTGAGATTTTTACCTTAAGTTTTTTATTTGAAAGTAGAAATATGAATTTTACATACATATATTCGTGTTTACTTCGTATGCCAATGCGATCAAGTAAAATAATACACTTTACATATCGTCGCATCTTTAAGAAGTGATTCAATTCGAAAAAAGGAAAAAAAAAGATTTCATCTATTAATAGCAAATTGCTATTGGTTGTTTAAATAATATTGATCTACTAGAGCCAATGACAAATCCACGTGTGGGGGTGGGGGAGAGGGTATATTTTCCCCCAAAGAGCCAAAAAGTCGATGAAGAAATTTGTTATAACAGAGAAATTTAATTTATACTATAAAAGTTTTGTATAAATGTTATCTATGGATTTAATTATAACTAAAATTTAATTTTCTAGTAAAACTATTAATGTTAAGTTTTTATTCTGTTTTAAACGCAACCGTCGTCAATCTTATGTCCTTTTTTTATTTATTTTTGGTTTTTATTTTGCAATATAAAAATGAAAATAGTTCAATGAGAAATATATATGTATGTATATTTTTTTTACTCCATCACGGAAAAAGAATTCGGATCGGATTACTAACAAAAATAAAAAGAAAAAAATAAAGTCTAATAAAAATACTATCGTTCTATTCTTTCTACTAATTTACTATTCAAATTCTAAACTACCGTGTTTTACCTACGATTTTATAATTTCGTTTTATTTTTCACCTAAAAATAAAACAAAATTTAAATTAATAATAATTATGTATTTTTAAAACATTTTTAACTTTCTAAAGAGGTGGCTCTATTTGATTTTATTTCTCAAACCTACTGCCTACCGCATAGGATTTGCGTAATTGTATAATTTCTCTCCGGATCCGTCCCTGACTAGTGCTGAATATTTATGCTTAATCATTTACTTTATGGTATAAAAAATCACGACTTTCAATGTCTTGTTTTGAATAAAGAGATTCCGTATTTATACCTCGTCAAGATAGGTGAAATGCCCTTATTCCGGAAGTTTAAACTTAACTCAGGCTAACGTTTTTGCGGTATTTAAAAGATAAGGTTTGGCAATATAAGCAGTTTCCGACGCCTTCGTGTAACCTGTGTATAACCTGAAAACCGTCATTTTTAAAAGTTATTTGAAATAAACATCTTTATAAAAAAAATCAGGCTCATATAACAACACGTTAGGACTGTTATGTGTGAATCGTTTTTAAGGCATAATATGTAGTTTATCTACTTTTAAAACATTTCTAAAATATTTAAAATGCAGAAAGTTTGTTTATTAAAAGGACTGCAAGTAATTTTTTTTTTTTTTTCTATTTTTTTAATGGCAAATACAATAATGGTTTAATGAGAAAAATTTATGATATTGTATTGAGCCTAGACAGTCACTTTTCTTTAACTGCATTCAAGATAATTATCACTAGAGAGCGCAACTGTCATATTTAGAATTATTCTTTACGGACCGCAGATTGTGATTGTTTTAGTCTCGCGATTACTGCGCATCTGTTTACTTTTTCAAGTATTTTATTTTTCCATTCTCTAGTTCCATTACAGAATCATGAAATATGTTCTTTTAAAATACATTACGGTTAACCAGTTATAATTTTAATTGATTATCATACAACATAATATATATGTAATATTATCTACTTTTCATATTTCAGAAGATTTATATAACTTTTTAATCGACGAACTTGAATTCTAAGACTTTAGAATAGCAAAATATAAAATCGTGAAAATTGGAGACTATTTCTACTCCGTACCAGAATCATAATTAAATCAAATGGCGCGTGTTAATTTCAAATTATTCATGTTCAATTGCGAGATTTCTTATGACTTTGCAGTCGTCAAACGATTGAAAAAGTGTCTGAGTTCGAATTGAGTCAGATTTTCGGATGTATACTACGAGTTGGACCGACTTGTCTGGAATTATTTTATTTGCTGAATTTTTTAACAACGATTCAACATTATTTCTAAAAGTATCATACATTCAACTGTTTTTTTTTTCCCCTCTGTAGAATCTGATGGTGTTATCGATTTTACTATATATAAATAATCTACGAAGAGTTAGCGAGCAAAAACCATAAAAAAAGAAAAAATCGATTTTTTGAATTTTGTATAAGGACCTTAACAGAAGTCCCTTCATTAAACCATTATTGTATTTGCCATAAAAAAAAGATGCGATTTAAAAAATAGAAAAAAAAAAAATTACTTGCAGTCCTTTTAATAAACAAACTTTCTGCATTTTAAATGTTTCAGAAATGTTTTAAAAGTAGATAAACTGCATATTATGACTTAAAAAAGATTCACACATAATAGTCCTAACGTGTTGTTATATGAGTCTGAATCATTTTTATTTCCGGAGAAAAATAATGATTTTTAAAAATGACGGTTTTTAAGGGTATACACGGATTATACCAAGGCATCAGAAGCTACCTAAACCTTATTCTAAATACTTAAAAAACGTTAGCCTAAATTAATTTTTAGAAAATTCCGGCCTAGGGGCATTTCACTATCTTACCGGGGGATTTCCTGTCGTGACTTTTTACTTGTTTTTTGAATGTTTCTTTAAACAGCGGGATAAATTTCTTGACGTTTTAAATATGTATATATGTATAACTCAATCTTTCGGACCTTACCATGAGGGCACCTCCTGGACGACCCTCAGATGAAAGTTCTTCTATGATACTTATAGGAAGAGTAAATTTTAACTGACTACGTCATTTTTAAAAGAGATATAATTTATGTTTTGCGTAGCAACTTTTCACAGCATTTTTTTCACATTACCCTATCTCAAGTATGGTTTTATCAATATATTATATGTATATACGACGTAATTTCTGACTGCAGAATCTCCGAATACGTCTCTGGCCCACCACTAAACTAGTGAATGATTTGGTCCTATTATAAATCCAGCATGGAGAAAAAGTGTTACACAGTTGTTCACATAGTTCCGTTATAGAAACTAAAATATCAACTTTGAACAAAGGATAGTTTATGTAATGAAGATGTGCATATGTGCCCAGTCGGCTAGTAAAGTGAAAATGGTATATTAAATTTTAACTAGAATGAAACATTATCCTTCATCATCTTCTCAATAAATACACTTTTGTACGTAACTTGTCGGGCATGTGTATTGGCGATTTTTCAAAGTTTTTTTCTATTTTTCTAACAAATGGATTGGTTGCCGCTATCTTTTTATTTTACAGACTTAAAAAAAAAACAAAACATGATCTTATTTCTTTACATTGCTGCGTATAATTTTTGACTATAATGATGATATCCTTTGTCTGATTAGCAAAAGTACCGGTCGGGGGTGGTTCTATACGAGTACCGATGAATGTCGGTGAGTACACTGAGTAGTTAGTTACTGAAATAAACGCTACAAAAAGCAGTCCCCTTAGAAATATAATTAGATAAAAGTTAGCTAAAAAATTTTTATTAAAATATAGAGAAAGTATATATAAGTGATGAAAATTTAAAAATGAATTGAAAATGTAAATTCGAATACGAATAATGATTTTGAAATGCTTGAAGCGCGATTTATAAAAACTCATTATTGATGAAATTTTTAAACATTATACTCTTAAACCAAAATATTCAGCTCTTTATAGAGAACAAAAAGTAGCTGCATTTTAGGCTATCCGTATTGGCACTCAACATATTTACTCTAGAAATTGTGAAATGAAATAGTTAAAAAAAATAAAATATCAACTTTAAGATTTACTCTGGAAATTCAATAAAAATGTACGAAAAAAAGGTAAATAATTATTAAAGAGATAATATATATTTAAAAATAAAATATATTTAAGAATGTTATGATAATTATTAAACAATATTAAATTTTTTAAGTCGGCATCAAAATTTAAGTTTCAACAATTAAAAACCGCATTAATCCCCTTGTATTCCCGATACTTGATAGAAAACGAGCAATTGTGTTGTTATACATACTTATTAAATTACGTATTTCTAATTTTTTAACTTGTATTTTAATGTTTTTTTAAGAATAATCATTATATCCTTATGTGTATTTTACTTTTTACTGAAATTTTATCAAATTTATAGAGCAAATCTTGAAGTCGGTTTTTTTTTTTGTAAAACCATTTTTATTACAATGCCACGCATTCGTAATACTGCATTCCGTTTGCTTCTAGATAAACGATTTTCCATCGACTTGTTTATGTGGTTGATATGTTTAGCATCAAGGTATATGCCTAATCTGAAATTGAATATTGCTTATACTAGGAAAGCGATCTGGGAAAGTAAAGGCGCCGAGAGAATGAATCCGGCCATTAGGCTTGTGGTCTATTACAGTCTATGATATTTCATTAAGGATATACGGTATTTGTATTTATGTATAAGGTCCATCGTTTTGATGTTATTCATTATGTGTTATTTCTTCCTGTAATCGTTTGTCTCAATAATATAAGTTATATATTTTAAAACCTTAATTTACGTTACAAAAGTTATAGTTTTATATATTACACGGACACAGAGTACCTTTCAATTTATTAAAACATATAACATTTATTTATATTAAATTATTACTTAAATTAAAATACAAGTTTTACAAACATTATTAATTCACAAAATATATATAAAAATTCGTCCTACCAGTTTCGTCTACTTGACATATTCATGGACTGAATTTTGTTGTATTATTTATTTACATGTTTGGTCATTATTAAAGATATAGATCGATATATTATAATTGTTGGTCTATGTGATGTAAAATTTTAAATTTAATAAATAATAATGAATTAAATATAATTTACCTTTATTTTATATTTAATTCATTATTATTTATTAAATTTAAAATTTTACATCACATAGACCAACAATTATAATATATCGATCTATATCTTTAATAATGACCAAACATGTAAATAAATAATACAACAAAATTCAGTCCATGAATATGTCAAGTAGACGAAACCGGTAGGACGAATTTTTATATATATTTTGTGAATTAATAATGTTTGTAAAACTTGTATTTTAATTTAAGTAATAATTTAATATAAATAAATGTTATATGTTTTAATAAATTGAAAGGTACTCTGTATCCGTGTAATATATAAAACTATAACTTTTGTAACATAAATTAAGGTTTTAAAATATATAACTTATCATATTAAGGATATACGGGACTATCTTCAAATTTTATTCCCGCATAAAATGCAATAGTTTAGATATTGACTTTAGTATTCGCAGAAAATTTGGGAAAATACACATTAAGTGATATAGTTACAATAATTGAAGAAATTTCTAAATAATGGAATTGTCCTCTGATTTTAAGTAAGGCGAGTCTTCCACATATCCTTAACACAAGCTTTATCATAGAATTAAGCTTTTCATAAGGTACTAAGCCTACTGGACCCGCGGAGAAGATTGGCGACCAGTTCTTTGCTTCTTGAAATCTGTTTTTTCTTTCTCAGAATTCTCTCTGATAATTTCAAATGCCGGGATCGAAGGAACTATAGAATCACCACTGTTCATAGACCGGAGATCCATTATTGATTCTTTTTTAGGATCAAAGATAGAACATTCGTCTTATCTGTAGACGGCTATTATTAGCCGTTAATAAACCTGGACGATGGGCTGCTAGATGGCCTCCTTGAGTTTACATCGGCGGTAATATATTGAGCTTTTTTCAGCTAAAAAGATCCGGTAGATGACGGTGTCGCGCCTAATAACTAAGGCGTGAGGTATAAAAGCGTTACTAATTCTTACGTAAAATTGTTTTTTATTGGTTAGAATATGAACTCGGGCGGAAGATGTAGTGGTGGTGAGTGATGAAAGCGCTAAATTAGGTTTTTTCAGTTCATCTTCAATCACTACGATTGGGATGCTGATGAGAGATGATAATACATTTTTTGCTGCGTTAATCAAGAAGCGGATGTTGATCATTTGGTTGTTAACTGTTAAAACTTAGTTTTGGTCGAAATCTCTGCTATTTGTTTAGCAGAAAAAGGATGTACGATATCTTTCATTTTACACGCGGAAGTCGCTTTCATGTCTTGTAGGTTGACAAATTTATAGTTGTCTAACGGCGTTAATAGTAGGAATCGCGTTTGTTTTATGTAAGATTGGTATAAGTAATTCTTGCGTGGGACGTGAATTGTGTTTGCTGGTTTGCTTAGTTTAGCCTCAGAGGTGGATTTGTAAACGAGGTTGAAGTTTTCGATCCTATAGATGTGCGCAGCCGTGTTTGGCCCGTTGTTGGGGATAAATTTAAAAAAAAATGATGCATGTATTAGTGTGTACACGCTGTGGAAGTGAAACTTCTTTGGCTTATATGTATTAAATTCTATAATAAAGTTTTATTTTAAATTAATTTTATATATAAGTAACGCATTTATTATTATCATATGATAAAATAATTTTAAAATGCAAACTGATGAACCGCACGTTCACAATTGTCAGATTGAATTGTATCGACACGTTGATTTTAGCGAGGCATCCATATGATTTAAAAACTCACTAACAGACTAAATGTATAATGTATCTTATCGTGAATAGAGTGATGTGTACACGTACTTATTACATGTATGTATATATATATGAGAATGCTCATAAACTATATACTATACGAAGTCCCGTAGTATAAATACTTTATACATTTACTCATTTTGGTATACTAATAGACCTAAACAGACACTTATACATACATACACACAAATACATGCCTACCTTACGTTTAATATGTAACGCGTAACGAAAATTTTTCCCTACCGTGCCATAAGAAGTTTCACTTCAAAAATTTACGTTAGTAATTAAGAATCTCCAACTTACTATCATCTTGTTCTATTCTTATAGAGTTTCTATGGATTCTTGGTCACTCTGACATTGAGTGATACGGCCGATTTTCTAGTTCGGTCGACCGTTCTCAACAGTTCTTTCTCTAGCCACTTTCTAGCTTCCGATCTAGTCCTTCTTTCCTCAATCAATCATACCAGACCATTGGATAGATAGCCTTCCGTATTCTCTAATCCCGCTTCGTACTATTATTCATACAGCCGGCACCCAGTCCGCAGCCCCTTGGTTTTTTTTTTCCATTCCGTTCAGTCGTCGTTCTACTATTGTTTCTTTAGTCAGATTAAGAATTAATCATTCCTCGCTTTCGTTTTTCTTTAACTTCTTTTCTCTTTTCTATCCCTTCCACAACTCTAATTCGCCTTTTGTACGCGACCTAAACCATATTTTCTTCAAATGTTCGGCTCTTATCTCTTTTGTGTATTTTGGCTCTTGTTCTTACAGTGCTTCCTTTATCCTTTTCTTCCCATCGCCATCAATAATTCTGTTACTGCAATTCTTTGTTTCTTCCATCTCGTATCACCTCAGAATTTTCTTAGCATAATACATTCAAGTGGTCAGGTCAGAACCAAGGGCAAGAGCCTCTCCCAAAAAAAATCAGAATCTTTCTTAGAAAGTTGAAGAAGAAATTTTTCAAAAGAGTCTTTGGTTTTCCATTTTTACTTTCCGAATCTTCCGGTTTTCTTTATTCTTTTTTGTTGTTGTTGAAAAAAACATATTTGTCTTTTTATAAATGTTAACATTTATTTATTTACTAATTAAAGGATTCTCAATTTTAAATCCCCACTTAATCGCCATATTAATATAATCTCAATCATTAAATTAAATATCACGCCATTGGAACAGACATCATCCTTCTTAATTAATGCCCGGCATATGTGCAGATAGGGAGTATTTGTCTTTTTAATTATCACTCTATTTAATTAAATAATCGTATTAGTTTTGTGTTGTTAGGATAAAAACGAATGATGAGAGTGAAAAAGAGAAAGAAAATTATCCGAACAGTTTAAATGTTGCACGAATTAGAAAGTAAAAAAAAATGAGACATTTTTAACGATTTTAGTTTCAAATATCGTACGATTTACTCTTAATAGCTAGAAATCATTTTTCTGAATTTTTATTTTTATTATTTATTTTCAGCTGTTCTTAAATTCTTAATTTTAATCTATTCCCGGCTATATGTGACATTTATTCCTATTTATCACGGTTATACGGATTTTAAATTTTATTTTAATACTCCTGTAATTACGATCTAATTCAAATTACAATTTCTGTTAAACAATAGCTGCTGATGTGGGGAGCGACTGAACATGCGAAGTGAGCAGTGAGCGAAATATCCTTACTATTACATAAAATAATTGACGTCAGTATCGCGTATTTATTTTTAAATATAATTAAAGTTATTTGTAATTTGAGACAACAATTTTACTTATAAAATGATTATACATTTTCTAAAAAAAAAATAAATATATACATATATGTATATAATTCTTGGTCATTTTGACTGACTTATCTAGGTACATGTTGTACTCGCATTCAGCGCCCAGACAATTTTACCTTACGTTTTCATATTTGAAGTGAAACTTCTTTAGGCGCGCTTTATACATATATATATATATATATAGAAATAAAAATATATGGGGAGTTGGCACGAAAAAAAAAAAAGCGAGAGAGCGTACGTTATGAACAACTAATAGTTTTTAATACATCTAAAAATTCGTAATAAACACGTGGCCAATATAATATGGTATTTAAAACGACCTCAAAAATCACTTAAAAAATCATAACTCGTCACCCGATAAACCTATAAAGCTGAAATTCAAAATATAAAATAAAATGTAGGAGTCCTTTCATAAAATCAAAAAAATTATGTTACAAAAGCGCAAAAAATTACGTTTTCCCCCGTAGCGCCGCGAGTTCTTACAGCTAAAAATTTTGAACGCGGTTAAAAATATGTGTATCCTCGTATATTTTTCTAATTTGGAACGTCCGAATTTCTCCAGCTTTAAAATTAGAGCCTCGAGGCGCCGAAGGCTAGAAATTTTGGAAAAAAATATTTTTTTCCCCGGGCTTGTGATATATTGTTGGAAAAACGAAAACGTATTTAATTTTCTTAACGAAACTTTCAAAGTTGCCGAAAAGTTCAAAAAGGCGCGAGAAATGATTTGCGACGCGAGTATTATAGGTAAAAATTTTGAAGAAAGTAGAAAAATGCGCATCCACGTATATTTCTCTGGTTTAGAACATCTAAGTTTCCAACTTTAAAATTAGCTCCTCGGGGCTCCGAAAGCTTGAAATTTTTTAAAAAAATATTTTTTTTTCAAACGTATGTTATATTGTCGGAAAGAGCGCTATTTGTCGGGAATGCACCCATATTTCATAACATTGGAAGTTTACCAAAAGTTCAAAAAATCGCAAAAAGTTACGTTTAAGCCCCGCTTGTGGCTTAGGTATTGTAGCTAAAAATTATGAATAAGGTTAAAAAAATGCGCATCCCTGTATATTTCGTTACTTTGGAACATCCGGGGTTTCAACTTTAAAATCGTACTTTTAAGCGCGCCGAAAGCTCGAAAGTTTAATTTTTTTTTTTTTTTTTTAGTCATGTGATATATCGATAGAAAGATCGTTATTTGTCGAGAACAAAACCGCATCTTATTTCCTTAACGAAAAACTTTCAAAGTTAACGAAAAATTCAAAAAAGCCGGAGAACTGATATGTAGCCTCTCCTTTGCGACGCGAGTATTATAGCTAAAAATTTTATACAAGTTTAAAAAATGCGCATCCTTGTATATTTCTTTACTTTAGATCACCCGAGTTTCCAACTTTAAAAACCGGACCCATGGGGCACCGAAAGCTCGAAGGTTTCAATAAAATATTTTCGATGTATTGCTGGAAAGATCGCTCTATTTGTTGGGAAAGAAACCCCATAAGCCATTTCCTTAACGAGAAACTTTTGAAGTTGACAGAAAGTTCAAAAAAGAGCGAAAAATGACTTATGTCTCTTTCTTGACGACGCGAGTATCATAGTTAAAAATTGTGAACAAGGTTAAAGATGTGTACATTCCCGTATATTTTTCTATATTGAGCATCCGGGTTTCTAACGTCATAGTTAGACCTCAAGGGTGTGGAATACTTAAAATTTTTGACATTTTTTTTTATCGTCATGTGACATATCAATTCTCAGATCGCTATTTGACTAGAGTGAAACGGTATTTCATTTTCTTAACGAAATTTTCGTGATGGCGATAATTTAAAAAAATCGCAAAAAATAACGTCCCTCTTCCGCTTTGCAGTGCATAAATCAAATTCCTTCGAATTTAGTATTATGTAAATGTAAATTATAGTTATCGTTAATTTACGTACAGAGTAATGAACGCATGGAACCTCATGCTTGACTGAACTTGTTTCACTATGACCATATTTCGATAGATCAGTCAAGATTGACTGGCCAATTCCTTTAAAGTATTGTAATTGAAATAAGCTGCATTTATTTCATCGCGAGAATTAACGCGAATTTATTATGCTGTACACATTAAACCGGCGGAAGGGGAGAAATGAAATAGTAGCGGAATTAGAATGCACTCCGCGACCGCCTTTAAACGACTTTATTAAAATAATTCCCGACAACAACAATTTAATCGGTCGATTATCAAGTCGAGTATAAATAGAAGTAGACTTGTACATTCGAGAAGGCGGCGATGGACGTTTCTGCACACACACACAAACATTCCTCGGGGAAAACTGTCACGTAACAAAAAATTTCGATTATTAATTATTCACGCTATTTTCTGTGATTTTTATTTCCATTGTTAACATACACGGAGATGAATTTAAAAAGAGAAAGGGTGAAATCGTTAAACGCTTTTTTATTGGCTTCGGAGTGAATTTCAGAAGAACCTGGGAACGGAGGGGGAAAAAAAGTAAACAAAAATATGGATGCAGTTCTGGCAGTCCTGAGATATGACGGAAAGATTTTCAGACGATCACTCTCGGCATCGGTAAATCGTTGGCTGTGTTTCCGGTATGTCGCGGCGTTTTGACGATTATTTCATCGTCGTAGTCGTCGAAACGGTCAGTCTGTTGTCTGATTGCCATTCGAGGGCCTATTATCGACGTGAAGCGAAATAGCTCGCATTGGGGTGGTGCGTGGTGCGTGGTGCGTCGAGCTAAATAAAACGAATATCAGAGCCGTAAGAGAGCGGTTGAGAAAAAATTTGATCGGCCGAGGAAACGTTGATTGAAAGTTTTCAGTTTATTCCGTCCGCGTTCGTTTAAATGCGCCCGTGTTACGTGACGTGGTTAATAGTGCTATATCGGCAAAGTTCGAATCGAAGAAAACGGCTTCGAACAGCGTACCAAATTAAATCTCAGACGGAATTCGCATTCTACTTTCGTTCCTCAATCGGAACAATCCACCTGTGGTGCGCCTTAATTTTCCGCTCCCAATCCCTCGTCAAAGTACTACTCGCGTCCCGTTATACTCCTATCGGCATCCTTTGAAAAAGGCAAAATTATTGTACGTAGAGCGATGTCGATGCGTCGTTCCGAGTTTGAACGCGAACAGCTGAAGTTACCGCTATCGCGAATCATTTGTCGGAACGATTATCATCAGCGCGAATATGTGTTTCATAATTCGAGACTCCGCATCGTGTCTATGTCTATTGAGAGCCTGGCGCTATCCGAATGCTGAAGAGATTCCTTAATTCCTTCCGTTTTACGAACTCGGTTGCGTCCCATGCGTTAAACGTCTGCGCGAAATGGAAACGTTTTTCCGATAAAACTTAAACACCTTAAGATTAATTTTTGTTTTTTTTTTTTGGGGGGGGGATTAAACGCGCGCTAATAATACGTATATTTTTTTCGCAATACTAGAAAGAAACAAAGAAATACATACATACAGGAAAGACGAATGTAACGAATTATTAACCGGCGCAGTAGTTTATTCAAATTATGAAAATAAAATACCAACACCGGTGTTATCGGTTTTTGAATATCCGGAGGGGACCTCTAAATTATCGTCTTACGGTCTAACTTACGGTCTAACAAGGTGAAAACCAACGAACCGTATTTCGGTAAAATACGGCGTCCGGATAACAATTGTAATTTAGATAAGCGACAATATACATTCCGTATGTTTTTTAACTGTTCTCGACAAAATGTTTCTAAAATTATTTTATTCGATATTCACTGTTACGGCGTTTTTGAGTTATTTACGTGTTTATATGATAATCGACTAATTAACAAACAGAATGTGCATTAGAACACATTTTTCTTCAAGTAACGTGGAAGAGCACATATACAAATCATGTATAGACCAAATAATAGGAACATTTGTCACGTTGGGCAATTTGTCAGGATGAGATGGCTACCAGAAATATTACGCTTGCAGCCTCCGCATAGGGAACGTACGTGTGTACATCAGCGTTGTGTTCTATAATTATCTGTTGTAAGGTACAAAGGCTTCTTCCTGTCGTTTATATAAATTAACCAATCTTACCGGCCACACTGAAAAAATATATATATATATTTCAAAACGCTATTCTAAAACTTGAGCGTTCTCCGATTCACTTCGATGCCTTATGCTGCATCAGAACGCCAAAAAACTGATGAGGCTTGTTTATTGCAATCCACTGTAACAATCTTGGCAGAAATTATAAATTATTTCTTGTTCTTTTTTACAGAAAAAAAGTGAACGGAATCTTTGTAAAGTGGAATCTCTGCAATTTCAGGGGTTATTCAAATTATTATTAACGCGTATATTCGGTATTGCTCGTCCAATCTTCTATTAGGTAAGTTTAATACTGTGCGCACACTTATCGAGATTGTCGGTCAGGAATGTATTATTACCTGGAAATAATTACAAGAGATCCCTACCTCGTGCTAATTCGCCTATAACAGCTTACTTGTAAGATTCTATTAAATAATAAACAAATCCAAATCTACTCCGCTGTACTGTTGTTATCGATATAAAAAGGCATTATAGGTCGGGCGACTATATCGTGGAAAGAGATGATATGCCGGTAGACACTATGTAGCTTGATGTATTTTCAGCTCGAAGTCTTTTGATTTTATAAATACATATTCTGTTCTGACCCCGTTCAAAAGGCTAAACACTCGTTATTTTAAAATGAATCGTTATTTATATATTTTTTTTTTTTTTTTTATATTTGCACGGTACAATAACAGTAGTTGGAACATACGTGGTAGGGGTTTTTCTTAATTTTGTTCTTAATTTCGAGCGATGTGTGCCATTCTCATCGCTGTCACTTTCACAGGTTCTGCCTATATTGGTATTTTTTGATTTCGGTTTTGAATGATCTCGACTTACATTAAAACCTGATTCCATTGGTTTCCGCGTCGCAACACAGAACCAATTATACCTATACTTATTCGAATCGAGAGTCGTTCCCCATTTTTTAAGATGTCAGTTGCTAGCAGTAATCCTCACTGCTTCGTAAGCTAAGCAGTGTCGGTTTAGTTGGCACTCCATTCGGGCAGTACCGGTATTAGCTCATTTCAGAGCTACGTTGCTGAATAGTGATCATTTGAGTGTCACATCCAGCAGTGCACACAACATCATCATTTACCGGAAAGTTCCATAGTCGCTGTGCGTCAAGGCCTGATTCCTGGCTTTCTGTTGAGTAGTAGGCGTCATCGTCGCTATGGATTTTTCACAATATACTTCACACAGACTTGTGTCAGTTAGCTGCGCATTTAATGATGCGCATGTACATCGACTTGATGATATTTCTATTTTCACAATTGATTTGACCGTAAAATATTACGGAAAATATATTTCGTTATTTAACTAATTTTTTCGCCGTTAATTTAACACGTGGTCTCTCGGATAAGCATCAACACGGTCAACACATATTCTCGCTGAAACGATAATAATTATTTGCTAAATGGTGACAAAAGTTTGTGCAATACGTTAACAATGGCGAGACCATACTTTCCGACAGCACTGCGTATTATGCTACGCACGAATGCCCTACGCTATAAACTTACTCTTCCCTAAGATAAAATCCTAGTCTTTATATGCTCGAATTGTTTATCGGCTGCCTGTAATATTTCTTTTTGGTCATTGCTAATTGCTGGTTGCCGTTAAAACTCTTCTATTACGATCTCCATTACTCCTAAATAACCCCTTTGTTACAAATGCTTTTAACAAAAGATCGCGTTCTGTGAAGTATAAACCTTTTACGATACCTCGGAATAGTATCTAACGATCGCGCTCGAAGATCCGAAAGATTTCGACGAATGTTGACGCACTAAAAAAAAGGGATTAATTTTTAGCGTAACATTCGCTTATACTTTTCGATCAACTTTTTTGAAAAAGATGCAAGTGAGAAGAAAAAAATGATAATGGAGGAAAGAGAGGAAAGAAAGGAAAGCGAGGAAAGAAAGGAAAGAGAGGAAAGAGAGAAAAGAGAGAAAAAAGTAGCTCATGTTCGATGAGAAAAAGAAATCTTTTTCACGTCATTTGATTTAGATAGAATATATGAGCAGTTTGTGAATTTGCTGTTAACCCTAAAAAAATATGGCTATAAATGGTGATTTTTCGCATTACCAGTGTGATTTGTAAACAATATGCTCGCTGCCATTGCGGCCATAAAGGTAGACGGGGAAATCCTTCATCGGCATTTAAACACGTCTTTCCACATTGTCAATTTGCTTTTTCCACCCGCTTCAGTTGCGATATCTGATCAAAGTTCTAACAAACAAATGTTAAACGTACTATCCGGGGACCCTTCTTCGTAATTAACAAGGAATTTTGACCACAGGTGATTGGTCAGTTGTAATAACATCGGAAATTACACATAAACGGACGGTGTCAATACATATATATTCATATGACTAAAAGGGGGGAAAAGAAAAGGGTAAAATACTTCTCTAAACTGAAAGAAAAATACTTTATTTACCGTGAAATAAATTTCCATTACACTCGGTCAGTCGGCTGATATAATTAATTAACTCTTTTTGTTTAAAAACGGTTATTTTTCCGTATTTGCAACATTAACGAGCAAATTCCCTGAAAAACGACTTTAACTTAAAAAAGTAATCGTACAGTTTTTTGTTTTCGTAGTAAATATAAACAGACGATTCATCGATGACGCTATTCATTTTTACAAAAGATCAGGTCATATATGTTCGTCGCGAGTGTCTTTTTTTTTTTTTCTAAATGTTTGTTCACGAATATACCAATATGGACCGATTTTAATGATTCTTTTTTCATTGAAAAATGTACCACCGGGGTCAGTGTGGTACCATGTGAGTACCAAAGAAAATATCGATTGAATGTAGACAAATCCATACCTGTTTGTTAATATTTATAAATACAAAATGAATAAATTCCCCTTATTAACAAACAAAAATAAGTATAAAATAATTTACACTTTAATAGAAATTAAAATAACTTACTTTAGAAAAGTTTTTTCGAGTTTAACAGCCGATCGTCAGTAACAGTACAGGGTGCACTCAACTACAACTAAGAACACCATTTACAATTATCTTAATATTTCGCTGTAAAATATGTGTATGTTATCTTCCTATCGAATAATATTATTACATTTTTATTAAGTTTTTATTAGATATTTATTAAATTTTTATTATCGATTTTTTTGGTTTTATTAAATCTTTATTTCAAGTATCGATATTTTTTTTAAAACATTTTATTTTACACTTTTTAGTATTATAGTTAAATTTTTCGTCTCTCGCTAAAAATTAACTTTTTTAAAAGTGACACGAGCTTTTTAATTTCGCTATGGCGGTTTAAAATTCGTTTTCTTTATTTAAATCTATATATATTTACTCGTGAGGTAATTAAGGTTAATAATACCTTTAAAAATTACATTTCGCGCCTTATATTGATGATATTTTAAGTCAATCGCGCCCGTTATACTAATAAATGAAAAAAAAAAAAAAATGATTTGAAATTTTTTTTAAATGATTATTTCAATAACTACCAAGAGTATCTGTGTTTATACTGAACGGTGTATTCACATGGTGGCACACTTTCGAATGAATAAGGAGTGTCATCAAGATCGGTGGTTCACATATGCGCGAACCAACATAAAAAAAAACAAAACATGCGCGACAAACGTATAACCTCCTTCTTTTTTGCAGGCGTGTTAAAAATTGGGTCATATTCTAGGAAAATTTTCAGTAATATATATTAAAATGTTATCAATTTTTAATATACGGCAATAATGTAAGTTGAAGAAAAAAGAAGAAAACAAAATTTTTAATAAGGGAAACAATTAAAAAATGTTATCAATGTTAATTATCGCGGGTAGATGTATTCGAATAAAGAAAATTGAAACTCGGATAGCGCCATATTTAGAAGCTAATCACTGACGGAAATAATACGTGTCTTAACGTCGTGCATAATTAACTTTTATTCCGGATCGATTCCAATGGTACTCTTTGTTTATTTGAAAATTTGAAAACGTACCAGTCTGCAGTGGTTGGTCCCGCATATCGCTAAAAAATACCGATGCTCGATGGTCGTTGAAATAAACGTTAAAAAAAACAGGGCCCTTAGAAATTTTTTTTGTTTTTTCCCTCTTTTGGGCACGTATGAGGGAGGAAAATCAATTAAATATGATATTGATAAAATACGTATAAAAGAACTAAGGATCGTAATAATGGTAAGGATCGGAATAATTCACCTTCAGGTCGCCGGGAAATAATAGATAGTATAAGTGGCACAATAAGAATTAGCTTAAGCAACAACAGATCAGAATATAGAGAGCGCTAAGTTCATTCAATAGGGATAGACATTCGAAGAAGATATAATTAGGATCGCAGAAAGATTGGAAAATTGGGGCAAAAGGTGAGGAAGAAATGAGAGTACGATTAAGACGCAAACGAATAAGAGAGACCACGGCGGAACGGGGAAGCGAAGGAAAATCGTACAATCAAAGGGCCGGGTAGGAAGATTAGGATGAATAGGTAGAAGGAAAGTCGGTTGGAAAAGGAAGAGGCGTAAATATCTGATTAGAATATCTACTACGAAAGTTTTCACATAGCGGAAGCGAATTCGAAGCGGGAATTTTAGTGAAATAAAGGCGGGAAGACGTTGCAATCTGAACCGAGAAATATGAGAGCCAGAGTAAACCATCGATGCGGATAGAATGAAGTGAGAGTGTAAATTAGAGAGCGAATACGGTGGATAAAAATATCAGATGAGCGAGAGGGGAAATATGAGAGGAAATAGCTCTAAGAGCATACACGTAGACGGAGATAATCAAATATATTTTGGAAGATCGATGGGAGGAGATATAAATTACGGAAGGTAAGATGACCGGTAGCTCGGCGGTAAAGATAGTATAGAAAGAAGGTACGAAAAGACTCAAAGATATTCGCGTCCGGAAAGATGAAAAAAACCCTAAAACAATTAGGCTTCTTCAAACCGTCCGCAAAGTTGGCTTTTTTATTTGAGAAGGAAATCGATCTATGATAAAACTATGGAAGAATTCCTGCATAACTGTTATATAAGGATTTTGAAGAAAGAGAAAAAAGAACACGAAGCAAAAGTAGGGAAGATTATTATAAGAAATTGTATAGAGGATGAAAAAGAATTCAATCGCAAAGCGGTACACTTTTTGCTTAATATAGTCTGGCGGAAAATTAGAGATTTTCATTAGAATGCAGGAAAAATATGAACATCCGAAATTTTTATATTAAAAGGGCGATCGATTCCTTACGGAAACGTAGAATAATTTTCAAACTTCCAACGCGCGACAACTTTATAATTTCAACGTTACATTTTTAAACCAATATAACTGGAAGTGTGTAGCATTGTTTTAGGTCGGGTTGTTATCATTTAAAAATATTTTTGCACTACTAAAAATTGCGTAGTAAAATATTTAAGAATAAAATATATCCGATTAAAAATGATCGATTTCGTGGTAATATTCTGAAGGAAACACTATGATTATTTTAAAATAACATTGATATGACATTAATACGAGTTTAATTAGAGTATTCCGGTACTTGGTAAACAAGAAAAACGGGGATTACGCTGTTAATATTATTACGGTTTTTCAATATTGTCGTAATAAAACCGAATAGACATCATGGGAGTAACTCCGGACACAGTTATATATCCATCCGCGTTTGGACACAGCCGGAAAGGACACATATGTACATGTACCCAAAACTACCTCTAGCGGAGTTAATTTGCTCATCTCTACTACCGAGACTCCAATTATAGTATGAACGTTGTTTAATCACAATGTCCTTCCGTCTGTACTGGGACCGTATTTGTGGAATATAGTTTTTTTTCTAGACTTTATCATCTTACCTCTACACTGTAGTAACGTTCGTGGATGATATTGCAATGGTTATAGCAGATAAGTCGGAACACACTCTAAGTAAAAAAATCTATAATATATATTATAGAAATATTGAAAAATTTCTAGAATATGGACTAAAAATTAACGCATCAAAAACAAAATGCTATTTAATTCTAGAATTCACTATTAAACTTAACACAGCATGGGTTAAATATAAATGAAGTATCAAATACTAAATTCTATTGATAATAACTTGAAATTTTACAATCACTTTAATAGCATTAAAAATAAGTTAATTAAATGTTTATTTTTAATAACCTTTATAATAATAATAATAATAATAATAGCGAAGTAAATTATACTAAAGGGATTATTTTATGTAAGGCAGTCATTTTACCAAACCTACTATATATATGTAGTAGCATAATTTACGCGGATATGATTAAACTAAAAAAAATTCAAAAAATGTTAGCAAGTTATCAAAAAGAATACTAGCCATTAAATTAATTAAATCGTATAAAATGGTAAGTTATTTAACGTCAGTGGCTACAGCTGGAATTATGCCGCTGCAATTTGAAATTAGTAAGCACATATATTTAATATTTTGCATTAAAAATAATATTACTACATTCTAGCTTAACTTCAATAATGCCTATTACGAAAATGGTAAATTTACTCTTATGAGAATTTAACGTAAAGCAGTTCAAAAGATTATTACATGACTATTACCTAACGCAATATCAGACCATGTATGGGATAATTGTTATAACTTACACACTTTCTTCCCTAACATTAATTAAATAGAATGAACAATATAAATTACATACCGAATTTTTTTAATGTACAATTCTTCACTGGTCACGGAAATTTTAAAGACTAACTACACCGATTTAAAATTACTGATTCGTCAAATTGTATTAAATGTAACTTTCCCTGATACGATTGCGCATATCTTAGCTGGATGTAATGGCACACTGATTTCCATTTTCAGTGCTCGGCAAAAGATACTTATAGTAATTAAAAATTTTCAAATTTTTAACGATTTTACCGTTACAGAAATTAATTTTTGTAATTAATTTACCGCAATCAATGTTAAGGATGATCTGACAGTAAAAACTTTATTGGATGGGCCGTTTCAACCGCATCATCATACAAATTTTGTACTACTGTAATACGTAATGCATTTGCCTTATCGGTATTATCCGAAGTGAGGACCCCTCAAAAAAAAAAAAAAATTTCCTCCGCTGTGGTATATTTTACCATGTAAAATGCATTCATTTCGTGTATTTTTTACGTTGCAGCGTATTTTTATTCAGAGCGAATGTCGAATTCGGTATTTTTTGTAAAAACCCCATTTTATTTCGTTGTAACAACGATAATTTTTTAATTCTAAAAAAGTAAAACGGAAAATACACTTTTTTAATTTCCTTTTTATGGAACGCGCTACTACTATTGGTTGTTACGTGCGCAAAATTGTTCAGTCAAGCGGCTGAATCCTGTTTTCTTCTCTCCTTTTCCTTTGCTTCTTGCCGAACAACAATTGTACGCAGCAAATTCCTTAATTCCGAACAACAATGTAGAATTTTCCGCGCAGGTTCTGCTTTAAAAACGCGCTTTTTCCATCGTTCTGTCTCTACGATTCCGTAAAGGCTGCTCGCTTAAATTTTCCTGTTGAGCCGATTCAATCTGCCCTCCGTCGTCCGGCCCGGGGCGATGATAGGTCTGGGAACTGCGTGAGACCGAAAAGGTCAGAATGTGTTTTAGGACTGTATGTCGCCGGCAATTAAACTGTAAACAATGATGTATGTTTTTGTAAAATCTCAAAATTTCCGGCAGGCTTTTTTATCCTATCAATTCGAATTCGCAGCGGACCCGAACGGGTGTGGCGGTGCGCACGAGCATAACACAACTTCTGCACCCTTGATTACGGTGATCGATCTGTGCAAGTGTTTTTAATGGATTACAAGGACTCGACTCGAGAGGAAAATTAGACGTTTTCCGCGCCAGCAGCATGAGTTCGCGGCGGCGGTTGATTTTCGTTGTTGTAATGTGGGGTGTAAAGTGTCTGTTAATCGAGTGTAGACTGGAGATGGCTTATCGCGCGCATGGCATCCACGTGCCGACTAGCTTCGGATGCATCGGCCCCGGGTCTCAGTTGTGCGCCGCTGCTGTCGCAGGCTCTTGTGCGATTTTCCGTGTCAACTGGAGTAATTGGTGCCCACTTGCTGCACTATCACGTGTCCGACACATAGCACTGGTGACGCCGAGTTTGGCATTTGCTTATTTGATTATACCGTTCAGAGAGGCACGCGTCCATCCGATTACTGCCCGGGCCGGCCTTTAATGCATGTTGCGTTTTTCCTCTAATTCACCTGAAACGCTGATCAGTAACTAGCTCGAAGGAATAATTAACGCGTCAAGCGATATCATATCTTAGTTGTTTTGTTGTTTAATTTCGTTTGCAAAATTGCCGCGGTTTTAAGTATTTTTCCACCTCTTTTATTACGTTCATCGACGATAACCTTGCCCGGTTTTCACTGTTGCTATAAAATATTTTCACTCGCATAAATATTACCAGCTCTGTTGTTCGCATTTTAATAGTTGTTTAAATCTTTCTTTTTCTTTCTCCCCCCCCCCCCCCCTCTATTTAGGAGAACTCTATATTTCTAATACGAGATTTATATCCAATTTTCCCCTGCCTTTTTTTTTTTTCTTTGTATGTTAGATTACTAATATAATAATTAATTAAAGTTTTAAGTACCGTCTGAAGCAGAAAAAAATTTAAGATTTAAAAGTATATTTTCGGTATAGAAAATATTTAACAGATTTTTTAAATAATTTTTCTGTTATTTAAATTTCATAGATGATTTTTTAATGAAATCTCCTTTTCTTTTTAAATATACGACTTAATTTTTAGTACCAAAATTACAAAAAACAACTAATAAATATGAAGAATTATTTATATGTAAAATGTTCACGTAATTAATAGTTACGATCGTACAGTGTAATTCAGTGTTACATCTATTGTAAACATCGCCTCCTTTCCCGAATCACTTATTAGAGAATCAACACGCTGAGTAGTAAAGCAGACGGACAAATATAGATTTATATATATATATATATATATATTTATTTTTATTTCGCGACGCTCGACGTCTTGGTCATTTGCGTCGACTAAAAAACATATTAACAATATCTAGTACATAACATCTGGTTTAAATGTGTATTTTAAAGCGATTGAACTTTGAATATCAATGAGTGATTTATATTCGGGCATTAATAAAGTTTCAGATGTATCTTTATTGATAAAAGAATTTTCTATCCAGTCGGTGTCATTATCGGTAATCGGAATATATTTTGACGGAAGATTTTAACAAGTTCCCCAAATGTTCACTAATGATGTTTCGAATTTCAGGGTTGAGTGGAACAGCAGCTATTCGAACAAACTACTGACAATTAAACGGACGATTACTGACTGGACTTACGTTATAGGCAAAGCTGCATCAAACCGGGATATCGAATCAACGTTGAACAGAATCTATCTAGGCCATACTCTAACCAGCCATGCATACCTGCTGGACCACCAGGAGCCTCCAGCCTGTACTCAATGCAATTGCTAGATCACAGTCAAACACATCATCACTGAATGCCCCATCTACAGTGCCGAACGCCAACAATCCACACTTACAGACGATCATTCCGCGAATTTAAACATAAATAACCTATACAGACTTATTAAATTTATAAATATTACAAACCTTAAAATAATGTAAATAACCTCACCCGAGGTGATAGCCCCCTCCCTGGCAATATGTACCTCGTAAATAATAAAATAAATAAATAAATTTTGACAATAATAAAGGTAAATATTTTTTTAAACAAGTGTAGATCAACAATATAACAGGCGAAAAAACCAATAAACGAACAAAAACTATTTTCCAACCTAAATAAAGATACTTCTTCGATAAATGACAAAGAAAAAAATTTAACAAGTGTAAATGACTAGTAATACGGGAAAAACTACAAACGATCAATAACTATATTAAACTATAAACTTTGATTTTTTTCAAAAATTTGATTAGTTTCTGGACATTTTTTTTTATTGTTACCTAGAATCATATCTTCTTCGAGTGGTCGTCCCATGCATTTAAATCTTTCCTTTGCATATCTTGCACATTCTATAATGATATGTCTCGTTGTTAACACGGTGTTGCAATTGTTGCATTTTGTTACTGTTCCCTCTGTTATCAAAGTGCGTGATCCTGGAATGACCAATTCTCAATCTTGATAATACAATTTCTTCTCTTCTATTTTCTCTGGTGGAAGTGTTCCATTGGTAATATTCTTTTTTAATTTTTCTCAGTTTATTACTTGTTGCTTCGTTCCATTTTGTCTGCATTTTTAAGTTTATTTTATCTTTTTTTTTTTTTTTTTTAAATTTGGTTGTTTTATCACGTTGGATTTTTTCGGTTATATATTCCAGTCTTCTAATTTCTACGTCTTCAATCTCATATTTGTTCATTTAATCACGACAAAGTTTTCCAAAGGGTGCATATGTCGAATACTGGTTCTTTTAGATTTATAACGTACGGTATTTCTACAAAGTCAACCAAAATATGTTATTTAGATGTTTTTTCCCATAATATAGTTGTTTTTTTTTAATTGTTTTAAAATAACCGTTAACTAAATTCTATATTAATTTTTTTTTAAATTTCCAATGGTTCATCAGCAAAAATAAGATATTCTGGAAGTTGATCAATTGATCCTTTTCAAAATTTAAAAAAATTATTTGTTTCTGAGTCAAAAAAAAAAAAATTTTAATTAACTACCTACTTCGTAACTGAGCCCATTGCAATATTCATTGGTCCGTGTACTTTTGAATGCATGGAGTACCCACGGTTAGAATCTTTCGATTGAAATTCTAGAACATAATACAAGAGGAAAGGTACTTCACTATTATTCATTCACTTCATGTCTGAGTCCGGATTAGTAAATGATACCGATGAAATTAGTATTATCTAAATAAGCCCCGATGACTTTTCGGAAGCTTTTTTTTTATAAGTTTCTAACTTCGACGAGGATTCCCTATATTATTGCCTTTCTTGTTTCCGCGGTCAACCGTTTTTCTTCTCCATTATTATAATATAACGAATTAAATGTATAACTATAACTATATATTTATCTTCGTAAATTTATTTTCATTAAAATTAAAATTACCAATAACATTATATAATAATAATTAAAATAAAATTATAAATCGTTATTATTATTACATATATATATATATATATATATATATGTTTATTTTTTTTATTGTTTAATAACAAAAATTTATTATATTTTCTTTTTATAAAATATCACGGTCCGGTAGAAAATTTGGATTAGATTTTGAAATGCGATTTTAAACTTTAACACCAGGAATGTGGTTAGTTTTCAGCACTGACACGCAATTCTTGGACTGTGATGTCAGAATCCCGGTTTATACAAAAACTGTCCGCTATTATGTGGGTAGCATTATAATGATAATACCATTTTCAGAACAACAGTTGAACTGGTGAATCGTTAAATGTGATGCATGATCACCTATAAAATTCCTACCGATTTTTTTATCTCATTTTCATCAGCCAAGGATTAAAAATGTCCCATACATGTTTATATAATGCATTAGCACATATGCAACTGGTTTCCGCGATAGATATTAGATTGTGGTAAATATTTTTCTCCTATTCTATTGACTGATTTTTCTTCTGATCATAATTCAATGAAGCCAATCAAATCACACCGCCCACACATGTTAATTATGAACAAAAAAAGCCGGATAATAGTCGATACAGTAATTATAACAACGCATAAATAATTGTGAAGTAGGGGAGAATTTACTGCGAATAGAGTTTGACGAGCCTACCAAATGGACGCATAAAAAACGAGTATAACCCGGGTAAGTCTAAAATGATTACGGAAGAAATCGAGTAGTAAACACTGGGCTGACCAAAAAAAAAAAAATCTAATTCAGAGTATCTTCTCATACAAAATATACGTAATTGCAATATACTAAGGGAACGAAGGTAGAGTTAAAATAAACAACAAACTGATGGACAAGTTTAAAACAGGAAAGGGAGTACGACAGGGCTGCATATTAAGTCCGATACTGTTCAACATTTACAGTGAATGGATAATGCGAAGAACTGTAGAAGAATGGGAAGGTGGTATAAGAATCGCAGGAAAACCAACTAATAACCTGCGATATGCGGACGATACTGTAATTATCGCTTCATTGGAACAAAAACTGATATGCTTTCTCAAAAAACTGGAAAATGCAAGCAAAGAATATAGCTTACTAATAAAAATAAAAGGAAAACTAAAATAATGATTATAGATAGCAATAGTCAGGTACATAGTCCATAAAGGCTAGGCAGCCTACAAGTGGTCGATAGATTCATATACTTGGGAACGCTGATTACGAAAGACGGTAACTCAACTGAAGAAATTAAACGCCGAATAGCGATAGCAAAGCTGGCATTATCACAGCTAACAAAAGTATGGAAGAGCCACGACATAACAATCAGCACAAAAGTACGTCTCATTAATGTACTGGTGTTCTCGGTTTTCCTGTACGCGTCCGAATGCTGGACCCTAAAGAAGAATGATATTAAGCGCATTGACGCATTTGAAATGCACTGTTGGAGTCGTATGCTAAGGGTCCCATGGACTGGGAAAAGAAATAACTTGTCGATACTATAAGAAGTCAATGTGGAGCATAGGTTGCAGCATGTTATACAGAGACGGATAGCAACCTTCTTTGCGCACATTATACGACAGGATGGACTCGAAAAATTAGTTATGACCGGAATAGTAGAGGGTCGGCGGAAAAGAGGGAGACCTCCCGATAAGATACATAGATGGAGTCAAAAAGATAGTTGGCGCCGGATTATTGCGTGAGATGATCGATCGGGCAATAGATAGGACTCCATGGCGGCTGGACACACGTTACGATGATCCATAGTGTCACGATGCTCGAAACGAGCAACCGA
This sequence comes from Icerya purchasi, assembly GCA_039619475.1. Classification (NCBI taxonomy): domain Eukaryota; kingdom Metazoa; phylum Arthropoda; class Insecta; order Hemiptera; family Monophlebidae; genus Icerya; species Icerya purchasi. Next base: position 316,976,031 of record CM077116.1, on the reverse strand, counting down.
CTATGATGATGATGATGATGATGATGACATAAAATTAGGACATTTTTTTGTTACGTAAAATTGTAACATTTTTCGTTACATCTCCGTGTTAGTGATCAAACTTTTGTATTTCGAGGTTTAATGAAAAATGAATAAACAATCTTCTATTTACCGTGTAAGTACGAAATTGAAATTTCGCGGTAAAATATATTTACTCGTATATATTTATACGGGTGATTAGTTTACGCAAACTAATATCCACTTTTAAAATTCGAAAAAAATTGAGTTATGTAATTGTAACTTTCGTAGCTATAGTCTGTTCGACGAAAGAAACGTTGCCAAGCGCTAGTGTTGCTCAAAATAGTCAGCAACAGAGCCGGTATTAACACTTGGCATTACTGAAAAAAATAGTATGACCACCGTTTCTGTTATTCTACCCCTTCAACGAGACAAGTAACCTCGTTCTTCTTTCATCTCTATCATCAACCAGTTTACCTACAGACGAACCCGCATGGTATTAGCAGAATGACTGTTGTATCTAATACAGTCTGACAGGTTAATGTGAGGATCGCTGATTTTTTGACGTTAGCACATTCTGGTTATTTTACGAAAGGACTTCTTTCGTTGGACAGAGACTATACGTATATTTGAAACTCGCGGATACTCTGCAAGTTCGGAACAAATTCGAAGACACACCAATAATTTAAACAATGAAAGATCACACCAAATTTGCGTTTTTCTTCCTTTCTATGTACGGTAGCGCGGTAGCCTAATGGTTAAGGTGCTTGACTACTAAAGCAGGAGGCACGAGACTTGTGTCTCGTTCCGGAACTGAATCGCTCCCAGGTATATACCTAATCTGAAATAGAATTGGGTACCAGAGAGGTTATCTAGGAAAGTGAAGGCAGATACCAAGTAGAAAATAACTGAAAAGCTTAATTTCACAATCCCCGACATCCTGCTATATGGAACTTGCTTTACTTTTCTTTGTTTCCTTTCTGTATTCTATTATCGATCGAAATTTCAAGTCAAAAAAAAAAAAAAACAAACAAACAAAATACGCGCGTTAAATTCTCTACTATTTTAAAAAAGATTATCTCAATTTTAAAACACTTCCACAGCAGGCACGCACTTTCGATATTTCCAATAAATTTGACTGGTCGATGTGCTTTATAATATAAAAAAAGCGACATTATCGGCACGTAGGCCTTGACTTCCGGGAACAGCGTTTTATCTAGCAAAGAGTTTGAGCACCTCGGGGTGTCTGTGTGTGTATGTGTGTGTGTGCGGGGGCGGAGGCTTCAGCTCCTAGATCCGTCGACGGCCGGATTTTCACATTTCTTCGCGTGTTCCTCTTCTAATTCACTACGGGTCAGATTAATAAAGTGATTAATCGAAATTCGGAAAAGCGCGAACGGCCGGCCAGCGAACGCGGACAAGACATCTGCGGGTGAAGCAGTCGATGTCGGTTGCACGAGGGACGTGCGTACGTGTGGGGCCGCTCAAGCTGGCAGTTAAATTTAAGATTTGTTTGTCAGCTGCGACGACAACAGCGCAATTCCCAACAGCGATGCGCAGGGAGGCGCGCTGTCGTCTGCGCCGCTTGTTTACTTTGTGGGAAAGCGACGATTCCGCCGGTCCCATCGTTATTTCAAACTGTCGTTTTCCCGCCAAATGCTGGCCCGCACGGCATCGGCAACTTTCAATTTTCTCCCGCCAAATGTCGCTCTAATACACAATGCAAACCGCGCAGCCATTCGTGCGACCGCCGTGCTCCGGCGCTCGTCATAAAAATTGTTATTTTAACTCTGTCGACCTTTCAATCGCTAACCAGCGCAATCTGTTACCGGTTCAATCGCAGTGCACTTCTAATTAAGCCGGTTTCGTCGCAACTGATTACCTGTTTGTTAACTCCGAAAGATTTCTTCACCTTCTAGTTTTCCGCGGCAACTTACACTGTTCTTAGCTGCCATTCGTCGTTAAGTCATAGTGACGATGGTTGGTCAGTTTTTCTTTTTCTTTTCCCGGTTAAAATCATTCCTGAATATGCCAGTGTTGAATTGGGATTACTATCGTTGTCTTGGAGAAAGGCTATATTCCGGTTGAAATCCAGTCTAGTTAGCATCATTGTCCGCAATGTATAAAAGGAAATGCTCTGTTGTCGATTTTACCGATTCGGCAAACGCACTCACTCCAACCCATACTATTACGGATTCGCTTCCTACATGGTAAGCATTAATTTTGGTTTGAGTCTCCAAAGTTTGCAACCTTTTTTTTTTTTTTTTTTTTTTTCGTAATCACAAACTTTCCCTCTCGTAATGTTCTCATTCTGCATTTTTAGAAATAGCCGACTAGTATTTCACTTCTTTCTGAAACTGCGTTTGCATAATTCCTTTGCGAACAATGTCTACTTTTCTGTAGGTTCTATAAGGATTTTTCTTTTTGTCTAATTTATAAAAATTCCAAAAAAAAAAACAAACAAGGGACAAAGATTAATATTATTTCGCCGAGTTATACGACATAAATGAATTAAAAACTGAATCGTATTCGAAGAAATAATCACCAGCAGCTCTTTGCTGTCATTTCTTGCCAAGCCGCATTTAAACATTTTTTAGGCGGTTGTTTTACGCTGTATGCTTGTCGGAATTTTAAATACACCTTTCGTCATTTCTTTTTTATTTATTTATTTATTTATTTATTTTTTTATGTACACGTCAGTACAGGACATTCACCCAACACAAAAGATTAGAAGAATAGAAAGACATATGGAGTGACGACAGGTTATATCAAAAAACCATTAAAGACAGAAAAAATGAAGACGGCTAACGAAGGAACAACAGAAGCAGATGGAAAAGCGAGAATATAGAGGGCAAGGAGCGTCAAGGCTAAGCAAATTGGAATAAAGGATAATAGTACTTGCGTCACAGGTGACATTTAAGGTAGGAGGATGAAAGGGACGACGACACAAGGGAGATTGAACAAGAGCAAAGTGGAAACGCCGGGAGCAGACTATGATTGAAAAGGGACGCAAACTATGGAAGAAGTGACAGAACGGCTGATACTGGGAAAATTGTTAAACCAAGGAGAAGAGGATGGGGAAGGCTGAAAGGCAAGGTAAAACGGAGTCAGGGTTGGAGGAAAGAAACGGATAGAGAGATCAGAGTGCAAAAGTCACGGTGAGAATGAAAAGAGAGAGTAAAGACTTTGGGGAGGAAATATGTCTATGAAACGACCCCATTTACTGTGGCTGAGCATGCTAATGAGTCAGCAGGATCGTTACCGGCGATACCACAGTGGCCGGGGATCCAAAGCAGGTTCGAATAATTTGATATAAACTATCGTCGCCTACTAACTCCGGCTGTTCAACTTAAAATTCATTTAATTCTTTTTGCAGATTTTCCTTTCGCCTATCGTTGCAACAATTTTTTTCAATAGTCGCTCTAGATGTGAATGTCGGTCAGAATAATAATTTCCCCCCTCGTTCATTTATCGTATCCTTAAAACCTCTTTGGCATTTTCAATATTACGGAAATTTTTTAATTGTAAATTGGCAGAATTTGAAAGCGGCATTTTCCGAATGTTACTTTCCGCCATCGTTCCATTAAGAAGACAACTGGTCGTTTCAAAAATTCTTCTAAAAGTTATGAGAAGCACTTGAGAACTTCAAAAAAATCCGATTAGAACGCATATTCGAACGAATATTTAGTGCCAAAACACGGTCGAAAATCGACAAAATAAAAATGATGATAAAAAAGTTTTTCTCTGGCGATATTTGTTATAAGAAAGACACGTCGATTAAATATTTGATTATTGAATTAAAGGTTTAAATTATTTCCTTAGGCCTCTATTATTTTCATTACAGCTAAACAATTTACTGAGATTTTACTGAATCGAGTTACACATTTTAGAATTTTACACTTCGCAAAAAACTGTGTTTTTTTTTTGTTTCTCATTTTTGATCTCCCATGTTTAAAATAAACCAAGAGACGTAAAACATGTTATAATGATTATTTTAAAGAAAAAAAAATCTTGAGCTACCAGACTTTTCTATATTATTGCATGTGCTAATAGAACTTCGAACCTATTTGTACGAGATTGATAATGCGGAAAATAAAAAACGAATGAATAACTGGTGACGAAGAAAATACTTTTCCTAATAATGCGTGTCCCTGAATATTTATATTATTTCGGAAAGTCTAATTATATGATACTCGTTGCAATACAAGCATAAAATTTAATCGGCCGGATTAGAATTGAAGCATCCTTTTCGTATATAATACATACTTCGGAGTTGCTTTAACGACGATATTTGTTCGCGATTAGTATGAAGTATTTTCTCAACCGAGTCCGGTTTGAATTTTATTATTATTTCTTGCAATGAAATAATTAATATATAAACGACACGATACAGGTGGTTTTTTTTTTCTACTTTTAAATTATGATATTTGTATTAGCTTCAATTTTCCGTTCAGTGGATATACATCTTGTTTCTTTGTGAACAGGCAAATATCATTCGTAAATATTGCGCAGTGGAATATTACGGTAGATTCTGATGTAGAATATTTACAAAAAACACCGGTGTTAAAAAAAACCGAGTATTACAAAAAGTATAAGCCATTTCGTATTTTCAATAAAATACATCTACTATATCGAAAAGGCAGCACGGTAGCCTAGCGGTTTATGCTTGGCTACCGAATCAGAAGTATCATAGATTTTCGAGAGTTGCCAAGTCGCTTCCTGGTTTACTCAGCCTGAAATAATGGGGTACCAGAGAAATCTGTGGAAGTAAAGGCGGATAATCCGAAAGTAGAAAGGAACTGGTTCCAATATTCTCATCAGATCCATTAGGCTCAGTACATTATGAAAAGCTTAATTACACAATCCACGATACCTTATCAAGGGTATATGGAACTTGCTTTACTTTTTACTATAGTAAAATTTTACAAAAAAAACCCAGATCGAAAGCGTAATTTTTGTTATTATCACTAACTAATGTAGGTTACGTATAGTTTTCTGAACTAGCGTAATTACGGATGTCCTATTAAATAACAGTAAACCAGGTTGTGCATCTAGTAGTAACTGTTATAAATTATCAACTACACTAGAAGTTACCTCCCGCCTTGGTCGGTGTAATTATTTTTTTAAATTCGTAATCTACTATATATATATATATTAAATAGAACATTCACACATAAATTGTACATCAAAAACTTGTACTAGTAATAATTAAGGAAATTCTGTTTACACATGTCATCGTATTCGGCTACCACACTTTATGGATATAATAATATGATGTGTTTATAGCGCATGATGATTACGTTTTACTCGATGACTGTAGCAACATATTTTCCGATTTTGTTTATTAACTTTTAAACGATCTGACAGGGATATCGCTGTCTCTTTCTTTTTGTAAACTTTAAATTACACGTAAGCAACAAATCCAGAAAGGAATGGAGGTGAGATTTTTTAAAGATGGTCTACTCTGTCTTATAAATATATTGTTTTTCAATTTTAGCCGGCTGTTAAATTTTAAAGATTTGACAATCGCTGTCTCTTTCGTTTTTTTTTAAAACTTTAAATTGTTTTAACTTCCGTATTATTTGCGATATCAATGTTAAACAAAGCTTAGAACGAATCCGGTAATCTATATAGGCTGCTTGAATTTCATCACTATTGCTGTAATAGTGTTTTTGAGTTAAATCGGAACAGACAGACAGACAAAAATTTAAAAATATCGATTTTCCGTTTATGTGCGTTAAAAATGAGGCAGTGATTATAATGAAAATATTCGCAAATCATGGACAGACATTACTACAGTTTTATATATTAGTATAGATTACAGAAAAACTGTTGGAGTTATACGATCTGTTACACACTATGAATCGGGTACACTTTCTATTCCAGCTATTTCAGGTACAAATCAGTACGAATTCTGATATACGTCAACGGTCAACGACATTAGTTCGCATTATGTATTTTTTTATACGTACCTTTTTTTTTTTTTTTTTGGCAATATAAACAATTGCCGATCGTAAAATTTAAACAACATAAATACAGCGTGGTCCAAAAGTCACTGCGTAATTTTCGAAGAGGTGTGTAATAAACTAGGGCGTCTATGAAAAACGTAGTCGTTAAGACTGATAAGTAACAAAAAGGAAACTTGTGTCATTAGGACTTTTTTTAAAACTTGTAACGTTTGTTCCATTCTTTTCTAATAAACGATTCGTGAATCAATTTTGTGATGTGCAATGACTTTTGCACCACCCTATGTATATACACACTGGTCACTGTTGTATAATTCATGATTATTTATTATCAAAAGCTGGTATTCTTAATTGACTACAGTCTTTAATATCATACTTACCAGGTTGTTCTCTGCATCCTTCAAGCTTGTTTGCTTCATGGGCGTCGCCAGCGGGGGGCAAGGAGGAGCAGCTGCCCCCCCCCGACCTGGAGCCTTGAAACTTTTTAATCAACTGGCATTGATGAGTATTCATAGGCGCGTAATCATGGACAATTTGGAAAACTTATGTTTTAATTAAGATTTTATTCTTGTTTAATAAAATATTAAGCCTTTACAACTTATAAATTTTATTTTTCCTATAACTCATATCCTCTTTCTATCATCTTGCCCCTTCCTGGCTCATAAGCTGGCGACGCCCTTGGTTTGCTTCATAGTTTTTTGTATTGTATATTATTGTCGGTTATGCCGAATCCGCTAGCAGGAGTGTTCAATGCTACTGGTAAAAACATTTTATCAACTTTTCTTTTCCACGCAAAACATAAACATAAAATATTACGAACATTTCGTATACTTCGGTCCATATTAATCGTAGCGCATATGGCATATAACAGAAATAAGGAACTTTTGCGCTACTGATTAAAAAAAGTTTATAAAAAAGAAAAATTAAAATATTCGAAAAGATTATTTTGGTGCGAATGAAAATGCTTAAACAGTTTTTGGATATTACGAAAGAAAAATGTAATAAAAAGATTCTAAAAGAATAATCGAAATATAATTTTGTTATTTTCCGCAAAAATTCAAAAAGTATAGAGCTTTTTTTGGTTATTTTAATTACAGGTTTGACGGGTTCGTAATTCTAACGGTAACAGAAATAACAAGTATATAAATATAACCGGAACAGGCCATCACTAACTGTAACTGATTATAACAGATTTTAGTAGGTTGCATCGAGTAAAAGTAACTGGAGTGTGTGGACTATACATAAATGTTGAAGTTGCGTTTTCGATGCAAGCAAAGGGATGCGCGCATTGGATTTTTCTAGGCTTCTCATTATGATTCTATAGAAAATAATAGGAAAAAAAATAAAAATAAAAAAAAAAACAAATTAAAAAGCTTCTATTTATTAATGCGATAAAAAAAAGGAAAATAAAGTTTTACAGATCCATCACATTGGGGGGGGGGTACTTTTCTAAAGGATTGTGATAAAAGTGGTGGTCGACATATGGAATGTTATTTTTTAGACCGACTGAACTTCCCCTTCTCTTTTAAAATATTCCAATTTGACGGACCGCCAGCAAAAATTTATTTTCCTTATTTTTATTGCATTAATAAATAAAAGCCTCTCTTTAAATGTTGTTTTAAAATTTTATAGTTACTTTCGTGGATTATGAGATCTTTCCTCATTTCCGAAATATTTATTTACAATTCTCTTATTATTAATTTTTTTTATTTTTTTTTGGGCTCGTCAATCGGAGTAACCAGAAACAATTAAAATAGCAAGGAGTCAATTATATTTTCATACGATATCAAATGTTGTTAGGAGAAAGGAACAAATAATAAGGACATAAGAGGCGCAATATGGAGTGGGAAGACCGAGTATCAATAAAATGGAATAGAAAGCAGAACGCTTAAAAAAAAGGAGATTAACATTTAATAAACACATGCATCGCAAACATGCTTTTTGTTTGAAATTTTTTTTTTAATTCTTTATTCACAAATCGTTAGACATATGTTATTTAGTTTATATTCATTTATGATATTTTGCTTTGGTTCTCTTTGGATATTCTTCGATTATTCCGATTGGCCGGCGTTTCTCCGGTTAATTTTGCACACTTCAGTTCTTTAAGACATTTTCTTTTTTTGTTTTTTTACGTTTACTCGTAGTAGAATTGAAAGCGGATAGTATCTTTCTAATTTATAAAATAATCTCGCCGTTTTGCTTGTTGGGATGAAACGAAATAAAGTCATCTGATCGGCGCGAATGTAAAATTTCAGAAGTATTTTTTTCTCTTCGAAATTTTCCGTTCTAGTTTGTACGTTAAAAGATAGTTGAGTAAAGATTTTAGCGGAGAATGTGTCAGTTAAAAACAAAAAGAAAAAACCGATCAAAGTAAGATTATATCTTCTTGAGTCGCCAGTGTAAAATTTTGAATGACGCTGAATTAACGTGAAATCACAGATAGCAACATTCCCGATATATCACGAAATGACATTACCTCTATATTTGCGAAAACTTTTTGGTCTTAATGATATGTCCATATTCTTATGGATGTGCTATTGAAAGAGATCATATTTAGCGTTTTTAAAAATTTCTAGTGATAAGGCGGCGGAAAATTATTTAAACGAACACATTGCTGCTCTGGAGAAATCGTTTTTTAGGGAAAGAAGTAGACTGGGGTTTCTTGAAAAACTCATTCTAGAGATGAAATCATTATATATTTTGCGATATCGCAAGCAAAATTTTTTATTAACTCGAGAAGTTTAATCTTCATCTTTTTTTTTTTTTGTTCCCAATTTTATTCTAATAAACTTAAGAACAAAGCTGCGGAACTTTGATTTATATGAAAATGTTGTACTCTTAATCTACTACAAGTCCCGGGAAAACTGATGATTTTATATAACCATTAATAAGTTACTATCCAATCTAGTCGATTCGGTGCCCATAATTTCTAACACGCCTTTTTATTTTTTTTTTTATTTTCTTTCTGGAATAAGTATGTTCCGAGCATTCCGTTATTTAAATTCACCGCTGGGAATTATTATTACAATGCTCGACATCAGCTGTGTGATGGCTCATTTGAAATCACTTTCCAACGCAAGTAATTCTAGCGCTTTATCCAAGGTATAAAATATGACACAAGTATGCCCGGCCGTTTAATGTGCACCGCTGGGACGGGTGTAGGTACAATTTCGTTCATTTAGGAGCAGTGAGAGTTTCGCAATATGATCGAGTGGCTAGGCTGCAGCTTTTATTTCTTTCTACGGAATATGAGCCAAGAAGCGTAAAGATCGGGAAGAATTAAAAACTTTCATGACGGATCAGAATGATATATACCGTATTTAATCTTTGTAGCACGTTTCGAATAGCTTGTACTATTCGTCATTAGAAACAGCTGAATTTTGTTTCTAATGATGGTTAATTTGTCCGAAACATCAAATGAAGATATTTTTAAAAAACGTGTTGATTATGTCTAGGTTTGAATTGCGACAGTTAATCAAATGGTAATCTTAATGGATATAATAACTAACACGTATTAAAATTAGTACCGAAGTAATAACGCATTATAATTTAATTATATCAAGAAATAATACATTTTCATTTGCAAAAACACCGAACTAAACCTCATCAGAAAAATGTATACTAAAGCCATAACCTCCGCATGCTCCGAGAAACTATTATTAACATTATTATTGTTATTATCATTATTATTAATATTATTATTATAATAAATTAGTGTTAAACTATGAGAAAACAAAATACATTATTCATAGTTATCATCATCCGCAAACATGGGACAGTTTAAAATTGTTACTACCAAACACACATAGACAGAACTTACGAAATTAAATACCCGGGAATTATGTTCGACCACAAGTTAAATTGGGCCAAGTATGCAGAATATGTTTCGAGAAAGTTATCAAAGCTTAACTATCTCTTCTATTACCTGCAGAAATATTTTCCCACACGTCATTTATTTAGATTATACTTAGCCTTACATCAACCAGTGCTGGCATATGGATTAATATTTTGGGGAGGAACTGCAAAATATCATTTAAGACACGTAATATCGCTACAAAAATTTATATTTAAAACTTTCGGCCTTAATACCAACGACTTAAATAATCATGGGTTACTACTACACGTAGAACAGTTATATAGACTTAATTTATTGTTATTCATAAATAAATATAGTACAAAATTTAATATCAAAATGCGGGAAGTTAAGCAAATGATTTCACGGCTGCTATTCCTAATTTTAATAAGTTTCATACAAGGCTACAGATACAATATAAAGCAGCGATAATATATAATTTCCTTCCCTCAGATGTCAAGAATCTTTTAAGGAATTATAAAAAGCGACATAGGCTTAAATACAGGCACTTAATAGGTAGTTGCTTCAGTCTGTAATAAGATTTACGTTTTCCTATTAGCTTACTAGTTCCACTTTCGTCCAGCATATTATACTGCTACGTATATCAATTTTTCCTTTCACCTTCCTCTTAAATTAATCTAATTATGTTTCCCCATATTCATATACTCGTGTACACAGTAATTGTGTTACACTTAATAACTCTGTACAACAGATTACATTTTTAATTTTTTTTTTAAATGTATTATCTACATAGAATGCGTTTTCTTTTTTTTTATAAAATTTTATGATTATATAAAGAAGTGTTTACTTTTTTTATTTACTTGTTTTGTTTTTTTTTTTTTTTTGTTCTCGTTATATTTTTTGTTATATTCATTTATTTATTATTTTTCAGTGCTTTTTATTGTTAATCTGTAATCCATTACTCGCGCAACATTGCGCATAAATGTAAATTGGATAATAATAATAATAAAATAAATGATTTTATTTTATTTTATTATTAATTATTATTATTATTATTATTATTATTATTATTATTATTATTATTATTATTATTATTATTATTATTATTATTATTATTATTATTATTATTATTATTATTATTATTATTATTATTATTATTATTATTATTATTATTATTATTATTATTATTATTATTATTATTATTATTATGTAAACAATTTTCTTTTTTCTGGACATCTATGTCTTTTACATTTCGCATTACACATGATTCAGGTGACAGAAGAACTAAATGAATCAACACAAAGACACTTCACGGTATTACACGATATATTACAGGTGTATTTTATGTTTTTGATATTATTAGTATCGTTAATATCATTAGTATTAATAATATTATCATTACCTTTATTAACATTAATATTGTTTTCATTATTATTATTATTATTTACGAAAAATAAACTATAATTTTTATTATCTAAACAATTTCCTTTTTTTCTGGATATTCGTGACTATCTCGCATTATACACGTTTCAGGATGTGGAATAATTCATGGGATAGCAAAACTATTTCTTAAGCTAAATTATAGTTTTATACGAGAATATTTTTAAACCGATCAAACACAATCATAGAAAATTAAATTACAGTAAACTGCCTAAAAACGAAACAAATTTTAAAATTGCATTTATTGATGGAATTTGAAAATTCTCAAAATTTGAAATACCATGCAGATGCCTGATTTAATCAATTTCATTTTTGCACTCAGCTATTATTATGGAAAAGAGCAATTTTATATAATTTTTTAACCGGAACGTCGCGTCTGTTAAATTACAAAAATAGATACAAATGTTTTCCGTCGTATTATTTGAAATTTCAGGGGAGTGAATTAATTACAGCTTAATAACAACAAATATATATATATGTATGTATGTATTTCGCGCAAGAAATGCGATGCTTCGAAATGTTAATTTGCGTCTCATACTTGCCGATAATTTTTAATTGTTTTACGTATTATTTATAAATTATTATACGAGGAAGAATGAAATACGATGCCAGGAAAGAAGTAGAAAAACAAGACATCGAAGATCAAGGTGATTCTGTTTATACGTTGGCAAATTACAAACTGCCGTCTAAATCTCAAAGCTAGCTCTGCGCATATCTCGCATGCTGCGCTAAGTTTAGTGCAAGAAGAGTTAAAACTTATACTAGTGTCGTCTAGATGAAGCGCTTTTCTTCACGACCTTATATAGTGTGATTTATTGTGTTGTAGCAAAAACGTTACCATTAATTATGGTACATTGAGGAGTCTAATTGTATATTGCCCGGATCAAAAAAAAAAAACAAAAAAAAAACAAAACTTTAAACATCAGCTGGTCAAAGTAGAGAAAAATTAGTTAGTTAAACGCTCCATTAGATTGGCTGTTTACGGTGCTGTTGTTGTATATATGCTCCCCTCGGTGTGCTTTTAGTGACTCGTTAACGTCGGAGAAGTACTCACAAGGGGGGCCGATGACTACGATATATGAAAGACGAGCAGAGACATCCCAAGTCAGAATTCTCAACTGTTATTTGACAATGATAGAGTGTCCAGCGTTTTACACATTAAGCATTTTTTTTTCCCGTACATACTCAAACAGTAGCTTCTTAGATCTTTTTTTGGCCGGCTAAAAACTGCCTCTTCATCTGAGTTCATTTCCGTTGCTAGAGAAATAAGATTTGTTGTTTCCTTTTTAATTTGCTTGTGGAGTACTTCGCCGCATAAGTAGATAACTACTAGATAGATACTTTGTACATGAATTTTGTACTGGCACGACCATTATCTTAATTCTTTCTTCTATGTATTATTTATACTGTGTATCATGCACTGGTTTTCCATAGACGATAGCGAACGTGTATCACATTTTTGTATAAATAATAAACTAGTCCGTTTTATGTAACTGAGCAAGAGCGTGTTGCGGAAAAAAATATTACGTGCTTGAGTATTTTTACAGTGCCTCGACCATAACAAAATGTTAACAAACCTGTCACGCTCAGACAAAAGATGAATTCTTGAAGAATATGGCTAATGCGAACGTGACTGTATGTTATGTATGTGCAACGTGGTGACCTCTATAGTTTAAATGTTTGTCCTTGCATTTTAATTGTTCATGGCCATATTGTATTTTCAACCATCGTAATATTATTGTTGTTAATGAACTTGTAGAAGAGCTGCTGCTGAAAACTTCCAGAAGTTTTCTCTACCAACAACTAATTTTAATTTTTGGTAGAAAATCATTTACATTAGAGATTTAGCGCGCAATAACGCATTCATTTAGGAATACACTGATTCTTATTAATAAATTTGGCATAACTCTGTGTGTGTGTGTGTGTGTACGGGTAGACAGCTAAAGCGCCGAGTCGTGACTATTAGTATTTCGATAATTAAGTATTATTCAGCATTATTAAGCCTTATCGAGGATTACCGAGAGTATTACGGAATATTATTATTATTTATTCGAGCTGGTCGTCGGCTACTGTTCGAATCTATTATGCGATATAAATTCCTTCGGTTTTAGTTTATTTTGGCCGAGCGACAGTGGAGAGAGTGGGGATGGTTCGGGCGAACGAATGGGCGACATCATCGAACAAATGAAACTACATTTGCTAATTAAAATGACGAAGCGAATACGGCAAAGAGGTCGAGCGAATGGGGTTTTTTGGGGTTCTCCTTTTTTTTTCCCCTCTTGGTGGACTTTTTTGCGCGGCTGCTACTTCTCCGGAGAAATATTATTTTTCGTTTTAAAAATTGTAAGAATGAACGCGCAGCCGGCAGTTTTTAGTCCGCGAAATTCAATTAACTTAATTTCCGGTATTTTTAAAAATTAAATATTCCCTACCTCGTTCATTCGTCAAGCGCTCGGAGCGCTTACGACTGCGCGCGTACTACTCAGGGCGTACAGCGTCCGCGCGGAGGGGGAAGAAAAGTTGAGTAAATAAGGAGAAAGCGAAACAAAACAAAACGAAAAGAAGAGGAAAAAACAAAACGAAAAAGAAAAGAGGAGAAAAAACAAACAACAAAACAACGACAAATAATTTCGGACGGTTAAAAATTAAAAAGTGGATATTCGGCGGTGGCGGCGGAGGAGCGTCCGGGGCAGAGCGCTGGAGCGAGCGAGAGGCAACTATCGTCATATAGACACGTCATTTCTGTTGATAGATTCGAGTTCGGCGGTAGTGAGGTAAAGTTGTTTTAAGATATGCGCTGCGGCAGTCCAAGAAGAACCGAGAGAAAAATGCGGGCGCGCTAGAACTTTTGAGCGCCTCGCGAGCAGGCAAAAAAACAAAAGGACCGGGAAAGTTGCGCGAACTAAGAGGGTCGTTGTGTGTCGGTCGGAGACAAGGCGAACCGAAGATTCCGTCGGTGGCCGGGACTCTTGAACTAGTGCTGGTGCAACGTCGCCGACCGAGTGGGGGGGGCGACGGCGGTTAAAATAATAATTATAGGCGTGCGAGAAAAAGATAAAGAAGTAGAAGCGCGCTGCTGGTAGCGGCGGCTCCGCGCGGCATCGAGAAGACGACGCGGCCCGTTCCCGGGCCGAAGTAGTCGAGCGAAGATGTCGGTTCTCGGAAAGAGCGGTACCCGGTGCGCGCCGACAACCACTTGGAAAGACCGGCTACGCACTGTGTATACAACGCGAAGGCTTAGGCAGCCCTTCGAGTGCGACGGCAGCCGGCGAAATAAAATGGTACCGGAAGCGACCAATCAGATCGTTTCTCGGCCGTGCGTCGAAAAATTCTAGGAACTCCGCGAGACCCGGATAGCAAGGGTCGTCGTAGTCGCTGGTCGTAGTGGATGAAACGGCCGCAACTGCTACCCCTCTAGGCTCCGCCCTCTTATTCTTCCCTTCGGCCCGCTTAGCGGGGTCGCGCTGTAGCTCTGCCAGCGACGATGACGAGATTGCCTTCTACGCTTCCTGCTAGCATTGAGTGTCCGGGCGGTGAGAGAACCTTATTGAATTAACTTACGATCATTTGATTTGGCCACTACTTCGGCTAGACCGTAGCAATACCGGGCTTCATCATCCGATTATTACGCACTTTTAATAATAGACGCTTTTTAAATTATTATCGAATCGGCCCGCGAGTCCGGTTCCCGCCGAAAACAGATCTGGTACCGTTCGCGCGCGCGAAATATATCAAGTTCAATTTATGGTCGCGGTGTGCTTGACGAATTTATCAACCTGCGAACCACCACCGGTTTAATTATCGGACCACAGTTGAGCACTTACCGGCCTTGTCCTAATTGTTGGTTCGTTTTGTTTCGCGTTTTTTTTCTTCTCTTTTTGGCTTTTTAATTCGTTTCCGCGTCGTCGTCGTCGTCGTCGTCGTCGTCGCTCAGCGGAATATGGATTACAGCTATCTGAATCAGGCGGCGGCGAATTTCGACGCGACCGCTTGTTCGCTGACGAACTCCGGAATGGATCCGATGGGTTTGAGCACGTGCTCGTCGTACAACGACTTTGCTTCGTGCAATCAAATGTCGCAGGCCGCCTACAGGTATACGGCCGCCTCGATGGCCAGGTCGTACAACCATCATACGGCAAGTAACGGGCCGTCGGCGATGGGGCATCCTTTGACTGCCGGATCGATGGCTCAATGTTCCATCATGGGCTCGAGAACGCATCAAGATCATCGATCGTCCATTTTCCCAAACGCTATGAATCTGCAAGGTATCGCATTGCTTTTACTCTTGTTACTATTCTGCAGCGGCGCGCATTGTTCAGCCTCTGTCGATCACTTTAAAATCGATGATGATACCCTAAATGTGCTTTAACAATTCTCATTTTTTCTCTTAGCCTAATGAACACGCACGTTGTTCGTACGTAAGATGTCAATTATGTTAGTCGTTTTGCGTGATTAAATTTCAAAGACATTTGTGCGTATTTATCGTCGTTAAAAAATTGTTCTAAAATTGTGTTGCGAAGATATCAGCGTTTTTTGCGAACAAACAGTGTGTCCTTTTGCCTCCGTTGATGACTGGGTAATATTTCTTCTCCTTCAGCTTGGAGATTTACCTGTACCATCCCCCCGAATCATCTCCGTTGCTACGCCTTGTAACCATATTTTAAATCTTATTCGTCTGCCGTCAGATTTTTTCTCCACTATTTTCCGTTTTTCTATCAACGAAGACGCCTTTTGAATTTATATCCCTTCGCATTTTGTGGGTGACTTTTCTTATTTTAATGATTTGCATTAGAGTAAGGACGTTGTTTTTTAATACTCTCCAGCGTGACACCTGAAACGCTACGTTCCCTAAGAGTAATTTTATTTTTGCTTTTCTTTTCTTTTTTCTTCTCATAGATCAGTTTCTTTCGTGTATCCCCATACTAAAATTCGGGCGGTATTTTTTTTTTCTTGAATGTATTTTATTTTTTTTTTATTATCGTTATGTTTTGTAATATATGTCGTGTATTATAATTTTTGTAGTTTCCTAAAAGTTTTCGGTCTTTGACAACAAACTTTTAATTCATTGTACAAAGTTTCCGTGGAACACGCTTAAAAGCAACCTACTATTCTAGTATTTTCTATCTGTTGTACCTACATTATTTTAACTCTATCGCTGTTACGATGGAATGCTGTATTATATGTATACACAAAACTCAGTCCTTCGGAACTTGCCGTAGAGAGAGAGAGAAACTTTCTGGATCGTCAGGCGTTTTTTATAATTTTTACGGAAGATCAGTGTTTCAGTGGACTACGTTACTCGCCGCAAAATTAAGTGTTTCACATTAGAGGATTTTCTTAGCTATTGTAAATATATACTTACAGATGAAGTGCAAAGTGAAATACGCAAAACGATTGTTTTATTACTGCGCAGTTCACGTTTACAATACACAGAGGGTGAATTCTAGTGATTTTCGGATCGATTTTATGTGGACTAACAATAAGTTGGAACAAAACTCGTCCGCTGAAAAGCATCTTATTTTTTATTGGTTATTGAAGACGAATGTTGTTAACACAACCAGCTCAATCATTACATGAATGTATTCCGAAGGTAGCCTTTCCTGCTTCAGTAGTGGCTCTATTATGACATTCACGGAATGTGCGGCGACACTTGTCGAACATTTCGAAATAGTACAATATTCAGTTGTTTATTGTTGTTTTTTTTTTTTTGTTTTGTTTTTGTGCTAACCACCGTATTTTAGATTAAACTCATTTTCTAATTTTGGAACGTGATTATTATTGGCGTTCTATTTGAACCGTGTCCTCTGGAAATAACGTCGATAATTTGATCGTTTTCAATCGATATTGTGCGCCTTTAATCGTTATACAGAATTAACATTCTCTGACATTCACGTAAGTTGAAATACATCTGGAGATGTATTTCTTAAGATCCGTATTATTTTGCATTTCGTCAATAATGTGTAGAGTGTAGCAATCTCTTCTCGTCAGGACTACCTGAAATATTCTCGGTTATGTCAGCCTAGTCAATTGTTTATACAATTTAGGATACCGGCTGGTAGGATATATTATATGTTTTCACACTATCTATTTTACAATCTACGGGTGTGCTACCTTTGAATTTCAGAACTATTCATATGTCTTTTTCAGTTATCCAACTTTAACCTGTTGTATGTATATTCATATCTTTAGTCACATTGCCGAGTCCATATTTCTCGGCCTAATAAAGACATAGGTGACGCTGATCAGACATTCTAAATTGAGCGCACCCGTATCGCTTCCGAACATTCTTGCTTCTACTCTTCTCTTCTATTAATTGGTTTTTCTAAAAATCCTTCTTCTTGCTTTCACCTTCGGTTATTCCGGCACCCTTGAGTCTTTTTTTTATCCTCTATATCTGATCGCGTAATCCACCTCTCATCCTTTTTCCTTTTCTTGGAACTCTGTGTATTTTGAAGAAAACTTAATATAAGACAGGAATATATAAATTTCCTTAAGATTTTATTAAGCTGATTATTTCTTATTTAGAAAGTTTACGTTTTCGTTAATTTACACCCGTTTTTCACATTACCTTCTTTCGATTCTACACGTATTTTTCCAAGCATCGATTGCTTTTCACTTTTTTTCCTAGACCGCTTTTTTAAATGAAGTAACTTTAAAGAAGAACCATCTTCAATTTTCAGGCAGAAGATTTACTGAGATTTGTTTTTTGTCTCCTTGATCCACAGTTTACCTTACAACGGCGACACTTAGAAGCGCGCATATTTTGCGAAAAATTCCGCTATTTTCAGAGCTTCGTCGTGCGCACTCCGGGAAAGGTTTATGGAAGTTTTCGGGAGAAATCGTTAAAAAATTCAGCTCTAACCGGACGATAGTAATAAAAAGTTGCACAGGATCTTATTCGCTTTTGCACTGTAGTCATTTCGTTTACAATGAATATACGCTAAATTTATCTCAGAGTCGCATTTGTTTCGAATCGGAGTTGGAAATTTTTTTCTTTTCTTGCCTCAAATGTTATTCAAAAATTATTGTATCGCTTCAATTGACGCATTTTAAAAAAATCACGTCGACTAAATTATATAGTAAATGTGATTTTTTTTTTTTTTTTTTTTTCGATTTTTTTAATTTCATCTTTTTCATTATAACGTTTTCCTCCGTCACATCAAAATTATTTTTCGACATTTTACTCAATCGTTTATGTCGGTCTATCTTTTACATTTTCCGCAGCTCCTATTTCCATTAAATTTGATGGTGTCTCTTAACAATTTTATCTGTCTTTTGGAAAATTTTCTAATTGCATTTATTTTTTCCGTACTAATTTCTTGGGCAAAATTCTACGTAGTTTTAATAGAAGACCCCGCCGATATCCTTTTGTGACCTGATATGTTTGTTGCCCATCATCGTCATTCATATATTTGATATCTTCCGTTTCTATTTCGTTTCGGGTGTATTTTCTTCTAAAAAGTTACTGAAAAATTATTAAAATTGCAACTTCTGCGGAAATCTATTCACTTTTTTCCTTTTTCCTACTTAAATGTACCAAAATCACCTGAAAACTGCACTCCATTTTAAGATCAGGTTTTCTTCGCATCTTCCTTTTTTCAATGCATTGTTGTTTTTTTTCAATTATCGATTTCAGATAACTTAATGTACGCGTAGTATGTAGTATGCGCTAATGCGGGCCGAGTATATACAAACTCACCTAATGACGATAATTTACTTCGATGCTGGTCGATAATGAACCGTATTAAAAACTGAATGTGTATACTCCGCAATCGGCTAAGTAAATAAAATCACAAAACGTTAAACGCGCGCAAAAATATTATAATTAAAAATGCCAATTTCGGATTATTCGATTTTAAGTAATGGAGGACTAGACGCTACTTTTAATTATATAATTTTCACACGTTTGCAATTATTTTTACTCGTGTGTTTTTTTGTTTTTTTTTTTCTTGTTTGGGTTTTTCACTGGGCTTGACAGCAACGGGGAGCGATTACCCATCAACACGTGTAAATAAGAAACAGTTAGGAGTTAGAAGGAATGGAATCTGACAAAGAACGCTATATCAAGGATGAATGACAATCAACGTCGATATGTGCGAAACATATGCATCCTGAAAAGAGAAGGAATGATATTGCCGAAGGTAAGAGCAAAAGGAGTTAGCTGTCTTATACCATGGCCACATCTGCGATTACAGAGCCGACAGTACCAACGGACAAAGGAATCAGACTACAAATAATTAAGGAAGAACAAACGCGGGATGTTTAAAAAGCAATTAGAGCCATCAAGCACCATGTGTGGTTATTTATTTTATATTAACCTGTATTGAGCCCCCTGCGGTCAATTTATATATATATATATATATATATATATATTGAAATAAAATACAAAAACAAAACCGACAGCAAAAAAATAAAATAATAAAAAAAAAATGCTAATGCTATAATAATTATACGCAAAAGGACGTATATAATGTATGAAAAAAACTTACGCGAGTAGAAATGAAAATCAGCTGTCAGACAGGCCGTATTGTAAATCTATTAAAATTTCAGCCTATTCGAATTACCGATAATATTGGAACACTGCACACGGACTTTTTTTTTTTTTTTTTTTTTTTTTTTTAATTGAGCTCGTCAACCGAGGACCTTTACCCAGAAGAAACAATTAAGGGAAAACGAAAGTTATACAGTGAGGCGATCAGCTATCGCTAATAAGAACGAAACAATGGAGGGGATAATAAGTGTAGAAGGAAGAAAAGACATTATAATAGGACTTCGATGAGCATTGTTGATAACTAGGAAATAGTTTAGTTTGTTGTCGGAAAATTCTGATATGCAATCTGACGATTTTCCGGTGCAGTTTATCTTTTTCAAACGATAACTCCGTATCTCATTGTCAGTATTCTTCGCTACATTTTTGATAATATGAATCTGCATATTTGAAACAAATTGCGGGGAGGGGTGGATGTTTGTCTTGGAGCAACAAATGATTAAAACAGGTCTGATTTTTATTATTATTATTTTTTTTAACTCCCCCTTTGGGCAGGTCAGCAACGGATCTTCGCCCAGAAACGACACGAGGGAAAAGAATCAGTTAGATGTATAGTCGGTGTCAACTTTTGATAAGATAAAAGAACCGAGGATAGGAACAACGAAGATCGACGGAAACGATAAGATATACGAAGCGCAATAAGGAGTAGGGAGTTTGAGTGATAACAGATTGGAGTACAAAAAAGTACGTTCGTTCACGAGGGATGGGCATTCAAAGAAAATATGGTCAGGATCACAGACGGCTTCGTCGTCAGGATGACGAAGGCAACTAGGAGATAGAGCGAGACGATCCTCGGACGATGGATTTAACCACTGTTCAGATGAGTTGACCTGAAGTTCCTTACTTAATAAAAAGTTTTTTTGGAATTCACCTAAAAAAATTATTCCTCTTATATATATCGTGCGTGTAAAATTTAAGACCTCTCTAGATTAAATTTCAAACAGAGCTTTAAACTTTTATGTACCGGAATGGTTAATATGTCGTAGCGACTTACACATTTTTGTAATTTGCTTTATTAATCGCTAACCGAATTAATATTTCAATTACAAATTTTCCAACTGAAATCATCACAAACATAAATTTATTATTATTATTATTTTTTTTTTTTTAAAACTAAAATATCTTCTAATTCGTTTTATTGTATTATTCGAAATTTGTCGTGGTAATTATCCACCAAGTCTATTAATATCATAGCGCGTTTTGTATTTTTTTTTTTTATGGGGGCGGGGTAAATGATTAATTATAAAATGAGAACAAAATAAAGTGTAGAACTTTTTTTTTTTTTTTTTTTTTTTTTTTTTTTAGTGTAGAACTTCGCGGTCTTCTAGATGAGATGTATGGGAAAAAAATGATTTCGGTATTAAACTGATTTTTTTTTTTTTTTTTACTTCAAGAGTTATTCAGGCAAATTAACTTCTCCCACCGGGAAGAATCTAGTTTATTTTATAAAATTACGAACGGTACCCGTTTTTTTTCCGAAAATAAGTACAATTTACATTTTTACCGGAGGGCGACTGTTATTTCTCTCGAACCGGTTAAAAAATTCTTAACTGAAAACATTCTTCCTAAAATCCACACTGCGGCGAATAGAGAGACATTTAAAACTTCTTGTAAAGAACAAAATCAGTAAATGTTTCTCCCGTTAAAACTAGTTATTTCGTTTAGTGTTTATTAGCGAGTTTTTTTCGAAGAGCCGTAATGTAAACAGTTTCACAGTTTTATAATGTCAGTGCCTCGAAATCCGCGACAATAACATGTACAGAAGGATGTCAGGTTTTTTTTGTTTTTCTTTTTTTTTTGTTTTTTTTTAAAATTGTTATTGTATTACAAACTGGCCATCTAGGCCATTTAGCAATATTCTTAACAGGGAAGTATTTAGCATGAAGGGAGAAGTAGCCAATAGTACCTACCCGATAAACTTTACCTTAAACACGGTCATGAGGTTTCTTACGCTTCAGCCGCCTCCTATCATTAGCAGTATGTAGCAATCCAGCAGCAAGTTTATTCGGATGACTTTCCAAGTGTCTTTCTGCGTGTCTTCGGGCATGAGTTTTAATAACATCTGCCACATACTCTATCCCTAAATCTTGATGCAAAGTTTGATTTAATATATAAGGATTTTATTCTGCGCGGTCTGTATTATCATCAGATTTGTAGGTTTAGCACAACCCCAAAGCTGTACTCCGTAGGTGGTCCAAATAGCCTTCAAGATACTTGTGTATATCAAACGTTTATTATCAATACTTAAAACGCTATTTCTTCCTAGAAGCCAGTATATTTTTTTTAACACGAATATCTATTTCTCTTTTCTTTGTCTGAATGTGCTGCTTCCATGTTAAACGACTATCTAGGTGTAATGCCAAGTACTTTTAACTGTTGTTCTCACGGGCAATTCGGTATTAACGTTCGTTTCCATATAAATGCTTAAAGGAAATAACTTTTTTCTGTAAAAATTATATTTATTCGAATTTAACTAGGCTAAATCACGGACAATGAGTGTACATATATGTATACATTATATATTATCGAGAAGAAAAGTATATTTAATAAATGCCGAAACTTTATTCAAATTTTTCAATGTTTTACTTGTATAATTAAATTCTTTGTTTACGTACTTCCAAAGAGAAAAATACCTTTTCCTAATTCGGATTTTATACTCTCTATTTTTAGTTCATGGGCTTTTCCCTTCTGACTTTCACAGCTCTTTCTTTACGAAGTTTATTCATTCGCGAGGAGACTGGAAATCGGAATATTACCTCAAGCTTTGGCTTGTTTTCTCTAAACAGTTTGTTCTTTTCCACGATCTTAGCCTCGATGTCATTGCAAAATTTTGCAGCATTACTATCTCCGTTACCAACTTTTTTGCGTTAATTAGCGGGTACCGCATTCTTTTTTAAATTCATCTTTCGCGCGTTTTTTTTTTTTTCTTTCTTTGAATCAGTCTTATCGAATTCTTTTTCAAACACTCGTCTTTATTATATTCTTCTTTGAGATCGTGTTTAGCACGTTCTGCGTTGAACTCATTGTCAGTCAAGTCTTTTTCGCATCATGTTCACGTGAAAAATTCTTGGCTTATCATTTGATCATTTTTTGTTTTTTTTTTTTTATTTTATTTACTTAAAAAATAATCTTTTTTTTTTCTTTATTTTAATTTACTTTATAAAGCAGTTACTATTTTAGCAAATCTGAAATTATTATATTAATGATATCAACGAGTGTTGTGTTTTAATTACGATCGGGGACGTCTTCTCGTACATTTTTATTTATCTTTTATTCGAAATATTTTCGATATTCAGTCGTCAAATGGGTCGCTTGACCTCACAGCAGTAATGCTTTGTAATTTTGGTAACATTATCACTGAGTAGTAGTATAGTCATTGTACTTTTTTTGTTTTTTTTTTTTTTTATTTGACTTTTGTAAATAAAAGTATGTATTTTTTTTTAAAAAAAATTTTCACGTGGAAAACATTTTCTCGCGACTCCAGTATTGTAACTTATCTTATCTCAAACATTTGAAGTTGAAGAACATTTTTTTATGTACGAGCTTAAAAAAAAAAAAAAAACTTTTCTTTTTGGCCCAGCTTTTGAGACTTCTAGCTATTTTTATTCGAATTGCAATTTCGTTTTTTTTTGTTGTTTTTTTTTTGGTTTTTTTTTTGGATGCCATATACTACAGTTTAGGCCAGAGGCACTGCGGCGATTTTGTTAAACGAGCGGATATACATTTGTTATTTTCAAAAACAAACTGGATAGTCTTTTTAAGTTCCGTTCTCTTCAAGTTTCTCCGAGATACCGACCTTTACAATCAAATTAACTCCACTTTCAACGTCGTGCTACTAGCCTACGATGCTGTAAGCACGTACGGAAAAAAGTGAAAAATAAACGAAAAAAATAAAAGCTAAAGTTCCTCCGGGTTATCAGAAATTTCAATGTTGTGCTTAGGATGGTATTTCCCCGCAAAGGTATGCGCTTTGTTAGTACTTTATTGCCTTTTAAATAAGCGTTTCCATTCTTAGACGACTGATCGACTATTTTTGAAGTACCATTACAGGTGCTCTCGGTAATAAATAATAAACATATACCGTTTATTTTCACATTTATTGCATCGCTACACCATGTGCTGAAGACTATTGTTTGTAGTCGTTGCATAATTCGCTATTTACCATACCCAAAACTCGAATTACCTGACACGATATAGTAACGGTCGGATTATTTTACCTGATCTTTGCTATGTAATCTCTCTAAACACAATCGTCACAATGGACACTGTTTTACATTTACTAATTTTGGATTCCCGATTGCGTACATTTTCTCGCCATTCAATTTCCGCAATTTGATATTAATACCGCTAATGAGTCCGATGTTATCGGGATTTCTATACTTTTTCGCATTCTCTAGAGAGCCACGATATGGCACCGCTTATAATTCTACCGTAAATGTCGATCCGTTGGATAGACCCGAGATACGCTTTTTCTTTTTTTTTTAATGCCGCTATACTTCGATCCACCGATCTGTTCTATTATCGAGCCATCAGTAAATATTTCCCTTGCAATCCGTACATATCCTTTCATTAAACTATTATTAATTTTCTAATGACTCTTTAGTGCTGCCTAAATTTCATCCCAGTTGATACATATTTATGCTTTTTAGACGTTATTATATTATAAAAGTTCTCTCCTTAATTGATAATTACAGAAATATTATTATTCCGACACTTAATTTGCATATCTAACGTTTTGTAGTTTTTTATTATACTGATGATGTCCTGTAATTATTATTAAAAATTAATTTCACATTATTTGTAAATAATAAATATAGGGGGTTCTCCGCTATTTTTGTTAGTCTACAATATACGTGGAATAGAACATGTCACTTTCATCACTTTCAAACATACTTTAAACGCCTTACTCGGTAGTACTGTTTGTATTTTCTTAAATTTACTTTCGTTGAAATTATCGAATATTAACAGCTGACGTGAAATTTTATTAAAGTTTTGCATATAGGCGAGATCGCAAGTCGGTAAGGCTCTCCACCATCTTTTACGCTATCGCTGGAAGTGCATTTCTGTTATACTTTTTACGGCATTTACTCAGTATATATCTGACTTCTTCCGTTCGGTTCATTCGAGTATTTACATCAGGTTTTGAACTGAATAGATGTGTATTATTTATTTTGATTAACGGAGAATTCTCTTCCCGGTAAATTTTTAGTGTGTTTTCCTGAGATTCTAGTGATAGTCCACTTGATATTTCATGCATTTCTAAAACTGTTTTCTGTGCGTATTTTTTTTATTTTAAATTGCCTGACGACTATAACCGTATTGTGCTAATCTTTATAACACGCTTGCTTTGTATTCGCTTCAACTTACATGCGTATATTGCGACTAATGAGGAACTTAAAATACTGCCCTGCGATAATCTTGCGCTAGGTGAAACCGTATAATAGTACACATATTCCATGTCGGGCAATTTCTACTATTATAATAATATCGAAAGACAATATATGAGAGACACCTTATTTCTGTACCTGTTTAAAATTGACACGTCACCGTGTCGGACGAAAGCTTCCAATATCTATAAAAATGTTCATTGTTTATCAATTATTAGTTAACATATCCGGAAACATCAAGTATGAAAAAAGCTATCCGAGTCGTTTTAAAACCATATTGAATTTTTTGGAAATTCATCGTCTCAAAAAATCTACTATGAAATTTTTTCCTCTATATTATACTTTCTAATGTTTTCTCGACACACGATAGAAATGAAATGGCCTGTGGGAATGATGAGTCTCAGGGTTTTATTTGCCTTGCTTTTTCCCGACAATAGGACAACCTTCTTGTAACGAGAAATATTAATAATAGTATAGCTGTTTCCCCTTTAGTAGATGTATCGTCTCATATGGTACTTATCTTAACACTAGTAGTATTTTTATCTTGTATGTATTAAAGACTATTATTCAATTTTCACATTGTAATTTTTTTTTTGTTTTCTATTAAAAAAGGTGTTTATTATTATGCTCTGCTAGAATCTTCCACTGGACTTTCGAAATTCGTAAACAATTTTTGTGCCCAGTTAATCTTTATAGAGTACTTAGAGACGATTCTCGGCGCGTTTTAAACAATTTTAACCCCTGTCATGTCTTGCAGTACTTTAGCCCGATACTGTTCCAGTATTTTTCCTATTTAATTTTTTTAATATCCGTTTTTTTTTCTTTTTTTTTTTTTTTTTTTTTTTTTTTGTAATCGCTTGTTGTCTTCTGTAATTCATGTACTTTTTCATTGAAAACTTCCTGCTCAGGCTCATATTTAGACCAAAATTTTGGGAGGGGTTGCGAAAATATTTATATATATATATATATATATATATATAGATATACACCTATATATAGATATGTATACATGTGTATATATGTGTGTATGTGTATTATCGTGAAATATATTTATTTATAAATAGTACACTAAAGCCTTGCAGTCAATTATTGTATATGCAATATTTGAACACTACAATAAAAACAAATAAAAAATATTCGTTTCCATAGAATTCATAAAAATTTCAATTTTCTTTTCTTTTGTCAAAAAATGAAAAGAAATAAATTCTGAATTTCGGTTCATTTAATTCAAGCAGTTATTATTTCGCTGACATTTCGGTGGGAGGGGTTGAACCCAAAAAACCCGCCTCAGATACGGCCCTGTTCCTGCAAAATCTTCGTTGAGTAAACTTGAACGTAATAAAAACCTACTGTATTCTTCATTGCACAATATTCAATATCGCCTTCTGATTTATTGTTTTTTTTTTTTTTTTTTTCAAATTTTCATTGAGGCTCGTATGATCGCCCTTAAGATAACTATATTTCGTTCGCTACGGGTTATATACGTGTCCGGGATTTACCATTAATCGAAATTTTTTAACTTTTTTATCCGAATTTTTACGTGTAATTCTCTTGACACTGAACCAATTACTTTTTGCAATCATTGAAAGATGATAATTCCTGATTGGGTCCGATAAGAGTTCATTATCCAACATAGAGATGAGGTCAGCGGATGAGATAATTTTGGGTCTAGGTTATTATTAAGTTTTAAAAATTCAACTATGTTTCGCCCGACGGTAGTTTCGTAGAATTATATTAGAGATTTCTATTTATTATTATTGCGATTGCGTAGAAAATGAAAATGATATTTTTTTATTTCTCTTTGTAATTTAATTAACGAACGTGTTTATATTGCCAATCAGAATTCAAGGTTGTTCTATTTATTCGCGAATTTGTAGTTAATTTTTTGAGAAATTTGAAATGCCCGACAAAAATATATATTTTATCGATTAATTGTGCCCAGTCCAAAAAAAAAAAAAAAATAGAAAAAATAAAAAAAGTACTTGTCGTAACAAAAAATTAAATAAATAAACAAAATTCAAAAATGAAATGCACTTTATCACAATGCACTGATGAAATCATAAGAAAACAGGAATATTTCATTTTGCGAAATCCTTCCTCGATGGCGAGCTAGCGAGAATAGGAAAAATCCACTCGTTTGTGTTCAACTGAATATGGGATTTTGCCGAAAATAAGTACAATTTATTTTCATGGTGACCAATATATTAATTTGCAATTGAAAAAAGAAAAAAAACAACGGAAAAAATAGAGCAAAAAACAAAAATTAAAAATTCTACGTTTTATTTATAATTAGTTCGGCAGTAGTTAAGGTGCTCAGCTACTAAAAGTCGCGAGTCCGATGTTTCGTTTCAGATCCAAAAGTGGATCATTCCCCTGTATATTTCACAAATTTTAAACACATTTCGGGATATCATTAAAATAGCAGCTTTAGTTTAATTTCCGGTTAATAATTCTAGTTAAGGTGTTCGGAGCTACCGAAATGCAGAGGTATCATGGGTTTTCGGGAATTGTCTCGTTATCCAATCCGCTCCCAGGTATATAATACCTAATCTGAAATTGAATATTTGTTATACCAGAGAAATCTGGAAAAGTAAAGGCGAATCCGACGAGAAAGGAATTATTGGCCGCAATATTCTCTTTATAAGTACATTATTGGAAGTTTAACTTCACACAATCCGTGATATCAAGGCTATGAGTATTTACTTTATTTATAATTTTCCACCTTACACGGAAAGGATTGATTGTGTATACAATCGTGGCTTGTTAATTTTAAATTTTATTCCGCATTCAATAAATAGAACCACTAAATTATCAATTTTCTTTGTACTTGTACTATTTTACATTATACAATCGGAACTAATCGCAATTCGCTTTAGTATCTTTATTCGGAAATCATCCACCGTTTACCGAAGATAATTCCATTACGTCGAAATTATAATAAAGAGAACTGATACGAATAAAAATCAAATATTTGAAGTCTCGCACGATTAACACCTATTATAGTTACACTTTGTAGATGATAATTTTTTACTGTGGTAATTTTTTCGAATTAGTGGCCGAAGCTGAGTAAAGAATAATAATAAAAAAAAGAACTGACTATATACAGGTAAACTAGAAGCAATATTACTTATAATTTTTTTTTTTTTTTATTTTTTATAGGCATGCCAACAAATTACACTTACCCAATGACTAATTAAAGTTTTACTAAAGAGGAATTTTATAATTGACGAGAATATAATAAACTGCGTTTAATTAAAAAATAATTAAGAAAACACTGTACGAATGAAGGATGTACTAACGTACTTATAAAAAGTACCATACGAATCTATCATATATACATGCATATCCGACGCCTGCAAACATAGTCCGATATCAAGATATCACCACAAATATACAAACATATATATATATATATATATATATATATATATATATATATATATATTCCGCATATCGCGTTTCTTTAGCGCATACGGGGCGTACTACACATTACTTTTTATTTTAAGTTGTAATAACATTTGTATTTAAATGAAATAATTGAAATGAAATGAAATATATGTATATGCATATATATATATATATATATATATATATATGCGTGTATGTACAGTCACGTAAACACACTATAGCACAATAAAGACAGACTTTGCGATTCGCGTAAGTTTATGCAATAATAAATTTTTAACAACAGACGCGCTAACATTCCGACATAAAAATGTATTCATATAAATACATATTCTGCGGTTTAAATGCATAATTTGTGCATATTATAATTGCAGTATGAATGCCTTAACAGCTAACGAGACAGTGACCGTAGTGCAGTCCAATTATAACGTGTGAATGGTTCTATATCACTATTTGCCACGGTGAGAATTTTTCTGTGAGTCGGATTTTTCAGCGAAATTAATAACGGTTCTACCACGTTCGGTATCTCTCCTTGATGACTGTTTACCCTTCAGTTTCTCCTTTCGATAATTTTGAGGTGTAAATTTAACAGGTTAATAGTCTTGACTTATTCTGCATCCGCTTACGCCTTGTGTTTCATCTATCAAATTAGCGTTGCTGGGCAGAGATTAGACTACATCGGCGTCTTTTTTCTCGGTTTCTGGAGTTGACCCCGTGTAATCGATTTTTAGTTCCTTTTAAATATCGTCCGAGCTTTGTTGGGTTTTGATAATCACCGTCGCTTTCTATCTTTATCTATCTTTATCTAATTTTTTATCGAATAGATTAAAAAAAGGAACCATCTTTAGCGCCTTTTTTGACAATTTTCGTTACGTTCCATATCCGGATGTCGTTATCTTCATTTGTTTCTCATCTATTGTTTGATAGTCTTTAACAGAGTACAGTATAGAATTATTTACCGCACATTGTTTGTTAAAAATGGAACAAAAATAAAATACAAATATAACAAAAACAAATTTAAAAGTATATATATATATATATATATAATCTACGTATACTACTCAGAAAACTTTTAATCCGGCGATGCCCATCTTCGGCTGGAAAATCGCAATGTTTATTCGGTTTAACTTTCATGTTGTAAATTCTATTATGTATTTCAGCTGAAGATGGATATCACCTGATTAAAAGTTTTCTGAGTATTATACGTAGATTATGTATACTTTTAAATTTCTTTTTGTTATATTTGTATTTTATAGACATTAATTTATTTTTGGACACGTCTCGGTAGTGGCAGAGATGGATGGAACAAGATAGAAACGGAAGTAGTCTGAAAGAAGAAATGAATCCAGTGCGCGTCCGCTTAGTTGGCGTAGCTGGAAAACTTTAAACCGGCTTCGCTCTGGTTGCGCCAGAACCTCAGTGAACTTACTTAAATGGGGTCTGGCCGAAAATGATAAATGCAAATGCGGGGAACAGCAGAGCCATGGGGACACTTGTTTCAGTGCAGCTTGGTGCCTGTAACCATTACGGAGAGAGACCTATTCGAGTATGGAGCTAACTGACGAAACCATACAAATGGTTGATGCATGGAATGATAACGTATATCTGATGTTAACTTTATTTTATTTTAGTATATTAATCCTCATGCGTCTCGGACACGATAATAATAAAAATAAAAAAATCCAAATTACCATGTTTTAACAGAGCAGTTCTCGATTATTTCAATCGTCGTTGCTAGATCGGGGATAGGGTAATTTTATTTAATAATATCAATAATGACGAAAGAAAGACGAATAAAACTAAAAGAAGACCTCCAAAAAGCTGTTAACGAACCGAAAACTAAAGAAGCTACTGAAACTAGGGGTTCTGGGAGTATCTCCATGGCGAGGTGTGAAGGATCGAGTTGTACATGTATATATATATGCAATACATATATATGTATTTAATATAATATTGAGATTTTAATTCTACTTGTGATCTTGTGAATTAGAACAATTAGATAACTTTTCTAATGCTCTTTTCAAAATCACGTAGCTGCACAT
Source organism: Icerya purchasi (assembly GCA_039619475.1). Lineage (NCBI taxonomy): Eukaryota > Metazoa > Arthropoda > Insecta > Hemiptera > Monophlebidae > Icerya > Icerya purchasi. The sequence continues at coordinate 316,945,432 of CM077116.1, read as the reverse complement.
CTATTTTAACGTATGCGAATATAATGGAAAAAATATTTCTTTCTTATTAAATACAATTTACGCGTTTTTTCTGTTGATGCTTTTTATTTTTTTATTTTTAGCTCTTTGTTTGAACTTATTTTTTTAGCCATTTACGGTTTATCGACTTTTATTTTGTGCTGGGTGCATTTTGAGAATACTAGTTTGTACTAAATTTTGACGCAGTTGTCTCTTAAAATAACATTTGAAATATAAATCGCTATGATTTGATTCCAGTCGTTTAAAACTAGTCGGCACTTTTTTAATTAATTGTAGCTATGATGATTTATGCTTTTTTTTTTTTGATTTTTTACATTTTGATGTTTAAAATAAAGACACAGACAAAAAAATCAAATTAAAACAGTGTACAGGGTGTTAGGGAATGTCTGATCCGAAGTTACGATTTTCCCAGATGATTTCTCAGTTCGATTTCAGATTAGGTAGATGTGAGAACAATTTGAATATATCTGGAATGGGACAAATATCGATATGGTAGTCAAGCATCTTAACTAGCATAAGCTGTCGTGCTACCGATGACAGGTAAGCATGAAGGAAACTCAATGTTGAAGTAGCGATGAAGTAATTGAAGTAAGTGAGGACCGCCATATCTGTCAAACTGAAGTCCGACTGCATCTTGGAGAAATTTCAACCGCCGACGGAAGTTGTATTTTAAAAGATTTATAAGAGAAAAAGAAAAAAAGATAGGGAACAAAACCAAATTATAAAATTGAATAAACACCATTTTTCGGTTCTGTAATGATGTCGGTTTCGGTTCATTTTGTTTTATTTACTTTTCCGGTCGCTTGCAGAGCATTCTTATTACGTCTGGTTCATTGAACGTTTCCATTTGAATAATTTGAACCGGAAATCGCCAGTGTTCAAGTAATCTACATTGGGACGTCTAAATATTTTTAGTTCGGCGGAGCTATTTTTTTTTTTTTTTTGGTTTAATTTTTTAATTACCCTAAAACTGAATATTTTTCTAAAAATTTTTCGACGAGTTCTCCCAAAAAAAAGATGCTAGCTCCAAGTTCCGTAAATGCATATATGTAATTAATAAAGTATACGCAGAAAAAAAAAAACAAAACAAATTAAAAATAAATGTTAGGTAACAAACCCGAAATGGACGGTACGAACTTATTTTTCTATAAATTACCACACTTTTTATAATTGCATAAACTGAAAAAAAAAAAAAAGGAAAACTCTTAAGTACCTGATGCAATCTCCCTACATATAGCATACATCTCGTGGTTATCTTCGGCTTACTCTAATGCGAGGGACAAAAAGGAATTATTAAGCATTGTAAAGGGACATCGGTGTAGTTGGCTGTTTAGGTGAATAGAGCAGTAATAAAAATACGTAGATATGTGTCGGAGTTTGATTGTTTATTTATTATTTTCGTTATTTTTTTTTTTTTTGAAGTTGGGCTTTCAAGAAACTTTGACAAAATATTCAGCATCAGCGATAGTTAAAAATTTAAGTCAGTAAGCCAGCCGGCTTTGTCGAATTGCAAAACATCAGACGCCACGATGTAGACGATAATTACTCAGCTACGGGGGGGGGGGGGGCGATTCGCCGTTCACTAGAATGGCAAAGCTCAATGAACCGGATGTAATTAGAATAGTCTGCAAGCGTTCGAAAAAGCAAATAAAACAAGACGAATCGAAAACAAGCTAAAAGTGTTTTATTCAATTTTATAATATTGTTTTTCTTTCTTTTTTTTCCCCTTCTTGTAAATCTTCTAAAATACAACTACTTTTTGTTATAGTTGAAATTCAACGTGACAGACACGACCGTTTCCGCTTATACACTTTAATTACTTCATAGCTACTTCGACTCTGAGTTTCCTTCACGCTTACCTGTCATCGCTAGAGCTTACTAGTTAAGATACCTTACTACTTAATCGATATTTTTCCCGTTTAAGGGCTAGTAATAACTACATGTTGACAAAATCCTCTCTGATGAGAATGAAAATCGATGATTTGTTTATTTAGTTATTTTTTAACGGGTTTGTCAGCGGGGCGACTAGTCCAAGAAATGGAAAGGAGGAGGACAATAAATTTATATTCTTCCGCGTTTAAGGACAGAGGATAAAAATACTTCATGGATAGGAATAACTGAAATAAAAGGAAATTAGAAAATAAAGCATCATTATAAGAAGTAAAGTAAGTTCCATACTCTTTGACAGAGCGTCGCTGATTGTGGAATTAAGCTTTTCATAATATACTAAGCCTAATGGATCTAAGGAGAATACTGGGACCAGTTCCTTTCTACTTTTGGATTATCCGCCTTTGCTTTCCCCCAGATTTCTCTGGTACCCAACTATTTCAGGCTGTTCAAAACCTGGGAGCGACTTCGATCCGGAACGCGCACATTTAAATAAAACACGATATCAGGATCAGAAGGAAAGTATATGGACGGTGGATGAAGGGGGCAGAATGGAGTAGATATGGATGAAAAAATTGAAAAAGTGATGCAGGAAGGAGACCAAGTCCGTCTTTTATTTAGCCGCGACTCCGGATCACAGTATTTTTTTTTTTTTTATGCGTACGCCAACGAAGAGCAACAGCCCAACCAGCCAAGTAATCTAGATAATAGTTCAAAAGGAGAATAACATATTAGATTTCAATCTGGTGCGAGATTGAATGAATGAAAGAAGCTAGAATAGGAACAACTGACAAGGAAGGAAATGAGAGAACATAAGAGTCACTGTATGGGGTAGGGAGAAGAAGATCCAAAAGCCGAGAATAGAAGAGAGAACGTTCTGAAGAGAGTGATTCGAAGAAGACGTGATTGATATCATACAGAAAAAAAGAATCCTCTGGGGATCACAGTATTATAAAAGACTCTTTAAAATCTTAGTCCGTGGGTTTTTATATTGCAATTAATTTTTGGTAAAAAATACGCATGAAGAGAAATTAAATTGCTATCAAGTTTTAAAAATAAAATAAGAACTCGTGTAATCATTATTTTTTTCCGTGAATAATTTCTAATACATGTATAAATAGGCAAATGCAAAACAATGTTCAGTATCTTTTTCTCCTCTGTTTGTTTATTAATTGATTTTCTATTTTTTTTTCTTTTTTTTTTTTTCAAATAAATAATTAATATGAAAAATTAAAAAAGAAATCGCTATAGCCAGTAAATCTGTTCTCATTAAAATGTTTTCATTTTTCTTAATAATCATTATTGGCTTTTTTACAGTGTACTAAATCTTAAGGTGTCATTTAATATTAATAAATGAGGTTTTTTTTTTTTAAATATTGTTATTTATTGTTATTTTATTGAATTTATTTTTTATTCAATTATAATGGGGTACTGAACTGTTTTGTATTGCAAGTACACATGAAAGTATACATGTTCTCAGATGTACAATTGAACGAATGTATAAGAGTAGAAAAAAAAATTTTTGGAAATATGCAAATTCACATATGATTTCCACAAATTTTTAATAATAATTATGGTCGAATTTCGAACAATGGGCGAACACTAGTCTAAAAGAAATTTTAGTTAATTTATAAATTTGGTATTTCAAATGGATGATGTAACTTTGTTAAGACCGTAGTATGCTTTGTTGGACCGGAATTTAATCTAAATGAATTTTAGAAGACTAGGCGATCGTGAAGGTGTGTCTCTGTTTGACGAGAGTGAAAGGATTATCGAGTTTCAAATGTATAACTGAAACAGTTACATTATCGCGGACGTTTAAGAAATTAGGCTTTGGTTCGAAACCTGGGTTATTCAATCGAGTACGCGATTCGGTACTTTGTCATTAGGTTGTTTGCCTAATAGCACCTTTTAATTTCTGGGTATTTCCGTAAAAATCCCGCTATATCAATGTAATACATCGTGCCAATACCGAAAACAAAATCACCAAAACGTACTAATAAATATATTCTTTTGAAGGTACTGAACAAGATCTCGCGGAAGAAATAACGGAAGAGAATAAAAAAAAAGGTCTACAACAAGTGTGGAATATAGAAGAAATATTATGTTACAGTGAAGATGAGAAGGAGGGGGGCATATATATATTTAGTTTCCGGGAATAAAATTATATAATTATAGATAATACGATATTCTCTGTTGACAACTGTATAATAGTACTGAAATTGTATGTGTATAAAAAAGAAAAAAAAAGAAGCTGAACTTTTATTATAAATTACTAACGCGGTGTTACGTAATTAACAAGTCCATAATAAATTGAAGTAATTTTTTCAAGCGTAAAGTTCTGAATCAAAAATTCAGAGGTGCTTCAAGTATTCTTTCTTCGCAATTTAAATCGTAAGAGTAAAATTTCGTGGTTTACACTGAGGGTGACCTTTAAAATTTCTTTTCAAAATTCTACTCTTCGGTTCGTTTATTCTATAGAGTTATTCGTTGCAAAGGCCCCCGCGGGGAAATCTTCTCTGTGTGCGGTCGCTTCAAACTGCCGAGATTATGAACGGGCCAAAAACTTCTTTCTATCTGGACGAGAAAGAAAAGCGATGTGTTTCGTATATAGTTCTCCGGGTGAAATATTGCATATTGCCCGGGTAAGTTCATTTTACGATAATTTTAAGGCAATATGTTCTCGTAACGGATGGGAAATAACGCAGTTTATGCCGTGGGGAGAAGAAATGTCGATGAAATTTTCTATTAAACGTTAAGTTATTTGTCAAAATACCGTCGAAACTACCACCGCACAATAGAGCCAATAACATATCCAGAAGTGTGCGCATAGGCGCGCACGCGCGTAATAAAATAAAATTCCATCCGATACGGAATTTCCGTACTTGTTCGCGCCCTCCGTACTAGGAGGAACCGGAATATGATGTTCTTTCCCGCTAGACTGTAGATTTTTGCCGAATGCTTCCGATTGTGTGTGGTCATCGGCGCTTTGCCTGTTGCCCGAGAAGCTCAGCTCGTGCCCCTTCATCCGAGGAAAGAGCGAATCATATTTCAGCGAAAGATAAACGATGTCCCGTCGCTAACTTTGTGCCAGATAAATCACTGTTCCTCCGTGTAACAGGCATATTTCATTTTCGATATTATTTTCTTACTAGTATAGCGATATTTATTGTCGAGCAGAATCTGTTCCCGTTCTTTTTTCGGTCTCGCAAATTCGCTCAACTTTCAAGGGGAGTCCTTGAAGCGCTTTTTCACATGTGCTGATTTTTAATAAATGATGTTCGGCCCTCTGCAGTTTTCCGCGTTTCGTTCGCTCACTCTGCTATCTGTTCTTCCTTTTTGTCGAAATGTTTCAGCTCACTTAGCTGAATACGGCCAGATACGCGATTGGTCTTAATACTTGGGAAATGTGAAGTAAGTCCATGGCACGGCACATTTTTATGCGATTAAAAGACAGAATTAGGGAGTTGCAATTGTCGGTGTAGATTTGTGCTCCTACCTTCGTAATGGACCTTCCGGAAAAATGGAAATTTCTTACTTGGTTTGAAAGGCTCTTTGAAATTCTGCTACCATACGAAGTAACTGTGTGTGAGGAGAACGTATGTGTATATCTGACGATTGTTCTGATACAATAATCAAATCAAATCAAAAATCATTCAAATCGACCGTAGTGGCGCAGTCTTAACTGAGATTCTCTCGCAACCGTAAGAGTAAACCGATTACAGCAGCCCCCAACGGAGGTTTTAGTTCTTTCCGAATTCTTCACGGAGTGTGCTAGGTTTTTCCAAAAAGGGGCTTTCCGAGTCGTGAATTATTTAATGTATATAGGTTGTTTGAAAACAACTTGCATTTAATTTTTTATTTAAAGGCAACATTGCGCACGGAGTTGGCAACCGTGTTAGGGTGTAGTGTAGTTAAATACGAGTAACTGGTAAAAATTTCAAGTCGCGGGATCGGATAGTTCTCGAGTTATTCGACTGTATGTACGACGTGTTAGGTTTTCGGGTTCCGAAAATCGAACTTGTATTACATGTATGAGTGAAATTGTAACCTTCGATTCGTTTTTGTTTCCTTTTGAAAATAACTGCGATTGAGACTTACGAGATGTTAAAGGAAGCATATGGAGATGAGTTGTCGTTGTCCAGAAGAACTTTCCTCGGGTGGCGTCGCCAATTTAAGGACGGTCGGAGATCGGGGGACCTCAGAGTTCCTGCGAAGCATACTTCAAAACCTTTTAAGCGAGAATGATTTTGCCAAAACATAGAAAAAATGAGAAGAACGTTAGTAATGGCAAAAATTTTGAAAAAGACCAAAAACCACTTAAGCTTGTTCAATTTTCGAAAATAAAGCGATTTTTGTACTCAAAATGTATTCTTTTTTTCAAAGGTAAGAAATTTAGTATTTTTTCACAGTACTCATTTTTTGAAATCTTTCTAAATTGACTTAAAATTATCGGATTTCAATGAAATTTGTACTCAAAAAATTCAAAATTTCATCCTCTACACGATTTTGGCACCATTGACCCCATTTGTAATGTTACAAATTCTACATCGTAAAATTTCAAAAGTGGAACGTGAAAATCGATCAAGACCCACCCAACACAGAATTGACTTAGGTTCAAACATTTTTTACTGGTGATGTAGTATTAGACATACTACAACCCGCCATATTTGGCAACCCCGTACGCAGTGTTGCCTCTGAATAAAAAATTAAGTACAAGTTGTTTTCAAACAACCTATGTAAGTTTTTAGAACGCGTCAAAATTCCGCTAAGTGAAATCAACTGAAGGACTGTTCAGAAACAAACACTGCCTATTGAATTCTGGATTCTCTGAATAGTTTTAGTAAATGCGGAATAATTAACTATATTGAGATAGTAAAAGAAACTGAACCAACTACTATTACTGCTACGTTTTGCTCTTAGCAGGAACATTAGGAACGTTAATCGTGGTACTAGGTCAAGTGGTGATTCACTTCTTACCACCAGTTTACTTTGATTTTTTGTTACACTTTGTATATGTTGATTTTTACAGCTGATCTGCATCGAACTAACTTATTATTGATATTTGATTTATATAATTTCTCAATCAGAATTGAAAGGTATACGTTGTTTATATAATTTAAGAAATTTATTTCTCAAAAGAAGTTTAATCATTTATTAATTTATAAATTATTATCGATTATTTATTATTAAATCTTCTTCTTTCTAGTAATGCCGTACACTCAGTTTCTTAACCTTAGGCGACTACCTGTTCGAACATCCTAGCTGTACAGACATAGGCATATAATGTAGTGTTCATTTGGTATTGATATTATGCAATGGGAGTATACACACAAAAAGCTACACACTTGAAACTGATATTGTGATTGTTTGATTTATGTCTGCCTACTCCACTACAATTAGCGCGCATATGGTGGTTGCATGTGTTTGTCGTTATACCTTCCACGTGATTCTATTAACGATTAATTTAATTGTTTATTTCTGGTAATTTCTATTGTCGCCTGAAATCAAACTCAAGACTTCGGTAACGGAAGTTGAATACTTTATCAACTATTTAGTTTGATCTTTCCTAATTGGCTGATTATTTAAAATTAAAATATGATGTATATGAGTATGCAATTATTCGGTGTCGAAATTTGACATTTGCGTGGCGGTTTATCGCATTTCCCCCCGATTGCTCGCTTTTTGAAATGTACGATCCAAAAATGTAAAAAGAATATACGCTATCAAAGTGAACAAAAATGTACGAAACAATTAAAAACTGGATAAATTTTACGTATATATGTACATCTTTAAATTTTGTAAAATAATAAAACTTTTGAAATGTATACTTCTTCTTCTTTCCTAACGATTTCCCGGTGCGGGGTCCGTTTGGAAACACTGTCTTCTCCATTTTCTACGATCCTCGGCGTCCTCTATCCTAACACCGACTTCCACCATGTCGTTGTTGACAGAGTCTATCCACCGTCTTCTCGGTTTTCCTCGTGGTCGCTTTTGTTGTTGGTGGACTAGCTTCTTTGGCCTGTGTCGTCCTCGCACAGGTAGCCCTCGCCTATTTTCCGCGCCGTGCAGGCGAGAACGGCACGCGTCGCTTTGGGGGGACGCCCTAGCCATATCCTTATTTTCCGAAAAGTAGTGTGCCATTTTAAAAGATACGACTATTTATTTCCAGCCGATGTGTCGCTTCACCTGTCGCTGGGATTTTCTGTTAGGGTTTACTCCCTTAGCCGAAATGATCCGGTTTTAAGGCGCCGGGTACTCGCCTACTCGCTCTAGATTGATATAGATCAATCCGACTGGGACACATTGTCACGAGCGGGCTGCCGATAGTCTGCTGTTGTTAATGCAGTAAAGAGCTTAACGGTATTTATTAGAAGGAACACCTTCGGCAAGTGGACCCTCCTCCGTTTTCCTATCGGCAATTGTGAGTTCCGATTTAGCTTTCCTGATCAGTGCCAAGCCCGCCGAAAAGGAAATTACCACCCTGCACGACGTGTAATTTTTACGTCATTGGTAATTAGAAAACTCAATATTTATCATGTTTTTTTTTGTCGAAGATCTTATATAACCAAAACATTTAATCAGTAATGTTTTCGTTAAGATTTCGGAGATTCAGAATGTTTATAGACACGCGAATATACAGAAGAATCAAACTATTTTCATTTTTGTTCCACCGTTACCGACCTTTTGTGGATTTTCAGTAACTTTGCGATTCAGGTGGTGATGCTGCGGATTTTCTTGCTCACTTAGCCGTTTCACAACGATCAATTTCTGGATAAATTTCCTGCTGAGAATTTTCAATGCTTATCTTCATAGGTTCCGAACTATAATAATACTTCCTTTTCATTAAATTCTCTAATTCCAAATTGCATTACCATCCAACTTCTTCCTATTTAACATCATTGGTTTCAAGTATTTCCTTCTATGCAATGTACTGACTCCATAATGCGACTTTTGAATCAATCACTCTTTCCCGTTCTTATCACGTTTTCCTTTTTCTCTAGGACTTTAGTGTACTACCTATTACTCCTTTTTTTTTTTTCATCGTAATAATCAGTCATTCCATTGGTGTTGCTCGGATTTTATTCGTGATTTTTGTAAAAAATGCTATTTTATGGTAAAGATTAACCCTGGAATAGAGAATTTTTTATTAAACAATCTCCTAAGTTCTCTAATGACTTTATCGGTCAATAAAAAATTTCACGTTTACTTTTCCTAATAAAAATAATAAAAAGCTTGATTTATTATTTTTTTTGAAAATTGCTGATTAACCTATTTTTTATGATTTATGAAAAAGTGAAAATCCCTCGAAAATACCGAAAATCTAAAGGATTCGAAAAAATTAGGTAGTTTTTATATCGGCGCAATTAAAGAAAAAACTTGGAACATCAAAGAACAGCTTTGTAACCTCTTTAAACAAATTCCGGTAATTTACGGAAATATTGTGGTAACATAGTTCTTACGTCGTAAATATCTGTTAGATTTCTTTTTGCGATAAACTCAATTATGAAAATGCCAAATAATTGCACGTCTTCTGGCCGATTGAGAATTCTAGCCGATAATTTTTGTTCTAAAGTAAAGTAAGTCCCATACCCTTTGATAAGGTATCATGGATTGAGTAATTATGCTTTTCATAATGTACTAAGCCTAATGGATCTAAGGAGAATACTGTGAGGCCAGTTTCTTTCTACTTGGGATCCGCCTTTACTTTCCCGGATTTCTCTGGTACCCAATTATTTCAGGCTGGGTAAACTTGGGAGCGACTTGGATCGGTGACGAGGCAACTCTCGAAAATCCATGATACCTCTGATTTGGTAACCAAGCACCTTAACCGCTAGGCTAGCACGCTGCCATATTTTCTTCAACTACACTGAAATGACTACATAAAACTGGAGTATGTCGTAATGAATTGTAAAGTTTTAATACATTTAACGTTTCCAAACAAACACACACCAACACAGTTGCCATCTTGTAAATAATCCTATGTGAAAATATAACTGTGCCGTTAGGTTTAATTAATAATTCGCAGATTAAATATTTCAAACCTCTATGCTGGGTAATCTCAAAATTAAAATTATTTCCGGTAAATATTGAGGTTTCGGATAGCTCACAATGACCATTTTTAGAAACGAGTTATTACTAATCATTCAGAAACAACTTCAACTCTAGTTGTTTTTCAGGTTAGTGTAAGCTGTTTTTTTTTTCTTGTTTGGGTTTTTAGTGTAAGCTGTTCGAAACGCCAATAGAGCATGTTTAGCGCGGAATAGTTTACTTTCAATAATATACGCGTTACATTGAAAACGGGGAAGTATTTTTTTTTTTTTTTTTTTTTATGAAGTAAAAGCTATTTTCATGTAAAATTGTCGCCAGTTCCTTTTTGAGAATTTTTTAATCTTAAATGTTCCGTGCAACTCTGCAGCACTCGATCCGCCAGTATTGAGAGAACTTTATTGTTATTTCTGGAAAACGTATTTTTATTCAGACACATAAACGGTTGGTCGCCTAATTCTCCGGTTATTTCCCGAAAGGTTACTCGGTTATGGCCCCTCGCTTATTTCCCTTCTTTGCTGAGGAAGAGACTATAATTTTTAACCATTATTTATCATTCGCTATACACGAGTTGTTCGTCAAGTTTCATAGATTTAACTTCTACGCAGAAAGTTTAAAATTAAATCTACGAGAAACCGGTGGCCAGGTAGCTCGTGCATAACGGGTGATAAATAATGGTTAAAAATTGTAGTTTTTCCTTCGGCAAAATAGAAATAAGGCACATAATCGAATTTGCTTCCGGTGAATAACTGGAGGATCAGGCGACCGGCCGTTTATGTATCTGAATAAAAATATTTCAGGAAACGACAACAGAGCTCCCTCGGTACTGGTGAAGTGGCACGGAGTATGCACCACAACAAGGGATGAATGTCCGCCATTATTAAGTAAACATACCCCTCGCTAACACGGCTACTTTCTTTTAAACTGAACCGGAATGACTCAGACATTTCTCCTCGTTAAAGATACTCCAGCTGCATTGCCAACTCCATTTCGTTTCTTCCATGAATATACGTACATCCTATCTTTCGCCCTCTCATTCGTCTACTTTACCGACTTTTTCCTGTTTCTCGATTTTTTTTTTATCCTTTTTCTTTACTTCCCTTTTGATACCTTTTTCTTTTTGCCGGTACAAGTAACGACGCAATAAATAGAAAAGAAAAAAAGACAGTAGAAAGTGTTTCCACCAAAATAGCGTCCTATAAAACCTCCGGATAAAATGGCGAATAAACCGAGTCTTCATCGCCTGCCGATCAATAGTTCAATAAAATAAAACTATATAGAGCGCTTTAGAAAAATTTTTATACGCTTTTAAAAACATTTTGATTTTGTTATAACTTAAAAGTACTCTTAAAATTTCTTTATCCGCTGCGTTAAAAGAGCGTCGATGAGATGTGGGATAATTTAAAAACGGTATCTTCGAATACGCAGATAATCTCTACGCGATAGATGCTAGTTATAAAATATGCATCGTGCTTGTACTGAGAGATCAACTCTCTTCATTATGTCATTTGCTTGAATATATTAACGATTATGACATTCTTCCGCCGGTAATAATGTGAAATAGTGATGAGTGGGTCCGGTAGGATACGTATCCCACAGCGGAGTTGATGATGTAGCTTCGACTATAGTTCCGGATTCGCAACTCCGATCCGCAAATAACTGAGCCGATGAATGTTACACAAGTCCAGGTTCATACGATTCCCCACCATAGAAGTTCAAAGACAGATCTTGAGCAGAGAAGAATAGACTGTCTGTCCTTTTTTCCATACGGGATGAATATCTGAGCAGAAATGTGCCAGATTAGTTCTAGAAAAGTGGAAAATGATAACATTAGGATAATTAGAAAGAAACTTTATCGCTTTTTCTATAGACACACAACTCTCTCTGTACGGTTATATACTCTTACATTAGCTATTTTGCAATTCCCTTTTCTCTTTCTAACACACATGTAATCTAACCTAACACACTTGGTATATACTACGTCGACAACCAATGCGAACTAATGCCAGTGTTAAGTGTACTGCATACGTAAACACCGGATAATCCATACGAGTCCAATGATATACGTATCGGGGATGCAGTTCTCGAAACTACGATTCAGTCCCGATTCCATATCCAAAGAAATAACGAACTTACCCATCATTAGCGCAAAAAGAACAGATATATAAATTTGCTGTAGCTTTTTTGTAACGTTATTTTATAACGTTCTTTTATAAAGTTTTTATCTAAACCTTACTTGTTGGCGTATCTGTAAATAGTTTTCAATTGAGCAATTTTCGCAAAAAAGTAATAACTGCTTACTACAGGTTTAAAAAAGATAAGAATGAGCCAATGGAAACAACTCATCTATGAGCATTACAGGAGAACTAATATGGCGGCTTGCCCCTCTTCATGTGGTCCGAAGAACGGAATTATTACAAAGCCATAGAGAAATATAAGCACCCCCCCCCCATATGTATACATATTTGTGCGCGCGCGTGTTTGTGTGTGTATTAATGACTATGTTATATTTCACCCGAGGTACGCTACAGAAAATGTCCCATTGATTGTCCATCATAGTGTATATAAGATACACAACAGCTCAGTGAAGTGGACTGGCTAAATTTCCCGACTAAAAATGACGTAGTTAGTTGAAAACGATTCTTCTAAAAGCAGTTTAGAAGAAAAAAGATTGGGTGTCAAGGAGACTTGCCCCCTTGAGAAGCTTCAAAGCTCGAGTTTTATATATATATATTTTTTTTTTTTGTGCGTGTGTATGTATATATATATGTACGAGAGACATTCAATAAAGAATTCACGTTACGCAAAGTGGCAGCACTGTATCGATTCAATCTTCACATGGTTGATTGCTTGACTTATTATGAACGTATCTATCGAGTTTCGTTCAGTTTTGTTACACGAATTATCGTAAAACGCGTAATAGTTTTAGCCCTGCACTTTTTGAATAGATCCGAGATTTTACGAGAACAACGATACGCGGTGAAATTTTGCTGTCGACTACGAAAAACGCGTTCAGAAACAATAGTCATGATGAAAGATGCGTACGGCTGAGATGTTCTCGACCGAGCAACCATGTGTAGGCGGTACAGCACATTTGAGGAAGGTAGAGACAGCGCGGCCTTGAAGGGTAGTCCTGGCGCGACCTTTTTTGACAAAATGGGCATGATTTACATGCATTATGTCCCTGAAGGCGAAACAGTGAATTCGGCATATTTTATAAATGTATTAAAACAACTGACAAAGGTGAAAACGAAGAACGGCAATTGGAAATTGCACATGGATAATGCGCGTCCACATATGGCTTATTCTGTCATGGAATTCTTACAACGTAGAGGCATCGAATTAATACCCCACCCAGCTTACAGTCCAGATATAGCACCAAATGACTTCTTCCTATAGCCAGGTGTGAAAAAAGAACTCAAGGGTCGCCATTTTGAGTCGGTTACGGAGCTGCAGAATGAAGTGCAGACCTAATTACAAAGGATGTCGAAAAAATGGTTCTAGCGCTGTTTTGCGAATTTGGAAAAACAATGGTCAAGTGCATCGAATTTGGGGGTAATTATATCGAACGTGTGAAAAATTTGAATTCTTAATCTCAAAAATAAACGACGTTATGCATTAAGACATTTTTTCGTTACATATTTCATTACATAAAATTGTGACATTTTTTAAATAATAATAACAAAAATCCTATAAAATGTAACAAACGTTACATAAAATTGGACATTTTTTTGGGACATTTTTTCGAATGGGGGGGGGGGGGGTAGCCTAAGAATTACGTTGTAATTAATATATATGTATACAGGAAATGCTTAAAATATGCGAGAAATACCTTCCGAAATTTATTTTGTTTTTCTATTAATTTACATAGGGATAAAGACTGAAGCGGTGAAAAAAAAATATTTCATTTTTAAAAGAGGTAATAAATACACTAAATTACGTTGTAGTTTTCAATGATAGGACGAAACCTTAATTAAAAATATACGTGATAATAAATTTAAAATAATTGTATTCATCGTTAAAACAAGAGATTGCCAATTTTTTATGCCGCTGTTGTAACTAATTTGAGATGCCGTTTTCTCATCAAACGCTTTTCGGTCTCTTTTTCAAAGTGCCTGCGTTATCCTATTTTTATATGCTTCAAAACCGGCCTTCCATTAAAATACCCGTCTTTTCTTCTATTTGTCATCGTTTGATAACATTTTATTCTTTCAGAGACTTCCTCATAACAAACTTCCTCATTTTTTCTTTTTTTTAAATTACTGCAGGTTCCTTTATGTGATTTTTCTCCCTTTTCAAAACCATCTGTCTATTAATTATTAGACAAGAATTTTACCACATCATCAATTCCCCCTCCCCTTCTATTCTTTAATATTCACTGACGTTTCCAAAAGTACGATTTCTGCTGGTACTTCTTTTATATTCTTAGTAAATAATTACTCAGAATCCTTCAGACTCTCCAATTTCTACTCGATATATACAGTCAAATTATTTGCCATCCGTTGAGTTTCATTTTCCCTATTCGCCACTTTAACAAGTATCTAATTATTTCTGCTTCTAAACTGCGCTCCAAGTTGTCTCACCTTCTTTTTCTTCGTACACTTTCATGATTTAGTTTTCTTCTCACGCACATTATTTCTGTTGATTTGTTATGACTTTCTAGTCACGTGAGAATTGATAGAAATGAAGTGGCGGGCCCATTGGCGTGGTTTTCGGTACATTCATTTTACTAGTAAAATATCTCCCCCCCCCCCCCCCCCATATGAATAATATTTTGTTTCCTTCAAGAAATATCATTATAGATTTCGGTCGAATACTTACGTGGCGGCATCCTTCCCAAATCGTAACATTACCTAACAGTTCAGCTTGATTTTCCGTGCTTCTCCACCACGGTTGCGGACGGTTCATTACATTTCGTTTAATGTAAAAAACGTGATTGTCTCTTTTACATACGACGTGCGTCCGACGGTATAGAGAAAATCAGGGGAAAAAAGTGGAATTAAATTACATTTATCGAAAATAATTATGAAATGTCTTTCCGTAACAACTATATTTAAATAGATGATTACCTTTTTTTTTTGAAAAGTACACAGCATTAAAGGTATTCGTTTTCTAAACCTGTGCGGAACTCTATTATAAACTTAATTTAAACTATTTTTACAATGTTGGTTCGTTTACGGCCAATTTGTTATTACATATTCACTAGCTAATTTTTATTTATGTATTTTGTTTGGTAACGATTTTTGTTTTATCGATCTTTTATTTTTCTCGAATGTATAATTCCGTACGATACCGCTTTGTTCCGTCTTAAACGGTAAACAATTTTTAGATTTTTCTTCTTTTCTTTTTGAGTACACCAGCAGAAGACATATATCCAACTTATGAAATTGGAGGAAGAATAAGAGAAGCGTCAAGGATTTTTTTTTTTTTTTTTTTTTTTTGGCTTGGTTTATCTTTTAACCTTTTAGCCAGTTTATATGTTAAACATGTAACATAATATTCAAGTCTTAAATTTCAATCTTGCATTTTTTGAGGTATTGATAAAGTTGTTTACATGCCTGACCTAGTGGATTTGTGAGTATGGTTACTGTGTTTATCGGTAACGTGTGATATACTTGAGTTAATCTATTTGTAAGTTCTTCTCGTTGTTTTTGGAACTGAACACATTGCCATAGGAGATGGTTAATATTTTAGTCTTTATTACAGTACTGACATTTATCCGATTCGATAATGTTCAATTTTTTTAAACGATCTGCTGTTCTGGTATGCCCTGTTCTAAGCCGGATGATTTGCTTTATGTAGTTGCTAGGTAGGTTCTCGTTCACTTGAAGGTACCATGGGTTCTTAATCTGTTGCTCTTTTTGTATATTGAAATAATATTTTCCACTGTTCATGCTATTCTGTTCAAAATTAATTTTTTGTTTATTTGTTACTATATTTTTAACGGTATGTACGTAATCTGTCCAGTGATATTTAATTTGTTCACATCTCCGATTTTCGGTAACTTTTTTTGTTAAGTTATCCACGAATTCATTCCCTTTTATTCCGCTATGTCCTGGTATCCACTTTAGCACTACGTGATTATTGTATTTTACTTTTGCAGATTCTATTTTCCTTTTTATTTTCCAAACGATATTGTTGTCAGTTGTGTCATTTATAATTTTATATAATGCGCTCAGTGAATCGGTTAATATCTTTTATATTGAGAAACATTAAAGATTGGAAAGGAAACTATCAACAATTTCAAAAGGAAAATCAAGAACACAATGAATGGTATAATAGTTGAGAACTCTCAAGGTTCAAAAGATTGGAGTAAAAGGGGTGAGGAAATAGAGATCCTTTCAAATAGACCGTGATTTGCATCGCAGGTAAAATTCGAGTCAGTAGGATAAAAGTGATATGCCGAACAAGAATAAAAAAAATGGTAAACTTTAAAGACCATTAGGGAAATTATTGAACCAAAGAAAAGACGGACCCGAAAAGGCAAAAAAAGTGTAAAAGTTACAAGTGAAGGATAATAGTCAGTTTAAGAATCGAGGTATGAATGAGAGGCGGAATGAGAAGACTTTTGATGGGAAATCTGTTTATGAAACGACCTTAAGTGGCCCTGAAAGCAACTGCCACTGGCAACCGATGACATTCGAGTATTCACTGAAAGCGGCCTGCTAGTACCATTTAGACTACCTGATTCTTTCATGCTCTGAATGAAGTTTTTCAATTTTTGAAGTGAAAACTTCTTTAATTTTCAGTAGGGGAAAAATTATCGTTTTGCTTCTCGTTCGTCACCCGCGTCACGGACTTGCTAATGTTAACAGTATCGACTAGTGCGAGAAATAAAATCGCTAACGGCTTTCCACTGCCTACCGCTTCGTTAGCGACGGCATGACGCTTCTCATCTACGCCTCGCTACTCAATCACTAATAGACTACGAAAAGAGACGCGAAGATTTAATTAATTATATCAGGACTACTAATATGGGGAATAATAATAGAGTTTATGATGCCAGTAAATTATCGTGAACATTATTTAATAATGAAGTATATTGTAAACTAATTCTTTAACTACTACATTACACTAATTCCATAAAATAATAAATACTGTTGACATTGTCGTCTTCGTCCATATTATTGAAAGTACAGATAATCTAAGGATTGTTGAAATTAACGATGATAATGATGCTAACAATGAAAATAATGTTACAAAATTAAGTTCATTTAAATTTAGGTAAATATAAATACTACGTATAAATAATGTAAATGTATTTATTATATTTCAATTAAGTTGTATTTATATTTTGCATTGAGCTTGCGCAGCCCATCCACATGTTTTGACTAATAAATAAATCATATAGAAATGTATACAATTGTTGCCCGGAGTGAGCTGTGAAAACCAGACTAATGTTAATAATTTCAAGTTACAAATTATGAAATTTTAATTTTTAATACAACGATTAATCTGGAAATGCAAAAAAAGACACCGTTATTTCATAATTTTAAGTTTTCACTTCTGTCGGCAGTCCCCATGACTGCACCATTTTTAATTTTCCTTTTATCAGTAAGTTGAAATAGCGTTGAAGACGAGCATTTTCCAGCAAATTAATTTTATTACAGATCCGACGTAAATTACAGTTCACAACATAAACTGGATGCCCTCGATGGTTCCATAGACTAGTGAAGGTGGTTTGATCAAATTTGTGCAGAAAAATAAGGAGAGTGACTTTTTTTTTTCTCTCCAATAAACAGAGATTTGTCATTAGATAGTGGATATGAATTGTCACGCATCACTTCCTACTGATGGAAATGCTGAAATTATTTTGTTGGTTTTTCTTTTTTTTTTATATCTTTTACGAAACTGATGTAACCTTTTTTTATTTTATTTTAAGTTAAAAATGAAAACCAAAAATACTGAGGGAAAGTAACATTAAAAAGAAAAAAAATTAAACTTCGTTTTCAATTTTTTCTTTAATATTCATTTTTCTAAATAAATTAATAATTACTAACAATATCCTTAGAAAGAGCAATAACAATAATAAATTTAACAACTGTATTTATGGAAGTATATAGAAAAGGGGAAGGTTTTACTGCACATTTACTGGATAATGTGATTTTTTATATTGCTTTTAATTTTGGGCATATTTTGTTGTTTTTCACTTCGAAGGCTCATAATAATTACTGTCCCGGTTAAAGCTGTAAAATGTTTATCTCAGTATTAGACGACGCTAACATTGTACTGTATTAAGCTAATTTATGTACTCTTGTTGATTTTTTTTTTGATTATTCTTTCTTTTTATAGGAGGTTTACCGTACAAAGTTTACACACACGACACTTCATTAACGGAGAAGAGAAAACAACGTCGGATCAGAACGACCTTTACATCAGCGCAACTGAAAGAACTGGAAAGAGCCTTTCAAGAGACGCATTATCCGGATATCTATACGCGTGAAGAAATAGCTATTAAAATTGAGCTTACCGAAGCCAGAGTTCAGGTGGGTAATTTATCTTTTTCTGTTTCCATATATTCGACTCCGGATGTTGGAGACCAATTGTTAAATGCAGTACGGTCTCGGATAATCAGACTGGTCTACTTTTTTTTACATTATCCGACCTACGTATTCTTCTTCTGCATTTTCACATCCTTCTAATGCTTATTCGTCTAGTTTGAACTTATGTTCAAACTCGCGTAATTTAAAACTTTTTATTTTTGGTGAATGGCGTTTAAGGACTGCTTTTTTTTTTTTTTATTAGCTAATCGCTGGCAGTGATTTCAACGGTTACATATATAATAAAATTTTGGAAACATGGTCTAAATTTAAAATTTCACGCTCTTTAAACTAAAAATTTTCGTGTCAGCTGTTCGTTTGGGGCCTCTTCTATATCGCAATATTTCGCTTTGCCATTTTTTTTACCGTCCGGCTTGTCAAAATATTAATTCTTTCAGATCGAACAAAACTTATCTTTCCAGTTCCTTTTTCTTATCTAAATTAATATTGTTGTTATACATTTTCGAGTAGTAATTATATGAAACAAAATAACTACTCATCGCCGATTTTTGATTTATTTCCAATTTCATATGTTTGCAAAGTGGAGAACATAGCCGTAGGTAATGCGTAAAATATGTGAAAATTTCGAATGCAATAAAAGTACTGCGGATATTCGGAGTATATAGAGAAAGTAGTAATACTATGTGTAAATATTACAATCGTTAATAATGGTAGTAAATAAAAATAAAAATTATTTTATAAAATATTGCTAATGTTGCTGCTACTATATCGGTGCATTTTAAAGTATTTTTTGTATTAATTTTTTGAATTCATATCCGGAATAGTGAAATACATAAATCACAATATAGCCGATAAAGAATCAGATGGTTTCGCGTCATTTTAGAATGGTATATTTTTTTTCATGAGTTTTATTGCGGTTTAAACGAAAAAACTTCTTATATCCTTGTAATTATTAAAAAAAATTAACCAACAGTTTAGAATGTCTAATTAGATTATTGCGCAAATTAAAAAAGAGACAATTATATTTGGCTTTTTTTCTTTTCTGTTTGTATAATTGAAATGCCCCCCCCCCCCCCCGATAATGTAATTAAAACTTTGTCTTGAAAATAAACAACCGCTTACAATGTAATCATAACAGTACATACACATTTGTAATAACCGGTTTCGTAATAAGCATTGTAACTGACAACAAAGGTAAACATCGCTAAAATAATAGAAGCGGCAAATATCACAATTGGCAAGTGGGAATCAGATATAATGAGATCGAACGCTAAAGCTTCACAAATAATTAGTTTAAAATATTTGGAGAACAGTAATTTTAAATTTGTTATCGAGTTGTTTACCGATAAGTTGCTAATACGCTTCGAAATATGTATCGCATATTGATTTAACATGAAAATTGCACGTAAGTTTACTAACAAACTCTAGATCTCCCGTAATTTCTATTCGCTGTGTACTCTAATAGCTACACATTTTTTTTTCTTTTTTCTCTCTAAATATCAAACACATTTTTATATTGAAAAGAAATTTTAAGTAATTTCGGGTTCATTTTATTTCGAACGGAATCTAAAGAGCGGTACATCCACTGTAGGTGTGTGCGGAGGAGGCTCAGTGGGAGCCGTTGCCTCTCCTAAGAATTTGGAAAAGAAAAAAAAATCAGAGCGGAAAATTAGTGAAAAATAAGATTTGTTTCTTTGAGCAACAAGATTTTTACAACGCAAAAATTTGAAGAAATTGCATTAAATTTTTAATAGTCTCTTTATACAAAAAGCAAGTGTTAGTTTCTGGTAAAAGTAAAATTGTTCGTCACTAATTTTGCATCATTTGAAATTAATGCAATTTTTGGGTCCTTTCTCTTAGTCCCCCCATTTAGTTCATAATTTTAGTTCGTTCATTTTCGCTCTTATTCACAAAGGGTGAACTAACACATGTTATGATTCATTAACACAAGTTATAATTCATTAGCACAAGTTATAATTCATTAACACAAGTTATAATTCATTAACTCAAGTTATAATTCATTAACACAAGTTATAATTCATTAACACAAGTTATAATTCATTAACACAAGCTATAATTCATTAACACAAGTTATAATTCATTAACACAAGTTATAATTCATTAACACAAGTTATGATTCATAACTTGTGTTAGTTCACCCAATGTGAATAACAGCGAAAATGAGCGAACTAAAATTACGAATATGACGTGAAAAGAAGCGAAGTAACGTAACGATCATACAAGAAATAGAGTGAAAAGTGAAATACCAGAAAGAGAATATTTTAAAAATAACGAACCTACTCCAAATTATTACAATTAACCGCGAGTAGCCTATGACACGCCGAGCAAACCCTACACAGGAAATGATACTTTGTAAAGAAATAAAAAAAAATACCGCAGAAGTAGATAGAAAAAATGATACTTTGTAAAGGAATAAAAAAAAAAAAAGAAATAAAGTGTAAAAACCTGAAAAACGGAAGAACCCGATGTTTGATGTACAATTTGATGGCATCTTCTGCCGTATATGCCATCAAATCGAAGTAGACGGGCTTACACGCCGCTTCGCGCAATTCAATTTCCATGACCCCAAACCAAGTGCAAAGTGGCAGCTAGAACAGACGGAAATTCAAACGAGAGAATATGAAAACAGTAATACCGGAAAGAGAATATTTTAATAAAATGGAGTAACGTAAAGATGAGATATTTAATATGAAAAATTACATACCTTAATATGGCGAATCCGCTGGTACTGGAACGTAAATTCAAATGAGAGAATATAAAAGCAGTCAAACGAGAGTAGTAGAAAGTGGCAGCCAACAAATAAAAGTAAATAAAAAGAAATTAAAAAGAAAATAAACAAGTCACCAAACCAAACTAATAACAAAAAGAGTAAATTTAAAATATTTTAAAAACAGTAGATTATCGAGATGAACTAAATTGAGATGTACTAAATGTAGCGGTTCATCAATACTATTTATAAGTAACGATTTCGCGTATGAATGTGAAAATGAACTACGAAAAATGAACTATGAAAAATGAACTACGAAAAATGAACTAAATGGGGGGACTAAGAGAAAAGGCCCCAATTTTTAATATTTCGATTATGAATTTTATGCTACAAACTTTTTCAAAGGCAAATTAATTAAAAACCTAATTTCTCAGTTTTAATGCAGTACTAAAGTAGTGTTTTCTATAGCTAAAATATCTTTTGCCCAATCGTGCCTTCTTGAGAAAAAATCCTATGGATGCTTGCGACATCCGTTCTGATTAAAATTCCCGTCCCTTCGGAGGGATTTAGTTGCTCCAAACTAATTACTATATTTAAAAGATGAAAGTTATATTCCAGCTTCGACGATGTTTCGTGCAGTTCTTTTAAATTTTACTCCGATTAAATAATGCGTAAAATTCGATAGAGTCAGAAAATTTTGGCTGTTAGACTCAAGGAAATTTAGACACCCTTAAATTATTATTTTTTTTCTAATAAAATAATAATTATTAAGCAGAAGAGTCGATTTTTCAGGCGAAACTGGCTTATCTTATCTTTTTTTCGGGCATTATTATAGTTGTTTTTTTTTGAAAAGTAATAATTTTTTCGATATTTTCGATCACCCTCGCAATAAGTTTTTCCTACCGGAGAGGAAGTCTTAATTTTACAAAAGGTTTATCACCCTGGATCTCTATTCGATTTCGAATGTAGTGATTACCTTCGCACACATTCCTGTCATACAGATCTCAAGACGATGTTTCGACGGATGTACATATATGCACACCGTAGGGATACGATACTGTAAATGTTTTCATTTGTAATCGTTACAACATCGATATCTGGTTTCATATTGAATGCTCGATTGCTTTCGCCTTTCCCTTGCGGAAGTAGTTTATGATTGTTCGCGCGAAATTTTGCATTACACGAAACGACATCTCTTGATCGACGACAACCTCTCCTTTAATAACGTAACCCTAAATAGACACCAGTTTTTAGAAAATCAACCGATCTCTTCTTGGCCGGAAGCGTGGTCGAACATTCATTAAAGATACCACATTGTAAAGCGTAGAGATGAGCGTAAACGGTGCATATTGGGATTTTGAGCGAAGAACTAAAAACTGCGTTCGAGAAAGGATAGCTAGATTCTTGCGTACAAAGTAACTTAATCGCGTAATTTATCGCTAAATCCGTTTATAGTTGAATAGCTCTGCCAAAATGAACTAGGGCTTGTTCGTTTTCATTCATACCTTCGAAATATATATGCGAAAGACGAGTAAACAAATGAAAAGTCGAGTTATCGATCATTCGACCGTATCTCCTTTACCTAACTGATGTGGCAGCACGTGCGTGTACAGAACCGAAGTGTCCGTGAAATTGGGCGAATATAAAGCACGTGTCGTCCGAAAGAACACACACACGTCTATCGTATCAATTTTCCACTTGTGGAACGAATAGATGGCACGCGCGTGTCTCAACCAATTTCTTTCTAACAGCGAACAGTGCGGATCAGATTACGGAAAATTGATAACGGCTAGCTCTCCGGCAGATGAACGAGAGAGATCCTATTTTTACTTAACGCTTTTCCGAATTCGAATTATTCGGCTTTGGCAGTCATTCAGTTGTCACTAACTCGTTACTCGCCCGATAGGCCACATTTGCCTATTTCAACCGTGTTGTCACTTTTCTATTCATCGCATTGTCTCTTGATTGCGGAGTCTATCGTTCATTTCGAAAAGTGTATCAAATAGGAAAAGGAAATTTTCGCAGTAATCGCTGAACTGAAGTTACTTCGTTCACCCTGATTGCAACATAATTTAAAATTTCCTGGAAAGTGAACGACTGAATTCTTAGGATTTTCATAATACAGCGCTACGTCGACGTCGGGGCAGTAGCCGAGTTGCTGGACAAATTGAAGAATTATAAAAAAGCGAAATAACCGTTAATAGCGCAGACCAATAGTAAACACACAAAACCATCATATATAGGTGTTAGTGAAATATACTCATATTAAAAATCAAATATTCCAATTGGCCTCTAAGATGTAGCATTGTATACAAATTGGTATTTGACCGGGGATTAATGTTACGAATAGCAGCATAACGATACAATCGGGTAATGCGACCAAAAGAGAACGGCTACAGGTAAAACACAGAGTTCTACTCAAGGGCGTTGCCAGTTGATGAGCCGGGGGGGGGGGGTAAGGTGATAGAAAGAGGATACGAATTATAGGAAAAATAAAATTTATAATCTGTAAAGGCTTAATATTTTATTAAACAAGAATAAAATCTTAATTAAAACATCATTTTCGTGGGTTTCTGGCAAATTTTTATAATAAAATTATAAAAGTCTTCCAAATTGTCCATAATTACGCGCCTATGAATACTCATCATGGCCAGTTGATGAAAAAGTTTCAAGGCTCCAGAGGGGGAGGACCTTCCTCCATGCCCCCCTGGCGACGCCCATGGTTCTACTACATGTTTTATGTCTTTTTTTATAAAACTTTAATAGTTTACATTTTTCATTAGGTGTTAGCTGCAAAAAATGAAATACACGTGCGTGCTCTTACAGTAAAAGTCGACTTTCACGTTTGCTTTGTTCGCGTATTCTTTTTAACGTTATCGTAATATATTCTTCAGTCAGAATCCTTCCGTTAAGTAGTGAAGTTTATGTCAGTGGATTTGGAGACGTTTTATCATTCCGGAAGAGGCTAAAAGAAGGAGTGACCTAGCTTTCTTCCTTTTGGTTCTTGTCGCAAGAGGTGAACGCATGGAGAATTTTTTGTAGCCGGTAGAGAAAGCTGCTTCATCGTGTTTCTTTCAAGATTTTCGTATCGCTCAGTTACAAACCGAAACGTGGACGTTCACAGGTGGCCTTAATGTCGGCAAGTGTACAATGTTGAATGTTGCCGTGCACAGGAATCTGCGTGCACATGCGAACTTGATAGAATAGACTGACGAATTTCCTCGTCATTACGGCACAGTGGAGGAGAGTTGACCCAAGCATACAATGATGTTAAATAGTTCGGCCGTTGGAATAGTAAACTGCAGAGTGAGTGAAAATGAGACCTACTCCGGAGAATGGTTGTGGAGAAAAAGTCCTACTTCATATTTTTTTTCATTCACAATCTTGCTTGGAAAGCTTTTATCGTAGTATTTCGCAGTTATTTCGAATAGTATAATAATAGCCCGTTGCTAAGAATACTTCTACCTCAATACTGCGTGACGTCTGCTATGAGCATTAAAACAGGTCCCTCTCAATTCGTTGAGTATATTCGGGGCAGATTTCGATGGTGCAACTTATGTCGCCTTGGAGTCCGCATTATTATTATTACGAAGACTTATCTAGTTGTTGTTTTTTTCTTTTTTTAGCTAATCAACCAGAAACCTGTACCCAAAGAAATAATTAAGTCAGTTATAGTTTAATCCGACCAGGTGGTATTGCTAATAAAATAGAACAAATACGAGTAGAAGGAATAATGAGAGCAGAAAAGAAAGAAAATAAATAAATTGGGGATACAACTGTGTTAAAAAATAATTATATTTGCTTTGCTTAACGTTTCGGCCAGCTTACACTGACCATCCTCAGAAGCTCGCTTTTCACAATCTTCGAAGCCTTGACAAGGGTCCAGAGCTGACTAATGAGCCGAAAACGGAAAATTATTGTGCTCCAGCGTTGGCCTGGATCTTTTCGGATGGGGCCTTACTGACGTGCCGAAACTGCTTTTCTATGTAATAGCGGCTTTTAGAAGACACTGTCCGCTCTTAGGAGGACAACAATTTTATTAGCAGGATTTCGTTTCGGCGAACTATGCTGCTGCGGAACTTTTAAAACTCTGTTTCGTTTTCGATTTCGACAGAATTCAGAATTCGGAACTAAGCAAATAAACAAGCGATAAATAAAAAGCATTCTACTCTTTGTCGAGATCATTATTTACGTGTTCCAGCGGCCTTGGTCGCTTACCGAACATTATTATGTAGATTCCCGAACTAGTGTTTGTATTTCGCGCGGACCTACTAGGCCGACAAGAATGTCCAGATTAACGGGACTGGCGACGGAATCGGGCGAAATGGTTTGTAACCCGATAAATTAATGGATCCACAGAACACGTGTTTACAAGTGTGGACGCTCGGTCCGATTACAATCGAAAATAAACGTTACGACAGCGGAGTACGCTAGACAGAGAGACCTGCCGAGGGTGATTATGATCGTCGTATTATTTTGTAATGGGGGATGTTGTCCGGGACCGGTAGACGAACAGCCAGTGACACAAACAATAGGGAGCGGAAAAAGTTGGGCTCACGGAAAAGGTCCTCGTCCGACCGTCCCTGTGGATATTTTAACAATCATTCATTCATATCCACTCTTACCCGAATCCGCCTGTTCGCGGCGCTTCTTGCTTATTATTGCCACTCATTTAACAGTCGCATATAATTTAATATTCATGTCGTAGTTTTCAATATATATATATATATATATATGTGTTTGCATGCGTGTGTGTATATATATATATATATATATATATATATATATATATATATATATAAACAACACATACACACATATATACATTCACACATATGTAACATGCGTAGTCCTGCTGACAATCTCTATCTGTTCCGAACTTTGTTTTTGTTCGAATTCCTCGTCTCGTTTTTAACTGGCCGCTATTTTTATTTGCACTGCGAATATCCCGCCGTAGTACGCGTAAACCGTTCGCGACAGATATTGATGACAGAATTAACTAACGAGGGAAAAGTGATAAAAAAAAAAAAAAACAAAAAATAAACGAAACAAAGCAAAACAATACGAGAAAAAATTCGCTAATTAAGATGATACATTTAGAAAAGCGTGTGTGTGTATGTGAGAATGTCGTGAATTTTTCGTTAATACCGTAAATGTTGCGAATGTCGTGAACGCCGTGAATGGCGCAAACGCTGCAAATTCCGTAAATGTCAAAATGAAATTTCACCGAAAAAGGGAAACACCATTATCGTTGCTAGGAACTAAATTCGACACAAAGATACCACAGCCTGCTGATAATCCCAATTAATAAAAGATATATTTACATAGCGCGTTCACTAATCAGATTTAATCCGTGGACTATGTCTGTTTTTCCGTTACTCCATTTTTTTTCTTCTCAATTATACCCGATATCATGCAAATTCGCATTTTGCCAGCGACACTCTAGTCGCGCCACACCTGTTGGTTAATACAAGTGTTTTTCGCCGTACCTCTTATTCGCAAACGTGAAAAATGTATGTTTTTTTTTCCGCTTTTAATTTGAATAATAAAATTTTTTCTTATCTCCTCCGTAAATATACGAGACCAGCTTTGCGCTCGCTCAATTCTCCTTTTATCGCCGAATGAGGTGTAGCGCGGTTCGGCCGGTTAATTTAATCATTTAATTTTAAATCGCCTAAAAAGCAAGCTTGTGTATTGGCAATTTTTCGTAACGTGTTTTATTTTTAGCTAAATATTTCTGCTAACGCTGTTTGAGAACATTTCAGTTATAGTATTCCATAAAAGGACGATATATCTTAAATGAATGCTTTACAAGAGTTTTGAAACGACGGTACTAAAATATGATTTTTTCAAAGATTTAATATCTTTCGGATACCAGACATTTGAAAAAATTATATTTTATTACTAATAACTAACATATTTTTATAGAAACCGTAATAGAAATTTTCTGAAACATTTTTTCCGATTCTATTATTACATGCTGGTACGATTATTATTATTATTATAAATTATATTTATTTTACAATCTCAAATTTCTTTGCACGATTACATCTAACTGCACCGGTACTATTCATGAACTTTAAATAATGACCCTATTCCTTTTAATAAATGTAAATATTATTATCAACGCACGATTACCCGAAGCGAGTAAGGGAAAAATATAGTAAGGAGGAAATAAACCGCAAAACTTTAAATCCTCCAAAAAGAAGTCTCTATTTCCAGCTAGCGCTTCAGGATTAAACAACAGGTGATTAAATTCCTTACGATAAACCGTGCTAACATGTTCATTACAGTTGGAATGTAGAGAACTTTCAACCCCAAACTTTAGTCGCACCTTGTTATGCCCTGTACGAAGTCTACAAATAGTAGTCATAAACCTACGCACTAAACTATCCGGAATAGTAGAAACTAGGCGCACTCTTGATAGCATTTTCCTATTCAATTAAATTATCTCTTTTAACCTTCTCCAAATGGTCCGTTGATGGAATGTAGCGATATATTATCTCGTCCAATGCAGCGCGAATGTTGACAAGTTTTAGTTTGATTTCGAATATCAGTGGGTGGTTCTGATACTTAAAATGACTGTTTCTAAGGACCAAAGGGCTGCTTAGACTGTCTGAGCATATTATCGATTTTCCTCTAACGTATGCAGCATTTAGAGTAAAATCACAGACCTTGTCAATGGCGAGAAACTAAGCAGTAAACTCGAAAACCGTAGGCGAAAGTTTAAACTTAAATATAAAGTCCTTTTCCCTTGTAAAGGCAGCACCTGCCGCCTTCCTAGACCCTGAGAACTTGGCACTGTCGGTAAATATTCTTAGGAAAGAAGGGTATTCGGATTCTGTTAATTGCATGAAGCAAGAATTAAACATATGGTGGGGAAAGCATCCTTTCTTTAAGCTGTTTAAGAGGTCCAAATTTACATCTATTTTAACTGAATTGATATTATACGGGAAAATAAAATACCTAGATGGCAGCACGGGAATAAGGGCTGGGCAATATGTGCTGTACTCATCGACATTTTTCATTAAAAGCCGCTTTTTACGCTGTCTCAATTCGTTTGAAATTTTAATGGTGTTTTTTAATATTAATGGTTGGTGTAAGCTACAAAATTTAATTAAAAATCGATTTACCAGAAGAGATCTTCTCATCTGTAGGGTGGAATATTAGATTCCATCTGAAGACTTACAGCAGGGGCCGATCTAACATTCCCTGTTATAAGCCTCAATCCCAGATTTTGCAAAACGCGCAACCTACTCAGAAGCGACTTTGAAGCTTATCCATAAAAAAAAAATCGCACCGTAATCAAGTTTAGACCTAACAATAGCTTTATTCAGTAGACTTAAATTTCATTTTAATTAACTCTGTGCGACGCTATTTGTGTCACCCATAGGTTAACGACCTACAGTGAGGAAAAACTCCTCTATTCGCGACAATAAATGAATGATTTTGGCGTTTTTTTGTTTTTTTTTTATTTTTTGTAAACCATATCTGTTATTATTTGTACTACACTCAAACATCTACTTTAAAAATAACTAACCCAAACAGCTGTACCTTAAAGATAATTAAAGTAACTACACTTTAATAAATACATACAGTGTAAGAAAAGAAAAAAAAAAGTTAAATAACTATTCCACTTCCATCTTGATCCTAAAAATACTATTTGATTTGTTTTTTTTTCTCTTTTCGGCTCGTCAATCAAAGTCCAGAAATAATTAGAAATCAAGTTATACGATAAGCCGATCAGATATCGCTAATAAGAAGGAGAAAATAGCACGGATACGGTGTACAGAATGCAGAAGGAAAGGACAGGGTATAACGGGTATAATAAGGAGGAGGAAGCCCGAACTTAAGCAAGCAGGAGTACAGAGCAGAACGCTCTAGCGAAAGAGATGAACACTTAATAAACACGTGATAATCGTTACAAACAATTGTACTATTTGAATGGAGAGGGCAATGCAGGGAAGAGATTAATGAAAAACGAAAGCGAGAGGAAGACAGTAAAGAATGATTAATACGCAAGTAAATAATGGAGACAACAACAGTACGTCGAAGTGAAGGAAACAAAAGGAATCATGAATTGGAAGGGAGATTAGGTTAAACAGACGGGTGAAATGAATAATCTGACCAAAATCTGAGATGGAAATTTTTTCAGAGCGGTAGAAGGTTAGAGGATGGGATTTTTTTGAAAAAAAAAGGAAGAACAAGCGGCAACTCGAGCCAAACAATCAGCTGCTTCGTTACCAAAGATGCCAAAATGGCCGGGAATCCATATCAAATATCAGTATGAATCGCATGCAGAGAATCTAAATAAGAGAACGTAAGCGGAGAATAATAAAGTCACAGGAATGATCAGGAAAAGGGAATGGTGTGAACGGCACTAGCGGATAAAGCAGTACTTTTTACTAGATACATGCAGGGGAAGAAAAGAAAGCTAAAAGAACAACAGCCATTACATAACTTTTATCAGCTTTGAGAGGAAGGATTTATTGTTATCCAAAGACAACTAAATAAATTCAATAATTTTCTCCTGAACAGCTTAAATAATGATTTTATGTATTTTTAAAAGGATACATATTTCTGTTTCCACAATATAAAAAACAACCAATAAGATGATAGTAATATATATATATATATATATATATATATATATATATATTTGTAGACACGTAAGGTATGTGTTTCCTGTTTTATACGAATTAAATAAGCTCAACGTCCTCATTATGATAATTCAGTTGGAATGCCGTTCACGAAGTCTAACTTTATTCGTCTGCAGATTGCAAATCGGTTTAAAGGGAATTCAGTGTTGAAGGAAATTATTATGCATTGTTCCGATAAGATTTTTAAGGTCAAAGAGAATCAGTGTTTCAGTGTGATTATTAATGACTGAAATAACGTTAGACCGTGTACACATTCTTTTCACAGAAGCTGAAAAATTCGTAAAATTACAAAAAATTCTTTACTAAAATAATGACATTTCTTTTAAATTATAATGATGTAATGTCTTAATATTCCTTTTTTACGATCGCATTTATCGTTAATAATCGTCATCGCCAATCGGTCGTTCTCGTGAATATTACAAACTTACGGTCTTGAAACGTATTGATTTACATCGGGAATCAGACATGGTAACAAAAAATTTGCGTCGTTTGCGTTCAATTTTTAAAATTTTTAATCTTGCCAAGTAATTGCATAGGGGCCGTCGTTTATTTTTAATGAAAACTCTGTTAAACAATTGCGTTACATACTTGTATTTGATGATTCTGTCGTGATTATAT
This sequence comes from Icerya purchasi, assembly GCA_039619475.1. Taxonomy (NCBI): domain Eukaryota; kingdom Metazoa; phylum Arthropoda; class Insecta; order Hemiptera; family Monophlebidae; genus Icerya; species Icerya purchasi. The sequence goes on along the minus strand of CM077116.1, from coordinate 316,914,971 downwards.
ATCTCTAATATGTTTTAGAGTAAAAACGTTAAACACAATAATACAAACAGGGGACCTCCCTCAAAACCAACTGTGACGACACAAGGAAATTTGAACATTGCGTTGCAACTACTATTTTTATACTTGATCTGAGTGTATCTGATGCCCCTGGTAATTATAAAAAATCGGAAGCTGTACTTGCTTGTGATTTTGTGAATTTTGACTCTACACCACTTTTTGAGCACTCCGTTCTACCACGCGTGTGCAAAATACTCTATACACAAAAAAAATATAAGTGTCCGCTTTTTTTTCTTTTTTTTTAATTGTATAAATCATCGGCGAAATTTAGCCGTAAATTATTTTCCGAAAAGGTGAAATTACTATGAAGGATCTTATAAATTTTATTTGGCAAGTCCGTTGTAAGGAGAATTATAGTGTCAGTTCTTTCTGCCAAATAAGGTGGTCCATTTTTAAATGTGCGCAACGTTTGGAAAAACTTGCACAAGAATGAATGAATAGCAGTGTTTCAACTGCAACGAAATAACATTTATATTCATCATTTAATGTATTCATTATATTCTACTTCAGGGATGAATCTAATAAGGGTTTTGGGATGGCAATGTCCCCCTCAGAAATCTAAAAATTTCCCTCACCCAAGAACTTAATACAAGCTGTTTAAAAATGCAGCAATTTAATTGGGAAATAATAAAATTCTTTTTATTCGCTTTGTTTACAGTTATGTCAAAAAAAGTTGTTGACAAAACATTTTGAAATGGTTCAATTAGTCGTATATTTTTAAATTTCAAAATTACGAGATTTATTTTTGACGGGAAAATTTCATAAGGTGACAATGAAAAAAAAGTGATCTTTTAAAATCTGACTTTGACGTTTGCTTGTTATTCTATGAAAAGACCGATATGCTTTTATTGCAAATGTGCGAAAGACGTAAAATACCGACGAGCTGACAAAAATATTAGCTGCAGCTATTGGTACTTAAGGAATGATCTTGTGCAGCTGAGATTGTTAAGGTGTAGTTTAAGTTTTTCTGGGTATAAAATTCAGAGGGGGGAACAACACTTGACGAGAGAAATTATATAAAAAAAGTGTAGAGGAGGTAGAAAGTCCGCGCCAAAAATGGACAGTTTACACGCTCGATAGAAAACGGCACAAAGCGAAACTTCAGAGTCGACTATAATAGTCAAGAGAAGATGAGATTCCACAGGTAGACATTATCAGGTGTGACTCAGCTACGTGCATTGTTGTGTTTGAAGTGGTTCAGAAGAGTTATTTAATTAGTCGTTTACGGTCTGGTAGGGAGGTCCTTCTAATTGGAACTGGCTGCTTACTTGGCTGCCTCGTCATTCTCGAGTGCTCCGGTATTCGCACGAATAATGAAACAGAGGTGATAAGGTAATTTGCCAATACTTCATAAGTGGATGTCGTTGTTCGATTATTGTTTCCCGTATATGCATAAAGGTATTTGGAATCCAGTCTGATGCGATAACCGAGAAACATTAATGTGCTAAAGTCAAAATTATACATTCTAGCTTCGGAGGCAGTGGTATCAGAAAAAGGGAAATGAGAAAAACTTGGACATAATCGTGTTGCACATGCTGCTGAGTTTTTTGAGCTGAACCTATTAGCGTAGTAAATTAAACGTAATTTTTCTGAACAGAAATAGCTTCCGAAACCTTGAATCCTTTTTGATGCGGCGAAAAATAATCATATAAAGCTGCGCAGGTTCTTGCATAAAGGTGAATCTCCTCGAGATCGGGTGCCAATTAAATTCTACTGAAAATGCAAGATAACCGGATGTGTTTATCTTTAGAAATTCATATTGGCGAGTCAGATAGAGTACAGGATTTATAATCTGCTTGGTTCGGAGAATAAAATTAGATGAAGTCTGGTCTGGATATTCATGAGATGTGATGCTAACAACTTCCTTTTTGTAGAATTAAGATCGGCGTATAGCCATGTTCAACGGCTCGACATGCGGCATGTTTCTTTAAAGACGTTAGTAAACGAGTGAAACTGTGACTATCGCTATTTTTTTTTAACACCAAAATCACATTCACACCCCTTCATCAATTTTGATCGGTAGTTAGGAAAATAAAAAAAAACAAAAAAAAGGAAGCTAGCCTATCAGTGATTGTATATAAATATACTTGGGGTGTCATATACCACCAGTAAAATTCTGTTAACTTTAACGAAAAGCGACACCGAATCTGTAGTGCAGCGAATACTAGATCAGAAATTTAGATGAGTTTATCACTGCAAGCAGATTAACTTTTAAATGGATTTCTTAAATACCCCTTCACGCGTTGAAAACCGAGTAAATTTTAAAAAAAATGATTGTAAAGGTTATATGGTGAAACAAAAATTAAATTGTTGATTTCACATTTTTTGTTAACTTTTCAAGTATAAGAAAAAAAAATATATATATATATGAAAGTATAATATTTTTTAATATTAACATTATTTTTTACGGGTATAAGTGTATTACTGATTAAAGCCATTGTGTTGACACCGTAACTTCATCAAAAACTATCCAATCTTCAAAAATAAAAAAGAATCCAGTAAAATAATGTAGTAGTAATAGCCCGACAACGGCTTTTCTTTTTTTTTCAAAAATAATGAAATTACAGTATCTCAAACTTCAGTAAACAAAAAAATTAGCGTTTAATAATTTATAAAAAATTATCCAACTAAAAAATTAAAAAAACCTCTCGTCAAACTAAAGAGAAAAGAATTTTATCAATATTTAAAAGAAAAAAAGGAGTTGAAAAATATTAAAAACTGATTGAGTTTCCGACACTGTCTAAAAACATAGTTTCGAAAAAAACGCGTTTAAAATTTTTAGTACTTACGGCTAATCTCCCATTCCAGCTTCATACTGTACACTACTTTCCTCCTCTTGTATCTTCGTGTTTTTTATTTTCAATCTCTTGCCAATTCTAGCTTCTTTTGTGCACTGAATTAATTGTATCCTGGCGTATTTCAAACGATTAGCATCTTCTTTTTCACAGTAATTATTCGCTTCAACCCCAATGCTGATTCCAAGTAATTCTAGCATTTGTAAATAACTGAAAGCTCCATCCTTAGATGTAGATACTGCAACGCTGGTTGCAATTTCTACACTTTTACGACACTTCCTGTCGTACGCGTACGAGCAAGTTTCCTTATTTTATCATTGAGACTCTCTCATTATTGTTTTGATTAAATCTACTCAAGCACTTTTCTAATAAATCATCGTCACTCAATTCCTCGTAGATGGGTTTAATTGCCGTTTGTACGATTTCAGGTAATGGGGGCCTATGGAGAAAAGTTGACCCCCTGCCTTTGCCTTCTGCCAATCACACTAACTGTTACTACCTAGAGAACAATAAGAATGCTGAGGATTTCCGTCAATGAACATTTCGGTAATAAAAGGTCGCCCATATGGCTTTCTTCATATCCTCCGAAGAATTTATATTATTTCTTATTGCCAATCCGTAGTAAATGATTAGTTCGTCTGTTAATGTTGCTTTCAATTTTTCTTTGCAACTGAGATTTAATCAATGAAAGTAAAAAATCGAATACACTAAAAAAGTGTGCCTGAAACAACAGATCAGCGTCGACAATTAATTTTCGGAGTCGTGAACCTGTACGTTCTGGAACATGTCCAATACATATTCCTTCTTTTTAACTTCTACATCCTTGTTGAGCTTTCGAGATTGTAGAAAATGTTTTTGAATCTCCATCTCCGATGTAGTACTGATATTTTACACCAAGTAACTCATCTGACCTTTGAAACATTGTAACTACGGCATCAGGCTTCAGTTTTCCGATGCTCCCGCTATGATTTGCAGAATACAATGATTGATGTCCATCAAACCATAATTCATACATTACGGTGCTTTCATCTTTTTCATGAACCGCATATTCTTTGCAGTAACCATGTTGTACAGTAAAATCAACCACTTTTCCAGTAAAATGTCCAATGAGTGTAGAGCTCTCACCAGAGAGAGAGAGAGAGAGAGAGAGAGAGAGATGAAAATCCTCTTTTCATCCATGTGCCATCGCCAGACACAATTATTCCATTACTGGATAATTCTAAATCATTTTGTTTACAACTTTTGATAGTTCGTTTTTAACAGCAACCGTTATTGATGCTGTAGCAAAAGTTTCCACGGCTTCTTCCAGATTACACATAATACTCGTAGCATTATAAGATTTTTGGACGATACAAGTTGGCAGAAGATCCATAATACCACAAAAAAAAAAGTTATATGGCCTTCAATCCTTTGTCGAGGAGGCGCATAGTGAATGCGAATCTTCTGTTTATTTCGTATGCCGACGAGTTGATCAGTGGAGATGAATTTGTACTTTTAATATCTTCATTACACTTTTTTGTACGAAATATATTAAGTTTAAACCCAAGTCTACGTTTACTTTTTTAAATAAATTTTACGTCACCACCACATTTTCGACAAAAAAGACATTATGTGGTACCCAAAAAAAATTGCAGCAAAATTAATAATGCAGTAAGAAAAAGTTTCATCACACGAAACATCCATTGATTGTCTACATAATTTATGTGCAATTGTACTTGTAAAATCAGTTTCAGATGACATAGCTTCAGTGTTGGGAGGAGGGCCTCTCTTCTGTTTTCGACGAATAGCACGTTGATCTCTTGATCCTTTGCGATTGACGGAATGACGTTTAAGCATTTTTAAAATTTTCAAAGAAACACATGAACCATCTTTAAAAGACAACAGTCAATTAATATTAGATTCTTTAACTTCACAAAAGATTTGAATAAAGAAAACGAATTTTAAATCGCCCTCATTTACAAACACTGACAGATAATATTACAAATGTTATCCTATAAACACTTAAACGTCGCATATCATGTCTTATTTATATGTATATTCATTAATTTCGCTATGTGGTAAGACTCGTGTCGGTACACATATTAATAACTATATCATGAGTGCAATGTTATTGTTTATGCAAAAAAATCTTTCTTTCTTTCTTCTTTCTTCTTCTTGTTTTCTAAGAAATCGGTTTTGCAAACAAAAGAAATACGAAACGTCGAGCGAAACACGGTATTTAGCCAGATTTCCAACCGGATATTCGATCACATTTATTGCTATAACTTTGTAACGGAGTGGAATTTTCTTAAATTGTTGTTTTGAAAATTTCCTAAAGGTATAAAAAATAAAAAGCTGCAAAAAAAAAATCAATTTTTTGAAAATTTCAGGACTATATAGCCCTTAATGTGTTTGTAATCCTCTCCTGAATGGTTTATTTCAATGTTTTTTATTGGAAAATGAAAGCGCTGCATATATTTCACTTCATATTTCTTAAATTAAAGTTATTTAAATAATGCTTTTTATTTTAAGTATTCATTTTTTTCTTAATTTGTTTTGCATTATTCTTTTTTTGTTGTTCGTATGAATTGTTTAAATAGCAGATTTGTTAATTTTCTTTATCTGAATTTAAATATCGATTTTCTCTTAAATAAATTTAATGTTTTTGTTTCTTTAAATTCTTAAAGAAAGTGTCACCCTAATTTCTTTCTATTTATGTAGTAATGCGTGTAGAGTTGTATGTCGATTCAATTCCATTTCAACACTTTTTTTTTGTCTTAGAGAAAAGAAAAAGCTTAGGCTTTGCCACTGATATATATATATATACATATATAAATATTTAATGTGAATAATAACAGTGCTGGGAGTTTAGGCGATTGGTTGATTTTTATAGCAGGTGTTTTTTCTTGCCAGGACGACGTTGTAAAACTTTTCCGCTTTTACCAGTTATATTTTTAAAATCAAACGTCGAATATGGCCTGTGTTACATCGAGTATGACCATCGGATACCCTCAAAAAGTGTAGTTTTTGCTATTAAAAAAAAACGACAACAACGAATAATAACAATACGTGAAATAACGCACGTTACAGATCATTTAAAATCAATTTCATTATTCCCGCCAAAATACTCGTCCGTATCTGAAAATGAACACATTCATCCGAGTGGTCCCGTTGTCGGCCCCGGTAGGCACATGTGCGCGCTTTTGTAAAGCACCGGCGTGATTCACGAGCAAATAAAGATGGTAGCGCCAGTCGGCATGATGATGCAGATTTTTAATCAGGTAGAGTCTGGAAGAGACGTAAAACAACCGTTCGGACCGAGATTTAATATCTTCCGAATGATTGCATCGAGGCAAAGATAGCGAGCATAATAAACGAGCAGCATAATGGAACGGATATTAGAGCAGGGTTGGCGGTGGGGCATTAAACAATCAGCGGAATACACGGCTGCTGTGAGCTGGTGGTCGACTGGTAGGACGGTAAATAGAGTTGTCACTTAAATTGAAAAGGAATACTGGGCCGCGTGAAATGTCACAGATGCGACATCTGCGCCACTTTAGGTCGAAACTTTCGCACTTGCTACCGGCGTCATGTCTCCGACATGCTATTTGTTTAGCCGCATACATGCGCGCTCAGACGGGGAGCGGCTATATAGCGTACAGTTAAAGTATTTATCTTTGCTCAAACAATGCGTTTAACGTTCCAGAACGATATACTATTACCGAGAGCGAGCGTCGCGTACAGCAGCAAATCCTCGTTCACTCCTCGATGCTAACAACGGTTCGGAGCTAGACGTACAAATCAAAAAAGCCAGCAAGCCAAAACTGACGATAATATACAGTAACCGTGGCTTCCGACCAGTCACCCCTTCACCCCATTTATCCGGTCTTCTAACCCTGCCCTAGTCGGCCTTTATCGCTCTCCGAGTATATAATGTAATTACTTTTCACCGGTATTATTTTCGAAGCGCTAACAAATCCGTTGAGCGTTTTTGTCCGCTGTCTTACACGAGTACTATTTAATTGCCCGCGAGTAGAATGCAAAAAAACATGAAAAACCGAACAAACTTTTAAAACCGATGTTTTCACTGTAATAATGGCACCTTAGTTATAACGCTAGGAATTCTACCAACGCGGGAAAAGTTGGGAAAACTATCAAAAATTCATTCCGCAAACATTTAAACTGATCGTTCCGGGTTTTCTTTTACCGGCGATCGATAGTAATAATATTCCTTTATTTGTTTACATTTTTTTTTTTTTTTTTGGTCAGTTGCATTATAAACTTTAGGGGGATATTTCTAGCGAGTCAGTTTTTACCGTGACATATTTTCCGGATTTTTTGCAAAAGTCTTAACTAGCTACGTAGTCGTTATTTAGGAAGGTTCTCATTGTAGAACTTGTTTTATTCGCTTGTGAAAATATGTTTAAAGTGATATTCGGTTTTCGCCGTGAAATCAATGCAGAAAAGAAGGAAATTTCTAGGTCCGGCTTATTAAACAATACGAGTAAAGAGGTTTGAAGACTAATAATCGAAAGAGTTGTAAAAATCGAGTCTCATAAGATGGATTGTGGAATTATGCTCATATGATTTACGTGCGAAATGTTCCATTTCGGATCAGCTATATCCATCTTGGAACAACGACTGGAGTCTAAGTGATCTATGACGAGTTAACTATTTAGCCTAGCGCGTAACAGTTTAATAAAAATTGAAAAAGAACACGGCATGAATGAAATAAATAATTCGATTAATATGTTTTTAGAAAAAGAAAAAAAACTCGGTCATTTACACAGTAATATGGTTAAGCAGACGTCTTGTAGCATCACGACATGATCTGAAATAACGGCTATTAACACAAAGTCAACACATGCTGCATCGATTAGAACAGATCTAAAAATGATACTACGTTGTGTAGGGTATTTTACTCCGGTTGGGTTGTTTAAGTATTAAAATTTATTCTAGTGACATGTTGAAGAATAGCAGATCTCCCACCATGGGCCTGGCGCTTAGTTTTACCTTTTTGCGTTCTTCATTATTGATGGTCGATGCGTGTTTGGCGGTCGACCAAAGACTGCAGTGAGAGAGAAAAAATTTTGCGTCGCTCGTCCTCCTCGTGGCTCCGTCACTATGCTTTGGCCTCAGATGGGATTAGTCCATCTATCCAACGCAGCGACATAAAAACAGCTCGGACCGTGTACCTGTGTTGCGCTAGTAGTCTTCGCCGGTGTCATGGTTCCCTCACCGATTGGAATATGGTGATTACCCGGTAGGGCAATCTGATAGTGTAGATTATTTGGTTTCCGCGGCTGATCAGTCGCTGTGAATCCACCAACTGTGTCCCCTAGTAGTCACAGCGTTATTGCGGTAGCCCAACTCTTAACTGAGATCGAGGTTAAAGCATCAGTTCGCTACGAGAGAAGGGCGCTATCTGAGCAGTCATAAATAGCAAAACTTTAGCTTCAAATATTTGCTATAAATCTTCGAAGTTTCCGCTATCTGTGCATCTAAAATCGATGGAAAGACTCGGTGAAACAACTACCTCGTTCCGAATCAGATATGGATATGAATCGCAGAGTCGCGTAATATTTGGCTCGTTATCACTTAGTTTCCGTACCCTGGACGCATTGACTTGAGAGATGTCGCTAGATATGTGTACATACTTCGTTTTAGTGTTCCATCACCTGTAGTGTTTTTTTTTTTTTTTCTTTTCTGATTAAAGGGTAATGAAAGAATAAATAGACGGTCGCCCGATTGACTGCTACGTGTCCGATGTCTTTTAATAATACGCATATGCCGAAACAGAACGCTACAAATACTCTTCCGAATCTAATTTCCCGTCTGAAATATTCATCCTCGAGTCCACGTTATGCATGGCAAGTTTTAATGGGTTTTTACGGTTAGATTTTTGCACTGCCTGATACGTGAAACAGTTTTGAGATCGTACACTGTAGTAGTCTCAAGTGGAGCATGGCTGTATGCTATTATATTGAAAAAAAAAAAAAAAGTACATTGTAAAGTGTATTTGTTCCCAAATAGAAATTCCTTATATGTAACGCAGCATAGAGAAACGATCAATCGATGCTTACGAATACCAATTAAATCGTGAGAAATGAAGAGTTACATTAAGAAAACGTTAGAATACAATTCCGTGCAAAAGCAAATATCGCGACCTAGGGAACTGTAACACCGTTAACGAACTTACGGACCGACTAGGTTGAGGAATGTAATGTAATGTTGAAAGAGACGCACATTTACAAGTAAGGTAGATTCTGGATTTATAAAATTGACGATTCGTAGGCAGAGTTCGAAGATTGCATAGAGGTTTTAAGTATTCTTAAATATGTCGATAAATAAGCGTTATTTTAACTGATAGAACTGCAGTAATCGATTGGACGCAATCGGTCCAACTGAGCTGAAAACAACTTTTCTGATCAAGATTGCCACGATCTGTAATCTACACGAGTATTTCAAGTGTCTTCTTCGAGATTTTGTGTAACGAAGAACCCGTGCTAAGAAGAAAGGTATTCTCATAGTGAGAAATATAAAAGTGCTGTCTGAAATTTGGTATATTCAACGGTCTAGGAGGTAAGGGTGATACGGTAGAGCTTCAAATTGCGGCTTATAAACCAGACACGCGTTGATAGTGAAACGCTTGGTAGGCCTCTAGCATTGCGAGAGTAATGTTTTTCCGGGCAATCGTGTTAATTTTGGTATCTGGAATTTAAAAAAAAATCTCCTACAAGGTGCTCGTCAGTAGGAAAGAAAACAAATTTGGAACTGAAAATTAATCCGATTTTTTAAATAAATCGTACGACTGTTTGAAAACGTGTTAACGTTTTTTTTAAAATTTATTCGGACTCGTCGACGATATTAATTTAGCCCGCAAAAGATATTTTTCCGTACTATTTCCTGTGCTTTCGAACGAAATATCACGAGCATGATACGGTGTCTGATAGGCTAGCAGAGGACTTAACGGACCGACGGAAAATATTTATTTATTTATTTGTTTTTTCCATGAAAGGCTCGGGTTTTCTGTAACCGATGGAAAAAAGCAGAACTCGGAAACTATTTCATTCATACTAAATGGCTTTACTCTCAAATCATAATGACCTAATTTGTTGAAGCGCGAGTTTTTTCTCATATGAAACGCCCCCCCCCCCCCAACCTCCCAATAAGCATTAGACATCCAGTCTAGGGGAAAATTTACGTTTCGTACATGTCAGGGATTCAAAAAAAAAAATAAATAAATAAATAAAAAAAATTGGACAATGTAAACTAGGAAAATTAATATACCTTGGATAATGAAAAAGGGGAAATATGGGTATCCTTTCAATTTTTTAAAACTGCGATAAAAAAACCAACCGATTGATTTAATCGTCTAGAGCCCCGGGGTTGCGTGTAGCCTGTTGCAAGCAAACACCGATTGTAAGCGGACAGCAACGCATTCGAACGGTCAATTGTAGCGAGCCGGTCGCAGAATGTGATTCTTACCCGTTCAATAGTTGTCCCGTGTATCAAAGGGCCGAGCTGGCGTTTAACTACATCCCCTGCAATAATGAAATTCTGTCCAGATCATCATTATCAAAATATAGCGAACAGTCTATTAGCGACGCGGCCTATTCCGCGCTCGGAGAGAGAGGTCCGAGAGCCTTTATGTAAACAGAAAGGGTCCATCTCGCGCCTTATTTAACGAAGAATAAACACAAACACCTGCTACTGTTTTACCACATCCCCATCCGAATCCCTATCCTTTGTTCGTCCGGTAACCGATTCCGCCTCCTCCGCTGCGCAATTGGCCCTCTTACCGGGCGGCTCTGGTTTCCGTCTATTTATTTCCATTTAGCGGGTCTTACCGTAACGCGTGTTTTTCTGATAGAACGAAATTAACGGTTTCGCAATTCCGATTTAATTGACCGGTACTCCGAATAGTTCGATTTTATCGGTTTTCGTGCTTCCGACAGCATACAGTCCTGGATTCGGGCGAATTTAATTTTCCCTTTTTTCCGTCCAAAATTAGAACCCCCTCTACTCAGGACTTCATTTTCAATTTTCCGGTTTAGTGATTTATTCATTTTTCGCTCCTTTTTGGTATTTAGAATCGAAGAGATTCCGGTGCACGCTTACGATTACGTATGTGCTAATAAAACAATCATGCAACAAAATCTTAAAACTGAATCATACTTAATAAGCCGGACAGAGCGCCTAATAAAAAACATCCGTAACGAAATTCGTAACGCCAAGCGTTCTTCCAAAGAATCTAGAGTCAATTGAAGTCACTGACTCTTCTAAAAGACCAACATCTTCGGGTTCAGCACAGAGTTTCCCGTTGCTGCGGTTTGATACAATATAATATATTAATTACAACGCAATTCTTAGGCCGGCCGCCCCCATTAGAAAAAATGTTCCAATTTTATATAACGTTTGTTATATTTTAATTTTTACCGACTTCCAAAAAAAGGAGGAGGTTATACGTTCGTCGCGTATGTTTTTTTGTTTTTTTTATGTTTGTTCGCGCATTACTCAAACATATTTATATAAATCGATTTTACTGATTTTTTGTCCATTAGAAATGGTACAACTTAGGTATACCATGTGTATAATAATGAAAATCGGTGAATATAAATTGAGTATTCGTCAAAAAAATTGAAAAAACGTTGTACCTTTGGATAATTTTTTTCTTTCTTTTATTACTTTTTATTAATATAATAGAGGCGGTTGACTGAAAATGCTATTAAACCCTTCAAACACCTGTTGTTTTCGAACCAAAATCCATGTACAAATGTGGCAAATTCTTCGCTATTGCACAGTTCGTTTTCGTTTTCGTAATTCACGTTAGCGTTCGGTAACGGTTTTCGTTTTTGGAAACATAATGAATACACTTCTTATTACTACTGCGCAGGTTGATGAATGAGGGGCCCAATTTTCCGCTTTCATCACAAATTTTACTATTTCATATGATTACTTATGGAGGAGGGTAAACGGCATGATAAACACAGAGAGGCATACAATAAGAGTGAATATGGTAGAATTACACGCGAGCACATAATGTCTGCCGGCTAAAGAAATTCTCCCAGCCATTGATTGGGCCTTAAGAGGAGTTCGCGAGCTTGTAAAAGATAACGCGGGTCTCAATTTGAACATGATGTGGATATTGATTCTCTTTGTTGGGTTAAATTGAACTTACTGTGAAATACATATTACCTTCCATTTGAATACGATTTATTTCATATAAACATCGATAATACATCTTTTTTTATCCAATTCGACGCGTCTTTATATAGGGCGGCGCATCGATTACGAAACAATCATGGAAAAAATAATAAATTTTTTTTAAAAAATTTATAAAAAAACCTTTTCTGAAAAATTCGTTGTAAGTTACGAGGTTCTGTGGTGTATTCTGAGATTCACACAGGATTTTACGACGAATCAGCTGAACCCTGATGATATGTCAATTATCGTGCGCAGTGCAGTAATCTAGCGTTGCGCTGTTCCATTATTGATTATTACTTTTCTTCTCACTTAACGAAACGAGAATGGTTGTTGCTTCACGCGTAATCCGAGAGAAGGCGGTAGTAACAGTAAAAAGTTACGAGAATGAAAACGGAAAAAGACGAATAAAAAAAAAAGGCAAGGGGAACGTGTAAGGGCAACCGCATCGAATGAAGAAAGGTCAAGCTTTTCCAACGCTCCTCGATAGGAAGATCAATAAAGAGAGAATCGGGAAAGATCACTGATGAGGTCCGCGAAGGAAGCAACTTGTAGAGCGTCCTATCAAGGGTACTTGCTTTATATATTCACGAAATCACGCAGTGAAGAAAAATCGTGAGAGCAAAGACTAGAGCTGAAGAAGAGGAAGCACGTGTAAAAGTCTACAAGACATGCGAACGGAAAATTTTCCAAGGAGATGAAAACAAGCCAGAGTATCCCGAAGTATGAGAAAGAACGATGTTGGATACCACAGATTGCGATAAAGATTAAGCTGTAAAGGTAAAAGGAAACGGCAAAGAAAATTGTTGATAATCAGTATTGTTGGTTTGTTATTAGTTGCATTATTGAAGTTTTTTGAATTTTTAATCCGAGCTCCTGTTATAAGAGTAGTTTTTATAGTTCGGTAATTTTGCTTAATTTCATGTTTTTCAGTTTAAATTTTTCCGGCGAATGTTCGATATATGAGTATGTCTGAATCGAACAAATCTTGTGATTAAAATTTTAGTACTTTGAAATTCATAAAAATGGCCAAGGGACTTATTGCCAGGTCCGAAAAAAAAAAAAAAAAAAATCCGAATTATCTGGAATTATATCTATATATAAATAGGCATAATGCTGGGTAATGCCCTCGGCTGGCAACTCCAAAAAATAAAAAATAAATAAATATATATATATAAATAGGTAAAGAACAGTTCAGTACCTTTTTCTCCCCTGTTTATTAACCGATTTTATTTATTTATTTTTTTTGTTTAGTAGCTATTGACAATCTTTAGTATTATCAGTAATAGTATTCGAACAGGTTCCAGTTAAAAAATAAAGATTCATTTTTTTCGATAATAACAATAGAGATATACTAGTAAATAATAGAAAACAAAATAACAAATAAAAAAAAAAAAACCCTTTCATTTAATATGTGCAATGTTTTTTTAACAAAAAAACGACTGATAATATTTGATAATAACTAAACCAACAGTTTTGAAAATATGCGTATTTTATAAATGCGTTAATAAAAAAGAAAATTTTTTCTCGAATGATAATTTAAAAGGGTGGGGAGGAGGTAAAACCGGTATGCTAAACATACGAGTGTAAAACTAAAGCGCCTACCGCTTTTATATCATGCTTTAACAACTCATTTTTAAATTATCGTTTAAAAAAAAATCCCGATTTTCACCGTTTTTAGAATATTTAAAAGGGCGCGTTAAAAAAAAAAAAAAAAAAAAAACTGTTTTGGTTATAGTTTATTAATTACTAAAAATTAGGATTCCATTTTACGTAAGTAAATATTGTTATATTTTAAAATAAAAGCGTTTTTTGAAATTTTTTTTCTTTTATTTTATTTAGATTTAGCGATTGGTTTTTTTTGTATAAGACCGAAACGGGGAAAATAAGATGAAACTTTAATTTTAATTATTGGTCATACATAAATATATTTTTACACCACCTTGAACTGATTTACGGTAACAGACGGTCAACAGTCAAAGTCGCTCTCATACGAACGAAATAACATAGGCGGTATAGAGAAAATTACGTGGTTTATTTCGAGAAAATTAATATAGAATGAACACAGATTTTAAAGGTAGAAAGGAACACGATTAAAAACTAAATCCGGTAACTGATTACTGCGAGAAAAATAACGCATTTCGAACGGTCCCATCAAATCATCAATACCAGTACGGAGAGTGATGATAGTGGCTCTGATAGTACGGATAGCCGTAACCTGTACGGAAGAAAATGTCTCAATTAGTTGAATGTTTTTCACTTTCTTTAAAAATATACCGTTAATGTTAATGCTCGCTATTTCATTTAAAAGTAACTATAATAATAGCAATATGTTGTTAAACATGAATAACCTTATTGGACAGAATGTTTTCTCAAACATTTTGTCGCAGAGCCGTATTTTTCTATGTGCTTAAAAGTGGGAGTATCGCACTCCTATTAAATAAAATGTCCGACGTTGGGACATTTTATTACGGATAAAAGTAAAAAAATGTATGTATTCCATTGTGTATATTTAGGTTTGCTCACCTATCGTTTAAATATGTGCGCTGTCGATGATACATAAAAGTGAGCTGAATCTTAGAATGTATAAACGGGGTAATAATAAGTGATTCGTTTTAGACACACGTCTGGATTAGCGAGCGGTTTGCTTTTAGTGTTAAGTTTAAATTTCAGGGAACAAAATTATGCTGCACCGTTCAAAAGAAATAATTGTTCCCGTTCTTTATTTACACGCTGTCGCGAATAAATTACTATTTACATATTTACTATCGTTTTATTTTGAAAACCTTCAATTCATTCAAGTGGAAAAAAGAACCAAAGTTCGCGTTTGATTCTTTTTTTTTTTTTTTAATTTTTTATTTCAAGCTGGTCAACTGGGAATATTAACATAGCGCAAGTGAATTGAATGTTATGGTCTTTAATCATCAGTGACGAATCCACGAGGGAGGGGGATAGGGGGCATCCGCCTCAAAAGAGCCAAATGCTCGATGAAAAATTTTTTATAACAGGAAAACTTAGATTTATACTATAAAAAATTTGTATAAATGTTACAACATACGGATTTAATAACTAATATTTAATATGGTTTTCTAGTAAAACTATTAATGTTGTACGTTTTTATTCTGTTTTAAACGTAATTGTCGTCGATCTTTTGACTTTTTTATTTATTTTTAATTTATATTTTGCAATTTTAATTAAAAAATAGTAGTCGATGAGAAATATATATATATATTTTTTTTACTTGCTAACAGATAAAGAATTCGGATCGGATTACTAACAAAAATAAAAAAGAATTAAGGTCTAATAAAAAATACTATCGTTTTATTTTTTCTAGTAATTCACTATTCAAATGTTAAACTACCATTTTTTAGGTATAATTTTAGAATTTTTTAATTTTTCACCCCTAAAAATAAAACAAAAATTTTTAAAACATTTTTAAATTTCTAAAGAGGTCGCTGTTTGATTTTCTCTTTATGAAACAAGGTATTTCTCAAATTTACTGTCTATCGTATAAGATATTACGTAATTAGATAATTTCCCCCCACCAAAATGTTTTCTGGATCCGCCCCTGCTTTAATCACTACCCAGCTCTTTGTAAAATACAAAAAAGGTAGCAGAATTTCAGCTGATTTATCTGTATTTTTTGTTCAAAAATTTTCCGTAAAAAGTTGTGAAATAAAATAGTTAAAAAAAATACACCGATACTCGAAGATTTTACTACAAAAATTTAGGTAAAAATGTCGTAAAAAGTAAAAAAATAATTACTCGATAAAAGATAGATAATATATTTCACAGTTAAATGTACGGAAAGCGAATATTACGATTATTCTCGAACAACATTAATACTTTAATTAGAATTTTGGAGACACCAAATTTAAATTGCAAAAATATAATTAAAAACCCCATTAAATATTTCCTCACGTTTCCAATAATCTTGGCTTATAGAAAACGAGAGTATACCATTTTATATTCATTTAATCAGGTTTTCTAATTGTTTTGTAATTCGAATTCGGTGTACTGAAACTCGTAACAAGTATTAATGTTGTTTTTAAGAATAAATATTCTCCGCTTTTAAGGTGTGTTTTACTGTATAGTGTAATGCTATCTTCTTATCGAGTAATTGCTTTTTACTTTTTATTGCATTTTTGTGTTAATTTTTGGAGTAAATCTTAAAGTGGAATTTTTGTTTACTATTTCATTGAACGTACATTATGCTTAATAATGACCTTTTTTTATATTTATTACATTTTTATTTGATCAACGGGGGGTGAGTGTATATCTGAGACTTAATATACGAATCATCTCGTGAAAGTTTTGATTTACTAAGGTGCTAAACTCAGCCATTTTGGAATTTTCGAGACTCGGCTCTATATCTGTGCACACAAAGATATACAATATAAATCATTAATTTTTCACTGGAGAAGTTTTCTCTGATAAAAAAAAAAACGACTGTTTCATTTTTAAAATAGTTTCGTCGAAAAGGAGCGGCGTAGAGTTGGTCGGGCAATTTTCGTTCAGGTAGAACCTGGTTCAAATTCTGATTCTGTAAATTAAGAATATAGATAAATTTTTCTTGCGCTATCTTAATGTCTACAGTTAAAAAAACGAAAAAAAAAAAAGACTTCAAATTATCAAATTGAATCTTTTATTCAACGGCTACGACAGATTAAACGGGGCTAAGAAAAGCTTCTAGGTTCTGCTGTTGGCCGTTCTTCGATGCTTCTACATCCCTGTTTGCGAAAAATCACTCCACACAATGATCTTTTCTAGATAAAGCTTTTTTTTTTTTGTTTTTTATTTTTTTGTATTCACCATTGGCTTACTTTTATATCACAATTATTCACAGTTAACGTTTCGCCAAGAGCAGTTACTTTCCGCATCATCGGAATATATAACGTACGGTGCCTTTGATGTTTCGATGATGCGGATAAAACGCTGCTATTCGAAACGTTAACTGCGAATAGATGTAACAGTGCGGTTTTTAAACGAACGTTGATTATTCTTTGCCGTATTTGTATTTTTTATTTCCTCTGCACTTTTCTGGTTCAACAGTTTATGCTTTGTTTATCAAGTTAACCCGCTGCAGATTGATCCAGTTCTACCATTCACTTTGTAACGACTAGTTGTGTTTCGATCGTGTGAAGGCGTTAACATCTCCTGCGGTAAAAGGGATTATTGTCCCCTTGAACACAAATTTGACTTTTGCTGTCATACATTATTCCTGCTTACCGAATGTCCTAATATCCTCCCCCCGGGTACTTTTCGTCCTATTCCAGTATTGCAGCACTCGCCTATGTATCCTAAAAAACACGTGAACCTTTTTAAATCAACCGAGTATGGAACATCCCCAAAATAGATTCGTCTGCTAATATATATGTGAAACGTTATGAATGTTTTACCGTATCCGTAGTAATGTCGCGGATAGTAGGAATGTTGTGGGTAGTAGGAATAGTGCGGGTAGTAGGAGGAATAGTATGGGTATGCGTATCCGAAACCGTAGCTGCTCTCCGCTTTTAAGGTCTCCTCTGCTGGGTTTGCCGATCGGCTGACAACCGGACTTGGTGCTGCTGGCGATGCGGCTGCAACTGGAAGCGGTTGTTGTTCTGCCGGGATGGCGTGCACCAATAGGCTGCATGCCAAAACTGATAACACTGACTGCATAAACAAAAAATATAACAAAAATAAAAGTGTTATCAATTACGTAATTGTACATATATATTTACAGATTTTTTTTGTATTCCAGTGCTATAGAAAATGGTAAACACGCTCAAGCACGCATAATATACCTATCTTTCTCGTAGAAAAATTAAAGTACTTAATGAAACGCGGACATGTTTCAAAGTTATGTGTTTTTGACTCCGAAACATGTCAGTGTTTGTTTAATAATTAATTAAATTTTTGCGCGCGATACATATATGTTTATTATTTTTTTGTAATATTTAAGCAATAAAAATATCTGTATAATAAAATAATCAACTTCAATAACAAACAAAATATAAGGGTAAAAATAATTTATAACAATATAAGGGTAAAAATAATTTATAACAATATAAGGGTAAAAATAATTTATAACAATATAAGGGTAAAAATAATTTATAACAATATAAGGGTAAAAATAATTTATTGTTATAAATTATTTTTACCCTTATATTTTGTTTGTTATTGAAGTTGGTTATTTTATTATACAGTTTATAACAAACAGGTATGTATTCGCCTACAAATAAAAATAGCATTGACAGTAACAATTGCGACGATGGTAATCAATGATATATTATATTTCTTAATTTGGGAACAAGCGTCTTACATTTGATAATTTGAAAAAAAAACAAAGGTATAATTATTTCCGATTGTGTTTACGATAGTATGTAGAAAATTTTAATAATTCAACGCTTTACTTTCGGAGCCCCTACGAGAAGCCGTTTTTTTTTTTTAAACTCCGGTGAACCTGTGTCTGTTGTTTAAATTATTAATTTTAAAGAATCACTTCCTAAAAACGAAAAAACCTTTCTAAGAATAATTCTAAAGAACTTTGGGCATAAATAATCTCATTCATTTTCGATTAAACGTTTCTTCTTATTTTTGCGATTATTTTCATTCTAATAATTTTTTTTTTCGAAAACTGTTTTTTGTTTACGGGAGAATGTAAAATATGTGTGTGTGTGTGTTCAGTTATCGTTTGTGATGTTGAGAATAAAAAGAATCTATTAAAAATATAGCGGAAAATAATACTCCTAATATGTCATGTTAATTATTAATTACCTTTAAATGAAAAAAAAAGAAAACTATAAAAATAAGCATTAATAAAATTATAAAATGAAAGATGCGAATTGACCTAATAACATTTAATTCAGAATGTTTGTTTTAATTATTTTATTTACTTAATATTTTGTACTATTGGTAAATGATTGCACTTTTCGTTATTTTAATTGCTGCTCTTACCCCGTTATTCTTTCTTAATTACTAGTTTAAGATACTTTTGGTTATTAATGTTTAATAAGATTTATTTAGATCTTTTTTTCTCAGAGCTCGTATCAAAAAGGGGAATTTTGTATTAAAAACAGTGAAAATTTTATAAAGTTCCTGTCGCATAAGCAGCTAAAAGTGTAAAATTTTCTAAAATTTCCGTTCAGAATAATAAAACCTAACTTCTCACTGTTGCGTCCATTGATTCAAAAAATTTAAATAAAACTACGTAACCAGTACCTAATTAACTTTTACTATTTTATCATTGTGAATTCCCATTTATACATATATAATAGTGTCACTTTTGATCAAATCGTTTTCTAATTTGCTCGGAAAATCGGAAAATGATTGCCAATTTATAACTTTATTAATATTGACTTCAATTTTTCTATGAATAATAATACCAGCGAAATCAGTTTTTTTTTAATTAGTTCTATTCCCAAGATAATTTTTCTATCGTTTTAGACTCGGAATAAACGTGTTTCCCCGGAAGATGTGACTGATATACTGTTAAAATTATGGCAAAAACATTTTCATATTTAAAAATTTATCCTATTTAATAGCTTTTAGAGTTGCAGCAGCGTTGTAGGCGTAAGGTTTTTTTTAATTCTCCAATAAAATGCTCCTTCTGATTCTATTTTGCTTCTGAAATATCTTTACTCGTATTTAAAAGATAATTTTCATAATACTCTAAAGAGTCTAAAGCTCGTAGTAAGTCTCGAAGAATTGATTATTTGCTGCATTTACTGGTAGTGTACCATCGAGGCCTAGAAGAATTTTTTCACGGCACGAAAATCTCTCTTTTAGTGAAGCTGATTACAGTACTGTTTGCTGATCTTCAGCTGTTGTCGATTCTAAATCAGATCTGAATTGTCTCGGATCTACTATTCTCAATATTTTTGGGAATCTCTCAGTTGAACAGCTACAACATCGTTTTTAGTCAATTTTTGAAATTCTTTTTCCGCATTTTTTTTTTTTAATCGTTGAATATTCCGTGCGATAGTTTAATCTTTCTTAAAGCTTAACTTAGACTCTTTTTGTTAATATATTATAAAATCGTACAGGTTATTGACAAAATTTTTGTCATGAGAGTTTGAGAAATTATAAATTCAACATTGCGTAAACATTTATGAAGATCTGTCGCTTTAATACACTCGCAGTTTCTCATCGGTATCTATTATTTTCTCAAATACAGAAATTTTACAGTTATTGAAATTCTTTGATAATACGATCACCGCGTAATTCTGTCTACCTAGTTTTAGAATAATTACAAATGGCATTGACTCGGTTAATATGAAAAGTTTAGTACGTTTTGCTGAAGTTTTAAAGAAATTACTGATTTCTGACATATTGAAAAGCGGTTACGAATGAACGCAAACGTTGGTAGCATCATTGTACACAAATTTAAGAAATACGATGTGCAGTGTAAATAACTATAAAAAATTCTTTTTTTTTTTGACATTGATCAAAGTCCACTGAATGTGTGCTCACTGGCTGGTGTAGAGCTTTCCATTTCTAGATAAAATGTTTTATCCGCGATTCGATCGTACGACAAATGTAAGAAAGCATCTTAAATACATTGGGGAAAAAAAAAGGAAAAAACAAAGAGAAAAATGTTTTATCCGAGTTTTTCAGCAATAAGAAATGCCTCATATCTTTATTTCGATTTCGAACTGATGTTATAAAGAATGTAACACTGTCGATGGGTTGAATTATTTTCGGCGCCCAAAAAACAAAAAAAAAAAAAACAAAAAAAGAATGTAACAAATAAATAAACTTTCGAACTAATCAAATAGATATAATAACGAATTTTATTTTACTAGATCGTAATTACAATTGTAAATTCTCCGTTACCATGAAGTTGAATAGTACTCATTAAAAAGGAGCGCAGCTGTTGTAATTTTTGAAAATTCTTAATTCTAAAAAGTG
Organism: Icerya purchasi; assembly: GCA_039619475.1. Classification (NCBI taxonomy): domain Eukaryota; kingdom Metazoa; phylum Arthropoda; class Insecta; order Hemiptera; family Monophlebidae; genus Icerya; species Icerya purchasi. The sequence goes on along the minus strand of CM077116.1, from coordinate 316,894,044 downwards.
TAATTTGTATGTTTTTGCATCTGAACTACGGAATTTAAACATTTTTTTTATTGTTTTATAAACTTGCGTTATCCATATTGGAGCTAACTTATTTTTTTAAAAGTACATATATGCACACCTTGTGTTTTTGTCAAATTGTTAAAAAAAATGTTATTTAATTAGGCCATTTACGAAACATTCCTAAGATTTCAAAAAAATCTTTTGAAAACTTAAATGATAGATAATAGTGGTGATCGAGAATACGAAAAACTCGTTTTAGCATCTGGACTTACTAAATGAAACACCTAACGGAAGAAAGTATACTTATATTTAAATTATTTCATTTTTAAATTTGCATAGATTAAAAAATATGAAACTAATAAATTTAAAATATCAAAATCGAATAAGCTAAATATTATAATCTTATTTTTGTCTACGTCTTATATCATGATCTAGCTCTCGGTGTACCTTATACTATCAATCTATGATAGAATTTCTGTTTGACTTTTTCCTTTCCATAATGTTTCTAGGTGGTGGTCCTTCGCCAACGTGCCAAAAAAAAAAAAACAACAAAATATACTATACTTGTCAAAGTAATAATACAGAAATTTCTTAAAAACTCCTTCAAAAACATTTACTAATTATACTTTTACTGAACGCTAGAGAAATACGGTTATTGCTGCAAGTTGTAGTCGTCTATATTAAATTTTGAAGAACAACTAATTAAAAAAAAAAAAACTTGTTAAAAACCGTTTTAAAACTTTCGTCGTGGCTTTTTGATTTACCATTCGTCAATTATTTTCGCTAAAAAACTACATCACAGTTGTTTTTCCATTGACGTTGCGAATAATATTACTTTATTCATCATTACAACGTACTAATACAGTAATATTATTCGCAACGTCAATGGAAAAACAATTGTGACGTAGTTTTTAGCGAACATAGTAGGCGGATAGTGAAGAAAAAATACTGTTCCCTCTTTTTTTTTTTTCGGGCTTATGTGCAAGACACAACTCATCGGCCATTATTTTAGAGCAAGGTTAAATTACAATTTTTGAAGACATTATAAGTGAATATAAAATCCAAAACATAAGGCGCTATTATTTGTAGCCAAGAGCGAACTTATTTTACATGGGGAAAGTCTACTCTAAGATTAACCAATGAATTATATAATAATAAAATAAATGGTCCGCGTCTGCCAACTTATCTCGATCATCCGGGTGTGGACATAAAGAGAACTGATTAAACCCCTACTATGCATAGAATATGGGGTAATCTGTTAACTCCAAATCGTAACCGACATATCGTCACTATAAATTTCCGAGGATTGTTAACCCCTCTATCCGAAATCGGAACATACCACGGTGATCTAGGGATATACGGTTGAATAGATTTATATAATTCTGATTTATAATGGAATTCTAATATTCTTTGCGGGCAAACTTAATGAAATATAAAAGATCTTTGTTAGGGAATTTTGGAATTAGCGAAGCAACCTCATCAGCCGCTGATTTTGCTGCTATATCTACTAATATTTCATTACCATCTATCCCCACATGAGCCGGAATCCACATCATTTTTATATTAATCCCCTTTTTCGCTAAATCAGTCAAGTATGATCTTATTTTAAGAGTAAGCAGGGGCACCTTAAAGTTAAAGGGAAGATCTTGCGGAGACATTAAGCAGCTTTTGGAGTCACTTAGAATAAGTAATTGACTGTATTTATTAGTAATAAAGGAAAAATATACTTTCTGCTTCTCTTTTTTTTTTTTTGAAATCAATTACTAAAATGTATGTTTAAAATATTAGAATATTTATCAAGAATAATTCTTCCCGATTACATATGCACATTTCTGTAAATAATTCTTTAACTTTTTAAAAAATTGTATATATCGCAGAAAACTTTTATAAATTAGCAGAAAACAAGCTCAATACTATGAATACGGAGCTCGTTTGACTCCGAAATATGTCGATGTTTTTAATAATTTATAAAAGTTCCGTTCTACGATATAAGCATATTTTTAAACAATTGAAGATAATTATTTATTTTTTAAAAATTATCGAGAAATATTTCTTCTTAAGAAGGTCGCAATTATACTTAAAGTGTATTCATGCTGTAGTAGAAAGCTAATAGTATTTATCAAAAAAAAAATTAATTAATTAATATTTAATGCTTAACTGATTCTACTTCTTCGTGAATAAAAATTACGTTAATATTAATCTCGGTGAAAAGGTCTTCTCGCATACATCGCTAGTACGAGTACACATCTGTAACATAAAATTACAGAAACCAGTTGCCTTTCGCGCTGTAATAGAATTTCCCCACCTGTACACATGTGCGCTCAAATACTATCAAGTGTAACTTCGTTCTGGTCAATTGTAAACTTTTTTTTCTTTTCTAAAGATGCCGGTAGCTTCAAACGGCGCGAGAGACGCAACGATTCGCACTGAAAATCTAAAATGAAATAAAAGAAGCGCGTGCGAACTTACTAAGGTAAAGAAGTAGACTGAAGCCATCGTGTATTCAGCTGAAGAAAGCGTTTTCCTGTGAACTTCTGCGCCAATGCAACAAACTGATCAACTGCCGAGCAAGTGTTGTACTCAATCTGTGCTTAGTCACCTGGTCGCCATTTATACATGCACAGTCTCGGAGCGGGAGTTTTGGAAAAGAGGGAGTAGTAGGCCGACGAGAAAACTTAAAGCTGTCCAATGTCAGCGAGATGCCCAAAGGCGGGTGAACCAGTCGGTCGGTAAACTTATCGTTCGACTAGTCCCTGAACTTTTATCGCAACGATGATCGCAATGGCCTCCGTTCTTATTTCCTTTTCATCAGCTCTTGAAACCACTCGTTAGTCACAAACGAGATAGTTTTCGTGCGTGTTCTGTGCTCATTCGCTGTTCCACACTATGGTTCTGTTTTAATTACTACCGCGCCGTACACACGCACACACAGGTAACCCCGGGCCGTGCTAATTATGAAACATAATTGTTACTATTACTGCTAATTAAAAGTAAGGCGACGGGAAAGGTATTTGCGTGGTTTCACTATCAGCTAATTCGAGGTGATAACCTCATTCCCAGTTTATTATTATAATATCCATGTTATTATATTTCGATTCGAGAGCGAGTGATTTTTGAGCCGTTATCGTCGTAAACCAGCCAGTGTGAAAACGGCTTGGCGAGGAGACAAACGTGAAAAGATATAGAAAGACACAAGTACCGGAGCGGTTCATTATTTTCATTATTATTTACTATCGGATGAGAATGATAGGAGACAAGGCCGTTGCTCGGGTGTAAATAAGAGACCGTAAAAAATGCTCTGGATTTTACGTACTGAGTTTTCTTAATCAACCGTGTTCCGATGAGGATAATTTTCCAAAAAATAATACTTTTTAATTGGGCACAACCGACTGCTTAATGCATATATATATGTATCTCCTTACGTAATTTTAAATTTTAATATTTCTAATAATTTAAATTCCAAAATGAATTTTCTTTGAAAAAAAAAAAATTTCGTCAAGTTCGGTATACCTGTATGCAATGGTGGAAATTTTATTGTTTTTTCGTTCTTTTTGCGTTTTTTAAATTAACACGGTTAATCTGATTCGTACGTTAAGATTAACCGCGCTGTACGAATAGTGCCAGTTTGCAATTGAGTGATTCGAAAAACCGTCGAAGTTAAGAACGCATTGTCATGCAATGGAACCGTTAAGTTCTGTCTGCGATGTCTATTCACGGCGGTTATAATGACGAGATAGACATGCATAATACCGGCTCAGGTTAATCTGCTTGCACTACGCCGAGGGATCTACTGTATTTAGCCAAAGGGAATTGTGAATAGGTAAAGCACCTTTCAGAAAGTAAAACTTAGATAAATATTATAGGAGCCGGCGCAGGTAGGTCAGACGCTTCTTGCCAACAGCGTTTCTCTAAGGGCTATTAGAAAAGCTACAGTTTGTTCACTTGTAATTATCTAATGCACCACCTACGCGTTACGAAGTGATTTTCTTCTTCTGTTTTTTTATTTATTTAACAGCAGTACTTATTGCCTTTTGGCTATGACCACTTAATTTAACTTAACTAAAGATAACGCATTAAATCCGTATAAATAAGGAAAGTGCGTAGTTTACGAGTCGTAGGTATATCATCTCGGAGAACATCCTTCAAATCATCCGTAGGTCTCTGCACTCTACAATTTTCATATTTTTTACATTTTAGTAATAGGTGATGAACAGTTCTGGTTTCCTCACAGAGTTCGCAAACTGGAGGTTCACCATCTTCGAAGATGTACGCATGCGTTAGCGGGGTATGGCCGATTCTAAGCCGGGCAAGTACTTTTTCATACATGCGTCTTTCCTGTGCCGTCGTCCTCAGAGGATAAATGGTGCTTTTAACCATACGAAATTTATTTGCTGTATCAGTGCTAATCCATGCTTCATTCCATTTCCGTAGTGCTCAGTCCATAGTGATGGGGCGAATCTTTTCCCGTGGTAGGTGCAGTAATTCGGCCACTCCAAGGTTCAGGTCTGCTAAATCTGCTCGAACCCTGGCTGCCATAGAGCTCGCACCGGAGAGGTCCATTAACGCTAGATTGGGATGATTTATCCTCGTCAGCATTGTTGCTGAATAGTTTACCGTCAGCATCTGCCTTCGGATTTGTAGCGGTGGTTCACCTGCCAGCGCTAGTATGCTAGGTGTGGGGCTAGTAACATAAGCACCTAACGCTCTTCGTATTGCAGTATGGTGTATTGTATCCAGCTTCCGAAGTAATGATTTAGACGCCGTACGATACAGTATGCATCCATAGTCCATCTTTGATCGGATAATTACGCGGTAAATCATCAGGAGCGTGTTTGTGTGCGGTCTGCTCGTTTTTCCGTTTAGAACCTTTAGTGCATTCAAGGACTTTACACATCTCCTATGAAGCTCCATAATATGATCCGCCCAGCGCAACCTGGAGTCAAAGATGACATCAAGAAAGGTTGCGCGAGGCTGAACTTCTTCTGGTTTCTTATAATGTACTTAACATATTCGTTATTTTCATTATATTCAATTACAGCAATTATGTTGGTTCTACGATGTACGCGGAACATATTCGTAGCATAAATTAAAATATAATTTCGTTTTTTTGTAATTAAGATAAATCTGTTCATGGTGATAAAAAAACAGTGGACAAAGATACTAAAACAATTTTATTGAAACTAATTTATTAATTCAAACGCCTAAAATTGCGATAACATCATGTGGGCATAATAATGTCTAAATAGTCTCTGAAACAATGATATAAGATTCTGAAAAAAGTGAAATTTGTGGCACTCATGGAAGATGTTGAGATTAAAGTTAAAATTAAATCCATTAATTTCAGGTACTGCGAAAGAAAATCTCGAGGAAACCGTTTTTCCTTTTATTTGTAGTTAACTGAAGTTTTTGGGAAATATATAAATACATGGTGAAATAGTTAATAAGAGTTGCAGCATGTATTAAAGGAAGAGATGATTAACGCCTTTTTAAAAATAAACAAGGTCAATCGATTATGCGCTGAAAATTCCGCATTTGAAGCTAAAGATAATTCTATAATTTAGATTTATATTATATTAAATTGGAAACAAAAATATCCAGTTTGTAATATCGTGTATTCAGTTTTTATCCCCTAAATATTTCTGAGATTTTGTTGCTCTTTTGCGAAATTTTTAAAAAAAGCTTTATTAAAAAATCAAAGTATGATTTCACAACCTTCAAATTTAATTATTTCCATCGTAATAAAAAAAAAAATATGACGTAATAATAAATTTGACTTCTTTTAAATCAATGTATGTACATTAAACAAAATTCAGGTCTCATTTATGTTAAAACAGATGTGAAATATCTGGGTGTATACACTTTGTGATCAATGCCTAACATGGAACAAAACATATTAAAGCGGACCGAATTAAATATAAAGTTAAGACAACTATACTTGCTACTAAACAGGAAGTCGGAATTATCTTCCGAAAATAAACTACTAGTTTATAATCAGATTTTAAAGTCAGTTTGGCGCTACGATTGCCCGCTATAATATGGTGATCATACAACGGATAACAAAATCCTCCGGATAGTTGTAAACGCTCCGTGGTAACAATTTAACGTTTCACAAAGACCTCGGAATAAAGTTTGTTCATGTCGATGGGTTGAATTTTCGACGCCAAAAAAAAAAAAAAAAAAAAAAAAAAAAAGTTTGTTCAAGAAGTAATATTCAATGACGCAAAGAAGTATGCCTACCGATTAAAAACACACCTGAACAACATATTGGGTTGCTGAACAATTCACTAAAAGTTCGGCAGCTTGATGATAGAATCAAGCCGATGGATCTAGTCTAAGATAAAATAAAACTTCTTTTTTAGCGCGTCTATCGCTGGATAGGCGGCTATTTTTTTTTTATTTTATTTTATGGGTACGTCAGCACAGGACATTCACTCAACACAAAAGATTAGAAGAATAGAAAAGCATATGGAGTGAAGGTTATATCACAAAAAAGCGGTTAGAGACAGAAATTGTAGGCTGCTCACAAAATATTACAAACAACTGCTAAATAGCTATCATCAGCTAGGTGCAATTTAGAGCTATTAAAGAATTAAAAAAAAAAAAATTACATTACGTTTTTTAAATGCGACTGTCCGCATATTAAATTAACCAAACAAAAAACAGTACGTAATACATTTGACCGCTTACTAATCATCTTCATCTGTTACTGTTGAGAGAACCGCTAAATATAAGCGGCAAAAGTCTGTTTATCTTCCACGCCGAAATCGTTATGTCAAAAGAATGTTGAATGTAAAATAGGCCTCTGCTTTGTTTACAATTTTTTCGCCTCTCTTCAGTTACATTTACTTTGCTTCCGTACTGCACCCGGTGTTTATGTTAAATTTCGAACCGTCATCGTCCTAAAACAACACCCTTAATAGTATTCGTTTAAAAATAAAAAATCTTCCCGATAATCGATATTTAAATAAACCTTTAAGCGAGTGATTTGAATGAAATCGTAAGTTTTTACTTAAATAATCGATACTTATAAACTATTGTTATATAAAGTGTCGTGGAATTCATATTGGATAAAGTATTACCGTTAATTAAGCGACAATGTTTACAAATAGTTATATAATCAATTTGAGGCTCCTAATATCGTTTTTGGTGTTATTAGGTAGTTTTGAATGGCCTCTATATATTTATGTGTCCATGCAGCCGCATTTCGTTTTGGATGACAAAGTATGACATCGTCAAACAACTATCGAGATCACAATGGATATCCTCGATACGCTGAAACCAATAAGCGTTTGTTATCGCACGAAAAATAATGTTTCGTCGACGTTGTATGATATCTCTGTTCGATCGAGAAGTACGTCCCCATAACCGGACTCAGTATGTGTCCAAATTGGACGCAAAATCGCTTGGTATAAAAGGCGCTTATTGCATAGACTAAGTGCGGTGTGATTTCTTACCAATTAGGCAGTCATGCCAATTTGTTCAATGAAAGAGTAAACAGATGTTTTCAAACATTTTGGAACATCTACTACATTCAAAATTTTCATCATCATCATCATCATAGTGTTAACAATTTGTTGCATAGTCTCTCCATCCGTTGACGTATGTTTTTTTTGTCTGTGATGTTTTTCTTCTTCCTCTGTCTCCTTTTCCATCAATTTTCTTTTGAATAATCGTTCTTAATAGTTCGCACCTTCTTCCGCTAATATTTCCTTTTTTTCATTACGCCTAAAATTGCCCTTTCTGTATTTGCTTTCTTTAGCACCATCTCTTTTCTCATCTTTCGCGTCTATGATCATATCTTCATGCTTCTTCTTTGCAGCCACATTTCACACGATTCAAAATGTTTCCTTGTTTTTGTCGTATATAAATAAATATAACACTCTACGATTGTGTCCGATTTTCAACTTTGAAGATTTATCTGTGAGTGAGTTTCTCATGCTTTTGAAAGTTTGTCTTGCTTAAGCACTTCTTCTCTCGACTTCTCTTCAGATCTTCTGTAATATAACATTCCAGGTATATTTAAATGAACTTGTTCAACGTTTTTTTATCATTAATTTTTAGCGCGGTATTTTGATGTCTTTCTCTGCTTACTGCCATGAACTTTATGTTTTATTTTCGTTAATTTTTTTTGGACCGTATTTCTTTCCGTTTTCATTGAGTTTATCAACCAATTGCTAAAAGTCTTCCTCGGATGATGTCGACAATAAGGCAGAATCATTTGCGTAGTGAATGTTATTTATCATTCTTCCACTGATTCTGATTCCTATCTTTAAATTCTACAGGGCCCCTTGAAATATTTCATCCGCACGTACATATTAAAGATGCACTATACATCCCTGCTTGACTCCTCGTCTTATATGAGAGTGCATCCTGAATTTTTGTTCCCTAAACGGAGTTTGTTCCTCCGATCGTAATATAATTTTTGGATGAAAATTTCGAAATACAGTGAAAATATCGGTTGTAAGGACATCGGTTATAGCGGCATATCGGTATTAGAGACGAATTGTTAATTTCTGTCGGTTACAACGATTATAAAGAAAAATCGGTTATTACCATAAAAATTTTGATACAATTTTTTTTTTTTTTTTTTTTTTTTTGTGGGCACGCCAGCGGCTTTGACCCAACAACAGGGAAAAAAACTAAGCTAAAGAACTAAATAGCTAGGCGGTCCAAAATGGACGCAAAACAAAAGACAGCAGTGCAGGCGCCACAGAAAATGAAGGAAAGGAGAGGATAAAGAAAGCGTTATAGGGTGTAGTAGGGAGACCTAATGACAAGAGTTGGCTGTGTAAAAGGGAGCGTTCATTACGAAGAGTAGGACACTCGAAGAAAATGTGATCAGCATCACATATATTCAAAGAGGATCATAATCGTGAAGAGAACAATAAGGAGAAGACGACAGAGCAAATCGAAAGCGAGCGGAGGGGAGAAGAGAATGATTGATCCGGAGACGAATTAGGGAAACAATAGAAGAGCGACGACCAAAAGGAATAGAATGGAACCAGGACAGAGAATATCGGCTGAATAAAATGGTAATCAATGTGCCAAATGTCTTCTTCTATTATTCCTTTCGCAAGGAACTTCTCAACATTCCTTCTACCTCTTCTCTGTCGGATATTCTATTCTTTCGCGAATCCAATCTATATTTTTATTCTATATTCGTTACGCAAGGAATTTTTCAACTTTTCTTTTTCACTCACACTACCTTCCCTCTCTTTGAAATCCCGTTCTTTCACGAATCAGATTCCTTAATATTTATAATCCTCCTTCGTCTCTGCTAGAGACGCAGCTAACTCTTGACAGCAATAATAATAATTCATATTTTTGAGCTTCGACAATTTCTTTATTAAACCTGCTTTTTTTTTTTTTTTAAAGAGAATTTCAAAGTTTTAGAACGCATCATTCCCCCACTCGGATAACATAAATTCAACGGGCGCTGGCTTGCGGACACCTGCGATCATCTGAAACTGCTCAGAAGCGGTGGTCGTTCGTTATGTCAGCGAATGAATAATTTATAACGCGGATTTAATTAAGCTAGAGTTTCGGGAGAAGAGCCGAATCGAAGTTAACCTCTGTGCGAACGATATTCAAATATTGTTTGAGAAGTTCCCCGAATCGGACAGTTAGCGGGAAACGCCAAAACGGCCGCGGAACTGGTCGTTTCCAATTATCGCAGTGATTACAAGTAAATAATCGAACTTGTCGTTCGGGGTTTCTCGAGACGGCGAATTGAGGTAAGGAGCATTCTCCATTATTCATCGAGTCGTATGACAGTCGTGTTAGCGAACGATTTTGATAGTTCACTCCGAATGATAAAAATGTAGAAAACGAACTAAAACTGAATGGGAACGACAATCATTTAGCCAAATCTTGCGATGCGATCGCGCTATAAAATTCACCAAAAATTTCGTACTGATACGAGCTTGAGCCATTCGGCAGAATAAGACCATGTCCAAATTGGGCGTACGATGCGTGCATACGATTTGAAAATTACTTCGCAGCACGGCAATTGCGGAACTGTCCAATATGAATTATGCGTGCGTGCGTGCGTTTGTTTATCACTCGCTGTTTGTTTATATTATATTTTTATGTATTTTGCAACCACGTAATTTTTATATTTTCAATAGGAATTAAAAGTGTTAAAAGATCCACTTATTTGCGATAATTATTTATTATTGGCGCATGTTAACAAAAAAAGAAGAAGAAAGTCAATGAAATTAATAGAAATATTTGGTGAATTTCACTATTTAATTCCTCAAGTTAAAAATAATGAAAGCAAATTTTTGGAATACACCAGAATGAATGTGTAAACGTTGAATTATTTCGGTGGATGTGATATTTCCAAACATGTCGCGCTCTGTAACAAACTTTAAACGCCAAAGTTCAATAGAAGAAATGAAAAATAAAGATTTATTAAAAATATTGTACTTGGAAATTTTTATTTCTAATATAAACTACTTTAAAAGGTTTTTTTCTTTATTTATATTTTTTTTTTTTGGGGGGGGGGCTTCGAAAACGGGTTTAACTTTTAATGTTACGGAACTATTTTAGTTTTTTTTTTTTAAATTTCACTAAATTTCAAAGTATAGAATTAAATTTTACCGACAATACTTTAGTTGCAGATGTACACTTGATTTTATGTTGAAATTTGTAAAAAACTTTGTATCTTTTTCTTGCATAATTACAATTATTTCAAAATAAATAAAGTGTTAAAATAACAATAATTTTCTTCCACCACACATATTCCTTCTTTTATAATAGTGGTATTATTAAATCGGTTATTTTTCCACTTCCATAATTCATTGTTCCATTATTAAAATACATCAAAACACAACTAACCACATCATCGGTATTGTAAACAGTATTTAAAATCTGCGTGTATTTAAAGGAAAATCAAACATGTTTTTAAAAATCAAACCAATCCGTGCGTGCTTTTCAAGCACACGCATCTCTACCTCAAATCGGACACACTGCACAGACTAAGTGAGTTTGGAAATATTTCCGCAAGTCACGCATGCATTGCGCGCCCAATTGGGACACGGCCTAATAGTTTGTCTTTTTTCCTTTACCGCGCGGCTAACAGTAGATTTTCTCGTTCTTTGGACAGTATTTTTTTGGCTTATTTGTTTACATTATTGCTCCTTCCTTTCTCCTTTTCATCCCCGCTATTTTTCGCGTTGCCTTTCGGTTATCTTCCGAGCTCTTTCGTGTCTTTAAAAGTTAATATTTTTGGTCCGGGGTAATCCCGAATTTTGCTTAGACAAAACAGCAATACAGCGGGTCTGCTGTGTCGTTATCCTGTAATTTTACTAAAATTGTACGTTGAAGCCTTTTTGCAGTGAGCTTTTTTTTGTCTTTTTTCATCGTACATCATTAATAGCATTTATTCGATCCTACCATTACGAAGATATTAAAAATTACTAAATTAATACAAATTTCTCAATTATATTATTACGCGTTGTTACGTTGTAGTTAATAAACGAAACATTTTTTAAGTCTATTTGTTTGGAAGAGTAGCTTATGACTTTTAAATTTTTTTAGAATATTACGGCGTTCAAGGGGTGATCGGCCAAATCATCCTTGGAAGAGATTCAATTGTTCATCTGAGTCCGTTGGGAAAGTAGTTTGTTATCCATTCGTGAGACTTGCATTTGGATTTGAACAACTATCTTAAATCGGAAATGACACTATGTCTCGATTATTTAGTCGATTTCTGAACAAAATGGAAACAAAAGATCTTGTTTCATACTAATCGCATTATCGTTCATTATTCGAAATATGCGAATACGAAATAAAATATTGAGGAAACTAAAACGAATTTATCAGAATTCATAAGCAGTAGTAAAAAAAAAGTAAATATCACATATTGTTTTTTTTTTGTTTTTTTTTTTTGTTTTTTTTTTTTTTTTTAATAATTAGCGAACACGAGGAAGTACAAGCTCCTCGGTGGGCTCTCAAGATAATTATTATATCGTTTATTTGTAAAATATTATATCATGTTCAGTAGAAATTTCCGTTAATATTCTTGAATAATAACCACAATTATACTATATAAATTTACATTCTGTTCTGCTTAATGATACAACCACTTTTCATCAGCAGTCTAAATCTCTGAAGTCAGTGTCTTATAACGATCTAGGGGACATATCATAAATGCAGAAAGACAAAGCAAGTAGAAAAAAGGAGAAAAAAAGACAAAATGAAACAAAAAAGTAGGAAGTTTATTACTATAATGACTCTGTTATTAATTCTATTCATCCTTATTCCTTGCGATATATTAAATTTTAACTTTGTTCTTCCAAATCTTCAAATTTTTTTCGTTTTGATTTTTTTTTTGCCTCATTTCAGGACTGTGGCCAATTAGAAAATTAACTTATAACTTGTAAAACTTACATAATAATTTTACTCTTAACAATAAATAGAAACACTCCTTCCACAGTATATGTTCTCCGTTACTCAGTAAAAAACTTACACACTACGGAGAAAATAACTTTCGTAGAAATCAATCCCCTTCGAAAAATTTAACTCGGCTTATATCGCAGCAAGGGCAGGAAGATAGCAGATGGTTAATGTCATCAGATGCTCTTGAAGAACCGCAGTCCAAAAAAATCATCTTTATCTGAGTATGTCCCATATAATGGTCACAAATTTTCTTAGAAATTATTGGGAATTTTGTGGTGTCAAAGTTTATATATTAATTAATTCCGGTTGAATTAGGTTATATAATTTTCTTTGTTTCTGACCGCTTTTTAAGTCTAACCAATCTGTCAGATTGTTTATTTTAATTCTAGGTCGTAAATCTTTCGCTGTGATAAGAGAAAAAAATCTGGGTATCATTCGATATCACCTCCCTTGCAGACGGTCCTACAATGGTTCCGCAATAAGCAGATATCCAACATAACCTAACAAGTTGTTTTCTGTCCAATATACATTTTTCTTTAATTTTGTATATTAATCGGTGATACTGGAAATGAAACTAATTATGATGCACTGCAGACAAAGTGCTTAAATTATCACAATATATATATATATATATTAAGAACCTGCCACTTTTATCCAAAACGTTCAGTATCGGCCATATTTGCTTCAGAGGCAACTTAAATTTCTGCCCTTCTACATTCCTAGATCACGAAAGCTGCTCCCATCAATTTTTTCGTTTCTATTATCTTAGATCCATCTGTAGACATAAGTACATAGTTTTTACAATATGCTTCGGTCGAATCATTAAAATAATTATTAATAATGTGCGGATTATACTGAAACATATCGTGCACTACATCTTTTTCTTAGTTTCTCAAACCATGTTTTAAAAGTTCCTGCATAGAGATTAGCGCTGAAACTGAAATTTAAAAAAATTTATTATTCTACCAAACGTCACTACATAATTTCTTTCACTGAAAGTGAACACAGCTATAAAACGAGTAGTCATAAGAGAGAAAATAATTTCTCTTACAACGAATTACATCTTAGATTAGATACGTCGATTAACAGCTTAATGACGATACCAAAACTTTTTAATACATATTTCCGTTTTTTTAAAAATAAGTTGTGGGTCTCACAGAGCAAATATGCCCGTTGTGTGAGTGCCCGACACTCTTATTAAAGTTTATTAACCAAAATACAAAATTTACAAACTATCTTAACTTATTCCGTAAATCATACATATTAATAAACCTAGCGTTTAAGTATAAGTATATATATATATATATATATATATACGCATGCAAATACGTAACACGCCCCGTAATACGCATCTGTACAACTGACACCCGCAGGCAGCTCAATATTTTCAAATCGAAAAACATGATCTTCTTTGAGAATTTAATATCAAGGAAAGACACAAGAAAGTCAAAACACATAAAGAAAGAAGCATTTAAAAAGTAGAGTGATCACGACGTAACTTGCTCTTCAATCTTTGCACCATTCCTTCAGCCATCTTTCTAATTTCTTTTTCCACTCGCTAATTTTTTTTTCGCCCTTTAATATATGATTATGGATTGTACTTATTAATTTAATTAGAACTGAATCATCAGTGTTATTAATTCGTAGATTTACACCGCGGGGATAGATGTAATATATATATATATATATATATATATATATATATATATATATATTACTTTGGTTTCTTGTTAACCGAATTTTTTGCCTAGATGGTAATTCTATATTATTGACATTAAATTGTAGTAATCTATAACGGAAATAGTACATCTTGGGGGACATTTCGTTGTTTCCTTTCCATACATAATTGATCCAGAGTCGCTTTCAGTAGGGTAATATAAAGTTTCAAACACCTCTTCTGTATTTTGCTTATTTTATTTATTTCCGTTGTTTTAGCCGCACCACCCATTTTTGAATTCCATGTAAACTCCCATTTACTAAAATTATCTACATCCTCGTGTAATAGTTTTTCCGCCATCTCTAAATTAAGATTGCAATAAATTAAGTAACGGTTGTTGTAACGCTTAAATTAATTTTCTTTTTTTAGTTGTTTTCTGTACTTAATAGACGTATCTACAGCGCGTAGATTTTTTTGTTCTATTTAACTTTCTATTCTAAGTAATAGAAAACATTTAAAATCTGTATATTTTCAGATATTTATATTAAAAATAACAGAGCATCTTAGCACAATATTTTTTTATCGTATTTTTAATATATACTTCTCAACAGTGGTGGATCGGGGGGGGGGGGGGTAGAGGACATTCTCTCCCCAAAAGAATCAAATCTTCGATGAAAATTTTTTTTATAACACAGATACTTAATTTATACCATAAAAAATTTGTATAAATGTTACAACATACGGATTTAATAATTAATATTTAATACGGTATTCTAGTAAAACTATTGATGTTACGTTTTTATTCTGTTTTAAACGGACGTCGATCTTTTGTCTTTTTTATTTATTTTTACTTTTTATTTTGCAATTTTAATTAAAAATAGTAGTCAATGAGAAATATATATATATATATTTTTTTTTTACTTGCTAACAGATAAAGAATTCGGATCGGATTACTAACAAAAATAAAGAAGAATTAAGGTCTAATAAAAAATACTATCGTTTTATTTTTTCTAGTAATTCACTATTCAAATGTTAAACTACCATCTTTTAGGTATAATTTTATAATTTTTTAATTTTTCACCTAAAAATAAAACAAAATTTAAATTAAACTGTAATAGTTAAGAATTTTCAAAACATTTTAAAATTTTTAAAGAGGTCACTCTGTTTGATTTTCTAAGGTATTTCTCAAATTTACTGTCTACCGTATAAGACATTACGTAACTATATAATCCTCTCCCTTTCCAAATGTCTCTTTGGATCTGCACCCGTTTCTGAGTATGCGTTTAGGTTGTTTTATTTCATTTACAAAAATCTGACAGACGCACTACTTTCTACTAAGGTTTATTTTCGTAATTGAGCGTATCGGCTCAGCACCCGTCAGTATCGTTTAACGATTACAATTCGTTACGTACAGAATTGATTACACGATTACGTACAATTATCAGCAAGTCATTGCGTGACAACACAGTCAACAACCCTCGCGATATGTCGTCAGAGTTAAAACTGAATTTAAAAACTTTTGCGGGTGTCACAAAAAAAAAACACACTTTATATGTACATTACGTGTTTTTACATTATTACCGTTTTTCGTTAAAAGCTTCTTTTCTCTTTTTATTCTTTTAGCAGCGTTCATTAATTAGCGCCATAAACGGTTAAATAAATGGCTAGCGTGTTCGAATCAATTAATGAGGTGTGTAATAAGAGACATGCTGAAAGAGAAGTATGTTAAACCAGACGAAGGAAAGCGGAGTATCAGAGAACGATAGAGAGCTCGGTGTTCGAAAATGAACGATAAAATGCGATTAAGTCGATTGTAAATTAAACAGTAAGTTTTGGTAAGCTGTAGATGATTATGGGGGCAAATAAATGGTAACCAATCAAGCAGAAGCAGATGGGATAATTCAGGGTGCTGCGTTGATTTTGATTGGACAATTCAAGGGGCTGTGTTGATTTTGATGGGACAACGTGCCGTGTAGTCGATGTAGAGAAATTTATTACAACTAACGGTTCGTATTTAGAATGTCACACGGTGATGAGGAATTTTATTAGATAATTTCAAAAAATAATGCCACTCGACGTATATTACAGGGTTAAATAGGAGGGTCGATTTCCGGCTATGAATTGTGAAAACATGTCGAGCAGCGAACACAATAGGGACGTAATTTTTAAGAGAAGTTTCTAATTTATTTTTTTGAAAATTTTTTTAATATTCTCCGTCTTTAAAAAACACTCTTTATTTATTTTTTTATCCTAGGTATGGTTTCAAAATCGACGAGCCAAATTTCGAAAGCAAGAAAGATTAGCTCAGCAAAAAAACAGCCAATCGAGTAACTCGAGTAGCACCACTACCGGAACGAATAGCGGGAATAGTTCCAGTAACAACAACAATAACAATAGTATACACAACAATAATAATAATAGCAATCATAATAATAATAACAGTAATCATAATAACAATAACAATAATAATAACAATAATAATAATAATAATTCGGATATTACGAAGAATGAGAATAAATCGAACGGAAACCTCTCAAAAGACATGAAACCATCAACTCCGTCCACGCCGAATTCGAATATAAGCATGTCTTCTTCCAGCAACGGTGACCTGAAATCAGTCGGAAGCAGTACAGGTTAGTGTTTCTATATTCTCGCGTAAAGTAATTAAGATAATTAAAGATCAATCTTGCGACTAAGAGGGTGTCTGCCTTCGAACACGCAAACTATTAGCGTTAATTTTTATTGACAATGGAGTACTGTATATAAAGAGGCACTCTGAATAATAATTCTTGCGTGATAATTCTCGTCTGTTAATTCCCATCTGATAATTCTCGCCTGGTAATTCTTGCCCGATAATTCGTGGCTGACGACTGAATTGCATAATAATTCTACACATTTATAAATATAAATAAGAACCGAACGATATTAACGCATTTCATCATGGCTCCTTATAATGTTGTTGGGGTTAGCTTTAACAATTGGAAAAGGGCAACGGAAATGGTTCACTACGACTACAAAGATACAATACACTACTTTGACGGCATTCGAAGAAAAACTTCATTAGTCTTATAGCCTTCTCGCTAAAAAAAAACCTTACACCTATACCTGTTTTGACAACACTAGTATCTCTGTCGGTCATACTATTTTCTGGATTTCCGATGGAACACGATCACGCAAGTTTTTTAGCCCCCCCCCCCCCAGTTTTTGTGTGATAACTGTAAGCTATCTCGTATTATTCGTATAAATATTAAATAATCTGGAATTGTTTTAATATAAAGTTGACCAGTGTAAAGAACCTAATTAAAAACTTATTACTTCGAAACCGTGACTTCGTTGTACTCGCTAATGATCGTCAAACTGTAAACAGCTTAGAATACAAAATAATTTCAAAATTGTTTCACACAAAATTGTTTAAAAAAACATTAAAACAAAACAACTATAAACCTAAATTACTCGTACTAGTCGTGTATCACAATTGCGGTGCGATAATATCCAGAAATAATACGAGACTGGTGAATTATTGCATTTAGTCGAGACTGTCTGCAATTAAAAAGACACGCCCTTAGTTTTGCTTCACGCTAGTTTTCCTCACCTGAATTTTAATTAGCGATAAATTTCTCCATACCACTGGAAGAGTGTTCTTATGAAATTTTAGCAGCCGCTGTAATCTTTCAGTTAGTCTATATCTTGAGTAACTCTAACAGCGTCTTCTCATGTAAGCCTCATCCGATTAATAATTGTAGCTGATCGAGCCAGGACTCTTTTCCTTTTGGTTTTTTCCCGTTTATTGCCCCAACGATCACACGTAATGCCCTTAATAGTTTATCGCATGTCCGAAGAAACTTCAAAAGCTTAAAAACCTCTTCCTTATCTTTTACTATAATTTATCGGAGATGCTGCAATTGCAGTTCATTCGGGGCATTTTTAGTATTTTCCTGTAAGCCCAATTTTCGAACCGTCCATTTTGTTATCATCTGCTACGGTAAGGGGCCAGGTTCCTGCATATGTAGCAATTGGAATTAACAACAACCCATAAAGTTATAAAAACCTACTCCGCTACATCGGAACTTTCAACTTTTTTCAGTTTGTCAGTATCATATCCGTCTGCTGTAAAGAATTTTGTTTTATTTTTATTTGGAAGTATAATTCTCAGATTTATCTGTTGTAATCTTTGCATGACAGAGTTGAATAGTTGTCTATAAAGGTACTTATAACAACAGTATCGTTGGCGTCGCGAATCATTAATTTTTCTACCTTCTATCGAGATATCATTGTCCCAGCCATTCACTGTCTGCCTCATAAATATATACATAACCTGATGCTGGGTAATGCCCTCGACTGGCGATCCCAAAAAAAAAATAAATAAATATACCTACATGTATATATATATATATATATTATATATGTGTGTGTATAACAGCAAAGTGACAAAAGTCACTCTATCTTTTACCGACTTTCAATTTGAAATTTGAAAACAGTTCATCATAGCTCACCTATTTTCATATAGATGCTTAGTTATTCTGTTACGATCCAAATTCACGCCGTTTCTATCATTTAATTAATTTTTGTTTTTGCCGGTTTGTCGACGTGACCATTAGCCGAAGAACTAAGTAAGAAAAGAAAGGTGCAATTAGATTTTTACGCGATCAAAGATCGCAGACGGAAAGGATACAAGACCGGGTATAACAAAAGGGAGAAGAAAAAGTAGATGATTAAGGACGCGCTGTAAGGAGAGGTATATTAGTAGTAAGAATACCGCGGCTAGTTCCTTTCTCTCGGTCGCACCTGTACTTTTTCGGATTGTTACCCAATTATTTTTTAGGCTGGGTAAACCTGGAAACGACTTGGATTCAGAAGTCTCGATAACTTATGACATCTCTGATTTAGTAGCTATACATCTTAACTATACTAGGTTACCGTGCTACCTAGAATGAAGAATAAGTACTTCGTAATTTAGAATGAGCGGTTGCAGAGATAAATGCAATGTTATTAGGTTCAAAAATTTTAATAAATCTCCCGGTAGAAGAAGTTAAATGAGCTAGCAGATATTTCGGAGTGTCCAGATATAGGTCAATTTAGATATAGTTAAGGACGAGGGAAAAGGTTATAAATGAGGTATGAGAAGAATTACGTAGTTGAGAGAGATGGCTTTTGAGATGGTCTTCCTTTGGAAATTCGATATAATAACATTTTGGAAATTAGATAAGAAAAATCAAATATATATGTAATAACCGTTGGAAAAGTAGTAGACTCGTAGATAGCCGAGCACAAGGTATTCTAGTTTAAAGGATTAAATAATTAAGAGAAGAACGGAAAAAGGTCGAACTAATTGCACGGAGTCTTTTAGAGACGTTAGTGAAGATGGTAGAGCCGTGTTTAACAAGAGGTTAAGGTATTTCAGAATACCGATTTAGCAGTAGTCCTAGCAAAAAATCGAATACGTAGCCCGTCACTTATTCTACACATGCTAAATTTTTTTCACGAGTAGGGCAAAATTTATTCGCCTTTTTTTCACGTCCGATCGAAATCATATTTTATTGTTTTTATTTTCACTTCCGATAAGTGATTAGCAAGGAAAAATTTATCGTTCGCAGTCCATCCGCGCTTTATTTACTTTTTTCCTTTCGATTAGTAAGAAAAAGGTTTATCGTTCGATTTTAATTTTTAATCAGATATGTTCCAATTCTATTAGGACCATTTATATACATTTAACTGCTGCACTCGGATTGTTCGATTTAATTGCAAGCGAGTTTCAATCATTTTCTTTCGCCCGTCAACCACCCTACACCGTTCCTCTCTTACAGACGGCAAACGATTGTTTCCTTCTTGCAGAGTATATTCTTTCAAAGTACCATTAAAGTTGGTTTACGTCGTAATTTTCCGGCAGTACGCGCGCTACAGTGACGGCTGTTCTTAAAAACTGCGAATTCGAGCGACTTCCCGGCCTTATATTTTTAGCCTTGTCAGCGCTATCGCGTCCTCTCTAATCGCAATTAGCGAATTTTGCCGCGAAGAACTGGTACAACGGAGAGCCATAATTTTTCGGTTTAGTAATTCGTACGTCGGAGAAGCCAATTAATAACGGAACTAGCTCGTTTCTTTAAAGTATAAACGATAAAATTGCCACTCCATGTGCGCGGATACGGATCGCGCATGGCGAGGATGTGGGACGGAGCGTCTTCTGAAGCACGTCTTTCCACATTAGGCTAGAGCGAGAATTGCGGAATAGTGCGCGGACGAGCAGGTCGGGGAATTGCAAGCGGAAAGAAATATGGCAGGACGCTGCGTCGAGAAAGGCCGTGTCGGAAGCGGAAGGGAAACAAAGTAAATAAGACGCGGCGTGTGTGTGTATGGGCGCGTCCCGCTGCCGATGGTAAAAAGAATAAATGGAAGAAGAATAAAAAAAAGTCGGTTTTTCTAAAGACCCGACGTTTGCGAACTGAGCACAAATAAGTCGCGCGATCTAAAAATCCGAAGTGAAGTGGCACGCTCTAGCACACACTACGGTACATCAGGTGGAGCAGTGTGTGTGCGCGCCTACGTTTCCCGAGTGTACCTGACGTTAATTGATATAAATGGACGTTCGACTTTGCTCAGCAATTTTGTAGATTAAACGATATATACGTCGGCGGTACGGCGATGGAGGCAGCGGTGTTACGTATGGGACGGAAAACGTCGAGATGGAACTACGTATCGGAAAGGTTGCACACACACGCACACACACACACATATAGAGAGAGAGAGAGAGCGCTAAGAGGCATAAAGAGGGACTGGCGAGCGAATAAGTTCTAACAAATGAAAACTTAGAGCTTTTGCGATATTTAATGTACGGTACATTTAGTAGCAGCAACAGATTCCGCGGTGCAGAAAAGGAGGAAATATTAAAAGCAACGAGAGACCCGGCCGGGAAGATTGTCTAAATAAATTGTTGCCAATGCGAGCGGCACGAAATCGTCATTGTCGGTAAATGCGCGCGAACTTCGAATTCCGTAAAGTGAACGGCTCGGGAGATTTTAGTCAAAAATCGAAAACCGGGAAATACGTTTCAACATAGTTTACTAATTCGGACACTGGAAAACGAATTAAATTCCAGGCAATGAGTTCCACGACAGATGCCCGACGACCACACTTGCGAATTAATTATGAACATCAGTTTCCGATCATCGCCGCAGGTTACCACGTTGTAATTAACGAATATAATACGACGATCGAAAATCAAACTAAATTGCCCGTTTTTTTCTTTTTGCTTTCCTGAACAGTGAACGAACACTTTGAGGAAAATAATTCTTAATTAATTAACTAATTAGTTAACCTAAACTAATTAGTTAATTAATGAAGCAATTAACGCGTTAACCGATTAATTAATTTATTCATTAACGCTCCGATGCAAGTGCCGTTCTTGTACTAATGTTTTGAAAAATTAAAAAAAAAAGGCATAAAATGGAATTATCAAGAGATGCGTTGCGAGATGTGTGCTTTTTTTTTTTTTTTTTTTTTTTTGGTTTTTCGATTATCTGGTGTAAATGGTTTCGGTTGTAGCGTTACTATTATTTTATGCCAAAAATGGGGTTTAGCGGCCTATTTCATCGTTAAAATTTAGAGAATTAAAAAGAAAAAAATTGCACATTTTTAGATCGCATAAATAAGGAATTTAAATGCGAAATTGTCACTTGTTAAACCTATTCATACCGTAAATATAACAACACTATGCGTATTTTTCAGAAAACAGTTTTTTCAACTCCTTTCACGCCTTAAATTCGGATTTTCAAAAAAGCTTTCTTATTTGACATCTACGCTAAATACATATTTTTATGCGTATGAAATTTCACGCGTTAATCATCATTCATTTGAATTTCACCTTGATTTTCAGTTTTCTCAGATGCTGCTTTTTTGCCTCTTTGAGATTAGGGGGATTTAGAAAAATTTATGCGCGTTTTTCATGGACGTAGCTAGAGGGAAGCAAGGGTGGGCTCTGCCCACTCTAGAAAACATG
Source organism: Icerya purchasi (assembly GCA_039619475.1). Classification (NCBI taxonomy): domain Eukaryota; kingdom Metazoa; phylum Arthropoda; class Insecta; order Hemiptera; family Monophlebidae; genus Icerya; species Icerya purchasi. The sequence goes on along the minus strand of CM077116.1, from coordinate 316,871,992 downwards.
TTGCCCCCTTTAGAAAAATCGTTTAAATGTCACACGGAGAAAAATTTCAAAAGTGTAATGGTACAATGTACTTCGAAATTGATACTGTGATTATCGCAATCATTTCCTAATCTGACGACACTTTGCACACTATTCTACTACAGCAGCGGTAGACTAAGTAGACATCAGTATTGGATTTCGATTATTTAAAAGCTCCATCAGTGACTACTTTAAGGTCGGAATAAGTTGCACCGTCTGAACGTAGTAATTAAGAGAAGAAAACTTTTAAATAATTTAAAGCCAATACTGTTAGATATCCTGTGTGACTATGTATATATATATATATATTTATTTCGGCCATTTTGGCCTCGCAGGGGGTTGTGCTCCTTGACTCCTCTTGTTTACATTTCTGTCTCTTTCTCTTCTACACTTTGTATAAAATGATCAAAATTAACAACGTAATTCTAAATCGGTCCATATGAATATAATAAAATAATCACAAAAATCCTAACGCCACATAAAATTGTGACATTTTTTGGGACATTTTTTCTAATGGGGGCTAACCTAAGAATTACGTTGTAATTAATATATATGCATATATATATATATATGTATGTAAGTACACGCGCCGATCGGCACTACAGCAACTGTTCAGCTGACTCGATCGCACATTTTACGCAGTTCGATATAGGAAAGTGCAGAAAGGCAAGAGGGTATTTATGGTATATTACTCTGAACTATAAAATATACTAGTTTTTGTGAAATAATTGCGTTTTACTTTTTAGTGCATTTTTATTTTACGTTTAGGGTAAATCTTGACATTGGTATTTTTCTTTAAAACTATTTTTTTGACTTGCTGTTCTGATACTATTGCATAACAGGTTCGAATGGATCTATCAATGAACAGATTTTTAATGGTTTAATTTTCGAATTTTTAAAAGGGTACCGCGTGCCCACATGGTGTTTATTTTTATTATTATAAAAATAAATATACACGTACATATATATATATATATATATATATATATCCATGGATGGGAGGAATACCCCCCCCCCCCCCAGAACCAAAGTCTCTATGAAAAAAATTGTTATAACCGAGAAACTTAATTTATGTTATAAAAGATTTGTATGAATTCTACCTACGGATTTAAGCTAATATTAATACTATTTTCTAGTAAAACTGTTAATGTTCCTTTTTTATTCTATTTTAAACACAACTGCTTCCATTTTTATTTTTTATTTTGTAATATAAATGAACATAGTTCAATGAGAAATATATATATGTATATATATCTATAATTTTTTTACTTGCTTATGAACAAAGAATTCAGATCGGATTACTAACAAAAATAAAAAAGAAGTAAAGTGTAATAAAAATGCTATCTTTCTTACTATTTCTAAACTACCATTTTAGCTAGAATTTTATAATTTCATTTTATTTTTCACCTAAAAATAAAACAAAATTTAAATTAAATTGTAATAATTATGTATTTTTAAAACATTGTTAAATTTCTATAAAGGTCGCTATTTGATTTTTTTTATAAAACAAGGGGTATTTCTTAAATCTACTGCCTACTGTAGAAGATTTTACGTGATTATATAATCCCCCCCCCCCTAATGCCCTTCTTATAACTTCCCCCGAAATGTCCTTTTGAATCCGCCCCTGATATATATATATATATATATATATATATATATATATATATATATACACGAATACATCGATTAAAAAAGTAAAGTTTTGATTAAAATATCTTTAATACTATAACTGTGGGCAGGGTAATATGTGCGAGCCGGAAATTTAAAATTTAATGTTCTTTGTAATGAGATATTAAAAGTACTTATTTTTTTTCAAATTTTGGTTTTAATGGTGACTAATAATATTTTATACACGTTTCCTTTCTTAGAATAAAACAAATAATAAAATTATTTACACCATTACCGCTCTATCTGTTAAGTACTAACTTGATTGAACGGAAGGTTTCGTGATTTGTAAGCTCATAATTCTAATGAAAATAACTATGGAGGTTAATAAAAAGTTAAAAAGAAGTTCAGTAACGGCAGAAATCTTACGTGACTAGGTATAGAGTTATACTAGACGTAGTTTTTTAAGCGGTCGAAAACCACGAATATAAACAAAAACTTATCCGAATTTGTACGTTTGAACAACTGTGAACATGAAAATAACAAATGTAGAAAAGGAATGAAAATGAGATTTTTTAAATTCAGTCTACCATAATGGAAAAAAATAAAAAAAATATTATAAACAGGTATGTCAGTTGAACAAGAAATGCTGAGAGATATTACGTGTTTCTCTTCCAATTTGATCGCTTAAATTTAAAATTTTATACGTCGATTAAAAAATAAATAAATAAGGGCCGCGAAATTCTTTCAAATTCTTGGCTTTGCAGTTTACATATATATATCCATTTTTCAAAATTTGGGCCTTTGAATTTTAAAATTTTGGGAATTACGTACTTTTTTGAAATTAGAATGATACGTCGAGCAAAGAAATAATCAATTTTCTGGCTATTACAAAAAGAGCTGCAACTTTTTTAAAAATGACTTGTTTCCTCCTATTTCATACGCGTATTTTTCAAAATTTGAAATTTTTCGATACTTCGAATTTAATTTTTTGCAACGAAAATACGTCAATTGAAAAAAAAAAGAAGGTAACATTCTAACTACTTTTTCAAATCGATTATCTCGCATCTCGATGTAATGCACTTTTCAAAATTTGTGCCTTTAAATTTTTAAATGTAGGAAGTTTCAAGTTTTTCTATATTATAATGAAAAAATGCGTTGATTAAAAAAAAAAAAGAAGAAAAAAAGCAACTTTCTAAATAAAGGTAGAAAGAGCTCGGATACCGTATAAAAAAAAATCGATTAGCCTAAATTTGAGTTTTTATAGAAAAAAAGTTATCTTCAATTTTATTGCGAAAAACAAAACTCTTTTATGATACGTAAAATATTTTTGTTTTTCATAAGAAAAAAACCTAAATGTTACGAAACAAAAAAAAATTTCTTAAAATTATCAACGGTGCGCAAAACATTAATTTCCTATTAAAACAAAAACAAAGAACTAACTATTTTCTTAAAAAATAATCAGTCAACATCTTTGTTTTTTTTCTTGCGTGATTGCTCGAGGGGGGTAGATAAATCCCTCCATTTCGGATACATCAGAATGTCTTGAGCTATAACGCTTGGCTGCCTTTCGATGAAGCCTAGCGAAGCTTGTAACGCGGAATACGCTTTTCAGTGGGCGGGGAGGGGAATCTTTCTTTCGTTTTCATCCTGATCAGCTTGCAGTATGCGAGATATTTGGAGAAGTCCACCACACTATCTCTTTACCGCTTATCACTCTCTAGTCAGGCCCATCTTCGATTATCCACTTTTCATCCGCTATTTCCTTCAAAGTTTTTTCCAATTTCACATTATCTTTCTCGTTCCCTTTCATTGCTGATATCCAGAAACGTAAACCGAACTGTATCCCACACCTCGACTGTCCAGAATGTGACATCCCACATCGTAATTTTCTTCAAACAGTTTGCCGAGCAAATGTCACATTTTGCTCGAAGTTCAACGAAGCATGGCTATTGCGCGAATATGTGTGGTTTCCAGGGGAACGTTCTGATACACGCGTCTAACCATACCGTTGCACATAGTTTCGGACGTGGTGAGTTATGCGCTTCGACTATGAGTGAGATATCCTAAAAATCACGCGAAATGTTCGCAATCAGTTGTATCTAATTTAATATTAAAATAAATGAAAAATCGGATAGGAAAAAATTAACTGACTTTTTTACATCGGTTAATTTGGAAAAATCGGCTGCATGTTTTTCCTCGGTTAATTTGAAGATCGGATAACCCGGAGACTGCTGTATACGTATATATATATATATTTTTTTTTTTTTTGTAATTTAGGTAAATATGCTCTTTATTCGATTAACAGGTGAATTTGTTTTTTTTTTCTCTAAAAACACTTTTACGTTTTACAACACTTTTAAATTGTTCCTGACACTGTTCGTAAACAATTATACTTCTGTGTCAATTTTTTCGGAATCGTTCACTTAAGTTTTAATGTTTTAGTTTTATTTTGATTTATTACTTCTGGCCCTCTATTCTTAAATAAAACTTTTTTTTTTTTTTTTATTTCAATATTTTTGAAGAAATAAGTTTGCGTTTCACAGAATTGTTTAAAAAAAGAGAACTTTGGCATTTGATATTCGGTTTATTGAAATAAAAAAAGAATCGAAAGTGGTATACGAGATGTTTTTAAGAATGAATTATTTTTTCGCATCGAACTGCTTTCTTCAAAAGATAAAACGTATATCTTTATAAAATAAAATGATTTACCGGAAAATATTTTTATTTGCGTATTTATTGCCATTACGAATTGCAGCTGAACAATTATCTCAAATAATCTTAGCGAAAAAAATATGATTTTACCAACGAAATAATAATCGTTCTGCGATTCTGTCCTACGGGGCGGCGAAAATAAAGTGTTAACGGAGAAGTTCGCCGAAATATGACTTTTTTTTGTAACTTCTTACCTTTAATGCGAAACAAGGGGGGGGGGGACGCTATTTAACGGAAACTGTTCGATGCAATTTAATTCGATCATTAAAATTTGCCGAATTAGGTAAAGTCTATTCGAATGGAAATCGAACTTTTGTTACCAGCGCGATAATTATCATTTTTCAGAAACTGGTCCCTAATATCCTTTTTAGCTAGGATTTTAATACATTGTGAGACCATTAACTGAATTTATGAAACCTATCGAAAGCATGGAACTTTCTTCGCTTTATTTTACTTTTTATCGAACTACGACAGGGGACAATCATTTTAGTGCAAGGCAATTCCACCTGATGCAGTTTCGTGCTCCAGTCCCATTAGTTGTCAATTCACAATGGCCGCGTAAACATGGGTTCTGGCTCGGCAAATTGAAAATGAAGCATTTTACAGAGTAGCGCGTTTGTTTGTGTGCAAAAAATAATAATATTGTTATAAAAGTGGTAATGCTTTCATCGAAACGTAGTCTTTTTTGGCTTCAGAAGGCAAGCGGAGAGCACCGTACGAGTCGTTGTCAGCGTTACGAATGGGGTTTAAGCGTTTTCGATCGATCCGAACTTCGATTGAGAATGCTTATTGGAACGAGCCGCATTACCAAACGAGGAAAATATCGATGTCGTTCGTTCTGCAATTCGTGCAAATTGTCGTATGAGGTTACGGAATCAGATTTCAAAAATTCGTGCAAGTCGGAAAGAAAACTGTATCAGGATCAGCGATTAGTTTACGAAAACCATGTTTTCCATGATTAAGAACCAAGGCTTCAATGGATTGGATTAATGACACTCCGACCGATTAAAGCACACACGATAACTCGAGGTTGACTGTTTCTTCTGCAACTATCAAGAAATAGTCTCCAGCATGCTGCGAGGCCTCTCTAGCAGCAACGAAAAACCTAAACTGTAGGGAAACAGAAACTGAGTGTTTGGTCCAGAACAATGCACCAGGCCACTTGCCTCCGCTTGACACGGCCAAATGTTGACCTTTTAATGGAATATCCATTCTCCTTCGCCATCTGTATCTTTTGAGATTTTGTTGCTTCGGACTTTTTTACGAAGCTGAGAACTATCTTGAAAAAACATCGTTTTCATAAAATCAACAGAATTCGCTAGAAGAAAATAAGTCGAGCATTGCGACGGCGTTTGAAACCGGAGGTACGCTGCGCTAGTGCAAGGGGGCAGACATATATAATATTATACGCACGGTAATAAAGTAAAAAATTTCGATTCCACTAAATACCTGCTTTATTTAGCTATTAGTGTTTTACGAATATTATCGGCTTAACTAGATTTCATAATATTTCTAACGTGAAGCGGTAGATTTTTAAAAAATATTTAACGCTAGTACTTTAAGTATTAATAATACCGCGGGTGGTCAGTTTCTATATTAACGTTAAATACAAATACACACTAAAAAACACAAATGTATCGATTCAGAAAACAAACAGAAATACCCAGCATGATTCGCAGTTAATCAATGTTGTTAATAATAATGTTAAACATAGGTAACAGTTACGATATAAATTGTCGCATTTAATGTTAGTTCTTCAGTAAAAATCGAAATGAATTAATTACACATAATTAATTAAAAACCAAAACTAGAACTTTTTCAATTGCTGCCAGATGGTCGTGTTTTCTAAATGTAGTAAAAATTCAATTATATTTAACTGTACATTCTTCATTTTGAGTTTCATCAAAAAGACAAAAATAAATTACTCCTTCATTTTCCCAAAATGGCTACCAGAGAACTCTTACTTTATTCAGACTTCAAATTTTCCGTATATAATTAGTACTCATTTCCTTTTAATTTTTAGATTTCCAGCTAAATCGTCGTAAAATCTCTTTTCGTTGTTGCTCTATTACTATATAACTAATAATGGAACGTTAAAAAAAGTTTAAGTCCCACACCCGTGGATATATCGTGTATTGTGAAGTTAAGCTTTTCATAATGGTACTAGGCCTGATGGAAATATTGCGGCTAGTTTCTTCTCTCGGCCGCCTTTACTTCCTTACATTTTTCTGGTATACGCAGTTACTTCAGGATAGGTAATAGATCCGGAACGAGACAAATTTCAAGTCCGTGACCTCTGGTTTGGTAGCCAAACACCTTATATTAGCGTTGGTTAATTATATTATAATTGTCGCCGTGTAAGTTTGACGATATCCCGGAGTTCAGCTTGCAGGGTGGCCTTAGAAATACATGAAAACATGGACACTATAAATGGAATAACTTGTAATTGTAGGGGTTTTTTTCCTTTTTTGGCTCGACCTTTAGTTTTATAGTATAATTGTAGACATAACGGGTCTAAATTGAAAACCTTTTTTTCAATGCCCGCTTTTTCATTGAACAGATTATAGATGACCAGAGCGATTCATTTTGACACCGGCCCGGTAGGTTCGCTTAATTAAGTTTTAGCTTATCATCGAAGAACCTTTACTCAGATATTTTACAATTCAAACTGCTATTCCAAATTTCGAGTAGAAGTATCGATGACGTACAGAGAATTTCGATGAACTCTAATTTATTCGCGCGCTTTTTTTTTTTTTTTGTACCGACAGGAAAGTTGTCAGATTCGGAAACGCCGCAGCTTCCAATTGGAAATCACCACCTGCATAACAGCAGTAAATGGTCGTCGTCATTATCTTCTGTCGGTTCACCGTCACCGCAACTCCAGCAATCCTGTTCATCTTCCAACACCAATTCCGCTTTATTGATGCATCACGCTGCTCAGAAAGCTTTCTCGCATCAACAGCATCATCACCATCACCATCATCACCAGTCATTGAACCATCATCATTCGCATCACCATCATCCGTTTTCCAGTTTGCTGGGAGCTGCAGCGGCTGCGGCTAATCCGGCATCTTATCTTCTAGGCGCCGCCAGCGGTACTTCCGGGCCGACCGCTAATCACCTTTTCTGATGATCTCGTCAGTTTAATTAGCGACGAAAACGATCGAAGCTCGTCACGTTTTATCCTACTTGTTTTTCGTGGTCTCCGTTCAGCGAAAATTTTCGTTTTTAGCGACTTTGTTAATTTATTTACGACTCGGGCATGTGCGCGCGGGCATGAAAAAACGGAAAGAAAAAATGTTGCAGTACCCGGTAACTCTAAACGCACATGATAATTAAAAGGAAACATTTTAAACGAATTGCTCGGCCGTTTAACGTTTGTTCGGAGTGTTTAATTTAACTAAACACTGGGAACCTATCGAATATTTTTACAAGCCTGAGCCGCGTATTTAACTTACCGAAGACTTCACTGGTTTAATATGCAAATTGTGTACGGCCACTTAAAAATAATTAAGATTCTCCGAATTATAAAGGTTTAAAATGTTATCATATTTTCTCCCGTTTAATTATAGGCAAAAAATAAATAAAGAAATAAATAATTAAAAATAATAAATACGGTAATTACGGCCGTTTTTATTTGCCTTGTCTGGTTGTTCGCGCGATAAAAAGAGATGAACGTATATTTCTTTTCCTTGTAAAAATTTGGCCCCCCAATATTAAAATTCCGTTTTTAAACAAAAAGGCATTTACTAATTGAATATGTAAAAACAGAGTTAATCTCATCTTTGCTACCTTTATACTCCAACAAGGTTAAAAAGAAAAAGTCAGTTTTACGAAGGATCAAGTGTATTTGCGGTGTCTTTAAAATGTTTTCTCACTAAAAATTGTTTACACACATTGTTTTATTATGAATTTCCGTATACGTATAAAATAAATTCTACACACACACACACCCATATATACATATATATATATATATATATGTATACGCATGTATGCAATATGACAATTTAGTTTTTTAATAGACTACAAACAATGCTCGGGTACAATTTTGTTCCTAAATTATTTTCGAAAAGTTACATTTAGATGTATATATGTTTTTGAAATTTTTCAAAATTGTTAAATCAAAAAGATAAGTGAAATAACCCATACGCTGTCGAAATTTTGCTATTACTTAATGATGCGATAATATGTTAATTATATACACATATATATATATATATATATATTTTTAAAATTTATGGTCAGTTTATTAAATTGGACCGGAGATCCATTTTCCACTTCGGGTATGTGGAAATAAATTTAAATTGAAATATTTTTATCAATTAAGAACGAAATAAAAATATTAAATTTTAACAACAGCAAGCGGATTTTTTTTTTTTTAAATACCGATTCCGCCGGAATTATCATTATACCATATATTCAAGGAAAACTAGATGCAACTGAGTATTAATTTTTGTCCAGAGCACAGATACCCTAAAACTATTAGGCTATTCGTCGTAGATTATAAGCGGAAAAGTTAAAAAAAGGGTTGTTTTCCAACGATGCTGACGGATCGTGACGGTCATAGTATTTTTTTCCCTACTAAATTGGTTAATTAATCCTTTGCAAAGGGTTTTGCTGAATTCGTTGCTTCGACTGGTTCCTTGAATAGCGAGTTGATTGAAGACCCCAGCAACATTGCTAGAACACATACACCTACACAGAAATATAAGTATAACTTTGAAATTTTTAACATTTGTTGGAAAAACTGCGTATTCCGTAATGTACAGCCGCGATATCCGAATTCTGCTCAATAATTAGTTTTCTCGCAATGAATTTTTCACCTTGTAAATATTAATTAGTTCTCTAGTATGCGCAGAATTCCGCTTGAAGAAAGCGTAAATTTAGATGTATCGGGGAGTCCTTTATTTAGCTGAGGGGATTCGATTCGCTTCTGCTTCTAGTTGAGATGATTTGTTGAGCCTGCTGTGTGACTGAAAGAGATTTTATCTGTAGAAGATGGAAGAAAATGATAATTAGTGATTCGTTTCCGAATGAAAAAAAAAAAAAAAAAGACACGAAGGTCAATTAAAAATTTGAACCTTGCAAATTATGTTCGGTTAAATTTATGTTAATAAAATTACTGGATTATAATTTCGCTAGTTTAGTTGATTCTAAGGATAAGGTATCCGAAACGTCAGTCAAAAAATTGAACCGGTTGTCTATCAAAAATAATCTTTATTCCTGACACGGATGAAATTATGAAATTAAATAATAAAATAGGAAAAAATTAAAACTAAAGTATTTTCAATAATCAAGAACTTACGGTCGAGAGTGGTAATTTTAAGACCGCAGTCTAACGTTGCATTTGAAGGCAATTGAGTTAAATAAAAGATCGTAATTTTTCGAATTTCTTTTATAAATGTTTTCCAAAACTTTCGCAACGTACGTGAAACTAGAGGGATAATAAATATTCTTTTAATTTTGCCAAACTCTGCCCCCCCCCCCTAAATGTTCACTATCAAAATTTCTTCCACAAACCCTGATTAGTCGCTGTACTATCAATTTTCAATTTCCATCTCGTCTAACCCGGTTTACATTGATGATTCGAGGAGACCGAGTGGTATCGGCGCATCTTTTTCGCTCCCAGATTTTAAATTTTCCGAATCTTTTCGTTTATCTCCTTTCCGTTCCACATTCATAAACGAATTAACGACTATTGTATATTCCATTACTTTCATTTCCTCTAATTATCTTCCATACAAATTTTTCATTATATCCGACTTCATGAGTAGCCTTCAATTTATCCATTCCTACCTGATCATTCCCGTGATTTTATTATTCTCACTTACCCGTGTTCTTTCTTCCCTCCATTCCATTCAAATTGATTTGTGTCGTGGGTTTCTAGCTATTCGAGCATTTCTGGTAATGAAGCGGCGAATTCTGCTTCTTCCCCCTCTTTTTCTTAAGAAAAATCCGATCCTTTAATTCGCCGTGATTATGATATTGGGTATTTACGCTTTTTCGGATAATTATTCATTTCATCTGTCTGTTCAACCTTTAATCTTTTGTTTGTTCAAACTACGTCGGTTCTGTCGTTGGCTCCATTATTTAGCTGTGTTCTTAAGTCACATTATCTTCCTCCCGTTTTCATTTTCCGTTCGGTATTGTCCATTCAAACGAAGCGCGTGTTTTCGATGCTGATCGTCTGTTTAATTTCTTTCTGTTGAGCGTTCTGCTTTGTATTCCAGTTTCCTGCGATTCACTCTTCCTATACTCTGGATTGCGCCTCCTACATCTTGCCGTTTCCTTTTCCACGCATTATTTTCATTATATCGATTACTTCCTACTAATAGCATTTGATACTGTATCGTGATATAATTGATTCCTTTCTTTTTGTTTCTGGGTAAAGGTCAAAAAAGAAAATAACTTCCGTTTAAGAGAAGAAACAAAGAAATATATAAATAATTTTCTAATCACCGAAGCTTTTAAAGGTAAAAAGCTAGCGTTTTTACGACAAATTATAGTTAATACGGGGATGACTTTGTTGTTTAATCGGATTAAATTCGGTGTTGTAAATAGTAATTTACCTCACCCTGCTCATAATACAGATGATGATGATGATGATTATGCCGAAGTAATAACGACAAAGCTGATAGGAATAGCCGCTATTACTATTGATTCGTTTGTTCTTGGTGGTATAGCAGTAGAGTGGGTTTACTTACTCGATGCACTTGAGAAATTACTTTATTTATATAAACCGAAAGTGATATTTCTTTCGCGACTACTTTTCTGTTTGTTTACCTTAATTTTCTAAATTTTTGGTTGGGGCGGAACGTAGGAGTTCTCGGCGGTTATAAGATGGTGCTCTAAAAAATTTGAAAAAAATACAGCTTTTTTTTTTTAATTCGATAAATATTTTCAATTTAGTTACATGCGTTTGGAAAAACAAAAGAGAAAAATGGTCTGCCACTGCGCATTGTGTAAATTTAGATTTTTCGAAAAACAGTCTTACTTTTTTCAAAAAAAAAAAAAATCGTGGCCGAGTTGGAAAAAATTAATCTCTTTTCGAAGAAGTAATTACGATAAGATTCGTTACTTCATAATTTTCTGTTTTGATAATTCGACCAAGTGGATAGAGTAATTTGTGGGAGTGTTATGCGATGTTTGCATTCCTCGGCGTTTTTTTCCTGTTTAATAAACGGCGCACATAGATGAACTACGTATAGAACAAAATAAATATCGTTCGAAATGTTTTCGACAATACACGAGTGAAATTGTGAATTTTGTTGGTTGAAATAGTTTCCGTAGGAATTTGTAATGTGTGTGCAATTTACGCAACTGAACAAGGATAATATATATGTAAGTGCTGAAGAGCGTACGAATTTTTTCATTATCGGAAGCTACAATGTAAAATTCGCGCTGTTTCAAATGTTTCGTTAGTTTTGAGTTTTTAATTAGCTAATGAGATATTTTAAAAATAGTGGAAAGTTTTGAGAATAGAGTGCGATTTTCTCGCTGAGTTACGGAATATTACAAATTTTTATACTTACGAAAGACGCGATTAAAATTAAACTCCCGCTGCAATTTTGAAAACGGCGTGAAAGAACAAAGTTGTTTTTTTTAAAAATATTAATCTAGATTTTTTCGTTTCTTTTTTATTTTTTTTATTCTATGTATTCGATTAACGTATTTTTTAAGTTAAAATCACGCATTAGTTTCCTAATTCTCTTTTGTTTTAAATGTGTTGAAAAAGAAAAAAAAAAAAAGCCGAATTTAATATCGTTAATGAAATCATTTGATCTTCGAAATCATCGATAAAAAAATAATCATATCAAAAATGTTAATGAATTTTTATATCAATTGTCGGAGACCGGAAATTTGAATATTATAATTTACCGGTGGTGTAAATATTTTATTAGAATAATTATCGGGCTATCGGTTTTCGAAAATTAAAAGATGATGTTGGTTGAGACACTCATCTGCTTGGCGGAAAAAATTAAAAAAAGGAAAATAATACGAGCCTACTTTTATGCTTTCCACTGTCGATGAAATTAGTCGAATATTTTTTGCATTTTAGTTTTGTTACTAGTATACAGATTCGATAAAAAATAAAATTCTCGTTGTAAAGTTTTTTTTTTTTTTTTTTTTTTTTTTTTATTATTTTGTACGGTACTACTTTTTTAAAGCGTTATTTATAACTATGTGTATTTTTTGTAAAATTTTGTAAAGACTCAACGATAACAGCTTTTCGGTCACCTGTAGTGTGCGCACTGTAGAAAACGAAATAAAAATGGAAAAGGGTGTAAGACGTTGTAAATAAAAACTCGTATAAGCGTGAATGAAAGGCGAATCAAAATATAGATAAGAACAGAAAAGGAAGAAACAAAACTTACATTTATTCATAGACATAACGCACGCAACATAGTCACCCAGGACTCAAAGGCAATTATTATTAAACATTAATGAACTTCAAATTTAGAACACGGATGCGTGCGTATTTACGTTCTGTTGTCGGCAGTCGACAGATGTATCGTTTTGATGGGTATACTTTGATATTTATTTCACCAGATCGCTCGAGGCAGCTTGGATAGTTAAGGTGTTTGGCTCTAAACCTGAAGAGTCACGGGTTTCCGACAGCTACCACCTCGTACTTAACTCGCTACCGAAGTATATAATATCTGAGTATTCGCTGTACTAGAAAAATCATCCGAGTGTAATTACCGGCGGATTATCCTAAAAGGAGAAAGAAACTTCTGCTCACTGCCCCAATATTCTCTTCGGAACCATTAAAAAAAAACTCCTTGAAATGAAAAGAGCTTGATTAATCTTTATTAACAGTTGTCGTTCGGGTAGAATTTTGAGAGTCTCTATTTTGCTGTATTTATTTATTTTTTTTTTTTAATATTTCAAAATAACTTTGCTCTGTTTAATTACCGTTTAAAATTTTTCAAGTTTTAGGAAATATTTCCGTACTCGTTGAATCAAATGCTAAATTGAGAATGTAAAAACAAAAGTTGACTTAGACATTTCCGACTTGAAACAAACCGAGGAAATTCCTACTTTCCGGATTAAGTGAAAGTCTCACGTGATATAACATTTCACAATCTCATTCGGTCCGTATTATATTTATAATCTTACGACACTGATACTTGTTAATTCGACCGTTTTTAAGACACTCCGTTATGTACTATTTTTGTACCACAGGAGGCTAACCCATACCGAAATTTGATCTAGATACGGTCCTGTATACCATCATCGGTCTCTATAATCTTTGATGTGTAGCATTTTGTCATAATTTCGCTAATTTTTGGTGTTTATTTACAAATTTATTTGAATTGAAAACAATTTCGACGGTATTCGTTTTTTTCCGATCAGAATTAGAAAATTATAGATCCGGTTTTGAAAGTCGACGACCGACCAATGTGTTGGTGTATGATTAGGCATCGCGCTATTCGAATATCACCCCTTCGCTTGAGAAGTACCGAAAATTTAATGTCTGTAGTAGGTAGACGAATGTGAATAAATTAATTAATCAAATCTGGTTTGTAAGTTTCTAATTTTTTATAAAATACGTCGTACAAATATTCGAGTCATAGCGAAAGAATTGCTTTTGTTTCTTTCCGGTTTTGCCTAGACATTTTTCATTTTTATCGAGGAAAAATAATGTTCGCGCCATCTATCACTAGCCAACGAAATGATTTCGAATTAATTTTTGTTTCCTTTAAACTTACAATTAATATCGTGCTGCTTCCTTTATACACAAATAAATCAAGTCCGGTTATTTCATAGAACCCCGTCTCTGTGATTTTCATAGCCGTGTTTAAATTCCATCTTTTCTTTTTCATTTTGTTAACGAAAGGGTCGAGAAGAAAACCGAATTTTTCGGATATTTGTTTTCATCGAACTATTACGCCGAACTTTTCACATTAGTACGATGTGCTCATCAGCGCTACAAAAAAACTTAAATGAAGAGATACGTTTAAAAAAATTATAACCGGATGAAGCGACCGGCGAGATTATGTTTTTGTATCCACATTCGACTGCGCTTGTTCTCGTGGGAAAATGTGAAATCGTTTCAGGTATTAAATAAAAGGAGCTGGGGATTGAAAGAATATACCGCGAAATGTGTAAATTTCGCATAAACCGGTGCTATACTTGATTCTACTTTTACGGTATAACTAGAACGCACGTTGCTCGCGTAGGTTTTTTTCGTTGTGACGTCACTGGAGACCATCGAAACGCTGCAACCGCTACAGCCTGCGTTGCGCATTAACGTTTTAATGATTATTTCCAAGCGCTATTGTCTTGTCTTTTTTTCATTGACACGAGTATAATAACAGTTTTATTTTATAATTATTTTTCAACCACATACTTTTTCACGTTATTCAGACGAAATATTTTTCAATTTCATTTTATCCTAACTATTTGCCGCAAAATCTTAGTAAAACGCGAATTGATTTAATCCGCACATAAATCGCTTTTGTAGTACATATGTTAGAAGGCTGGAGATCGTGACCCCCTATTGTGCATTTGATTGAGAGACTGGAAATAGCAGCATAGTTACGTTAATTTACGATGGGATACGATAGTATCGCGTTTTTTAGTTGTTTTTTTTTTCTTTCTTTGCTTACGATATACTATAACAACTAGTTGTTTCGAGCGGTTTTTTTTTTTGTTTTTAGATTACTATTTGTCGCTAAAAAACGTAAAAATTTAATATCGCCCGGTGTAATTTTACATTTAAAAAGGTTACAGAAGTTGATGAAAAAGAAAAATTCTTCTATTTATCAATGTGAAATTGTTTTGCTACACTTTTTTTATAGCATTAAGTGTAAAAGTCATTTAAAATGGACAGGATTAAAAATTTCACTTATAATAGGATGATGAAATTCAAACCAACATCCTCTCACGTGTATCAGATAGTAATAACGAAATGTATCAAACCTAACCACTTTTTATTTTCTATTTATTATTTCATCACAACTGACCAACTGTAGTGGTCATTTAGCGATTAATTTAATGTGATAAAGAATGTTTTGTGGAGTACTCAGTGGTATTCGCTCTGAACTTTTTTCATTGGTTGGACTGCGTTTAATATTTCGCCACAGTCTGCGCATTTCATCGGGAGTTATCCAGCAAATTGGTAGCAAGTGGATTTTCATATGAATGCTAAGTCGGACGACATGTTTATTTGCTTGTTTTTTTATTTCATCCTCCGCAAACACACCGTATAAGTCATTATGAAGGGTATAATTTGAGACGTACGAGGGGGCTGCAGTAATGCTTTTCAATACCCTATTTCGATGTCGCTGTATTTTCTGTAAGTTGGATGTTTTTGCGCAACCCCACAGTTGCATACTGTACAGCCAAAGTTTTATTTTCTAACGACTTATAGCTAACAGTCATGACATGGTTCTAGTTTTAAAACTCAAAATGCTCGATTTTTTTCTGAATATGAGTGCCCCAGGTCAGCCTAGCGTCCAAGTGCATGAGTAAATATTTTACATTATTGGCATTTGGTATTATGACGTTATTTATTTTGATTGGCAAGCGTTCAATTTTTCGATTTGTAAATGAAATATGCGTCGACTTACTTTCATCGACTACTATGCGCCATCGTTTTCGCCAAGTCTCCACATGCCTAAGTGACTTTTGCAGAACCACTCTTTATGAGAAAACAAGTTTTTTTAGCGCGAAACCGCGTGCGTTTGTAATATTTTATAATAATAATAATAATAATAATAATAATAATAATAATAATAATAATAATAATAATAATAATAATAATAATAATAATAATAATAATAATAATAAAAACAATAAATGGTACGATCGTACTCAATTAAAAATTTCTGTGAATATGTGGCAAGTGAAGAATATTTTTTGATGTATTGATAATCTGACCGTGTGTCTGGTTTCTATTTATTTATTTATTTTTATTTTTGTAATGGCCGAACGAGTTCATTTTCTTAACATCTAGCATTATAATGATCGTTTTCAGTGAAACCTATTTTTCTCCCGAATAAGTTGTTTTACCCTGTAAATCTTTGACTTGATTACGCGGATATCTGACACACAAAACAATTCCGAATTCGACAAATTTTACGGCATAAATTCCCTCCTAATCAAGTTTCCGCGACTGACGCCGGTACTCTCCAGATCAGGAATGCTTAGCTCGTAGAGTGCAGAATTTTCTTTTTTTCATATTTCTGTCTTCTCGTCGCGAACCCTACAGCTCATAAAGTTCGCTCAACTAGTCAGAATTCTTTATTTGTTCGCAACCCTTCGGTAACTAGGTCACATTGCCTCCTCATCCGATCAGTCTCTAACCTTATATACTCTGTAAGGCGTTTTCGTCGCGTAGTAATTTTTTCATCGCGACGTATCCGTATCATGGATTTTTGATATTGCGAGTCAAACGGTGACCTACGCTGGCGTAATGAGTTTCATAATCGGCTGCATCTCATACCGTTCCAAGTTCGGTAATTAAAAAAAGATACACCACTGCTTCTTTTATACATGCTGAGATGTTGACTACGTTTTTCCAGGCGTCTCTAAATTTATACCGATATCAGTAAAATCTGCCAATTTAATTACCGTACCTTACTACTTTTGGCCAGACTACCGTAACTGAATCAAACTCGTTTGAAAAAAGTGCAAATAGACATAAAAGTACAAAAGGCAATGAAATAAAAAGATGAATAAGCAAATCGATAGAGAAATAAAAAATGCGGAAGGGTATTTGTATAAATACATTTATTCTCGTATAAAATTAAATAAATCAGTAGAATTTCATTCGGGTAATTTTAGGGATTATCTTTATCGAAAATTGTTTTCCACTTCCAATTGGGTCTCTGATTTCTCCCGAATATTCGGTCTGGTTAATGAAATTATTGTCAAAAGTGTATCGCAATAATAAAGCAGAGTAAAAAAAAAAAAAAAAAAACGGTAAACGCGTAAGGCGCGTGTCTTTGATATTGATATTTAAGTTTAAAGCATTTTTTCAACATTTGTACATTTATACGGGCAAGTTTGATTCCGGATTTAATCGGTCCTTCGTTATGGTCCACACATTTTTGTTTAAAAAACCTTTTATAAAAGTGAGCGCCAATTATTTTCGTACACGAAATATTAGCCGTTGAAAAAGGCTTGGAAAGTTACCGAAATGAACCGGAAACATTTTCGCATATCCTTCTAGAAAATTTTAAGAATTATTATTATAACTTTTTTTTTTTTTTTTTTTAAATATTCACTTTTAGTGAGAAACATCGAATAAAAGATTTATTAATAATCAAGAACTGGCTTAATATGGACAGGAGAGTGTGCAGTAGTCGACCTAATAAAAATACACTGTAATGTTTACGAATATGCCGCACCTAAGCTATAACTCGAATCACAATTTATGTTATGTAGAATATTTCAATATTTCTTCGAGTCACGCTTAATTTAAGATGGTTGCAGCTGCCCGGTGCTTGCAGTAAAAGCTGGGAGGTTGCAATAGGTATGTATACAATCTGAGGAAAGTTAAGAGAGCGGTCTAAAATATTTGAATTATAGGCATTCTAGCTGTGTTTCGAAAAATACATCGGAGCTCGAAGGGACAACAAGATAGTTAACCGAAAGTTGCGAGTAAACGACTGGTTCATTTTATTTCGTTCTAAACCGTTAACAGACCTTCTGGATCTGATCGGCCTACAAATTCGAATTCATAAAAAAAAACCCTTTCATTTCAAGTTTTTACAATGTAATTTTATTGCACTGGAAGGTTTCTCTATTTCTTAATTTTCCCGTTTTCTTTTAATGCTTCAAAGTATACATATATATGCATATACATATATACATATATACATATATACATATATACATATATACATATATACATATCTTCTTCTTGCTGTCCCGACCGATCTGGATCATGGGTGCCCATTAAACATACATATAAATATCTATATAAAAACTCGGCCATTTTTGCTTCGCAAGGGGCTTTGCCCCTTGACCTTTCTCGCTTACATTTTTCTCTCTTCTATACTTTGTATAAAATGATTAAAATTTACAACGTCATTTTTGCCGATAGTGATATAAAAATAAATAACATAATCACAAAAATCCTACCCTTATTTCCTTTAAATTTAAATTAAATAGATGTAATTGGGACATTTTTTCATTACAAAATCTAATGAAAGCCGGGATAAGAATTACGTTGTAATTAATATACATATACATACGTATGAGAATTAATCCTAGCAGGATTCGAATCAAGGCCCATCTGAACGAAGCACTATTGTCTAACCCTAACTACGATGAAAAAACTGGCTTTATATTTAAATATTTATATATGTTTCTTTTTTTATTATATTATTTAATGAAGAATACTAGGAGTTACTTCTGACTCTACATGAAGTAAAAAAAGTGATCATACTCTGCAGCGTCAAGACCACTTAATCTTATTCACCGTTCGGTTTTCTGTACCAATAATGATAGCGAAAGCGTAAAGGCCCTTATACTTTGGCTACCGTTCTTCCTTCATCGGATGGAAACTGAAACATTTTTAGATGTTTTTAGTTTTTTTTCATAATAATTAAAGCGGGTCTACCGCAATACCATCGAATTTCCGGTTTACTTATTTCCAAAAAATCACTTTTACCCGTTTTCCTTTCGCAAAATAACCATGGTGTAAATCGAGTTGACCACACTGGTAGTTTGAGAGCAAGATTATGTGCGGTGTTGCCTTCTAAAATTGCTATCCGACAAATCGCACAATTTAATGACGATGAACAAAGTCCATCTCAATTACATGTTCTTCCTTATGCACGGACGGCGTTAAAGTTAAATTTCAGTAAAAAAAAACGCCAAGTAGCGTCTACGAAATTAATATACTACGCGGTTTTGCGAGACTTTTGTACATTTTACTGGACAGAACTGTAAGCGTACTCGTTCTTTTGTGTTTCAAGGCATGCTCTATCTGAAACACTATCACCTATCGTTCAACCGACTCACGGTCATCCCTAATCACGTTCCACCGATAACAAAGACCCGTTCATGATGCAAGTGTTGAGCAACATCGTGCGTAACTTTCGGGTACCCGGGACAAAAATTAATCCAGTTGCTAGTCTTCCGGTTCACTGTTTTCTCTACTTCATCAAGCGCATCATCCATCCCCCCCCTTTTTCTTATGATATTTTTAAATTATATTTATTCCCAATGTTATTTTTAAATAAAATCCGGTACGGTGAATTTTTTTTCTTACTTGTCAAAACAAACTGTCATGGTGCGTGGCTAATAATGCGTATTACTTTAGCTTGCCGATGCGTACAATAATGCCGTCGGTTCGGTTAATGTGCCTTACGGTATGATAAATTTTTAATAAAAAACGAACAAAATTACCGGTAGATAAAAAAAATGATACATAAAAAGACAGAAATGAAATATTGTATAACTCGATTAGTTTTGGTGTAGCAATGTGTACGCAGTCTAGTCGTTTAGGATGTTTACCGCTAATATCTATTAACCGCGCAGTGATGACCTTTTTCTCACTCTGAGGCTATAAAATAAATCAACTTGAAAAAACATTCGAACATCGTCGGTAACTTTCGTGTTCTATTACTTACGGCGTAATTGTTCAACATTGTATACGTTTTATAGTAAACATATTACTTTTACGTTAATTATAATATTTCTAAGTTTAACATTGTTTAATTTTTAAGAAATACGAATGTATAAAGTGCGATAATAATAATAATAATAATATTAATAATAATCATCCATTACTGCGTTTGTTTTACTTCTTTTTGTTCTTCGTCTGGTGTGTTACTTCATGGTACTTTGGAATTCTTCGTTCCTTTCCCTGTAGATCTTTATAAGGAAACAAATAAATTTTTTTTTTTTTTTCTTTTTTAAAACTCGTAGAAATAGATTAGGTCTGGCTAATGTGGAACATGGAATTCATTAACAGGAAGAGTAGGTAATTCTATAATTATTGCACACGGATGATCGGTTTTTACTAGAATGATGAAAGAATACAATTTTTTATTTTGAAGAGTGCGTCTGCATAATAGAAATAAATAATTATAAGAAGTTGAAAAACTTTCGGTGAACTTAAGTGCGAAGTAAATTTTACTCTAGATTCCGCATTTTATTTTACAAATTCCCTGTCGGCTAAAAAGCTGTGAAAAATCATTTTTAAAATGTCGTCGATGTGACTTTTCGCGCACTATATAAACAAATAATTTAGACACTAAGGTGCTCAGTGGTTTTAGTAATATCAGTCGGATGATTATATAATGAAATGTAACGCGAAGAATAATTACGCGGGCAAAGGAAAAACTTCTTCGATGTCAGAATGAGAGTTACTTAGAAGTGGAGTTTAGGGAGATTATCTGCAATAGAGTATATAAACATTTCGTCTGCAAACGAAATGTGGTAAATAGAGTATGGAGAGATGCTGTATCTAAGAAATCTGTATTAAGAAGAGTAAGGGATCGGATCCGCTCTATGAGGAAGCCCATAAAAAATGAATCTGGAAGTGTAAAGGGAAGGAGCGGAGAGAAAAAACTATCTATACCGGAGGAGGTTAAGTATAAGAGTGGCGAAGACGTGATGAACATTAAGAGTAATAAGTTTTGTCGGAGGATGAACATTATTAAAAGCGGCGCAGACATCAACGAAAGTTGTGACAGTGAATTTTTTCATAGCAAGGAACTTTTGAAAATATATAAAATAGATAAACTGATGAAGTCGACTGCGCCAAAAGAACGAAAACCGAACATTCCGGAACGGATTGAGTTGTTGTCCACCGAACAAGACGATTATTTATCATGCCTTTAACAAGTATTCTTAGGCATGAAGCGAAAGTACAAAAAGTGAAATGCTTTTTCTTCTTTTTTCTCTCTTTTTTTTTTTTTTTTTTTTATACGAATGATTATGAAAGAGCTTCAAGATTGAAGAGTAGACTTGGTGAGAAGAGAAACATTTAAAGTACTAAGAGAAATTTCGGAGGAAGAAGTGAACAGATTTTTAAGGATGAGGAAAGATAAGGGAAATTATTAGAAGTAGTTTATTGAATTTAAAAAAGGAAACTGTATCAGCTAATGAAACACAAAACGTCGTACAACTGGCTCCTATAACCACACAACCGATTCAAACATTCATTAAAAACCCCGAAAATACAACAGAGAGAACAAAACGTGCCCTATCAGACAATTCGTCCACAAAGACTCAACCAGATGAAGACACAACACTCATATCCATAAAGCCGAGCTACAAAAAAAGCAAAAAAGCAAAAACGGGAAAAAGGAGATTACAACGAAACCCAACCACCACAGTTCTCGTGATTCAGAAACACAATCCGATTCAGAAGTAGATAAAATACAACCGAATGATAAATCCCAACAACATCGCGCATCGCACAAATCACTTAATCTAATTTACGAGCCTCTAAAAAAGAACATTTATGAAAATGGATCGAGATATCCGCTGTCTCTGCAAAATCTTGCCCTCTTTATAGATATGTGTAAACCAGCCAAAATCTCGCATGTGATGTTGTCAAGGACTTCACTGCCGAAATTACAGGACTTGTTTCCATGCTAGATGAGAACTATCAGTTCCTAACTGACCGTGGAACTAAAGCAAAATTTACCAAGATTATGACGGTACTAAAAGATCAAGTACAGTCCATTCCTAACTCAGACCCAGCAGTTTACCCGAAGCCATCAGACTGAGCGACCAAACATGGGAAAAACAATCACCGCAAGTTGTCATATAAACAAACATAAATGCAGTAAGTGGAATTGCAATGGCATATATCTACACCATGAATACCTTAAACTTATCCTATCAGAATATAATCCGTCTGTCATCTGTCTCCAGGAAACGCATCTTAAAAACGACCAAAATTTCCGTATCCCTGGCTATAAAATAATTTTCACTACAGTACATGACTATGCACATAGTGGCATATTAATAGCTGTTAAATCAAAATATTATTATGAAATAATCGAGTTAAACACTGGGCTACTAGCGTTAGCAGGCAAAGTTTGCTTTAAACAACCAAATATGCACTGTGTATTTTACAGAGATAATTAGTACGGAACATTTCTTTTCATTGATAAAGCATCTGCCTAAACCGTTCATTATATTAGGAGATATGAACGCTCATAGCCCTATGTGGTCAAGCAAAAAGCCAAATTCAAGAGGCAAGATCATAGAAAATGCAATTAACGCGTTTAACCTCACATTGCTTAATTTAACGAAGCCAACTCATTATAACTTTTCTTATCGAACATGGTCTAATATTGACTTAGACTTGCGCTCCCCTCATCTGAGCAGTAAAATACAATTTTATGTACATCATGACCTTGGTGGAAGTGATCATTTTCCGATTATTAAAAAAAGCCAGTTACAACCAGAAATTACTACTTATGCCGGAAATTATGTAAATCCGTTACCGAAGTATAAAAGAAAGCTAGTTAAATTACAAAGCTCGGTGTTCGTTACAATGTTATACCATTACATTGGGCAATATTGACACCAGTGTGCAGACGTTTACAAACGCACTCATCGAGCAAGCAAAAAGATGCTCACCACCTAATAAAACTATTATACAAACTGGCAACGTAAAAGTCCCTTGGTGGTCTAAGGACTGTGCAGCTGCAATCAGAAGCAGACGGGACGCTTTAAAAAAGTTAAAGTCGAACCCGAATATGGAAAACCATCTGAATTTTAGAAGACTACGAGCAAAAGCCAGCTATATTCTCAAATAAGCAAAATTAAACTACTGGAAAAACTATGTAGCAACCTTGAATCCTGATACTTACACCGACATGTATAAAAATCGGTAGTAACATACGCACTAATATTGACAAAATAAACGCCGCGTTTGCAGAATTTTTTACAATGTCAACTAAAGATGAAAATCAATTTATAAACAATACAGAATTATCCGAAAAATTGGTAAAAATGCTACTTTTGGTCTTAACTTTACCAGCAACAACCAAGAACCATATAACCAACCTATCACGATGAAAGAACTGTATACTGGCATTAAACGTACCAAGCCGAAAGCAGTCGGTTCGGATAATTTTCACATTTATCTTTTTAAATATGCACCAGACTTTATATTAAAAACTCTGCTTGAAATTTACAATTGAATATGGTTCTCAGGTAATCTCTCATTGCAATGGAAAAATGCCATTATAATCCCACTACTCAAGACAAATAAGAATCCAACACTCCTCGATAGTTACAGACCAATATCTCTTACATCGGTTCTATGTAAAGTGTTAGAAAAAATTATCAATGGCAGACTACTATGGGAAATCGAAGCACGTAATTTATTTACAAATATTCAATATGGATTTCGGTCAGGACGATCTACCATTGATCCGATCCTTGCGTTACAGCGCTCCATAAGTAAAGCTTTCTCAAACAAGCACCACTTATTAGCCGTCATTTTCGATTTCAAGAAAGCATTTGACAATATATGGAGATACAAAATTCTTTTAACCTTACACTCCTGGAACTTCAAAGGCCGCCTTTGTATGTTAATTGCAAACTTCCTCTCTGATCGCCGCTTTCAAGTAAGATTGGGATCCGTTCTGTCTGATCCGCATACGGTACGGACAGGAGTTCCCCAGGGATCCGTCCTCAGCCCAACACTGTTTTATATCGCGAAGAATGATATTGTAAATCAAGTGCAAAAACCTGTAAAATCACTCCTTTTTGCAGACGATTTATGCATATTTCTTCCATGCACTGATATCAACTTAGGAAAAAGCTGCAGAGCACAATTGATAGACTGCAACAATGGTCAGAAGATAATTGTTTTTCAACAACAAAAACCATAGCAACCCATTTCTGTAGACGGAAAAAGTGCGATTGCATAGTAAGCCTAACTGTTAATAACAACCGTATAGTATTCATAAATAAAGTTAAAATATTTAGAAATGACATTCGACAGCACACTTGGAAAGCACACATTAACGCATTGAAAACTAGCTGCGGTAAAAAACTAAACCTACTGCGGAAGCTATCGCATACAACCTACGGCTCAAGCAGACATAATCTATTAATGCTGTATCTTACCCTTGTAAGGTCCAAAATGGATTATGGTGCACCAGCCTATGCTTCCGCTAACATATCGACCTTAAAATGTTTGGATACTATCCATCATACCGCTTTGAGGTTGGCAACTGGAGCTTTCCGAACCTCCCCGATACCGAGTCTACTATGTGATTCAGCGGAGCGGCCATTAGATTTGCGACGAACTTATCTAACCGTGCTGGCTTTCAGCATCATAAGGAGCACAGAGCCAATTCTTCTAATTTGTTAAAGTTGTTATAATTTCGCTAATCCTTGTTAATTTCTCTTTATTTTCCTTTTTTCCATCCTTTCAACTTTCATAATTTTGTAATTTCTTGCCGTGTCTCTAGCCTAAGTTGCTGTATACGACACGTAAAATAAATAAATAAATAAATAAATAAATAAATAAAAAAGGAAGGCAAGAGGTGGGCACTAATGTCGGAGCGAGGGCGATAGAATTAATGAAAAAGAGACAAGTTGTGTCGGTAGAAAAATGAAGTTGAAAGAACGATCAGAGAAAGAATATCTAAACGTTATGACTGTAAATGTGAGAAATAGGATTAGTTTTAGAAAAAAAGTAGCAGAAATGTTTCTATGAATTTTTTTGTTGGCAGTTTTTAAGATGAAACGTGCTTTTTACATGGCATCTTTCGTGTAAACTAGGAAGTAGGTATAGGTAACTCCGGGTACAGTTATATCCCCTCGGAAATATATCCGTTTTCGGACGTAGCCGGATATCAACGATGTGATTTAATATATCTCAACTCCGAAAAACGTCACACAACAAGCGAATGTTGTCATTCCGGGCACAGTTGAATTTATCTCTGGCGAAATGATTTGATATGTATATCTCCACTCCGAAAGGCGTCAGCTAAGCCCACAACTGTCAAAATGTGCCTTATGATTTCTGTTTCACACAATTACATCGTGTTCATAGATTGCAGTGTATAGAGAGGTAATAGCAGCGGTGCGATTTAAAACATTTTAAAATCTGAATGAGTAATTGTGTTATTTAACGTGATGCGAACTAGCTATTTTATTAAAAAAAGGTGCTGGTAAATCGGAATTATGCAAAAAAAAAATGTGCATCATGTTCAAGGACGATCTGTTGCTTTATGCGTTCGGAGTAGGGATGCACAAATCAACTCCGCTGCTGGATATGTATGTATGTGTCCTTTCCGATTGTGGATATCTACATATCTGTTTCTCAATTCCAATTCCGGTGAAATTCCATATCTCATATCTAGTCTATAATAGCACTCTTCGCTACATATTCAACTCTAAGTCCGCATAACACTCCGAGCGCACAAAGCAACAGATCGTCTTTGAACATAATGCACACTTTTTTTTGCATAATTCCGATTTACCAACACTTTTTTTGATTAGTTCCCATCACGTTAAATAACACATAGAATTAAATTCGTGGATCACATTACTTATTCAGATTTTAAAATGTTTTAAATCGCACCGTTGCTATTACCTCTCTACATTGCAATCTGAGAACACGACTTAATTGTGCGAAACAGAAATGATAAGGCGCATTTTGACAGTTGTGCGCCCAGCTGACGTCTTACGGAGTGGAGATATATCAAATCACTCCGCCGCAGGTGAATTTAACTGTGTCCGGAATGGATATATTAAATCACGTCGTCGGAGATATATCCGACTGTGTCCGATCGCGGATATATTTCCAAGGATATAACCATGTCCAGAGTTACCAATGCCTAGTTCGGAGTGCTTTGCGGAATTGGAGTTGATTAGATATGAGATATGTAACTCCGGTGGAGAAGCAGATATATGTATCCGCAGTCGGGCAGGACACATATATGTACATCCACATCCTGTAACGGAGTTGATTTGCGCATTTCTACTAGGAAGTAAGACGTGGAAAGAACGAAAAGATTTGAAAAACCAGTAAAAAGTTTATTTCGCAGATTATGAAGACAATGATCTTATACTATAGGGTGCTTTGTGACTTGCATAATACAAGACTTAACGTTGTAATGCGTCTCTCTGAGTTGTAGCAAAAGTTACAACCGGTTCTTCCGGCGCAATCTCCTAAATTTTTTTTTTTGTCTGCAACGTTCCTCGGTATTCTACATGCTAACTGGTTTATTTTTCCGGTCGTATAACATTTCACATTCTATGCAACGTCGATTGCTAGCTCCGGGTTGCATAACTCTTTCCACGGTAATTGCGTGACTTTCACATATCAGTGTCATGATTTCTGAAACACCGGGGCTGCTGGCCGTTATCATCACTACCGCTGGACACAAACAGCACATGGTAAGTTCATTCTCTAATGGTTTCCCGTTGTTAACGGGGGGATCCCGTTTTTTAAGGTTCTAGCTCCCTAAGCCGGAAGATTTAGTTTTGAACTGCCTGAAACGCGCCCTCCTCAGCCTGAATTATTTATAATACGGCAGATTTGCTTGGACCAGGTCACTTTTAATGCAGCATCTTACAGTGTTTATTAGAGTATTTTGTGTTTGGCTTGCGACGCCTACAACGCCAACAGGATATTTATAGTTCTACCATCAGTATCAAGTTATCAAAAAAGAATTACCGTTCCGGTCGACGTGAACCTGTTCAAGCTTCACTGCGTAGCTTTATTTTTATTTGTTGGTGGAACTGGCGCGCCATGTTACAAACGAGCCTGACTGTTACAGCCAGATAGCTCTAGGCATATTCCGCGAGCAGAGAAAGAAAAAAAATGTACTCGCTAGTTGTTTTTGAATCATATTGTGGCATCGTTATATTCTATACTGAGAAAAAGAAAAAAAAAACAAAAAAAAGTAAACAAGTTCTGAAATCAAAGTGTAACATACGCTCCCAGTGCCGGATGTCCGTTAAATAAAATAAAAATAAAATGTTATTCACTTTGCATTAGATTCTCCAAATTAACATCAAAGAAATAGAAACAATTTTTATCGCTTACGTGTCGAACAAATATAAGCGATAAAATTAAAACAGTAATAAACACAACTCATAACAGGCAGTAGATGAAAGTAAATTTAAGGAATTTCGAGACCATTCTCCATAGTTAGCGATAAAGATAAGCGTTTAAGATCCGAATTCATTTTGTTTTTAGAGGAAGAAGAAGAATATATATTTTGCAAATTATACAATTAACGCAGAAGCATAAAAATAAGCATATTAGCGTACAGACTAAATTACTGCACAGCATATTGTTAAAAATATAAATTTTGCTTATTACAGATTGTAAATTAGTATACTTATTGGGTTACAGAAAAAAAGTAAAAAATAAACCTACGAATATTTTTTAAAAAAAACCTACAAATATTTTTTAAAAAAAACCTACAAATATTTAAAAAAAACTTACTAATTAGGCTTTGTTTGAATTTACGGCGGTATCCCCTTTTTGAAAAATGATTCCTCCGGTTTATTTGTACGTATTTTTTCCCCTCGCTAGTTTTAGATTTTCCTTCAAGAAACAGTTAAGAATTTTAACATTATTAAAAATTGAACAATCCACAAATAATTTTTATTATCATGTAATAACTGCCATCAAAATGCTTAATATTAAAAGATTGTTTGGGTTCAAGTTTGTTTTTTAAGCTCAAAGTCATTTAAACGTCACGAAGCGGAGGATTCTTATTTTTTGAAACATTTTACGAAAGTTTCCTGCGATCTTACTTAAACTGCATCGGCCAAAGATTTATATTAATGAAAAACATGGAATCTTAGAATCTACATCATTAAAAACATATTTTCCACCATTATAAGTAGTTTCACGTACAAAAAAAAAAAAAAAAAAAAAAAAGAAAAAAAAACAGCGTATTCATTATTGATTTAATGTTATATACGTTACACGGAACATACATTTTCTGTAATTTAAGTTATACTCGTTTTTCTTTAAACAATTTTAGTTTATTTTTCTGTAAATGTCGCAACGATTATGATAGAAATGGGCTTTGAAATTTTGCTTTTTTTTTCATTCGCAGTACTCCGGTTGTACTTGTGACCTGTTAATTATACTGCAAGGAAAAAATTAGCATTAAGCCGACAGTTCCCGCTTAAAATTGAGTATATTCTTTAAGGTACTTTCGCTAAATGTCTTTAAATAAAGAAAATGACGATGAATGTGTATTATGTAAGTTGGGAATACGTCCTTTTATTATTTTTATTTCGGCATAGATTTTATAAAAGGCTATAATAATAAGTTGTCGTAAAAATTGTCGCTGGAGAAAGTTTTATATAAATATCGGGGATTATTTATAAGTGTGCGGTGATGACGAAACAAATTACTCATACATATAGGTATACGAAATATTTCTGTTAATCGAATAACAGAGCCGAGTTAACGTTATAGGTAAACAGTTTTAAAAATGAGACCTAAAGGCTTTTTTATTAATTAAATTATTTCCAAATGGGAATACTGTAAAGGAGTATATTGTAGTAACCTATATATATATAAACTCGGTCATTCTGTCTTCGTAAGGGGCTGTGCCTCTTGACCCCTCTTGCTTTCATGTCTGTCTCTTTCTCTTCTATACTTTGTATAAAATGATCAAAATTTATAACGTAATTTTTACTAGCATCAACATAAAAAAAAAAACATAATCACAAAAATCTTATCCTAACATTTAACTTTCATTATATAAAATTAAGACATTTTTTCGTTACATACTTTGTTACATAAAATTGTGACATTTTTTAAATAGCAATCACAAAAATCATATAAAATATAACAAACGTTACATAAAATTGGGACATTTTTTCTAATAAGGGGTAGCCTAAGAATTACGTTGTAATTAATATACATGTGTGTGTATGTATGTATGTATTTTGTAAATAAATTTACGTTTTTTATAATCTAGATAAGTATTCCTTTTATTTGATTAATAAAGGAACTTCATTTTTTTTTTTCTTAAAAATAGTTCTCAAATTATTATCAAACAATAAATAAGCAAAAATCATTTATTCGTTTTTATCAATATTGTTCTTCAGATAAGTACCATAATTGTTTGCATTATCTCTCATTTCCTTTAGGTAAGTTCTTTATTGATAATTGCTCCATTATTTTTTTTTTTTTATACTCTTGGGCTCATCAACCAAGGACCTTTACCCAGAAACAAATATATAGTTTGGCTAAATGGCTTGATACTTAACTGAAGCCGGGCCGAAAATAATAATAAAAAAAAAAAAAACAAATAGTAAGGAAAGAAGTCGGTTATATTTTAATCTGATCAAAAATCTCTGCTAAAAAGGAACAAATAGCGGGAATAACTAGTGGGGAAGGAAAGGACAGGATATAGGAAGCACAATAAGGAGTAGGAAGCCTAAGCCTCAACAAATAGGAACACGAAGCAGAACGCTCCACAGAAAGAGATGAACACTGGAAGAAAAGAACAAACGGTATTTCGACTTGATAAATGTAATCAATTGTTTCTTCTGTTTATCTATTTTTAAACGCAGCTGTTTGCACCTAAACGGAACTCTTTTTTATTTCAATACTTTTTTAAGAAATAAATTTGTGTTTCTTGAGATTGTTCGATGTCTCTAATGCCTTCTGAACTCTTTCTATTTTTTGTACCACTTTCCTTGTTTTTATCCAAATTTCGAAATCGTACGTAAAACTGCGCAAGATGTAACTACCCGAAAAGTTTTAAGTTACGGAAGTTAATATTATCTCTTATTTCTGTGTTATAACGTGCTTGATATATTTAAATACAATATGTCAAGCACACAGAAATGAAATATTTCCGTGTGCTTGACATATTGTATTTAAATACATTAATTATACAAAATTTCACTTTTACATTACTGCCATACGATCCGTTAGAAGTATGTTTTAAGGACTAGTATTTTCGCCGGGTCGTCGCGATAGCCTAGTTGCTAGAGCGCTTGACTTCCGTTACGGAGATCACGGATTCGATCCCAGCGACGACGAACTTATTACAAGAATTAAATGAATAAATTAAATGCTCGCTAATAATCACGTGATAGGCAATGGCAAACCACCACGTATACCATCCGTACGCGCGCTAGTTCAGTACACATAGCAGACACACGCGGGACTGCAT
This sequence comes from Icerya purchasi, assembly GCA_039619475.1. Lineage (NCBI taxonomy): Eukaryota > Metazoa > Arthropoda > Insecta > Hemiptera > Monophlebidae > Icerya > Icerya purchasi. The sequence continues at coordinate 316,841,546 of CM077116.1, read as the reverse complement.
TTGTATATGCCGATATGAGTCAAACGATTACCAATCAGTCCCGGGTGCGGTCTTGCGTGCGTACACATTCGTACTGCATATAAACAATTGCCACGAGAGCTGCCTATTCAGTACAACTAGAATGTACAAATAGGTAGTGATGAGGCTCGGAATCGAGCGATACGACTCGAGAGAGATTTTCGCCGGGCAAAGATGATTCCACTGCTTTATCCGATATATTAATTAAACGTTATAAGCTGACCTAGATAACCTTCTTTTATTTTATTACTATCCATTTTTACTTTATTGTTTAAATTTCCTGTAAATAATATTTTTGTTTTGCTGAGATTAATATTTAAACCTCCCTTTTTTCTACATCATTTAACTCATTTTGCACGGCCATATTTTCTGCTATTACCATCGTTCACAGATCTGAGATTATTAAGAAATTTACCATTTATATCAACATTTCTATTATCCCAAAACTGATTTCCTATATGCTTCCTCTAACGATGCATTAAATAGTATTGGAGAGAGTTAGTCCTCTTGTTTTACACCTTTTACTAAAGTATTTTCCTAGAATGTATACGTATCCTTTATTAATGTCCTATATCATTTTCACCGCCCCTGCGGTGCTCCGGTACTGCTGGGATCCTGAACTCAGGGAGCGTGGCGCGTCCATAGGTGGCGTATAATGGAGCGACCTTTAGATGTAGAGGCCAGCTGCGAATAAGTCTAGAATGCCTAACTAAACAAATAACAGTCGTGGACCAAGATCGGCTATCGGCGGAAAGTCCCACTTGTAGATGCTTTCGGTAGTAACAGGATATATAGGACTTGGAGGTGTGGAGAGGTCATAAATGGGTTGGTCTGCAAAAACTCGTAACGTCCATTGAAAGTCCTTTTCCTTGGCGAACCGAGGCCGCCATAAGTCTCGCCCCGCTATTTCTCTAATAACAAAGGATAGGGCAGGCTGTTTAGTGCTGTAACGCAACTGTCCTAGGAGAATAGATACTCCGAAATTAAAGGAGTGTCTTGCGCACCAATTTCTGTGCTCTTATACTATGCGCAGCTACCATCGTTTCTCACTTCCCACTTCTTCATTTCTTTCTTTCTCCAATCTTTCCCTCTTCCTGTTTCTCCAATCTCTCTCTCTCTCTCTTTTCACGTTTCGTTCTTTTTTATTATAAAGTCCTACGGCGATGAAACTGTGGCGACGGTAGCAGGTTTGGTTGACTGGAAGTTTTTAGTCATAGATTCTGCACGGAAGGCGGTATAATCAGGCCCGGATTAAGTGTATGATAGGCCCGGGGCTACGGAAAACAAAATTATCAGTTTTACAGAATAACTAAATTTTTTTAAATTTAATTTAATTATATTATTTTGAATTATTAATGTAAACAAAACTAAATATTATATAGACAATGGGTAGAATTTTCAATGCCAAAAAAAAATATACATATATATATATATATATATATATATAATTTTAAATAATGAATTTTTCAGCAAATTTTAACCAAAGATTTGCATAAAAGGATAGTGTGTGTTGCGCGTGTACACACACACACACACATTCATACAGAAATTTCCTAAACCGTATACCTTAAAACAAATTTCTGGTACGTTTTTAAGAAACTCAAAATTTTACTATTACGAAGTTTCCTCCTCTGGGAGGAAATAAAAATGGATAGAAAATTATTAACTAATAAATGTATTAAAAAATGCACTTGCTCCTGTAAAGTTAATTCTATTTATTTAAAAAAAAAGTTGATGTATATGACAAATGATAGATTAATTTTTTATTACATGTCGGAAGTGGGTGTCTCTTAAGGACCCCTTTATAAGGCGGGGCCCGGGGCTGCAGCCCTCCCTAGACCCCCTCTAAATCAAGGCCTGATAATCCAGATGATCGTTCTTCAATAGAATGGGAGGATGTTGGAGTTCGGCAGCAGGTTATACGACTAGGCAGTAGTGCCGAAATAAAGTGGTTTTGATATATTCATTGTTTTATTTCAAATGCAGCTGCCATTTATTTAATAGTAATAATTTTAAATATTTTTTTAAAAGTACAATCGCTACCTTCATCTCATAACAAATTGTGAATAAAATATTTGTTTACGATAAGACAAAAAAAACAAAAAAAAAAACAACAAAAAAAACGTTTATTACGGTACAGCTTTAACATTATTTATAACATTCCATAAAATTCCTTTTCGCGTATGTATTTTTAACAACGGTTTTATTTTTTATAAATGCTCACTAACGTCAATATTTTCTGAAATAATAACATATAACGGCTATTTGTAATTTATACTTTTGGAAAGGCCGAATACTTATACTTGTTTAAAAAACGGAAAAATTTTGTCAATCCATTTTTTTCATTTTATTCAATTTTATTACTAAACTAGAGGCTTTATTGAAATTTTCGAGCAGTTCAAAAGTGAATTCCGGTACGTATGTCATATTTCACTTGAATCGATTTTCAAGCGATTAAATTTTACATCTCTCGAAAGAGAGTTGAAAAATGTTACGTATCATGCAGCATTAAGTATCTGGAGCTCTTAGGTATTCCTTTTTTCAGATGACTGAAATAAAAAAAAAAAAAAATTAAAAACTAAAAAATAATAAAAGATAATTGTTATCACGCATACAGCAAAAACCAGTTGAGCTGACATGCTATGAACAGTTGCATAGAAGCGTCGCTTAATCTGAAGAACCTCGGTGGATTTTTCTGTGTGATATCAATCACGTCTTCTTCGAATGTTCCTCACTCTCTTCAGAACGTTCTCTCTTTTATTCTCGGCTTTTGGATCTTCGTCTCCCTACTCCATACACAATGACTCTTATGTTCTCTCATTTCCTTCCTTGTCAGTTGTTCCTATTCTAGCTTCTTTCATTCATTCAATCTCGCACCAGATTGAAATCTAATATGTTATTCTCCTTTTGAACTATTACTTAGATTCCTTGGCTGATTGGGCTGTTGCTCTTCGTTGGCGTACCCATAATAAAAAAAAAAAAAAAAAAAAAACCCTCGGTAGAATAGACAAGCACTTGCAAAAACAAATTGAAGACGAGAAATCTCGGTGGGTTGCTATCCTCGAACGAATGATGTCCATAGTAGTTTTCTTAGCAGGCAATAATTTGTCGTTTAGAGGGAACTCTGCATCTGAAACTTTATACACTCCTAATAATAGCAACTTCTTGGGTGTAGTGCAACTATTAGGAAAATTTGATAATGTAATGATGGAACACCTTCGCCGAGTTGTAAATAAAGAGACCAATGTCCGCTATTTTGGCAAACGGATTCAAAACAAGTTAATTGACTTACTTGGAAGTGAATTTCGAAATAATATTTTAAATATGGTAAAGTCGGGTAAATATTTCTGCATCTTACCGGACTGCGCACTCCTGATGTATAAGTCACGTTGAACAGTTATCACTAACATTCCGTTTTGTCGGCACTGATGAAGAAGCAGTCGAAGTACGAAAATGTTTCGTTGCTTACAAGCCGGTAAGTGATTCTTCTGGAGCAGGACTCATTGGCTTCTTTCTTGATACAACTGTACAAGAGTTTGATTTCGTCATGAACGATTGTCAAAGTCACGGGGTGAAATTCGACCGACACACTTGTAGTATGTATAAAGTGAAGTAAGTCCCACATATTACATCCTTGATTGTAATTAAACTTTTTATGATGTACTTAAGGACCTAGTGGATCTAGAGAAAATATACCGGGGCCAGAGTTCCTTTCTCTCGGCCACCTTGACTTCCACAGATTTCTCCTGGTACCTAATTCAATCTCAGATTAGCTATGTATACCTCTGAGGAGCGACTTGGATCCGGAACGAAACAAGTCTCGATAACCTACGATGCCTCTGATTTAGTAGCCGAGCGCACTTTAACCACACTAGGCTACCGCGCTACCAGCGCCTTATATGGTATGTAACTAAAAACTCATATAATCGATTTTGATCAGGCATCATTTGTTTGCGCCAGACTAACTGCTATTCGTATATATTTGAGGTATTTTATACGGAAAAGCTATCAGGATGCCGATCAGAATCTGCTAAAAGGAACTTGCCGCTGCTGTGTCCACGTGTTCGGTAAAGAGAAATAATCTTTAAAAAATGCTTAACGGAAAATATGTTACCTTTAATTTTTAAGCGTCCCTGCGAGGTGAAACGTAATGCGAGCGCCAACGAGGAAACACGTTGCTCGAGTGTGCGTGCGGACCGAATTTTGAGTTTTTCCTTTGTGTCCGCGGAAGGTGATACGAGCAGGCGGGCAGTAGTGGCCGCTGTTATTGTTGGCGAATTTGTTTTTAATGGGATAACGAGCGGGCTGCAGGTCGGACTAACGGTAATAATTAAACCGACGTCTCTCGATGTATCCGTGTAATACGGCCGCCGGCGCTATATTATTTTATCACCGGTTCGTTCCGATGATGAAAAGTTAATATTTCAAAAACCAGCCGGCCAACTGGGTCTGGGTGGGCTATTGGGAAATGTTTCTTGGTAATTCGGAGCCAGGTTTTATGTTCCCGGGGTCGCGGGCTTCGCGCTAATTCCCAGCACACCAGAGGCGTCCCTTCGTACAGTCGGCTACTTGTGAACCACGCTACTCGATAGCGGCTTTTTTCGGTGCGACCCTCTCTTGCAGCGAGTTTCGAAAAAGAAAATGAAAACAGCCTTTCGGTCCGATTGCCGAGCAGATTTTTAATTATAGCGCCGCGCTCGCTCGCTACACTTCTGTCACTGTCGCGATAAATCACTAGCACAGATTTCTAGCCAAAAATCGCATCTTTTTATTTTCAGTTCATTTTTTGGTCTTCGGTTTTTATTTTTGATTTTTTCCCCGGTTTTTATTTCGGGTGGCCGATTCGTAAATAATCGGCCACCCGAAATAAATTGAAACGTACACCATCGGTCAAATCCCTTCAGTTGTTGCGGAGCTCGCGAAATTTAACTGGCCGCTTCGGCATTATTGATAGGCGTCAATTTCCGCACTTATTCGAAATATTCCGAGCAATATTCTGCTACTAGATGACTGCAGCTGATCGGTCGGCTTCCTTTCATTTTTACTCCGACTAATGAACCGATTATAAAAAACCGGTAACCGCTAGATACAGTTTCAGCATTAGTCTAACAAGGAGAGGTCACGATCTGCGGGTCACCGATTTTGATGAAACTTTGCAGATCGATAGAAGACCACGAGTATATAAATTGTGTAAAATATTAGAGTGCAACGTTTTGATTTACGCGAGAAATTTAAATTTTTAGAAGCCGAATTTAACGGATGATATACATAGCCGTTTAGACAAAAATATGCAATAAATTCCAGATTATGTTTATATTTATTTTATGCAAATGGTTCGGAAGACTGACTATTTCAAAATGAAGTATATTAAACAAAAAAATTATTAAAAAACAGTAAAACAATTAAAAAAATTCAATTTTTAATTTAATAAAAATTTAAACATGTCATTTATTACATTTATATACTATAAAAACAGAAATCACAGTGTATATGTTTTGTGGTATAGCGGTAAAAGTGACGTCTATTTGTACATACTTGGAAGTAAGGTGTCTGGGTTCGAATCCCCTCGTGATGTTCCATAAAAGTTTTGATTCTTATATTTTAAATTACTAATTTTTATCTAATTATTTCAATTCTTTATACATAATTACATAAATATAATAAAGCGCAAGATAAATATGTTTTATACACAAACGAATTCATTATATACATATGTATATAAATATAAATAAAAAAATATACTTATCTACATATAAAATAAGAAAGTTGATGAATATCAGTTATAATTAAAATGCTACAAACTTAATTTTTATTTATATAATTTAGGATGACATAGATCATAAAAACAAATAAAACAGCAATTCCTGCGACATTTACTGCAACATATAAATGAATTATTACCACAACAAGTGTAAAGTTCTTTTAATTTTTCATTTGAAAAACAAATTTCATTTACATTTAAAAATATTTCAAGTTTATCTGAATGTTTAGGAGGAAGCCATGCACAAAAACAGTCGTTAAATAATTTAAATGTTTAAAAATTGTTATTATATTTATATAGTTATGTATAAAGAATTGAAATAATTACATAACAATTAATAATAATTTAAAATATAAGAATCAAAAATTTTACGGGACACTGCGGGGGGGATTCGAACCCAGACACCTTACTTCCAAGTATGTACAAATAGACGTTACTTTTACCGCTATACCACAAAACATATACACTGTAATTTCTGTTTTTATAGTATATAAATGTAATAAATGACATGTTTAAATTTTTATTAAATTAAAAATTGAATTTTTTTAATTGTTTTACTGATTTTTAATAATTTTTTTGTTTAATATGCTTCATTTTGAAATAGTCAGTCTTCCGAACCATTTGCATAAAATAAATATAAACATAATCTGGAATTTATTGCATATTTTTGTCTAAACGGCTATGTATATCATCCGTTAAATTCGGCTTCTAAAAATTTAAATTTCTCGCGTAAATCAAAACGTTGCACTCTAATATTTTACACAGTTTACAATACTCGTGGTCTTCCATCGATCTGCAAAGTTTCATCAAAATCGGTGACCCGCAGATCGTGACCTCTCCTTGTAAGACTATGATTAAACGTCGCTAGTTCATTTGCTGAATCATCCGATTTAGTGATCAGAACGATTTAACTGCGTAGGTGACCGCATTAAAAATTTGAAATCATGTAAAATTTAAAATTGTTTATTATCTAAGAATTATTCGCAAGTATGGTAAAGTTAAAACTCTGAAGCGAGTGCTTTTTGGTTAGGTTTTTTTTCGATAACTTTTTTTTTTTACTTACAATTAGAGAGGAGATTTCTAGCCAATTCGATTGTTCTCTGACTTCGGGACGGCTGCCAGCGTGCACTGGACTGTATAGATGACGCACGGGGACAACTTATTACAGGAGCGAAAAACATTATCTGACTTTTGTGCCGCCGGCGTGTTCAAGTTATACAGGGTCCCCGATTCAACTTATGACCAGCGTGTTGACGAGAAAAGGTTTCAGACGAGTGCCAGTCCGTGTGAGTCGGGAGCTCTACCAACGATCTACCGTTGGATCCAGAGCTGATAATAATAATAATACTGACAACAATAATAATTGATCAGTTTTTTATTATCATTGTTATTGTTATAACAAAATCCGCAGATTGCTACAAAGCGCGAATAGTGGAGGGAAATTTAAAAATTGATCAGTATATAAATTAAAAAGAATAAATAACACAATAAACGAAATTAATCTGCAAAAACCAAGAAATAAAGCGAACAATAAAACAAAAACGATTACGTAAGAGAAGAAAATTACATCGTTTCCAATATAAATTCACGTATGTACGTAAACATACACATAAATATAATTATATAGCAAAACAATATAAACAACAATTATAACATTCGTTTAAATACACATACCAATTCACGCACATATGGGGGGACCCACATACATATACGTACTCACACATGCAATTAATGGAAAGCATGAAAGATAAATAATCAAGAGATTCCTTTGTCCGTTGGGGTTCTGTAATTGCAGCTGTGGCCATAGTATGGGTCAGCTAACTCGTTTTGCTCTTACCTTCGGCAATGTCATTCCTTCTCTTTTCAGGATGCATCTGTTTGGCATTTATCAACGTTGATTGTCATTGTTTCTCCATCCTTGGTGTAGCGTTCTTTGTCAGATTCCATTCTACTGCTATTTACACGTGTTGATGGGTAATCGTCTACTATTGGCAAGATCAGGGAAACCCCAAACAAGAAAAAAAGAAATCAAATTTAATCTGAAAATATACAAATATGCGAGCTAAAACAATATAAAAACTGCAATTCTAATGAAAGATTGAAAAATACTTTATTGTTTTATATACGATTATATATATATATATATATATATATATATATACATATGTAAATATATGTATCAATCTCAAGTGCCGCACGCTACATAGCGCGTTGGCGCAACCTATTCGTACATTTAGCTGTACCGATATAGGTTGTTTACCAGGCAATTGTAATATGCAAAGCAGGTGTATACACGCAAGACTACATTCGGGACTGATTGGTAATCGTTTGATTTATCGCGCTACAAGTGCAGTCCGTTCGGTGTGGGTCTGCTGTGTACTGACCTAGCGCGCATATGATGTTGTACGTGGTGGTTTGCCATTGCCTTCCACGTGACTATTAGCGATTATTTATTTATTTAATTTTTGTAATAAGTTTGTCGTCGCTCGGGATCGAACCCGTGACCGCCATATCGGAAGTCAAGCGCTCTAGCAACTAGGCTATCGCGACGACAAATATATGTATATATACATATATATCCACCCACATGCACATACTCTTATATACATACGTACATACATATACGCGCACATACATATACATTTAAGTGTCAATGCATATCGAAGCGAAAGAAACGCATTTGAAATTCGTTACGCACTGCTACATATATCCCATAAACTTAAATGGACGGGCTCAGGACAGACCTGCTATTTATATAAATTATTGGTATAAATTTTCTAAATATATTGACCCCATCGTATTACGAATTGGGGACCAAAAAAAAAAAAACAAAAAAAACAAAAAAAACTACTACATATATCCTCTATTCATGATAATAAGTTTCTAATAATTTACAGCTTTATCTTCTCCGTACTGTCTTCCACTTGTTAATTTTATAATTCTTGACTATACCTACAACCTGTCAAATAGATTTTCTTTGGATGCCACGTTACAATGGGATTGAAGAAAATGAAAACGGCCGGCAATTCCATCAATAATTATCCTGCCAATAATGTTCTTTCTCTCTCCAAAAAAACTACTAAATTTAAAATTTTGGCCCGACATATATGTCATCTCATTTAGCAACCCATATTCCTTCTATCTTTCTATCCATCCTTCTCCTCCTTGCTGGCCATGGTTCCATCACTTTTCCTTTCTTCGTCGTTACTCTATTTTAACCAAAACCGTCTTATGAAATTATAATCATCGGTCGTTTTTAATCCGTAAACCGTTTTTTGTAAATTTTCCGTTCTTTGTTCCGCGTCAGCTTTTTTTGGTTTTACATAATTATCCTAGAGGTCTTTTATAAGGCAACACCGGAATTCTATCGCTTACCGGGGCATCATCTCTGGTTTAACTATTCCCTGCTTGCTCTTCTTGATTTCGGTTCTCTCTTTTTTTATCTTCAATCTATCTCCTTCGCTCGCTGGATAATAATTACACATGCGTAACCATGTTTTCTTCGAGTGCTCCTCTTTATTCTAGAACAATCTGTACTATATTCCAAAATTACTTCAATTGAATGTCTCTGCTCTTACTATATTTCATCTATCGTTACATTTCCAAACCCTCTTATAATTCCAATAATTGTACCCTTTGTCCGTTCAATATCTAATAGAATTAACATTTAAATTAACCTAAATTTTTTTACTAAACATGGGAGAATGCTCTTTGTCAGCCAGCTCAAAAAATCATAAAACAAACATAAACCGCACTAAGATGTGGTCACATAAGAAACATGCACATAAATACTCATATTAGCTGCCGCACTTATAATATGTACATGCATGTACACGCATTTACGCATGCGCGCACCAACGTACATGCACGAATATATATATATATATATATGTGTGTGTGTGTGTGTGTGCGCATATATATTATAATTCAGGATTAGCATTGTATCACGAGTATGCAAAAAGGTTGACCAATTCAAAGCTTCAATATATAAATTAATTGCTTTGCAAAAACTAAATCATTAGGTAGCCGAAAATTACGAGGATCATTTTAAATACTGTTAGACGTGTATACTGGCGATCTCAAAAAAAAAAAAAAAAAAAAAATAGACGTGCACACGCTTTTGGCAGAGTTCAAAGCTATTCATTTTTTAAAATTAATTTACATTTTTCTGACTTTGTTTTAGATCCGTTAATTATCTTCAAAATGTTTAATTAGTTTTGATTCTATCGGAGTATTGCGCTTGTAATATTCGACGTTTTAAACACGATAATTAGAATGCGCAGTAGAGGTCACGGTTAATGCGCGCAACAGCACAAGCTCTTCCGTCTGATGAAGTTTTTTACGCATTGAATATTCGTGTTTGTTTGTCTGTACTTTTGGTTGTATTAAGTTTCACATACAAAAAAAAAAAAACAACAAATTTGCAATAAAATAAAATTTAAAAATACTACAACTAACTTCCTTTTTAAACAATGTAATTTCTTATTACACGAGTAGGCGGTCTCGTAAAATAATAATTATAAAAAGAAAGTTACTTAAAGCAGCTGTCACGAAACATATCTGACACAGTGAGATTACAGCGTTTGAATGACAACAAGGTCAGTTAAGCATGATGTTTCATGCGCTGAGAATTCCGTATAAGTATTCAAAATTTGTAACATCGTATATATTTTTCATTCGCTATTCCTGTGAATGTGTACTTTTATGTGTTTAAAAATTTTTGTGACTTTATTGCTGCTTTTCGAAATTTTTTAAAACCTATGAAGCTCTTCATTATCGGATTTTATAACTTACAAATTTTTGATTATTTTATTATATTATAATAAAAAAGTTATTATAGTATCTGATATAATATGATGAGTTTGACTTCTTTTAGCAACAAAATTAAAACAAATATATATATATACAAACAACAAATGCGATCACTGCATATGATCAAAACCGTAGATAATAAATGAAACTTTAAAGGAACATGTAACACCAAATTAACTTGCTAAATACGAGGAGTGTTCATTTATGTTATGTTTTAAATGACGGAGACTAGTTAATAGCATTTTAAATACGGTCAGTGACGTCGCCAGCCGATGAACCGAGGGAGGTGAGATGATAGAAAGAGGATATGAATTATAGGAAAAATAAAATTTATAATCTGTAAAGGCTTAATATTTTATTAAACAAGAATAAAATCTTAATTAAAACATCATTTTCGTGGGTTTCTGGCAAATTTTGTATAATAAAATTATAAAAGTCTTCCAAATTGTCCATGATTACGTGCCTATGAATACTAAAGTTCTTACGAGTACGAGCGTAATTCCTAAGTGTATGTGTCAGAAAGTCTGTTTATTTGTATTTCACACTAAAGTCGTTGCATCAAAACGAGGATTAGTAGGAAGGTTAGGTTGAACTGAGAGGTTATCACAACTTTCTTTCATTTCTGTTCGTTTACATTTACATTTGCGCTTGCCTTCTATTGAAAAAAAAAAAAAAAAAAAAGAAACTCGGCAATAATGCATATGAATAGTTTATTTGTATTTCTGATAATTTTATTTGGAATTATTTAAGTTCCAGGCTAACCCGTCTTATGTTTCCGCTTTCACAAAAGAAATATAAAAATAATTATTGACAGACTATTTCTATTAATCGGCGCTTTTCTCGCTTCTACCGTATTCTAAGTCGCTAACAGATCAGCTCAAGCGGCACTTTTCGGACGAGAAAAATCATAACGATGATTCTCGTAATCTTTCTGTGAAGTCTGTCTAAGCAGATTGACCTCGCTCATTCGTCTAAACTCTTGAGTAAAGTCGTATTTCTTTCGCTGTTATACTTTAGCAATCGGTTTGTAATACTTTCCTGAAAATCCTAAATCCAGGGTTTTATTTCTGTCCCTCTTAAGGGCTGTCTAATTACGCTCTGTACCTTCACAATCCCCAACACCCTGCAACCGATATGTCATTTTACTTTTACTCAATATTCCATTCTTTCGTTCAGCATGTGTCATCGCGTAACTTTAACTCGCATCGGAAAGCTTGACACAGTATCCTTTTATTCTATCTTTTCTTTTTTCTTTTTTTAAGCTCTCTTGCTACTCTAAGTGGAGATTTTCGAAAAGAAATACTATTATTTTGGTTCCTCCCGTTATTTACATTGCAAATTTTTTTTCTTCTTTGAAACATTTCGATTCGTCAAATACGAACACACTTACTAATTCCTGCGTATTTTTAATAGCGGTATTCAAATTCAACGCAAATTTAACGTCATTGCCAGTAGCTGGTAAGGATAATTATTTCTAACTCTGCGAAAGGATTTCGTGTTTTCCTTTTCCTTCTTTTTGGTTTCTCGACTTTTCTTCTGCGCGGTGCTCAAATCTCTCTGCGATATGTTTACAATTTGGCCGCAGTTTGCTCCCTTTATCGCTTTTCCGTTTTTCTCCTCTCGTCCTGCCTCCGTATTGTCCTTTACCCCACCCAATCATTTTATATGTGACCCTAATCGGATACTGCTTGAGAGCTCGCGCTTTCTGTGGAAAAAACTTCTTCCTACTTCTCTCTTTTATATATCTTCTATGTAAAACGCTTTATTTATTTTTTTCCTTTCTTTTCCTTCTGCCTTCCGAGCTGTTAATTTATTTTTCTCGGCCATCTCTAACCGCATAAAGATCTGATTCTCCTATTCTCCTGTACTTGGGTCAATACCCGCGATAACGCCCCCCCCCAACAATAAGAATAAAGAAAATAAAATTAGTCCGCTTCTCTTGATTTCGTAATCCAAAACTAAAAGTTTTCAAATTTCACGTTACAGTCAAACAAGAATCTGAAACTCCCCACATTAACCGGTTTTCAGTGATACACTGATGAATCTGATCGAAGAACTAAGGAACCACCACGGCTCGTGTGCCTGAATAACGCTTTATTTACGATTTCGGGTTATCTACGTTTCGAAGCAAATAGTAGTGTAGTCGCTTTGCCCTCCAGCGCTTTACGTATGGACTTCACCACAGTTCTACCTTCCGTCGTGAGTACGAGACCAGGTCGCAGATATGAAACCATCGAAGCCCCTACAAACATCAAAACTGCAATCATGCAAGGACGTGCCATCTGTTATCAGTAAAAATAATACGCATGTTCCTTCCTTATCAATAGCGCGATCAGTTGATGCTTCTTCATCGCAATTGTCTTTTATGCTGAATAACTTTAATAACAGCGATTCAGATAATAATGTCTAATTACTTACTACTAACAATAACAACATAAATGCTCCGCAAAGTAATTGTTCGCTTGTTAATATCGAAAATAAAGATAATACGTCCTCCTCTGTAACACACGAACACGGTAATACAATAAATGACGTAAATATCTCTTCATCTTCGTTACAAATATCCCTGTCAAGAAATGATAACCAATGGAAAATAGTGCCAAACAAAAGAAGCAGGCCGCATTATTCACCTACCGCCTCATTAGATGATGCACCGCGACAGGGAAGACGTAATATTTATCAATTTTTAAGTGTCCAAAATACCGAAGAAGAGGAAACAAAAGAATTAATGCAATTGGATAATAACTAATATAAGTCCTCCGTAAATATGAATAAAAATACTCGTAAACTTAATCGCGATTTTCTAGAAATCAGAAACTCTAAACCTACGCCAATAATGGTTAAAAACATTTTTAACTTCAATATTTTCAGAACTTTTCTTTTAAATATTCCCGATGCCAATTTTTCCTTGAAATCTACGTTGACAGGAATCACTCAGAAAATCCAACTAGTTATAGAAATATCATAAAATCACTAAAGGATAACGGACACTTCGATTACACATACTCACTATCGGAAGACAAACCATTTAGAGTTATTTTAAGAAATATCCACCGGTCAACCGACATAACAGATATAAAAAAACGCGATAGATGAAAACGGACTCAAAATTAACACGAAAACATATTAAAACATAAGACAAAATTTCCTCTTCCTATGTTTATCGTGGACATTAAATCATCCACAAAAAACGAAGTCATATTCAAAATAACAAATTTACTGAATACAGCAAAAGTTTTTGAAGAAAGCCAAGAGAAATTTAGGTGTTATGCAGTGCAAGCGTTGCCAATTTCACAGCTAATTACCGTAGCTTACCCTCCCGCTGTGTAAAGTGTGTTGGGAGGCACGAGGCTAATAAATGTGGAAATAATTCAGGGAAACTGCCCAAATGTGCTTTGTGCGAAGGCGATCATTCTGCTAGTTACAGAGGGTGCCCTATGTATAAGGAGCAGATACACTATCAAAATAAAGCAACAACGCGATACAGATCCGACTTGAAACATATCACTCCACACGCTTATTTTTCAGAAGAATTCCCTTCTCTAAAGGGAACCAGTCGAAACTCGTATGCCAGCAGAGTAAAACTCCAAAATATCAATTAAGCTAACACAAATGTCATAGATGAATCGGCCAGTAATCCGCATAATAATATCTCAGATATACTTACATCCTTCCTATCAGAATTCAAATTAATAATAAATCCCTTAATATCCCTATTAACCAAAGTTATAAATCACATAATACCATAAATGTAGTCAAATCGAAGCATTGTCACACAGCACTCCCTAGAGTGATATTAACCTGAAATGCAAATGGTATTGCACAAAGAAGGAACGAATTAGAAATCTTCCTCAATCAGAATACGATTGATGTTGCATTGATCACAGAGACTCGCTTATGTTGTGGAAAAAACGTTAGGATGACCGGCTACACAAGCTACTGGGCAGAGCGCCCGGATGGAACGACTCACGGCGACTGTATAGTATTGGTCAAAAATTCTCTTACACACCACCTTCATTTTTTTTTACTGTACGTATGCGTATACCAACTAGTTGCAGTAAATATCAAAATACGCAAAAAATACCTAACCACAGCTTCAGTCTATTCTGGGTATTATATACCAAAGACTGAATATACCCTAATGTTTAAAAACCTAGGTAACATGTTTATCTGTGGTGGTGACTACAAATCCAAACATCACTCTTAAAAAACAAGGCCGGATATTATATGCAGCAGTACAATAAAATTCTTTATTCATCCTCTATCACCAATGACGCCTACTTACTGGCCGCAACGTTAAAATAGAATACCGGACATACTAGATTTTTACATTTGCAAAGGTATACACAAGGATATCATAAGTTGTGCACAACTAGCATCGATCTATCGTCAGATCGTGTACCGGTCATGGAAAATCTTGATATACAATCTATAAAAAAATAGAAGAGCTATCATTTGACTAATAAAACCACTACTATATTGATTCATTAAATAAACAATATAACTCCTTATAGATAGCTAAAAACAAACTACTTCAGGATACACACACACACACACACACACACCGTATAATATTAAACTTAGTAATAATGAGTAGACCAAAATAGATTATCAGAAGGCGGAAGTTTTTGCTGGTTTGTTAAAAATTATCTTTACTTCATACAGCTGTAATGAATGATTTTTGAAATATGTAATAATCTCATTGGAACAACCAGTTCAAATAGAGCTTCCAACCAAACCATTCTCCCCAAAAGAGGTATACCGATGTCTTAGAAGGACTCCTAAGAAGAAGGCACCGGGTGCTGATAAACTAACAGGAGAAATTTTGTCGCAACTCCCAAAAAAACCGCAATTATGATTTGTCACATATTTAATGCAATCATTCGAAGTGGATATTATCCGGAGTTGTGGAAGAAAGCAATTATCCTAATGATATACATAAACCTAACAAACCTGAGTCAAATTTATCCTCCTGTATGCCCATCAGTCTGCTTAGCACATTGTCAAAGGTCGAAAACTCGTTATGCATAGAATATTTCCAATCCTAGAAAAAAAGCACATAATCCCATCCCACTAATTTGGATTTCGGGCCCATTACTCAACAATGCACCAATGCCATAGGATTGTAGATGCAATATCAACGGTGTTGGAAAGAAAGGAAGTTTACTCAGCAATGTTCCTGGATGTGTCTCAGGCATTCGATCGTGTCTGGCACTCTGGACTTCTTTTCTAAAAAGAATTCTTCGATCACATTTGCACTTATTCTTTATCTCATATCTGAATAACCAGACGTTTATAGTTAAAATCAGCGACTCAAACTCCGAAGAAAAGATAATTCGTGCATCCGTTCCGCAGGGTAACCTACTTGGTGCTATGCTGTATACTATTTATACAGCTGATATGCCTACATCAAACCAATATTAGCTAAGTTTGCTGATGATGTGGCCGTCTTATCCTCCGATGTCAATCCAACGTTCGCGACTATGACGATATAGCAACAAGTGAACAGGATTCAGAAATGAGCCAGAGATTAACGTATGCGGTTTAACGAGCATGCAAATAGGTTATGTTTACAAATAAACGGGTAGTGTGTCCCAGAGTAAAAACTAACAATTTGGAAATACAACAATCGGAAATGGTGAAGTACTTATCATGTTGGATAGGTGGCTCACATGGCGATATCATATAGCACATGTGCGAACGAAAACGATGGTTCGTGCCAAGACGTTATATCCACTACTAAATCAGAAATTAAAAAGGCAAATATATTTAACATATCGGTATAGAAATACAGGATTGAGCTGTGTTAGTGTTAGAAGATCAAACTTACAGCGGATATAACGAAAATAGTCTTAAGATTTTGCGAACGTTGACAGTAATTTCAAAGTATGTATGTAAGGAGACCTTGCATAATGATCTAAGGATACCATTCGTCAAAGAAACCCATAAAGAACAATATGTCAAATTTTTTAACAAACTATCACAACACTGTAACCCAAACATCAGAAAAATGTATAGAAGCACTCTGCCGGGAAATCCTGCCAGGAGGCTAAAAAAAAAATGGTGCCGAGATGCGATTACAATTACTTAACTTTCCTTTTCATTAGACGTAATAAGTAAGAGATAAATGAATCATTGCATGTCCAAGTCTCTCAATGGATAGATTGGGCTGTACTCTAGTTGTCTGAAATTGGTCTGTATAATATGTTACAAACACCGCTGTTTGTGGTATGAATACATACCGGTATATGGTAAAAAAAAAAAAAAAAGAAGCAAACTTCTGCGATACTTGTTTTTTTTTTTTAATACTCTCCTCCGTAGTATGAAACATCCAAATATCATCAACATGTTTTATATAGTTTTGCCTTTTACTTTAAAAATCCCATGTGCAGTATTAGCGAATAAGCTTTGTACAAAATCAGTAATGCGATCGAAAGACTATTTAGTTTTAAATTTTTAAACTAGAACGTAAAACTCTCAAGTCTGAAGTTAGTTTTTATTAAAAAACGAAATTATTCACGCGGAAATAGCTTTTGTAATAGTTGGCAAAGGTTTTTACGGTAATTAACATCTGTAATAGGTAACAAAGGTATAGAGCGCGGTAGCCTGGTAGTTAAAGTGCTTGGCTACCAAATTAGTGGTGTCTCGGATTTTCGAGAGTTGTCTCGTTATCCAAGTAACTTCCAGGTTTATATCTGAAATCGAATAACCAGAGAAATCCGGGGAAGTAAGACAAGTAAAACGGAATAGGCCCCAATATTCCCTTTAGACCCATTTGTAAGCTGAAGTATATTACGGAAAGCGTAATTTCACAATATATCCGTCACCACTTGTCAAGGATATGTGGGACTTACTTTACTTTTACCTTTACTAACAGCTAACAAAGGTTATCGTTAATTAAATTTGCGAAATGTCATTTTGTAATTGTTGTTACGATCTATAAGGTGCGGCGATAGATATGTGTGCATGTTTTTACGGCCGGTAGAAATGGCTTGTTATTTAAATCTAAATTGAGCGTTTCATTTTCTAATCGATGTTTTCAGATCACCTCCAAGAATGATCGGAAATAAAAAATTGATTCCACAAACCACTCTGTCGATCAGAAAATTAATTTCGGAGTCCTTGTTCAAGACGTTTACTTCTCGATGTCTTTGTTCGGGCGCATTTGATGCCTTCAAATACTGCAGTACAGTTTGAAGACAATACAAAATGATAATACTTCCCATTTTTGTTTCGGTTTTTTTTTATCAGAAATGCTTTATGTTTTTGATTGTCACGATTAGAAAAATCCCTTTTCAAAATCTCTTACATTCTCTGTATTCTCGTTGTTTTTCAGTAGCGAATTTTTTATTATCCAAGCCTTATTCGTAATATTTTTTAATACGACCGGAGCGCCGAGGTAAATGAGGAATTTTGAAATTGAAGTCCGTAAAATAATTTTTATAATAAGCTATTATTATTAGTATATGGTCCCCCGACAGCTTAAAAACAAAAAAGTATTATTTCGGGCTAAATAGGTTCGAATCGCTGTGAAACAGGTTCACGTGTAAAAATAAGCTTTCCTTCAAGCTCAGGTAATTTCTGTTAAATTCGCGACCTGCTTAAATCCATTTCTTTTCTTTTCGATTATTATTTTCTTCGTCAGCCGCAACTGTTTATTACTATAGTCGAATTTTTTAAAAAATAGGTTGTAATTGTGGTCGATTACAAAAAGGGAACTGGATTTTTGATAATTTAAAACTCGAATTTACAATAAAGAAACTTGACATTATTCGATTATTTCATCATCGTTACGTTATTTCCGATGTCAATGCTACTCCGAACGGAGTTGAAATATTTTAATTATTTTATTACTCCGTAATTTTGTAATTTCGTAATTTCAGCAATTTAGTAATTTTGTAGGGCGGTCCGTGCCAATTATCAGCGTTTATATATTTCGTTTTTCCGCTATTTATTTATTGCGCGGTATTTTTGAAATCCGGATGATCCGATATGCAGTTCAAAAAAAAAAAAGCAAACGGTGAAACGGAAACACATGTACATCGAAACAGAAAACAGGCAAAGAAATCACTTAGCGTAATGTATGAGGACGGCTTCGGGAGTTGATGGTCCAAGTTAGTCGGTTCGTTGGCTTTCTTTTCAAATAATCTTCCGACGGCGAGTAAATATGTCACAACGTATTTAGCCGCTAGCGAATATTACACTTCTTAATGTCCGATGAAGATACGGCATCGGAATAGGTCTACGGCTGGCGGCGGAGAAGAGGGTTCCGGATGAAAAATAAAGTCAAGACGGAGATGGTAGTCTGTAAAAACCGAGAGGGAAAAAAAAGAACTAACGAAGAAACTTTCGCAGATGAAAAATGATGAAGGGATGTTGGAAAATGTATTACGTCGGACGTACTCGGTCCGTCTATGTATCCGATAGGCGTAGGAATGTGCGCGCGTGTGTGAGCACCAGGCGGCGAAGGGAGATGCAAGCGCAGTCAATCCTATTGGGAAATCAAAGGAGCGTATGTCAGGACTATATGATCAACGAACACACCAGCATGCAGCGCAGCGGAGAAAAAGATGGCAAAAGCTGTGTGCCCTGCGATGCCGGTAGTTTCCGCCTTTGTTTCGGAACGCTTCAGCGACAAGAAATCGCATATGAAACAATAAAACACCGCTTGCCTGGCCGGGCCGTTAAAAGTACCCCTACAGCGAAACATTAGAACATAACCCAGTGAACATGCTCCGGCAGCATATTTCATGTTGCGCCCGCATGGCTGCCTGTTTTGCCTTGATCAAACTTTAACGACGAACCAGTTTCGATCATTCTTTATTAATTCCCTGTCGCTCTGAACGCAAGCGACCCCGAATGAAATTAATGCCCGATAATCGAATAAAAACGCAAAGCACGCACGCCATTAAACGATGTGTTTACGACGGAACTTTAGCCATCGAACGACCGATTCCTGCCGGATAATTAGACTTTTATCGTTAGCCGGAATTTCCTCGAAAGACCAGCATCGATGTAAAATGCATACAGCCGCTTAAGTGCTTATCATGTGTACACTATTTCTTTAGACCGTGCTGAAACATCTTCATCCAGTAATAGTACCAATTATATGGCAGATCGAGCGAATGTTTCACCCATAAATTTCTTAATGATCGCGTGGTAAAATTAATAAACGCAGTACACGCCTTATATATATATATGTATGTATGAAACTCGGCTATTTTGGTCTGGCAAAGGACTGTGCCCCTTGACCCCTCTTACTTACATTTTTGTCACTTTTTCTTCTATACTTTGTATAAAATGATCAAAATTTACAACGTAATTCTCAGGTTGGCCCCCATTAGATTTTATAACGAAAAAATGGCCTAATTTTATGTAATAAAATAAAAATACAATCAATAATTTATACCATAAATTTTATTAATTCACATACACAACATATAACAATAATACATTTTTTGCGTTTCCCCATGGTATTATTAAATTAGCAAATATAGTCTTTACATGTTTTTCCTTATATGGTGGGACTCCTTATTCATCAACCTGCACAGTAATAAGAAGTGCGTTCACTATGTTTCCAAAAACGAAAACCGTCACTGAACACGAACTTGAATTGCAGAAACGAAACCGGGACGACGAACTGTGCAATTGCGAAGAATTTACCACATTTATACGTGATACGCTTTTTGGATCGAAAACGACGGATGTAGAAAAGTTTAAAGCGTTTGATAACATTTTAAGTCGACCGCCTCTGTTATAACAATAAAGAATAATAAGAAAAAAGAAATTATCCAAAAGAACCAATCATTATGAAATTTCGTGACATGTTTTCGTGACGAGCAAGATTTTTTTGTAACGGGAAAATTTTCGGATTGAGTTCAGCCATAAGATCCATGCTAAAACTGTTACGAAATATGTAACTAAAGCGTTAATAGAAATTAATGCGCAAATATAGTTGTTCTTTTATGAATGATGTAGTTGAACTTTTCTATAAATGTTATAGCATCTGATAGTCCTCATAGGGTTATAGCGAGGCTCGAAGAATTTAGTTATGTACAATATATATACACATACAGTAGACTCCTTAACGTTCTTTTGAGCCTTGACATTTCTACTTCTTATATTGCCTATACATCCTCCCCTTCCCCCATTGTTAGCCCCCTTTATTTCTTAAATTTTTACATTTTCGAATGAAAAGCTGTGACGCATCGAAAGGAAAAATTCAGAATATACGCGCATTTCAACAAAATCTACACTCAAACTAATTGAATTTTTAAATTGCAGCAGAAAATAGCACTGAATTAAAACTCGCAATTTAACTTCTATTAAGGAATGATGAAATATTCAAAAAAAGTCTGAGTTTTTATGATGACTACTTTTTAAATTTGTTTCTACGCATGTATTTAGTAAATTTTTCATTTATATTATAATAAAAATCGGTGTAATTTAATATTCTTTTCCGTTTTTAAAAGCTAATTTTGAGTTTTTACAAGTCGGTTGAAAAGAAAATTACCTTTTTCGCCATTTCGCAGTCCTTATTTCGTATATCCTACGGAAGAAGAATGAATTTAAGATTCATGAATGTAACATTTCGAAGCGTATCTCTCGCAAATGTTAAGAGTTTACTATATACGTAGTCCTTCTAGGGGACGGCGAGCCTAGGGGCGCCGACTTTTAGGGGCGCCTTTCGGAATATGACTAATACGAGTTATAACACTTTTACAACAGCTTTGTTTGGTCGCGCATAGCTCATTGCGCTCAGCATTCTCGCTGAACTTTTTCAGGAAATGTTTACCAGTATGAAAGTAATTCACTGGATGACGCTATAATTTTTACCTGCAAAAAACCTTTCTGATGCACGTTGGGAAGCAAAAATAAATAGTATCAAGCCCCAGATACGAGCATATTTTTAAAGATCTACAAAATATTCTGAGCCGTAGCACGTTAATTCGCGATTTAATTATTTAATTAATAACCGTTAATTCTGTTATTATTTTTTACTGGCGGTTTCGAGCAATGTGTTGATAACTGAGCGGATGCAGTTTTTATTGTTAAAGTCGTTAATAGTAGATTAAGTTACCGCCCGAGGCAACCGTCTGTAACTGCTAGCTGTACCCTAATAGGGCCTTAGAATTTACAATAATTTCATTCGATGTCGATAAAAGATATAATACTTGGTCTGCAGTGATAGCCTAAGCTTACTGTCACGCACAATGTGATGCTTTCAGCTATAAATTACATTGGCCTGTCCACGAAATAGGAAATGAACGCCTTAATTCGATTAATAAAAAAAAACAAAACAATTTGAAATTCCGTTAAATTTCAAGTCACTGCCGAGTTGAGGGAAATGAAAGTGTTGATCTGTCAGCTAAGCAAGAGGGCCGTCCCACATATCAGTTTGTCCTTTCTGCTGATTTATTTCCATAAATTAAAATAGATCATCATGTCATCTAATATCAAACACTCAAAACTTAGGTAGATATGATACAGTTTAGCCAAACTATTATGGCCATGGTATCATCATGTGCCGAGCGATCTATCGCTGAACGGCTTATTCTAAAATTTGTCACTTTGATTTGTCGACTTCGTTATTACAGGACATGCGCGAGTCTCACAAAATCTTCACAGCCAAATGTCCCATCAGATTTTTGCTATAGTCACGATATGATCATATGATCAATTACGCGGAGGCCATCAATCATTTACCGTTTTATTGTAAAATATCTGACAGGGGCGGAGATATATTTTTCAGAGACCTAATTTCCTTGTATCAAAGTTTTTCCTCCCTAATATTCGATATTTGTTTTGCTGCGAAGACCAAGCTTTCGTTGCTTTACTTAAGTTCATAATCGATTGCAAAATCGCGGTTTAAGTTGTAGTACAATTTTGAAGTTATTTTTTATTTTTCATTTTTATTTTACATGATTAATAGTTTCCGTTTAGAGTTCAGCTGGTTTTGAAAATGGCCCCACGTGATTTAGATGCCGAGACAAAAATAGCCTACTATTTGCATTAGGTAAAAGTTGGACATTGAATTTTTAATTTTTGTTGTAAATACTTCGAAAGAAGGGGTTAGAAAAACTAACAATACATGTGAAATTAATAACACAATATAAATTTTCATTAAAAACTAGTCGTACATGGGACTCGCTTTACTTTATGTACCACTATCATAACGTTGTTTCGTATTTATAAAGTTCAAAATTAAAACTTAAGATTATTGAATTTCGGAAAATTTGGCTCAATGGTTATAACTTATTGGTATGATTCTACGTGAAAGGTAAGGGAACTTGAATTACTCCTATTCAGGATGATTGAATTAATAGCTTTTAGTGTACTAATATTTTTATTCTTACATTTAATTTCGTATGTTACATTTTGTAGGGCGCTTGGATTAAAAAAAAATTCAAATATATCAATAAAATTTGATATCAAAATTAAGTGCTTTAAACGACTTACTTTCAAAAAAATTTAGAAAAATGCCACCTAATGAATTGTTCATAGTATACACATATGTATTACGAACAACTCTTGCTTTAATTGTAAAACTAAGAATAGGAAAACTGATTTCTTTCGTTCATGTCGATTTTAATTTTTGGGAAAATGAACATTTTAACATATAATCGACAAGAAATATTTTCTATTTGCACATTAAAGTATGCGGTTGTATGCAAAATGAAAACCTTTGCTACACACACTTCCATTATAACAGTTTAAAACTGATCAAATTCACTAGAAAAAAATTAGCCAACTATTACTAAGGTGTGGTGTTAGCTCACTAGTGTTCGTTTGATGTTTAAGAGTAATTTTCCAGGGGAATTCCGGAAAAAAGATCGCTTTTAAGATGATAAAATAAATTCCGATGATTTTCAGCCTATTTTTCCCTAATTTGAATAGCGTTGTGACAGTATTTAGCGTATTACTTTAAAGTAAAATCATTAAAATGTGTAAATTTATGATCGAATGAAGCGGTCATCAACGCGTATGTAAAATTTATGAAAAATTTTATTGAAAAAATAAAAAAAATTCGTTACTATTTATATTTAATTTCTTTCGAATGTGAATATATTTCCGATTATTACTTTTATTTACTTGGGGGATATACTTTCATTATTATGTTAAGGAGCTTCCAACCCCTACAGTTTCACTCGACAACCCTCAATAAATCATACTCTTTCAGGATCATTTCTGTAGCATCTATCTCACCTTCCCCAAGTAATCGGGGAATCAACAACTGCGCTCTATTATTCTTTGTAACATCGGAAATTATCTAAAAATAAAAACGAAAAAAATGCATATCTTTGCCAAAAATTTTTTATTAATTCCTGCTTGCTTCGCTCGTCGATACAGAAGGCGGTTCCTCAATCTGTTTGCTTCGACAGCATACACACACACGCACGTGCTAACTACTAAAATTACTGTTCGAATTTTAATTATTTCTGGGTATTGAGAAATTTTTTTCACTTCACTGTAACAAAATAAAAAAGCCAAAAAAAAAACACAATAAATAAATACCAACATTCCTTTTTTATACAGAGTGAGATAATTAATATTTCATAATAAAAGTGTTTTTATATTGTTGTTTACTGCTTAGCTGTTCCAAGCTAACATTTTAAGGTGAAAAATTAATCATTATAAAAGAAATCGACAATAGATGGCGGGGCAAACCAAGGGCGCGCAGTATAGGAAATTCATTGCTGGTTTAGATGAAGTGGCGAAAATATCGACGGATACGATGTAAAATTTAACCTTCTTTCTTCCGGACTAGGCAGCCGTGTTTCATTTAGGTAGGACTCCAGTTTCGAATTCTGCTGCTGCACATTAACTACATTAATACATACATTTTCAAACAGGCTTAACCACTGAAATTGATAAACGGATTACTATATAAACTTTTAAAGATAATTGCAAACTATTTTTTGAAACGTGCTTTACCGATGTGTGAAATAAGTCGTGCTCATTGTCCCGGATAAATGTTTTTGTTAATTTATTATAAGTGCATTTAGAGAGGTAAACAAAATGTTTTCATTCGAGTTATATCCGAAATCAGATTTCCACCAAATAAAGACGTTTTATAAATAGTTTTGTTTTGAAAAAAAAAAACGAAACGAAATGTGGATTTTTTTCGAACGGAACCAGTTCGTTCTTTTTAACAAGCAAAAAAAAATAATATTACACCGGAATTGTTTTGGAAGTTTCAATGTGCGGCAGTGAGATTCGAACTTGGTTCTACCCGAACGAAACGCCATTGCCTAACCAACTACACGATGCGAGTTAAGTCTCTATTGAAGAGTAAAGTTAATTCACGTCAAAAAAAGGTTATTGGTTGATTTAATGACGGATAAAGTCATGATAGATTGGGATCATTATTCCATAATTTTACTCGAGTTTTGATTATTTCGAAATCTTATTTTTTATCTTCTGGCCGATTTTTTCACAATCATTTTGAAAATTTCTTCTCCACCTTCTCATTCTCCTCTAACAGTATCATTCTATCGATTCATTCCCTTATCTCCCCAGTCACTCTGACATTGAGGGCAGTGACAGGGCGGATTGTCTAGTTTGGTAGACTGTCCACAATGATGGGGTCCTTTTTCTAGCTATTTTTCAGCTTCAGATTTAATCCTTCTTTCCTCAATCAATCATTTCTGACTTTGGTCGAATAGCTACCCTTTCTTATTCTCTAAGCACGCTTCGCATTATTTCTTCTCATCTGGCCGGCATTCAGTCCTCAGGCTTGGTTCTTATTCCCTTTCAGTCGTCGTTCTACTAATTGTCTCCTTAATCAGATTTTAATCATTCTCTCCTGCCCCTTCTCGTTTTCATTTTTTCCTTATTTCCTTTTTCTCACTGTCCCCTTTACAACACGGATTCTAGCGAACGCTCTCTTTTCTATTTTCGAAAATCTCGGCTCTAAGTCTGCTTATTACGGTGCTTCGTTATCCTTTCCTTCCGATCTCCGACAATAATTCCGTTACTTCAATTCGTTGTTTTTTCCATCATAGCCTCAGAATCTAAATTTCTAGTACCTAAGAAAAACACAGCACATTTATGTTCCCAATATAGGACTATTGTATTAATTTAGTAACGTGCTGAAAATTCTGCAATTCTAAATTCCAGAATAGGAAGAAAGCTAGGTACAATTCTAAACAGGACTCAGTTTGGATTTGTCATAAAAAAAAGAATGAGAGATCCAAAGGCACTCCTCAAGAATGGTTTTACCTGATTTAGGGAAACACGTGATAACTTCCCTATTCGCATTTCGAGTTAAATAGTATCATGTTTAACTTGAAATGCAAATAGGGAAGTTATCGCGTGTCTCCTTAAATCAGGTAAAAACGTTCGATCGCGTGCACTATAAAAAGTTAATTACAATGTTGCAAGAACATAGAGCACGTATAATGGGGATCTAAGAGTAATAAAAAAAAAATATACCAGAGTCAGTAAAAAGCAAAGTAGGTCCCGTAGCCTTAGCAGGGTGTCGGGGATTGTGAAGTTAAGGTTCACAGTGTACTAAGCCCAGCAGCACTAATGAGAGTAGGAGAACCAGTTCCTTTCTCTAGAGTCAGTAGGCGAATATAAAACTGAACGGAAAATACTCGATAAGTGCGCTGTCAAGAAGGGTGTTAGACAGGTTTGTCCGTTGTGTCACAGAGGCTACTTTATGACTAAAGTACGCTAACGTAGATAGAAGGGGCATACAAATGAAATGAATACATTCTGATGATGGTATTCGTAGAAGTGGAAAAGCAAATGAGGTTATGATAAATGACGCGAGAATATGAAGTGAAAATCAACACTTAATCAGATTAAAGATCGTAAAATTCACGCGAAACGGTAACGCAGCTGTTAATGTTACAACTGGAAACAAAGAAGTCGAAATATCTCGGCGACGGACGGAATTGAAAACAAATACGGACAAGAATAGATATGACAAAGCAGACTTTTGACAATTTAAAAAAAGAAAAAAAAGGTGAGGTATAACACGCTAAGGAAGAAAATGCTGCCTACAATATGTCACAATGCGCTTGCAAAACATGGGCAGTTAATGCAAAAAACCAGAGGAAGCTGCAGAGACTTTCGAAATGCGACGTTACCGCAAAATGCTGAAAATCCATTGGTCCGATTTTTTTTTTTTTACTAAACGCGACAATTTCAGATATGACAGAAGAACGGAGTGAAACGTCGGCCACAAAAAGAAGGAGCCAAAGGACACGGCGCATATAGTGAGAGATAATGAAACATTCATGTTAACCGCGCAAGGGAACATTCAGGGGAGACCAGTGAAAGGTCGAAAACGACTGGAGGTGATAACACTGAATCTCCCGCGCGATAATCTAAAAAAATAATCGCAGCAACCAGAAATCGATATAGCAAAAAAAAAAGTATTCCAAGTCGTTTACTAACTCGACGACGACAACGAAATTTTCGGATCTCCACCGGAGATTTCGGCATTTTATAAGTCGAATATAGCGTGAATTATTTTCGAAGATACACGTTATTTATTCGAGATTCGAGATTCGAGATTCGAGTTTGAGGTAATTTTATTAGAGCGACTAACTGCTTGTCTGCGAAACAAAAATTCATGAGATGGTAGCATCGTATCCTCGTCCTTAAGTTTGATAAAACCAATTATTTTACGACATAATTCTGACTTTTTTTTAGTACGTACATAGTTTTACTCCTCCTTATGTTTGAAAAATTTATTTTACATCACAAAACCAGAATTACTTTATCTAGAAAGACTATTTTTCCCATTCAACGATTGACATCAATTTTACCAAAATTGTTCGACAATACGAGAGAATTAAAAATGAATAAAACGTTACATCAGTTAATTACGGACTTCGACAACAACCTGTGCAGACTAACTCTATCTGAAAATTTGAAGTTAACAAAATGCAGAAGGATCTTCAGGTGAGAATGTTGCCGATTTCGTGGACTGGATAACAAATGGCCAAGTATCGAATTCGGCTAGAATTTCAAAAGAATTCAACTGGGGAGAGGGGAATTTTGAGAGCAAGGAAGAAATAGGAAGGAAAAATTAAAGATAAATGTAGGCCGACAGAACAAAGACTTTGCGGATCATGCAACAGTTGAGGTTGCCGAAAACTGTTTCTTAGATACATTTCTGAAATTGCTGATTCGACAGAAAATAACAACTGTATCCCGTCATCGATCAAATTTTCACAAAACCTTCCACTTTATTATTAAAAATTTTTCCAGACCCGTTTCCATGAATTATAATAATCTGTTTATCTAATTCCATACTTAACCCGTACACGTTAGCGAGTATTCTGCTACTCGCGCCACTAGAGCGCATAAGCAGTTTAATTCTAGTAATTTATCTTTATTTGTAATTGTACCCGGAAATTTCGATAAATTTGATTTGATTTCATTTCTACTAATAAAGGTACCCCCGTTGCCGGCTAATTATCAGCCTAAATGCTCGTCAGATTTAATATCATTGTTCTAGACAGACTTTATGGCGGGTTAAATAGTCCCAAAATTTTCTAATTCCATTTTTAACAATTGGCTCTATACACCTTACTAGTTAATTATCCGCTAAACTGTATGCTCACCGATCCAGCTGTTCTGCAGATTTCGTGACGATAAGACTCATAAAACACTTCCCTTTAAGCTTTTAACAGGAGGGGGGAATTTTCGAAAGTCCTTTTTATCGTACGCCCATAAGTAGCCAACAAATTACATACTATCACTATATAATAGAGTACTTTTAGAAATTTCGCTACGAATGAATACGAGTAATACTTGCATTTTATTCACGTTACGCGATCAATACGTACTTTAAAAAGAAACTATAACGAAGGTGAACAAGGGTCGGAGGCAAAGTAAAAACCGAGATCGACTATACACACCGCCTTCAAACATAAAACACTGTGACGTACTAAATAGAGCAGGTATAGCAAGTGACCATCGATTAATACGATGTAAGATATAAAAAACTAGACAGATTTTTAAAAAAATAAAGAAAAATATAAACATCGAAATGGATGAGTGCAACAGAAGATTAAACGCTTAAAACTGGAAGAACTGAAGAATTCAACAGAGAGAATAACACTAGACGAATGGATACAAAAACTAACAAAAACGATAAGAGAAGAAAGTATTAATATAACTACGCATAAAACAAGATGGAAAAGAAAACTCACCGGATCTACTATACAACTGATAAAGAAGCGAAAGGATTTAATCAAAAAGTTGTAGGCATTCTACAGGACATGTCGAAATTAATGATAAGAAGAAAAGTTAAAGAAGATATTTATAATAGAATATGAAAATTTGAAAGTAACATAAATACAAGTAATAGAAAAAAAATAGAGGGTTAAAGATATTACGAAGAAATTTAGAAGAAATAAAGTATCAGCTAGTATCTGTGTACAATGCAACACAGAGAAGTAAGAAATAAGTTGGAGATATTACACGCCGCATATTTTACGAATCATTGTATGATAATAAAAGTGAAAATTTAGGAAATAATGCTAATACTGAGAACAGTTTAGAGACCCAGACGTAGACAAAGAAATTAGTACATTGAAAACAGAAGTGAGATACGCTGTAAAAAAAAACAGATAAAATTAAAGAGAGCTCCTAAGCCAAGCTGTTTAATCGGCGCATCATACCGATGCTGAAGTGTGGAGCGGAAACTTTACCTCTAACAAGAGAATTGGTATCGGAAAGGCTAAAAGACAAATGAAACGCGTGTTACTGAGAATAAAATTAAATGATAGAATCAGGAATTCCGATATAAAAAAAAAACATAGGGTTTTAAAATATTGCAGTTAGAATTGTGACAAATAATTGAAACTAATATCGCAAGATTAGCAAACGGAAGACAGGTAAAGAAAGTACTGAACTGGCGATTATACAAAGGAAAACGAAAACAAGGAATGATCATCAGACGATACAATAAAACAAGCCGGCCATAGGCTGGGACAGACAACGATGGTAGAATTTGGGAGAGGCCTTATTGACGTCAGAAGCCTGCTTAAAGAGGAAGAAGAGCAAGAAGAAGACCTGTTGTGGTAAAACAATTTCTAATCAAAAAGGAACGAAAACTCTTTAGCGATTTAAAAAGTTATTCGAGTTCCTCAAAAAGATCTACACGTCTTGCTCGTGCATTCGTGTGTGTGCGTGTGGGTGGGGGAGGAGTTAAACGCAATTAACACTGTACTTATAATACTCTAAAGAGCACTTCGAATATCTAAAAAACGGTTGACTGACAATAAGACATCGTTGATAAAATATCAACCTCCGCTAATGACAGGCCT
Source organism: Icerya purchasi (assembly GCA_039619475.1). NCBI lineage: Eukaryota > Metazoa > Arthropoda > Insecta > Hemiptera > Monophlebidae > Icerya > Icerya purchasi. The sequence goes on along the minus strand of CM077116.1, from coordinate 316,811,663 downwards.
GCCATATACCGGATTTTCGTTGCTCTGCAATACGCACACCGTCATATTCCATTGGATGTTATTTATTTACCTCGGTACGAGTTTCGTTTTCTACCACCGATAACACAGGTGAACTTGCTAGTAGCCAGCTTAAACGAGCCGTCGAATGAAGCGCATAAAGTGTTTCATTTGGCTGCCGGCCATTTCGGTGACTGATGTACTACGCCTACACTTTTTGTTTCTACTGCACTGCCAACAAAATTATAATAATAATAATAATAATAATAGTAATAGTAATAATAATAGTAATTCCTAATGATAATAATGAATATAAAATAATAAAAAAAAGTTAAAATATTAAATTAATCTGTTTTAATTACGTTTAAAATTATCAGCTTAAATAGAGTTTTTTTTTTTTTTTTTTATGACTTTAACAAAGAAAAAATTTGAAAACCATCCAGAAAGTTAAAACATCGATATAATACTAACTAGACTATTGCCATATATATATATATATATATCCGCCAGAAAACAACATTGGAAAGCAAATCGTTAAAATATGAAGAGAAGGTAGACAATATTGTTGTTGTTTGTTATCTAGTCGAGTGTTGTGTTTAGGAAGTAAAGGAATCGGCAATTAATAATGTTTCAAAAGTTCATTTTATTAACGAGAATTATTATGAAACTTATTTATAAATAGCACAATAAAGCGTCGTGATCAATTATTGCATGGGCGAAATTTGAACAAAACAGTAAGAACAAATGAAAAGAAAAGAAAAAATGAACAACAACAAAAAAAAATCAACTGCTTATATAAATGTTTAGAAACATATAACTTTAACGTACAGGAAATATCCTTGCATTACAACTTGTATTTTAATAAGTTATTAGTAAATATTGCATTATAGTAACTTGCTCAAAAAATTTTTGACAAGATTTTCTTTTCCTAATTTTTATTTATTTATTTATTTATTTATTTATTTTTTATTTATTTTTATTTTTTATTTTTTGATAAATAAACTTGGGTTTTATGGTAGTCCGAAACTCAGAACAAACCTAGTCTGAACAAAAACTACAGAAAAGACCGACAATCTTTGACTGTCAGATACAAAGAAAAAGGCTAATGAAATGTTTTTATCGGCAACCCCATATGACATAATTCCATTGCAATATAATTATTTCTATTACAATTTCTACCGCCACTATTACCCCGTCTTTAAAGTGAAGTAAAATGCGCATGCTGAATAGTTCGTACATTGTAAGGAAAATTAATTAATTATGATACATTTTCAAATAAAAAAAGGTATTGATTGTACGAATATTTATAAAATAATTTAGTTATCAAATGCGTAGTTTAAAAAAAAAAACGTAAAAAAAAGTCCGGAAATATTTTTGTATACTGTTTTATGGGCATTATGCAATAAATCAAACACTGTTCTTTGATTCGGATAATCGTATGCAGTTTTGCAGTCTGCGCAAGAGGCCACATTGACAAATTCAAAAAAAATAACAGCTCCTTTTTTACTTGTAAATTAAAATGCCACTTTTTTCGTGATTCTAGAATCACGAGTCGTTTTGAAGTAAACAATAACGACGTTCAACAGACAATGAGTAGAATTTGAGTTTAAAGTCAAAAAAAAAAAACAAAAAAAAAAAAAACGACGTTCAGTTTGGGTTCGGCCATATGCGGCTGCCCGATATTATACTAAATCAAATTATAAGATCATCAGATAGTTCTGATTCGATATGTAATTAATTATACACATGATTTTTTTGTTATTTAATTTAAATTTATCGAAATCACGAGTAGAAAATAAAAGTTCGTTCAAACATAATTACGCGTAAAAGTGTAGTTTTTTTTGATTCCAATTGGGTAGAATTTTTACCCCAATAACATTTTTTGTAAAGCTCGAAACTTCCGAAGCATACATTTGTTAATTGTTTCCAAATTCCCGCAAAATATGAGAACACGTGATATAAACAATATTTAAAATTAGTTTTTAAGGAGTTATTTTCCCACTTAACCGTAAATATTAAATTAATATCATAAAAGAGTATAAAAGAAAAAATGAAAAGCAGTGATCCGCTAATTGATTCTTGTTATTTTTACATTCATACAGGATTTGCACCGCGTAACACAGATTACAGAATAGGCAACTGAAGGATTTGCCAACATTTTTAGAATCGGTAATTTTAGTTGCAATTATAAAGTTGGAAGACAAAAAGTTAGAAAAAAAGTTCACAGCCCGTTTTGTAGTACTTTTTTTAATCGGCCTTTTTTTTAATTATTATTATTATTATTATTATTATTATTATTATTATTATTATTATTATTATTATTAGGATATATGAGAAATGCGAAACCTCAAAGGTTTTAAAAGTTAAGGGTCCGAATGAAAAACGTCTTTGGTTCTATGATTTCCCGAGTTTGCGTCGGTCCATGATTACTAAATTATCTCGCTTCCGTTTCTCGCATAGCCTCCTTCCTTCTTTTCTAAATCGCTTTTCCTTGGCTACATCTCCCTTTTGTTCATTGGATCCTGACTGATGCGAATCACGTGCTCTTCGAGTGTTCTGGTTTATCTCGCGAGCGTGAGTTACTTTATTATCATCTTTTAAAGCTTGGTCTTCTTGCTCCTTTCAACGCCTCTTATGTTCTTTCTCTAACTATTCTCTCAGTTGTTCCTGTTCTAGAGGTGTTCCTTGATTCCATTGTCGATAAAATAAAAATATAATTTCTATTCTGTTCCATGTATCTATTCCATTTTTTTTCGGGCTTAACAGTTTGTAATATTTTCTCTCTTTGAATCTTAAAAAGAAGCAAAAAAGTATTCAAAAAATGAATAAACGTAAAGTAAAGTCTTCATTGAGTACAACTTAATTTAAATGTATATTTTAGATCTTTTGTAAGCCAATCTTATCTGTAATTTATATTTTTTTTTATTTTTTATTTTTTATTTTTTTTGAGTTACAATAAAAAAAAAAAAAAACTGTTGCTTTAAGTTTACTTGTGACAAAACTTTTATAAAAAAATTAAAAGAGAACAGGGCGTCGCTAGAAGGTTAGCTAACGGGGTGCAGGATGAGATCTCATCGTTTTTTATAAAAGTAAATCCTTTATTTAAATAAATTATAAATTATAGGTGAATTGTAAGTGAAATAAATGCGACTTTTAAAAGTTTATTATAATTTTAGAAAAAATTTCAAATAATTTGAAAATTTTAATTAAAACATAATCTTCTAGGATTCATCGTAGATTTTTCAGTTACTTTGTTTATGAAATATTCTAGGTTTTCGGAGATGATCTCTCAATGGACATCATCGTTGCAAGACCGTTCAGACCACTTTCTATAATTGTACTTTTTAGCTAGGTTTTAATCCGCCTCAGACTGCTGAATGATCTCTCTACAGTACGTGTTGTGTACAGTACAAGGACTGAAATTCTCAATGCTTTTCCCGTTTCACGGAAGAAGTCTTTTGTCTCTTTTATAACTTCGACGATGCTAAACCTAGTTTGGTTCGTCTTGTCTTGCCACAATTTATGCCAATAGGTTGGATTTTTTCATGTTCGGCAAATCGTACAAATTTGAGAAGCTTTCTTAAGAATTTCTATGGACATGTCCGGCATTTGCATCGGTTGTAATTTAGACAACGTGAGTGATGTAGCGCGTTTTTTTCAGCAAACCGCTCTTGAAGAGAAATAACAATTGAGTCTAAGTATAGTATAATCAAAGACCTCTTCCAGAACTCCCGAGGTCTGCCTGCTCCGACTGTTTGTGTACCGTTTCTTTCCGATAATGCGTGGCATTGATGTCAAATGCTTTTCAAGCCCGAACTCTTTTGCAACAGCAGCGACATCTCAAATAATTTTATCCGTGTTACGGTGTCTTTTTAGCAAATCTAAAATGCGTTTAATATGCTGTGTGCTGCCTTGACAATATCCAATAGATTGGAGAACACTTACTGTCATAGCTGCATATTTCCTTATTAATACAAGGCACAAATTAAATGAAGTCTGGAAGCGGCGGCATGGAATCTGGTTTCACGGTAATTGAAAATGTTTGGTTAACTTCCTTCTGAAAACTGATTCCCGAAAAAGTGTTATTTCATTGGTTGTTCCTGTTGGGTTTTTAATTTCGAGACCATTTATTACCAAATTCAGTTTATGTAAAGAACGATGGAAGAACAGAGATTTGGTTTTACGCCACCGCTTATTCCGGACAACATTGTCGAACAACCGTGGAATCCCTATCCAACGCATTTATCTGGATTAAAAGTTCTTCTGCTGTCAAAAAATCATCAATGACTTTTGCAATAAAATTTACATGCAAACCTTTTTTTTTTCTTTTTTTTTTTTTATTATTATTATTATTTTGTTGGGTTTGTCAAAAAAAAGATATTGCCCTAAGGAAAGGGAAAAGAATGAGAAGCGAAATTAGATGTTTATGCGATCAGATATTGAGGATAGGAAAGACTCAAGTGCTGGAATGATCGAGGGTGATGGCAAGGAGAGGACAAAAGATGCACAATACGGAGTTGGAAGACCAATTGACAGAAGAGAAGAGTAAAGAGAAGAAAGTTCGGAAACGATACAGGTGCATTTAAACAAAATGTGATTAGCGTCACCTATAAAGTTGCGAGAGGAAGGGTGTGGGGGACAGAGAGGAAAGGGGACTAGAGAGAAGCGAAATAAGGAAGCAGGAAGCAAACTGTATTGCAGAGAGAGTTGAACGTCGCCTGGAGGGAAAATTGAAAAACCATGGATAAGATGGTAGATTAGGCTGGATAAAGAGATAGAAGGAATCCGGATATGAGAATGAGGGGGAATACGAATTTAACCATAGTTTGGAATGAGCTGAAGCGGAGAGGAGATTAATATTATGAGATGAAAAGACGCTGAGAAATTCACCGGTAGAAGAGGATGAACGAGCTAGTGTATCGGTCGACTCGTTACCCTCGATTCCAGAGTGCCCAGGAATCCACAGTAGGTCAATTTGGATAGAATGAGAAAGGAAAACGTTGTGGATAAGAATGGATTATATAATCAACAGAGGAAGAAGGAAAAGAAGAGGAGATGGCTTGAAGGACACTGTGGGAATCTGAAATAATAAGGATTTCATGCGAAACTAGGGAAGAAGCAACAAAAAGGACGGCACGCAAGATAGCGGTAGGCTCGGCATAGAAAACTGAACAGAAGGAAGGAAGTTTGAAGGTTTCAGATTAATTTAAGGAAGGACAAAAGAAGGCTGAGCCAACTTCATTCGGTCCTTTAGAACCATCAGTGAAGATCGCAAAATGATCAGGGAAAAAGGAGCCAAAGGTATATAAAAACTCTGATTTGACAACACGATGAAAAACCTTTTAGCTCAACAAATCCTATAAATACTTCTTGGACTTCACTCTAACGTATTCCAATTGATAACTGCTCCGGAAATGTCCGCTGTTTCGTCAGTCGATATACTACATCTGCTTTTTTTACTTTCGTCGCAATATCTGCTGTAAGTACATCGTCACAATCGTTGATAATTTCATTTTGTATATGATCGATAGTTTGAATTTTTTTCCCCTCGTTCAAAGTGTTTTCTCAAGACTACAATTACCCGCGTCAATTTGTAGCTTGTATAAGCCCTCGAGAATTCCTTCGGAAGAGATTTTACCTCGCAGTGCTCTAAGTCTTGAGAACCAGAAAAAATATAATGCAAGATATAATCGACTTAATAACTTTTCTGTTTTACACAATAACGCTCTGTGAGTATTTATTGAGTTGTACATCCACTGGCAAACTTTCAAGAAATAATCTGGCAGCTTCCAGAGTCGCCTTATGGAGTTGTATTTCTACATGTGTTTTGCATTGCTCGTATATATGTACATTCTTAAATGTGCAAAATAGATTCTTTATGAATGATTCTAATAGCCTCCTAACGGAACTTGAATTTAGGAGAAATAAGGTACCATATTTGCAAAAGGCGCCTTTTTGGAGTCTGGAATATAGCAATGAAAGTGAATAAGTCTCACACTGTGAATAATTAAATTTCCCCTTCAGATACTTTGCGTCTTGGGACAAGTTATATGTGTTGTTTTCAAGTGATTTTTTCTTCTTTTCAGTCGATAGCATTGACAATGGATTATGGAAGTGGCCAATGCCGTTTCCATTGCAGTCATCCATTGTTGAATCATGATTCTCGTTAAAATATTCGGACGACGTCGATCTCGCCACATTACCCATACAATCATTTTGCTTCTGTGTTTCCGAGACAAAGATGGCAGCTTGGGGCTTATCCTCAATTTTTTTGTTTTTGCTTCTTTCTTCTCAGCACTTAATCTGCTTGATTCGTTAGAATTCTTTTTCGTTGAGTTTAACACATTTATAAGCTAAAGAGAGAATTGAGAAAATTGAGAGAATATAGGGGAATCTAATATCGAAATTAAACTAAGAATTATTACAGATTGGTTATATCACAGAAGATGAATAAAAATAGTTTGAACTTAAACGGCTTTTTTAGAAATTTTTTTTGGATAAAAATTTCATCCATTCTTAAGGCAGTTTGACCTCTAAACGCACTCCGAGCCAAAAAATTCTCAATAACCGATATACGATTACTTCAAATCGTAAAATTTGGTTTTTCTTTAAAATTCTGCAAAATTCAATTCTTTACTTTTCATTTCAATTAATAATCAACACAGAAGGCCTTAATTAGTGAATTTAGAAACAATCATAAATATATGTATATATATATATATATTTAAGCATTTCTGTAACAATTAAAGTAAACTGATAAATAAAACAAGAAAACATAACTTCTGTATTATGCTTTACTTATTCATGATTGTGAAGAAAATACGAGGTACGACAATTAAATAACAAGACTTTACTTCACGCGTGGCTCTTCCTTCGTCCTTAATACATGAGAGCATCATTAATTTCTAAGGAGGGGCAGTTGCTCTCTACCCCCTGGCACCACTCTTGAAAGAGAATTATTTATTTAGCGTAATTTACAAATAAATATATCTAACAATCGATTTATGATAACGTAAGCTTAAATTTTGATATGAATATGCCGAAAGATTGAACGCGTAGACGAAAACCAAAATGTCAGAAGAAAACAAAGATTTGAGTAAAGTATAAAATGAACCAGGTAAAATTAGCAAAGTTCAAAATAAAATCAACGGGAGGATACGAAAAAAATCAGTCACATTTATATGGGAGAACAGTATGAAGTGATAAAAATGAAAAATGAAGAACTAGAAAAAGTAAATAAAACAAGTTAACTTTGAAAAACTATTAGAAGTAAATTATTAGAAATATCGATAAATTAAACAACTCAGTAATCAAATGAGGTTTCGAGCAATATACTAGGCGAGAGAACATACTCACGGTGTAATTGAAAAAAAAAAAAGAAAGCGAAAATGTTTAAAAATTCGTTTTAACAATAATCGCTAAAACTGGAATAGAATCGACGGCAGATTGTATTAACACGTGGACTATTTAGTAAAAATTTAAACCTGCTCGACTATTCAAGGGTAGATCAAGCATTGAAAAACACGAAAACAGAAATAATAGATCGAGAAATAGTAAATAATGGTATTCATCTGCCCGATTGATCTACATAGAAAATATTATTCTATAGCACGAACAAAAAAAAAAAAAAGAAAAGAAAAACAAAGCAACTGAATTATAATTCCGTACAGTTCTGAAGTAGTATCATGTTCATGCAAAAAAACAGGAGCGACCAAAATCGAATAGAATTAATGACAATGATATTATATAATTCAGGAAATTTGTTTTACGCTATAATGCTCGTCAAAAAGAACAAAAAGTCCCGAGGAAAAAATCATTTGGGCGAACAGTTAATTAGTTATAATTTATTTAATTATTTAATTTAAATGAAAAAATATTTTTTATTTTTTTTGTAAGTCAATATTTTGTAAAATAAAAAGAAAATAAATATTGAAAAGAAGTCAAATACGTGAATTAAATGTAGCCGTAAATGTATAGTCAACAATGATTTATCAATGGTATAGACTTTAGAGCAGGTGCTCAAAATGTTGACCATTTTGCTGTACCACCAACTCTCAGCTTTTCGCATAGCGTTGTTTACGGTCCCCCGTTGCAAAAGTTCTGGTGTTCGTCGGATGTCGTCAAAATGCAGTCGTCTCGTGTGTTGGTTGGTGTACGATACACACCTTTCTCTTAAGACAACCCTACAAGAAAAAATCCAGAGGATTTATATCGGAAAACCTTGCTGGCCATTCAATCGGTCCAAGGCGCCCTATCCACCTGCTGTTCCGAAAGACTTCATCAAAATGCCTTCTTACAACCGTCTTGTAGTGTACTGTTGAAACAACATATCTAGTCTAGTTTGCAGTTTTAAAACGTATTGAATCATAAAATAAAAAATATTTATTTTTTTATTGCAATAAATTAATTTAATTAATTATTTTTTTCCTCAGGATTTTTTTGTTCATTTTGACGAGCTTTATAGTGTAAAACAAATTTCCTGAATTAGTTTCAGAACATCCTGTACATCGGATAATCATTACGACGGTAATCTTTATTATTATTATTAAATTTATAAGTACACACAAACAACAAATGTTAAATGTTTATAAAATAATAATGAAGCAGAAAAACAAACGTTCTTTTTAGTGAAAGCACAAGTATCTGTCAATGGGACTTACTTTACAAATACATAGCAATACGATAGAAAAACTTCTTCCAAACGAATACTGCATGAAATAACGCCCAAATTGCTGAATATTAAATTGTACTTATTTGACATTAACCTACTTTTACTTAAATTTATTTTTTCGTTCATTTTTTTATATTTCGAATGTTGTGTTTTAGATTTGACTCTGTTCAATAACTGAGATTGATGAATTCGTTTCGAAATTAATATTAAATTAAAAAGTCGATAGATTGCTAACTGCGTCTATTTAATATTTTTTATAAATAGTATACATCTATTATTATACTAGAATGATTCAGAATTTTTGTTTCGTACGAAAAATTGACAACAACATTCGCAATCGAAGAATGGTTTCCTTTAGTATGGTAATGTACACAAGGTCGTCCCGAAACCACAGCAAATTGCGAATCCGTAGCGTAAACCAGTCGATATGCGGTGATTTGCCGTGTATTGAAAGAAAATTAATCAGATTTGAAATTAGAGATGGATTGTTATTTTTTCGAGAAATTTTGAACTAATTTTTTTCATACGCTATCACCGAGCAGTGGAGTGTCAAATGCGCTTCTTGTTAATCGTTTTTATTTCTCTAATTGATTTTTTACCGGGGTTTTTTTTTTGCCCCCTACGAAATATGTAGCCCCTATTGCTAAGTCGATTTTCTCAATAATTTTTTTTTTTTTTTTTTGCGCTGTTGAGCGGCCAAGTTATTTTGTTAAAACTGCTAAAAATGATAATACATGACTAGAAGCGTACTCATGTTTAATCGTTGACATTTTACTTTTAACTAAAACTATATCGAGCATTTATGTAACGGTGCGTTTTATTAAAAAAATTAAACCGGATGTGAGTACGCCTCCATTCATATATTATCATTTTACATTAATAAAAATTGTATACATTACCGACTAGGCATTTTGCATTAAATTACGTTTTTATCATATTGTATACCGTTACATGTTAATATTAATATAGAAATATCAAGTGTTTAAAGTAAATAATAACGAATTTAGAAATTACATAATTTATAAGAGAACCGTAACAGAATATGATCGTAGTTCATTGTAGTAGTATATACCGGAGATTTCCAGTGAATGACCTTCGCTGTCTCTTTTGGTCGCTCTGAACACGTAACCGAACAAAAGCGGTATATGTTTTCTTTTTTAGGGGAGGGGGTGTAAAATTTATGAATGCCGATTACAAATAATTAAGTTCTTTTTATTGCCGATTCGGTATTACAACTTGTATTATCTGAATTCTTCATGTCGAAAGTGTAACCGAAATGTAAATTTTCAACGGAAGTTAAATAAAACGCAAACTACCATTCGAATCGTCGATTAAAAACGAAAGTCGTATTTCAAAATTTATTAAAAATCCTCACTGAAAATTCGTTGGACTTTAAGCTCCGGCAGATTTTTCAAAATTATAAATAATAATATTTGGACCGAAACTGAATAAATATGTGAGCGAAATTTAAGTTTAAAAAGAGTTTTCTTAGAATTTGACTTTTTTAACATTAAATCAAGTTTAAAAACCAGTGTGCGTTTGTAGACACGATCCGAATTGGCTTCGAGTACGAAGAAAGTGAAAGAAAAGAGAAATAAAACAGTTGGGTAATGTACGCACAGGGGGAGGGGCACGAGGCCGAAAAGATTGAAAGAATTCCAAAAAATCTGTAAATCATGTGCAGACGTGAAAAATAACTGCACTATATTATCTCTCTGTTTCTAGCTGTAATTTCTTTGATTTATTACAGCTGATTAAATATACACTAACGTATAACCGAAATATGCTATTAGAAACTTTCGACTGACAAACCGAAAAATATTAACGATACATTTATTAAAGCTGCTTTAATTAATAATGGTCGATTATTTTTTATTTCTTTATTTTTTTACGTCAGTTTTTATCTCGGTTGTTACTTATCTCTTTAAAAAATATGCTTTCGCTCTTTCAAAATTTAGTATACATTTTTCTTTATTTGATTGATTAATTTTTACGCTGGCGAGTTAAATTTCTTCTTTATTTTTGATTTGACGTAAATGAATTTTTTAATTTTAAAATAGTAATGTGCTGCGTGAATTTCACGACTACCTAATACTAATTTTCTGCGACTTTTAACAAACTTAGACACTTTTAAGCAGTAGTGTTACACATCTGGTTGTTGCACACCTTTTAAATAGAACGTTACCATTGTGTATTTTGGAATATTAAGTTGTTGCTGTGAAAAAGAAATTTTGCCGACTACACGAGAAATATAAAGTTCATAATGATAACTATCAAAAACAACGGAAAATAATGAAAAATTTGACAATACCGAAATTATGAAAATCAAGTCACTGAAACAAAAGTAAAAAACAAATTTTAATAAAAACAGCGATACATTCAACATCACACGTTATTTCATTTGGAAATGTCTTCATTAACCTTTAATCGAATAATCAGTTTATATATTATTTACACTTTTGTTTAGTTTCATTTCATATATGTATATAGCGTGGATTTTGTTATCACTTAAAATCTATCCTCCTGTCTTTTTCTATATCGAACTTACGAACTTTGTCGTTAAATTTCGTAAGTGGATTTTTATCCTTCTTAACCTAGAAAAACATCTTTCTACTTTTACTGACGTCATTGGCAGAGTTGATATTATTTTTAGTAACAAAAGTGTCATTTAAATTATTAAGAAAAACTTTACTAAGCTAGTAGCGCTAAAAGTTGTCTTAACTTTTCTGTTTTTTTTTTTTTAAATTTTTGTTAATTCGTTTTGAAGCTTGTATTGTATTCATTTTCTTCCCCAAAGAGAACATTAGACCACACATTTTAACTTTTTACTTTTCAACTAGGAGTAATATATTTTTTTTTCATTTTACGTTTTTTTTTTTTTTTGGTTTTTTTTTGTTTTTTCTAAATTTTAGCCAACAACCGCTAGCAATTACCGTTGTTTTCTGGAGTCATATCGTTCTGTGAAGAAATTAAAATTTGTACACGAAAAGCGGAATCAACATTTTATCCTATGCAAGCTTATCTAATATTCCCGGACCTCCTGTATACGGTTATCTCAGTAACAGATGACACCACCATAGCAATGTTTGTTGATGTTACTGCAATACTGTTTGCTAGTGATTCATATGCAGAAGCGAATAACAGCTTACAAAAGTATCAAGACGGATGAAGAAGTAGAGGATAAAACTCAATAAACATAAATCCGTCCACGTTACTTACGATTTAAAAAAAATTAATCTGCAGTATCACACCCATATATATATATATATTATATAGGTATATATAAACAAAATGAAATTATATAAAATAAATTGTATTTCTCTGGCTGAATTTACTGCTGGTTGTTGAAACACCTTGTTGGCAGGTGGACGTGTATTGGTGATTCCATGGGGAGGGGACGCAGTAGTCGAATTGATACATCTTGAATTATCACGAACTTTGCAAATCGCTAACGCGGAATTTTAAACGATTTTGGTTACTAGGGCACTGTTACATTGGCTTCCTTCGAATATTCTTACAACAGATATAATTTTTGACATTTCTTGCTTATTTTTTGGAGATTTTGCAATTTTTTGGACTTTTTTCTGACGATAATTCCACGAGAATAAGTAAGACTCGGAAAGAACTGAACGAAATTCCTTTCAGAACGGAACTGGTGCCTGATTTTTCTTTTTTTCCAGAATTTTACTTTAATTTTCTTTCTTTCGAAATTCGCCTCCTCCCCTATTCGCTGACTGATCACCGTGCGCGTTAATCAATGGCCGCGATCAATATCGTTCCTTTTACCCCTAGCCAGCAACTGGTTCTCACACACTCACACTCGCTCTCTCATAACATTATACTTTTATTTAATACATATATCTATGTATATGAAGAGACCTGCCGTCCGAAAAGAAGCTTTCAAGAAAACAGCTGTTAAACAAAACCGCGCGTTGTCATGATGGCTGCTCTTCATTCCTCTTTTCTATCAGTCATCTTCATTAAGCAGTTTTGTCTTGACAGAAAATATTGTCAGTTTAAACGAGCGAATTCCTGTATATAGCTAATTTTTTAATCCGCGTTAAAAAGCCATCGATTTTACTTCGTTGTCTATTCATTTTGCATTGGCGACCTTTTGAATTTCTGTTTATATATCGTAAATATTAATTAATTATCATGGTGCAGCTAGTTTATTTTTTTTTATTATTGTTAGTAGTGGTTCTTAAGTAAAACATGTGTTTAAAAGAAGATTTGTTCAAGTTTACATGTTCCTTTTTAAAATTAATTTGGAAAGTATAAACGTAGAAACCTAGGAGTTGCAAAGAACGTACTTTTTTCTATAAGAATTGCCAAAAAAGTGAAAATCGATTTTTCGGTCGATGGGTCCCTTTTCAATGGACCGGGTCACACATATATATGTATATATATTTTTTTTTCTTTTCTTTTATTTATAATCTAATGTAATGTACATATTACAATATCTAGAATTGCACCTCAATGCCCGTCTAACATGAAAGCATCATGTGAAGCAGAAAGTATAACAAATCCTACTTAAAGATTGACAAATATGGTGGCTATGAAGAAAAAAATCGCAGTTTGACCCATATAGCAAATGACTACTCTACCAGCCGGTGGTCAAACCCATTTGTATCAGTGGGATCCAACTCTGGGGATAAAAAAGTTTCCTAACCGAATGGTTATTTAGTAACGAAGTTATTCGGACAATTCCGAATGCAGGGTGTGGTACCAGAGAAATGAAAACCTGCATGCAGATTTGAATCTGAAGTGGAAAGACGTCTTTGACTTCACTATCAAGCATAAAAAGTTACTTCATCAACATCTGAATATTAAAGCGATCCAGTTGCTCGACACAATCACAGATATAAATTAGTATGAACAATACGTGAAACAGAAAATTTAATAATTCACAAAATCTGTGTTAAGAACTTAAAAAATTGTTGAAAACCAACAGTCACTAGGTGACTCTGAGATCTATCGGTTTTTTAACTTTTTTTTGGAAATTCTTAACATATATCTGTGAATTGTTAAATTTTGTTTCACGTTGTTTACATTAATACTGATATACAGAAAGTAGAGACAATTCTAATATTAACATTAACTTATAAACGTATATTATCAGATGTCACATGCCTTAAGCGATTAAAACCGAACGATCTAGTTGTATAAATAATCTGTATAAATAATAGAAATTAGTTAATCACCTAATATTCTATTCATTTTAAATTACCAATTATAGTTACATACGAGTATATTAATTATTTGAACGGTAGTTTAACATTGCGGTAGGTACATACTTATTTTTAAAAATATTTTAAAAATGAATGTAAATATTTACTATTTTACAGGGGTTTGTTTGTAATTTTTACGAACAAAACATCAAAATCCGAAGTATTCGGATTTTATAATATTTTCACACGTGAAATATCAAATTCAAAAATATAAGACATCTTTACTTACGTTAAATTATGCCATTATTTACATGTTTTAAAATGATACATTTTAGTTTTAAAGTAATACTTTTCGTAATTTGAAAAACACTATTCCGTTTGACAATTAGCCCGCTTAGCGATGTGTTGCATAAATATTGCGATACAATCTCACTATGGTCTCCGGTATTAGAAGGGCACTAAGATAAACAGATTACCTTCTAGCGAAATACATATAACATTAAAAATTAAGGTTCCCAGCTTTGTGTTGTCAAAAAAATTAATTTTATTTTGTTTTTAATTTGTTTCAGAATAAAATCGTGAAAATGATTTTTAAAAAATAGTTAATTTGTAATTTATAATAGATACGGAGATGTACTTAACGATTGGATTTTTAAAATACTGAATAATGCATAGTTTTTTACAAGAATTTTTTCGAAATTCTTAGTTGTTGCGTAACACTACAGCACTATCGCGATCCGCTACCACCGCTTTTAAGTTGTCTACGTTGTAAAATGTTATAAAGTCGAAAAATATCGGCAATTTTGTTCTACAGCTGCTGACGGTTATTGTTAGTAATGTATATCATGGAATTGTTCTTTCAAATTCGTTTCTTATATCAGAATCGATTAAATTACCGAAAAAAATCAAAAAAATCGTTGTGTCTTTTAAACATTTACTTCATTTACTCTAATTAACATAACTTAAGACGGTTAGATAGTTCCATGCAGATTTTGGGACTATGGGAAAAATGTTTTAATAAAATGTTTAAACGTACTTTCTTCTCGGGGGCGACGATAGTTTCGGTAATTGGGGAATTCTGCATGAATAAATAAATAGTTTTGTTTAACGGTGAATTCCAGCGCTCGCTCGTTTTTTTTTTTGTCAGTCAAACTTTGTCCCCTTTTCTTTTGGAAAAACCGGGCACTCCCTTTGGGTCTGAAATCAAAATGGGCAACGTAATTTTGAAAATCTCCGTCGCGAATTGAGACGCAGAACCGTGTATTGATGCCTCGCGTTTAGTTAGTTATTTTTGCTTTTCGTAGCTTTCTATTCTTTTTATATTCGTATTTTTCAATGTGCAGTTTTTGGTTTCTAAAAAAATTTGTTCGTTTCAGTACCGACGAATTTGCTCTTATTTCATCATTCTATTCGGTTGTAGTTGAAGAATACTCATAGAAATAAAGCAGCATCACGAACCGGCCCGAACAAGAAAAGATCTAATCGTCCTTCCGGTAAAAAAAATTGTCCTTATGATTCGAGTAATTTTAGCGGATCTGTGCAGTTCGATACGGTCGTAATGAGTTTTTTTCCCCACCGAGATAATTTTGAAACATACTAGAGGTGAAGAAATTTGTGAGTTTTATCATTATCTGCGGTGAACATTTATGGTTATTTCGAACAGATCTTAAATTAAAAATTGAATTAATACCAGCTGTGGCGTATTCATTAACGTAATAACAAAATGTATGCTGGAACCTCTTATGCTTCCAGATGAAATCAAAGCAAAAATTAAGAAAAAAAAAAAAAACGATTGAAAGCCTATCGAGGCGAAAAGGATACTGCTTTCCAGCGCTGCGCAGCATCGAGTCATCAAGAAGGAGGCAAATAAGTATGACCTAGAGTAAAAGGGCGGCACGGAAAAACTGGCATGGGTTTTCTTAATGGTGATAAAAGGTTTGGCTAATTTGTGATCCAGTATTTCTGATGGTCACAGGGAAATTACCCTCCCAACGGAAATCCGATGAAGTGGACAACCGACGAAGGATATCATTTACATGCAAATATGCGCTTCGCAATAGCGCCCGTTGAACTTTTTCTGAAGCGTGCCGGGAAAGTCTGTCGGATTTCAAGCAACGTGCTTACATAATGCACATTTTGAATAATTCGGTTCACAGGTTCTCCACAGTTTGATGCTTTCTTCAAGTACGATCTGGTTAATGCTCAAGCCTTTGTTACACCGAGCTTTTCTAGTTATTCGGCTTGTAAATGTTATTGGTATATCGCATCATTTCGTTTTTGTTTAAATCAAACATTTCTTACAGAGCTGCATACATTTTTACGGGACATATGGCGTTGAGTTCTCTAGTTTAGAGTTTTGCGACTGCAAAGTAATTATCGATTGTAAGTAATAGCATCGTTTGAATTAGGAGCTTATAGTTCAAAAGCTGCGAGTAAAATCGTATTACCGGTTTGAAATTGCAAACCAAACGGAATATTCAAGTTTTATTTTTTTTTGGATGGGAATAAGCGGCACGATTTTAGAATGGAAGTAGAAAGAGGACAGTTTATCACGATAGCTAGATTTAGGTAATTGTGTACGACGTAAAATGACTAAATCGCAATTCAAAGGATTCGTCGAATAGACTCGTGACTGTACAGGTACGAAATTGCTTAGGAATCGAACGCTAAACATATCGAGTTGAGCGTGAAAAGAGGCGACATTGTACGCGTGTGGCGTACTTTCATTGCAATTTTTGCTCCTTATCTTTTGTGTTTGTTAGGCAGTAATGTAAAAAATTAAGTCGACCAAAGCCGTAAAGAATGGGAAATTTATCAATATGCTAGTTTAGAATAGCGAGTTTTCCAATTTTCCTTTAAAAATCCAACTTCCACACGTGGAAGCGCCAGCGAAGGTGATAATTCATGTTCAACGTTTTAAATGAACTGTTGAAACGCGAGCGGATGTATTCGTGTTCTCTTAAAACACGAGTGTTTTCTTGAATTAAAGCTCCTGACATTTTTTTAAAAATTTTTTTGCAAAAACAGCTTTATCATAATTTTTCTCCGATCGATCGTGATGTAAACGTGTAGAGTTAACTGTCGAAGAAAGTATGAACAAAGATACATTAAGAAAGCTATGAATTTTATAGCACCAAGAAAGTCGTCGCTAAGCAGCGGAGATAACTTGAAGATGCGTACGCTAGAAAATGCACAGAATTTCACCTTTATGAAAGAGGGCGACCGAAAGTTCTTCTTTTACTGGAAAAAGAAAATCCGTCCAAAAAGCTATTCCGAACAGAGCACGAGCTAGAATATTAAGATATTTTCAGAAAATAACCTAATGTACCCGCTACGATCATGACAGTTTACCCTGTCATACGCTAAATTAAGATAAGGATGCGACAATTTTCGTTGATGTTAAAAAAGCGCAATAAATTTTGACTCGTCAGATAAGAAGAGCTTACTGTTAATCTTAAACGTTTAACTAGATAACAAAACTAGAGAGAAATTATATATAGTATACGCTGAGTAAAATTTAGAGATTTCTTTTGAAATTCGTAAGGTAAATATAGAAGGGAAATAAGCAGTGTCGCCGTTTTGTTCAGTTGTCTACCGGAAAGAATGTAATTCGAAGAAGGCACGAGAGGGTGTAATGAACGAATAAAAAAGTAGAATAATCATACCCTGAACTAGAGGAAATATTTTGCGTATTTCTTTCAAATGTGACAGCTTTTTATTTATTTACTTTTATTAGATTAGTTAAAATATATATTAGCCCAAGAAGTAAAAAAGGAAAAGAAGTGATCAGATGTTTACGTGACACCAGATATAGTAAATAAAGAAAAAAAAAGACCTCAGCGCCGGAACAACTGAAGGAGGCGGTAAGGAGAAAATAAAAGACAAGAGCAATAAGGAGTTGTAAGTTGTTTGATAAAAGCAAAGAGCAGAAAAAGAAAGGAGTGAAAAGGAAAACAGAGAGAAGCGGAAAAACGATGCAGGAACCAAACTATCTGAAGCATAGACGATAAATTGTAGAAAGGATTGAATGCCGTATAGAGGGAAAATTGAAAAATTCGGGGGTAATACGTAGATTAGGCTGAACAGAGAGATAAAAGAAATCAGAATTTGCGAATAAACAGAAGGACGAATTAAATTATAGTTTGGAGTGAAGGAGGGTAATACTGTGGGATGAAAATACGCTAAGAAATTTACGGGTAGAGGGGTGGATGAACGGGATAGTACCGAGTCGCGTTACCTTTGATTCCAGAGTGTCGTGGAATTTATAATAACTCCATTTCGTTAGAGTGAGGGAGAAAAATGTTGTGGACGAGAAAGCGTATGAAAAAAATTACGTAATCAGTAGAAGGAGAAGGAAGAGATGAGAAATGGTTTATAGGCCACTGTGTGCGAAGCTGATATGATGAAGGGAAAAAGTGATAAAAAGGACGGTCCGCAGGATAGCAGTAGACTAGGCATGGAAAATAGAACAGAAGGAGGGAAATGTCTAAATGTTTTAGAATAATTTAGGTTGGTCGAAAGAAGGCTGCACCAACTCCATCGGGTCTTTTGGACCCGTCAGTGAAAATCTTTTAGAGAACAGAGAGCCCAGGGTATTTAAAAACTCTAATTTAACAAGTTTAGGGAGGACTGATGATTAAGTAAAAGCAATTAACAGGATGTAGCAGGGTGAAAAATTTGAATTAAAAGTATGGCGGCTTCTTGTGAGAATTAATTTAGGAAGAAATCGAAAAGAAGCGAATCGAAATAAGTAACATTATTGCGGTTTCGTCGGCAGAAAACCCCCAGTTGTAGTAGATAGAGAATAGCAGGAGTTAACAAAAGTAGAAAAAGAAATAGATAGGTAAGCGTTTGATTAGAAACCGGTAACCCAGGTATAACTTTCGAACGAAAAGTGGAGATACGAATGATTTGGCATGGGGGAATTGCAGTCGATTTTTTCGCTCCCAGGCAAATTGGAGACGATCGGCTTTGGAAAGTAGGGATCTGGATGAACTTCCATAGATAAAACAGTAGTAATCTAGGATGAAACGGATAAGAGGTTTCTAAAACATCGGTAAGATGTAAGATTTGCCTCTCCAGTTAGTACAGAAAAATACTTTATCCGGTTGAGTTTTTTAAAATAAAATAAGTAGTGATGTCGATGTAATTATGAAACGACAGACCACTGTCGACAGAAATATGCTTAAATAGCGAAATAAGGAAGAAATAGGGGGATAGGATCTTTATTTGGGACAAGATTAACTTAAAAAGGGTCAAAAGGACGAAGTGTAAAGACAACAAGAGAGGATTTAGCGGGTGAGATGAAAAGATGGATATTTGATAAAAAATTTATAACGCGATGTGAAGAGTTGATAAGGATGTCGTCGGCGTAGCGAATGGAAGGAGAATTCAGAGGCACGGAAGCAATAGTGTTGAAGTGGATATATCGGAATAGAGTTGGGCTAGGCAAGAATCTTGTGGAAGTCCGCGAGTTATTAACCTAGTGGTGGTGTAGAGAGGAGAGGAAAAAATTATGGTTCCGCAATTGAAATGGTTAGTAGGAAGATATAGCAGCGGAGATGCGAATAAAAGAAGGGATAAAAAATTTATTTTCAATAAATGCCGAGTGAGCGTAAAAACGTACTAAATCCATTTTTGGGATAGACGGCCTGTCTGGGCGGTAACTAAACATGTTTGGTAACAAATTGTTGTGTTTAAGTCGCCAAACAAGACGTCTATTAATTAAATTTTCGAAAAATCTTCTAACGCAGGAAGCAAGAGTGATCGAATAATGTGCAGGAATCGAAATGACGATTAAGGTGTTCGAAGAGAAAGGAGTGGAGCAGAAGCGAAAAAAAAAAGTTCAAGTTCAAAAGGAACTGAAAATTTTTAAGAATAATAAAAGAAATTCCCTATTTCTAGTAGAGGAGTTATATTGCGCAAGGATGCTCCCAGAACTACCGCAATCGGTAACAATGCTTTCCCAAAAAGAAATTGTACTACTGTATCTTAGTAGTAATTTTCGTCTGACTCACACAGTTCTTTCCTAGCAATGATGGATCCCCGCTCATATTTGTTGCACTTGCACGGTACAGGTCACCCATTTTTCACTTATTACTTTCTTTTGCTCGATGTGTTCTTTTCTGGCCTAGCCTTCTTTCCCTAATTCCTAAACCATCAGCAAAACTATTAGTCCTCTTTCCTCGCAGCAATTTATTCCACCTCCTATATCCTTGCTGCGGTACAGGGCGCTGCAGAACCGTAAAAAGATAATTTACAATAGGTTTTCTGGATTTCATCCTTGAATAGAGAGCTTTCGATGTTGATGAAAAAAAAAAAAAAAGAAAACGAAATTTCAAAATATCCGTGTTTACGATTATTTCAGGTGATACGGAAAACAAGAGATGATGTTTCATTAATTAAGGACCAACACAGCAGCCTAAAACAGTATCTGAGGAAAAACAGTCGTTCTGATCGAGTTATTTTCTGTCGTTTTTATCAGCGCAAAGCAATGATGGAATATCATCGGTTGGCGCTTTGCCGATAACGCAGTCTGTTCATAGGAGGTGCCGAAGTGGAGCGACTTTTTAAATCGCGCCGCGATTTGGGGGCAGTAAATTAATTTCATACGACGACGTTAAACATTACGGAATAACTTTTGGCAAGCTAACGACCAATTCGCTTTTCGTTGTTTCGCTCTTCTACTTTGTTTATATAAGCGGAATGCGTCATCTCTTTTCAACATTCGCGCGTTCAACTTGCGATTACGCTATTATTCCCCATTCGTTAAATTGGAAGCATTTCGCAACCTAACCCTAGGCCTTTTTTTAGACCAAATTTACGATTTTTAATAGAATTTCTGTTCGCAGTGTTCCTGCTTTGCGTGTAGTTGTTTCAATAAAAACAAAATTTCTTTCAAGTACGAGTGAAAAGTAAAAAACGCGACAGTACACCTGAAGACGGGAACTTATTGCATCGAAATAAAATCCTGATAAGTCGGCGAACGATAAAAGTATTACAGGGTACAAAAAAACAAATCACTATGGTAGCCTGGTTGTTAAAGTGCTTAGCTACCCTAAACCGGAGATTAAAGAGTTCGGACTTCAGTTGCTGTTCCAATAGGGCGTATTTATATCTGAAATCAAATATATTTTGTTTAAATGTAGGTGAATACATCCTGTTTGTTAAAATGGTATAATAAAACAAACTTTAATAACAAACAATATAGAACAATAAATTAGATAAATACCTATTTAGAAACGTTTTCGGGCATAACCCATCATCAGCTAACACTAACTTAAAGGAAACTTAAGACATACTGAAGTGAAATATAGGGAATACATGTGTATATATAGAGATGTAAAAAGGAAAAAACATAGCAGGTATAAAAATCAGTAGGTTGAAAATGCTAATAATTAATATAAAATATAAAATAAAACAAGAAGACAAAAAGTTAAATTTTTATATTAAACAGTGGATTATTATTATTAGGTGTTTGGTCATTTAAAATATTATTTTTATATTTATTTATATAATAATTTTCTGCAATGTTCATATTGTTCCCTTTGTGATAAGTGGCCAGGATGGTTACAGTATTTTCTATTGAATTAGGTTTATGTTTATTTTTAATTAGATGTTCTGCATAGGTTGATTTTTCTATTTCATTATTATTAAATGCTTTTATATGTTCTTTATATCTGCAATTAATTTTTCGCCCTGTTTGACCAATGTATGATTTCTCACAATCAGTACAATTTATTTTATATATACCACTATTTTCATAAATATTATTATTTTTTAAATTTAAGGTGTTTATTTTATATCTTAAATTATTTTTAGTTTTGAATGCTACATTTAAACCTTGTTTTTTGAATAAATTGGTTAATTTGTATATGTTATTGTTTATAAATGTGAATGTTATCCATCCTTTATTGTTAGTAGCATTATTGACTCTTAATTTTTGTATATATTTTGATTTTGATTTTATTTTGTGAATTAGTTTATCTATTATTTGTTCGTCATAACCATTATTTCTTGCCAAAGTCTTTAATATATTAATTTCTATTTGTTTTTTATTTATATTCATGGGTGTAGTTAATAATCTATTTATTGCAGTCATGAAGTAAGCATATTTATGTTGGTTTGGGTGATTTGATGTTTTATGAATTATATTATCAGTGGTGGTTTGTTTTCTATAAATATTATATGTTAACTTATCCTTTGATTTTATTATTGTTATATCTAAGAAATTTATTTTGTTATTTTCTTCTTTTTCCATAGTATAATGAATATTTTTGTGAATTTTATTTAAATCATTTAGAATGTCATTTTCAGTATTACTACTATTTTCATCAAAAATTAGTAGTGTATCATCTACATATCTAATATAAGATTTAATATTGTATTTTTGTATTATATTTTCCATGTATATTTCTTCTAAATTTTGTAGAAAGATTTCACTTAAAATACCTGACAAAGGTGAGCCCATAGCTAAACCATTATTTTGTATATACATGGAGTTATTAAAATTAAAGTAATTTTGCTCTGTAACAGTTTTAATTATTTGGATTAATTGATTACAAAAAATATTATTCTTTAACTTATTTACAGATTTTTTAATTATATCTATGGTTTCATTTATAGGTATATTTGTATAAAGGTTTGTTATATCATAAGAAATTAATTTAGTTTTGTTATTAATTTTTATATTTTTTAATTTATCAAAAACATCCAATCTGTTTCTAATAGTATATTTATTATTAATTGATATATTAGTTTTTAATATTTTAGTTATTAATTTTGAGATTTTATAAGAAGGTGCACTAGTATAATTTATTAGTGGTCTTATAGGAGCATTATTTTTATGTATTTTTATTAAAGGGTTAAGAGTTGGTGCTTTTGGGTTCATATTTATTAAATATTTAGCTTCATTATTATTTATTATTATATCAGATTCTTTTATTATTTTCCTTATTTTTATTTGATATTTATTAGTGGGGTCTGTTTTTATTAATTGTATATTATTTTCTTTTAAAAAATTTTCAGTTTTTTGGATGATTTCATTTTTATTGATGATTACTAAACTGTTTCCCTTATCTGCTTTTACAATGACAGCATTGTTTTGTTTTAATTTATTATTGATATTTTTAATTGTGTTTTGTATTTTTAAATGTTCTATATTTGTTTCATTTTTCTTTAAGATATTTCTGATGGCATGAGTTGCCTCAGCTCTAATAATTGTTTGATCTTCAATTGGTAATTTTTGGATAGCAGATTCAGTTTCTATAATTAAATTTTCATATTGTTTTTTGTTATATATGTTTAAATTATATTTATAGCCCAAATTTACAGTATTAATTTCATCATTTGTTAATTGTATGTTGGTTAAGTTTATAGTTCTAGGATGAAAATTAAATTTGTTATTATCTGCAAGTTTTGGTTTTTGTTGTTTTATTAAGTTATTTAATTTCTTATCTAAAATTAGGCGTTTTTTATTAACAAATACTTTAATTTTTAGATCTATTTCATCTAAATATAATTTTAATATTTCAAATTTTAAGTTATTAGCTAGATATATATGTAATTTTAACATTTGAAGGTTAATTTTATTCTTTTTGTTATAAAGGAAGTTAATTTCATTTTTAATCCAAAATTTTTCAGCTTGTGATTTAGTTTTCATTGCTATATCAGATTTATTTTTTATTTTAACTACTGCATATTTAGGGATTATATTATTACTTATACAAACTTTATTAAAATATATGTTATTGATAGTTTTATATAATTTTAACTTTAAATAATAAAACTTTTGAATATATATTGCCATATCGGCATAATTAAATGTAGGTGAATACATCCTGTTTGTTAAAATGGTATAATAAAACAAACTTTAATAACAAACAATATAGAACAATAAATTAGATAAATACCTATTTAGAAACGTTTTCGGGCATAACCCATCATCAGCTAACACTAACTTAAAGGAAACTTAAGACATACTGAAGTGAAATATAGGGAATACATGTGTATATATAGAGATGTAAAAAGGAAAAAACATAGCAGGTATAAATGTTTTATTATATTTTGTTTACCATTGAGGTAATCTGTAAGTTAAAGCCCCCGCCCCGCCCGTTAATAGTACGTTATGGAAAGAGTTCATTATACGACCTACGCTTTTCACCTTACTTTATTTCCGCGGAAAACTGTTCGTTCGGTCTCCGTTTAATTTTCCCAGTTATTTTTAATATTCACATTTACGGTTAGAGGCGATCATCAAGGCCACACATACGACACGCTGAAAACAGCTTTTCTTGACGGAATCGCAGTCAGGTGTGTAAAAGTGAAATAAAAAATTGAAAGTTTAAACGTTTCTGTTTTAGTTTTTGTCATTTTTTCCGAAAAAGGAATTCTTCGAAGTGGGCGGCAAAGATAAAAAAAGGACTTGGTCATGAGAAAAAATAGCGATCCTGAAGTCCACCGTTGTGATTTCAATTTGTCATGCGCCTTGGTTCTTGCACTACTGCGACCTTAAAACTGCGACGGAAAAGGGTGTTTGTTAAAAAAGGGCTGCTGGAGAAACCGATCTGCCGAACACTTTCTAGACAATGGTAGTGCGGTGCATCGGATGCAGTTCGAAACCTCTCATTTCCAAAAACTTTTGAAACAAATCACTCAGTACAGGATGAGAGCTTGCTTTAACGTCTCCATTTTCATTTTAAAATTACAGCGGACTCGAGGAAATATCACTCTAGAAAGCCAGCAGATTTTTAAAAACTAACAAATTTATGTTTCGCTTCCTCTTTGAAAGAATTTATATATGACCCCGTGTAGGAGGTCGTCCGATCATCATGCGAGGCCCGATGCTCATTATGCAGCGAGCAATGTGACATGTGGATTATGAAATAGGTTTTTTCAGCTGAGCGAGAAAATTTTGCTTGCGATTAAATCATTGAATTATTGAATTATTTTGTAATCTATGTTTTTTTAGGTTTTTGACTGTTCTCAAATTAAATCCTATTTTTAAATACTAGAAGTAATTTTCTTTTTGTTACACGAAATTCCATTTCAGATTCGGTGAACTATGTGGGCTTAGAGTGCGAGATGTCAGTTGCCGTTTAATACGAAACTAGAATGTTTCAACTGTCAAATTCATATAGAAGGTTTTTATTTAGCGACTTTTAGCTAGCGTTAAAAGAGCGCGATAAGGAAGAGTTTTAAAATGCACGATTACAGAAAAAAAAAATACCGATACTTATTTTTATTTACAGTATACTTTGACGAAGGAATATTTAATCTTGTGCATTTTCAATTTATTAAAATATATAAGGGATGGTCCACGATGAAAGAATAAATTGTGCATCATGCAAACCGGTCGACAGCGCACCCTATGGTGGAGTGTACAAATTTTAAATATTTCTCAAAACACACTACAGATGGAGAGACTGTACTATAGTAGGAATTTTTTATTTTTATTTTTTTTTTTTTATATAAAAATTAGAAAATGTTCACCTCTGACCTACTCTCATTAGTAGTGCCGTTGGGCTTTGTACATTGTGAACCTTAACTTCACAATCCATGATACCTTATCAAGGATATATGGGACTTACTTTACTTTTTTTACAATCCTTGGAAAGGTAGGATTCGCACCACATAAAGTTATATATTTTTCTCGGTCAGCTCTGTTACACCCGTAAATGTTTAGCACCATACAAAACCGCAGTTATTTCTTAATCTTTCAGTTTTGTTAAATTCTGTCAAATTTAACCGAAAGCGCCTGTGATTTTAAAAATGAATGAAAGAAAAAAGAAAAATAAACATTAATATACTGATAGAGACATTTTACACATATATAAAAGTTAAAAAGTACAATGTTTTTAATTTTTAATAATTAAAACGGCTAATTTTTCCCCAATATTTCCTAAAAAAAAAAGAAAGAAAAAAAAATCATCGCATTTACATTACCGATACACGTGGTATACTATTAATAAAATTACAATTCGTCGTTTCATGTCGAGCGTATTAAAGAACGTGCTACTAAAATGGAAATGGCGTTATTGTAAAATAATAAAATTAATATACGAATTTTTTCAGTGTAAAATTAACGCGCTTGTAAACAGCTGACTCTCTCTCCCTCTCTCTCTCTCGCATTCGCTCTTTCTATTTTCCGATGATAATTTTGCGACTGCTTCCGATATTCTGACCAGCCTGCGTAGCTCCCTTGTTGGAACCAGCTTGTAAACCGATAATAGTCTGACCGGCTTTCAAAACATCGTCGCTGAACTCTCTTTTACATTCTTCGGCCGGTTTTGGTCCTAAATGTGGTCCGTTCCAGTTTGGATCTTTGTATGTCTAGAAACAGAAAACCAAAAAACAATAATTTAACCTCTGACGCGCTGGTTCAACATTTATAACTACAAAAAAGTATTTTAATATTTCCGATTGGTAGTTACGGTAGAAGAAGAACGTATGTGTCAAAGGTTTTTCTCTACTTCTTGAAACTTCCAATGGGAGTTGGAAGAATTTGTAATTTAATAAAAAACCATTCACGCTTCGTACACCCTGAGGGCAGTTATAAATATTTTATTTTTTAGCTTACTGGGATTATTTTAATTTTCTGAAAAATGTGCAACAGTAGTTTTACTCTGCTGTCGGAAAATCGTTCTCGGATTTGATGCGGAGGAGGGGTACTTCTTTATTCTGTACATAAAACAAAAAGAAGAAAGTGGTCATCGGTTTTCACGTTGTTCTGTAAGAAATCTGATTAAATTAGAAAGAAAATCGATCAAATCCAAGCCCGCCTAAAATTGCCGCGTCATTAGACATTTCTTAAGAATATCTTCGGTTTTCACAATATTTTATTGCCAAAATATGATCTTGTCTTCCGATTCCCACTATGACGATATTTCACTGCTGTACTCAGTGGCGGATCTAAGAGAGAAGGTACATCTCCCCTCCAAAAAACCAAAATCTCGATGAAAAAATGTTTTTACAACGGAGAAACTTAATTTATATTATAAAAGATTTGTATAAATGTTATACCTACGGATTTAATTATATAACTAATATTTAATATTGTTTTCTAATAAAACCATTATTAATGTTACGTTTTTATTATATTTTAAACGCAACTGTCGTGTCGATCTTTTTTACCTTTTTTATGTATTTTTAATCTTTATTTTGCAATTTTAATTAAAAATAGTTCAATGAGAAATATATACATATATATATATATATATATTTAAACCTACTCGCGAACAAAGAATTAAAAAATAAGTAAAATCTAATAAAAATACTATATCGTTCTATTCTTTCTAGTAATTTACTATTCAAATTCTAAACTACCATTTTTTAGATATAATTTTTTAAATTTTCACCCCTAAAAATAAAACAAAAGTTAAATTAAAAATTGTAATGATTATGTATTTTTAAAACATTTTTAAATTCCTAAAATTTGATTTTTTTGATAAAACAAGGTAATTCTTAAATCTACTGTCCACCGCCATATAAGATATTACGTAATTATATAATTTCCCTTCCCAAAATGTTTCTCCGGGTTCACCCCTGACATTCGCTTTCTTCTTTTTAATGAAAAATTTGCACAAAATACGAAAAAAAAAAATTTCACTGATGTCCCTCCTTAAAGAATGGTGGTTGGTGGTCACCTTTGACTCGAAAAAAAAAAAAAAAAAAAAAGTGCAACGAACCTCTATCTCGGAAAGATAAAAACGCAAATTACCGAATAAATAAATGTTTTTTAAATTAATAAGCAAAGTTACTAATTATAATATTTCATTAATTAGGACGCTTCGGTAATTCTTTTAATAATAATTACAAAGTAGGGCTTTGTAAACAAGAAAAAAAAGAAAAGAAAATTGTGTGAACACAGTAACAATGTAACAAATATTGTTATTGCCTTTATAATAAGTTTATTATTATCAACTATTTAACAAGCAGGATGTATAGAGATGCTGAAAAAAAAGAAAACTTGCAAAACAAAGAGAAACATTTTCAGTTTTTATTTTTTTGAAAAAAAAATACATTTCCACACGCGTGAAAGAGGTGTTAAACTGTTCGAGGAAATTTTGATAATCGCAATGATCGTATGTAAACGAAATAGAAAGAGTCTAACTGGTATTTAAGAAAGTCCCCTGGGAAACTGTGTAATCGTTTTCCATCGGAGTATATAAAAATATCTCCACTCTATCCAATTTTATGTACTTCAACTAATTTAGAATAATTCTATTTAGCAATAAAGAAGAGACACTGTCTGTATATTTTTTTGTACGTTGCCATAAGATCTTTTTAGACGGGACGGGGTTTCTTGAGAACGTTTGAAGGCGACTTTATGTACTCTTTTCTTTTCTGGATTTACATAAAAATCGTGCCTTCCGACATGATATTTTATCCGTAATAAGACAAAAAAAGTAATACCATTCACAATCCAGAAAACTAATAGTAACGAAGAATGAAAAAGAAGGTGAAAAAAGGTAAAAGAACATATGTATATCGAGCAAATTTAATTTTAGCAAATACTCCAGATAAAAGTTTATTATTATCGGTTTCCTTTTAAGTTTTTCATGTATTGTTTTTTACAGAGTTTTACGAATGCTAAGGTTACCGTACTTTTTTTCATTTTACGCTTATTTTATTTTCTTGATTAATAGCCAATGAGGTAATTCCTTGAAAGAAAATGAGCAAGTTAAAAAAACACGGGTCATTAATCATCGACGAAGGTCGCATATTTAACGGTGTAGTACGCATGTGCGTATATTAATAAATAAACAAAAAAAAAAAAAAAAAAAAAGGTTAAAGAAAAGTCTAATTCTGTTTATATAAAGTTGCGCCATACGGTTGTTTTAATCGTTTTTATCTTATTAAGCAACGATAACTAAAAGTATCCGAATGATATTCGGGCTAGCGCATATAATTCTACACAGTAAAACGACAGAGGCGATGTAATTTTATGAGTAGCTTCTCAAATTTATAATTCTTTGAAATTTTACAATACGTTCTGCGTTTTTGGAAGAATTCCAAACAGAACTGACAGAAATAAAATTGTTAGTATTTTCGAAGGAATTTCACGGGCTAATTTCTGACTTTTGTAATCGAGAGGAGAAAGAACTATTTTTGAATGATATTTAATCGTAGTTCATACTGTTGACGATCTCTAAGCATTACACATATGTATGTGCATGTGTATTATCTATAAGCCCAATGGAAGAGTGTATTTATCATTTTTCCAGGAAAAAATTGTGTATTAATCTCGAAAATCAAAGCGTGCTCCGCATTATAAGCAATCGTTGTTTACAACGAAGAAAAGTAAACAAAGATTGCAGGTAACGAGAAATATAACAGCGATTGAACGAATCTGACAATACCGCGAAGTATCGAAAAAATTTACCTCGATTATTTTGAATTAATTATGCAGTGAAAATAATACCGCCCCCCCCCTTGTAAAGACCACATCTCAGGATTGTAATTTCTTCTTAAGCCCATCCATAGAAAACCGATTACTTTCTATACTTACATAAAGTACGCGTGTCGTAGTTAGCTTCAAGTCTGTTTTTTTTTTTTTTTTTTTTTTTATCGTAATTGTTAACGAATTATTTTTAAAAATGTTAACCATTTCGCAATTAGTTACGTACATTATTTTGTTTTAGCAACTGATTCTTCTTAGTGATCAAATGTTAACCTTTCTTCCTGGCCTGTCTTACCCGTCGTTAAACAAGCTCATCTGAAATATTTTTATTTTGAATTTTCTATATATACATATAAAAGTCGGCCCTCTGTGCCTTACAAGGGGCTCAGCAACTCCGCCAGGGGACACCCTCAGACCCCTACTTCTATCAATTCTGTACTTCGTATAGAACGAAGAAAATTGACAACGTCATTCTTTCCGAATGCACGAAAAAAAAAAAAAATCTTTATTTAATGTCACATTTTAGGACAAATTTTTGTGGCAGAAAAAGTAGTGGGAGTCGGGCTAAGAATGACGTTGTAATTAATATAGCAAAATAAGTTTTTTTCATTGTAATTAAGAAAAAATTCAAAACTAATGAGTTTAATTTACGGTTTGCATGGAAACATCTGTCATTAGTTTCATTACGTAAACAATATGTGTAACGTCAAAAAAAATGTGATGGGGGTCGGGCTAAGAATGATGTCATTAATATGTAGGTAGGTACACATCGCTGTAGATAAATTTTTCCTTTTATAGTTTATGCGATGTAATTAATAATATAATAAAAGTGATAGAACGTATTTGGTCGAATAGATTCCCTTCCTTATTCTTTAATCGCGCTTCGCATCTTCTCATACAGCCGGCAACCAGTCCTCAGCATTGGTTCCTATTCCCTTCCAGTCGTCGTTATACTATTGTCTCTCCCTAATCAGATTAAGAATTAATCATTCTCTTCTCCCGGCTTCTCGTTTTCGTTTTTCTTTATCTTCTTTTCCTTACTGTCCTCTCCGTAATGCTGATTCTCCTTTTGATTGCGACGTAAACCATGTTTTCTTCAATGTTCCGCTCTTGTTAGCGAACGTTCCCTTTTGTATTCGAAAATCTTGGCTCCAGGTTTTCTGACTGCTTACAGTGCTTCCTTTATTCTTTTCTTCCCATCTCCAGCTGCAATTCCTTACTTCTTTGTGTCAGTTTAGTTCTACGAGTTAATGTGAGTTTAAGTAAATTTCTAAAAATTTCGAATATTGCCGAAGCTATTAACGAGAGTAACTGCAAGTGACGTTGGCACAAATCAGTTTCGGCGGGGGGAATTTCACTTTTCTTCTATTCCTTTCCGAATTAGCGCGCGATTTGATCTTTAATACTTTTTGTTCCTCAATTAATGTTTCGTACTATTATTAAGTTTTACTAATTCCGTGTTTCACGAAAAAAAAAAGGCTTAAAAAGTTTTGCGGAGGACATATTCAGTAATGACAGTTGTAAAGGACTTGAAAATATTGATCGAAAAAATATAGACTGATTTAAAGAAATAACAGATATTGACGATTCCGTGAATTAATGAATTTTAAGGAATATTGAAAAATTAAATTTGAATACGCCTTAGTTTTTACTATTTACTGTCGTTTGTGTGAAATTATACAGTAAGTGAATTGATTCTACAGGCATGATCTATCATCAAGAAATCGGGGTTGTTTATTGATAAAATTTTACTGTTCATGTGCACGGTCATAGTTTAATAACTCTGTTTTAATATAATTTATAACGAAAAGTAATAATCATCGCACATTCCCGAAATTCCATCTCAAGGGGATAGTTCTTTTAGTGGTGTCCGACCGAAGGTGAAATTTTAATCCCGAAGCCGAAGGTTACCAACCAGTTTGAAATATTTAATTAGATATTTACTTTTTTTTTTTTTTTTGTAATCGGTATTTAGTTTTAAATTTTATATATATATATATTTTTTTTTTATAGGGAGACAAATTAAAAAATAATTTTGAAATTTTAATTACCACATATATAAATATTATACGAGCTATTTCAAGAATTCAAATATTTCATTTTTAAACAGAAAAGTCAAAGTGAAAAAGAAAAATTTCTTTTGTTATTCGACAAAAAAAAATATTAATTATAGTATTCTTAATTTTGAAATATATAGTCGTAGTAGAAAACACTGTGTTTATTTTAGAGACGGAAATGATTTTATCTTCTATTTTGCTTTGATCGCTTTCCCGAATAAACCTTTTCGGCTAAACATCCGGCTTATTTTTGGCCAAAATGTTCGATCGGAATCTCGTACAGGAATAGTTTTATCGCGAAGTGATTTTCGTTTAAACGTTAAATATATATTTTTATTTTATTAACTGTTTTCGATCATTCCTTAAACTACGTGCGCTATACATACCTGTCTGCCGAGGGCGAACAGGGTTCTGGTTACTTGGGAAATGTCTTTCTTTTCCCATAGGTCGACACTTTGAAAAACATCCAAATCTGAAACACCGTATGCTTTAATAGCCGCCTGAAATCTGTCAAATAAAAATAAATATTACTTTCTTTCAACGATTTATACTCTTATATGCATAGACGCAAACACACACACACACACACACACAAACACATCTGAAGAAACCAATGTCTGGCGGTAGTTCCTTGAGCGACGACCCGTATTTATTTTCTCAATTTCAATTTTAGATTGGCTAGTAAATCTGAAGCAACTTAAGCCGGAAATGGGGCTAGATCTACGGAGATACATTTTGAACTGTACAGTTCACTTTTTCTTATCAAAACATACCGAGTGCCGGTATAAATACGCGGTACCAGGATTTTTGGCAATTACGATTATCGAAAAATAGTATAACAACACGTGTTCAGTTTAGACTCTTACATTTCGATTAATGATAATTATTTTCTAGTTGCTGTGAAATAATTAATGCTACTATATTGTTAAAATGACGCGGGTTTTTCGAGAGTATTTTCACTATATTCAATCATTTTAAGTTCAAATATTTAGATTCAACTAGAGGTTAAAGTACACGATATTTATCCCTTTTAATTCTCTAATCCTGAATCCTTTTATCTTAATACTCAAACTTATCCTCCTCCTTATCCTTGTTACTACGACTTCCATCATCTTTAGCGCTTTCTTATCTCTTCTATCTGCAGGCTTTTCGCCTTGACCATAGTCGATAGTCGGCTTCCTGCATCCTTTTTTCGTTTCTCTATGTCCTCTTCTCCTTTTTGTTTTTTCCATCCTGATGATTCTGATTTACTCTGCGATACAAATCACGTCTTCTTCGAATGCGCGTCTATATCCATGGAACACTCTCACTTTTATAGACCACTCCTGAATCTTGGTTTTGCGTACTCCACATAATGTTTCGTTTATTCTTTCACTTCCATTCGCGGCGATCATTCTTATTACGGCATCTTTCTTTTCTTTTATCTCTAGTAGTATTTAATTCTAATTCGTGTTTCTCCCTCTCTCTCACTGATAAAATCTAATGCTAGGTAATGCCCTCGGCTGTCCAAAAGGCGTTACTTTAATACCCGTAAATTTTCATTTCTTCTGTTATAAAATTTTCTAAACTTCTCAATAAATTATTTCTCCTTTTCGTTCTTTCTTTAAAAGTTACGAACAACAAATGAAACGAATATAAACTGTCGAAGAAATCCGTAATTATTTCTCTTTCATCAACCGAATAGAAAAAAAAAAAAAAAAAAGAAAAAAACTCAGTGGTAAACATAGTTAGCACATTGAAAACATTTTACGTATGCTGTTTTGAATTAACCTTAACGCATCGCAGTTGGGGCTACATTTGTATAAATCAATCACAATATCCAAGTGAAACCCGTCAAGAATATAATGAGATTTAAAATGACCACCTTAAAACTTACTCGTAAGAAATTCGTAATTCATTACCAGATAATTCTTTAAAAGTGTAATTCAAATATATAATAAAACAGGAGCTATTTCATAAAATAAAAAAAATTACCGACAACAAATTATTTAAAAAACCCCTTTTGAGGCGAAAAACAACAAAAAAAAGCATGTTCACGTAAATAATAGCCTGCGTGAAAAAGCTGAGGAAACCAAAATGTATCTCAAACATGTACACAAAAAAGCGCATTATAGGGAAAATATAGCCGAGCTTACACAACTTTATATTTTGGCTCCCTAAGGGAGTTCGAAATTATGAAAAAAAAGTATTTTTTTTTCCCGGGCATGTAATATACCGATGGAAAGATCGCTATTTGTCGAGAACGAAACCGTATCTCATTTTTTTAACGAAACTTTTGAAGTTAGCGAGAAGTTCAAAAAAGAGCAAAAAATGATGTGCGTCCCCATTGCTGCGCGCGTATTATAGTTGAAAATTTCGAACAAAATTTTCCGTATATATCTTTAATTTGCAGCATCCGAGTTTTCAACTTCAAAATTAGGCTCTCGGATTGCCAAAAGCTCGAAATTTTGGAAAAAAATATCCCCCTCCCCTCGAAAATGTGATATAGAAAGGCTGATATTTGATAGGAACTAAACTATATTTCACTAGTCGTTTTTAAATATTTTTCTTAACTGTTCATCGATGTACTCCGTACTCTTATTGATACATAAAGATGAAGTACAGGGTAATAAAAATAGTCCGTCTGTAATTATTATGTTTTTTTTTTAAAGTAAGACGGCAGCCCGAAGTTTAAGTAATTCGAAATAAGATTATTATAAGTACAAACTAACTATTCATTACGTTATTGGGAAGATTTTTTTTTTTTTAATGGAACTATTAAGGATATTTTGGTAAGAAGACGGATGATTCGAAATATATCTAATAACATGTAAGGTGACAGATAAACTTTAGAAAGCAAGCACGAATGAAAATGTAAATGAATACAGTCGGATGAAAGTTGTGGTAACCCACTATTGTAAATAAAACAGAGGACTGTTCAACTCTATCGCTCGATATTTCTAAACACCTAAAAATACACATTGTCCCCAGGAATGCTCGGTGAAAGAGATGTACGATATTATAAATTTCAAATTGAATATCTTTGTTTTGAATTCGGTATTATGTAAATGTAAATTATGGATTGTCTTTAACTATACCGAATCCTCAGCGCATGAAACATCACGCTTGACTGATTTCGTTTTAAATGAGAAGACGATCACCAACTTTCATTCTCTAAAAATTTTTCCAAGTAATTCCTACTTTGTTCTGGGTTTATGTACGAAACCAGGATTCTTCTATCATAAAAAATTGTCTCCCTGCGTATACCACGCTGTATTCATTATTCTACGTGTGACAGTTTAAATTTATCATTTTAAAACTCTGTGATCGATCGTGTCAACATGTCGACAAACCCGTTTCCGCCTACAGTGCGGTGAGAAGAAACCATCCACTATTAAAGTTTTGCAAACTCCTTTTTCTAATATTATACGCTCATGTTTAGAGAGTATGTAATAACAGGAAACAATGCAATACTTGAAATTTTAAGGTATTAAATAAATAAATAAATTTTTTAATCGGTCATTAGAAAATTTTCGTACTTGTTAATGTTTTCAATAAATTTGAAATCGGATCCGGATGTATTAATTTTTTTGATACTGCCCGGCTTGATTTTGTTAATTAATTCGCATAAAACGACTCCGTCTTTTAGGTAATCTTCATAAAGCACTCCTTTCGGGAACTTTTTTCCTAAAACCTGTTCAACCCATTCCTGAGCTTCACGATCCTGTTCTGGGTCCCGCTTTGAGGCAATCTAAATTATTTTTAAAACAAATGAATGCGATTATTTTATCGGTTAGTAAATAAACAACAATAATAATACTAATCGCTACTACTAATAATAAAAATAATAAGATGACAACAGCAACAGCGGATATTATAAACAAAAGTATAAACAATAGTTTAATTTTAATATTAATATTTAAGTAAAATTAAGTACTTCAGTCTTAATTTTACACGTCAGTCTAACCACAGATTACTTCATTTAGTTTTATAATTTTTAAATATAATTCGATATAAGTAACAAGAGGTTTTTTTAAAATTTATTTTCGAATATGCAACAACTTGATTGACAAAAGCACGTTTAATATATTTCGTCAATAACTCTACTGCTAAAATTCCAAACTATAACTCGTTTTCCACCAAAATTAAGTTGATACATGTTTTCTTAGCCCCACAGGAATGTTCTGCATAAGTATATGTCAAAAAGTAACTTTCACATTGGCGCAGGGCCTAAATAATATGCCCGTGATGGGAATTAATATATTATATACAATATTGGTACGTTTGTGTAAATGAAAAGAGACGATAAAAAATCTTTGCCGCCGATAAAAAACTCTCAAATAGATGATTCGTTGGTGGCAGGATAATAAAAATTAGGAAGGTGTAGAGGAACAGCTTAGTATAATATTCACTATGCAGCTGGTGCTGCGGTACTGGCGGGAAGTTCAAAGGACCTAGAAAGCAATTTAAAAATTATTGAAAAGATAATTAATGCACTTAAACCGAAAATAGAATTGCGAGGCGTAAACTATTTTCGATTAATATAAATATACTTAAGAGTGTGGTAAACTAAATATACTAAATCGGGCGAAGAAAAACGCCGCGTAGAATTTAGCCTAAAGTGGAGGTTGAAGAAAATGCTCACTTTAAATGCCCCTCGATTTAATTATCAGAGTATTGAAATATATGCGGAAGATATAGTCGTGAAATGTGGACTTAAAGCATGGCGAATTATCTTCAGTCATTTGGGTTGTGGTGTTATCTGCTCTATTTGGACTGCGGAGATGGCGTCAAAAAATTATAGAAGAATGGCATTAAAAACGTAGTACTATTATTTTGTGCGCATAATAATACATTCGGGATACTTAATATCACCAGGCGGCACAGTAACTGGGAAAGTCCACGTTATGCTGGAGACCTATATCGAGGCTTAATAATATTACAGCTTGAGTAAGGGCCGATGTTGAGTTCGTATTCACTCGGCAAGAGATACCGCGAAATTTCAAGAAAAGGTTATCTTGTTGGACAATGATATAGATCGGTCGGATACACAAAGAAAAAAGAGAAGAAGGGATACAGCTAGCAAAACTATATGCATGAAATTCTGTAACAGCTCAGCGGCAAATTCATCCTCGTCGGTAAAGATCGCCCAAAACATATTAGTTATTGCTTCGAGAGCTAATTCGTTGCTTTGTAATTAAAGGTTAACACCTGCCGGGGATAGGTAATGGCAAGAATTAAACCTGATATCGGAAGAGTTTGTCCATAAATTTGGCTGGTAATTCATCGTGCTGTAGATATTAGACGATAACCAACTTACTAAACATATATATATATATATATATATATATATATATATACATATTCGATACTGCTGATAGTACATTTTGAAATAAATCTTATCTTTTGTTTTCAGAAATATAATTAAAACTTTTAACAAATCACTGGCACCTTTCGGGAACACGGCAGTCCTAAATACACAGCATTTCTGAAAATAAAAGTTAAGCTTTATACCAGAAATAGATTATCAAAAATATTTATTTCACGAGATAGTTATTGCCTAAGAGCTTAACACGGCGAATGATCCGTCAAGCTTATGGATAAACGCTTCTGAAATCAAGTTTAATTTCTGTCATTATCTACTCCGGCTTGGGTGTTTCTGCGAAATCCGATAATTACAAAGCAACGAATTAGCAACCGAAGTAATAATTAAGAAGTTTTGAGCGATCTTTATCGCCGATGTAAGTTTATTGTTGAACTGTTATCGAATTTTATGTAAATAAATAAAATTTATTTCAGAGCGTAAAATAACCTATCAACGACGAGCTCTTTAAAAAAATTAGACATCTTTATGAAATTTTTCGTTTTGAATAATGTATCGAACATTCACACGAACGCACTTCTAATATTCCTTTTGGGGAAAAAAATAAAGAAATTCTTCCCAAAACCTAGATTTTTGGAAGACACAAAAAAAAGTTACAAGCAATTTTACAATATTTAAATGGTTTTAAAATTACGTTTATCTTTGTTGTTTTTTTTTCATAATAAAAATTAAATTGTCGACACTGATAAAGTGAGCTGTTAACGATAAAACATCACTGTTAAAGTATACGAAAATGAAGTATATTAATAAAATGGTAATTGTAAATAAAGACAAAAATCATAGTTATCGCTGTACCAAACGTTAAAATACGCATTTAATCATAAGCAAGGAACGGTAAAAAGTTAGTAAATATAAATAGAAAATTAATATACTAAATAATTGAGACTGTCAAGTAAACTGGCTAAGCCGTACGAACCAGAGACGATTTTTGACAACAGGAAAATAATATAAATGCATCGTACAGTGCTTTATTAAAAATAATATGTTTGTTCGTAACCGAAAAATGTAAAACTGAAAATTTTTAAACAATTTTATATTTTTGAAAATACCGTATTTTCAAATGAACCATGTTGTTTAGAAAATGTATATATATATATACCTATACTTGTATATCCGCGTTTCGAAATCTATAGTTTTTATTTAATTTTGTATTTAATTAATTTTAACTTATTTCTTAATGAAAACTGTAAAATAATCAAACAATCTGATTTTTAAATCGATTCTTTAAGAAAGACCACTCTACACGGAAACTTTAATTTCCTAACTTGCAAGTTCGTATTTCTTACACAATAAACTAACGACGCTTGCATGAGGTAAGGTAAGTCGTGCGCACTGAATAGGCTGCGACACACTCGTCGAAATAAGCTGGCCTGGGGTTAATTGAAAACGAGGTGACACGAAAAAATTTCTATATAGCTCGTCGATTAAGAAGCCAAGATGATTTAGGAGATGTTAGAAAGAATAGTGGAAAACTTCGCCCAGCGAATAGCACAGTAGCAAATGAATTCTGCATTAGATGAACTGAAATGACGTCATTGTTTTTGGAATTTTCCGAAAATGTTATTCATTAAAATAATGGCCGCTATATTCACTCGGGCTACCAACACAATGTTGATCTGAACACTAGCCAATATTTTTGCAACTACTGACAGCGTACGCGTTGCATTCATAAATATATACGGTTATCATTTCGTTAAGTAATTCCGTAGTTGTTATTTCATTGAGTTCCATTTGTTTTATGGTTTTCACGTAATTTATTGCTTGCACGAGACGTGACAATTGTGTAGGGTTCATTAAGACGTCAACTCCATTAATTACTGATATTCTTTCCGATAAAAACTAGAAAATTTAATTTTTTATTTCAATAATCTCGTCTAATCTGTTTTATTTCTAACTCCGCTAAATAGTCCCAACTTTTATCGGATTGGGTCTATTTCGAGAACCGATCCAAAAGAAAAAGTATACAAATCTAAATAGCTAGCTAAGTTTTAATTTAGAAATAAAAATAAAAGAAAAAGAAAATGCTACATCATTTACCGGGGTGTAGTTTGTTATTGTTTAAAAAAATATTTCATTCGAAATGTAGGAGGCTCTTTTTTTAGTGGATAAATAAAAAGAGTATTTAATTATGAAGTGAAATTCGAATTTTTATTTTTTCCGAGTATCCGAAATTTCTGGTTTTTGTTGTTTTCCTGGCTCGATAGCCACTGTTTTTTTTTTTTTTTTTTTTTATGGCCCAGCTCGCGCCTTTTGGCCATTAATCCTCGTTTCCAGTTATATTTCCATTTTCGTATCTTTTATATATTTATACAGACACTTACATTCATACGAATATGACTGTTCTACAATTTCTAACACTGTCAGTGGCAATGTATACCGACTCGTCAATAGACACCTAATGAGGCTCCTTCTTTCCTCTTCATAT
Organism: Icerya purchasi; assembly: GCA_039619475.1. Lineage (NCBI taxonomy): Eukaryota > Metazoa > Arthropoda > Insecta > Hemiptera > Monophlebidae > Icerya > Icerya purchasi. The sequence goes on along the minus strand of CM077116.1, from coordinate 316,772,583 downwards.
TCTACGCACTGCCATACTAGATGCTCCAAACTTCCGATTTTTCCGCAGTTTTCGCAGGCCTCATCATTTAATATACCCCATTGAAAAAGTTTATTCGGAGTCCGATAGTGCCCCACTCTTAATCTACTTATACACGTAATATAATCTCTCTCTAAATCACAGTCAGAGAACCATGGCCACTGTGTTTTATTTTTGTGCCGACTATATAATATTTAATATGATTAAAAAATTGAATTTTATTAATTTAAACGATTTCTCTTCGTATTTATTTAGCTTTTCGTTTAATTTTCTTGAGTTTTTATTAAATAACTGTTATATATACTGCTGGTATAATATATATTTTTCTGAGGGGGCGTCGCCCCTGCAGTTTTTTCTGCGGTGGGCGACTGCTCTGTGAACGCCTCTCAATGTGTTTTTAGTGACTCGCTAATGTAAGAGAATGTAGTGAACATCAAATCGGTATTGCACTATTACTCGACACTGACAGGCAGCTGTACACATTAAGTATTTCTATTCGTGCTGACTTTTCAGATTTCCACCAGTAAGTTAAAAACTGTCTCATTAGTAAAGTTATTCTCTGCTACTTGGAAAATATGGCACATTTTTTCGTTTTTCAATTTATTTCGGTACTTCGCCGCATGGCCAGAAATACCAATGGATTCCCCATTCCTATCCTTCTCCTCCATATCTTAATCATCTTCCTACTTTACTTTTCCCAGCCCACGAGCCATCGTGTCAGTCCAGGTTTGGCTAACCGTCTCGGTTTGCCTTGCCACTGAAGTACCTACTCGGATCAAATGGACAGCATAAGAGATTGAAGCGCTACAACTTCTATGTTCCCTTTAGCGTCGCTGGGTCGTCTCTGTCTTTGTGTCTAACTCTGTTTTAAATCAGTCCTTTCCTGTTATCCTTTTCCTGTTGTTCTAACTCTATCCTCTTCTATTGTTCTAACACTATCTTTTCCTTCTGTCACACACGTGTTGCATATATGAAAGAAACGCAAATGAAGTTAACTGCTGGATCCACGGGACAAGTCGTAACAAGCTCGCAAGAACCCAAAGAAAAAGAAGGATACAGCAGAAAACAGCGGATAACAATGCCGCACAACAAGCAATTCTCAGATGTTCTGTATGCAGCTTCACAACATCCCACAAAATAGGACGACTTATATCCTATAACAGACATAGGCACAAATAGAGACGACAGCTAAAGTCGGTCACGAGTATGCTAAATGATAATGATGATATATATACATATATTAATTGCAACGTAATTCTTAGGCCCGCCCCTATTAGATTTTTTATGTAAGAAAAAATGTCTCGATTTTATGTAACGAAAGTTAAATGTTAAATGAAATGAAAATATTTTAATTTAAAGAAAATAAGAACAGGATTTCTGTGATTATTTTATTTTTTTCGTATGTGTCGATGCCGGCAAGAATGACGTTGTAAATTTCGATTATTTTAGACAAAGTATAGGAGGGAAATGTACAGAAGTGTAAGCAAAAGGGGTCGTCAAGATGCAGAGCCCCTTGCGAGGCCAAAATCGCCGAGTTATTATTTATACATATATATAGGGGGGGGGGGATTACTGCTAAAATTTTTGTTTACTTTATGAATAGTTGTTTTTTACCTGGTCTACCGTTAAATGATGTGTAATCTAATAATCACTACTTTTATCTGCCTGTTCAACCGGGTCTTCCTGTTAATCTGTGGTTCCTTTTATTTACCTCACTTCGCGGTTTTGTTATTGTCACCATTATCCGCTTACGTTTTAACCATTTCCGTCTCTAACTTCCTCTTGTTTTCTTTTTTGTATTGGTTTCCTGCACGAAGCTGTTGTTTGCGACGTTGATTACGTGCTCCTTGAGCGTGTTCATCTCTTTCTGTCGAGCGTTCTACTCTGTATTCCAGTTAGTTGAGACTTGATTTTTTTACTCCTTACTGTGCCTTTTCTAATCTAATTTTTTCCCCCTCCACTAATTATTCCCACTATTTGTTCCTTCTTGTTCGCATTATCTGATTTTATTAATATATAATTGGCAGGCGCTTGGTGGATGAGTTTCCCTCTCTTATTCTTTGCCGATGATATACTCATCTACTCTTCCTCAGTTAATCTTTCTTCCGCCGTCATGGAGCTTGACAACTCTCTTTTCTCTCTGGATAATGTGTTATCCGATCTTCACCTTTTTACTTCTCCTGAGAAATCAGCAGCTATGGTTTTCACTTATCGTCCTTATAGTCGTTCCTCAGTCAATCTATCCGTGTGCCATCTTCCTATTCCTTTAGTTAGTTCTGTCTCCTACCTTGGCATTGTTCTTAGCAGTAACTTGTCCTTTCATCATCACATAAATTATTTCTATACGTCGGCTCTCAAGAGGATTAATTGGTTGAAGGCTCTCTCCTCCCGTAATTGGGGTGGGGATCCTTATATCCTTCTGATGCTATACAGGGCCACTATCCTTTCTAAATTCGATTATTGCTCGTTCCTTTACGCCAGTGCTCCTAAATATCTTCTCCTTAAACTTGATAAAATCCATAATATGTGTCTTCGTCTTTGTATCGGTGCCTTGAACTCCTCTCCTATTGCAGCCATTTTGGCAGAAACTGGTTCCTGTCCTTTATTCATCCGAAGACTTTATCTAGGTGAACGATTTCTGATTAAACGTCTTCATATTTCCAATTCCTACTTACTTAATTCCTACTGGTTTATATTCAACAACTGGCGTTTCTCTCCTCGTAAAACCCCAATCCTTTCCTTGATTTCTTCACGACTCAGGGCCTTCTCTCCTTTTGTTCTATCCTACAACAAATGCCCTTATTTTACCTATAATTTCCTAGATTTTATTTACTCACCCAGTTTACTTTTTCTTCCTTCGTATGTCAAGTCTCTTCCCTCTCCCGCTGCTCATAACGAATTTAACTATGTTTTATCCTCGCTCTTTCCTTCGTATACCTTAATTTTTACAGATGGCTCAAAGTCAGCTTTGGGGGTCGGAGCGGCTTTTACTTTGCCGGATTTCGGCTATTCTGAGTCGTTCAAACTCCCCTCGTTCTCCTCCATATTCCTAGCCGAATCTATTGCGATCTTACAGGCAATCCTTTTTATAGCCTCCTCTAACAACATATCCAAGGTTCTCTTATCTTCTGATTCAAAAGGCGTTTTACAAGCCATTGCTACTCCCTTTCCTAAACCATCCGCTGATCCTATCGTGCTTCACATACGTTCCTTAATTTCACATCTATTTCATTCCCGTTCTGTCCGTATTGATCTATTGTGGATTCCTAGTCATTGTGGAATTTCGGGCAACGAGTTAGTCGACTCGTTGGCACGTTCGGCTGCTTTAAACGGTCGCTTTATTAGGCATTTCCCAGCTCAAAGTCTTCTTACTCTTTCCTCGCGTTGCCATCGTGACTGTTGGTCTGATCTCTATCCTTCTTCTTTTTCCAATTCTGCTTCCTTTTACTTATCCATACAACCCACTCCTCCTCTTTTTCCGTGGTTTGTTGATTTCCCCAACATGAGGCGGTCAACTATTTCATCCATAATTAGACTTCGGTTAAACCACAGCTTGCTTCCTGCTTCGCTCTTTCGTTTCTCCATTACTCAGTCTCCTCTTTGTCCATTTGATCCGTTAGAAGCAAACTTCGTTTGTGATGCGAACCACATTTTCCTTGAATGTCCTTCCATTTCTTCAGAACGCGCGATACTGTATTCCGGTCTTTTGCGTCTTGGCCTCCCTACGCCCTACAGCGCTCACAGCATCCTTTCTTTTCCGTCTCCTTTGGCTATTCCTTTGTTAGCTTCTTTCGTATGTTCCATTTGTAATATTTTTCCTTTATAATTATTAATACCATCATACCGTTGAAGTGAGTAACGTCCTTAGCCGACATGCTCAAAAAAAAAAAAAAAAAAGAAAAAAAAAAGAGTTTCCCTCTAGAAAAAAATGCATACATTATGAAAATAAATTCTTTCCGCGAAGGACTGCGCATATATTAATTTTTTATTTTAATATTATTCATCGGTTTATTTTTATTTTTGTTTTCTTTTATTTCAGTTTTATTATTAGTATTTTCTAGCCTGGTTCTTTTTCTGAAATCATTCCAATTTTAATGAAATTTTTCTAAACTTTCAGTAGTGACATTCAAACCAGGTCTTTTATTCGAGCGAAACACCACTGCTTAACTATAGTGCCGTATCTGGCTTTTCGTTTAATTTGTAATTTTAAATTATCTTTTAGGAAAGATAATTATAGAGGAGGGTTAAATTTTATTCAAAAGAATTTTATTATTCCGGGAGAATAAGTCTAATTTACCGGATTAATATTGTACATTTGAATATATGTGTACATTATTCATACTGCGGCGAATTGCGACGCGGCCTTTTTAGTTCTTGATACGAAACGTTGATTAGATAAAAATCACAAATCTCGATGTTCATAATCGAAGTTACTAAAACACGAATTAGCTATTTTCATTCTAGCCGTCACCGGGCGAAAGATTAAAACACACAATGTTACGCATCGAATGATGAAGATGCGAAAGATAAAAGGTAAAAATATTATCGGCGAAGAAGTACGTTCGTTATCATCGCTCACACGAGAAGAGTGTGCTGCGTCTTCAGAGAAATAGTTTACACAAAGTGAGTTTTTTGTAAGCGGTAACAAAAGAACTAGAATAAAAAATATTCAACATATGGCTAGTATGATTTTTTGTTTCTTTCTATATATGATATATCGTTGAAACCGCGTGCCTGAGGTTAAGCGACGAAACATGAAATGTGTGCAAGAAACACATGAAATATCGAAAAACGTGACTGAAATCAAGTATAATAATTCCGACCTTGTTTCCGGTGTATCTCTATATTATCGGTTCATATGGTAGAAAATTATCGTAAAAAAAAAAAAAAAAAGATGAATCCGAAAAAGTTTTCTGGCATGTTAGAAGTTTAATTTTTAAAGGGTTACTTACTATTCGATGTTCTTTAAAGGGAATAGGTACTTATTGAGGTCGGTAATATTTCCGATGACACTAGTACATACATACTACCCCAAAAACATTGCAATCCCTGGCATCGTTGTTTCGCCATTTTAGCGATGTCTACTGTTTAATACTGCTGCGATGCGAAATAATATCCTTGCAAATATTTAGGGCATTATAGCATTTGCGATGAGATGTTGATCCTAAGAAATTGAATTGTACGTTATACGAGTAGTTCACATCTTTTTGCATGTAAGCTTTGATACATGAAAACTTTAGAGAAGACACAAAATATTCTACGTTTCCAAGATAAAATGGGAGTTTTCAATACAAAGCACCATAATTGTTCAGTTATGTACCGGAGAAAAATGTAATTCGGCATTAACGCAAGAAAATGACAAATGAAAGTGTTAAAAGTAACAAGAGATTGGAGAGGTAAGCGTTTAACGGAATTTATTGTTTGGCACTTTTACAGACGATTTAATAAAATATTTTCTTCTTTGAATGTCCCTCCTTCGTTAATGTAATCTACTTCTTTATACTCCAATCTGTTATCACTCAAACTCCCTACTCCTTATTGTGCTTCATCTTATCGTTTCCGTCGATCTCAGTTGTTCCTATCCTCAATTCTTTTATCTTACCAATTTTTTGACACCGACTATACATCTAACTGATCCTTCTCTCTCGTGTCGTTTCTGGCCGAAGATCCTTTTTGTTGACATGCCCAAAGGGGAGGTAAAAAAAATAAATAAATAAAATATTTTCCAGTTCAATCGGATGAAGTAGAAAGCTAAAGCGAAGAATCCAAAGCGGAGGTGAAAAAAACATTTCGAAATGTTCAAAATCGAGTTTTCTTTTTTTATTTTTATTTATTTTCTATATTTTCAATGTGCTGGAGCAGGCGATTTAAATCAGGTCCTACCTAAATGAAACACCATTGTCTAACAGCGACGCTTACTGTTCTGTAAGGATCGAAGCAAAAATAATAGCGAAAAACTACGCTAAAATGACTATAATAAATAAAGTGGAAATGATACTCGAAACAAAAAAACGTTCAATCATTACTTTACCGGATGCTTTAAATACGGCCGATTGTCGGCTATTAAATAAAAAGAAATTGTTGAAAAAAAGATAGAAATCAGACTAGAAAAAATATAAATAAAAAAAAAACAACAAAAAGCGATGAAAACGGATCCTAATAACGGAAAATACGATTTAATTTGAAGAAAAAAACAACTGATAAGATTGGAAAAGGAAGATGCTATATCTGACGCTCATTGGAAATTTTAGAGAACCCAGTGTACGTTGAAGTTTATTATATTTCGCATTATAAAATAATGTCGTCTGCCGTTCGGATGAAACAAAAGAATATCTGAGAATAAAGATTTCAAGTTTTCGTGCTGTTTGCTATTAACCAGTTGTCGATTTTTTTCGGTCACGTCCATATTTTTCTTCTCCTTCGGTTGACGTCTCGAATAGTAGTAGTGCTCTATTCATCATCAGAACCATCAATCGAAACGACCAAGGAGGAAACCAGTCCTTAAATAGCTAAGCCAACATCACGTCCGACCTTCTGATTGGCTAATGTTATTTCCACTTTTTATTAGGCCGATAACTGTCTTCCAGTTCGATTTAATACCATCGTTTTTATTAAAATTTTTATATTTCTCTATTTCAATCGCCTCTCTGATTAGACGTTTACTCGCGTTTTCGATCTTCGCTATTATTTTTGCGTCTTGAAACTTTATCTCATGTTTCGTGAAAAATCCGCGGTGGCCGAACACGTAGAGCGCACGAAACATGAGATAAAGTTTCAAGACGCAAAAATAATAGCGAAGATCGAAAACGCGAGTAAACGTCTAATCAGAGAGGCGATTGAAATAGAGAAATATAAAAATTTTAATAAAAACGATGGTATTAAATCGAACTGGAAGACAGTTATCAGTTATCGGCCTAATAAAAAGTGGAAATAACATTAGCCAATCAGAAGGTCGGATGTGATGTTGGCTTAGCTATTTAAGGACTGGTTTCCTCCTTGGTCGTTTCGATTGATGGTTCTGATGATGAATAGAGCACTACTACTATTCGAAACGTCAACCGAAGAGAAAAAAAATATGGACGTGACCGAAAAAAATCGACAACTGGAGAATATCTGAGAGTTACCATGTGGAAGAGAAAATTGTTCATAATCATTCGTGGAAATATATGTATTTTTCCGTAGTATGCCGGTTGTAATTTTTTTTGCAAACTTCTTTTTGTATTTTTGTTTCAGCGATCGTAAATTAAAATTCGGTTTATGTTTTTAGTATTAAATCAAAATTAAATGCGCGTAAATATAAAAATTAAGTGCTAATTGAACGAAATTTACCGCTTTCGAATTTCATTTTATGATTTAATTTGATCTTTTAATCTCAAGCCACGTTACAAAATATTCTGTAGTGTAAATTGCGCGGACCAAGATGGAAATGAATTTTAAACACGGCGATTATAATCCATCTGTTTAAATCATAGATTAAAACTCTCTCGACTGCGAGATAATTTTGTAGATTTAATATATAGATTATGTCGTCAATTGGTGGACGACGACACACGTTCTTATTAATTTGTAATTAATTTCGTAATATCGCTGACTGTTGGTCTATTTCAGACTGCAGAACAAAATGGGGAAAAAAAAGAGAAGAAGCAAAAAGTATGAAATTTTATGAAATATGGAGCTCGTATGTAAGTTTAGTAATACATAATTTTATATTTGGTGAAATTTCACTGAGTTTATATTGTTACCCGATTTCGTTTAAAATATATTTCACAATCTTTGCTACATTTCATAAAAAAAAACATAAATAAATAATTTTTTTAATTATTCATAAATAATTACATATAGGGTGGTACATTCTCAATTCCAAAGAAAGAAAAAGCAAAAAACAAAAAAAAAAAAAGTTATCGTTTAAAATCCAAACATTATCTTAGAATTTTTCGTTGATTCAGATGGTTTTAATTTTTTTTTAAATTTCATTGGTGGAAGAAAAGAAAAGAGAGAAAAAAAACAGAAAGTTCGAAATTAAAATCACGGGAACTCTGCCGATGATAAAACTGAAATCAGAAAGTAAAACTTACCTTGGCTTGCACTTGTCTTTCCAACGACATCTTGTATATCACCTTCTTCTTCTGCTATATTACTGTGTTGCGTAGTATCTTCGAAACCGTATCAGCGTGTAAATGAGACGGCCGTTGCCGTATCTTTTCTTTTATAAGCGCTCGGACAGAACTCGGACACCCAAAAATAACTATTTCATTTTATTATATGCGCAACCAACACACATACAAACACGCGTATATATATATATATATATATATATGTGTCTATATTTATAACTATGACCGTTCTACATGAACGTTGGTGTGTCCATCGCGCTCGTGCGTGTCACCAAATATGATGTTATCGGTTAGACAGACAACAGTCAAGGAGAGAGTTATATTTATTATCTAACGGAGTTCAATAAACACATACAGGAGACTTTTGAATCACTTTTTTATATCTGTCCTTAGCCAGCGCCAGAATATTTATTGGAATATTTTATAAATACTTTCGCGTCATCATTATTATTTATATCTCACGTTAATGTAACTATACGTATGTACGCAGTACTGAAGAAGAAACACAATGGACTAGTACAATTCTGTTATTTGTGTTTAGTAGTAGTGGCATCAGTTTTCTCATCCGAAAATTATTTGGCCGGTTGAGGCCGGGGAATTATCGTTTCGAATCTAATCCACCTTTAAGGTGAATTTAGTTTAGGCGAAGAAAAACCTAACGATGTCGTTAAATTGACATTCTCGCCTATTCGAAATCTTGTGTCGCACGATATTCGAGTTATTCTGTTCCCGGTGACGGGGCATTTTATAATGTTTTCAGAACACCTTATTTTATACCCTTTGGTAATGACCAACGCGCGTCCGCAGACTTACTGGTCTGCAACTGCATCGATAGTTGCGCATGTTATGTGCAAGCTTCGTGTATTCAACGAATGGGGCTAAAAATCCGCTTAAAAGGTTAGGTTTTTTATTAATCTCTTTACTACTTTTGTTTTGCGTTGCATTAATTAAATTCGCCGAAGACATCATTGGATATTATTTTTCGCCCCGGAATGGACGCATTATCGTAAGTTAGATTTTTATTGATTTTCACTTTTGCGTATAGTTTCGCAAAAAATTTCACTAAACCAAAAAATAAAAAACAAACAAAAATCAGCCGACATTTACGCGGTAATTTTTACCATTTAAAAAGAAAACTTAATTCAATCGAGTCTCCTTCCTACCTTAAGTTGAAAATTTGTCGAACGTTACAGTTAAAAATTGTCCGCAACTTCCGTGGATATTACATTTGGCGGTATTTTGCGTTTCGTATCCCGTCCACAGATTTAGCCGAAAAATCGTTTGAAAACGTAAATTAACCGCGCGTTTTCTATATGTTACAAATAATTGTTTTTCCGCTTCCGTCGCTGTCTGCACTGATCGCTTAAAAGATCCGACATTACAGACTAAGAAATTACCTACATTTCAAAATTGCTTCTTTCAAATCGATTATAGATTATTTCCAGTTATATTACCGAAACTGGGCTAATTGTTTTTCAGCCCTCCCATCAATTTTTTTTTTTTTTTTTCTTTGGAAGCCTTAACTTCCACAGAGTGGCCATCTCCTCCCCCTTCTCCTCGGAGGCGAAACAAAACAGCAGCTAATCTAAAAAGATATTCGAAATGTTCGTCTTTAGCGGGCGGTGATTTAATTAGCCGGTAAGTGTTCATTGTGCGGCGAGTTCACTCTGATTCGATGTCGGCGAGTTAATCATCGGCGAAACGATGTCGGGACGATATAAACCTACCTCTTTTATTCGTTACTTTTATGTATGACAGTGCTATGGAGGGTGTCTCTAGTATATTTTCGCTATGAAACCAAATTGCGTTTTACTCGAGGTCTCATCAATTTTATGTTCCAGTCTGCCGTTTAATAAAAGTTTTAACGCATGGCTAACTAGAAAGCAATTGCTGCTCCATGTTCTGAGGAGTTTTTTTTTTTTTTTTTTTTTTTTTTTTGGTACCGAGATGAAATTAACTTTTTTTGATTTTTATTGGAAAGATTTAGCACAAGTGTTCTACATTTTTTCAAAATGTGTTTAATCAAATATATTAAAATGCCCTTTCTCGCTTTCTTAATTGCCTAATTCGTACTCTTCAATATACGGTACATTTTCTGTTTTCTGAATCTTGAAACTTACGTTTCTCTAGTCTATTTATATCTTCATATTATAGAGTAGCTATATAATTTATCCAGATCTCAATTTATTTTTAATCAATACAATCCAAAATCTTTCTTTGTTTTTCATCCCTGTTATCCCTTTATTTTTCGTTTTTTGTGCATCTCCATGATATACTTTATTTTCACGAGCATTTCCGATGTACAATGCCGTTCTTGTAGCACTTCAATTTCTTTACATATCTCGTTATGCTATTTACAATTTTTGCACGTTTACATTTCTTTATTATTAATTTATGTAGGTTTTTATATTAGCGCTCGATTTTTCCTTTCTTTTCCTTCGTTTGTTTCCTTTAACATCCATGCATTACCGTATGTTCCCGTTCTTTTTTGTAGAAGCATTCAATGCCCATATCACCATCCATTTTCTCTTTATTTATCCATTTTCTTCTCCATTTCTTTTTGAAATTCTCTCTAACATGTTTGGATTCGTGGACAGTTGTTCAGTATTCCATTTTTGATTTTCCGACTTATTAACAATTTTCTTAAGGACTAAATTACATCTGGGCGGTTATATGATCTGTCTACGCTAGGATGTGAGTGGCAATTTTTTACAGTCTAAATTTTTTTTTGTTAACTAAAATCTGGTCGATTTGATTTTTTGTTTTATCGTATCTGTGCTTACCGTGTATATAATCTTCCGATGTGTTGTCGAAACCGCGTGCTGCATACATTGAAATTATTCCGAAAATTCAATAAATCTTTTTCCCCTGTCATTTATGTTGCCTAAACCAAATGCACCCACCAGAACGCATTCGTTGTTTCCCCCTTCGGTATTGAAATCTCCCAATATTAACATTCTTTGTATTTTGCAATATTTGCTGTTTCGTCTGTGCTACTGTCAGCTATCAGTGCGTACACACCTCCATTATTACACTGTCTCTGGTATTGTCTGTCTTCTTATTAAAATTATACACGTTCTAATTTTGTTAGAATTCATTTTACTTGATTGCTGAGCTCCCTCTTAAACATAATCTGCACACCATACTTTAGTTTACATTTACTATTTACACTTATTTTTTCGCATCCTATCCAACGTGTTTCGCCGATTCTTAAGATCTCTAGTTTAAGAGCAATACTTTTCCGGGTTTTTGATATAAAGATTTTACATTGCAAGTTGCAAATATTGTGATATTCTTATATGTTACCTGATTTTTTTTATTCTTCAGTTTATTATAATGTTTTTTATAATGTTGCCGAATTCTCTTTAACTTATTGTTCGAGGCCGATACTAGGGGTTGTGTTCTCGTTCTTCAACATGTTTGTCCTCGCCTGTAGGATGTTGTGCTAGCAAGGGAACCGGAGAACACGACTTATCCTGCATTGGTATGTGAGACTACCCATTGCCCGATATACTCCTTCGAGTCCGTAGCTGCAGCATTAGAACCATATTTTTGACACGTTATAATACCGAGAGAGAAGTGTGCAGTGTGGTGGGTTCCCGTTGCCTTCCACCAGATTGTCTGTCAGAGTTTACCCTCCTTTGCCAAAGGCACCCAGCTTGAAGGCGCCAGATACTCGTCTACTCGCTCTGAATTAATACTCATCAATCCTACTACGTCTCGAACGAATTATTCATAGTCTGCTACTGTAAATGCAGTATAAAACACGTTTAATGATATTTATTGGTAAGAACATCTTCGGCAAGTGCATCTCTCTCAGTTTTCCTATCAGCATCGTATATGAGGTTCGATTTAGCTTTTCTAATCGGCGCTAAGCTTGCTGAAGTAAAAAAACAAAAAAAAAGCAGACGTACAGAACTCGCGCAGTTATTGTTTCGTTTCTTCGTCAGTGAGACTAGCACTATACAACGCTATTGAATTACTACTTATTAGAGAAAACCTATAGCCCGCAGGGCAATACTAAATTTATATTTATTGATATATTCTCTCTTCTGTTTTCTAATACCAAAGATCATGTTTCTCAAAAAAAAAAAAAAAAAAAAAAAAGAAAAAACGTTTCTAGAATATTTGATTTAATATTCAGTCTCAAGATGTTTGTTATAGTGTTTATAATTTTATTAGTGTAATATACATTTTTACTGTGTTAAATACATAATTTTGGCTTTGATAATGAATCTATAGCCTAGTTGCTAGAGCGCTTGACTTCCGATATGGCGGTCACGGGTTCGATCCCGAGCGACGACGAACTTATTACAAGAATTAAATAAAAATAAATAATCGCTAATAGTCACGTGGAAGGCAATGAATGGCAAACCACCACGTACAACATCATATGCGCGCTAGGTCAGTACACAGCAGACCCACACCGAACGGACTGCACTTGTAGCGCGATAAATCAAACGATTACCAATCAGTCCCGAATGTAGTCTTGCGTGTATACACCTGCGTTGCATATTACAATTGCCTGGTACGCAACCTATATCGGTACAGCTAAATGTACGAATAGGTTGCGCCAACGTGCTATGTAGCGTACGGCAACGACAAGAGCAAGGCTCTTTAAATATATAAGATAAGATAATGAATCTACATTGTTATAAGGAGCAGAGGATTTTTAGTTTATAGAGTGGACAACATGCGATATTGAAAATGATTATGATGTGTTTATTATATAATTAAATAGTGATTTAATTTATTTTATTATTTATCGAGCATGGTAATTAACTACTTAACAAACGAGATGTACGAATACATTCAATTTCTAGGCCTTATCGTAATTTATTTACAGTGACATATATGTACTTTAATCTCGCTGTTTACATTTTTCAAGTATATTACTAACTTTTAAATACATTTATTTCCATATGTGTATGCTTTAATCATTTATAGGTACATATACTCGCGTGTCATATTTAATGCTGCACTGGGCTACGTAATCTGGCTGCCTCGCCTTCAGCATTTCTTCACATGTTGCCATAAATGTCAATTGTAAAAAATAGCGCATTTTTCATAAAAAGCATTTAGACATACTAATTATTCCTTAAAAGAACTTTTTTTCGGGATTGCTGCGACGTGAAAAATCACAATCTGAAAAATCGATATCTCTCATCAGATTGTTTAAAAGGAGAGATATTTTCCCTCTCAAAAAAATACTGCCGTTTTCGGCTATAGTTCAATCAGCCTATACATAAATATCCCCCCTTTTATTCACATTCACGCATTCATTTATACATATATGCACATTTACGTAGTATCTGTACTTTGTTATTAACTATACTTTCAGTAATGTCTCTGTCATTTTAATCGTATTAATTCTATTATTATTAAACCATTTATAGGCATTTTATTAACTAGTTTTGTTAAAATTATTTATTGCAATTTGTCTTCATGTTTGTTAGAATTCAATTTTATATTTTTATTTTCTGTTATATAAGTTATAATGAAGTCTATTTTTTGTTGTAATACAGATTCATTTTTCTAGATATTTTTAAATTTATATGCAAATATTATTGTAAGTTATTAACTTCATCTAAATTTTCTCTTGTAATTTTTTTCCTAAATTTTACGATAAATTTTCCTTTTTTCCCCCTAAATGTAATTAAAATTTCTTTATTTTCCAACCAACTGTATTTTTTTAAACTTCTAACATTACGTATATGGTTATGCCCGTCGCCAAGGGGGGGGGGAGAGTTTGCGAGCCGTTGCCCCCCCCCCCCTAGATCCTCGAAACTTTAGAATTCATAGGCGCGTAGTCATGGACAATTTGGAAGACTTTTATGATAAACTAGTAAAACAATTTGTCAGAAACCCACGAAAATTATGTTTTAATTAAGATTTTATTCTTGTTTAATGAAATATTAAACCTTTGCAAATTATAAATTTTATTTTTCCTCTATAACCCTCATATCCTCTTCCTATCATCTTGCTCACCATCCCTGGCTCATCGGCTGGCGACGCCCTTGTATATGGTAAATAATTCATTTAGCTTATTTCAGGCGAATAATTTTCGTCGTTTATCACCTCTATAAATGGTCCTCTTATTAAATCCTTCGTTTCTTCGAGTAAAGTTTGAAATGACGTCACTGAATAAGATATAATAATAGTAATAAACAAAAATAATGCACGCTTATAAAAGTTCACTGTAAATCTATGACTGTTAAAACAGATTTTCAGCCTCATTGTGAATGCAAAAAGTCATATGTTTTTATTTAATTTCAATTTTTTTTTTATTTCGGTTAGCGTAGAATTTCTACTGTGCGTTAATATAAATTTGGCTGTGCCAACTTATTTATTATCCTCTTCTCTGCGCCCTTTTTCGTTCCTAATCCGGTGTTTACACACTTTACTTCTATGCTCTTTTTTTCTTTCCGTGTTAGACTTCTTCCTTCTTCCTCTTATCGGTGCCACACAAATACTGGTAATTTCTCGGCCGCACTTTGATCTTTCTCCAGTTGAATTAACTCGGGATTTATCTTTTCGTTTTCCATTTCGTTCGATTTTCTTTCCTTTTGGCATTAACGCCACTACTTCCTTCGCTTTATTCGCTTCTACCGTTCGCCCTTATCTAAATGTACCGATCATGTTCCTACCACCATTTTCTTCTCCTCGTTATCAACATGTAACTAGTAAAAGCAGTTTTATTTCGCCTATTTTTAGTTGACTGAGTCGAATGATGGATTTTGTCCGCCAGAGATCAATAACGCATATTATACATAATTTTCGAATTTGAACTTTAACCGAATAAAGAAAAGTATTAACCCTTTTTACTGCAGCAAAATACATCCGATCAGGGAGCCTATACCGCAAGCGCAACTAGAGTCGCAAAATCTGTAACTGAAAAAATATCTCTATAGTAATATCTTTGCACATAAAAAAATTACAAACTACTGTTGTCGACCGAAATTTTAAGCTAACTTATATGTAAGTAAAAATATAAAAAGATGATCGGAAAAACAAATAAAATTTACACAAATCCCCTTTAGTGGTTTTATTACTGAACCCGAACAAATAAAAACATATATATGTACATATATACAAACGGAATAAAATTTCAACGGATGATTTTACATACAAAATAATACAACACATCAATAACAAATATTAAAATATAAATATATATAACTCGGCCATTTTGGCTTCGCAAGGGGCTGTGCCCCTTGATCCCTCTTACTTACATTTCTGTCTCTTTCTCTTCTATACTATTCTAAATCGACCCATATGAATATAATGACATAATCACAAAAATCCTACAAAATATAACAAACGATACATAAAATTGGGACATTTTGTATTACATAAAATTGAAACATTTTGCATTACATAAAATTGAGACATTTTGCATTACATAAAATTGAGACATTTTTTTGGGACATTTTTTCTAATGGGGGTGGCCTAAGAATTACGTTGTAATTAATATATATAAAGCAATAAACGGGCTTTATATTGTCATGAGCCTACAGTGAGTAACGTGAGTAAAATATTGATTTTGTGTTTGGAATTCTGGCTTTACTATGCTGTGGGAAATGAAAAACATAGATCAAATTTTATATTCCTTATTTTATTTATTATCGATCAACACAGCATAGTATTTCGTATATATTTCTCTCGTAATGTTCGAACCGAGTAAAGTTAAGTAGCTGATTAAATGGTTCGAACGGTTGGGAAGTTGGAATATAATTCCGATGCCGTACCAACACAATTATAATAACGTAAAATTATCTAAGGCTAGACGCGGATACACTGCCCGACTAAAGCGACGTAATTTTGCCAAAAATTACGCGTGTGATAAGCATGATGTGTCGTTGCGACTGGTCGGGCAGTACCGACAGCTGATCGATTACCTGGGTTTTCGCGAGTCTTTCGTTCATTCGTCAATTAGTTAGTATCCGTTTTGCTCTAAAAAGAGTTATCGTAATTGAAGCGTTGCGTGGTCAGCGGACCCGCATCAATTTTTAAATTAAATTATTTGTCCGTCGACATAATAATTAATACGTGTGAAGAATTTTTAATATTTTTATATTTGCGTTGTTTATCTGTTAAATGTGTCGATCACCTGCTTTTGTTCCGAAGTACTCTAGTCACCGACGCGTGGTCTAATTGTGTATGAATATATCTTTTTTATTAATAATTTGAATTTATTCGCGTCTATTACGTGACACATAACACGAGCCTCCAGGCGTGGTTGATAGTTCGGAGGACACGGCAACCCGAGCCGCTGTGCGATAGCTATTTGTTTAGCTTGGGTGGTTTCTCCGTCGTTTTTATTGATCTAATCGTGAAACTGGAGGAGTGTGGAGAAGCCAGAGTCACGTGACATCAGAATTGAGCATACGATAATATATATTACGCACTTTTTAAAAAAAAGCACGTGTCACAATGGCAAAACACATACAATGGTCTATGGCAATATTCGACGCACGCAGCATTTACAAAATTACCTGTTGTAGCCTAAAAACAGTCTGGCTGTTATTTAAAGAAAGACCGACACCATCCTTTAGAAAAAATGGCTACCTTCTTACAAATTAATTTAAAACAATAATATAAATATTGAAGGAAAAATGAATAATTATTATATACAGACAAATTTTGACGAACGAAATAAGAGATAAAATATAACGGTATTTAATTTTAATAATTATAAGAATAAGTAGAAAAAGAATATTTTAAATAAGGGGAAATTGTACACATGGAAGTGATGGCTAAATCGAGGGGTCAGCATAAAGCAAAAACACAAAAAAAGAGAAATTAGAAAAGCAAAAAAATTGACGACAACGATGAGCTTTTAAAGATTTAATTCACTTTAGAATTAACCGTTGCGATATAGGCTTAAAAAATAGCATGTAAACATGAAAAGTAATAGGAACATGTTGCCGCAAATAGATTTTAACAAATTCGTCTAGTACTCTATAAAAAATTATATACTTCAAGAAGCTAAAAAATCGTTATATTACTGAACTAGACGATATTGTCAATGGGATTAAAAATTTTTAAACGAGGGAAAAATTTAGATTTGAAAAATTTTAAAGAATGCGTGCAACATGAACGTAGTCGAGAATTTTCTAAATAGAGAATAAAACCGCAAAAATTTGTTAAACAAGGATACGACATTAAACGAGATCCGGTTTTCTCATTGCGCAAATTACCGATTAAATTTTATGGAGAATGAACTAAACTCTATTCCTTCAATGCAAAATATTGTATCCGCTATAAAAGTTATTCAGATTTATTTAGGGAATTTGTTGAACTTGTATTCCAAATGTACCAAATAAGGCAGTCTCAAAAGCACCAAAGAATTCCATTTTTACGGATAACATTTATCAGAATTATGCTGCGTTTGGAAAACAAAAAAGAAACAAAAAAAAAAAAAAAAAAAACTTTTCAACTTCACCGCTTTGTCTCGTAATCTTATTCATGGTTTTAGTCGAGCTCTCTGTTTCAGTAAAACTTGTTACAAATAGTTTGCAACAAAATTAGACCGTCTCTAATGTCTAAATCTAAACATTTGGAAAATTTTTATTGTTAAATTTGAAGCGTCATTACGATACCACCGAACAGCTTACTAAATGATAAAGCAATTTTGATTCAAACACTCCTACAGTTTCTCCTATTAAGTATGGAAAACCAGTGGTACTTATAAATATAAAATAAATAAATACTTCAATAGCAAACGGAATAAGTAATAAATTACTTTAATAAATTAAAATAAATACCTTAATTTACAGAAACGTTTCCGGCATAGCACATCATCAACTAATAATATAAAGTACACTGAATTAAAAATAAAAACACTTATATTCCATACTTACAAAAGTAGTTTAGTCTTTTAATATAATTAAAGTAGTTATAGAATATGATTTACTATCTATTATTACTTCTAAGTATTTAATCTATTGTACACATTTAATATTCAATCCGTATTGATTTAAATTAAAAGAGCTATCCACATTTGTTCAATATACTGTATAATTTGATTTCTCCGCGTTAATCTGTAGGCTAAATTTATTTGAAAACTTTTTTATTACTTTATGTACTTGAATTACTTTATTCCGTAGTAAGTCTAACGTTTTATCGGCGATTATTATCTCTATATCGTCTACGTACGTTATTGTTAGGATTCCGTACACATATTATAATGTACGGGATAATTCTAATAAGATGGTTTAGAAACGACAAAAATATTCAATTAAAATATTCAATAGCTTGCGAACGATTAGACTTATAAACTTTAAAATTGGATCATAAATTATAATTAAACTTCTGTCTAAGACAATCTACAACTTCAAGCTAACTGATCTCACTGGGAGACAAAGAACTTAAAAAACATATAATTTGGAATTTAAAACAACCTCGAAAATCACCCCTAAAAAATTCATAACTCATCACCGGATAACTTTTTAAAAGTGAAATTCAAAATGTAAAACAAATCGCCGCAATGTGCCCATTACGTGATACAAATAAATCTCGGAAATCGCGGTGAGAGAGTGCATGTGCGCATGTAGTGTGGTCCTGTTGTCGGTTAGTGGTGACTGGACCATCCAGCGGCGACGCTGATTGACTTGCGTGTCAAGGAGGTCTATGCGTGGGTGGAGGGGGTGCGAAAAGAACCCTCAAGAAAGAAATTAAGCTCGGAGAAGAACAGAAATGACAGTTCGTCGATTTGCGAAATTTGGGGGCAGTCAGATTTTCTTTAGCTCCCTGGAAGATCACGTAAGTTTTTCTCCCGACGTTGTTTATAGTAAAAGAGACCACCGTTTGTCGCAAAAAAGGACGGTTACTTGTTTTTGAGTCGCGCATTAAGTCGTATTAAAAAATCAGTATCGCGAAGTACGAATAAAGTTTCCGATTCCGAGATTTTCCGTAAATTTATATATTACGTTTTACCCCTTCCGATCATAAGCAGATTACCATCCATCAAACACCAACCTACGGACACCGGATCTCCGCCAACCAACAACTGAGATATGTATATTTGTTTTTGTTTTTAGTGTAATCGTCGCAAATTGTAATTCTGTATTATTTGTTAATAATCGTGTTGTTTTTAACGGTCGACCGACAAAGAAAGAAATCTATATTATATTCGTACTATAATAGTTGGGTTGAAGTATTTTAAATTCCGCATTTTTATTAAAAGGAAAAAAAAAACCTTTTTTTCAGAGATTAAAGAAAATTAATGATTAAATTTTACGTCTGTGGTAAATCGGGCATCCCTGAGGGTTGAAACTTAAAAAGCTAACGAATTTAACGTTTCAACGCAGAAGCTCTTTCATGAAAACCAAAAATTACGGTTAAAAAATTATTTAACTTCCCTTCCCTTTTTAGGCCAAAAACAACAAAAAAGAAAGATGTTCACATACGCAATAGCCCGAGTAAAAAAGCTGAGAAACAAAAACGTATCTTAAACATATGCATAACTGACCGCTTTATAGGAAAACTATAGCCGAACTTACAAATTTATATTTAGGCCCCCAAGCCGCCGAAAGTTTGAAAGTTTTGATTTTTTTTCTTCCCCGGGCATATGATATATCGATGGAGAAAGATCGCTATTTGTCGGTAATGTAACCGTATTTCATTTCCTTAACGAAACTTTCAAAGTTGGCGAAAAGTTCAAAAAAGCGCAAAAAATGATATTTAAAAATTCTGAACAAAGTTTAAAATATGCGCATTCCCGTATATTTCTCTAGTTTGGAGTATCCGATTTTCCAGTTTTAAACGTAGGCCTTTAAGGCGCCGAAAGCCTAAAATTTTTGCGAAAAATATTATTTTTTCTGGGCATTATATCGGTGGAAAAATCACTATTTGTCGGGAACGAAACCGTATTTAATTTTCCATACAAAACTACCGAAGTTATTGAAAAGTTGAAAAAACGCGAATAAAGACATGTCTCTCCCTCTTTACGGCGTAATTAAACAGATTTCTTCGTTTTAAATTTAACATTATGTAAACCTAAACTATAGTTATCTTTAAGTTAACATATGGAATTCTCAGCGCATGAAACATCATGCTTGCCTGTACTTGTTTTTACTTGTGTGGATAACATAGAAAGAGAATATGAATTAAAGGAAAAATAAAATTTATAAGTTGTAAAGACTTAATATTTTATTAGACAAGAATAAAATCTTAATTAAAACATAATTTTTGTGGGTTTCTGGCAAATTGTTCTACTACCGTATTATAAAAGTCTTCCAAATTGTCCATGATTACGCGCCTATAAATATACTCATAATGGCCAGTTGATTAAAAAATTTCAAGGCTCCAGGGGGGGCAGCTGACCCCCCTGACCCCCGCTGGCGACGCCCATGTCGAAATCGGTAGAGGTAGATTGACTGCTCAAATGCTGAAAGTAACAGAATAAGAAGGTGCGCTTGATATATACATATATAAAAAAATATTCGTAACTGGAAGCTGATTTGAAGATCGAACTAAATCAATTTACATACCATTATACCAGAAAGACTCCAATGGCGAACGAATTATCGTACATACAATTATATCAGCCACACCAGTAAAATTTTACTGTATGTAATACGAAAGCGCCTTAAATATTAGCTCCTAACACAGCAATAATGAAATATGAAACAAATATTAAACAACACTTCAGCGGCATTCTAAGTTATATAAACGCTTTTGATAACGATAAATGGAAGAAAATGTGACAAGTTTTTTTAGTAAAAGTAGGTACAGGATATATTATTAGTCTGATGCAAATTCAAATATAAATGCATATGTTAAACTTCAGAAATAAATATTGAAAGAATTTTCAGTTAAAAGAAGATATCGCTAATTCTTTATCATTAACATACAAATGGAGAGTGGATTATAATAAAAAAAGAAAAATGGGTGAGATGGAAGAATAACAATTTTCGGAAAAATGTAAAAACTTGAAATTTGCAATTGACGACACGGTGCAACTACTAGAAATGCTACAAAATGCAGAAAGT
The DNA here is from genome assembly GCA_039619475.1 of Icerya purchasi. Taxonomy (NCBI): domain Eukaryota; kingdom Metazoa; phylum Arthropoda; class Insecta; order Hemiptera; family Monophlebidae; genus Icerya; species Icerya purchasi. The sequence continues at coordinate 316,751,456 of CM077116.1, read as the reverse complement.
AAAATTAAAAAAAATCATATTTAAGAACGTGTATAATTTCCAAAGGCAGATCATATAAAGAAATACGAAAGCAGTTATAGCCAATTTTGGTTTGAGAAAACTAACAAGTATATGAAGGGATAAGATATCAAAAGTAATTAAACTTGGGCTCTTAAGAACAGTGTTTGTATCATTTGCATTCAAAAACCCGAACAAAGAAAATAACAGCGTTCGAGGAACAAAAGGCGAACATTCCAATAATTTTGCGAACAACCTATAGATCAAATTAATTGATTTTACAGGAACCTGAAATTGAAATTAAACAGAGTTTCCAACGACATTAAGAATTTTATGCTTTGGCTATAGATTAGTGACTAACAAAATAGGAAATATTATCATTTGGGGAACTTGTTCGTGAGGGAATAATAAAATTAAAAAATCAACCGATTTAAATGTTCAAGAACCAATGGAACCAGCAGAAAATTGTTGCAAGTGATGTTTTATATGCAAACTGAGTCAATAACTTATAAAAAAAAATGTAGTTTCGACATGCGCATCCGATGACGAAGTATAAGAAGATTAAGTAAAAAGTAATTTCACCTTATTATAATATTTTTCTGTTTCCATTAGTCCTAAAGTCTGCACAAATAAAATTTGAACATGGCGCATTTCTATTTTTGAACTATTGTTTTTTTTCTGGTCACATTTACAGCACTGATCTTTACCTTTTATCAGTTGACAAACAAAACTATGTTCCGCGCACCTGCTAGTCAGTTCACAGATTCTTATTTAAAAAATATTTCGGTAAAATATCGTGTAATATTTGCACCTTTGTACAGTTCGTTCGCTAATTTACACTGGCGCATTACTTGTTTATTTCAGTTATTTTTTCAAATTATAAAATTGTTAGTGCCATTTAATATGGCAACGAATCCTTATGAAAACCAGCAACTATATTTTTATCCACACTGATTTGAAGCGTTTAACTTTTTTCTTTTTTTTTTATTACATTTCTCAGTATTTTGTTGTTTTTTTTGTTTTTTTTTTTGGTTCATCAACTACGGACATTAGCTAGAGCAAGTGAAATTTTCGTATATTTTCAATATGTGGCTGTGGAATCTGAACCAGGTCCTACTCAAGCTCAACAAACTACGCCATAGCATATTGCTTAATCGTTAGTTATACCATTAATATCAGTTAAGAGTCGAAAGAACCGTTTTATCGTTATTTAGTGTTTATAGCATGACACTGTCCTAAATACATCTCGAAATGATGAAAAAGAAAAGAAAAATCAAATGCAACTTTTTAAATTTTACATTCGAAGATTATTAGCCATTGTTGCTCTGTATATGTATTTTGTCTATATCTCCTTCTTCTTCTTCTTCTTTGATTAACGTGCCGTGTACTACCGCCTAGGCCAGAGGCACGGATAAGATAAGAGTTAGATATATAGTGGAATAGGTTAGTGATCTTGAGGAAACGTAGAAGGCGTTCAATTTTGTCGTAGCGATCAGACAGGATTTCGGAAAGGTTGGACGACCAGAGAATTTGTGCTCGGTATGTATTATAGTTGGGACAGCTGACGAGTAAATGTTGGATTGTGACAGGAGAATTACAATTGGAACACAGTGGAATAAGTTGTCTGGACAGGAGATGACTGTGATTGATTTTGGAGTGACCTAGGCGGAGTCTTGTGATATCGATTTCATTCCTTCGATTGCTAGATAATGAGGTTTTCCATGGTCGAATAGTATCTCGAATTGAGCGCAGCTTGTTCGTGTTTTTGGGATGTTGGTCCACTGTTTTTGCCATGTTTGAAGTAATCTGATACAACAAATGATATTAAAAGATTTTTTAGTATTTACAACGTATTAAAACATAGCTCTAAAATCAACAATCGTGAATGATTTAAATGGCTTATGTTTGATGAGTATGTACAAATAGCTTATTCTAAGGAAGTTTCCTATTATACGTCTGACGTAAGCGTTAGACGTATAATTAAAGTGGCTGACGTAACACACTGCTATAAAGTAATGAAACGGTAATTTTTTATATATGTCAACAGTTTGTGGCAATCGCTTAGTGAGAATAGCTGATGCCTATATAGCTTCGGGAGTAATACAGACACAAACGCAAGGAGGAATCGGTGAAGGAAAATTTGTTTTGTTTACATTGTGTTTCAAATAATAATGAATCAAAAAATATTATTCACACTCGCTTTTAATTTAAATAATTTATAAAATACATTTCTAATTTATATTACCGATTTTTAATTTATTTACTTAGTGTTTTTCCTCCATTGTTATTTTTTTTTTTTTGTTATTATTAAATTAAGTACATAATTAAATTATTTAATATTCGACAAGGAAAATTTCCAGGATTTTTTGTCATCTGGTAATTTAAATGTCATATTAGAACAGTTGATGTAAGTACTGCGGGCATTTAATGTCCCATTCTTGTAATAATTCCTGCAGCAGAACCTCTTCATCATTATATCTTTCTAAAAATAACTCCAATAAAAAATTGTGCTCAACCAATATGAATACAAACTAATTAGCCGGTTATTAACTTGTACACGGCATAGTTAGTTAGGCAGTGGTGTTTCATTTGGGGAAAAACCGGTTCGAATCCTTCTGCCGCATATTGAAACTTTTAAAATTTCACTTGCGCTGAGCTAATGTCCATAGCTGACGCGTTCAAAAAAGAAAAAAAAAAACACTGACCATTTATGTTAACTGCATGATACAAAGAAACGCACTTCTGCGCCTGACGTTTTACGGGCAAATGAACAAAATCTTGGTTACGGCTATGAAAATGGAATCACTTTTAGTTTAAACCTTAAAACTAAAAAAAAAACAAAAAAAAAACGTTTAAAACTATAATCGAATTCACGGTTATTTTATATTTTCAACTCTGAATAGTATATGTAATAGTCAGGGCCGTATCTATACCAAAATGTGAGTGGGGAGGGGATAAAATTAATTCTATGATTATACATTTAGATATATATATATATATGTGTGTGTGTGTGTGTGTGTTATCATAAAATATATTTATTTATAAATGGTATACTAAAGCCTTGTAGTCAGTCAATTATTGTATATGCAATATTTGAGCACTACAATAAAAACAAATAAAAATAGTCGTTTCCATAGAATTCACAAAAATTTTAATTTTCTTTTCTTTTGTCAAAAATTGAATAGAAATAAATTTATTCTGAATTTCGGTCCATTTAATTCAAGTAGTTATGATTTCGCAGACATTTCGGTGGTTGTTTTGGGGTGGTGGGTGGGGGGGTGAACCCGGAAACACCCGCCTCAGATACGGCCCTGGTAATAGTGTACGTAAAATAAAATTAAAACTGTAAAATCCTTATATTTTGTAATTTCAGTTGTATTTTAATAATCAAGTTGTCACGTACGATAATAATATGTTGAATATGTGGCTATTCCTTCAAGTAAACAATAACAAAAATCAAATTGCAACTGTTGCGGTTTTCGATTGTTAAATTTATCTGTTATATTGAGTTCCGCTGTATTTTATAATCGGTACGAACTTAAGCAAAATTTGTTTTAGAAAATGTCTTGTTCTACATTACAAGATTTAAAATTAGACAACAGCTTAGACAGTAACGAACAAATTTTGAAGTTATTTATCGAACAAGTAGGTAAAAAAATTTACATTTGAAATATTATAATTTTCCCTCGGACAGTATTAAGAATTTTATTTTTACTTTTTTTGGTATTACTAAAATTATGTTTTATGTGTATACTTCTTCTTACACAGAATAAACAAAATAACACCTTTATCGAATTGTCAGCTCACGAAGTACGTGATTATATATGGGCGACGTTACATACTCTACTAAGTCAAGAACAAAAAGCATCATTTCTGGAGTTATGCCTAACAACTGTTTGTATATTAAGGTCGGTTAATCTATACAATTCGGGTGGTTTCTTGTTTACTTGTCTTTTAAGTTTAATGGATCGATGGTAATTTTCATCGTGTAAAAAATATTTGAATGTTTCAGTCGAGATAAAGTGCTTATAAATAATGAAGTTGTGAACGATCAATTTATAGACAATCTCTTACGTTTGGCTTCTTTGAAAGATAATAACCCGAATTTATTGGAAAATTCTGCAGGTAAGTTGCTGCTTCAATATACATGAAAACATATTTCGAAAAAAAAATTTTCATATGTGCAAAATGATGAAATTTTTATAATTGTTAAAATGTTTCAGTGATAATTGCATCTTTGAAGTGTTTGTGTAACTTGGTTTATAATAGTTCAAAAGTGCAAATGATCTGTTCAAAAAAGAATGCGGCTGATGGCATTGTAAACAGAATACGTACATATCCGGATCCTAATATACCTTTTGATATGAAATACTTTGATACAAAATTATTATTTTTGATAACCGCCTTACTTCCAGAAACAAGGTATAAAACCTTATTTTAAAAGTTTTTAAAATCAAATATATACATATGTATCGCTTTATTTGATGAAATATTTTTATTTCACGTAGATTGTACTTGAAAACTAAATTGCACGCCGTCACGTATTTAACGGAAGTATTGGATTTTACATTGAAAAATGGAAATAAATCGGAAAAAGTAGATGTAAGTTTTTCATAGGTATCGTAATCGTTTGTCATTTAATGTTTGTAATATTACGCATCTCTGTGCGATTTACATGTAAAGCTAATTATATTATTACATATACGCTTAAAAACTAAATAAAAAGAAACGAAAATTTCGCTCCCGAATCAGAAATGAAACTTGCGCGTTTAAATTTTTTGCGTAGTTACAATCTGCATTAAAGGGAAGCACATTGAGCATTAAAGGGAAACTTATTGAGCATTAAAGGGAAACTTATTGAGCATTAAAGGGAAACTTATTGAGCATTAAAGGGAAACTTATTGAGCATTAAAGGGAAACACATTGAGCATTAAAGGGAAACACATTGAGCATTAAAGGGAAACACATTGAGCATTAAAGGGAAAACAACGGTTATTGATTGCGTACGGACCGGCATTAGAGACATAGTAGAATGTGTGTTAAATTGTAATTAATAGTTTTTGATAAATACTCAATTTTTAATGTTTTTCGAATAATGAGAGTTTTCAGAAATTGATTTTTCAATCTAGTACGAAAAATTGATATGATCATCCGATTTTGGTTTGGAAATAGTAATATTGAATATCGAAAGTTGTAATTAAAAATAATTTCAACTATCAAAATTTATAGCTGTAAATATTATATTATTCGTGACTACAAAAATTGCTGGTTAAAAAAATGAAGTTACTATTGAAATTACGCAGTTTAAAAAATACATTAGATTGAAATTAGTTTCATTTCTGAGAAAAATGGTAACGAAAATGGACAATGTAAATAGAAAAATATATATGTACTATTAAACAATAATAAAATCATTGTTATATGCTGAACAGGGATCATTTGAATGATGTGTAGTTCTTATTAAATTGCTATAATTCGTACTTTCACTTAACGGAGAAAACTGTTGAATAAAGAATAAATTTCAGATTTCTAAATAGTTCTGCTGTTAATTTTTTTTTATATTTTTTTTTTTGTTGGTTTTTGTAACTATAAGTAGTGGGAAACATTTAATCGAGAAAGTATTGGATTATAATACGATTGTTGCCAGTAATTATAGAATCAAAATGATTAAAGGTTCGAGATGAGAAGAAATTCTTATCTTCATCTGAGTGTAATATTTCTTCGGATTTGCTGCAGTTCGATATAGTGACTTAACCGGCTGAAGCTTAGAACAATGAAATTTGTCATGTATCTACTGATATTTTCATTTATAAAGATGGTGTGGTATTTTCTTTATATTTTCTTCGCAGCTATTGTGCATATAGTTGAAGTCGGTGTTTTTTTTCCTCTCTTTTTTGCTTAACTAAGTTTTTGTGTAGTAAAACGTCGAAAAACATTTTCTTACAAATAAAGTATTTTTAATGCTAAATCTCCTTTATAATAATTTTTTTATATACGGCTGTTACATCTGGCAAAAATATCTTATTAAATTGACTTATCATACGAAACATCAGGCAGTGTACAAAACCCTCATTCTAACTGAAGCGGCGAGAATTGGAAATAATTTCCGCTATTGTAAATTTATCTCCGCGTTCTAAAAGTTAACGATCAAATTTTTTTTATAAAATCATATTTCATTCAACGCGATATGCTTTTACCGTCTTGTATTTCTGTAACATACCTCCATATCAGCGTGATGACTATTTCCTTTCTAGCCTAAGATTTGAATTAAATCTTCCCCGATACGGGATACAGCGGTCTAATACACATCTTGATTTTATTACAAGTTTTGTAGAGCGTGAAATTGCCAAATAAGCCATTTTTCTAAATACATTCCTAGATATTTAACAATATTTACCTGTAAACATTCTCATTACGCTTTTAGCACCACGTAGCAGTTCGGTTGGTATAACATTCTGGCATTTTTTGTGATTAAATTTTATCCGTCATATACTAGTCTTTTTATACTCTGTTTAAATGATTTTGAACTGCAGTATATTCGCGCTTCGATCAGCAAATGTAGCGAGAATTGGTTAATTAATATTAGGATATTTGTATTTTAAAAGGCGTAACACTCAACATACAGACAGCGTTGTGAAACGGAAGCTCAGGTTTTCTTTTAGCTGTCGATGGCATATTTTCTATTATTTGAATAAAATACGAAAAAAGGTCTGTCTGCAAAATTTGTTTCACCTTAGATAAAAGTCCAGGAAACCAAGCCTGAACGAACGTTTAAACAACGTGCGAAAAAATGGCCGAACACACTTATTTTCTTTTAAGGACTGCTGATATGGTATTTATTAACCTATGGCACTGTTGGATTGTAGAATGTTGAGATTGGAAGCTAAACCAATAATTTCGGATAAGATGACTGCACGCAAGGATTGGATAAAATCTTTTTATTAATAATTTTTCTAAGACTAGATAAAATAGTAAGTAAACTTATTGAACAATAAGAAAACATGAAAGTTAAAGGTTTTTTGGATTTAAAACCATCAGTATCATAAATTTTTTCCATAATTTCGGACAATAACACCTCCTACTCGTATGGTAGAGGTAAAAAGTAAAGTACATAAGCGCAATATCCTCTTTGAAAGAATTTTATCAATTAATCTGTCCAGTCCAGGAATGTTCGTTAATGTATTCCTTTTTTTTTTTTTTTTTTTGTAAGAAATCTGATACTATAAGCAAAAATATTTAGCGAGAAACTCTGGCTACAAAGCTGGATAAATAACTCGTCCTTTCTGTTACAAATGGAACCTTTCTAGTTACATTTTGAAGATTAAAAAAATATCAGTACTATCACCGACATCGGTGGAACTTGAAATTTTTATTTTAGTTGCCGTAATTTTAAAATATTTCTTACGAATTAAACTTTAACACAATATTGTTTTTCTTGTGATAAAACTTTTATTTTCTCCAGCATTTAATGTTAGTTGGCGTCGTGAACAGATAATATTACTAGCCGACATCGTTTTACACATTCCTAACAATTATTTAGTCTGCCGGTCTGAAAATTAAAGTTTAATAAGATTACGGTTATATACCGCAACAGTCTAGCTTAATTACAGGTTAGTGCAACCTTCTTAAAAAAAGGGAAGGGTTTGTAAGTAGAGTCAAACGAAATATTTTTTAAATGCCTTTATATCATAAACTGGAAATATGGAAATACAGGAATAATTATTCAAATCAAATTATATTTGGTATATTACATAAAATTACACTATTTTTTTTTTTTATACGGTTTAAATTTTTAAATACTTCGAATATATAATGCTTAAAATTTAGTTTACATAATTCATTTAATTTTTCTTAGCGTTAACTACCTTTTCTCCGTGTTAATTTTATAATTGACGTTATTATTGTCTTATTCTTTGTAGCACGACGATAAATAAATATTTCATTTCAAATTTAATCTATTTTAAAATTATATCTGATACTTTTACGTTATATAAATTTTTCATATTTTTTCAGTATATTCGATTAACAATAATAATAAAGAGTTATCTGTAAATACGGAAGAGAAAACATTTATTCAACAGAATTAATGCAACACATGAAAAATGTGTATTCATTACTATGGATTTAAGTATTCGTTACTTAATACTCATTACTCGATATTTTCTGTTTTTTTTAACGTGGGATTTGGAGTTTTAACCAGATGAAGTATCAAAAAATAAAAAAACTTTTAGCTATAAATTTAAAATATTGTTGTTGCATCGATAACCACTTATAATTACGTAATCGAACGGAAAGGTTAAAAAATAAATGCGGCAGAATGTATTATTTCAGCTTGATATTTGTATCGCTAAAATACATATTCAGTTCGAAAAATATGCACTTTTTTTTATTAATAATAAAACAATAGAATAATTTTTGGAAGTATTGAACCATATACGTTTTTAATTCTTTTCATACTTTGCGTTTCACCGAAATAAACAAAATTACACTTTTCTTCAAAGCCATTTCATTATTGTAGTATTTCATAAATGAACTTAACATTTGATTCTGTAAACAACAATAACAAAAACTTTCATAAAAACGTTGATTAATATTTAAGAGTAATAGTTTTTCTAACCATTTTGGTTTAAAAGATGATCTTTTATTTGATAAAATATTTCGAAAAAAATTCTTTTCGATGATACCAATGTTGCCAATTTAATCAATCGAGTTTTTATTAACGAAGTAATGACTCAAATTTGAAGGTAACGAAACAGTATATTTCCAACGACATAACTCATTAATAAATACAAACTATTTGTTATAGCACTAATTTTGAATGACGCAGTGTATAAATCATTAGAAGACAATATTTTGTTTAATTTTTTTTTTTTTGATGTTGTGGAATAGAAAATTAAATTTTAATAAGAAATATTTTAAATATGTTAGGTAAATTTTATGATTTAAAAAAAAAAAATACGTACATTATTTATATTATTTTGCGGCAATATAGGAAGATTGTATGAAATTATTATCGGAAATATTGAAAGTAATGTTTAATTTAACGATACCTAAAGAAAAAACAGAGGATGAAGAAGAATCGTCGATTAGGCTTGTAATTATTTTAAGGGAATTGCTACTTTTTTCTCAGTCTTCATCATTACACGATATTATATGTAGGTAAGTGTTTGTCATTTGTAATTCTTATTATTGGTAAAATATTTATCGTTACAATAATATCATGTTTTAAATGGGAAATAAACAGTTTCTACTGATAAAATCGTAAGAATATTTAGTTACACAATTCTTTTAGGAATGAAAAATATTTTTTTTTTTTTTTTTTTTTTTTTTTAATAGTAATATTAAAAGGTAACATTTTCAGTTTGAAATTAATTTAAATAATTTAATAAATACATTTAAAAATGGTTATGAATTTTGAAGATCGATTTTAGTTATTTATTACGAAACAATTAGCAGCTGATATCATTAAGTATATAACATAATAGTCAATTTTTGGTATTAATTCTGAAAAATTAAATTTTAAGCTGTGGTAGTGCGAAAGAATTTGTGAAAATAAGATAAATTGATTATATTGATTTTGTATTGTTAATTATAATTACATTGATCGATGGTAACATTTTTCGCTATTTTAAATATAACAATAATAATTATTATACCTTCACAATGTATATGTGACGGCGCATGGAGGATGAAAAAAAAAAATTTTTAGGAGAGTCGTTTAAAGTTTAAAATAATCTTTTCGATTTGTTCTTGCCGCGCATTTCATGATTCGAATTAATGCTTCATTTAGGACAATATGAAACATTTTTAAAATAACAACTTAATTACTAATCTAATTTGTCTCTGTTTATTTCAGTGATGTCATAAATCTTTTAACAAACATGCCGCCAAAATGTTTAGAATTATTGATGCCGCAAGAAGAATTGCAATACAACAAGAAAACCATTAAAATCATCTTAAATTTTCTGTTTAAAAAATTGTCAGAATGTCCGAAAGTAAGTATTGTTTACGGCCCATGTGTTCACGTTCCACAGAATTCAAGTTTTAATTTTACGTGTAAATAATTTAAAATACATTTTCTAATTGAACGAATTTAATAGACGTATTTATTGGAAATTATATATTTATTTTGTAATAAACTAAAAGAAATAAATTAGATACCGAGTTGGGGCTGGTAAATCCACAAGAGACTGCATCCTCTAAAGAGTGTTCTTGTCAAAATATTTACTCAGAATTCTGTTTTTCGTTGCGTCGCCTTTATTTTTTATATAACTTCTCCGACTGTTCTGTTTAATTTTGTGATCGTTGATATTAAAAACATACGTGAGAAATCTAAAAATTGCACACTTAAATAATAGTGAGCGAAATGATATAAACGATAAACAAGCCGATACAAATAATTTCCGCCTGCAGAGTTGACAGTATTCAGTTAGAAGTAAGTAATGATTAACTAAAGATAAAATGATTAATGGTTTTATTCAAAATTTTAAACCTTTTTCATTAATACTGAAAAATGCCACCGACATACAATAAGCTGTAAATTATTAAAATTAAGTATATACGCCACACCATGTATAAAAATACACACTTTGAATGAAAAAGTAGACAAATGGAAATAAATAGTATAAAAAAAAAAATATAGAATTTAAACTAAGAACTAATTATAAGATAAAAAGCCAAAAGTGACCTTCCTCGTCAGAAGTAATCGAAATTTTATTACATGACTTCTATTAGCGCAACGTTCTCCAAACATTGCGCAAAGACATTACGACAAAAAGGCCCGTTAAAGAATATCCGGGCATTTCATCGAGACAATGCGTAGCTTTGCACGGCGAGAATCATTCAATTCAATGTTCCGGTTGTGCCGCTTCTTACCTGCAGTCCAGACCCCTAGTATCAGGTAAAATTATTGGCCGTTTGAAATATTGAAAAAAGAATCACGAGGCCAACGATTTAAGTGGAACACGGATATCGTGAACTCCGTGCACAAGTTTTTCAAGAGCATATCAGAAGATGAGTATGAAAAGATAATAATGGTAAAAGGGGGTGACCATAATAGTGAATATTTCACAAAAAAAAAATATCGAGACGGCGTTACCAATAGCGTTTGGAACTAAATATTTTGTTTTTTTAAGATATCATTTTTCGTAAAACCTACACAGGATTCAACGGTTGTACTTTTATTTAAACACTTATAGCGAAGCAAAGAATTGTCGCACCGCGCACGGTAATAGCTCTATTGGTAGTTAATAGATTGCTTTAACCTACATCATTAACAAAGTAACTAAATAGCTTTATTCGCTGTATCGAAGTGAACTCGCAGTATTTTTGGGACAGCCAACGTAGTAATTTTAATATAATATCGAAAAAAATATTTTTGAAATATTTAAATTCCTATAGTATTTGTTTATAGCAAAAATTTGAAAAAGAACATGCCGAAACATTTAAAATGCTACTTTGTAATAGTGACATTACGGAATTGTAACGTCGAATTTAATGAATCTTTAAATAATCGTTTAAATTAAGTGTATTTTGTTACAGTCGAAACTGAATGAAACATTATCACCGACTTTGATTTTATTGATAACGTTGTGTAGAGAATATAAGTTAATACGACGTGAGGTACGTGGAATTGTGTTACCACCGTTAACGCGTTCCGATGTTTCACATTTACCGGAAGAAGGTAGTTCTTTTCGAGCCAAACTATGCAAACATATGACATCGGTGCACATAAACTTTAGAGATTTGGTTACAGAATTTCTATTTGTGTTGTGCAAAGAAAACGGTATGTTTTCCTATTTTACACATTATATTAAGAATACTATATAGAATTTTTATGAACCAACGCGGTTTTCTTAATCTAAGCCGAGTTTTACAATGGCTGTATCGGTATTTTATGATATATAATATGTTTCTCTAAGGCCGGTTGCACACTTTTGTATTATGCTTGTCGTACAAGGAAACATCACGACGTTGGAATCACTGATTTTGATGAAATTTTGCAAATCGGTAGAAGACCGCGAGTATATCAATCGTGTAAAATAATAGAATGCACCGTTTTGATTTTCGCGCTGAAAATTAAAATTTTTAGGAACTACATATACAGCGGGAAAATTCACTTAAGGAATGCATTCGCATATTAAAGATCTTCTCTATTGCAGCAAGATCTCATTGCAGAAAAAGAATCAATTATTCTTTCGTCTGAATCAAAATTAATGAAGGAGGATATTTAAAATAGCGCACTAAATGACAATATATTTTACATGATTGATGAAAATAATTTATTTGAATACAAACCAGAGAAGAAGAAAATGAAACTGATAAAATTTATTCCATTAAAAACAAAAATAAAACTATTAAAATTAGCCGACCTACTAGGTGGAAGTTGAAAAACTTTTAAAAACGGGATCGTATAATCTGAAAAGGATGGAACATTTGAAGAATTGGAAAAATGGTGTAGTAAGTGGAGCCACGAAAATGGATAATATTATTATTATTAATATAGCGATATTTTGTATTTTCGATCCTGTGTAAACATTTTTATTGTATTTATATGGGTATGCATAATGAATGTAATTGTATAATAATAATTAACAATCAAAAAAAATTTTACAAAATGATAGTGGGTTTGAATTTACACATCTCCTTTTGATCATGTAATAGTAATTATCAATTCTGCCACTACACTGCAAGATACATGCGAAGTAAGTTTTTTTTTTTTTTTTTTTTTTTTTTTTTTAAGGATATAAATTAAATAGAGCACTTTTTTAAAATTTAAATTATTTTTTTTTTTACATTGCTTTATTGTTTTTTAATAATTGTTATGTTTCATATAACTTGATCTTAAAATAATCAATCACCTAAACGATTTGCACGAGGTAAAATAAACGTAATCTGGAAACTTATTTCATATTTTTGCCTAAAAGATTATCCATAACGTCGTTATATGCAGCTTCTAAAAATATCAAAATAGTGCATTCTAGTATTTTACACGATTGATATGATCTGCTACCGATTTGAAAAATTTTATTAAATTCAGCGACTACTCCAACATCGTAATGTGTTTCTTTGTCAGACATGCTGACAATGTATTTAAAATAAATGGATGGATCCGTAAACCGACGAGTGTGTAAATACATTAGAAACAAACTTCAGCGTTCCGAAAACAAATATTCTGCAATACCGCTTCCTGCAATTTAAAGCGATAATTGTCGTAAGATTTATATCAGTGGAGGTTGTTGTTATTGCGTTATGCTACGAGTAAAATGTTAAATACTGCCGACTTTTTCAAATAACAGAAATATACATACCATGTATTAAATAATGATCGTTTTTATTTGTCTAATTACATTAAAATTTTTGTTTTCTACGCCAAAAATGTATGCAGTAAATAGCAGTAATTTTTCATTACTGTAGGAAATTAAGTTTCAAATTCGTGTAAGTGAAAGAAATTTAAAATATCTACTTCCTTTATATGAAGAAATTGGATCGATTTTTTTCACTCTGAAATTAAAAAAATAAGAAGCAGAAATTTATACCACATTAAAAAAAAACATAATTTACTCTTTTGGAAATTATTGCATGAAAATTGAGAAGCACCGCAAATGAATAAACAATGAACGTACACATCTATTTGGTGATTTGAATCTTTAAGTAATGAAGATTGAGCGATAGTGCCGATAAAATGTTACTGCGAACATTTTAAGTTTTCAATATTGAAGGGAAAACACTGTAATTATAGTAATTACACATCAGTCTTAAATAATCAGATTTTAATATTCATCCAATCGGGATTGGAAATTATTTTATTACATTATTATTGATTTAAAATTTACGATTAAAATTAAACGCCGCATTGCGACTAGTTGCATACAGACGATTTACGTAAGCTCATAATCGGCTTTGAAATACGCTCATTTCATGTTTGGCAGGATAGCTTTGGGATGAAGATTTTTTAAAGTCCGCAGTTCTTTATTATCTATTTCAGTTGCAGTTCCGATACTTTCCATTTAGTTTTTTAACAAAATTATATAAAACAGAAATTACCTCACCATTCTATTATTATTATGTGAGGAGCATTGTGTGCGTTGTCTGCGTATGTGCGCACGCGCGCGTGTGTGTATGATGTATTTAACACTACGACGAGTACACGATATAATCTAAAAATGAATATTATTTTTAACTACTTAAATTCTTTGATGGATAAGGTTTCGTTAAATTTTTAGAAAGGTCTCTTACGGATGATATCCTTATCTGCTCCAATTCCAACGATCTAGCCGTCGCCAACGAGGAGATTAATAACTCTTTATCCATTACCATAAGTAATAATTCGTTAGTATAGTCCAGTATAGACTAAGCAAGTTTTCGGGCGAATAGAAATCTTTTAGATAATAGAAAATATAATATAAAAAACGTAGTGGTTTAAGGAAATAATTTATATGGCTTTTTATCATTTTTATTGATATACCATCAAGCTCAAATGATGATTTATTTGGCAAAGATAATATTGCATCTTTACTGTCATCAACTGCGAACTCAGTAGAAGCGAACGAGTTCAAGCTTAATAGGATGAATGATACTAGAAATTTGCTTTACGCTTTCTTTAAGATAAATGTTAAAATGTTCTGTAGTCAAATATCCGTTGTCCTTTAACTTTTATCTCATCGATTTTAATTTCATTAATACCATAACTTTCTCTTTCAATTGTATTTTTAACCACATACCAGTAGTTCCGTTGATTCAATTTACATTTATCTAAAAGGTTAAGGTAATAATGTTTTTTGGCTTTCTTTACAATTTGTTGAACTGTTTTAGAAGTAACTTTATAATTATTTAATAAAGTCGTATTATTCAAAGTATAAGTAATTTTTAAGCATTATTTATGATTTCAGTTAAAAGTACAACTTCTTTAGTCACCCTCATGACGATCATTTACGTTTTCGACATTTAGGAGAATTGCTGTTACTTTGCAATAGTTTATAATTGCAGCTATTTGATGTATAAACAGTCAAAATTTATCATTAATAGAAACTGAATTAAAATAAATTTGGATAATAATAATAATAATAATAATAGTAATAGTTTTTCTTACCTTAATGTTATTAAATTCTCTTCTAATGAAACAGCTTATTGACACGTAGTGTTACAGTTCTCAACCAAACGACCTATTCTTTGCAGAGCTATTTTGAATGTCTTTCGAGAGGCATTTTGTGAAATAATTGAAATTTTGTTAGATTTTTAATCATTACTTCGTTTGTGTACAATTTTCATTGTGCTCTTTTATTAATAAATCAAAAATTTCCTTTTCATACGTTTGCTTTTCTTTCATAAACGTGTCAATAACGTAATTTTACTTCATCCGACGACATTACATGTCCGGCTGATATCACGCATCTTTGTTTACATTTGTCATACGACAACAACCAATTGCATGTCGAAAATAAAAATGTCAGCGATATGTTGTATAAATGTGCGTTTACGGCCTAAATGAAAAAGTGCTAAATAATACTAATTTCTTTTCCTCCATAAATTTAGTGAACAGAATGGTTAAATATACTGGTTTCGGAAATTCGGCTGGAATGATGGCTCGGCATGGTTTGTTAGCAGGCAGAAAGGGACCGACAGTATACTCGTCCGAAAGTGAAGATTCCGAAACAGAGGAGTACAGTGAATGCAAAAATAAGTTAGTAGCATTAAAAATTTTTAATGTAATTCAGTCAGCGGTTTAAAATGTGTTTTTAATTTAAAAATTTACAAACGAAATGCTTTTGTTTATGTAAAACTGATCTATTAGTTTTAAAATTTTAAATTTTGAGCAAAAAAGATGGCTGTTACAAAACTGACCAGAATTGCAAAAGTAGAATTACACCAAGTAAGATAATTTAGAAGGGGGCTTTTTCGTTAATTTCCCGTAAATATTTATTATTCAATGAAAAATTTAATTTCAGATTTAGTTGACATTTAATGTAGATTTTAGATTCAGTTATTCGATTTATTACTGGTTTTCAGTCATAGTTCACATAGATTTTTTTTTTTCTTTCTCGAGTTAGATTTTTTTTTTCTTTCTCGAGTTAGATTTTTTTTTTTTTTTGGTTTATGCGGATAACGTATTTTTAGACTAATCATTTTATTTCATCTACAGAGACGACAAAACTGCAAAATACGACACATTTTCATGTGATATATATTGGGTTTATATATGCGCACATCAACTTCAACAACAAATTTTTCGATTAAATTTACGTGTTAAAAAATTACAATTTTGTAGTGTTTTCTTTCGTATCATTATTACTTGAAAATCCGGAACATTTTCTTTATTTATTTTCTTTCCGAAATCCGACCTTTTCAATAGGAATATTATGAATTCTTTGTTAGCGGGGCAGAATTTAATTTTAACTATTGTCCTTATTAAATAACTCGTAAAATTTTCATTAACGTTTGTTTCCGATAATTTTCATTTAAGTGAAACAGCGTTAATGATGTTTTTTCTATAATATCGTAATTTTAATAAAATAAATAAATCTTTTCAGTGCAATGTACCAACATTTTATTTTCTGTTTAATAATTTCTCATTGTTTCGCCTTTTGAAAGGTCTTTGTTTATAAATCAATGAAACGTGTATTGTTTGAAAAAATAAATAAATAATAGAAATTAAAGAAACTAAGAAACATGCAAAACAAGATTTACTGCGCGAATAACAAAACTTTAAAAAATTAGTTAGTTAGTGGCGTAAAATAAAAGGTATAAAGTGTTTTTAATGTTATACGGTAACGTTGAGAACATGTTGATAAGAAGTATCAATTTAGAAAAAGTTCGGTATTTGAAAAAATAAAAACGGGTCGTTAAAGTTCTTTCATAAAAGTAAGTTTTGGTGATATTTTCCTTTAAAAAATTAAAATTGTTAATTTTTTTTTTCACTTGCCCTTTCGTTGTAATTAAAGTTTATTATATTTATTCATTCGACAGAATTAATCCCGTTACTGCCCGTATTGAACCGGAATGGGTAAATCCTTTAGCGTCAATGACGGAAGAACAAAAGGAATATGAAGCTATGAAGTTGGTCAATGCCATGGATAAATTACAAAGGTGCGTACGTAAAAAAAAAAAGAAGAATACTACTTTTTATCGTAATACGCTAATTTAATCTGTAGTATATTTTTAACCGACAGTTTTCACTAAATTACTATTTGGAATAATATATTTACTAAATATCAAACACGCAATAATATACTTATCCGTAGAAACTTTTTTAAAGCTCATCTTCAGCTGAAAAAATGAAAATTGAAACGAAAATTATAAAAAATTTAAAACTCGGACATAGAACCTAAATGTGTGTTGCAAACAAAAAGTAAAATCACACTCAGAATTAAAATAGATTATAACTAGTGTCCGACCGAACTTTCGGTTTCAGCTGCTATCGGACATATTCGGTACATTCAGCTGCGATCGACGAAGTCAGAGGTCATCCTGCTCTAATTACTTCAACATTTTTGCACCCCAGATTTAAAAATACATATTTGAATTTTGATGAAGTTGATATTGTCACAATGGAAATATAAAACCATTTGAAGACGTGCGCGGACGAACATCAAGTATTATTTGCATTAAAAATATATAGTTGTTGTACTTAGTAGGTAGGTACTTTTTAATTTTAATTCTACTATTGTAGATTGTAGTTCATTAACGAGAGTGCCATGCAAAATGATCAAAGTTTAGAAGAAATTATTTTGTTCTTAAAAAGGAAAGAATATTTTTTGTTTTATGTACCTAAACATATTATGTAAAAAGTAATTTTGTTTTGTACCTTTTATTTTATGTTATTCATAAATAATATTAAAAGCGCAAATAATTTATTTGAAGATAATATATCTTGCGTTAATGATTACTTCAAATATCGAAGACTGAATAATTAATATGTGATTTAAAAATAAAGACTGACTGATTATGATTGACTATTTCTTTTTCCCGCGAAAACATGACCTTATAAGGAACTTTTGGTTTCGGTTTCGGTCGGACTCTAATTATAACATATTTATATAGAAAAAAATTGTGAAGAAAAATATTATATATCATAAGTACAGAAACAAAAACAAAGTTAAAAAATGAGTAAAATATGTAATAAAAAGAGTAATAAAAATTCGACAGTAAAATGTTTACAAGAAATATAAATGTGAGCGAACGTAAAAAACAAAAAAATTTAGAAAAAATCAGTCGGAAATTTTAAATTTAAAGATCTAGGAAACCTAAAGAATCAAAAAAAAATTTAATTAGAAATGCGTTATAGAAAATTCTAAATGAAAAAATCATTAGAAAGAAATAAATGGGAAATTGAATATTAAAAAGTGGTTTAATATATCGGACTTATGAGAAAGATGGGAAAACTAAAGAATATAATATATATATATATATTAGAATTTCATCATTAAATAAATATTAAATTAAAATTTTATGAAAATTATTTTGATGAAGCCGAGGAAACCTATAGAACAAGAAACAAAAACTATATTATAACACAGACATTAGGAAAAACTATTCAAATTAGATGTTATTAAAATTTGAATACTAAAAAGTAGGTTATTATTGTTGGGTTTTTTAATCGTTTAATAGGTATCTCTTATGTTTATTTATGTAATAGTTTTCAGCTGTATCCATAGAGCTATTCTTATTACAAGAAGCTAATGTGTGTTTTCTAGGGAATTAACCCTAAGATTATATTTTAGCACTACATGTGATATCTCGACCAGTCAGACCAATATTCGATTTTTCGCAAACCGCATATTTAAAAATTAAAATTACTAATTTGAGCACAGAAACTATAGACAATAGCGATACATATATAGATATGTATCGCTATTGTCTATAGTTTCTGTGCTCAAATTAGTAATTTTAATTTTTAAATTATTTTCAGTTCTAAATTTAACCCTTGTTTTTTAAATATATTTGTTAATTTATATATATTATTATTTATAAAAGTAAACATTATCCTTTGTTAGTAATATTATGTTTTCGTTTATATTTAAATTATATTTTGGTTTTTTAAATTAATTTATCTATTATTGCGTCATTATATATTGATTTCAAAAAGTTTTTTATTTGCAGTCATTAGAGTATTTTCTGTCTATAGCATGTACAAAATGTACATATTTATGCCAGTTTGGGTAATTCGAAGTCATATTAATTATACTAGTAGTATCGGTTGTTACTTATTTTCTAAGTATATTGTAAGTTAATTTCTCTTTAGTTTTGATTATTGTTATACCGAAGGAATTAACAGTGTCGTTTTCTTTTTTTCCCGTTGTACATTATTACGTGTTTTATTAAAAACAATTAAAACATAATTTTCAGTATTAACGCTGTTTTATCAAAAAATTAATTTAGAAATTACTGCCTCAGTTTGTTGTTCATACCATTTGATGCATTTTGTTTATATTAACTCGGCTTCTTTGGAATTAGTAGTCGGAGAATTAGAATTAATTTCACCATCATTTTTGATTATTCACGTCCTTGTTCATTACGTGTTTTATTATTTGATCATGCTTTGGAATTTCATGTCCCATATTCGGCTGCTTAACATTATCTCACTTGGACATTGTTGACTTTGCTTTGAGTTTTGTTTATGTTTGTTTTAAATTACAAAAAAAAAATATATATATATATATATATACATATATATATATTTATGTATATAGATGTTTTTTAAGGTGATGAATTGTAGAACAAAACGAATTATCGAAGTGCTATTTTATTAAATTTTTGGTTTCTACAAAGGCACGGCTTCATCGAAAAAATCGAAGTTGTATGCCGATTTTTTTATTATAAATGGGTCTATCCGTATTTACGTGATTATTAAACACTTAATTACTGAAATATTTTTTCAACATATACACAAATAATAATGATAATATCGTTGGTTTCTATACATATTTCCAACGAAAAATAACTAAAGAGTGCATAAAAGTCGCGCTCGTTCAACCCAATAAACAAATGAAAAAGAAATCCAACAGGCTGATTGTGGTGTTTATGTTTCCTTTAAGGCGTCATTTGGTATTTTTCGGTTTCAATTATGTGTGTGCAAGTAATTTCTCTAAAACCCAATACCGTTTCACCATCAGGAGTCCCCCAGGGACCCTCGCATGTTAGTCTTTTATTGTTCTTTTAGAACAGTCGATTTCAATTGATTACATCATTTTTCGCAAAATAAGCGTGATGCAAAAACGTTACAAATTTTGTCACAGGATTTTCTTACCACCTCCAATGTATGAATGACACATAGTCATTAAGAACTTCGTGCACATAGCAAAAAAACCATATATGCAGTTTTCATATGTAAAAGAAGAAAAGAGAAATTATTTTTCCATTTCTCGTTTATCGTAGTCTTCTTTATAGTTACTTCGCAATTTGAATCATATAATACTGAACGTTAACGTCATAAACTACGATATCGTTTTTAACTATTCTGTTGCAGGGAAGGTATAATACAACCATGCAGAATAGGTGAAGATGGCCAGCCCCATCCTGTTGAACATATTCTACAGTTGCCGGAGGAGATTGATAAATTCAAATTTAAATCTTAACGCGTCGGAGAAAAATAATGTAATAATATGCGCACGCTTTTTCAAATACCGCCTAATAATAGTATTGCAAAAAAATTGAACGGAATCTGTCCGGTAGACATTGGTCTAGTAAATAAATATCACCGAAGTGGAGAACGTTCTTAAAAATAGCGTGCCGGTTTCAGGGATTAGGAAGAAATATCGCAGGCGAGTAATGCTATATAATTCGGCAAAATATTAACTTGTAAGACGAAACTTTAAAATATTTTCCGTATTAATCAGATTAACTATTATTTGCACGATTATATGTAGGACCGATGTTAATGATTTGTGAAAATGTGTTTCTTTTATCTGCTCACCTGTTCCATTGAATATAACTAAAGTTGCTTTTTAGACGCACAGCAGTAAAATTCGGAACGTTCCATTAGCGCGTTATCGAAAATCTTGTTGATTTCGACTGTTGCATTTGCTTTGTTGTGTTTTTTTAATAATTACACATTAATATTAACACTTTCCGTTTTATAACATTTAATGTTTATCCTTTACCCTTTTTTTTTTAATCATTGGCAGTTGGAAAATCTTATTTATTATTTACCGACATAATGTAAAATTTGGAAAAAATATTTTCACTCATTATTCCACGCTGATGCAGATTCGCTATTTTGGCTCCATTTATCGACGAAATTCGTTTTAAATTAGTGTTCGGTAATATTAAATTTCCATATTTCTCGTATATCGTCTTTTTTTCGCTAGCTATTATCAGCCGAAGCGTATTAAACATATTTATTCGATTGAAATCAAGATTCCTGTGGCTCGAGATAGATGCTGTGTAAGAATATTTATGTGCGCGGCTGGCGACGTAAGTGGCAACATTATGTCCGCGGCAAATGGCGCTTTGATTTTTATACTACGGGTAGTATTCAGCGGCGAGCGAAATAAGTAAAAATCCCGCATTTTCGTAGTTCTTTAATCACGGTTAATTGTAGTGCACCGGTTTTAATTTGCCTCGTCTACACTATCGTTAATTTGTCGCTTTACGTTTATACGTTGTTGTTCTACGCCACAGCGTCCGTTTAATCCATTTTACTACTTTTTTATTTATTTTTATTTAGTAGCCGAGCCGCGGTAACCTATATATTTTTTTTTCTTATCTTTCTAGTCGTGGACCATTAATTATAGTTGTACATTTATATTTTTTGAGCCGGTGGCTAATTCGTTAAGATTTTTTGTTACACTGTGTTGCCATTAAAATTATTTGCGTTTAATAAAATGAAAGAAAAACATAAAAATGATCGTTTTCTTATTTCATACTCTACTATTGCCAGTTCGTAAGCGATGGTGACTACATATGTAATATTCATTTTTACGAGTGGGATACAAACGCTTTTATTAGTTTATTCAAGTTTTTTCTTTGATTAAAAGTTTAGTGCTTTTATCAATAATCTGATTCGTATTTTCTCTGGTCGTTTCAGTCAGTATTTTTAATACTTCACTGAAGAAAGAAAAGTTAGACGAGTCGAAACAAAACGTTTATCAGCTCACTGGCTTCTCACAGTGGTGGATTACGATGATTTTTGTCGCTGACGGACTGAACAGAATATTTTTCAATTATATTGCAAACCTGCGCTGAACCGTTAACTAGTTTTTTTGTAAAAGTATTTTCTTTCTTCCTTTTTTTTTTTTCTTTTCCGCAAAACACCTAAATTTATCTTAAGAGAGACGACTCGTTTGCGGATTTGTACTATCAGAATAAAACGCTGTATACATTCATTTCGAACCTAATTAACGTATGAACCTTTATTTTTCACAACAACCGCTTTCATATTAATTTTTTTCCGCCGGACCTGTGTGTATGATTGATTATGTACTTTGATGCGGGTATATTTACATTTTCGAGTTCAGATACAAAATTAAAGCCAAAAAAAATGTGCCTCGGGGCAAGGGGCAGAAGTGAATCTTGAAAGGCGTTTTCTCCAACTTGGACTTAACCCAGCGTCATTGTGGCGGCCAAATAGAATACGGCCGTTATGGCCGGGTATATTTTACCCATGTACATTATTGTACACTGAATCAATCTTATGTCAATATTAGTTTTTTATATTAGGGAAATAGGTTGTTATATACATTATTTATGAAAATTAAACATTTATTTATTATAAAATGAGCATATAATCATCAAAAATTGAAAAAACTAAACATTTTTCTCCCAAGATTAATTAGAACCTAACTTAGAATATATATTTAAAAACAAAAAATAATAACAATTTAGGTACAAAACATAAAATTGTTGTTTTTAACACGTTAACATCAAATTATGAATTATATAAAACAAAGCTTATTTATTACTTATATACAAAGTTAATCGCTATCGAGATCAACGCAACTTTGGCATACTGGGATAATGTGTTGCATACAAATAGGCTTGTTACATTTATTGTAATTACTCCTTGTTTTTTTGCCTTGGCAGTATATGTTTTCAAACTTTTATTGGCAGGGTAGGTCATAGTTTCCCCAACTTGTTCGTAAATACGTATACGTAAGCCGCTCGGTAAGTTCTCCATATTCTTCCTCACTCGTTGTCTGAACTGAACTGTTCACTGTCACTGGTACAAGCTTGTTCAAACAAGGCTAGAAGTCGACTTTATTCATTTTCGTATGACATCGTTCGTAAAACTGCGAAAAAGGATATGCAATTAATCAACAAACAATGAAAAACAATAAACACGTTGTATATATAAATGTTGCGTGGCCATTGTGGCGGGGTATAATTTATCCGCGGCTCTTTACAGACGTGCAAACTCCACCGTAGCCGCAGTGACACTGAATAGAACAGCTAATACGCTCAAATAGGTCAACGACCGCAGCTACTGTGAGCGGCAAATAATGCGCGTATTTTGTTTTAAGGATATTATGGTTTTAAAAACCGCCGGGTATTAGGTACCCGGGTACAATGACGCCGGGTTAAGGTTATAATATTAGTACCAAATTTACCAAGAATAAGAACCAAATGTGGAGGTCCGTGGTTCTTATAAACATATCTATAAAGTTTTACTTAAAGAAAAACAAAAATGTTCGATGCTTTTCTTTTCCAAATCTTTATATCCGCTTTGAGAGTCTTCATTTTCGTTTTGATTTATTTTTTTTCTCTCTATATATATATTATTACGAACTCGACTCTTGTCAGTAGTCCCTGTTCCGGGAGCCAATTTTAATACGGACTCAGGTCTCTTTGTTCGGTGCTAATTTAATGTGGATTCTATATCAATGGGTCTCTTTTCCGGCATCAATTTTATATGAATTGAACTTGGACAAATTTGTTATGACTGATAACCTCGACGATGAATTGACTGATGAAACCTGTTTTGTATCGGTATCCCCTGCCTCATTTCGTTCATAAAGTGTTAAAGTAGCGAAAAACACACAAAACAAAAAAATAATCACAAATAACGGGCGCAGTGACACCTATCGTGTCACACTCCGAACAGATTGCCTGGTGCCAGAGAATATTAAGCTTTTCTCGTAATTATACACGATGGAACAAAAAAAAACCAACTTCACTCGATTTCGCTGTCGGAATGCCTCTCCCCGACTGGGAGTTATCATCGCGGTTCACGACTACACGTGTTCGATAAACGGGTTCACAAGAAAAAATTACATGTAATCAACGCGTATATTCCTCAATTTACACAAATTCGTTTTTAAATGAACACTGCACATAAATACGCAGATCCGTAAAACACAATCGCGACTAGAATTGAAAAAAATTAATAAAAAATAGCGGAGCAGGGACAAAGTTTTATTCAATGTGGCGACTAGATTGCAATACGGTGACGGTTGACGATCGACTAGAACAATGTACAAAGGATACGTAGAAATTTCTAGAAGAACACTTCTGCGTAGATCATCGCATTAACTGCTCTGCCTGACTTTTGGCTGGACAAGTACAAAATCTTCGCCAAAATAAATAAATTAATCACTAATAATCATGTGGAAGGTAATGGCGAACATGCATACCACCATACGCGCGCTAACTGATGTATAATAAGCAGACACTCACTGGATTGCACTTGTATCACGATAAATCAATCACAATATCAGTCCAAGTGTAATCTTGCGTCTACACTCGCGTTGCATATAACGACTGTCTAGTAGCCTATACCCCTATACAGCTAAAATGTACGAATAGAGATCATCGCTGACACTAAGAAACTGAGTATGGCACTAGGATGATTAACTTAATAAATCGGTAAAACGTCAAGTGCATCCTTTTTTTTCTCGGCAAAAATGTTTTTCTTTCTTTCCTTTCGTTCTCTCATCACAGTTACCTGTAAAATAACTCTACCTCTTTTCAAAAGACAGAAGGATAAATCAACTCTCTCAATTTTACAAAAACTCCGGAAATACAATAAAACCTCGCAAACCCATCTCTTGATATGTACTGAAACCGTATACAACATCCTAATATTAGGTGTGATAAATAAATCGCATTATTTATCGAATATAGATGATAAATTAAAATGAATAAAAGTACTTCTTTTTAATAGTAAAAAAAAAAAACGAAAAATGAAAAGCTCAATTTGTTGCAGAGTTATGAATTAAGAATTTAAAAAATTCCAATGTTAACGAAGCCTAGCCGATTTTTGCAGTGTAAGACTACGCTTACAGTGGACACCGGCAAACGATCGTTATAAATAGATTGAACGTTACGGAAGTAATGACCTTCGCTGCGGGGCGTAAAGAACCACACCAATAACATTCAAGGTACTTTCTTATTCTGAACGATCCTTGGTTAGAATAGCTGAAGTCATTTATCATTCGACAAACAGTATTTCGCGCTCTTGCCGCAGGTACATGTCAGTGCCTTAGCCTCCGATCACTACCGCACAGACACTGATGCAGTCTCAGCCCGGTGCAGCTGATCGAACGAACAGGCACGGGATTTTCGGTTTTGGCCGAGTAAGCGTTCTTGACAAGGCAAAACGACGGCTATAAAGAACGGTGTTCGAGATCGTGAATTAATGACACGCCGGAGAATATTTTCCACCTCGGACATCGTTAAAAGATAGAGCTGCAAGTACCGAATCCGCATCAATATGCTCGTTGCCTTTCTTTTTTTATGTTTGATTAATTTTTGATATTTTAAGTTCTAATAAACTTATTTTCTTTTTTTTTATTTATTTATATATATATATCTCAAAATGGTATAAAATGCAATAAGATACAACATAATCGATTCTTTATATACTCATTTTCGTTTAATTTTTGTTTTCCGTGGAGACTCATCATGCATTTTTTCGTCGCTTGATGACATTTTTAAAATTTAATAAATAGGCACTATATAAGCGTGGATTCTTACGATTTCGTACAACTATTACGTAGAAAAAGAGTGGACTGTCCGCGTTACCTTTCTTAACTTGATCTGCCGCTTGTAACGAGTAAGAAAAAGAGCATGCTACTCGTATACGCGCAACGGAAGGACTTGAGCCCGTAAATTTTAATTCAATATATTATTGGCTACGCGTCTATTACGAATTTTTAGATGTATTAGGAACTATTAGTTATTCATAACGTACGCTCGCTTGCTCGCTCATTTTTCGTGTTAACTCCCCATATTTTTATTTATATATAAGACGCGCCTAAAGAAGTTTCACTTCAAAAAAGGTATCGCTTTCTATCATAAAATGATTTTTAGATATCTGCGCTGTAAAATTGGAATTCATGCCAATAGCAGTTTAGCCGGAAATGAGAAAGTAAATCATATAATTTAACCACGTTTCCGAACTGGCTGCGTGTTAGATAGTCGCAGTGTGCTTGGTTTTTGGATATGCCAACATTTTTCATCAACGTTCCAATGAAAAAGGTGTATAATGAAAAATTCATACCCAGTTGCTAAACTGAAATAATTAATAAAATAAATAATATTTCTTCTATCAGCGAACAATGATGAAATAATAATATACTTATCGTATGCTGTAATTAGTCCATCTTCGTCTAAAAAGGAAGAGAGGGAAGGAAAAGAAAACTCGAGAAACTATAAAAACTAAGCAATTGCACTAATTACATACTCGACCGAATTCTATTACGACAGAAAGCGAGAACGCGAAAGCGATACCTTTTTGAAGTGAAACTTCTTTAAGCGCGCCTTATATATAAATAAAAATATGGGGAGTCAACACGAAAAATGAGCGAGCAAGCGAGCGTACGTTATGAATAACTAATAGTTCTTAATACGTCTAAAAATTCGTAACAGACACGTAGCCAGTAATCTATTGAATTAAAACTTACGTGCTCGGGTCCCTTCGTTGCGCGTATACGAGTAGCGTGCTCTCTTTCTTACTCGTTACAAGCGGCAGATCAAGTTAAGAAAGATAACGCGGACAGTCCACTCCTTTTCTACGTAACAGTTGTACGAAATCGTAAGTTTTTACGCTTAGATATTGCTTTATTTATTAAATTTTAAAAATGTCATCAAGCCATGAAAAAATGCATGATGTGTTTCCACGGAAAATAATAATTAAACGAAAATGAGTATACAAAGAATCGGTTATGTTGTATCTTATTGTATTTTATACCACTTAAAAAAAAAAAAAAAAAATATATATATATATAAAATAATATGTTTATTAGAACTTAAAATATCAAAAATTAATCAAACATAAAAAATGGATATAAAGAAACGGAAAAAGGAAGGTATCGAGCATTTTTGTTTTTCTTTAAGTGAAACTTTATAGACATGTTTATAAGGACCACAGACCTTCCCATCTGGTTCTTATTCTTGGTAAATTTGTTACTAATACTATAACCTTAAGTCGAAGTGGGGGGAAACGTCTTTCAAGTTTCACTTCTGTCCTGTGCCCCGAGGCACGTTTAATTTTTTTTTGTTCAGAGTTTCAAGCACAAATGTATTGTAACATGCAATTTAAAACGACCTCAAAAATCACTTAAAAATTTATAACTTGTTGCCGAGTAATTCTTTAAAAGTGAATTTCGAAATATAAAACAAAAATCGAAAACTTTTTTTGGAGCCAAAAGAAGTAAGGGGGAAAAAAAGTTGAAGAAACCAAAATATATCTCGAACGAAAAACTAAAAAAGCGCTTTAGAAGAAAAATATAGCTGATATTAAAAGTGAGTATTTGAGAACCTACAATGCGCCGAAAATGCCAAATTTCGGAAAATATGTTTTTTTCCGAACCTGTGTGATATACCGATGGAAAGCTCACTACCTGGAAATAACGAAAACATATTTTTTTTTTTTTAAAGAAACTTGAACTTGGCATAATGTTAGAGTAAATTATATACAGCAACATTAAAAATATTTTTATTTTATTTTTTTGGTATTTACTAATCGCTTCTTATGAATTAGAATTTCTTTTAATATAAAATTTTCAAGATATCTTCCTCTAAAATTTTGTCTTTACCATTTTCATCAGTATACTTATGACTCATATAAAACACGGGTTGAATAGGATTTGTGAATCACTGTTAATATATACATATATATATATATATATATATATATATATATATATATATATATATATATATAAACTCGGCCATTTTAGCCTCGCAAGGGGCCATGCCCCTTGACCCCTCTTGCTTAATTTTTGTTTCTTTCTCCTCTATGCTTTGTATAAAATGATCAAAATATACCGTAATTCTAAATCAGTTCATATGAATATAATAACAATCACAAAAATCCTATCCTAACATTTAACTTTCATTACATAAAATTAGGACATTTTTTCGTTACATAAAATTGTGACATTTTTCGTTACAAAATCTAATAGGGGATGGCCTAAGAATTACGTTGTAATTAATATATATATATATATATATATATATATATATATATATATATATATATATATATATATATATTATACGAGGGAGGATCAATAAGTAAGTTACACTCACGCGTAGTTTCTACCTAAATTAACGTGCAACCTCCAGCTCCGGCTTAAACGAAACCGATTTTCATTCTCTATCCCCTCGTAAACGAATGAAACCGGTATCTTGTTTGGTTCGTTTACAGTGTCTGTTTGAAATGGAGCGCCGTGTGAATCGGTCGTCCAACATTGGGAGGCGAAGTGTAATGCGGTTTTTGTGGGCAAAAATCATAATCCAACTGAAATTCATCGACAAGTATGTGAAGTGTACGGTGACAAAGCAATGCCGAGACCCATGGTGCCCAAATGGTGTCGTATGTTCGAGGAAGGACAAGATCAGGTGGAAGATGAAGCACGCAGTGGTCGGCCGTCAACTTCGCATACAGATGCAAACGTTAAGCGCGTTGAAACTCTCATTTTTTCGGATCTTCCATGTGTGTTATACTCGTATCATTTAAAAACAGCCCTGGGAGGAGAGCGTTTCGCGGAAGACAAAGAAGTAAAAAATTTCGTCATGAATTGGTTAGCCGAAGTTGGTCGGACGTTTTTCAAACAAGGCATTGAAAAATTGGTACCACGTTACAATAAGTGCGCTGGAATATTTTAGGCGAATACGTGTCGTAAAATAGAGAAAGGATTGTAGATTTCAAAAATATATTTATATATTTTTTACGATTTTTGTTTTTTTTTTTTTTTTTTTTTTTTTTTTTTATCGCGAAGTTATAACTTACTTATTAATCGTCCCTCGTATATATACTAATGTTCGCCCATTGGTCGAAATTCAACTTCAGTTATTATTACAAATTTGAAGAAAACAATAAGAATTTACATATTTCTAAATTTTGTTTTCTACTCTTATACATTCGTTCATTGTATATCTGAGAACATACACTTTACTTTTATACGTACTTACAATACATAACAGTTCAGAGTACCATTATAATTGAATAAAAATAAACTCAATAAAATAGCAGTAAATCACAATTTAAAAACCCCCTCATTTATTGATATTAAATGATATCTTACGACTTAGTACACTGCAAGAAAGCCAATAATGATGATTATTAAGAAAAATTAAAACATTTTAATAAGAACGATTTACTGGTTATAGCGATTTCCTTTTTTCATTTTTTATTTAAATAAGAAAAAAAAGTATACAACTGTTTCCAAATTTGTTTTTTTACTAATAACACTAAAGACCGTCAATAGCTACTAAACAAAAAAAGAAAAGAAAATCGGTTAATAAACAGAGGAGGAAGAGGTACTGAACTGTTTTGTCTTTGTTTATTTATTTATAGACATATATTTATAAAAGCAAAAAACAAAATAAGATGGTTGAGGCATAAGTAAACCAAAATGAGACATTATAAAAACAAATAAACTATTGTATACGTTATCGTGAAGATTTTTTCTTTGTAACAAATTCTGAAAATTTAATGTTCCGCGGGAAAGAATGATTTTATGGTTTTCATGAAATGTGACTGTGACTTTTTTGAAAATATTACTAACGAAAGAAACGGAAATGGCATTATTCGGTATTTTGTTAATTGTGTAAGATCAATAGAGTCCCCAATAATGCGGCAAAAGTGTTATTCTCAGTTTAAATAAAAACCGTTGTTTGATATACCGTACAATTTAAAGTTCATGTATATAATTTACGCAAACCAATTAAATATACCACCGCGACAAAATTTTATATTTATTATATTTTAAATAACATCGCTTAATTGTTAAAATGGTTATGTACAGAGATCATTTTAAATGTATTCGGCATATTTTAACGATGAAAAAGTTTATCACAGTATCGCATTATTAATAAGTACGTACAAAGTCGTTACGTAATAAATGTTGTATATGTCGGTGCGAAACATTTTCAAAAATTTTGTGTAATTTTTCCTCCTCAGAAATATACATCCACATATTCAAAATTATTTAACAGACTTTTTCCCGCTAAATGTAAAATTTTTAACGTAACATTTTGATAAACTATAAGGAACAATATTACATAGGAAAGTAAATATACTTTTCTGTTCGTATATATACCGTTTACATATAGAACTGTTTATTAAAAGTACGAAAAAACACATATATTCGTTAAAAGTGCGAAAAAACACATATATTCGTTAAATGTACGAAAAATACATGTCTATTTATTAAAAGCGCAATAAAAATTTTACCATAAAAAACTTTTTTTGAAAAATCGGGAAGACTATTGTAAGTGTATTTCTTGAAAAATACAAACTTAATTCAAAGAATTAACACACAAAAGATGAACTGAATCTGGGCGAAATTTTACGCGACAGAAAAGATGGTTACTTTAAATTAAACATTTGAAGCTCCCATAGTGGATACAATTAGAAAATCAGTTTATTTCTGATAATGGTAAATGTTAATCCGAACTGTTAAATAGAAAAATAAAAACTTTTAAACATGTTGTCTACTGTCAATTGTTTCCTGCTTTAAACAAAACTAAAAACCGAGCCAACTTCAATAACTGCAAGTTTCAGTAAACTAGAATTTCGTAATAATCGATGTTTTTTTGTTTGTTTTCGGATGTATAAACTGTAAAGGGTGAAAAGGACAGAAAATTGAATGAAAAGTACCTGGGGTGCAACTCAGAATCTGGAATTTTGGCTTAAAAATTAAACTGTTATTTTATGAAAGACTTCAAAAATAAATTTAACTTGGAAAAAGAAGCGGAGCTCTGGTTGCCATCGAAACAAAATGTCAAGGTTAGAAATTGTCCCTGCTTCTTGTGGGCCTGTTACGATCTTGACCGGAAAACTTAACTTGCGACTACCTAATGTTGCTGTTCGCTGCGCCCCCAATTTATAATGAATTTTTTTTCGGACGTGCACCGACTTTATTCTTTATATCACCTATTCTGGTTTTCATAAAAAAAAAGATAGGGACAGCACTAAGATAGCAGGCACCCGATGGGATAAATCTTAACATGCCTTCCTTACGAACCGCAGTTATAGGCTTTACGAGGGCATCTAACCTTGATTTAATTCGCAGGCCCTCGCTATCCGTTCGGCCGGAGAGAACGAACCTGCTAGGGCCTGCAGAAAGGTCCAAAACGCCAACCGATTTAGTCGGTGAGCTATCGGCCCGCCAGCCCTCTCGTCGGTAACTGTTGTAAACATGCGTCTCGAAGTAGTGTCCACCCTTAAATGCGAGTCGGTCACGTGCTCCGCAATGAAGAATAAGGGGCCACATGCACAAGGCTCCGGATTAATGTCTAAACGAAATCTTGAGTAACCCGCAAACAGTCCATGCCCCATCACGGACTTGTCAGGGTTGAAAAACAGCCCGTTTCTATTTGGCCTTCAATCAATCAACGCATAGCATTTTTCCGCAATATTTAAAAGCATACGTCTGGCGTTCCTTTGCACCAATATAGACACATTATCCGCATATGTCCATAAATGCCCTCCGTTTGGCCATCGTGTAGAAGTGTATTGAACAAGAGGGGCCACATCACAGATCGATGCGAGACCCCTGCGGGTAACCTCTGTCCAGCCATTTTTAATGTCCATCTTTCGAGATCGTAATAGCTTTACGGTTGGAGAAATAATTGGAAAATTCCTTTCAACACAGGGTTTCTTTTACTTCGTCTAATATACGCCTCCAGTTGACCATGTCAAACGCACCAGTTATATCTGAAGAACACAAACCGATAACGAATTTGCTGCCGCCCCATCAACAAAATTTAGCAGATCATTAACGGTTTTCGTACACCTCTACGGCCGATAGAGCAGCTGTCGCACACGTCTGCATCGTTTGGCTCAGTTGCAGGTCTACGCAAGTACAGCTTCGTTCTTCTGCTGACTTCTCAGTAGGAGTCCCTCTCGGAGTGATCCTAATTAGTGGGGATTAAGGGCGTCGTAGCTGTTTTAACCACTACCGTAGAACTCCCCGCGTTGGCTTGCATGGGACTTAGTTGTTCTGCATTATTCTTTTTAGTTGTACTTTTTCAAGCCCGTTTTCTTTCCAGCGAAGCCAGCGGCGGAGGCATCGGAGGTCTCAGCAACCGTCCTGCTAACAAGTTTATTAATATCTTTTGTTGAGTGACCGCTCAACATTCCAACCTTATTTTTAGTCAGGACTACACGACAGCACTTGAACCAATAATACTTTTTGCAACTTATCAATTGCAGTTATATGCAGAATAGGGAACATAGTGCAATATAAATATTTTGAATATTAAATGAACAGTTTATTTGAAACAAAAAGCAACAACGGGTCATCAATATCGTTCAAATTGTTGGTCAAAAAAATTTAATTTCCCATTCAGAAAATGTCAAAAGAGGTTGCATTTTTAACCAGAATTTAAACTATCCTTGAAACAACAAATTTACAAGTTACATCTTTATTGTCATTTATCAAAATCATGTTGATTTTTTACTTGTTTTTCCAGTAAACGTTTTAAAGATCCGACAAGTTTTGTTGGTTTTTAATTTAAAATATTTATTCTAGTTCGATTAAGGCAGAAATCTACAGAAGAAAAAAACTGCGAATGAGTACACCATATCGAAAAGCGACGAGACTGGCCAATAGTTTACTTTTTCAATAGGCGTTAAAATGAGTACTGTTATATTAATTCTTAGAAAATACCTCGTCAGAATATCTCATTGAAGTGATGGAAAGTTATTTTACTATGTTATTTCGACGATAATTATGTACACTGATTTTACTACAATTTTAACTTACTGCAGTGATTTCGATTTACTATTGTAATTTTTACGTTCGTAGATAGAATAATATTTTAACTTTCATACACAGTAAATATCACAAAATTAAAACAAAGATGGCCACTAAAAAGACTAGTAAATAAAATAAAAATACTGTATGCATTTAAATCCGTTAAAATTACATCTAAAAATAATAATAATAAAAAAAAAAAACAAGTTCGTAAGATTGCAGGTATTTTTTCCCCAGTGCGTATTTCTTTGAGTGTGGATCATTGACCAGAGGGAACTTGCTGTACGTTACTAAAATTTTCAGAAAAAAATTACTGTTTTGCTAACAAGAAATAAAAATTAAACGCGGTTAAACCAACTGCAACTACTAGTTTATAACGAACATAATTTCTTTTGTGTGTGCGGAGAGCGGGAGAGTACTTTTTTTCTGTTTTCAACTTCATAAATCATGTAATTGTCTACAATTCTAAGTCCAAAAAGTTTGTACCCAGAGAAAAACTTACACACACACACACACACACAAATATATATATGTGTGTACAAAAAAAAAAAAACTAATGCAATAAAATTTTTGAATTTGAAAATTATTTCCAGTAATAAATACAATGATTACTGTGTGAAATTTTTACTACCCTAAGCATCATAGACAATTTCCGTCCAAGAATTTGCGCTAACATTGTGGTCCTACCGTCGAATATTTTCAGTTTTCACTCAAAGAGGAGGATATTTAATTTTTCAATATTTGACCGTAATACCTTTCGAAAAATTACTTGTATGAGGTAGATCAAAAACATCCGAGAGATAACGAGTAAATTTTTCCCTAATTAAAATACTTGAGTTCTGTAATTCTGTATCAGGAAAAAGTGGGGAAATTATGAGTGGTTCTAATAATAGAAAGTGTACTGTTTGAATTTTACAATATATAATTTTGAATAACTTGAATTTCCAGTCTATAGCGAAAGAAAAGCCGGATATATCAGAAAACGAAAAATATGTAACCGTTTATTTAATAGAATGTAAAGAGTGGAATTAGACGTATGTGATAGTTTCCACGTAGAAAGAAGGGTTCGACAGGAACGCAAATTTTCTTTCCTACTTTTTAATTTATATAACAAGTGACTAATAAGAAACGTAACTCAAAATTAAAATGGCAGGTACCTATTGGCGGAAGAAAAACTACAAACCGAAGAGATGAAATACACAGAAGACGGGAAATAGCGAAAGTAGCTATATCAGGACTAAATAAAATGTGGGGAGATCAAATATATCGAAAGAGACCAAAAAATATGTAATAAAAACATTAATGAGCAGACATCCTCTTGACGGAAAATAGATGCCATTGAAATAGCAGCCTATAGAAGAATGATGAGAATCTCGTAGAAATCATTTTGAACGAATAATTCTGTCATTACATCTCGCTGGAGATTAGTAACAGCAATGCGGGGCAGTGCCTTAAATTTTTCGGGCACACCATCAATGGTAATAGTATAGAGAAGCAGATCATTCACGGAAAAGTAGATGGCAGCAGGAACAGTGAAAGACCCCTCACACGTCTCATTTACTACGTCAAACAACTAACAAAATTGCAGATGATAATGATGAATATTATGCATAAGGCTGAGAATCGGTTGACGCGGAGAAAAATTATAAACCAGTTCTCTGGCTGCATTTAATAAGTTACGACATCCGAAATCAGATCAACGAATAACAATAGATTTAAAAATATATATATATCACGTCAATATTTTGTTTATATGTTGGGCACAAGTAAAAATTTAATCGATTTAAATATAATACGATGTTTAGGATAGTGACTAAATTGTTTCTAAATTTATTTTACGCAAATGCAAATGATAATTTATATATTTTTCGTTGTTTCTAATTGTTTACTAAGCTTATTTTGACATCACAGAAAGTACGCACTCTAAAACGTTCTAGCAATACCATCAGATATTACAATGTAATATTTCTCTGAAGTTACACTTCGAAAGTTGGCTGAGTTTGCTAACTCTAAATTAAGAACTAAGCATTTAAAAGTGGAAGACGAAATTTACAAAAGTATGTAAACAGGATATAAAAAATATTCATGCATTATATATATATATATATATATATATATATATATATATATATATATATATATATAAGAAAAAAACATATTCATAAATAATAAAATTAAACGGCAGTAATTCAAGTACTTTTACATAACATATAATAAATTACAATAGGTTGGATTTCAGGACTGTTAAAAAGACATAACCTATTAATAAAAGTATAATAATAATCATAATGTAAAGGCCATAACGGTAATCCTATAAAAAAAAAGAAGTGATTACGAGCAATCAAAAAGTAAGTCGTCAGTTAATGTTTCACGGTTGATAATAAGTTTCCGACATTATATGTTAAAAAATTTTCTTAGTAACCGACTCGAATTTTAACCAGAAGTCTTTTATTTAAATATGGAAGTTACTTATGATTATGGCAAAAACAAAATATTAAATTTCAGAACATACTCCGTTTATTAATAGGTAATAAATTAATAAATATTATAAAATTGAATAACAGGCATCCAAGACACATGTAACTGTGAACGTTTTCGGAAATATGCCATCATCAGGCAAAGAACATGCGCCAGTTTGAAACGAAATTATGCAAAATAACTTTGTCGCTCGATGAATACCTCTGCAACAAACTATTACGGGTTTTCTACACTAGTAATTTTTAGACAAGAATAAACCAGTTTTCTAATTAGTACCGTTAAAAAAGAATCTATTCGGAATAAAGAATTCTTCGGATTATGATCCGCTACATAAAATTCGGCTCTTCAAACCACTAACATTTTATTTTACATTTTAGATAAAATTAATTTTTAAAAATAAACCGAAACGTTTTGCTGTTGTTTTATATTGTTGAATTCGAAAGTTTTAACAATTTATGTTACAGAATTTCAAGTAAATAATCTCTTTTTACGAAAAAGAATCAGTTGTTTTTAAATTAAAGAGACAATAAGTTTTTAATAGCAGTGTTCATAAAACCTTTTGCTACCAAATAAGTAAAATTAAATTTCCCACAGCTACGTATAGTTATTAAATTTTTTAAACAAGTTTAAAAAATTAGAACTAAAATAAGAAAAAAATCTCAACTGAAATAAATGCAAATACACCAAAAACACTTGTATATGTGAAAAATGCTCACAGTAATTTTCACAACTTTAAGACTTACCCGATTACACTTCGCAAATCGAACAAACCGTGATTTAACTCTAACGCTGAAAATGAAATGTGTACATAAAATCGTTTAAAAAATTCTTTAAAAAACCTATATTTAAACGACGTACCGCATTTTTAATTAGAACTTTAAAATATATAAAACAGATAATACGTATAACGTTCGTTAAATTATTTGAGCAAGACTAACACGGTAATAATTGCGCCAATAGAGTATTTCAAATCAGTCTATTTTTTAATGGTCATATTCTTAATCGAATTACAATAACATTAAATATAACTTCGAACATTATTAAGTATAATTGTAAAATTTACAAATTAAACATGCTGACTTTAATATCATCGATTTTTTAATTACAATAAATTGAAACAAAAGTATAAATTAAAAAAACAAATTTTATTAAATGTACCGATGCAGAATTTTTGCAATCATTTAAAATTTTCATTGCACCGAAAAAGAAATTTACAGGATATGAAAAAGTACATTCTTCACCAATAATCTTGTATACTTAATAATAATAATAATAATACCTTATTTTCCATTTCATAAAATGTCTTAAAATCATCCATTCTTAACAGTATGATAAAATTTTTTTATTATATTTATATATATATGATATAATGTTGTAAACATAAAGAAGTTTCGTTGTAAACGAGGAAAGAAATGTATTTTATACTTTATTTATGTAAATACTATTGGTGTATTCTATCAAATGTCTGGAATTTTTTACTTTTCACACTATTTTTTCTTATTTTATTGGTGTGATTTTAAATTTATTATTTGCACCAACGGATTTTTTTTTTTTTGCTTCTTTCGTTGGGGAGGAATTTCAATGTAACATATATTTAATAACTGAAAAAAATACAAAACTATGTTTCACAATAAATTCTAAAAAATATACATTTTACACAATTAGATTGAGGAACAATAATCAAATATTATTAACTAAATTTCTAACTCGGCAACGAAATCAAAATAAAAGCGTAGAGAAACTTTAATAGAATACATCTTTTTATTATTATTAAAAAAAAATAAATAAATAAATAAAATAATCGCGTTCTATTAAATTCATATATAAGACTATACATTATTAGAAACTATAAAATTAGTCGATGTGTATTACAAATACAACTGTTATTTGAAAACGTCTAAAAGAAAACACGCACACATAAACCTAAAAATAAAATCATCTTATTTATTACATTTTTTAATTAACATTTGTGACATTTTCTAGAATTCACTTAATTTAAATAAATGCGCTGTACAAACCAGATGTTTAAATATTACTGGTTCACAATAACCTATTCCCGTTAAATCAGAAGTAAAATTGTACCGAAACTGAAACTACCGAACAGAAAAATAACTAAAGAAAATGATCTGACATCACAATTTACATGTAGTATTAATAAAATGACTTTTCAAAATTATAAATAATTTTTTAAAAAATGTAGTAAATTATTTGTCAGAAGATACAATTATTTTTATAATTATCTCATTTAGCTTCTATGACAACATTTTTACAAAAAATTGCAGAATCGCACACAATACTAACACTAGATTTTCTTTTCTAATCAAAAAGTCAATTACTACAAACGCAAGGTATAAAGATAATCCAGTAAGAAGTTTAAAAATGTAACTCACAAACTATTTAAATGTAAAAAAATAAAGTAAAATGTTACACATTTATCGGCCTCTTCATAAGATTACATATTGTTTTTTTACGTTGTAAAAACTATGTTATATTTAAAGACTGCAACGATTTAATCATTGGTAATCGACTTTCAAAATATGTATATCTCTAATACTAAACCTGTATTTTTTTTTTTTTTTTAATTTGTGCAGCAATAACCGTTGTTTCCTAACAAGGAAATTAAAATTTCCATTGAAAAGCAGTTTTTACCCATCCAAAAACAAAAACAATTCACCGGATAAACTATGCAACCGCAAACATGCCGAGAAAAGCAAACCTTTATCGCTTTTATTTGCATCAATAATTTCACTATCATTTACGCAGAAGACAAGAGAAATTTCTTCCTATGTCGCACTGTAATAGATAAAGCTTTCAAGGTCAGAAATGAAAATTCGAAATTTCCACATACCGTTCAATAAAATAAATTAACGGAAAAATGCTCTCTAACAAACGTGAAAAACAATCGAAGTCACTCTACGGAGAAAATAAAACTCAAAAATTGATAGAAACAAAAAGAAAGTACAGATATTTGCTTTAAATTGTACGTTACTTTTTTATTCCCGTTTATTAATTTCAAACTTCCTAATTACTTTTCGTGTGCCCTATTCAATGTGCCCACTGCCGTCATATTTGTTTTTTCCATCCATTCGATTTGTGGTCAAATCACATTTCTCCCCTCCTTAAATATTTCTCGGAAAAAATCTATAGTTAATAACCCCCTGCCCACACACGCACACAAAAAAAAACAAACAAACAATCAAAACAATTGATACAATATCAAAAAAAAAATAAAACAAAAACGCATAGCTCAGAGTAATTCATACTCGAAATATGTACAGAATATTTTTCCTTTCTTTTTGTTCCTTAAAAAATAAAATTTGGCTTTTTCCGTGGTTTTTATAGTCTATATATGTATGTACCGATTAATCAAGTTCTACAGCATTCACTGATCTAATATGTCATTATAATTGAGAGTTATTCTACGCTAAAATTTAAACATCAAAAAATTTCGTTTTTTTTTTTTGGCACATCTTTTTTTTCTGATAAAAGTTTAAGAAAAACACCAATAATTGCTTTAAATTAAACTTTGCTCGCATCAAAATTCAGTAAGTTTATTTTAACAATTATTATTAGGGCTTGAAGTTGATATGTTATCATTTTTTGCGCGCATATGATCTACAAATTTCGAACTGAATACCTTAGGTGTCCCGAAGAAGAAATATGTAGAGTGCAAATAGGTTATTTTTTTTTTCTCTAATTTTTCACGATTTTGGTTTCATTTTATTTTTTAAGCTCTTAAGAGCATCTTTTCATTTTTTGGATCAATTTGGATTCATTTATGGAACGCATCACTTTTTTTTTAGAATATTCAAAATTCATATTAAAACTTTTGAAAATAATTAAAATTCCTACCAACATCGAAAGAAATGAAACCAAATTTTTTAATTTTTGTAATTTCTCACTTTTGTTCTTTCGTTGTTTTCTAAAAACAGTGAATAGAGTGGACTTTTATAGGTAAATTTCCTTGTTTGAAATAAACTGCATTTTCATATGTTCATATACGCACATATGTGTGTCCACACTGAGACCGTAATAATAAACACGCACTTACACACAAGTCAACGAAATAGTTTAATTTAAATATACAGCGATTACTTTGAAATTGAACGGTGTTTTTAAATGAACAAAAATGCATTAATAGGCAGTCAGCTGACTTTGAATATTTGTACCTGGTTTAACTCTACTATATATAAATTGTACATAATTGTAAATATGTTTAATAACTTTTTAATTTTATACAAATGCAATAAACACGGCTTAAATTTTTTACGGCATATTTATGTAATACAAGTTTCGAAAAATTGTTATGACATTTTCTAAAATACATAACACATTTTTCAGTACTTTTAAGTTCATCAACTTCCTCAGCCCAGTCCTTATAATAAACAAGTTTGGCATATCAAAAAGTTTTGATATAATGATTTTATAAAGATATAAACCACATATTAAGGGGAAAACTCACGAGCAACTTCCCAAATACACACACACACACATATGACGTCGTTCTCAGCCCGACCCCTCCACTTTTTTGTCCCAAAACGTTACATATATTGTACTACTGCGTCCAAAAAGTAAGACCAGTTTTCAATTTAAATTGGGCAGATATATCAAATCTCAAAAATATTTTTTTTTCTAAGTTGGCAGCACTGTGAAAAACAACTGTGCCAAATTTCACATCATAAACGTCATTAATGTTTGAGCTGTACTTAGTTTTGTACGACGCAAAAAGTGAATTCGGCAATTTTTACAATGTCTGATTTTGTTGAGCAAAAAAATTACATTAAATTTTGTTCACGAAATGGAATTTCTACTGTACACACGTTTAGAATGTTGCAGAAGGCTTTCGGTGAACAGACCTTGTCGGAAAGAAATGTTTACAAGTAGCATAAACAGTTCAAAGAAGGCCGACAATACCGATGAAAGTTACGTACAACAAATCACAGATTTGATGTTCGAAAACCGTCGATTAACAATTACCGACCTTTCTGATGATGTCGGAATTTCAAAACGATCAGTTAACTGCATTTTAAGGGATATGCTGAGCTTCAGACGCGTCAAATCTCGATTAAAATCAAAAACACTTAATTTTTTCGAGAAAAACCGTCGCGTTAAAATCTGTGAAGAGATGATTTCTGACTACTAGCACGTTATAAAACGCATTATTACGAAAGATCAGACTTGGATCTATGCGTATGAACCGGAAACAACCGACAAATCGAGTGAATATCGTATCAAAAGTGAAGAAAACGGAAAAGATCGCGCCAAAGTCGCTCAAAAATCAAGGCAATGCTAACAATTTTTTTCGATTATCGTGGTGTTGTGCATTATGAGTTTCTTCCGTCGGGCCAAACTGTTAACAAAGAATATTATTTGAGTGTTATGCGTTGTTTACGTGAAACTATTCGCAAAAAGAGGCCGGATTTATAGGCAGGCAACTCTTGGTTTTTACTCCACGATAATGTGCCAATTGGTTATTCGTGAGTTTTTTTAACTAAAAAATCAACTAATATCGCTCCACAACTACCGTATTTGCCTAATTTAGCATCGTGCGACTTCTGGCTATTTCCTAAATTCAAAAGATCGCTCCGAGGATACTTGAGTCGATTAAAGAGATTCAACGTGAATTACAATACATTCTGAATGACTATTTGGCATGCTCAGAGGATTGGAAAAAATGTTGGCATAGGTGTATTTTATCCGAGGGGGGGGGGGTTACTTTGAAGGCGATAAAAAAAATATTTGGAAGAATAAATAAAGATTTTCTTAAAAAAATAAAAACTGGTTTTATTTTTTAGGCGCAATAGTATATATATATGACTAAATATCAACAAAATGGATTATTGAAAAACTGTCAGGAAACGTAACATGCTGTATATAAATAGACTGCTAGGAAATAACAACCTCATTCTTATACAAGGAAAGTACCGACAAAATTGATTGCCTGACGTTGTCAAGAAGTAACAGAGCAGGGGTTTCGGTGGTGTCTCCAGGCGGGGTTAAGGGGCAAAGCCCTTTAAGAGGCGTGAAGGGCCGAGTTATACATATATATATATAGATATGCATATATAAATAAAAAAATAAATAAATAAATAAAAAAACTGGAGATCACAAACAACACGCTCCAGAAGTGAGGCGGTTGTTAATTTTACATAAATTTTGCAATAAAAAACCGGAACGTTATATACATACTAGATGTAAAATTGACTTCTATACACTTCTATACTCTTCAGTTATACACAGAGCTATAATGGTAAGTTCACTGGACCTCTAAAGAGTTTCAACATTTATGTACATAGAATTCTATATAAGCAAGTAAAATACTTCCAAGACCTTCATTCAAAATCGAATTTTTCATTATTTTAATGCAAAACGGTCGCATAGGAAATAAATACTCAATTTTAAATAATTAACAAAAAAATTTCTGAACATTCGGTATTGGTAAATCGCGTTAAGAAGAATAAAAATTGTAACTTTTAATTCAGTTAACTAAAATCAAAATTGAGAAACGTAATATTTGACCACTATCTTCGATATTGTACGTAGGGTAAATTTATCGCTAAATAATACCTCGTTCCTCCAAATGATGTGATGAATTAAATTAGACCCTCCACGATGGGGTGTATAAGAATCTTCCAGCAAATAGAGGAAACAAAGGAAGCAGAAA
Source organism: Icerya purchasi (assembly GCA_039619475.1). Classification (NCBI taxonomy): domain Eukaryota; kingdom Metazoa; phylum Arthropoda; class Insecta; order Hemiptera; family Monophlebidae; genus Icerya; species Icerya purchasi. The sequence goes on along the minus strand of CM077116.1, from coordinate 316,709,174 downwards.
AAACAAAAAAGCAGCAGTGTTAATCAATATTGAATTTTCCAATTTTATTGTTACTATATTCAAAAATTTACAGTTACTTTCTGGTCGCCTGTTTAAAACAAGAACTTTCTATGTCGCATAAATTTTTCCTTAGCACTCCTTTTTCTTCATTGTTCTCAATGTCTGGTAAAGTGATAATTCACCTACTAGTTTATACTTTTTTCGTTATAAGAATTTTTCAACTTCTCACATTTTAAACTATTAATATTTAATCTCTATACATGAACTGCTGAACGATTGTAATAACAATATCAAGAATAGCTTAATATTTGTATATATTCTTTGTCTTTGGGTATAGTATGTTAGTTATTATTTTTTCTATTCTCTCCATACAGCTAAAAATATACAAATCAAATTATCTTTAAATTCATAAATAATCAAAAAATCAAATAAATTTGATTGACTGTCACATCTCATATATAAGAAATAAGAGCCATCGTTAGAATTTAAAACATATCGCAACAAAATCAGACAACTATAAACTAGAGATGCGCGAAAATAATGATAACGATAATGACAATAATGAAACAATAAAAAAAGATAATAATAATAATAATAACAATAATGAAGACCAGTATTCCAATGTTTTCAATTGATTTCATAACAGAAAATTTTCTTCGCAAATGGTACTTATAAAGGAAAATTTTTTTCCCCTCAAAATAAGTTAGGATAAAACGGTAATAACAATACGCTTCAAATATTTTTAGCGATATAGAGCATTGGTAAATGCCTAATTTTAATTTAAAAATTGAACGAATCCCTTCCTCGTATTGATGTGGGGTAATTTTGATAACTAGAGCAAACGTAATACATACTGTTTCGGTAACTGTCTTTTTCATTAATCAATTATATAACTCCTCCTCGAGATAACTTCAAATCCGCATAATCAATCACCTCGAGGAATCGCGTCTAAAATATAGGGTACTCGGCAGATTTCCTCGACACAGTGTTATTATAAGTACACAGTTTTAAAAATGGCGCACGGACGCTGCGAGTTCCGTCGAAATCTGCAAAGTGCGCTCAGAAAACAAACACAATCGCCTTTTATCCGTTTACTTTTTCCGATACTTTTCCAGCTCTTTCAACAGAACCGCTTTTGGCTTCATAACATTCGGCCGATCGCCTCGACAATTCGGGCAGAACCATTTACCCTTCGGTTTCGTCGATAGCGAAACGCAGTCAAAGTGAAACCATTCGATCGGACATGAATCGTTGTCGCAACAGATCATTTCGCCGTACGATATCTGATCGCACAAACAGTAGGTTGGTTCATCAGGATCGATACTGGAATCGATTATCGGCTTCGTCGAATCGTCGTCTTTCTGCATTTGATTTTGTCGATTTGTCGTTTTACGTTTTTTCTTTTTGGCAGCAGCAGCTTTTTTAGCAGCGGCCTGGGCCGAACTCATCTTAGACATTACCGACGAATTTATACTACCGTTATTATCAATTTTAATGCTGTGCTCACTGTTACCTAGGGCCAGATCGTTCTCATCCAGTTTATTACTAGCGCGTTTAGCACGTTTACTTTGTCTTTGTTCTCGTTCAGAACTGATGTTATTTTCCTTCACTACCGTTTCAGACTTTGATAAATCCATTTGAGGCCGTTCAACACCTATAACATTATTAAAAAGTGTTTCTATTAGTACATCTGCAATAATCTTATAAAGTTCGAAATCAGAGTTGCGATAGCAGTTTCAAACGACAACGCAGGTGTGAATATAGTTAAAGTGGTTGAGATTAGCATACAAAAATTGAGAAAAAGCTAAATAAAATTATGAAAAAACTCTGTTTAAGCTCACTAGAAATGTCGAAAAAAAAATATATAAAAAAGTGTAAAACAAGTTTACAACGCCGATCAAATTTTAATATTGTAAATATTTTCAATTTTTAAATTACGTTACATAACCCGTACAGACTTACAAAATGTTTAACCTTATTTTTACTATGTACCAGTATTCAAGTCCGGCATAAAAAATTATTCACCCGATTTCTTCGAAATGTCATTTGTGATTTTCTAGCAAGTACACATAGCCAACTTTTCAAAAATTAATATTTCTTTTTGTATTTAAATAGGTAATTTTAATAAATTTGTTCTTATATTAAATATAACCTTTTATATTTGAGTTTTTTCCTTTTTTTTTTTTTTATACTTATGCAGCACTATAAAAAAAGAACAATTAAAGTGGCAAAAGATGCACTGGAATTAAATTAAGCCGTACCGCATTAAAATGAGGTTGTTGGTAAAACATTTCATGAAAATTAAAAATTATATTTTGTTATTTGTTTAATTTTTAAAAATAGTATAAACGTATTGCAAAAAATCTGGCACATAAATTAGTTCCCTAGATTGTTACGACTTTATTTTCTGCAATATAGAATCAAACTCAAAGGAAAGAATTTCTAAATTCCCTCTAAACTGCTTTGCAATGTATAGCAAAAAAAAAAAAAAAAAGGTTTAGAGTGGCTTTAACGAATATTTTGCACATTATTTTGAAGTGAAAAAATAAAGTTATTAATCCTGTGGAATAAATTATTAAAGAAATTGAAGTCATCGGTATAATAATTATTGTTTGACTGCAAATGCACGTATTTTACAATGAAATAAGTAATATATACCTTTTAAGGAAATACCCGACAGACTGGCAAATTAATTATCTAACGTGAACATTTAAGTAACTATTTTTAACTTAGATCGTATGCGAAATTACCCGACAGACTTTGCTAAACAATAATACAGTACAAACCATTAATAAAACATTCGAAAGATTGCCTAGAAAAAATTGCGATTTTGATAACCCACGGTGATAATAAGGCGCGATTATTCACTTTTTTAAAATATAAATGTACACCATATGTATAAAATATTATACTTCAGTCAAGCGGTGTATTTTTTTTAAGCGCTTTTATTCAACTTAACTGTTCTGTTGTCTGTCTTACATTTCTTCAAATCTTGAGATTGTTTTTTTACCTACTTCCAATCGAGCTACAACTTTGAAGTTTAGCATTACGTCGGATTTCCGGTGATAATACAATATTATGCAAAAAATTCGAATCTACATTTTAAACCTAATAAAATGATATTAAAATTTTAGCCCTATATAATACGCTGTAAAAATACAGTGTAAAATCGGCAATTCAGAAATAATTAGAATCTACTTTCGTTATCTAGAAATAATTAAAAAAAGGGGTATAATTTTTGTCAACTGGATAAAAATGTAATATTAATGTGTAGTTTTTTGCAAGCATTGCAATAATTAAATTGATTTGTTATATTAATTTATAAAAGTAACCTGACTCTAAAAATAAAATTAAAAAACCCCCAGAATACAAGTCTCTAACATTTTATTCTTATTTAAAATAATAATAATAAATATATATATATATATATATTCAAATATTACGGATTGCTAATAATGTAAAGGTTTGTAGTTTTATACAGCTTTCGTCAAATTATTACAATAATGTTTTAAGAGAACACACGCACAAGACCAAATAAGTACTAGTATTTTAATTGAGATCAAAAATTATTTTACAGGAAGTTTTACCTTTTTGTATTTGAATGTAATCTGGTTCAAATGAAAGCTTATTTGTTACAAAAATTAAAATCAACAAACCTGTTAATTTGTAAACTTGTTCCATCTGCCTTGATTTATTTTCCATCATTTCAAACATACACTGGATTATTTCTAATCTCGATGACTGGTAGTCTTGTGCTTCAAACATAATTCTTGTTAATCTAAATTTCATTTTTTTACAGTGCTGCTTCTTTATTTTCGCGTGAATGAAAATATGCATTATTTTGCTTAATTCTAAAACAACAAAAATAATACTTTATCCATCATTTTTATATTTAACCTATTTTTTGAATAAATCGATTTCCATCTCGAAAGAAATAATAATTATTACAAAAACAAAAAAAAGATTACTGCTTTCGTCAATTAATGCACTATTGATAAAATCTAGTTTTAGTGGTATACAGAGTTAAAAGCTAATTTTAAAATTCATACATGAATTAAAATTAACGTTTCATGCTAAGCGCAAGTACAACGCATCATGTGACCAAAAATCACACATTCCAGGCACACATATATAATGATTAATACAATACCTCAAAGTGTTTAAGTTCTTTACTCTTGGGTTTCATTAAATTGTATCTTCATTAGTAATTTAAAATGTTCTTAAACTCTAATAATTTATTATGTAGCGTGGTGTGCACCAGGCTACTAACAAAAGTGGAGTTGCGGAAATGAACAACACCAAATTGATAGAACAGCATTTATTATCAAATTGTACATTGATTCGTGAAACGTAGCTGAAGCACAATTAAGTTGACGCTCATCAAATATCATTGACGGCTATATGCTTTAACATTGACATTTGGACTAATCTTATTTTCATATTAAAAACGAACGTGTACGTATGAGGAACGAATGCCAATTCTTATGACGCGAAGTAAAATTATGTGAAAAACAAAACTAAAAATTATTACTGGGACTATTTACAAAATTATTATCTAAAATTATTATTTATAATTTATTGCTTTTATAATTATTATTTAGTGTACACCTACAAGTAAATATTTTACTTCAGGCGGATAATTATACATACTTATACGTGAAATAAACATTCGTATCATCTGCCAATTTAAGAAATAAAAACTGATGTTCATTTTTCTTAAACAGGGACAAAAAAAGGAATACTAAATAAACAATTTATATAAATCATCAACATTCGTCTGTTTTTAATATATACCATAAAAATACAATAACTCGATTAACAAAAAAACTGTAACTTTCTAAAACGATATTTTTAATAAGTATTGACGTGGTTTATACCAAAAGAAAAATTACAGACGTAGTTAACACGGACTTTTCAGATTTTTTTCATTATTAAATCAAATTTACCTGAAAGGTATAGCTGGATTTAAAAAAAATTCAATAAAAGTTGCTTATAAATTTATTTAAACTGTAATGCGTATTATTAGGTATTATATGAAAGTTACTAACCATTGTGGATGCTTTTGTAATTGATAAATATTTCTTTTAAACTACTGATGAGTTTTTGAAATTCCAAAGCCATATTGTCTATGCAGTCAATATAACTTTCGAAGTAGTTTACACAATTTTGCGAATCGATATTATTTAATACAGCCATTTCGTTACCTAATTCTCGAAATAAACAGTTCCGTTTCCAAATTAACCATTTTTAAATAAATATATTTATACCAACATTTTCGACTACTCATTATAAAATATAACTAAGACTTGTTAACTTCACAACGTTATGTCTCTAAGAAAAAATTTAATTTCACAAATTTCGAAATCATTTCTGCCGCGACAACAAAAAAAGAAAGAAAACCGAAAGAAATTAAAACGTTACAAATAAAAACACAAACGAACCAAATCTAAGGTAATATCACAGCTGAAGCGTAATATCACATTTGCCGATTACACAAACAATGTTTGTTTGAAATTACAAATAAACCGTTGGTAATGGAAATCAAAAATTTTTTAAAAATATTTTTAATTTAAATTTGTTTGAATTATTACATTTTAAGTATATTTATTATCATTTATAGAAACTTTTTTAATACGTAAAATAATCTAGCTGTAATAAATTCACCATACAATTTTTGATGTAGAAAGTACTAAATTAATGATATTAAACGTTCTATTGAGGACTATTTTATTATTATTAATTATTATGCCGTAATTTAGATCTTATTTTAATATGTTCAATAATCCAAAATATCAAAATACGAATAATCTGATTTATTGTTGTCACTTTAAATATCAACAAAAAGCCCAAAATATTATCTTTTAAAATTTAAATTAGATGCAGAAAAGTAAGAAACATTAATAATAGGGAACCAGTTTGTTAAATTATTTTCATAAATGATTGATTTTAATATTGAAGTTCAAATTGAACAGAAATGTGCTAAATAGTCTTTGAATCGGCGTTGGGCAATTATTAGATTTACTATTGTTGTGAACTACTAATCCGAATTATTATTCAGTGGTTACATACGAAGAAATGTTAAATAAGATAATCATCTTTTATCACGCGATTTGATTTTCTTTAAATTTCATTAATAAAGTTAAATTTATTTCGAGTTATTATTTATATTAATTTTAACGGTAGTTTTTGACAAATATTGATATCTTTATCGGCGAAATTTATGGTAACGACAGATTTATATTTAAAATTACATAATGATTCTGAATTACAGTTGTGTAAAATAATTCGATTATGAGACCTGAGAACATTTCGTGAATACAGATATGTAGAACAGCTTGATCATGAGAACCGAGCAGAGATGAATCCAGTAGGTTTTTTTTTGTGGGGGACAATCCCCCCTCAGAACTTAATACAAACTGTTTACAAAAATAGATTTATCCCCAGATTATGTACTAGTTATTGCAGTACTGGATTCAAATCCCATACAAAGCTATAAAGCAAATTATTTACTAAATAAAACTACCAACTGGCTCAAGTTCTTACAAATTATATACCATATGATATCAAATTGAATATAAAATTAAAATATAGCGATGACAGAGCACAAAATATTCCTGGAATGTTGCACGAATATTATTTGGAAATGTTGTAATGTTGCAGGCAATATTTCTGCAATATTCCTGCAGTATTCCTATGTCCTTGTTTGAATGTTGCTAGCAACATTACAGGAATATTGCACTGCCATATTGAGAAAATATTATCTTGCAATATTATAGCAATCATTCTCTTTTGAAAAAAATTAATACAAAAAATACCTTTAATTATTAACAATGAATAATAATATTAAAGGTTATCAGAAACTGTTGACTGATCAAAAATAATATTAAGTTTTACAAAAAAATTGGAAAAATTAGTAATTGTTTTTATCATGTCTAAATTTCTGATAAACTGTTGATATTATTTATTCACATGGTTGAAAATAATAGTTGTTATTATTAATAAATTAACACTGAAATTTAAGTTAAAGATCATTTTTATTTTACAAAAAAATGTAAGCATATAATATGTAATTAAATTAAAATTAAGTTAGAACATTAATTCCTGGCTGCAGCACGTTTCAGTCTTGTACTTGCTTGCGAAAACCAAAGACCAGCAGCTTCTTCTATTTCTTTCTCTGAAGATGATGGGCATATCATTTGAACTGTCTCTGCAAATTAAACACCAAACATTAGTCAAAATAAAAATGACAATCATTTATTTCAACTGTGAATGAGCTGCATTTAGTAGGTAAAATACAAGGTTTTGAGAATTGATACGAAAGAAACTTACTTCTGACAAGTTTTGCAAACTGTTGTAATTTATATAATGGTTTTTTTCTCTTTCTTCCTTGCCAACTATACTTAACAGCGAGCTCATCAGTCATCAATTTTCCAATTACTACTCCTGTGACTAAACTTAATTTTTGGCCTCCACTTGCTTTTAACTGTTGGCACTATAAAAAATAAAATAAATTCAATCATTATTTAGTTGACATCATTATTCATTTGTTAGCATTATTAAGAAGTTCTAATTCTCAATCAGTAGATACATATATTACCAATTTTTGAAAGAATGGTTTTTCTTGAAGTCTTTTTTCAAATTCATGAAGTTGTTCATCACTGCACATTGGTAGCATTATATCTTCATCATCACTATCGTCAATAATTGAATTTGTATTGATCCAACGTGCAGATTGAGTTTCTAATAGCTTAATAATTTTTTTATTATCATTCATTAGCGTTACAGCACTTTCCATCATAAATTTACAGAAGCCTGAAAAATATTTAATATCATTATGTACATGTCCCTGATTAAACAAAAGGATTCAAAAGTATTAAAAAGGATTTGATTTTTAATCGTTTTGAATACTTTCTAATCCCTCAAATCATTTTTAATCCTTTTCTTTAATAAGGGGTATAACAAAAATATCTTACTTATTTCACTCTCATATTCTTTATTTTGTTTATAATCTTCTGTGAAAATATGCTGAAAACTTAAGCTTCCTTCAGTACTGTTTTGGTACAGTAACATATCAGATGGAGATTGTCTGAGTGTACGCGAGTGACAAGGTTGCTCATCTTGAATATTATTATCAGCTGTACCTATAAAAAAATTTATAAAGAAAAAAGAATGATGGACTTTTTCATTAAATTGTTATTTATTACATAAAAACTTTAAACAAAAATTTTTAGTAGATTATGAAATTGTTTTATTTATAAGAATGGTTATTGGAATAAAAAAATTGTTTGAAATTTATGTTGAAGGTTCGTTATTCTTAAAAAATATACCTTTAGTACTATGCACAGAGATTCTCGGCGATTTTGGCAATGAAGGCATAATTTTTTTCATATTTTCAAATGTTTTTCTTTTTTTACTTATTGAATTATTTTCAGTATTCAATGATGCCAAGCTATGTTCTTCATCACTGCTGTAATTCCGTCGTGAATTTTCTCTACTTATAGCTTTTAATCGCCTTCGCATTTCTTCATCTGTATATTCATCAGAATCCAAGATTTCAGAATTGTACATCGAGTCGACTAATTTCTCTTGAGCTCGTGTCCATTCATCTAAAAATACAGGAAAAATTATTATTATTATTATTTCATACACAAATTCGATTACAACAAAATTAAAAGTTTGATTGCTGTGCAAAGCTTTATTTAATTTTAAGTCAAGTCTAGAAGTTACAGAGTTCATCGAAAAAAATTTGCAAATTTAAAAAATAATTTTGTGATTAGCTATGAGTTAACATAAAAAATATGATTAAAAAAACTTTTACTTAGATAATCACTTTTTTGTTTTAATTATAGTCTTATTTAACAATTTATACTGACTGAAAATCTTTTCATGTTTATTGGTATTACTACTAAATTATTACCATAAAGTAGTTTCAGCAAACTTATTCTTTTGAAAAACTCAGTTGTCTGATAATTTTAATTTCAATTTCAATTTATTTACTTAAAGAAATAATTACAATTTTCATAACGTATAATTTATATTTACACCGCATATGCGCATAACCACGCGAGCTATAGGGATTTCTATTGAAAAAAATAATTTTTTAAATTTAGTTACAGTGGCCGTTATATGTCTGTACAAATGTTCTTAAAATAACCAAATAACTAACTGTATTATTAAATTAATACAAAAGGCAAAAGAAATAAGAAAAACGGAAAGAAACATCTGTATATAATGCAAAATTTAAAAAAAAAACAAAAAAAAATAAATAAAAATGTTAATTACTGTATTATAATATATAATCTTAAAATTGATCGCACTAATGTAAACAAGTACACATTTCAATCGCATGACACATATGCCCGCTCATACAACTTACGTAGGCATAAAAATAATTTAAAAAATAAAAATTTGTTTAATCAATTCAAAGTTTTATGCAACCTTCACTGTTACATTTAGCCTAATTAAACCCCGTTTATATATACTAAAAATAATAATTAACAATTACATAAAATAATCATAACAGTACTGTACTTAATTATTAATATTGCAATATAAATATTTTAATATTTTACAATAGATCTGCTATAATTAAAGAACGCGCACTTATAGATATATACACAAGCCAATTCACTATTAACCGATTTTAGACTTTTAATAATACGGACAAAATGTTAGTGTCAACATTAGCCTATGTTTAAATAAAATCTTATACTGTATTTATAACACTACTTGTTACGATTTTTTCGTTAATATTCCGGAGGACTAAATTATATTTTTCGAATGATTTTTTAAACCGGTCAATTAGTAATTGTATTTTAATTGAATACGATTGAACGAATAGAAGTCTTAAAAAAGACTGTTTCTAAAATAATTTCAAAAAGGGTAAAACGAAATGATTACAACGAAATAACGAGACGCTAAAAGCGTATAACGAAGCGACATAATAAAACAGATGAATGAAAAGCGACTAGCGAAGACGAATAACACGCCAACGAGCGCTGTCCAGTGGTTTATTTTATATTGTTTACATAACGAACATCTGGCTGCGTAAAATGAAAAGTCTAACGAACGAATAATGACAAAATTAATAAATATTTACTTAATATTTATTAAAATATTTACTTAATATTTATTAACACTACTCACACATCCACCCATTAACCCTGTGTCTCATAAGAACTTCAGTGGCATCTATAGTAATTATAAAGCTAATAAATAAGAACTGGAGTAATGTATAAATCAAAAGTAATACTATTAGTAATTATAATTCTTTAAATGAGTCTGTGTAATGCGTTTTCAATTGTCTAAACAGCTCGGTTTTACCTAGAAAATTTTACATTGAAAAACACATATTTTTGAAGATTTCTAATTTTAGTAAGTAAAATTTTTATAAAAACATGTTCATTAACTACTTACTTGCACCAGCATACCATTTTTCCACTTCATAACTCTTCCAAGTATTCACATTTGAAGGATATTGCGCACCTTCCAATAATTTATTTAAAGTATTTTGCGATTTAATGTGATCTGGCCAAATACACATTGATTTATTGTCATTTAGCCAACAAGAAGGAACAACTTGTAACCCATCAGAAAATTTAACTATTGAATATTTTTTTAATGCTTGCGACATTCTTTTATTTATAATTTTTAAATTTGAAGAAAGTAAAGTTAAATAATTTTTTATGAATGCTACATACGATGTTTCCTAACGAACGCACAGTTGAAACTGTTTCTGTCTCAAATATGCAGAGGCTGCAGTTCCAACCAGAGTCTAAAGCAATAAAAATAATTCCCAAAATGTCTTCAAACTCGATGCTAAACTATATTTAAACAGAAAAATATAGATATGAGTGCATTTCAGTAAACATTTAAAAAGTGTATTAAAAAAAAATCTGAAAAAAGTATTGAAGAGATACATAGTTTATACGGATATGCCAGTGTATATTCATCATGCGGGTATAGTAATATGACCTTGAAGTAAGCCAATGATTTATGACATGCGACTAGGCTCGGCCTTGAATGAGACAATAAAAGATTAAAGCTTGTGAATGTTTCAGTTTACGTTTAATATTGAAGAAAGGAACATATATTACCCGAAGAAAAATTATTATTATATTCATTAATAAAAACTGTACTTGAAGTGAGTTTTAAAGAAAAAATTTGGTAAACTATGATTTAACTAATTCTAAATAATATTCCAAAGAGTTAAGGAAAGAAAAAGATCTAAAATTTTTCACACTAAACGTTGAATTTTTTATTTTTTGTTAAGATATTGTTTTTTATTTCAGTGTGATAATTACATTAACAGAAAATGTCATCTAAAAATTATTCACATATTCTTGAAGAGGCTGTTAATTCTCAAACGAATATGACCGATTTATTAAGTTTTATTTCAACAAGATTTGAAGGTATATTAATGGGTTATGACTTACAATACATTTTTATGACATTTTCAGAATTTAAAAATAGTTACAGTCAGTTATTAAGTGAGCACAAAAAATGATCGGCTGTCCAATTTGATTCGGAAAAGTTTTCGACAATTCATCAGACAAAGTTGTTGATAATTATGAAGATGGACATTTCCGATGATTTAACAATGAATACAAGGAAAATTAAAAATAAACGTAAACAAAAGTATTTTCAAAACAAAAAGGGTGATGAACGGAAGAGAAAATTGTAGTAACTATTTTCTGTAACATGGAACTTTTTTTTTTGTATTTAATAGATAAATAAAAAAAATTGATAAAATTTTTCGGAAACATATTTTGTAAATGATAAGAAATTCTTTATTCAATTTTTTTTTGTTAAAAGTCAAAGATCTCAGGGAAAAATCAACGTTAAAATAAATTTTTTACTATTTACGCAATATAAACCCTCAAAAATTATGGAAAAATTTAGACTTTTTTTCTTTTTTTTATTTGTTGAAGTAGAATATAATGTTAAGCTTTTTTAAATTCAATTGTAGATAACAATGGACAATAAACGAAGACGTAAGGAATTCCACGAATGTACGAAGAGGCATCAGAGACGAATAATTAATGAGACCACCGATGCAATTATGGATCAAATGCAAAACCCAAGAGGCAATAGATGTATCGAATTCAATCCAGAGCCAGTAATTAATGAAATTAATAATACTGAAAATACTGGAAATTTTGAAAATATTGCATTAAATTGTGAAAGTGTTCCAGATAGTGATGAAGATAGTGATGAAAATTTATATGATTCTAGTTTTAACTGTGAATTTTACGATGATAATGATTTTTTTGAAGAAATTGTTAATGCTGACAGTGAATATTGTAATTATTGTTTTGACAAAAACGATTCTGATTGCGAATTAAATGAGGATCTTTCATTCGATGAAGAAGAAGAAAACTTAAAGGAAGACTTACGTGACTGGGCTGTAGAATCAAATATCACCCATAAGTCATTGACAAGATTGTTAAATTTGCTTTCACGTTACGTACCAAATTCATTATTACCAAAAGACGCAAGAACGCTATTAAAAACTCCTCGTAAGTCGAATATTACTACTATACAAGGAGGAGAATATTTTCATTTTGGTTTAAAAAATGCTTTAAATTCAATGATGAAAAAGTTATTAGATGTAGACTTGCTAACCGATAATATAAACTTATCTTTGAATGTTGACGGCTTGCCATTATCAAGGTCTTCTACCAAATGTTTTTGGCCAATTCTAATTTGTGATAGTATATTAAAATCTGTCCATCTAGTTGGTATTTATTGTGGCTCAGGAAAACCAACAGTAGCGAATGAGTTCCTCTTAAGCCTTTCGTCAATGAAATAAAATTATTAACAGATAATGGATTTTCATATCAAGGACGCAGTATAAATATAGTACTTTCAAAAATTATTTGTGGTGCTCCTGCGAAATCATTCATACTATATACAAAGGGTCATAACGGATATTCAAGTTGTTCTAAGTGCACAATCACTGGGGATTATGTATGTAATACTACATGTTTTCCTTATACTAGTGATGGTTCCATACTTAGAACAGATGAATCTTTCCGCAATCAAGCGGATGAAGATTATCATATTGGAGAAACTATTTTACTGGGCATTCCAAATATAAAACTGTAAAAATAGCAAAAACAGAATTAAAATGTGAACATTCTTACGGACCTGTACTTAGATCACTTAACTTAGTTCAAGGTAATTTCAAACAATACAAGCAATTAAAAACAAAACTACTTTTTATTAATTGTGATGGTAAAAGTGATAATGTTGTTATGTTAAGTAATAAAATAATTGTTAAAGTTTTAAACATAATACAAAATAATCATGGTGAAATAATTATTCTTGGACAAAAATTTAGAATCGAAGGAAATATTTATCAAGAACCGTGCATATCACAAATATTAGACATGTATTCAGTGGAAGAAACTAAAAAAGTATCGTGGTGGCCTATTGATTCAGTTTTAAATAAAATGGTAATAATACCAAAAAAAAATAATCAGTTTCATGTTATACCATTAAGGCATAAAAGAAACTATCTTTAACTTAGAAAGTAAGTTTCACATAATTGCTATGTTTTTATGTGGATGATGAGTTATATTATAATAAAAATATGTGAAAAAAATATATATTCTTGGCATTGTACTTTTCATGGATAAAATTAATATACTGACTTAAATATCGTCTATTGATTTATCTTCATTTCTATAATATACATCCCTAATATATTCCAAAATTTTGGAAACTCAAATATTTCAATTCGTTAATACGAGTATATTATATTATTTAATAGAAATCTGTTAACAAATAAACAATATATTTGTCAACAATATATATTATATAGTATATATTGTTTTTGTAACATGACAGTAACATTGAAATAATGTTGCAGAACCAATATTAAAAAAGAATATAACTGCAATATTCTGGAAATATTGGTGATTATATACAACTTACCAACATTAACGCAATATTCCTACAATATTGGTTATAATGTGCAACTTGACAATATTTGTGCAACATTCCAGCAATATTTTGTGCTCATATAGATATTGCTCTTACGGACTTTATAAAACTTATTCAATCTGCTTGTAATAACTTTATAATATACAAACAAAATCACGATAACATCAAAAAATATGTTCCGATAGAAATAAGAAAATTGATAAAACAGACTAGAGCTGCTAGAAAACGATGGCAGATAAATCGCTATCTATCGTTGAAAACTATGTATAATAGACAACACAAAGCTAAAAAAAGCGATAAAAATATACAAAAATAAATCATTTGAACAGTATTTAAACTCGTTAAATATAAAGGACAAATCATTATGGTTGTCTACAAAAAAATTACTTAATCAAAGTAAAGAACTGTACAATATCAAATTTAATAATAATAAATGGGCAAAAACTGACGAACAGAAGGCAAAAGCTTGCTGATCACCTGGAAAAGATATTTATTTCATACGATTCAAATATTACGCACACCAAATATGTGAAAAGTTTTCTAGAAAGTCGGTACAAATGCAGCTTCTTACAAAGCTATTTTCGCCCAAGGAAGTAGCAAACTGTCTGAAATCAACTCCTTGCAATAAAGCTCCAAGAGCGGATAAATTAACTGGTGAAATATTGGTTAGATTACCTCAGAAAGCGGCTACGTTACTCTACTATATATTTAACTCTATGCTGCGAAATGGATACTACCCGAAGCAATGGAAAATATCAATGATACTAATGGACTTAAAACCTGAAAAACCTCAAACCTCTTTATGTTCTTATCGGCCAATAAGCTTACTTAGCATGTTATCCAATGATTATTAAAAAGGATTTGTTTGATAGTAGAAAATCATCAGTTTGGCTTTCGACCTAAACGTTCTACAATTCAACAATGTCACAGACTTGTAGATGCAGTGGCAACGGTACTTGAAAAAAAACAAGTATGTTCAACGGTCTTCTTGGATGTGGAAAAAGTTTTTGATCGTGTCGGGCATGCCGGATTAAAATTTAAATTAAAGCAGATACTTCCACCGGATCTCTATCTACTACTGGTATCGTACCTAACAATTAGAATATTATCCGCCAAAGTTAATGAGGTCCTTTCTGAAGAAAAAAAAAAATGTACTTCGGTTCCACAAGGAAGTCTGTTGGGCCCAATATTTTATTTAATATACACGCAGACATACCTGTCTCTAATCAAACACTGGCTACATTTTCGGACGATATACTAGGTTGTTCAAAAAGTTTTGAAAGCGACACCTATGGAGCAGTAAAAGAACCAAAATATCTACGCTATTTTAATATTTCATCTTTCATATGAACATAACCAAAGTTTCATTTCAATCTGTCAATTCATTCTTTGTTTATAAGCCGTTTGAAGTTGACGTGTCAGTGTATTTTTTAACAATGGAAAAATACGAATATCGTGCAGTGATTAAATTCTTTGTTTTAGACGGCTTATCGGCTACTGAGATCCATGCAAAGATGGCGAAAGTATTAAAGGAGTCTTCTCCTTCATTTCCAACCGTTCACCGATGGGTTTTAGAGTTTAAACGTGGCCGTACAGGCGTTGATGACGATCCACACTCAGGACGTCCAAAAAGTGCATCAACACCAGAAATCGTAGCAAAAATACAGGATATGATTTTGTAAAATCGTCGATTGACTGAGAGAGATTTAGTAGAGGCTCTAGACATCTCATTAGGCAGTGTGAGCCACATTTTAAGTGAGGTATTGGGGTTCAGAAAGCTGTGTGCACAATGGGTGCCGCATTCGTTAACAATGGAACAAAAACACATTCGAGTGCGACTTTCTCAGCAACATTTGGAGCGTTTTCGACAGAATAAAAAGGATCTTGTGCGTCGATTCATCACTATGGATGAGACTTGGGTCTACCACCATGATCCTGAATCAAAACAAGAGGCTAAGGAGTG
Source organism: Icerya purchasi (assembly GCA_039619475.1). Classification (NCBI taxonomy): domain Eukaryota; kingdom Metazoa; phylum Arthropoda; class Insecta; order Hemiptera; family Monophlebidae; genus Icerya; species Icerya purchasi. The sequence continues at coordinate 316,693,264 of CM077116.1, read as the reverse complement.
GTGTGAACCAGGCACTTCGACTCCGAAGCGAGTTCGTGTCCAGAAATCGGCAAAGAAGGTCTTAGCGTCAGTTTTCTGGGATGCAAAAGGTATTTTGTTGGTGGATTATCTCCAAACTGGCAAAACAATAAATTCTGAATATTATTGCAACCTTTTGGACCAATTGGATGAAAAAATTCGTGAAAAAAGACCCAGTTTGCAGAAGAAAAAAATCATTTTTCATCAAGACAATGCACCGACTCACACAGCTCAAAAAACCATCGCGAAGATCAGTGAATTGAGGTACGAATTGTTGCAGTATCCACCCTATTCGCCAGATTTAGCTCCCTCTGACTTCTGGCTCTTCTCTCACCTCAAAAAATTCCTTCGTGGACAACTTTTTTCATCAAATGAAGAGGTTATAACTGCTGTAGACGGTTATTTCGAGGACCTTCCAGAAAAGCACTATAGAGATGGGATCCATATATTGGAAGATTGTTGGAACAATTGTATTGAACTAATGGGAGATTATACTGAGCAATAAAAGTGATTTCACTAAAAAAAAAAAGGTATTTTCATTTCCGCTTTAAAAACTTTTTGAACAACCTAGTAGCATTAATGGCCTGTAACGAAAATCCCGATTTTGCGAATATAGCAATTCATGATCATATCGATAACATACAAACGTGGGCCAGCAACTGGAGAATTAAGTTTAATGCTAAAAAATGTCAACACATAGCTTTCACTAATAGACCTATTACATGTTCGAAGTTAATAATAAATAATTCAGAAATACCGCAGGTTAATTTTGTGAAATATCTGGGAATGCATTTGGATCTCAGACTAAACTGGCGTTTCCATACAGAACAAATTAGTACTCGAGTCCACGAGCCAAATTTCTGTATCCAGTAGTAGGAAGAAGGTTTAGTTTAAGTCTGGATTTAAAAAGACGGATATACCTCATAGTTACAGCGCCATTCTGGAAGTATGGCATAGAGCTGTATGGAACTACTAAAGCAAGTAACCTACTACAAGTATAACGGCAGCAATCAAAGATACTACGCATGATGGCTTCGGCTTCTAATTATGTCTCTAATCATACTCTCCACAAGGATCTTACGTCATAGTGATAATCCTAATATGTTTCGGATGTCAAAAAATACGTTGCCAGGCAATCATAGGAGAAGATTAAAAAGAAGATGGTGCCGGGACGCTCTCTCTCATCATATGGACACTATAACTAGTATCCATCGTCCGTAGGGAAATGTTCGCTTTTGTATCTAACCGATAATAGAACTGTCAAGCGTACTTTGATTATTATTATACTATGCCTACGAGTAGTGAGGTAGCATATCTTCTGTGTGTTACCAAGTATCCGAAAGATAAGTGGCTCCAGCAAAATTCAACGCCGAACAAGAAAGAGAAGTGGATATCACGCGTCAGTGGACTGATATTTCTTAAGAGCACATACATGTGGAATTTAATATAGTGTATATTACTATCAGTTGTCTCATCTCCACTGGGAGAAGAGACAATATCGCTTTTATTTTTAATTTATTTTACTTTTTCTTTTTTAGACTATTATTGTGAAATGCCAATTATGGCCAGGTTTGGCCGGTGTGGTAAAAAAGAAAAAAAAAAAGAATGCAGCAATTTAATAGGAAATAAAATTCTTTTTATTCGCTTTGTTTACAGTTATGTCAAAAGTTGCTACAAAAACATTTTGAAATGGTTCAATTAGTCGTATATTTTTAAATTTCAAAATTACGAGATTTATTTTTGACGGAAAAATGAAACTTCATAGAATAGGAAAATAAAAAGAATTGATCTTTTAAAATTTGACTTTGACGTTTGCTTGTTATTCTATGGAAAATCCGATATGCTTTTATTTGCAAATGTGCGAAAGATGTAAAATACTTATGAGCTGAAAAAAATATTAGCTGCAGTTAGTGTCGTTTGTCAGCATAAACGGGAACTATCACGGTTCACGTCGATCCATTTATCATTAATATCAATGAATTGTTTAAACGTTTCTTTTCAATTTTCATTTATTCTCTTTTTTTTCTCTAAACAACATGATCTATAGACAACTTCATTTCGGTCTCTGTTGCTTTTTTTTTTTTTTATTTCCAAGAAAAGTCCACTTAAAACAGCTGAAACCACGGCGTATTTGTTTATTATAAAAAGATAGTGAACCCGTTACAATGTTTTTACAATATGTTCTTTAATGCTACAATTAGAATTAATAATTTTAAAACCAATTGTGAAAACAATGTTGTTTATAATCGGTTATTTTACTAGAAATTTATTGTTCACACTTGCTGTTTCATTATTTTAAATTACATAATAAATCATTTTTTATATATTTGGTTTTATTCAGGAATATCCTAAAATAATTTTCCCAGTAAAAATATAAAAATTTCTGCCCCCCCCCCGCCATAACATAAAATGCTCCCCCGGAATCAGATTCCGAAATACTTATGTGATAAATTAAAAGTTTTTTAAATTGAGAATGAAAAGCAAACTTATAACTATACATAATTAAACAGTAATAACAGTTTAGAAAAATATACATAAACACATTCCAAAATATTTATATATAGAATGGTTGTGTACGTTTTATTAAAATTAATTTTATATGTTAAATAAATTTTGATATAAAAAATAGGAAATTTACAGAAAATAGCACAAATATATATAAATACAAAAAAAAACAATTATAAAATATGTAATAGTTAAAGTTGAAATATCAAGTCTTAAGATTTGAATTATTAAAGTTTTAAAGTACCTATTTATTTTTGAAATTATCTTTAATTACTTACTACCGATATGAAATTTTAAGAATCGTATTGTTTAGAAATAAATATTAGACTTATATATTAATATAGGTTAAAAGTTTCTCAATAAAATAATATATACCCTTCAAATTTTATGTCTTATTTAAAATGCACAATATAACTTCAGAAAATAACAAATATTTAAAAATTAAAAAAAAAAAAAGTTCAAAGCATCACTAATATTCTAATAAAACAATTGATACATGCAAGGACATCGCCAGCCGATGAGCCGGGGGAGGGGATGATAGAAAGAGGATATGAGTTATAAGAAAAATAAAATTTATAATTTGTAAAGGCCTAATATTTCATTAAACAAGAATAAAATCTTAATTAAAATATAATATTCGTGGATTTCTGGCAAATTGTTCTACTAATTTATTATAAAAGTCTTCCAAATTGTCCGTGATTACGCGCCTATGAATACTCATCATGGACAGTTGATTAAAAAGTTTCAAAGCTCCAAGGGTTGGGGCACTCCCCCCCCCCCACCTTGGCGACGTCCATGGATACATGTATTGTTTATAATATGAATGATTACTATGAAGTCGTTACTCGTCACTAATCACTCGATTATACAAATCATTCGGTTACTAATTTTATAATCGATTATCAAAATTAGTTATTCGTTGATCACTCGATTATTAATATCAATCGTAATCGCCCAGCTCTATATACTTTGAATAGAATGTAAATTTTCAGAGAAATTTAACTCTTTTTAAGTTAATGATAACGATTTTTTCTTAAAAACAAAACTAATGAGTAATGAATTAAATAGTATGAAAAATAACATTATAACTATTTAAACTGATTTGAGAATTTTGGAAAAGTCTGCTGGCTAAATGTACCTCGAGAACGAAATGTAACATCTAAAAATAATCGTAAAAGTAAAATGATGACAACTTCTTATCCTTCTATTATTTCGATGACGTAACATTATGAAATGATGGTATTTATAAAAAATAAAAAAAAACTGGCGATATAATTTTGTAATATTCTTTAGTTTTCTAGTTAAAATTAAATCGAAGGGAATAAAAGGGTTATAATAAATACGCGAAGAAATAGACGTGAACGTTAACATGCACGAAAATCAGCAGCTAATAATAATAAATGTACTTATAAAAACAAAATTTTATTGTCAACAGGTAACATCTGACGTGATGCTTAATTTTTAGCATCATCATTGCCTCATAAACTCGAACTAATCAATGGCATTCGTTCGATCTAGCGTGTTTAGAATCCAACTTTTCTGCACATTTAGTATTTTTGGAATATGCCGCTGCAAAACTTTTAGATTTCATACGAAATGATCAAAAAAACGTCATACTTTTTCTTGTTTTGATCGACAGATCGAATTGAATGTTTAATTAGTTACCGAGGCATGTTCTTCCTTTGATCTATCAAAAGTATTTTTCACATTTTGCTGTATTTTAAATGAATCTCCATTTTAATGGTTCGATAAACACACGCACATGTATATACATACATATATATATATATATATAGCATCGAATAATGAAAATAAAAAACAACCTTTCTTACTCCAACTTCACCGTGAAAATAAAATACTAGATTATTTAGAGCAGCCAAAATTTTCATTTAATTTAATTAGGTATATAAAATGCTAAAGTATTCCCATTTGATGGAATCAAAAATTTTGTAAAAATCTACTAAATTCGATACAAAATTATGTTATAACGAGCTGCTTTTATCAGCTTTCGTTCATTATCTATTCCCTCATATCTGCGGAATTTCTTTTAATAAATGTTTTAAACTTGTTATTAACAATTGAAAGTATGAAGTTACTTGAATAATTATACATTGTATTAGCGATCTATTCCTGTGCACTGGTTTGACTAAAAAATAATATTAGTTAAAATATATTCCGTTCTCCTGTATTTGGTGTCATAATGAGTGAATAAAAAAAATATCTTCTTTACAAAATTCAAAATTTTATATTCTATTGCAGCTTACCATGTAGTCTTTGTTCCAGTTTTTTTATGGTTTATTAGATTTTCTATAGTAATATTGGAAATTCTCATCGTCATTATTTCATCCTTCGATACCATTCATATCTTTGTCACCGAATGGATTAGAATATTTTTTAGGCGCTTTAACAATTGTAAAAGCTGAGTTACAATTGTTGATATTATTATTATTTTAGCTTTCGATTCTAAAGCATAATATTTTTTAAATTATTTGCATGTCACTATACGTTAATACATATTTTAATATATATGGTGATATTCGGTTACAACAATCTTAGTTAAACGAAAAAAATTGTTGAAATCGATAGTTACATAAAATTAATTTTTAACTTCAAACGGTTATTGTGACCAAAGTTTTGATTTACAAGAAAACAATTATTGTTTATGACAACACTGAAAAGTAAGCATTTAGCCTCAAAATTTTGCACGGATTTCGTTAGTAATATTTCCTAAAAAGTCATAGTCAGATTTCATGAAAACCATAAAATCCTTCTTTCCAGCGGAACATAAAATTTTTGGATTTACTGCGTTCCTGCTTTTCTAATATTAAAATAAAATACTGCATGTGAAAATTTACTAATCCAATTCCAGATTAAATTCGCGTTTTGTATTATTAATTTTTCTTCTATTTAACTGCGTGAAGATCAGATAAGTGTTTCATTTTCGAGTCTGTTATTGGAGCGAGTTTTAAGTTTGTTCTGTAAGAAATATTTTTCTCACTATACCTAATGATCTATTAAAGAGAAAACATTATTTCACATTTAGAAAATGCTGAATCCAATAAAACTTCAGCAAAACAATTGAACTTCTCATGTACTACAATTTCAGTAATTAAAAAAATCGCGCAAGTTTTTTTTGTTATTTTGCAGAGAAGACGAAAAAAAAAAAGTTGTGGAGGAAGTGTTAATAACATTGAAAAAAATTCTCGAATAATTTAAATTCCGCCCGAGGAACAATGTTCCGATCAGTGGACGAATTTTATAAGAGTAAAAAAACTAGATATACTTAGTTTTCAGTATTCAACATAGCGGGTACAGAGGTCTTATAATCGGCATCTAATTGTCTTTTCGAAGATCACTAGAGAAGCTGTTGGCGTTGGAAACGGAATTTTGAAAAATTTTATGCGATGTGTTTAGTCTTAAGTTGTCTTAAAAATCGTACATGAATTATTCCATCTTAGAAAAATACGTTTACATTATTTCTAAACTATCTGTTTCATAACCCTCCCCCCAGAGATCTAACATTGTTAATTTAACTAATGAAAAATATATACTTCAGGGAAACTTATAGCAGAATAAATGTTCGAATTAGACTTAAAAAAATTAAAGTATATTTTATTTGATATCGGATATATTACGACGAACCGGTTATTATTTATCCTCCACAGTGTTGTTATAACTGATTTTCACTGTAATTATTTTTTTCAGTCGTTATGATGGTTTCATTATCCTCGACATCGCTTGTAAACATATACATATATTTGTATGCTTTGTAAGCCGATTAACAAGTTTACCTAATACCGGGCGGTATTATTGCAATTTACATAGTTTGCCTAACACTCCGCAGTTGTTGGATTTATTCGATGTCGTTAGATTAAACAGCTGATGTATTTTTTTACATTATTATTGTTAGTGCTAGAGTAAACATCTTGAACGATTACGAACTGCTTTCAGTTACTGAACTAATTTGAATCTCTATTAATAAAAAAAGTCGGATTAACTAAATTTTTCTTTTCCTATTTTCATTTAAATATTTGAAAATTACTTTAATAGGTAAAAATCGGGAAAACTGGAATAGTGTACAATCGTTATTATTGTGATTAAATTTGTCAATTTCGCATTTTTTCCTCACAAAAATCGGTTTTTTGATCATAATTTAATGTATTATTTTATTGTTTACGTTCAATGTTGCATCATTTGCGATTTTTTCACCTTTTTTTTCTTTTTTGTACATTTTCGTTTTATTTCGTATCGATTTCTTTTCATAGGAAAACAGAAAAACCTTGACACTGTGACAAAGAGGAAGAGTCACTCTACATTCGGTACATTTAAAATTCACGCGCACGAACTGATGATCTTAAAGCAGAACGCATCAAAGTTAAAACTGCCATTTAGTGTTAACGTCTTTCATTAAAACCCTGTATAATTCAAAAATCACATTTTAATTTATACGTATAAGAAGAATTCGAGGAGTGTAAAAATTCGAATTATCTTTGTCAAAGAAAATGTAGTGAAATCGTTTTATTGAAATTTTTTAATTATTTCAGATATTAATATTTTCAATTGGATAGTTCTAACAAGTGCGAATTTTATTAAAAAATAAGATTTTCATCTTGAATTTTATAAACTATCGCTATGAAGAACAAAATAAACAGTAAGAAAATGTTAAATTAGTTTATATTCAATTATAGAAAACACAATTATACATTTAAAAAATCGTTTATTTGTTAATTATATTATGCTAACGCAGCGACAAGTTGTGCTGTTGGAATAACCGGTTTTACTTCACTTATTGCTGGTGGTATTGGCGGATCTTCTTTTGGTTCTAATACACTAACGTTATCCGGCAATGGTTTTTTCGGTCCAGTTTTACCAGTCGGATCCCAAGGCAGCATAATTTTAACTTTAATTCCAAGTACACCTATTTCAATAGTTGAATTAATCAGCAATTTAGAACAGGTCAATTTTAAAGTTTTGCACTATAAAATTTAAGCTAATTTCAATTGCCATTACGGTAAACAATCAAAAACTCGATATAAATTCAGGATTGGTTATTTATTATTTAACTGACTAATTACATATTCCTAAATTTTGTCAATTTTGAGCCCGTCTTCGATATCGAGAAACGAAAGAACTTTTAAGTAAATAATTAACCATTCGCTTGGGGCTTACTGGAGTTTTTAATTTTTTTGCCGATTTTGCCACTGTTAACGTTATAAGTTTAGTTATAATTATAATTTTAACCAAAATGGAACGCATTAAATAGTTTTTAAATTAATAAAAAATAAAATTTTTGTTTCGATATCTATCCTCTTTTTATTACGTTTAATAAGACAGAAATATTACACACACAAACACAAAACGTGTATAAAAATACTCGATTTGTTTGACCGTGACAAAGGAGATTTCTTGAGCCCAGGTGATGGTTTTCTATAATTTTCAGAGATTTAATTCTTTGCACCATAAATGTGACTCAAAAACATTGCGGATTTCGTTTCAGGATTTTCCCATTGGTATCCGGGAATGACAGTCATTAATATATAGAAATATACTCACACTTTAAATTGTAAATTATGTAAATCCTTACAAGATGAAAACGACTTATTTGGTAATGTATCTCAGCTAACTTGGTTTAATTTAAAAATTACTTCATTTATTTATCACCTATCATTTAATTATTTAATTTTTTGAATTTTATCATTGAATTAAAATGACGTATAATTTTTAGGATTTCGTATACATTGACAAAAACCAAATAAAATTCAATTATAAACTTTAATTTGGAACATAAATTATAATTAAAATTTTCTTTACGACAATGGATAATTTCAGAAAAACCAATCACCTTGAGCGTTAAAAACCGTAAGAAACAGTTAAAATATATAATACGAAATTTCAAATGACCACCCCAAAAGTACTTGGAAATTCATAACCCATTTTTAAAAGTGCAATTGAAAACATAAAATAATTTCTAATAAAAAAGTATTTCAAATCCTCCCTTTGAGCAAAAAAATTGTAAAGAGGGTGTTCTCTTGTAACAGGCCGGGGAAAAAATTAAAAAAAAAAACAACAACAAATAAACTAGAATATATTTTACACATGAACATAAAGGAGTGCTTTAAAAGAAAAATACAGCCGATAATATTTTATATCTGAACTCCTTGAACGCCGTAAAACCCGACACTTTGGAATCCCCCAAGCACGTAATATATCAATGGAAAGATCACTATTAAAAAGAAACGAAGCAATATTTCATTTTCTTAATAAAACTTCCGAAGTTAGTAAAAGGTTCGAAACAACACAAGAAATCACGCGTTAGTATTGTAACTGCAAATTTCGAACAAATTTATAAATGCGCGCATTCACGGTTATGTCTCCAGTTTGAAATATCTGAATGTTCAAATTCAAAATTGGGCTCTCGGGACATCGAAAGATCTAGATATCGGAAAAAAATATTTTGTTCTTAGTTGTGTGAGATATCGATAAACAGCTCACTACTTGGAAATAAAGAAACCATATTTCGTTTTCTTTGACTTTGGCATAATTTTAGAATAAGTTAGTGAAAATTATACACAAACATATCAATAATAAATATTTTTATTTTAGTTTTTTAGTATTTACTAACCGCTCCGCATGAATTAAGTTGTTTTTTAATACAAAATGTTCAAGATATTTTTCTCTTCTAAAATTTTGTCTTTACCATTTAGATCAATATACTTACGAAATATATAAAATACGGGTTAAGAAGAATAGGATTTGTCATATATATATTTATTAGCGAAAAACAAAACAAGATGGTAACCTGAAGTATAAGTAAATCGAAAAATACAAATAAACTGTTGTATACATTATCGTGAAGATTTTTCCTTTGTAAACAGAACTACTAAGAATGTTGTTTTAGGAAAACGGTAACTTCAATAATAATTAAGAGACTACATAAACAATAGAAGTCGAGCATGAATGGAAAATAGATACAAAGTCGGAAAACGTTACGTTATTCCTCCGTCTGTTTTACATTGTATATTTTTTCGATATAACGACGTTAGCATGAAAAATAAACAAACAGACTTCTGATATTCTGATACGTACAGTTAAGAGTTCTGCTAGTAAGAAACAGGATAAAGATGATCAATATCAATAATCGGTGAAATGCATTATCTGTTTTTCTGTTATTTAATGTGTAGTCGGCCGTATTTAACAAGTTATAAACTCGAAAGTTTTCCGTCATTTAAAATGCAGATGAAACTGGCTCTAATTGACATTCACTATTTGATCTTTTTTTTTTCATTCGCGTTTATAGGGAGTGTTCTTTGAAATTTCTTTTATTACCTATGGTTTTGATTAAGTGTATAGAATATAATTTTTTTAAATTCTGTTGTAAATAGAAGTTAAAATCATCATGTTGCAGTAACAACGGGTATATTACTTTTTTTAGTATAATTTAATACAATAGTCAAACTTGGAAATTGTAAAATCGTACTTCAATTCTTTAATGAGCTTTCTAGGTCTTAAATGGCTGCAAAAGAGTAATAATGTCACAAAAATTATTCCGAATTTATAAACATAAACATTTAGGAGAATGCTGGATGAAAAATATGATATTACAAATATAAAACTGGATACATTTGTTACGAATTTAGCACTATGTAAATGTGTAAATTAACACGCGCAATCCTCAGCGCACGAAACATCATGCTTGACTGACCTTATTTCACGACTTAATGTAACTAATACTAAATTAGCTTATTACGATTGAATGTTATAAAAGAATTAAAAACTTAATTGTATAAAAGCGATAACTATTTTTTTTTTTCGATTCACTGTTTAAAAACGTTTAAATATATATGAAATTTTAACCCCCTCCCTTCGCTACTATTTACTGTAAAGTATATGATTTTATATACAATTTACGGGTTTTAAACATATTATTTTACTTAGACAACACGAGCTTAAAATATTTGATTCTCCCATTTTCCAGTCGTGATACTAAGAATAATGAAAATTTCAAGAACCTTTAGAAATAGTTTTCATTAAGAATCGAGTTATTCTTTGATTAAACTCTTACATTAAACATAATACGTAAGTAAATATTGAGAATTTTGATTTTTTTCTTCTTCAAATTTTAATGTTTAACAAAATTGCACTTCATCGTCTATATTCTATATTCCTCTACAAGCATCGGAAAAATAAAATCATTCTATTTAAAAAGTAAATTACATTCGTTAGTATAAAGCGAGTTTTAGTGCACTTTATTGTATATTTTGTTGAAATTGAATTCTATGCAGAGTTACGATCAACTAAAACATAAAAGCTAAAGATCAACCACATTAGTGAACCATTATTTACCTAAACAAGAATTCGAAAACTTAAAAAAAAAAATTATAAAAATTAAATTATTTTTAAGACCGGTAATACAGCGGCATGTGAATTTTAAACTGTTACAATTTTACTTGAACGCAAATGAAATCTCAAACATTGGGAACGTATATTTTTGAACTACGTACCATTTTTCTCGAATGTGAAATGCATTAATTTACTTATAAAAAAAATAGTAAAAATGAATTACCTTGTCTCAATAAAACGTGACGCGTTGCAGTATCCACGTAGTCAACACACGGTTCCCCGCTGTGGATCATTAAACCATCGACGAATTTCATCGATTTTGCTCTCTGTCCTCTGAGCTTTCCAGATACAACCACTTCGCAACCTTTAGCTCCACTTTCCATTATGAACCTTAGAACTCCGTAGCAAGCTCTTCGTACGGCCAATCCTCCGATTAATTTATATCGCAAAGATTCGGCTTGAGCAATAGCGCACAGACCCCGTGTGGCCACTTTTTCTGCGTATAATTCTATAGAACCTTCTTCGAATTTAAATCGTTTCTGAACCACAGCTGTCAATTCTCGTATTCTTCGTCCTTTATCACCAAGAACGTTTTGTGTCCTTGTGGCCATAATAATAATTTCCGTACGAGCGGGACCAGCTCGTACTTCTACACCGGAATAACCATCTTCTGCTAATTCCCGCGTAAGGAATTCATTAAGCTCAGCTTTAAAAACGCCGTCTGCAACAAACTATACGAAAGCCATTAAATACTTATCTACATTTAAAACTTTAATACACTATGTATTCCTTTATTCTTTTCCTTGTATAGTGTAAAATTGTCGCTGAAGCATAGTGATAATTTCAGATTAATAATTACTCTTAAATACAAAAAAACGTTAAACAGACAAAACTTTCAAGTATCAGAAATATTTAAAAGTAAAAAAAAACAAAACTAGTTTAAATGAATTAGAAACGTAAATTAGGATAAATTATAATAGAAAATAAATTATTTGCAACTGAAATTAACTGGAAAACGACATGTATAAACAACAAAAAATGCTACTAATGAAAAGTAATTCTATATTAACTTAAATATTTGCCGAATATTATATTTCTAATTATAGTTTGCAATTTTACAGCTGTTAAAATACAGAAAATTATAGAATTTTACTAATTCACCATTGCGTAATTTTTAGTGTCCGATGCACTAAGGTGAAGTTCAAGTATCACACGTTTTCAACATGATACAAAATTAAGTCTTTCATAAATTATTTACGTATTCCATTAGAAAAATGCATAAAAGTTTAGAAAGGTTGATATTTTTACGATTACTTTAAAAATGGTTGTTCAAAATTTCGAAATTATTCAAAATTTACTCAAAAATAAATTGTTTAACATGTTTATGTAAGTATATAGTGAAACTTATTTTAAAAAAATGAATATACATACTTTTTTCTTTTTTGAAATCTGTTTTACTGGTTTTGCAGCCATTTTTAATAGTAATTTTAAAAATTATTAAAAAAATGTACAAGCAGACACCGCTCAACTACATACATTCCATAATAAAGAACGCAACGTGATATATAGTCATTCGATGTTTCCATACAGGCAGCATTATGAACTTTCCATATTTGATTCATTAAATTGACGGTCAGAAGAAGTCGGGTTAATTATTTACGTAAAAATAAATAACTTGTTATTATTAAATTAAATGCTAAAAATTTTTTTTTATTATGATATATTATAATGTTAAAAATATAGTAAAATATTTTAAACGTATTAATTTTAGATTCAAAAGTCGAGAATTGATGCCGAGATATTCCTCTCATCTACTTTTACCTCTCAATTTGCGGAAGTCGAAAGAGTATGAATCCTAATGTAGCAGAAGCCCATCGGGATACAACCGGAGCTATGTTTTTAACACAGGCTGTATAGTCCACGAAGTACTCGATATAACTAGTATAAAAGAATCGGAATTGGATTCAAGATTTGATTTCGATTAGTGCGCTTTGTTTTGTGTAGCAATGTAGCATTGTTGTTTATGGTTTTTTACGTATTTCATCGGATTTGTTTTCACAAATTTTTTTAATTTTCTTTCTTCGGCATAATAAAAATTGAATTACACATATTAACAGTTCTTACGGTAAAGAACGTTTTAGGCAGTTATGTCCTAATTGTAAACAATGATTTAACCATAAGAATAATTAGGTAGCATATATATTTATTATATTTTATAAAAATGATATGGTTTCGTTTTATTGCAATTTCTGTCAAATTGTATATTGGATTCAATATAGTTTTTCAATTTACTTTACATTTTTTTTTTTTTAATACGATATGTTAGGAACAAATTTGCTCAGTTTCATTGTTTAATTTATTATATTTTCATTTACTAGTTATGTCTTTATATTGCTCTTTTGTGTTCGTATATTCATCATGATTGTTGTTTTTTTCATGTAATAGCAGCTTCTTTTGTTTCAGTAGTACTACTTTTTCATATATACTTGTTTTGTGTTTCATCTGCTTGTTATTATATTTCTTACTTTAATACTTTTCCGATTATTGTTTCATTTTGTACTTTTTTAAATAGTTCTTCAGGGCTGCCTGTATCCATTTTTTTATAAATAATCTCATTTTTTATATTTTAGCTCCAGTTAAGAAACATCATAAATTGTATGATTGTATTTAAACTTTTTTTTACCATAATCAATATGTTTTTCATTTAATTTTTATACTGTATTTATTGTTTAATTTCAAAAATGGTAATTATTACAATTCTGCACCTAATTATGCAATAATATAATTATACAATTTATAATAATACCCTGACTGAAATTGATTTTTCCATTATAAACCGATTTTATTGTCTATAATTATATTTGTTCAGTACAATAGATCATAATTATTGTTTCTTGTTTTGTTATTTATTTTTATATTTTTTTGTCATATATTTCTATTTTTCCTGTTTAAAATTATGTATCGATGTCACTAAAAGTAAATTTTCTCCAATTATATACATATATCATTTTTACTAAAAAAGCAGCCTTATTTCAGATCTGGTAAATTTAAAACTGTAATATTGAACAAACAAACATTACATGTTTAGAAATACTGATAATATACTAAACCTTTTTTATAATTGTTTTAATACTTCAGGAACGTAATTACAAATTGTTAAGTAATTTGTAATTTTGATATTAACTTTCAAGTTAAAGATTAAACAAGAAATTACAAATTATACAATTAATTAAAAACTAAATTTTTACCAATAAAAAATTAATTTGTATTTTGAAAGTTTAGAACCAAAATAAGTGGAAAATGAGGGTTAAAAATAAATACGTTTGTTTTTATCGTATTTAACTTATTGCATTTAATATTGTATGAATATATTTTTAGAACTGACTAATAAATCATCTATTATCGCTTGGTGCAATGCACGTCATTTTGAAATTTTATTTCGTGTGTAATGGCAAGTTGAGGTTTATGCTCGACTATAATTTATTTGCATATGTTTAGTAACTCTCTTCATTACTTTTATTGCATTATTTATTACTCTTTTAAAAGATGAACTTTTTGGTACAAATCACTTGTATATTTCAAAAATAAAGCGTCACTTCTGTTGTATTAAGTTTAATAGAAATTTTTTCAAAGTAAAAATATTAAAATTAGTTTAACGTTTTTATATCATTAAATTTGAAAAAATATGGATCTTATCAGAAGTTTCTTGTCACTAGTTTATTTTTCTTCCACCCCATTACATTAGTTTTTTATAAATCGTTAATTTTACTACAGTAAACCTTTAACATTTGTGAATGAGAAAAAAAAAAAGTTTTAACAAAAGTAAATTCTGAATATGTGCACTTACTTTAGTCTGTAAAATATATATTTAATTCCATTGCTTTTTATTTTAAGTTTGTAACAAAAAGTAAGACTAAAGAGATACTTGTCGATGTCTTAATTGTTTTCACAGCGGCATAAAAAAATTATTTTCCATTCAAATTAATATGATTATTTCAAATTTAATCTTACACATATTTTTAGTCAATTTGTCACCCAAATTATAAATGAAAACTCAGTAATTTAATATTCTTTCTATATTTTAAAACTATAATGTGAGTTAAAAAAAATATATATTTTTTTTGTTCCGTCCCTATCGTTATATAACATAAAAAAATACATTACACGTTCTCAAACAAATTTTGAAAAGTATCCCTCGTGAATGTTAAGGTTTCTATATTTGGAATGATTTACGATTTCTAAATTTTAATTGGTATAACCTGTAGTATTAAAATAAAATCTAAGTCAATTTATATTAACTATATACTTGTTATGATTTTTGATTTAGTGGCTTTTGAATAAAAACATAATTTACAGTAGATAGATAGGCGAATAAACAAATTCTGAAGTTTCATATTTTAAGTTAATTATAAATAATGGTGCTAAATGCTGCGGTTTATCTTACTTTAGATAATTACTTTTTATTCAGCTTTTATTTACTAAAACCAATGCTTAGTGAAAATAATAGAAAAATGATTAATGCATAATGTAACTTTTTAAAGGGGCTTTAAAAAATTGAAGTTGTGAATTATTGAGAACAAGTTCTAACATTAAGTAGTTCACAGTATCAACCAAACTACACTTGCAGAGCTTTTACAGCAACTAAAGTGTGACTTGAATTAACTTCAATAAAACAAAAAATAAAGCTTGGTATAACACAACTTAAGTAAATTTAAAATAAAATGATATATTGTTATAATAGCTAATTAATTTATAATTACAATATTAGTACATATTATTTCGAGAATGAATTTACTTAAAAAACAAGAAAAACGTTTGGCAAAATTGTTTTACAAAGCAATGTTTAATTTAATTGTTCTATTTTAACTGTTTCCATGTTACTATATACTAAAATGTAAAATACACTATAGTGGTCTGATCTTTTATTTAATAATTGAAATAAAGTTTACAAAGAAAGAAATTCATTTCTGCACAATGCGAGTCATTTATAATGTTCAAAAAAGTTCAGACAATTTGTGAAATAATATATTTTATAGTTAAATAATTGAATTAGCAGTTTGAATAGTTAACATAATATGCAATCGGAGAAAAAATATTGTTTTCTTTCGCACACTGTTGAAAACTTTTGTATTATGTGAAGTACTTAACTAATGGTACTATACATTCAGTGTATTTTAAAAAACTAATAAATAACAAATATAATTTTTATATTAATAATTATAGACAGTGATAGCGACAATCATTTTTATTACTGTAAAACTAATAAACTTCATTTAGTTAATGGATTTCTTATTGATATATCTAGCTTATGTAAGTGAACTTTATTTTACATTTTTTTAATAATATTGCTACAACCAAAAATATATACAATTTTACAAACAATTGGGAAGTTTTATTTACTATGTTTTATATTTATTTTGTTACTTTATTTTCAAAGTTGAGTTTTATAAATTTCTTACATTTTAATGGAAAGTTAATTTTGTAGATAAGTCTAAAATCCTTCAGTATGATATACTAATAAAAAAGTGTTATTAATAAAATTGTTAAAAACTTTTCTTCTTTTATTTACCTAAATTAATAATCTAGAAGAAAAAATTATATGTACTTGGATTTTAAACAAATTAAAAATTATAGTGCATAAAATGTAAATAAACAGCAACAAAATGATTTATTATTATTAATAATAAAGAAAAAATTATTGTGTATTTTTTATTAAAAAAAAATAAAATAATTATTCATTTTTCAATAAATTTTAAATTTTAAGTAATGAATACTACCAAATAAATATCGATTCTTTCTAATTACTTTTCGATTCTTTTTGAGTATTTTTGTACTCGAAAAAATGTTCTTCGGTTGTATCCCGAAAGTCTTGTTAATGTAGCGGTTTAATTTTATTTCGTTGAATTTATATAATTTTTACTTTATCAAAAAGTTATAAAATAATTTTCATCAACATGTTTATCAACGAAATTCGCATGGAGGTACATTACGCATTTATTAATATATTTTGTACAATTTATATTCAGTTTTTTGAGTTAGTCGGTTTGTTTTGATAAAGGTTTTATTAATATTTTCGTACTTTTTCTACTTTTTTATAATTTTGTATGACAATTTTCGCGGTAATATTTCTTTCTTTATTCAGTAAAATGCCGTATACAAATGTTTTACGATGGGATATTTTTAACATTCTTTAGAATAGCAGGATAGCCACCCAACCGGGTATAAATCGTGAATTTAATTGCAAAATCGGAAAAAAGTAAAAATAGCTGAGAGATATTTTCGGTAAAACAAAAAAATAATAACGTTTTTTATTATTGTACTGTATGCCGTTTATGTTTTTTGAAAGTTTTTTACACCTGAAAGAAATTACTTAATTTTGCATACATCGGTACTTGGAAAAAAGATTATTTTTATAACTAATCTTTGTAGTGTGTAATAGCAAAATATGTGAATTTCTATTATTTTAAAGTTATACATTACAAACGTAGGAACCGATTTATGTGAAATAATGGAGTAGGAATTGAACGTTCTTTCTTGAAATTTAAAATTAAACTTTATATTGTAATTTCAATTATAAAATTGAAATTGAGTTTGTTTTATTTTTAATACTGTAAAATTTTAAAATAATCACGTTGCTTACATGAAACAAGCAGCTGTTCGTTTTCAATAACCATTACTTTTTCCTTGTAAATCTAAAAATAATAAATTTTAACGAGATTTCTTAATTCGGACATTTCACGTACTCAGAAGTTAAAATTTTAATGCAACATAATTTTTATTTCAATTTCTTTTGGGAGGGTTCGGTTTTCTCAGTTAAATTTAGGAGATAGCGTCTTGAACTAAAATCCATAAAGTGGAAGTTTTGATTACAAATGTATTTGTTAGATTTCAAATAAGGGTTATAATTCAGAAGTATTTTAATGGGAAAGTTTTGTCATTAATGGATTATAAATTTCATTATTAACTTTTGTGATATTAAAGTAAGCATATACGACTTGAATTAGTGGTCATAACGGTACAATATTTAAAATATGAATAACTTCAGAAAACTAAAAGATTTTAATAATTTTTTTCTTTCTGCTGATATTTATTCTCGCTTTCATTTGTCGGGTCCGTTGTGAGTAAGGTTGGTGTAAGCTCTTGTACAATTCTCGGAAACCTTTGGATCAGGAAAATCGGGGATTTAAAAATTATACTTGGACGGTCATTCTGTATAGTCCAAAATATGTAATTGGTTTATTGTAAGTATTTAATTTGTAGCATTATAGCGGTGCCGAGTAATAATTTCGAAAGGGCTTTGCTGATAATTATATCAACTATTATCATTTACGTGAAGCGCATTTTATAAACTATTGTACAGAAACGGAGGTATTTCGATTCATTTTCTGTTTACCTATCTCATGTGAAGAATGTTTTAATTAAAATTACCTAGTTTTTTTTCTATCGCAGGATATACATGTAGAGATTAATTGAGAAAAAAACAGAGCAATGTAAAAGCTTAATGTGCCGAGAGACGCCTAAACTGGGTTTTAAATAAATACTACGTATTATAAGATCAGTGTTTTTTTAAAAAATAAGTTGTTTAATCAACATTTTCTTCTGGAATGTTACAAAAAGTATTTTCGATCTAGTCGAATATACCAATTCTTTTAATTCTAAAAAAAAAAAATCTAATTAGAATTATATGAAGATTTACAAGTTACCTTACTACTGCTAGATTTCAAATTTGTGTTAATTTATTATTAGTAGATATAAAAATATTTTTTCTTACACAGTAATGTTTGCGTACGACTTATCATTATTCATCATTTTTATTGATTTTTTTAGCACTAACTTGATCGGTTGCATAAATAAATCAATTACGCTTCTTTCCAGTTTCATTTTTTCCTATAGAATGACTTTTTCTTCACTTTATATTTTATTTTTACCTTTCTCATATTTTGTTGGTCTTATTTCATCCAGCATTCTTTCTGATTTAGTCTTTACGTATGGAGAACTACTATTTCTCTTTTTTACTGCTTTCAGAACTGCTACCGTCCTCTTTGGCACCTATGGGTTCGTCTGATTGTACAAATTTGCCTATGCATCAACGTTTCGAAAATCTTTATTTTGTTTTTTCCTTTTTCCCACGGTCTCCTTATGTTCGAAAAACAAAATATTGCTCTTAATTGTAGATGTTTTCGCTGTATTTCTTTGTTAGAGGATATGTTAGAATTTTCTTCAGTACTTCGTTTAGTTATTAGTTATTTTTAAAGTCTGTTACACAATTCTATAATTTTTAATCGTATTTTTCTTTCTGTAAGGTATTGCCATACATGACGGCATCGTACGTTCTTAGTATGTTCAATGTATTACAAGAGAGGCCGATTAGTGTAACAATTAGAAGAAATAAATATGGCGCTTCGGATGGAGCTATCGTATGTTTTCCGAACAATGATATTGCTAGACACGTTGTTGTCCGTTTGAATGGTAAATTTTTACCTGATAATAATCATCCGGTTAGTAAATATGATCAGCAAGAACAAAAAATTTTAAATTTCACAGTTTTTGTTTTATCATTTGTAAATCAACTTTAAAAACATTAATTATTTTAGATATCATATATATTAGTTAGTTCCAATTTATTCCGCTTCGAATTATTTTAAATATTAAACAACCCATACAGATCGTTTACATGGAGCTTTTTGACATCTTTTATGTTCTTCTTCTGTATATACGATTTCTGAACTTCAGATCGTTATTATTTTTTCAAAAGCGAAATTCACCTGACTCACACTTTTATAAACTGTTAGCAAACGTGCAGAACAGCGTTTCTAGTTCATTTTTGGCCAAAATTTTAGTTCGTTCGTTTGTCGTCTTATTCATGGTATAATATTACGAATAAGACTAAAAATGAACGAACTAAAATTTCGACCAAAAATGAAGCTGGCGCGAAAAAAAAAGCTAACGTCAAAATTAATCTTCTTAGATACATAATTTTAAAATGTGTAACTAAAATTAAACTAACACTTCATTATTATTAAAAAAATTTGTGAATTTTTTTGAAGCAGTAATTTAAGTTTTAAAATTAAAAAATTAATTTACCACTCAATATAAAATAATTTTAATATCAAATTTATAATAACTTTTTTAAAACTAAAATTAAATCATACGCTAACTATTTTTAAATTGTGCTTTCATTTTAGTGTTAAATTCAAATTTTCACAATCAGTTTTCAAAAACATACTCTAAACTTTCAACGATATAGAGACAATTAGCTTGACACCTATACAGTCATGTGAAATCGTGAAGCGTGCACTTTATAGTTTAAAATTAAAATAAAATTTTTAGTTTTCGAAAACATGTATACTAAAATTGCAACGAACAGAGAAGATTAACTTGACCCCTTCGCAAGGATGGCATATGAAATTGTTAATCATTACACAATTTTTTACCTTTTTTGATGCACAGTATCGTTAAATTCTTTTCTCTATTTGATAAATAAATTTCCAATTTAAAAAAAATAATTTTCTAATAATAAATTAATTTAATCACAAATTTATAACAAGTCAGTAATGAACTGAACAATAATAACATCGTGCGTAAGAAAAAGAACTAAAAAACCAATAATGAGCTGGAGACGCTATTCTGCATTTTTATGGAAATTTTTTTCACAGTAAGTAAGAGTTCAGTGACCGAGAACAACAGTGTAGAATTCAGAACTTATCGTTGTATTCAAATAGTTCGAAACTATCTACCAAATTATGTTTAAATGTTATCTGAGTATATTATATATATATATATATATGTTGATGCGCTTGTCTCAGTTTTTATCATTTATAATGTGAAAATGTAAGTAGCACTTGTATTGATCTGTAAGGTCTGTCAGAGAATCTTAGCACCGGTATAAGTTGTGATGCTGGTCTACCGTATCTGTTGCTTTCTTCATAAAATATGCTCGATAAACTGTAGGATCGTTTATCGGATGAATGACTCGGGGAATTTCGCGTTTAGCGACCAGGACTAGAAAATTCTTTGAGTAGTCTACCAAAAATATTGTGGCATACCTACAATTGTCCGTTTGTATTGCTAATGACTACTTTAGCGTTAATCTTTTTTTTTTTACTTCCGACTTATGATTAATGGAATTGTTTAGTAAATTTGCGTTAAATGGTGCATTGTTTTAGAGAAATGTCGTAATCCGATGATGGTAATTTCACTGAAATATTACCTATTGACTTGAGGAGGTGAGCGTATGGGGACATCATTTAAATTGTTTAGCAGTGAATTGCGTAATTATTTGAATTATTATCAAGTTTGAAACCGTAACTATTGGCTGAATTGAAAATCTCTTCACGCATCGACAACATTTTTAGGTGTTCGCGTGCTGTTTAACGGCTGACATATAGCTAGCTATAGTTCACAGCCTCAAATAAACCTTTTTTTTTTCACATTTTTATTTATAAATTTATATTTATTACTTAAAATTTTTAACTGCAGTCAGTTTTCATTATCGAGGAGAAAGTGAAATCCGAATTTCATTAATACGTCATTTTACGCGTCGAAATTCATTTATTATTATTAATCTGGACTATGATTTTCGTTTTGTTTATTTAATATTGTTTTTATGTGCATATTAGCCGTTTAGATTTAATTTGATACAAGGTTTGAGAGCAGTTCATCCGGAATATTGCTTATGGGTTACCGATTTAACAGCGGACGTAGATGATTATCAGCTGTATAAATTTTTTAACACCCAGTATGATAGCGTATTTTATGCCAAAGGTAAGTTTGAAATATAACAATGAAATTAATAAGCGGGATCGAAATTATAATTTTGAATAATAGCTACATTAATACGGGTTAAGACTTTAATCCATAACAACTTAGTCACATCAGATCCAATCAATGTCGCGGATGTCTTCGCAACAGTACCAGAATGAGTTCTCGCTCCTGGCCTATTCTTCTGAGTTTACTTTTAGAAAAGTGTATTACGAACAACAAGAATCATCTTTCCACCAACAGTCCTCGGAATTTTTCGACAGCAAATTTTTTATGACCGAGTTAAACTTCCAACTTAAAATGTCATACCCGCAACAGCGCACCTGGCCTCGACTCTGTTCACCTATGCATGGTTAAATACCTGCCACAAAGGCAACAGAGTTTCTCTTAAATATTTAGAACCAAATTGGGATATTTGGTGACATCCCTCAATTCTAGAAAATGGCGTAAATTATTCCTATATTCAAACAAAATAAAGACCCGTTCGCTCCGAAAGCTATCGTCTAATTTCTCTTTTAAATACCTTAACAAAAGAATAGAAAAAATGGTAAACAGACGCCTCCTGTACGCTCTTGAACAAAACAATATCCTTTCTTCTATTCAAGCCGCAAGGCGAGAAGCGAGATTAACAGGCGATCACTTAGTAAGCCTGCAGCGGCAAATATTAACGAACTTCCTCCGCCATCAACATACTATGTCGTTTTTCTCGATTTATAAAAAATATTTGATCACATACGGCAGCGTGGATTATTACTAAAGCCAAAAGCTTCCAAAATAAATGGCCAAATGGGCAAATATATCACCAACTTTTTAAGCAAAGGTTCACTATTACCTGACAATAGCGTGCTACAAGGTTATACCTGTAGTGCAACCTTCTTCATAATTTACGTTAATGACGTAGCCGATTGGATCTCGTCGCCCATAACCCTCCGGCTGTTTGTCGATGATCTTAACATCTGTTTATTGTCCAACTTTCCTTTTATCGCTCAAAAAATGCTCCAGAAAACTATTGACAAAGTACAGAGTTGGTCTGAAAAACGGACTAGTTATCTCGGTTAATAAATGTTTATATGTGACCTGGTCTACGAAAAGGGGGCTTGCGTGCGAAAACAGGTTTTTGAGAAAACAGCTGTTAAAATGAAACAATTCGTTTCGTCAATTTCTCGTTAGTTGTTGTCTTTTCTCCGCGTTGCTTGGGGTCTACCTATATTTAAGGATGTCAAGTGTTGTTTCTGCTCAGACGCGTAAGCTGCTAGTTTCGGATTACTAAACGAGTAACACCAAAGAAGTGAGTTTGCAAATGTTATCATTGTTATCACAGCGGCTATTTTTTTCGTTTCTGTTGGTCTTTTGCATCACAAAATAAAGAAAAGTGAGTGTTAATGAGGAGTTTAGTGCTGTCTACAATCAATATTCTCCTAAAAACGAGGAAGACAACAATGGGTTCGATGATGATATTAGTTCAAATGGCGATGATGGTGAACTACATTTGTCCCATTCAAAAGATGATATGGAACAAAGTTTCGTTGAGATGGATTTATCTGCTGTCGATGAAGAGAAACAGGATCTGGTAACCAAATTTCTCTCAAAAGATTGTTGTAATAACAAATGCCAAACAATTATACCACGAAAAATGATCGAGAATAGGAGAACCAGTTGTTTAGAGTTATCAAAAAATGAACTCGATTTAGTAATACTAAGTCATATCGAAGCCGGAATGATGTGTAATGAAGAATTAGAAGGTGTTTATTCGAAGCTTGCTCAACGGAAGAAATATGGACAGAGAGAGAATAGAGTAGTTAGGAGGTATAAAGATCGAGTTTACCTTCTACAATATATCTGTTTGTCGTTCGTTTTTCATTTTTGTACATACATGTGGGAAGAAGCGCTACGAACTTCGACCTTTATGAAGATTTACTACAGTGCATTGTGGAACCATCACCTCATGGTTATAATAAAGCTATATCAGCCGAGACAGTTGTTTGGTATGAATGGGACAGCTATGTTAAACCATTTTATAAGTCACTGGTTGGGATAACGTAATTTCATCACTTTATAATCTGTAGCGACTGTGTAAAAACGAAGAAATTCGCAGACAGTGAGGACGTGGAGTCGTTTCATCTTCTATTAAAACCTATTGATCGTCAAATGCCAGGAATTATAGAGCCCGTTGGTTTATCTTTGGAGCGCCAGTGGTATATTTATCGGAATCTTCGCAGCTTAGTTTCAGATATAAGTAAAGCAGATATTGTGGCTCCATTACCAAAAAAAAAGAGTTATCATCAAAGAAACGAAAGGCGAAGGTTATTCTTGAACTATCTGCGGAACAGGGTCTATCTTCCTAACAACCAACATGTAAAAAGGTCTGACGAAGAAAAATATAAAAAATATTTGATACTTCAAAACGTAGATACGTTTTTTTTTCACGTAGAATATGTTTATTTTGTATAAAATATGTTTTTCTGGCATATAATAAAAAAAAATAGTTTTTTTGTAATTTTACTCTTCTTTTTCTTAACTTTTAGTAAAATTTTCAACAAATTATGACTTTCTGGTCTTCACCACGTGAACAAGTGTCTCAAACTCTATTCGAATTGGCAAAAAAGTGCAAAATGATTTTTTGACACGTAATCCCCCTTTTCATAGACCAGGTCACATATATAGATTGTTACAGGGGATCCTAGTTTATTTCTAAATCAAAACAAGCTTCCTCTTTCTTAAAAAGCTACTGTCAAATTTCTCGGGTTATCCTTCGTTCTAGGCTTACTTAGAAATCTCATATTGCTAACTTGAAACTTAGTTGCATCAACTCTGTCCCCATATCGAAGTATTTGGCTAGTTTCAGGCGTAAAATCAACTCTAAATTTCTTTTTTTTTCTCTTTACTGTTCTCACTCGATCACAAGCATGAGATTATCTTCTAATATAATAGGGGACTTAGAAGATGGATTGCAGCGCAATTAAGAAGCACGTAAACCGAAGCGAAACCTAGATTCCGTGCTGTTGACCGACATGAGAAAGGGTGTCAGTGGCGAGACGAATCGAGATGACTTCCCTACTCACGTTGATGTGACTGTTCGCCGACGGCTGAATATTTTTATGCGATCTTAGTGCACAAGTACGACTACATTTTGAACTGATTATATTTGCTTATTATCGCGCTATAAATGCAGCCCAAATATGTCTACTGCTATATACTAACCAGCGCGCATATTCTGTCATCGCCTGGGATCGAACTCGAGATTTCCGAAACGGAAGTTAAGCGCTCTAGTAACTAGGCTATCGCGACGACTAAATTGCTTTTTAACATCTACAGATTGCTGATCCTATCGAGAATCAACTATAGGTACCAGGTGTACTCCTCGGTCAGTAAATCACTTTTAAAATTTCTTCATGCATTGCGAACCATTCTGAAAGCGCATCGAACCTCTCTAACTGCCAGCATGTGCGCTCTGTCCGCTTACTTTCCGCTTTCTCACTTCTAGAAATATTTCATGTTGCAAAATTCGTATCACCACTTCAAGTACATACGAAACCCTTTTTCTACAGTTGGATTACTATTCTCTTAAATAAGTCTTCTCAGGCAATCCACTGCTAGAATTACTGACCCTCCTGCGAACGTATGACCTCACGCCTGTACAAAGGCCGATATCCAGCCCTAATATCCTTATTCCTCCTTAAATTATTTTTCAAATAAATATCGACTTATCATTGAAATAAAATCCAGACACAATAAAAGTCCTCTCTGTACGGTGATGGTAGCAGTGGGAACAATTAACAAATATTCGGACCACCCAGTTTACTACATTGATGGAGCTAAGGTAAGTGGCGAGACAGAACCATTGCCGCCAGCATGTACATCGGAAGGTCAGGACGTTTCACACAAAGTCAGACCCAATGATGCCTGTTCTGCTTTGGATGCAGAACTGCATGGAATTGCATGTTGCCTCTATCAACTCGTCATAAACCACATTAAAGCCAATAATTTTCTTCTAGTTATTGATTCCCTGTAATCTTTAAATATGATTTTTTTTTTTTTTTTTTAATATTAATTAGTACGATCTTAACGATTAAAGTTAAATAAATACTACATATATTAAAATGTACTTAATACTAGACAGAACGTATCTTCTAGACTAAGTGAAACTTGAGCGGGGACATTAGATCCATTGATCAAAGCCCCAAAAATTATTTACAATATTTACATTAACTACAAGACCAAGTCTTGTGGTTTATAACGCTTAAGACGTCGTACGTCATATTCGGTGTCGAGAAGTTGCAGTGCTTCAACGTTGATGTGTTGATGTAGGCGCTTCTCATGTTGTTCTGCGAAATCCTTGATGACTTCGTTGACGAATTTCACCCGGAGATCGTTATGTATATCGTCATCGCGTGGGTATCTGTACGCGTTTACGATAGCATGTAGAATGATACTCTGACAAGCTTGTATCTTGTCTCGATTTGATTTCTTTGCACAGCCTCACAGAGTAAGACCGTACGTCCAAATCGGCTTAATTATTTGATTGTAGAGTAGTCGTTTACAAGTAACGTCGAGAATAGATTGACGGCCAATCAGCCAGTATAACTTGGAAACTTTGTATTTGATTTGCTTAGCTTTCATCTTAACATGGGGATTCCACGTTAGACGAGAGTAAATACATTCCAAGATATTTGGCACAGTCTGTTTGTGGTACTTTGACTGTGCCTATATATGCTTGATGGAAAGAATCAGCGTGTCTTAATGTGTATAACACGTATTGGGATTTGGCTTCGTTGAGCTTAATCTTCCAGCGTCGTGTCCAGGTATGAACGCGATCCAACGCGCGTTGCAAGTTGTTGTTTGCTTCTGGCAGCGAATCACTTACGGAAAGGATTGCGGTGTCATCAGCAAATGTAGCCATGGTAGTCCGATCATGGGTTGGAATATCAATCGTGTACAAGAGGTACAAGATAGGTCCGAGAACGCTTCCTTGCGGAACTCGTATAGGATGAAACGATGATTTAGCATCTTCATGTGCTACCCGAAATTGTCTATTAGACAAGTATGATTGAAGCAGCCGACAGAAGTTGTCTGATAAATGGTTGCTCTCATGCCATACTTTGTCGAAGGCTTGTGCGACATCGAGAAAGACTGCAATTTTCAATTATCGCCGTGACTCTGTTGACTTGGTCGATAGTTGAGTGTTGACTACGGAAGCCAAATTGGTGATCAGGAAGATCCACAAATGGTTTCAGTCGTTTTAGTATGAGTTTCTCGAAGAGTTTTGCTAGTGATGGCAGCAGTGATATACGACGATAAGAGGTCACTTCTTCTGCTGGCTTGTTCGGTTTTTTGAGCATGATGATTTGTGCAAGCTTAAAGTAAGCAGGCACATGCTCAAGTCGAATACACGCATTGAAGAGGTTAGCAAGAAATACTACTGCTTTGCGCGATAGGTGTTTCAGCACTCGTGGTGATATTTCATCGATTCCTGGTGCTTTCTTTGGATTAATGTTTTTATTGATTTCTTCTGCTATCTCTAATGGAGAGATGTGCTTGATTGTTTTGTTCTCTTGATATCTAATTGCCGGAATGATATCAGAGGGGATGTCATGCGGAGTGAAGACACGCGCGAGATGATTTGCGAAAAGTTCGGCTTTTCCGTTGTTGCGTCTGACCCAGTTGCCATCTTCTGCCTTTAATGGCGGAGCACTTACAAAGAGTCGCTTTATTCTGCGAGTAGCTTTCCAGAGAGAGTAATCCTTGTCCGCTGCGGGACTTAACTCTTCCAGATATTGCTCAAATGTTTCCCTTTTAATTTTCAGGATTAACCGATGAAGTTGGTTATTCAGGCGATTAAATAGAGTTTTATCGGATGGAAGGCGTGTCTTAAGCCATTGCTTTCTTACTTTTCTTCTCGGTTATTTTTTCTCTAACTTCGAGAGGGTATGTTATTTCTTGAACGGTGTTATCCCGAGGCGACGGAGTTGATATCTGGGCAGATTCGCTAATTAAATCGATGAATCGCTGCGCTTGTGTATCAAGGTCTTCGGGATCTTTGAGCCTCACTTTTAGCTCGATTCTGGAGTCTAGTTCCTCGCGGAATTTATCCCAGTTGTGTGCTTATTTGCGAGAGTTGTTCTTTTTTCTTTTTTGATGACTGCAGTGCTCACAGTTAGGAGAACTGGAGAGTGATCTGAGGTCCGATCCTCCACATCTGTCACGTCCATGTAGTTGGATCCAATTCCTTTGACTATGAAGAAGTCAATGAGGTCACGTTAAATATGATTAAAAAACAAAAATAACAACAACCCGCTAATATCAAAAATATACCGTTATTTATATCAACTGTATCAAATGGACAATTGCATGTCGCTACTGTGGGTACTCGGTAATGAGAGCGTCAACGGGGTAGCACGCCCTACTTTGTTCTTGCCAATGCCAGAGGACGCAGACCTACCGTCGTCGATATGCATTTTTAAAGTCGTGTATAACTTTAAGATTCTCAGTCAGTTGCGAATCGGCCACATCGCTATCTCCCATAAATGTATAATTAACAAACCACCACCTCCGGCTATGTATTAAAACAATACAATAATGAAGTTCCGGATTTGATTTCACCTCTGTGAAATGAAAAGAAATGCGTAAATCAAATAATGTAGTTGATTACAGTGAATTGCAACAGTAGTTCCTATGAGGTTATAATACGTCAATTCCTTAAATTTTCATTCGTCAAAATATTTTTGGACTATTAGGAAGCAATGGCAAGTCGGTAGGAAATAAGGTGAACGTTGAGTTACAGTTTATTCGGTTCTTTACGTTTATATCCGTTCGTTGTTAATCGTTGCTTGTTACATATTATTCACATTAACTATTAAAATTTCTGCAGAAGTACAAGATGTGAAATGATGTTCAAAACTGAAAAATTCTTCCAAGAATTGATGAGTTTTAAAGATTGATCGAGAATTAATTTTATATAATCTTACAGATCATGTTGATGTGTGGTCATTGATGTTGATAACGGGGAGGGGCAAATTACACATTGAGAATCAGTCATCTTCGATGCATCATAAATTGTAGAGTATAATAATATGGTTTATGTGGATTATTCTAAGCTAGTCTCAAAAAATAATTAATGAATTAAGTAGATAGCATTTAACATTTTCGGAATTTATATATGTGATTATAGTTTGGCAGTGGAATATACTGTAAATCTTTAAAATCTGCAATTACTAAAATAAGAATTAGAAAATAATTGTGTTGAATAGTGATGAGTAAGTTCGTTATTTTTTCCGGTACGGATTCGATGCTAAATCACAGAACTTTTGGGTGTTGGCATCATATCTATTTGATCTATATGAATCCGATATTTATACAGTACACTGGTTTTGTTCATACAGCGAGTACTCGTACTGGTATTGAACATGTCAACTACGTAAACAAATTCGGAACCGGGAGATCGTTATTACTATAAATGAAAAAAATTACACTGGTAGACAGCGTTGCGAATGCGTAGCATTGTAATAAGAATAGCAAAGTAAAATGACGGTTGAAAAAGGTAAAAACAGCCGGTCGATGTATTAAAAAAAAGAGAAGGCGCGCATGGTTGCACACAGAAATGTGTTTACAGAGGAAGTGATATAATGCGTCTAATTTCAGTCTGATAGATCATTTTCCATTTTAACTTACTACTTTACTAATTAATCTGCTATACATGTGGCTGGTCATTCATTTGGTATAAATTCTTAGTTGATGACATAGGGCTAAATGAACTGTTCGTTTTGTTCAAGGTTAATATTTTAACGTTTATAGTAGATTTATGTAAATCCGGAACCGCTGAACTTCTTTTTTTTTTTTTTTTTTTCATGCGGATTTATAATAATACTGAGTATCATTGGTTGATTTAAATTATTAACGGAGGTTCGAAGGTGTGGATGCGTATTCATTACGATTGGAGTTATAGCGGTCAACTCCGCTGTGAGATGCGAATGTCGAACCTATTTAGCGCGGGACGTTTTTTGAATACTTAAACATATTAGATACGACCGTAAGAGTTGTTATTTGTTGAAAGAAGGTGAGTAAAGTCGACATAAAAGAAACAAGGTTAAAATTAGGTGCTTACTTTCTGTGACAAGAGTGAAATATTATATATTTATTCAGCGATAATTTTTTATCTTGTCACATTGAATAGAGATACATATTTCTGTGTTTTGTAAGATTTTTGTTCATTTTATATGAACAAGCCATGTGGTTTTTAATGCTATGTGGTTAAACTATCACGAAATATTTCCATCTTTAATCTTATTTTTTCTACTTTCGCATTCACAATATTGTATCTATCAAGCGCCATAAGTCGATAGAATCGGTAATTTTCGTGTTGCACATCTTTCCATTATAATACGTTATTTATTGTAGGTATTATAACTTATTCTGTTTTAGATGTTTAATTATTTTGTTAATACGTTTGCAGTTGCGAAAGATGCTTCATCTGCCGGTAATGTTCAGTACGGTTACATTAAATTTGGCCGGGAGGAACAGCAGAAACAGTGTTTGCAAAATTCCAACGGTGCGACAGGTTTAGGTGGCAAGAAGATAAAACTATCATTAACAAGCCCGAATAATGCTGGTAGTGCTAATAAGAGTGAAAGTCAGTCACCCAGCGTTCAGAACGGCAATATTAGTGCTCCTAAAGATACTAGTTTTGTGTAAGTTTTGTTCATTTAAATTTTATTTGCTCGTTTGTTATCTGCAATTGCATTTATGTTCGCTAAGTTATACCAAACCGAATGGCGAAAGTTTAATTACATATTATTTGAAATTATCTCATTTAATAATATTTGGTAGTAAATTTTAATTATTTATCATGTACACGTAAAGTAATAATTAAACACTCCGTCTATAAAAAATTATTTTTTTTTATGTGAATTTTTTCTTTTCTAAAATTTGGTATATTAGCATCATAATTTTTCTTTGGTTCCGAAATGACTGATAGAATCATTCCAATTTTTGCTAATTTTAGGAACGCTTGTTATTATACATATTTGATATTTAATTTATGTGTAAAAATTGAAATTTATGTCGTACAGTATACCGACGAGAAAGATTTTTGGAAGTTAGTAAAAATTCGAAATTTACTTAATCTCGAAGTCATACTGCTCGATTTTGATCGTCGTGAGACCATCTATACGTATATTGTTATTGTACAAATTTAATGCTTATATCTATATATGCAATGAGAATGTGTGTAAAATTACATTTTTGAATAGAAATTTTCTCATTATTGTTGTACAAGTGCAGTCGAAATATGCAAGCTGGTACATCGATTTGCGTGCTAGTTTGCTACTATTTTTCGTGCGATTGTTAGCGATTATTCATATTTTTAATAGTTTAGATAGTATTTAGAATTGACTATGATCTTGGGCAATTAATAAACATTTGTTGATCTTTTGCACCAGAAACCAACAGAAGGGAGACGAGTTGCGCATTTCGACGAAATTCCATATTCTTAGTACTTGATGATCGGTGTGCTCTGCCAGTTGTGAAACAAGCATTGCTAAATTCAGTAGTCACGAGAAAATTATGGATAACACAAAAAGCGATGAAGAGATATATGCAGGGTATTATTAAACCAGATAAGAAAAGAAATTTCTAGATTAGATTAGAAAAAGCAGTAAGAGATATTATAAATAGAATTGAGAGACATTAAAATAGCGATGAGTAGATCGTACAGCGCGGAAAATCGGTGAAAAATACTGGATAGTGTTCTAGACGGGAAAAAAAAACCTAAAAAAGATCAAAAATCAAGTGAAAAAAATAATATTACTAATGGAGTTTCACAGAGTAGATTAGCAAGAAAAATCTGGAAAACAATGTAATTCTGTGAAATATTGTTTATAGTTAGAAGGTTTAACGCTGCAGTGAAAGAAAAATTTGCGTAATACTGATAAAATATTTACGTTTTAAAAAGTTCGGCGAAAGAAATTTTGAGTTTCGCATGCCGTCATGATAGCCTAGTCGCTAGAGCGCTTGGTTTCCGTTACGGAAGTCTCGGGTTCGATCCCGGGCGACGACAGAAGTTATTACGAAAAATGAAATTAAAAATACTCGCTATTTCACGTAGAAGGCAATGGAAAACCACTACGTACAATATCATATGCGCGCTAGGTCAGTATACAGCAGACACACACGGGACTGCACTTGTAGCGCGATAAATCAAACATTTACGATCAGTTCCAAATGTAGTCTTGCGTGTGTACATCTTCTGCGTTGCATATAATAATTGCCCACAGCCTATATCTGTATAGTTGAAAAATGTACAAATATAGGTTGCCCGCCAACCGAATGGTTGAGGAGATAATGATGATGAGAATAAGTTTAGGACGTATATAAATTTTTCACTTTTCTCGAATTTGGGATATTAAAAGTTATTAAATGCAGTTTAAAATTTAGAACAAAAAAAACCTTCGCACAACTATTCGCAATAATATAAAAAAGAGAACCCAGGACAACTGAATTTCTCGATTAAATGGTGCCATCGACTTTGGTTTGACTGACGAAACTTCAACATATTGAAGCGGTTCCGTCGAAACTAATTCGATTCGTCTGCAAAAAAATGTTGACTTTCTTATCTGCTTAAACCACATTACTAAAAACGTACACATATGCTAAGAATCCGGGGAACGAAGGAGAATTGTAAAGTGCTGAATGGAAAGTCAACAGTTTTCAATTAATCGACGATAATCAAGAAAAGATAAATCATGTCAAAGTTAAAGATTTTAGAGTTCAAGTTAAATCATACACAAACGCTCGGGCAGAGTTCTATTAAAGTATATAAATCAGCTTGCGTACAAGTCCGCAACACAGTGAGACATTTTCATGACTTTGTCCGTTCAGCGTCCTATTATACTTTTCTAATTTGTATTAATTGGCAACTCTCCATCCTACTTCTTCTATCTTGTGCTCTTTTCTCCTCTGTCTATTATTCTTGTTATCGGTTCAAAGATTTAATTATGCTAACATTTCTAGGCGGACATTTTTAGATGACGAGCTTAATAAAGAAGAAGGAAACAAAAAACAACTTTTATCATTTGTTATTCAAAGTTTATAATTTGTCGAAATAGCTAATTTTCCGTCCAAAGTATTTCAAAATTGTCTTCTTTTATACTTTTTTTTTTTTTTTTTACACCGTTCTCTTCGCGAACTAAATTACGAAACTCTTCGGAATCCATAACACTTTTCGCGGAAAACGTTGGAATGGAGGAATGCAGTGTACACGCGGCAACGGTTTACACGAGACTAAAGTGCACTCAGCAAATGAATGACGCGTGAAATACACAAACCTACGATCTTCACAGGTCTTTACAAGTCTTATAGGAAACACTTTTATCTACTTTTGTTGAATTCATTCAGTCGTATGTGGGAAAACGGTATTCGATGCTTTCTTATTAGTAATCAGTCGTATCTAAGTAAAGACATGAAATTTTCGTAACGCTTTTCTGTGACGCTCTATTTCGTGACGCGTGGCGCTTTTCGAGTTTATGTACCAAAGCAAAGACATGAAAATGTCAAAAAGTTTACGTTGACTGATGCAAATCTGTGTTAAGGTGATATTTAAATGTATAAGAATATTCGTAATTTTTGATCATAATTCGATGTTAAGATATTTAAATACTTTACTTCTGTTATAACATTTGTGAATTTTAAAAATCACGTTTAAAATGTTTTTCGTTTACTTAAGGGAAATTCATGCAACGATTGTATTTTCATACAAATTATTTTTTTCGAATTTGTTGCTTCTTAAATTTTTTGGAAATAAATGCAACTTGAAAAAAATAGAATTAACGGAACGATAGGTTTTTATTTACAATCGAACTATAGGAAAAGGTTGTATTAAGTTGTGTTCGGAATACAGCAGAATCTTGCAGACCAAACCTTTTATAACCTCGTATTCCGAGTTATTTAGCGGTTAGCTGTGTAAAGTTAATGAACTTTTGCAAAACGTTATCGTGGCATCTGTCGAATTGTAAATCATTATAAACAGAGTTCAAATCAAGGCCGTATAATATAGTTTTCGCACTGATATCATGATATTGATTTTTTTTTTTTCGTACACTTTTGCGATCAAATTAATAAATTTTATAAATTTATAAAGTCCTTATATATTTACAGGAAATCAGTAAATATGAAAGATCTACTTAGTAAATGTAGCGATACGTATTTGGAATGGAATAAATTGAATGTAAACAGCCATGAGGATGTATATATACCAAATATAAAACTTCCGTATAACAATATATTCATTTCTGAAGATCGGACAAAATTAATCGGTATTAATTTCATTTGTATTTTTATTATATATGCGTATAATTTATTTTACCCTTTTTTTTTTAATGTTAATAAAAAAAGTGCATACTCGTATTTTTACATAAGCAGTACTTTAAGCAGGTAGCGCGGCAGCCCCTAGTTGTTAAGGAAGTCCTTGGCTACTAAATCAGTGGACACGGGTTCGAAACTTGTTTCGTTCTGGATCCGAATCGTTCCCAGTTGTTTACCCAGCCTGAAATAATTGGGGAACCAGACAAATCTGGAAAAGTAAAGACGACTGAGAGAAAGCAAACGAGGCCTAGTTTATACTAAAGTTACGGAATTTTTTCGTTGAAATTTACGGCAATATTATAATTTAATTTTGGAAGCACACTGTTAAGCAGTTATAAAAAGATATTTAATATAAAAACATTTGATTGCTTCCTGTAAAATATACTCTAGAACAATTAAATTGAGTTTTTTAAACCATCATTTTTCATATGATTTGTCTTGAGTTTAGACATCAATAATGGTTAGAATTTAATAATTACCGGTGATTTATTAAATATGTTGTGCGTGTATGTGTATAGCGTGGCTGCAGGTTTCAAAATAGTGGATATGCGGTTAAATCTAAATAAACGTAATTCAAAGGAATCTTTCTAGAATTATAACTTGGGAAGATTTCCCATTAATTTTAGTTTCTATTTAATCAGGTTCTGCTGTACGCATTTTACTTTAGTTATGGCTCGCGTTATGTATAACATTAAATATTGTACGCATACTAACAATAATGATATACCTATATTGAATGAAACAGTCTTAAAACGTAAAATTTAAACTAAGAAATATATGTACATATGGGGACCGATCAGAAAGTCCTCTTGAATAAACGTGATTGTGGTGTAAGTAGTATGTTGTGTAGCGAGATGGAGATAAAAAGCCCACCCTTTTTTCGAACTAGCCATTGGCGAAACGAGTAGCGTGTTTAGTAATTTTATAC
This sequence comes from Icerya purchasi, assembly GCA_039619475.1. Taxonomy (NCBI): domain Eukaryota; kingdom Metazoa; phylum Arthropoda; class Insecta; order Hemiptera; family Monophlebidae; genus Icerya; species Icerya purchasi. The sequence continues at coordinate 316,658,358 of CM077116.1, read as the reverse complement.
ACAGTTGAGTTAGACAGTGTTGGTATTAGTTTCTCGATTTTTTGTTTTTTTGCAAAATTTCTAGTGTTGAATAAAGCGTGAACATTAAATTATGCCCGAAATTGGAAAAATTTAGTGAATGTTTCAGTCTGATGAAACACAGGATTACGATGAATCAGTTAAACAATCTACTGTTCATTTTTTCGGTATCAGAAATTCGCTGATGACGGAGAATCCATCGAATATTATCCGAGAACTGGTCAACTAGAGTTAATCGAAGCAAATTTTTGGATTCGCATTTGAATACGTTCAGATAGAGGTCTGACAAATCGAGAAATGAGTTCTTCCCTCGGTCTCGGTTACGGGGATGTTCAATGAATTTTAGCGGAGGATTTGTATTTTTAAAAAATTTCAAGAAACAGATGCGCAGCATCACTAAGTTGGAGTTTTCTTAGTGCCTCCAAACATCAGGATGGCCACCTAACCGAGAAACCGTGAATAAGCCGGGAATTTAAAAATTATATTTGACTGGCCACCATGAAAATGGAATAAGCGATAGATAAAAGCCATAGCCACGAACGGGAATCCTTTGAAGGAGATAAAAATATTTTATAAAATGCATCACACACGACTTTACAATAAAAAGGTATGTTTTTGAACTTTTTACAATAAAAAGGTTTTCTTTGAATTTTTTATTTATCGAAAAACCACCTTAAAGTTCCTTGGTAAAAGTGTGTCCACATCTTCGGAACCATTCGTGTGGTGGATTCGATGCTCATTTTAAAAAGGAAGGATGTAAAGAGAAACCCATTAGGTGTTTGTTGATCATAATCGCGTTTGCCCGAGGATTTTTGCATCTGGCCTTGTACATGTTTGAAACATATATATTTAAAAAAAATTAAATAAACGAAATGCTGCTGCACTGAGAAAAAATATAAAATTTGAATGAAAAATTCTCTGATCCCGGGTTCTTTGAGTTTTCTTCATTTCCCTGTTCTGTTGTCATTTCCATTATTCGCTTACGTTTTAGCCATTCTGCTCTCCGTTCTTCGCGTTTTCGCTATTCTCTTGTTTCCTCTCCGAATTCTCCACCTCAATGAAGCGGTGGTTTGCGACGTCAATTACATCTTTTTTGTATGTCCATTTCTTTCTGTCGAACGTTTTATTTTATATTCTTGTCTGCTAAAACTCAAGCTACTTATTGTGCATCTTATATTTTGTCCTTCCCCTCGCCATCCATTATTTCATCCATTAGTTCCTTTATATTGTCCATATCCGATCGAATCAAAATTTAATTGACAGCTCTTTTCTTTCTTGTTGTTTCTGGGTGTAGGTCCATAGCTGACGTGCTCAAAGAGGGGATAAAAAAAAAAACAAAAAAACAAAAGTCTTCATAAATTTTTGTGTTTCGGATTTTATCAATGGTGAATATTACAGTTGACAGTACTGGGATCGGTTTCTTTGCAATAAAATAGGGTTTTTTTTTTTTTTTAGCGGTAAGCGGTAAATACGTAACTAAAAAAATTAAGAGGCATATTTTAGTTAAATTTAAATGATAATGTAATAAATAATTCGATGTATAATGATATTTGTTATAGAATTTATACCTTTTGGAAAATGCTATAAAAAAAACTTACATAATTGACATAATAAACTTAAAGTATATTAAAAATTAAAAGTTAAATAATTTTATATGGAATAATAAAGAAAAAGAAAGACACGCAATTAAAAATAATTCGTATGTAACAAAATTAAAGAATCTGGCTGTAAAGGTTGGCATTGGTTTTGGGAAGTTGAGATCAGGGAGTAAATACGAAAGTTTTCAAGCTCTTTTGGTGTATCAATTTTATTTCAAAGAATAAATTTAGCGGTTGATATTATTTACAAAGCAGTTTAAGTTTAATTGAAGTTATTTTTTTATAGTAAAATATATTCATTAGTGAATTGTATGTCCTACTTATGTAGTACCCTAGGTCGACTGTACGCGTTGACGAATTAGATAAGCGCGAATTTGAATATTTCATTACATAGCTGTGTTTGCGTATGTCATTAAATGTAATTTCACATTGGAATGTAAACTTTTATTGTCATTGACCGGTTGCTTTAGGGTTGTTACTTTGTATATTTAAAATACGAAAGATTAACTTAATATAATTTCCGTTTTATTTATTGTAGAATTTTAGTTTTGTTCACTTTCAAAGTACGTTAATATAATAATTTATTGTATGATTTGAAAATATACAATACATTTTTCATCAAACCGCGAAATGTAACGGTTGCTGTTAATTTTTTAATGTTGAACCATCAACTTGTAACATTACGGATTGTATGCGCGCGTGTGATAATGCCTATTCTTTTTTTGTTCATGCAGAATATAACATCAGCGACCACGACAAATCAGATTATGATCTATTTGAACAGGATTTTAATACGTACGATAATGCGGAATCCCTTCAGTGGCTTCCGGTTCCAGTTATGAGTCCAAATGTGAATTTATACAATAATCGGAAAGTGAAAAAGTTGTCTATTTCATCGTGATTGTATTCGTAATTACACAAAAATATCCTTCATATGTGTAATACTTCGCGCACTTTTAAAACGTAAATCTATTGTGTGAATGGTCGTTTACGTGTGTAATAGTGAAAAAGTTCTGTCTGTATTGCTAAAATATAAAAATTGCGCATTTAGTTAATCGTGATTTATTATTTTTTTAAAAACAATCTACTTTTTATATAAATAAGTTAACATGGGTCCTATTAAAGTAGCTCGTGTATGTTATTTTTAAATTCTAATTTTTTCATTTTTAACATTTTATACTTAACTTTAAAATATGCAGAATTACGAAAAGTCAGAGTTTTATTTGTTACGATTTTCATACCGATTAAAAACGAATGCTGAGATTGGCACGTTTAGCGTTAGTGTATCGAAAAGTGCGATTTTCGCTGTTAATCATTATTGCTAGCGAAATATTTCATGTAATCCGCTTTATTATAAATTATTAAAATTTAAGGTAAAATTGACTATAAATAGGTAAAATTTGATATTTGTCAATATGATTATTCGCGCTCAGCTTCTGGAATAAATCGCTTCAATTAATTAACTTAATGCGTTATTTATTTCTCTATTGAAAACGTGGGATTTTCATGATATTTGCATGCATTACACTACCAAGATATCGTGATAGAAAAAAAAAAAAACCAGTATACCGTGAATTTCGTATGCATTAAAATGGAAATGAAATTTTACATTAAGATTTATAATTTCAAGTCTACTATTGTAGAGGTTTCAGGAAGTTCTTATCGGGTCTGGTTTGTTTTTTCGCTCCAAAAGTGTACTAGACTTTGGTGATATTAGTAAATTTTTTTTCCCTCCGTAAATATTTCAAACTGATATATTGAATTTCTTTTTATTTCTTTTTATTTCTTTGCCGCCATTTACGATGTCTGAGAATATTTTTAAAAAAAAGCTAATAGTTTCATTATTGTATAGTTTCCATGATTTTGAGGTTTACAGTCTTATACCGGTTGTTTTTAATTAGTTCAGCGTTTTACATCTTGACTATCTAGAAGCTAACTGCTGCAGATTTCTAAAGTTCCGTTTTGCGATCGTTAGCCGCTGCTGCATCAGTGTCGTCGAGCTTTAGCACATTATGAACAGTGTCCGACCGAAACAAAATTTTCAGCCGAAACTGAAACTTTTTTTGTTTTAACTACGGTTTAAACTTTAAGGTTTTTTCAAATAACATTCAAATACGCTGATTATAAAATAATTTTTTTTATAAAAAATAAAAATTTACCTAATTAACAATCATAATTGAATAGTATAATATTTTAATTTAAAAACAACAGTCATTGCTATTCATTACCTGCTATTGTTTTAAAAGCGGATCAGTTTTTATGAATTAACGTAAACATCAAAAAGCCAATATTCTGGGAATGTCATCGTAATCCTTCTTTTTTCACTGTTTTACTGGAAACGCATTTCATTTTTCTGTTGAAAGGAATTTTTGAAATTTAAACGAGTGGTAAAGTATAAAATATATGCTAAATTGAGCGGGTTATATACTACTGTGGGCAAAAAATATCGGGAATTTGTTTATAAATCAAAAAATCTTTATTTATTCTTCTAAATTCATTTCATCCTCCTTCGAAGTAGTCCTCCCTGGATGCAATACACTTGTGCCAACGTTTTTTTCAACTTTCAAAACATGCTACAAAGTCCTCTTCCCATATAGCCTTCAATTCCTTCTTCGTTTCGGTTTCTATCTCTTCTATCGATTCAAAACGGTGTTCACCGGGCGGTCTCTCGAGTTTAGCGAATAGCCAGAAGTCACATGGTGCTAAGTCAGGTGAATACGGTGGTTGTGGAGCGATATGGGTCGAGTTTTTGGCGAAATGATCACGAATCACGAGTGCAGTGTGAGATGGTGCATTATTGTTATGCAAAAACTAAGAATTGTCTCTCCACAAATCCGGTCTTTTTTGACGCATAGCATTACGCAAATGACGCATAGCACCCAAATAGTATTTTTGGTTGACAGTTTGGCCGGTTCGAAGGAATTCATAATGCACCACACCACGATAATCGAAGAAAACTGTCAACATGACCTTGATTTTTGACTTGCTTGGACGCGGTTTTTTTGGTCTCAGCTCACCTTTGGCACGGTATTTATCCGATTGATCGGCTCTTTCCGGGTCGTACGCGTAGATCCAAGTCTCATCTCCAGCTATGATGCGTTTCATTTTATCTTGGTAGTCAGAAAGGATTGTTTCACACACTTCAACGCGGCGCTGTTTTTCCATGAAATTGAGCGTTTTTGGCACCAATCGAGATTTCACTTTTCTGAGGCCCAAATGGTCACTCAAAATGGTTTTCACTGATCCTTCCGATATTCCAACAAGGTCAGTAAGGTTTCGGACTGTCAATCGACGATTTTGGAGTACTAATTCTTTGATTTTGTTGACGTGTATCTCATTAGTTGATGTTGATGGTCGTCCTGGCCGTGCCTCGTCTTCAACGCTTTCTCGACCCTCTTTGAACATTTTGTACCACTCATAAACTCTTGTTGTCGATAGAGCTTGCTCATCGAAGGCCTTCTGCAACATTTTCAACGTTTCGGCAGCAGAAATTTCATTCCGCACACAAAATTTAATGGAACTGTGTTGTTGTTGAATAGTTTCCGACATCCCAAAAAACTAAGAAAAATTCACTTTTACCTTTTTACAAAAGGACGCGTATCTCAAACACTAATGAATATTTTGATGTGAAACATGGCACAGATGTTATTGACACTAGTGCCAACTTAAAAATAAAAACATTGTCCCTATCGGAATCCCAAAAAAAATTTTAGTTCAAATTTCCCGGTATTTTTTGCCCACAGTAGTATATCGTTTGTCTATATCCCTAAGAAGAAACTATTTTGTTTAAATATATCTGTCCTCATTAAGGTGGTCATTGTGTCTGATGAATTCAAAAATATGAGAAACGGTGTTTCATCTTTAAAAAGCACACAATTAGAGTAATATAAAGCATTACGATCAAAGTTTCGGTTAAAGCCCCAAGGTTCGGCTGATAACTTGAAACGAAGCCGAAACTTCGGTCGGACACTAAGTGTGAACCTTAACTTCACAACCTTCGATGCCCTATTCAAGAGTATCGAACTCTTTTTGCTCACTTTTAATTGGAACTATATTTTCTTTTAATTATGCTATTTCGAAATTGGCTAAAGGCATGATTTGGAACGCTTACTTTGTAAAAATTAAAACCTGTTCAAGGATAGAAAAAAAAAGCAGAATACATATATACGTATTAATTACGCTGATGTATCGAAAAATGTTTCAGGCGGCTGTAAAAACATATCTAATAAGCATATACATAATGATAAAAGTAACGGCGCGTTAAACAATGTAAAAATTTAAAGCAATATGGAAATAAGATAACAACGATGAAGGGGAAAGTATGAGAATTGCAACTGGTTTTATGCGGTTCTCATAGCGCGTAGAATCTTAATGTAAGTTTTTGATTCTAAACAGATGATGCATGTTGCATCTAATAATAAGTGATGTTTTTCTCACTTGGAAATTATAACTTCTGATTAAATACGACTGAAATATATTGAGAAAAATTTGTTTTAATGTTATTTATAAGAAAAACTGTTAAGTATTCTGTAGAGGAACAATAAGTTAAAATAATTTGCAACAAAATACATAGTAAACAAATTTAACTGCATAAACGATATTACTAATTGAAAACGTTTTCTGGCATCGATGATCAGCTAAAAATTACTAATACAAATAAAATCACACAAAATGTGTGATTAGAGAAAATAACACATTGAAGTTAGTGCGAAAAATGTAATATTTACATAGTCGAAATTAACACTTTGAAGACGGTATAAAGAAATTTCAAAGAAAATAGGTGAAAAGTTCTTTACGCATATCAAAGGCGGGAATCTGTTTAGAACATTAAAGACGGTAGATTATTTACAAAATAAATAACGCATTTTAACGAACGTGTTAAGAAAATAATAATGCAAACGTTGTAAAATACACAGAAAACGTGGACAAATAAATATGAAATAATTTAAAAATGTTCAAATTTTTATATTAAAACGGGGGTTATTATTATTTGGAATTTGGTCATTTGGTATATTTATATTTGTTTATATAATAATAATTTCCAGCTATGTTCATGATATTACCCTTATTATATGTAGAGCTAAGACCTGTTACAGTTTTTTTCTAATTATTAAATTGGTTTATTTCTATTTCATTGTTATTAAATGATGTAATATGTTCTTGGTATCTACATTTGATTTTTTCCTACCTGTTTGGCTAGTGTATGATTTTCCACAATCAGTGTGATTTATTTTGTATATAACACTATTTTTTTTATATGTTTTTTTTTTTTTTTTTTTTTTTTTTTTGATTATTAGCTGATTTTATGTTGATAATTAAATTTCACTAACAAATCATTGATTCTGGAAACTAAACGGTAGAGCATGGAATGAATAAAACTCGATAAATGTAAACCAATAAAAAACTAAGTCTTGCAGATTGGAAGTGTAGCCCATCTGTTTATTTTGTTGTTGTTTTTTCTCACTAATACGGTAGGAAAGAGGATGATCGCTTCTAGATCAACAGAAAATTAATTAGAAGTTATTTTCCGTCTTTGTTATATCATTTAAAATTATAATCTTACGTATAGTCCACTTTTTTTAGAATGTAAAATTTTAGTAGATGTTAAAGGGGTACGTGTAAATTTAATTGTCGAAAACCTGACGATAGGTTAAAAGGGAGCATCAGCTGATTGTCTGCGGTCAAGTTGGAAACTTCAGCGTGTTTATGAAATATCGCGTGTATCGAAGATTAATGTACAAGAGAGAATAGTATCTTTCCTATGATTCTTTAAGGGATTAGGGGCAGTCAGAATTTTAAAAAAAAACGATTTTTTTTTTTTTTTTTGCATTTTCTCAAAATATAATATTTTTAAAATATTCTCTGAAAATTTCAAGAGCATCCGACTAATACTTTTCGAGTTATTCAACAATGAACGGCGGGCTCTTTGACGCTCGAGAGCAGGTAACTGGCGGAAGCTGTAGACAACCGAAATATACACTCATACATACATTTACAAATTTTAGGTTGCAAAAGTGCTGAAAGTTATTTGTTTGTCGTCAGTATGCCTGTAGTAGTTGCAGTGAGCAGTTAATAGTTGAGCGTTTAAAAAAAAAATTTCGAGTAATTTATCATAGGACATGATTCTGCAAAACGTTCGAGAGAACTTCGGAGCTCTGAGAATTTTCGTAAATTGCGTCTCGTTAAAAGAAAAAAATGTTTTCAATCCGAAAACAGCGGAACGTGATGAAAGTATTAACAATACGTCATCTAAAAAATTTAAACGGAGCACACTGAAGAAAGAAGATGTAGCCGAAGATAGTAGTACTGAATTTAGAATTATTAACTTTATTATGGTATTTAATGCTATTTCGAGTATTGTTAAGTGTAAAAAGTGTAACGGAAATGTTAAATTTCAAACAGCAAGCACACGTGGTCTGTGATTTAAAATTGTAGTTTCATGTGACAATTATGTAAATTAATACATTCCTTCCTGTTCTTTCGTTGGATATTCGTACGAAATAAATAGACGTTTTATATTAGTAATGAGAATACTAGGTATAGGATTCGAAGGAATGCGAAAGTTTTGTGGTCTAATGGACATGCCGTCATTTTTAAATAAAAACACTTATACAATATTATTGAAACAAATATTAGATTGTCGTACAGCTGTCGCAGAATCTTCGTTGAAAAAAGCTGTGAACGAAGAAAAGCAAGCAACATCAACAAGTGAAAATAAAGATACGAATTAATTGACTGTATCTGGGGATGGAACATGGCACAAGCGTGGATATACATCTTCATTTGGAGTTTCTTCTTTAATTGGTTATTTTACCGGTAAAATTCTTGATTTAAATATTAAAAGTGCTTATTGTAAACAATGTGAATATTGGAAGAACAAAATAAATACGGCTGAATACGAGGAGTGGCATGATACGCACGAAAATGAGCGTACTGCTAATCATAAGGGGTCATCTAGGAAGATGGAAGTAGATTCAATGGTCGAAATGTTTCAGCAGTCTGAAACTAAATATGGGGTTAAATGTGCTAATTATATTGGAGATGGGGACTCAAAAACTTATTCAGGGATTGTAAAAGCAGCTCTTTACGTTAATACATCCGTAAATAAGAAGGAGTGTGTAGGACATGTTCAGAAGCGAATGGGGACTCGATTACGAACATTGAAAACCAAAAATAAAGGTCTTGGCGGTAGAGGTAAACTTACAGGGAAAAAAATTGACAAATTAACTGTGTACTATGGTTTAGCAATACGTCGGCACTGTGATTCTGTTGAAGATATGAAATCTGCAATCATGGTGACATTTTATCATTACGGCTCAACCGATGACAATCCAAATCACAGTATGTGTCCAAAAGGCGAAAATTCCTGGTGCTCTTACCAGCGCTCTGAAGCGCATGGAGAACTTGATACTTACACTCAAGATTTTGCTTCCTTACCTCCTGATGTTTTAAAGGCCATCGAACCAATTTATAACGACCTGCGTGGTGACAACTTACTCTCAAGATATGTCGGTGGATTTAATCAAAACAATAATGAAAGCTTTAATTAACTCGTTAGTGTGGAAAATATGCCCAAAAACTATAAATACTAGTTGTACCATCATACAGATTGCTGCATACATTGCTACTGGTATATTTAATGAATGAATATTTATTATTGATAATTATGAATAGACTGGGATTAAATTGTGGGCCCAATTCTCATCGGTATGCCGAAAAAATGGATGCTGCCCGTATGAAGTCAGATAAGCGCGCTAACGATAACACTCGAGAAGGCAGAATGCAACGTAGACAACAACAAATCGATTTTTCGAAAGCTTCTACATCGGCTGAAGAATTATTATATGGCCCAGTAATAGATGACTCGGTGTAAGTAATTAAATGATTCCTCTTTCTATACATAAATCGAGTGTAAAACTTTAAACGCGTTTTTCTCAAAACTATGTTTTTAAGGTCGGTGACCACGGTCATTCAAAAACCGCTCGGTGGATTTGAATGAAATTTATATAACTTTTTTAAAACATATTAAACTAGTGACTGATCGAAGGATTTTCTTTGTTTCCAAAAAACCAATTTTTTATAAACAATTTACTGTTGCTTTTTTTCTAAAAATTCGAGAGTAAATTGTCTGAGTCAGCCATTTTGTTTTTGTTTTTTTCAAAAAAAAAAAGCTTCGATCAGGCACTAGATTAACTATTAAAATACTATTTTTTTTTTATTTGAATGATTTTAGGTGAACTGTTGAGAAATTATGGTGGTCACCGCAAAGGGCTACTTGTGGAACAGGGGTCGATATATACAGCGATAACTTTTTATATAATTAATATTTTTTTTGGAAATTTGGGTGAAATCAAGTTGAAACATGACATAATGATGTACTATTGTTACTTTTATAAAATAAATAAAATTACTGATAAAAAAAAATTTATTAAAAGTACTTGTTTTTTCGTGCCTCTGACTGCCCCTAACCCCTTAATAGTGTGTACTGGTTAGCTATGAATTATTCATCGAGTATAGAAAACTATATTACGGTGTCCGCGTCTTTTGGTGTTTACTTACATTTGGCATCTTTTGCAGTTTGACCAAATTAACGTAGTTATATTGTAATGTATAAAATATATGTACTTTAATTATTTACGAGCTCATTAGTCTGTTTTGTGGGCTACGTTGTGCACATGATTTATCTCTGACGCGATGCAATTAATTATCAGTCGTTTGTTTCTCTATCTTTGAAGGGCGACGAATTATTTTATACGTCTCGCTCAAAAACCTGCGCGCAGATATCTATTTTCTATTTAAATTGGCTTCCTATATTTTGCATAATGTCATTATTTGCTTCGTACGATTAAGGAAAAATTTCAGTTCGATTTAATTCACTTTTGAACTGTTTGCGATTGTGTCGATCAAGTGTTTTTACATCAGTTTTTATCGGGTCATTACTGTAATAAATCTTTTTTAAATAGTTCAAATTTTGTCAGTGCAATTTGTCATTTTCTGTTAAAAAAGAAAAATGTTTACAATTTATTATTTTAGTATCGCGGTTATCCAGGGCTCGATTTTAATTGGTTGGCGGTATTTTTGGCTTCCTTTCTACATCTCACTGCATCAGTCTGAATGCCGTGCTTTTGTATCATATAGATCTAGTGTTCGTGACAATTCTGTACGCAACGTGAGTGCATGCAAGTCTTCACTCGAAATCGCTTGTAATCGTTTATTTTCGCGATACAAATGTAATTCTGAATGTGTATGTCTGCACATGATTGTCTTCAATAATTTTTATTCGAGGCCACTAGTTTTTGAATCCGATCTAGGTAGTTCAGTCGTTCTAGAAACTTGGCTATCCTGACGACGTTTTAACTAGAGCACATCTAGAGATGATCTTCTTCTTCTTCATCTGCCGTCTCCGTCTCGAAGGTTGGCGATCCACAATTGGAATTAATTTCTATCAACAGCTGTTCGGAAAAATTCTAATGAGGAACAGTTGAACCAGTTGTTAAGATTATCCATCCATGAAATTTGACGTCTACCTCTCTATCTCTTCCCGGCAATTTTACCCTCAAGTAGTATTTTTAGAATGGTATGCCTAAATCCTCTTAAGATATGTCCCAAGTATTGTAGTTTCCGTTTTTTGATGGTTCGTAGTAGTTCAAGGTTCTTTCCCAGTCTATTAAGTATTTCAATATTCTTTACTTTTTGCGTCCATGGTACTATCAGGACACGTCGGTAGCAGTACATCTCATAAGCGCTGATTTTTTTTTCTAATGTTGATTCTAGTGTCCAGCACTCACAACTAAATATTAGATTGAAGAAAACGTAGCATCTCAGGAGTCTGATTCTGAGTTCCAGTTTCAATTCTTGACGCGTGAATAGGTTCTTCATTCTTATTAGCGCTCCTCTCACTTGCTCAATCCTGCACCGTATCTCAGGTCTGGAAGTGCAATTTTCTTTGAGTATACTTCCCAGATATTTGATGCGTGGGACTTGTTCAATTTTTTCACCGTTTATTTTGATTGAGCATTTAATTGGCTTCTTCGAGAATACTATTACTTTTGTCTTAGATGTGTTCATTTTTAAACCGTATGCAGCACTTTTTTCCACGATTTTATCTAAAATGCGCTGGAGTTCCTTATTACTGTCTGCCAATATTAAGCTGTCATCAGCATATCGAAGGTTGTTCAAAATAACACCGTTAATTTTCAGTCCCCCATCATTTTCTTCAAGTGCCTCATGGAATATAGCCTCCGCATAAATATTAAAAAGAAGGAGAGATGATCTAGTGAATGCAGTAATGATGTCGATATTATTCACTGAAAAATTGTACACCTTAATGTTATATAATGAATGCGGAAATTTATAAAATGTCTTTTAACGATTGCCGGTCCGAATTTAGTACGAAGACCGGACTAAGTCAATGATTGCCGACTTTTAAGCGACTTCATATGTACAAACCGATTGAGTTTAATAAATTATTACTTTTTTTCTTATCCTTTATAGTCGTTGGATACTTTTTTTATTTGAAATTTTCAAAAATAAAAATAGCTGTGAAATAAACACGAAAAAAACTGACAGATATCTGTAAAAACTCATATTGTTTTCTCAGGTTAATTTTTACGGTTGGTCACCTACTGTTATTTCACAAAAGGAATTGCGCTATTTTTACTTTACGCTTTTTATCAATTTACCTTTATTAGTTTACTTGGTACTTTTTAAATTGCGTTTACGCCGAAATTTTTAAAAATGCAGTTATGTCTACAGATATGAAAAAATAGCACAGCATTTGTAACATTATTGGAAATGCAGAAAAAAAGAAAGACAAAGGGTATTGAGTGAAAAGTTGGCTACTCAAACAACATGATTTGTCGCTTGCATCTCTGATGAGTTACGAATATCTGCGTGTAATGACATGAAAAATTATTTGCGAATGGACAACAGCAGTTTTCCAAAAAACTACTGAAATTACTTTCTCCGTGTTTTTGCAAAAAAAAAAAAAAATACGACGAAGAGAATAATGGAGAAATAGTTACGGAGGGAACTGAGGTTGGGACAATCATTACATGGCCTACAATTAGGATTTGCACGAAATCCTAATAAGGCAAAGGAAAAATCGTGAAACAAAAATTTCTTTACGACCAATGGTAAAATAACATGGCAGTAAAATTTTTTATAAATACTGCAGGGTGACGCACAAAAAATCCTGACACGTTTCTTTTTTTTCGGTTGCGTCAAAAATAATGATCTGAAAGTTTTATACAAAAATTGAAATGAAAAAGTAGAAGGTTGAAGGTTAACGTTTTTTTTGTTCTTTAAAAACAATATCGTTTAAATTATGGCCGTTATTTGAAGTACAATTTTCTAGCCTTTCTTCGAAATTGGCGTACACTTTTTCCATTCTGCAACCGCGCACCATACCGTTATTCGTTCGAAATGAAGCGGTTTCTCCAATATCACCTGCGAGTTCGCGTTAAAATAATACCGACAGTTCTGTTTATTGACCGTCCTGTCTAAATGGAAGTGTACCCGCTCATCATCATTATGTAGCTCGTCGAATGTCTCCAGTTTCGAGCATCTCTGTTATTCGCAGTTCGAAGGCTAGCCGCGCCTGATACTCGGTAGCGTTTAATTGTTGAGCTACCATTACTTTATTCGGTTAGAAAGATAAATCCTTTACCATTCGACCAAATGAGCGACGAGTTATTCTCAAAGCTACGGCGTGTTTTCTTCCAGATTTGAAAGATGCTGACGCCCCTCTTGTTTTTTTTTTCATTACTGAGCCTGTGGCATCAAAATTTTCCATCCATAGTTTCAGTGAGTTTCTCGAAAGCACGGGGTCCTTTTGACCTAATTTAAATTCTGCGCGAAATGCACGCACATAACTAATACTCGAGTTGGTTCAAAAAAAGTGCTTAAACATAAACATGCGTTGTTCCGTACTCCACTTATCCATATTGGCGAACTACTAACTACAAAATAAACCTCCAACTTCTAAAAAAATAAATGTGTCAGATTTTTATACGCCACCCTGTATTTCTATGCTAATACATGTGTGTATATGCATTTTATGTAAATAAAAGTTACTTACAGCAAAAGATGTATTGCTTTCAATTTGGTCATTTTCACTAACGCTCGCTTTTGTAATCCTTGTTTCTTTCTGATCTGTTGTAAATAATAATAAATCATAGTACCACAATGTGAATCAGTCGAACTTTTAAATTTTTTACTTTTTTGGGCTTTTTGAAACTTTTTTTCGAAATGCACAACGTAAATTATTGGGTTTTTTTTTGTTTTTTTTTTTACCAAAACTGTGCTCGCATTTCCATTCATACTTCTATTCATACTCTTCATCTCCTAAAGTTTCGTTTGCATAATATTTCTATTTAATGTAACATAAAGCTGGCTGTTCCCGATAAATATCTGTAAATTCCGTGATAAATTTGACAGATTTATCTGCCATTTTTCATAGATTTTTCGTTTGGTGTAAAAATTTGGGCTCTATAGATAAAATCACGCACACGCGCGAAATTTAATGTTACTTCGTTAACGATATAACATGCACACAATAGCCTATGGTGCACGAGTGGTGCGACAGCGGTTAAATAATCTGCAGTCCACATCTGCAGATATGTTTTTTGAATTGTGCATCTACGGCAAGATAACAGTTCAGGTGATCTGCAGATCATGACAGATTTGTTTGCGGACTGTGCGTGTTTGGTGCGATTGGATTTAAGTTTCAGCGGCCAGCACTAGACAGCAGATAAAGAATGGGTACTTTGTGTGGATCCCCATAATGGGGAAGGGTTATTAAAATCGCCCAACAAAAGAGTTGTGTATCCAATTTGAGCTAGCAGAGTATCTAATTGTATTTGGGTAATCCTTGCGGAAGGAGGAAAGCAGCAGTTACAAATATTTATACAGGAAAAGGGGAGCGATGGAATTATAACTTGGACCGCTTTCGATTATAATGTGGTATTCAATATTAATTGTTGAGAAGGGAAACTGTTTTTCACCAACATGGCAACTTCTCCGCTGGCTACTTAACCCTGCGTGTAGTCGCATCGATAGACAGTGTAATCTTTAAAGCGGGGAGAATGTGCTGATTTTAGATGTGTTTCTTGCAAGCAAAAACTATTGTTGGAGCATGATTGCGCAGTAGTAGCTTCAGTTCTTCTATATGTTTGTAGAGGCCTCTGTAGTTCCACTGCATAATGTCCTGGGGATGCGTCATGACTAAATCTATCTTCCTCGCCTCAAAAATGGTACATAGGTCCTGTTAGTCCGTGATGGCGCCACTGTGGTGTTCTAAAGGGTCTTCCTTCACTTTGCTTAATATTCGTATGATAGGGATGAACCTGTATTTTACTTTCTGTTCCTTTAGGAGGGGTTTTGTGGTTGCAAGTATGTATAATAGACCATCTCTGTCTTTGGTGAAGTACTTAATAAAGTTAATATGATTCTTGGTGGTTAAGACGTTACTAATAAAATATTTGAATCCATTAAAATCGGTTATAAATGATGATTGATGTTCGTCGAGCAGATGCTTGACTTGGGCTGTTACTAGTTTGATTCTCTGTAGGGTGGACAGGTTGGATTTAGACAGCTGCTTCGCTGGAAAGTTGGATGGGGTAAAAATAAATTTTGCAACTGGTTAGGTACAGGATTGATTTCATAGTCTTCGTGATTAGAAAGGGCCAGATTAAGTTTTTTATTCGCTGGCTGGGGTGTAAGGCCCACGCTAATATTTTCAGGCGGGTCCACTGGAGAGAAGGGATGAGGTCGCTTAACGCTTAAGTTGAACGGCTCCAAAACTAAGTCCATTTCTTCCCGTGGTGAGGTACTTTTTGGAAGAGAATCGTTCGCATCTTGCGGTATATCGACTGAAGCGTGACTGTTTGCTTTAGGGTGAAATGCTGTTGGTGGTTCCATCTCGGCGGGCTGTTCTGCAGGTACTTTGTTGCTGATTTTACAGCCGGTGCAAGCATGATCTTCAAGATTAAGAAATATCTTATGGCCTCAATCGTCGAGACTCAGAAGAAACTAGTCCGGTATGTCCGTACAGCAAGTGTGTTCAATATATACCTGTTTCCTCCAGCTCACTAAACGTGACCGAATTCATCGTCAGAAGGATTTACTCGTAATATTGCGATAGGCGTTAGAAGTCGTAGTGTTAGGATAGAAGAGAGGTAATAATTTAGTTTATTGTTGGGAATAGTTGGGGAGATGTTGGAAGGCACAAGTTTGTTAGAGGGATTTTTTATTCTCCGGGCCATTAATGTTCGGCCACTTAAAGAGATGGACCCTCCGTTACAAAAAATGTATCGGAAACCTGGACGGATTTAAGGAAAATTGCGACTTTATCTATACTGATTTTCGAAGATATTGGCCGGGCCGCCTACTTTATCCTTTAATGCGATAAAATAGTCGCGAGCGGAGTATGAGGCTACGCAGAGAAATATAAGACCTTGTTCGTCCTTGAGGTGGTCGAAAGTAATTAGTGGCGATATTCTTTTCATCTCCTTTGTGTCCCTTTCATTCCCTTACCTTAAATGTCACCTGTGACTAAGAGTGTCGCCAGCCGATGAGCCGGGGAGGAGCAAGATGATTTGCTAGCCGCCATGGGGGGGGGGGGGGATGATAGAAAGAAGATATGAGTTATAGGAAAAATAAAATTTATAATTTATAAAGGCTTCATATTTTATTAAACAAGAATACAATCTTAATTAAAACATAATTTTCGTGGGTTTCTGGCGAATTGTTCTACTACTTTATTATAAAAGTCTTCCAAATTGTCCGTGATTACGCGCCTATGAATACTCATCATGGCCAGTTGATTCAAAGGAGGAAAACGGCCCTCCCCTGCCCCTCCTTGGCGACGCCCATTCCCGTGACGCAAACCACGTTCTTTTCGAATGTTCCTTTATTTCCTCAGAACGCGCCATGTTGTATTTCAATTTGCTTACCCTTGGCCCCCTGCTCAACACAGTGCCCTCTACATTCTCGCTCTTCCATCTCCTTCTGTTGTTCTCTTGTTAGCCGCCTTCATTTCTTCTATCTCTAATCATTTTTTGATACAACCTGTCACTCCATATGTCTCTCTATTCGTCTAATATTTTGTGTTGGGTGAATGTCCCGTGCTGACGTGCTTATAAAAAAAAAAAAAAACGATATTCTTTTTGGATCTTTAATTTTAAAATGTTGAGGGTTTGATAATTTTCTTACAATGTTACGAAGAAAATACGTCGATTAAAAAAAAAATGAACTCTCTAGCTACTATTAAATAGGCTGTACAATTTTTTTTCTTGTATTGTTAAAAATTGTGATTGTTTTTTTTGTAAGTAAATAAGTGTTGTAAATGTTAAATAAAAGGTTTTTTTTTCTACTTTTCACTATTATTTTTAAAAAGATTAATCTCTTTTGCTTATATTTATTTATTTTTTCTAATGTAACAAAATGAATTAATGCGAACGAAAAAAAAAAATAGTACGAAGTAGTGATGCCTAGTGACGAGATATTTTACTCGATTCGATTATTAAAACCTTATTTTGTTTTCGCTTGAACTGGTAGTCAAAAGCACTGGAGATGTTTTTATATAATACTTGGACTCATTTTTTTTTTTTTTTTTTTGTCAATGGTGGTGAAAATGTTGACTACCGGTATATATTAACAGGACACACTTTAAAAACAATACAAACACAACGTGCGTAAAGACTGGTGTTTTTAATCTAAAACCCACCATAGCACATCCACCATGCTAAATGTCTGGGCCACGGGTGCGATTTGAAAACATTAAATTTTAATCGTTAGATTACATGTGTTTATTTTGTTGCGTTCTGTTGGATATGTAAACGATTGTTTCAATTTTTTTTTCCCGGTTTACTAATATATACCAGAAGTTTTATTAATGTGTACTGCTTTTAATAATCACGCATTACTTTTACAGAGTTGTGTAATAAATAACACAATAGCCGGTTTTAACGAAGGTCGCGCTTGTTATATTGTCATAAAATATTTAATGACAGAAAATCTATATCAGTCGAATAAGGTGTGATACTGTATGTGTGTGAAAACTGTTAGCATGTATCCTGTACAATCTTGTACCTTGTATGTGAAGTCTTTAAGTGCTAAGAGAGTAGTGTGTATGTATGCGTTCCCTATTGTAATATAATAGGTAATATTGAAAAGATCGTACCCCTTGCTGCCGGTGTTGGTTTAGTGTTTACGTTTACCGTATTAAAAAAGATAAAATTGACTTTTTCCGATACAGTCACAAAACCGGCATAGGCGGAAGTAAATAAAGAAAAAAGTAATATTGGTTTAGGGAAAAGTCTTTTTTTCCCGCCGAAAAATAATTTGCCATGCGAATTTTTTTACAGTATATATACATATATATATATATATATATATATATATATATATATATATATATGTGTGTGTGTGTGTATGTATATATGTATATGTATATGTATGTATGTATGTGTATATATGGTAAATATAATATCGTAGAAGCTTAATATTTGGTTTTTGAAAAAAAAAAACTTCAATAATAGCAATCATACTTATTATCGGAACTGAGTTCATGAAAAAAAAAAAAAAAATCTAACAAAAAAGGGTATACATGATTGATTGAAACTGTAGTCGTCTTGTCCGCGTAATGGTGAAACCAAAAATCATATTCGGAGCTCACAAAAATGTGGTATCGTTACACACTACCGATTCAAAACGATGTCTGTGTATGTGTTTTTGCGGTTGTCCAAATTCTTTTAACTTAAACGTTAAAGTTGCGTGTAAATTGTCGCTTATATTAATGTCCGATGCGCTCGGATGTGCTTGATCACATGCGGTAGTTTTATGCAAATATGCAGACTTGTTTGGAAATACACGTCGTAGGTTGCGCTACCCAAATTAGTTTCGCTTTCATTTCTAGCTAAAATCGAATATTAACAGATCGGATAAAATCAGATGTGTTCGAATGTTTCCTCGCCATCACCGTATTCGCATAATCCCGAGCCAATTATCTTTAGTCCTTTCAGTCTTTCCGAATTTATGCACGTCATTACATAACCTATTTTAGTTTGCTTTGTTACCTTTGGGTATTCCGCTAGCGTTAATTAAATTTCCCTATCGGTATTGCCAGTCAGCTAAGCATCGATAATATAGCACATAGTTCTAAATGTTTTCCACAAGGCGTAGCCTTAGAATTTATAGATATAAAATAAATTTCCCTTATTAACAAACAAAAATATGTATAAATTTTTATTTTAATGAATTCAAATTAAAATATCTTAATTTAAAGAAACGTTTTCGAGTTACGTCATAAGCTAACAGCTCAGAGTACACTGAAATATAACTAAATTTTAGTTATATTTGATTTTTAACCTTTTGCCGCATCACATTAAGAATGATTTAAAAAATTACAAAAAAAGACGGAAGTGTTTATTAGAGTACTTTTCCGATCTCATAGATAACAAATGATAATTTGATGCGTCCATTTAAGTTACATTATTTGATTTTCCTATCATTCTTATACTCTCCTACATCTATTCCTTTTTCTTTCTTTTTCCCGACTTTTCACTTAAATCCTTGCCGTTCAGTTATAAATCAGTCGACTTTACTATATTTTATTTTATTTCAATTTATTTTATTTATTGTAATTTATCTTATTGTACATTTCAGCTTAAACCTACATTTCTTTTTAAATCTTTATTACACATGCCCGGCATAATGTATTAACAGTTTATCCCCCTTACGTTAACCGCCATTTTGCGTTAAAAGCATAGAAAAGTTTTATTTTCTTTTTTCTTTTGTAGAAGTTTAATTTGTTCAAAATTATCTTTTTCTTTTCTTTTCACTTTTCAATGTTATTTTTATTGTTTTTATTGTGTTGAAAAATCTAGTGTACACGCTCTTACTCTGTGTCGCTGAGCTGTCTGGTTATAAGAATATATCAAGAAGTTGATACACATCAAAGTGTAAAAGGAGAGCTGTTGTAGAAGTTGATAGTGCTCAGAGTTATCATCTGTAAACGTTTATAGATATCGGAATTCACGAGACATTTAACATAGGTAAACTTTAATCTTAATCAAAGAAGTAACGGACTAAATTTAAGTTCATAATTACCAAATTTTGAATTTTGTGACATCGTTTTCTGCCGGGCAGACCGTTGCAAGAGCTAAAAAAAAAAAAAAAGAAAAACGAAAAGCAAAAATTTTTAGGTGGAAAGAAGTAAAAAAGAGAAATATCAGTGTGAACGAATAGAACGTATTTCTAAAAATATGAAAAATAAAAGTAATAATTTTTTTTTTTTAAACAAATATACATATTATATTTGTGTATAAATCTGAGTGGCGTGTGCGAGACTACCTAGGCTTTTACGGCGCCTAAATTCAACGGAATATTCGTATTAGGGTGCTATTGCGAGGGTCGCCCTATATTTGTACAATTTTTTTATGTAGATACAAGATTTCTCACGGCGCACCGTATACAATGCGCTAAATATAACACTACACTTTAGAGAGACTGATTGGAATCGTTAGTTTTATTTCTTTGTATCGTACACAAGTGCTGTTCAAGTGCTTATTTGTACACTGACAGCCGCGTGTCAACTCCGCACTCCTATTAATAATCGTTTATTTTTAATAATTTTTGCTTGTCCCCCTTGTCGAACTCTTGACTGTGACGGTAGCTCGACCATTGTAGCAGCTCGGCTATTGCGACAATTACGAGTTATGTTTAGTTAGTTAAATACACATTTTAAAAAGAAATTTTTTTTTACATTTTTGGGCTACAAATTAGACCGTGATTTCTCGATTACGGCTTATATCCGGGGAATAAACCGTTGAATAAACTCTCATTCGTTACTATTGCGCTATATTTGTTTTCTATAAAAGATATCCTGGAAAAGGATCCCCTAGCAGTTGAAAACAAAAAAAAAAAACAATTAGATTACACTGGACCGTTTTTCATGTTTCTTTTCATAAATTGATCGGAATATATGTCACAGACGCAGGCATGGTCAATTGGAATTTTAGCTTGAATCGTATTAACTACTAAATGTTTGTCCGTGCTGTTGTCGGCTTTCTGAATCTGCGACCTTAAAATGTTCCTTCTGGAAACATTTGAATGTTTTCCTCGATATAAGCCGCTTTTGTTTCGAACCGGTTAATATTAACGCTTATTTTTTTATCCCTACCACAGATGCCAGATAAAATGTTAAAATTCACTTATGTATATGCCAGCCCGAGAAATAATTATGTGAAAATAATTTATTTATATATTTTAAACTGCGCATTTTCGATATCTTACGCAAACGGGTCGAATCTTACACATCCGGAAATGAAGGGAGAACAAAAAAAAAATTAATTTTCACATAAAAATGTAACGTAGTTAACGAGCTTTTGCAAAATATGCGTAGCCGTACCGCATTTCTTCTTCTTCTTTTCGTGCTACCCGATTCAGGTATTCCTTAATTGCATCGGACTACGTAATGAAATAGGTGTTGATCTCTTGCTATTTCGAATAAATCCTCTGCTCTCTAAATTCCGGTGGTCCATTTTTCGATATTATCCAGCCAAGAGGGAAGGTCTTTCTTCTTCCTTCTGTCCTATCTACTATCATTGTCCGTAACAGTTTATATTTTTCATCCTTCACGAGGTGCCTGAAAAAAATTGTCTTTCATCTTTTTATTGTTACCATTAAGAGCTGGGGTTAATTTACCATTAATTTTAGTATTTTGTCATTTTTCATCTTTGCCATATTCATATATTCCACACTCTTCGGTAATGAATGCATTTCGAACGATAAGATACGCTTCTTCGTACTTTTCTTTAGTGTCCACGTATCCGTACGAACGTTATAATAAACACAAAACTCTCGTATATAATATACGCGTTTAGATTAGTGTGAAGAAGGAAAACAAAAAAAAAAAAAAACTATTGAGGAAATTAAAAAGAAGAAAAAAGAAAAAAAAATACATATTAGACGATATTAGCGAATTCGTAAAGTGGGAGAAAAGAAAAAGAATTTATCAAGAATGAAAAGAACGATGAGACGACATTCTACAATTTAAAATATTAATGTTCGTATTTAGTAAATTTATTATTCTCCTGCGGTTATACAATTACCGATAAGAAATGAATATTCATTCGTTCGCATCATTACAAAATTTGAGTGTAACCTTAACAATAGGCGGACTCTAATTTAAGGCGAGTTTAACATTTTTCTTCATGCACGGTTAATATTTGTAATGTATATCTATTGAGGTTGAGAGAATACACATTTCTGAGCCGTAATGAACGTATTATTCGTAAATGACACTAGTTCCGTGATTTACACTTGATAGTGTGCGACTTGTAAAATTAAGCTATAT
This sequence comes from Icerya purchasi, assembly GCA_039619475.1. Taxonomy (NCBI): domain Eukaryota; kingdom Metazoa; phylum Arthropoda; class Insecta; order Hemiptera; family Monophlebidae; genus Icerya; species Icerya purchasi. The sequence goes on along the minus strand of CM077116.1, from coordinate 316,636,383 downwards.
GCTTTATTTGCTTTTGTCGAGATATAATTAAAAATAAAAGTTTATTATCTAACATTAAGCCTAAGCATTCGACATGATTTAATCGAACGAGAAATGTCTAAACTTCTGTCAGTGACTGAAGGCACCTGTGTGCTATTTCGTATGCTATCACCTAAACTTAATTAAGAACACACGACGTCAAAACAACCTGTAACTATTTATTGGAGCTGGTTTGTACAAATAATAAAGCGCTACATCGTAGGCGTACGAAGCAAAGCTACACTTGGGCTATACCACCCGGGGGAAATCACTAAGAAACACTGTAAAAAGGAAAAGCCTACGGACGTGTTACCTCGCGGCACACTGAACGAGAATAGTTTGTTTTTTCCCCGTGAATTTGTGATAGTAACAGGAAATAATCTGTTTCTGAGGAGACATTTTGGTATTTTTTCGATTAGGTAGTCATTTGGAAATTACTCTTGTACATAAAAGTTCATCGGTACTAAGTGGTGGTATCCACAAAGCCTTTAGTGACATCAAAAAAAAAACAAACTATACTGGCATACTTGTTATGATTAATAATAATTTCAGTTATTCCGAAAGTTTTCTAGGCTATTTGAAATATGTCGGAAACTTATTAGGAGTATTTTTTCAGCCATTTTGCGTAGGTTGCATGCAATAATTGTTGACTGCCGAAACATCTTTGCAATGAGCAGCTACTTAATTAATTTACACGCTTAAAATATCTAATTTTTAGCATTCATTTTTATTATCGATTGCAACATGCAATGTGGCTTTTTCGATTTGTTTTCAAGGAACAAAAATAATTATCGCTACACTTTTTTTTTTTTTTTTTTTTTTTGGGAAATTACTGATATTAAGTTGTTTGCATGTAAAATTTAAAAAAATTTAAATAACTTTAAAATACAGTTACACTGTTATGTACTTTACTATACAAACAAATTAAGTATTCACAATTAGATTACATTACGTTATTTATAAAACATAAAATAATACAATACAATAAAATTAGATTCACAAAAGTATTTCTTCGAAAAAGCGTATCTTTCAGCAGCGCCACAAATTTCTAGGTAGCTCTAACAGTTTAAAATGATGCCGTTGTCTTATGTGTCGCGTTGCTATTCGTATTTCTTTTCGTTCATACTCATTCAATCCGGCTGGGTATCGGGGTTTCTTTATTTTCGTTATATTATATATCCGCTCGCTGATAATAACGACGTATCTACTTTCTTGTCTAAATGAATTCTTCTAATGGTGTGCACGTGACCGTGTGCTATTCTGCGGATGTACGTTGTTGGCCGCAATTCTTTTCCAACGTCTACTAGCTCATTTGCGTGGTGCTGATAAAATAATCACGTTCTTATCACTCTAATGAGCCAATTTGTAGCTAAACATAGGGTCGTTCGAGTAACTCCAGCAGCTCGATGTTAAAATCACCCGCCATTATTAGACTAAATACTAATACTCTCTGCTACATGCTCATTCGTACACTATCACCGCTGCTGTTACAGCTACTCCTATTAATACTGTTATTACAGTCTATCACTAACACTATTACTGTTTGAGGGCAGTACTGCGAATATATAGTTTTCACAGATTTCTTTAAACCGATAACAGCATTTTTCCGATTCATGAGTTACCAGCGGCTTACACTACGCTTCAATTTCCTTTATTGATACGGTAAAAAACGAAAAATTAACGTTTACATTAGCCGGGAGGTAGTGAAATAAATAAGAGGGGACAGTTTCATTTTTTTCCAACTGTACTTTCCAGGATATCGATGAGTTTTTCGGTTTACTTGAACGACTAGGTAATTCAGAACGGTCCGCAAAGCTAAAACCTCTGTGATAGCACCTGTATCGCTCGGGTGCGAGGCTGCATACATGTGTGTCTCTATGCAAATTTACGTTTTACTGTTTTGTTTTGTTTTGTATTACACAGATTGTATGTTCGCTACAAAATTCAAATTTGTAATTTCATGGATGAATACGATACAAAACTTATTTTGTTATAGTGATAAAATGTGTAAATATAGCTTCTTTAGTTTTGACGTATATGAGCCTACGCTAACACTACATGTATGTAAGCCATGAATTATGAAGCTCTTAAATTAATTTTTTCCAAATTTGTTTTTATCATAATGTAAAGGAAAGTATATACATAAATATTAGTTGTAATGTACACATTTATATACAATTATATAGCAGCGCATTTTTCATATATATTTCATCTTGGAGTCGTTGTAATTTATCAGCCGACTGAATCTGTTCTGTTCGAAAATAACTGGCTCTGTCTATAGGTTTTAGGCATTTCCAAGGAGGCCCCTCTGGAAAATCAGATTGCGTAAAGTCATTAGTAGTTCCTTAATGTTTATTTGGCGTTTCTTCTCCGGACAAACTGGATGATCGGTGGATTTGTGAAGATCGCCACAAAAGAAACATGCTGCTGTCTGGCTGTTGCACTGTTCTTTAGTGTGACCTCTATCTCCACATAAGCAGCAGTAGCATGGTTTCGTTTTTCTAACGAATGGTTCGCAAATGAATCACACATTCCACATAACAACATAAGATGGGAAAATCTGTCCCTCAAACGATATCAGGACTGAAGCACTAGGAACATATTTGACTTCATTGTGCACAATTATTCGTCTGTTTAATCTCTTAATGTATTTTTTTTTTTTTTTTTTTTTGGACTCGTCAACCAGGGACCTCAGCCAGAAACTATAGGAAGAAGAGTTAACACTAATTAAAACTTAATTCGATCGGAAATGACAGAAATAAAGGAACCAATGGCAGGGACAACAGACTGGGACGGAATGGATAGGATATAGGAAGCACAATAGGGAGCAGGAAGCCTTTAAGGGGAGTAAATAAAGGGAAGAACGTTCCGCAGAAAGAGCAGAACAATTACAACCAAATGTGATTAGCATCATAAACAACTGTTTCCATTAACGTATAGAGAACACAATAAGGAGAGGAAACCAAAGAGAGACGATAACGGGAAGAGGGCAATAGAGTGTGATTGAAGCGTAGACGAATAATAGGGACATGAACAGAACGTGGAAGAGAAGGGAATTCTGAGAACCAAAAGAAGTAGAAGGAACTATCATTGGTAAAAGAAGAAGGGTCATATGCGACCAAAATTTAAAGTGAAATTTCTTATTCAAGGACAGTAGATTAGAACTAGGGATCTTTTTAAAGTAAAGGTGGGACTGGGCAGCAAGCTGAGCGAAAGCATCCGCCATTTCGTTACCCTCGATGCCTCTATGACCGTTACAGTCATTTCCATCAGTTGTTCTTCCGTGTAATCGGTATCCACTCCTTTTATAACGCCACATCTGGATACTAGGTAAGAAGGAATATATATGCGCTATAAGCACACGATGGGAAGACAGGACTATCAATTATTAAAAATCTACCTGCCACGACTGGTATCATTAAAGAATTTTTAGCACATCTAAACATCTAAACAAAGAAAGAAAAAATTAAATAAAAAAAAAATGTGGTCAAATTTTAACATTTCATGATTTACCAACAAACTTTATGCATCAAAGTTTCTGAAAAAATCATCACTAAAATAGTATATTCGCGGATGTGAGTTAAATTGTCGTTGATTTAACCAGTGTTTTTAAAGTATTCTTCATAGAGGTTGTCTTGAGAAGTTTTAATGGAGTGGTTTCTCGTTGCCTTCTCCATCGTAGTGTATTTGCCGGCTTACTTGGTTCCCAGTGTCGCCAAATACTGTTCAATCTACTGCTATTCCGATCCACTCGACCTCTACCAGTAGCTGATACTGGAACCGCTGCTGCCCTCTTCCGGGGTAAGTGCCCATTTAATGGCGGCACGACTCGCCATGTCATCAGTGGTGTCTTTAGGTGTTGTATGGTTTTAGACAGGCAAGGACTACTACTCCTTGTCTCCATACATCCTATAGAAGTGAATATATCGGTAAAGTTATAATGTTAAGATCCGTTGATTTTCTAGAGTCGCAAAGTTTTACACATTGGTTCTTTTGAAATCATCGTTATTTCAAAATCTAAAAACTGTAAATGTGAAATATAAAAAATAAAAAGATAATAAAACTCGTCTTTTTACTTGATAGTATTAAAATTAGATTTGATATTGATTTTAATAGTGTCAAGTAAGAAACCGATTTTTAGTTTTTGTTTTTTAATTTTTTATATTTCATATTTATAGTTTTTGGATAGCTTTTATTGAGAAAAAGTTAATCCGCAATTTGAAGTACACAAAAAATAATATTTAGATACTTACTTAAGAATATCACCATAAACTAGAATGTACGTTTAAACACATAAAATAATAGCGTAAGAGTTTGTAGCTATTCTCGCATCGAGCACGATTTTATCCTTGCAAAGAACAGTTCAAAAAGTACAAAAAGTTATTTACATCGTCTTCTCATCTAACTGATTGCGCTGTCGAAAAATGATTTCGAATAAGCTCACTGGTCTTTTAATTTTGTCAAATGACCTGGACAGTCCTATTATTTTTTTTTAATATGTTTTAATTTGCTTCCATTTATTTAGTTTTTCTTTTAAAATTTATCCACGATTTTTCACATTAAGAATTTATCTTCCTTTCACGTAACTTTAGGTTTTGTTCGTGTTCTGAATTTAAATACCAGCAGAGATATACGTATGTATTGAAAATTAAGTTTTTCGGAAGGCCTTTGATTACTTTTTGAAAACACGTGTTTGTGCTCGTCGAATAAATTGGATAGACGCAGGCATCCGCGAATCTTAAGTTTAAAAATATATCACTACCATTTATATTCGTCGGTTTTTTTAATTTCTTAAAAACTGCCCTAATTACGCATTAAATAAAATCGGGAATAGCGGATCACCTCTTGCTCAATAGTTTGTTTTATTTTTGAAAAGGGACTCCTTGACTGAATATGCATTAAGCGTAAATTCGTCTTCTAAAGAATCAAGAGCCTCGCTATAGAATCGATTAAGACCAGCTAACTAGTGTTGCGGTTTTTCTATTATTCGGCTTGTTAGATTCAGATATGATCTACCATTGGAGAAAGACTACACGTCAGCGGTGGTTCGCGAAATTCATCGACCCATTTAAATTACAGGCAATTAGCGGGTTATATATTTTCAAATTTTCTAATTAACTGATGTATGTACATTCAAAATTATACTTTGTACACCTCCGGTATGTGAGATCGAGACAAATCTAAACTGTACGCACGAATATCGATTTTAGATAAATCTTCTTCAGAAAAAAATTGTTGTCTTTTTTCTGATTTAATGAAAAAATGATTAATTAGAGATAATTGAAAAGAAAAAAAAAAATTGCAATCAGTTTTAATAGTGACGTCTTGTCTTAATAGTCCTGCTTGATTTCTACAATTATCCGTACGTTTTTGTTATACGGACACAGATAATGAGCAGCACCCTGTATTAGCGCGGTAATATTACCAGAACTTTGGGTTAATTAATAAACTGATAAACATAATTTCTAATTTTACAAGCGTGCACTTTTTTTTGCCTCTTAATTAATGCCTGTTGCGGTCCAAAATTATTGATAATAAACTGAACACAATGTAGCAGATAGAATACGAATGCAAAGTTCTCTATTATACATTAACCGCGTATTTTTTTTGTTCTTTTTTTTTTTTTTTAATTGAGCACTATGGCGAAGATCGCCCAGAATTAATTAAAAAAAGAAAAGCAATAGTTAGATGCTAATACGGTCAGAAACTGATAGAATGAAGGGAAAAAAACTAGAATAATGGATAAAGAAGAAAGTGATAAGTATGAGAGGCACAATAAGGACTAAGAAACCCGGGAAATAATAAATTAGAATAAAAAATGGTGCGTTTTGTCGAGAGGTGTGAACATTTAAAAAAGATATGATTAGAATCGCAAAGAGCTTCGTAATTAAGATGAAGACAACAGGGTGTTAAAAGAAACAAAAACGTGAGGAGGGCAGAAGAATACGATTAAGGCGCAGACGAACAGTAGATAGCGGAACGACGACGTGAGGGGAAATCGAAGATAAGTAGGAAGACTCGGCTGAGTGATTAGGTGAAAAGGAAAGATTGTTGGTAAAAGAAGAAACTTAGATATCTGATACCGGAATCTACAATGGAAATTTTTACATAGAGGCAGTAGTTTAGAAGCGGGAATTTTAGAAAAATAGGGGCGAGAAGATTATCACGAATTTTTCTGTTTCGTTACCTTCTATTCCCTTGTGGCTAGGGAGCCAAAGCAGATTGATATAAATGTAATGATTTGCAAGGTTAAACAAAAGGTTTCTAGTCGCGATCTTGTTGAATATAGAGGCAATGTATCGGTTCCCATTTCAGCAGAAAGGTTAAGAAAATCAGGCACCCCCGATAGTCTAGCCAAATTCGTCTGTTCACTTTTTTCAAAGAGTTTCCTTAATCTAGTCAGTCACGAATTCACTATTAGGCATGCTTACATGTCGGAGCCCAATATTATTTAACTTTTATGTCTTGGCTTTATTTCATACTCCCCGGTATCTCCGAACTCACGAACATTGTGTTATCATACGCTGATGACTTTGTTATCTTCTATAGCAGGGTTTCTCAAACTAATGGCTTCTTGTACCCTTGTTAAAGTTTCCAAATGACGGCGAACCCCTAACATCCCCCTCCCAAGAAAATAATAAAATTAGCTGTTAAAGAAAATAAGGTTTTTTTTATTTCAATAAAAGGTAACAAATACAGTGGCAAAAAAAATATTTTTTTAATATTAATGTGATGGATGAGCTTGTTTCTTGTCGCAAATTGAGTCAATTTTAGGAGTAATTTTAGACAATTTTAACCTTAATTCTGACTCAGCATCAAGTCGATTTCTATATTTATTTTTTATAGTGACCAGGAGTGAAAGCCCACTTTCACATAAGTATGTTGTAGCGAAGGGTAAAAGGAAATTCACCGCTTTGCGTGATAGTTCGGGATATTCTTTCTGTCTAGCTGCCCAAAAATCAATCAAAGACGTCCTTTTTAACTCAGCTTGAAGAGTTCCATCTACGGACATCTCTAGTAACGATTCCTGTTGCTTTGTACTCAAACTAGAATTTACGCTCTCGGTCGTGACCATAAATGGGTTTCGAATTCAGCCATCTTCAGCATTATCAATATTTGGAAAATACCTTTTCAGTTCGTCGGAGAGCTGAGAAAGATGAAGAACAATTTCAGCCCTTATTTCGGCATCCACGGGTAAGGCGTTCATCGTGATGAATTCATGCAAAACAGGAAAACATTCAAAAATATTTCGATTTCAAGCAAGTTTTCCAAAACTCGATTTTTTTTATGAATGCGTTTATTTTGTCCTGCACAGTGAATACATTGCATGTGGAACCTTGCGTCGAAGCATTCATTTCATTAAGACAAGAAATAATGTAAGCTAAATAGGGTTATTCTTTTAAGCCAGGTTTCATCTTCAAATCGGAACTCGAGGTTGACTGTCTTCCAAAAATAAATCGATTTCGTGACGAAGTTCAACAAACCCAGGTAATACCCTGCCCTTTAACAACCAGCCTACTTCACAGTGTAACAATAATAAAATATGTCCATTACCCATGTCTCGGCATAATAACGCGAAAAGTCTTGAATGCTGAGCGGACGTGCTTTTATGTAATTTATTATTTTTACGACCTCTAAAAGTGCTGCTTTTAAATCATTAGGCATTTTCTTGCTCGCCAATGCGCTTCTCTGTGCAATGCACAATGCATACTTTTGACCTCAGGAGCGAGATTTTTAATCCTGGTTATTAGTCCAGATATTCTTCCTGTCATGGCCTTTGCACTATCAGTCGATATACCAACACACTTTGTCCAATCTATGCCATGTTCTTTAAAAAAAGCATTGATGGTGTTAAAAATATCTTCTCCTTTTGTCGTAGACTACAAAGTCTTGCAAAATAGAAAATCTTCTTCAGAAATATTTTCATATATGTACATATCTAACAAATTCAAGTAAATTTGGCAATCCACTAATATCATCTGTTGATTCATCAACTTGAATCGCATAATAATTATTTTGTAATCGTTGCGCGAGTTGATTTTCAACACTGTGTGCCATGTCGTGAATGCGACGTGCAATTGTATCATTCGAAAGCGGTATTTCATCCAGCAATTTCGAAAATGTGTCTCCCAATACACAACTGACCATATCTTTAGCAGCTGGTAAAATCAATTCTTCAACAATATTGTATGGCTTTCCGGTCTTTGCGATTTTATATGCCACAAGGAAAGATGCACGCAAATATTCAGAGTTAGTAGCCAAGGTGGTTTTCATAGTCTTTTTTGAAGAAGCTAACTGTTTGTTTTTTTTGAACAAAAAAATCTAAAGGTTTACGTACGTATTGCGGATGTTTTGTTTCCAAATGTCTTCGCAGCAATGATGGCTTCATCGAGCTATTTGCGAGAACTTCTGAACATATTACACACTGTGGTTCTGGATATTGAGATTCTTCTTTGCACGTAAATCCAATTTTCAGATAGTCTTCGTCATATTTCCTTTTTTTTACCGATGGTATAACTCTTTTTTCTGGTTCTCTCGATTTCTCAGAATTTTCGTTTGAAACTAAACTTTCAGCAGAAGTAGACGCAATTGGGCGAGCTGGATGATAACGTTGAATTATTTGGACATTTTATACGTAATGACCCCGTTTTTAACCACTCATTCATTTTCGCAACTGTTACTGAATATATTTTCAGAAAATAACAGTGATTCGAACAAAATTATTGCTAGCCGCACAAAGCGATTGCAAATGTTTTTGTTTTTATCTTGATGTCAAGCGAAATACGCGCAACTAACTAGAACTAAAACAAATGAACACTAAGCAAACACTGAGCGTGGGAACCATGCCGCGCGCCGTGCTTGTACCATGTCATGCGAGTTCAGTCGCGTGTGCGCCAAAATGTGTACCCTACGCGCCTGCCAGTCGTTCAGCCACCATTACATAAATCTCGTCGCGAACCCCCTAGGGGTTCGCATACTCCACTTTGAGAAACCCTGTTCTATAGTATAAATAGGGAAAATGCTATCGTTGTGTTCGTGAAAATCAACTTTGTACGGCTCGTTGTAATGAAACACTGCACGATATTGGGCTTACTATATCTCCCGCTAAGTCAGCATTTTCCAATTTTTATAGCCAGATTATCCTCTTCTCTGGTGATCTTGCAATTTACATCGGTGATGGGCCTATTTCCATGGTTATCTGCGTTAAGTATTTGGGGATGCATTTAGATATGAAACTTACCTGGTCTGGCCACTACTCCATAAACAAACCTTAAAAATTACTAACCTATTTAAAGCCATTGGTAACAGCTTCTGGGGCGCGGATCCAGTAATTCCTAATTTAATTTTTAGAACCCTAATTATTTCTCGCTTTGATTATGGTTCTCTCTGTGTTCTACAGTTCAACCTCCAAATTTAATTTGTTCACATTCGATGTTATACAAAACCTTCGCTTACGCATCATTACTGGCAATGTGAGGTCTTCTCCGATTGCGTGTCCCCAGATCGAGAATAAAACACCTTTAAGAAGGAATGTTCTTACTGATCGATATGTGCTCAAATAATATCGTAATTACTGAATCCCTCGTCTAGTGCAAAAGCTCAAAGATATCAGTGCCCATTGGAGATTTGTTTCTTCAAAGTTTCCATTATTAGCAAAAAGAATCTCGATCTATCATAAATATAGCCTCGCTCTTATTCTTAAGATTCCGATCTCTTTGCTTGTCTTATACGTTTTTTTTTTTTAATATGATAAATCTAAATATTGACATTCGGGACATACATTTTTAAATTTTGTAATTAACTGATGTACACTCAAAATTATACTTTGTACACCTCTGATATATGAGATCGAGACAATACTGTACGCATGAATATCAATTTTAGATAAACCTTCTTCAGAAAAAATTTTTTGTCTTTTTTCTGATTTAATTAAAAAATGATTAATTAGAAATAATTAAAATAGAAAAAAATTGCATTTTTGTATATTTAGAAGGGTAATTTTTTCCTTCAAGTAAAATTTGACCAAACAGTGATTTATTCTAAGTCATCCGGCAAAATTTTGTATAGGAAATGTTTTCGCCTCTGAAACTGGAGGCGAACACGTCAAAACGGAGGCAGTTTCTACTTAATGATGCAGCATTCGGAGGCGCATCAGTACCAAATGCATGTATATATATATATATATAGAAATTATTCATAATGAATATAGAAAATTAAAAATAAATCGCATATAGTATTCAGAAGAACAGTTTTGAGAACTTATATGTTAATTGATAATAGCGGGCAAAGCAATGGACTGCTTCTTTATTCAATTCAATGAATTGTAGCGAGATAGTGATTGCAATTGATTAGTGGCGCTCGGAAAAATTTTTAGAATTTTCAGCCGGAATCGGTCAGCAGAAAATTTTCTTTAAATTAAAGCACAATAAATGAAAACAATGAAGGTGCGGAGAGAATGTTGGAAATATATCGAAAATCAGGCATAAAACAAGAGAAACCGCCGTGGTGCATATTAAATGCACTATCAACGTAGACTGGGTTTAATTAATTATAAAACAGTTCGAATCTAATTTATTACATAAGAACGTAACTTGCGATGAATTACTTGGAAGTCCCGATCTAAAAATATTAACGTTGGTAGAGATGGAATTCCTTGAATAGCTGCACACAATTTAGCAATCCATGATAAACTATTGGCTACGAGACGTTTTTATCAGCTTTCTTCATTACTAGATATTTTTGAAAACGGTATATTCTGTATGCCCGTATTAAAGATCAGAAACAATCCATCTGATTTTAATTCGTATAAACCGATTTTACTGTTGTCTCGCATTCGTAAAACGATTGGAAATATTAAAAAAATGCGAATAGCAGAGATTCAGTAAGCAATAAAGAAATGATTCACGTGTAAAGATGCATTTTCAATGTTTATAATGGACTTACAAATTAAGATGACTAAAAATCACTGCATAATTTTCATCGATCTTTGACAGCATTGAGATTTTCGCTTACAAACTAGATCAGATGAAGTATTGCTGAATGATAACCTGGATTTTTAATTATCGTAACAACAGAAACTTGCATGCTATCAAGGAAAATTATACCATTCGATTCAGCGTAGTAAGGCTAACCCATAGCATAAGTCTACTATAAGCCCTATTTTATTTTAAACTATGTTATCATTAAGACGATTAAAATAATACAGCACGCGAATGAAATCGTGATACACACACAATCAACATTTCCGATTACAGTGAAAAGAATAAATTCGACGATTAATAAACTACACTCGTTGTACTAAAAAACTTCAGATATAAATATAACATAAGGGGTTTTTTCTGTGAGAAAGTGTTGCAAAGAACTATTTAATTATTCGCAAGTGTCATATTTCATTGTAACCTAAACTGCATAAACTGAAAATCTACAATTATTATTTTGTCAGCGATTTCCCAATGTAAAGGAGATTTCGCCCAGGAGCTAATTTAATTTCATATAGAAAACTAATTTGTCCTTAAATTACGTTGGACCATCATTCTAATAAAACGAACCTAAACAAGTTACAAATTTTCCGAAATAGAGCTATCGGAACAAGCCTGTAGGAAAATTTAGGTCTACACCAACAACATGTATTCTATGTCGGCAGAGGTTAAGGAATTGTGCCTATATTTTAACAATAAAGGTTACCCCTCAGAAAAATATTATGTATCAAAATTAACGAATAAATATTTGTTAGCTTTTAATATGTACATTTATTTATAAGTAAAGTAAAAAATGTATATATATATATATATATATATGTGTGTGTGTGTATGTGTGTGTATATTAATAACAACGTCATTCGTAGCCCGATCCCCAAAATATTTTTTTGTCACAAAAACTGTTACGAAACGTGACATGCTGTACACAAGTGGATTGCTAGGAAATGACAACCTCATTCTTTCGCTTAACCTCGCCTGAAAACAATCCTGGACCCTCAGCTCTGTCACTTCTATACTTCGTATAGAACGAGTAAAAAATTGGCAATGTCAAACAATCAATTTTGTCGGTACTTTGTCTTCTTGTATATGCAATATAGGTAACATTTTGCGACAAAAAAAGGGATGGGAGTCGGGCTAAGAATAATTGTGTCATTAATATGTATACACAGAATAAAAGCGTCTAGATCCACTAATAAAATGTTATAGAATATTGCATTTAATAGTTTAACATTCAACTTTAATCTACCAGCATTTTTGGATATTATATGGATTTTAAAATCTTCATCGACTCTTTCCACATATATATATATGTATATATTAAGATATTAAACGTAGCATATAATTAAACCCGAATAATAAATTTAACCTAAATTTTGTGATTATGAAGTATTTTTTCGGATGAATCTGCGATTGAAGCGTTTAGAAGATTATCATTGACTTTCTGTTATTGAAATAAAAGATACCGAGAGTGTATAGAACAGCACTTGAAGAGTCTTTAAATCACAGACTTCATACGAGTTTAAAATATATTAAAAAAATTTCACGAATAAGAAAAATATTAATAAGAATAGAATCTTTGGTAATGACATATTTGAATTACAGCAGATCGATGAGGGAAAATAACGTGGAATACCAAATCATAATAAGTCGATCAAAAAGAAAACATAACCCTCGGTGGTACCTTCAAGTGGACTCCGTCACACTTCGGAACAGAAGAGAAAATGAGCCAATCAATTACAGTAACGATACTCAAGTTGGAGTTTATCGAATTAAGAAAGAGGTATTTCGGTCTAGAGTCAAGAATATGTCCAGAAGAACAAAGGCGAACATTTGTCTTCTTCGTACGAAAGGAAGTACTAATGGGATTTTAGAAACCTTGCAACTATACCTTCAGCTTATGCAGTGAAAGTATCTAAGTTTAAAAGTGGATTGTTCTCCGGCACACTTAAAACTAAATATTAGCCGGGATGATTTGTATGAAGTTTGTAGTGTTAATTAATGCGAATCGATTATTGATTGTTATATTTGTATTTAGTTGATAAAACTACCGAACTGGTAAAATCGGGTGCAGAAAAAATTACTCGCATTTTCACTTTCTTTCGGCTTGGAGAAGGATTTTTTCTTTTAGCGCAATCGAATAAAAATCCTACGGTTAAGTGTGTTTACTTCAGCGTTCGGAACAACCAGAAATTCCTGAATGCGTTTACCGAACTATTTAATTGTGGATTATCCGAAACACTTGAAGAAATTGAAAATTTATCGGTTTCTCCTTCAAATTTCCCGATTCCGTCGCACAAAACTGATTCCCGTATTAGCAACTTCTTCTCTACTGGTGGACATTAATTGGAAAAATCGGGTTCTCATTATTCTCCGTATTCACATCAGCTAGCCTCGATGGTCTAAGTTTTTGTACTTTGTCGACAACCAGTTTAGTCTTCATCTCTGCGATAGTACCAATTTTATGCTTGACGTTTTTATATTCTCTCAGCTCCCTCTGTGTTTTTCTTTACACGGCTTCCCTACACAGGTCCTTCTAGTTGTTTCGAATACTTGCGCAAAAGCTCTTCCGGAACTTCCTTAGGATGGTAATTTTTTCGTCCGATCCATTTCGTATTCCGTATGAGGATTTACTTCGTACGATTCCTTTTTATAATTTTCTTATTATATTGTTTTTTTCTTCTTTTTTAATCGACAGCGGTCTTACGATTTTCAGAGTTTTATTTTAACGAACGGCAGTATTTTTCTGCATTGCGAAGACGATGCGAGCTTGGTGAAGAGATGTCCCGACACACCACCACCCGCTATGTACCCTTTTTACATGATTTTTAAAACCTCCGAAGCTAGCGAGGCAGTTAACGGGTGCAGCGCTTCACGGACGGGGAGTGCACAGCAAAAAATTACCATTCGATTTCTCCGTGTGCGTTGCACTAACGCCCTGGAAGCCTTAGTAACAGCCAGAGTGTGCGTAGTGCCGAAGCCCCAACAACCGATCATACCTGCGGAGGTCTTCAACCATTGCTATTCAAGGTCTTCTACCAAGGCACCGTACTGACTATGAGGAACGATAATCATAGTAGTCGACTATTCATTTTGGTCGGCGGTGGATGAGCAACCCACTAGTATCTACTGCGTACATTAATGCATCAAGAGTAGGACTTACCCTCTAGGCAATTTACAAACCTCCGATGTTATACTAGCGCCGTTGCGTCGTCAGCGGCCGCAGCTGCAACGGATCAATCTAACCTTAAGTCATTATCCTGTCCCTCTTGTGGAGTGCTTCCGTTACTTGGGTGTGCTCCTTAACGGCCGTTTGTCCTTTTAGGAGCATATTAGTCGCCTGTATACTTCTTGTCTTAGAAGGAATAATCTTTTAAAATCACTCTCATCGTACAGGTGGGATGGAGCCCCTTACATTCTTTCTTTATTGTATTCCTGTGTATAATATGCGGAAACTCTTCTAAGTCTCTCTTGTTAAAGCTTGACCGCGTTCTAAATTCCTGTCTTCGTCTTCGTCTGAGTGCACGTAAATCTACTCCAATTCCTGCCATCCTCTCCGAATTAAAATTACTCCCTTTGTTCATCCGCAGATCCTACCTAGGCTATCGTTTCTTAATTAAACATCTTCCCTCTTTTTCTTCTAGGATTATGGCTGCTTACTGCTCAATTTTTCATAACTGGCGTTTTAACAGAATTCCAATTTTATCTTTTATTTCTGTTCGTCTTGCCAATTTTTCTCTCTATATTTTCTCCTATGAAAAATCACATTATTTCAGTCTCTTACATTCTCCTCACCTATTTCATATGGCAAGTATTGTTAAATTTCTTCTTCACTCTATAATTACATCTGAATTTCCTTTATATCCCAATCACATAAGAGGACTGGTGAGGTTGGTACCGTCTTTGTTTTTCCTTCCCATAACTACTCTGAATTAAACTTCCTTCCTGCTGTTCTATATTTATTGCTGAATCTGCTGCCATACTTCATGCAATCCTTTTTATCTCTTCCTTTTCTATCCTTTCGGAAAAATTTCTTTCAATAGTTGACTCTGAAAGTGTCTTGTAGACGATTTCTTCTTCCTTACCGTTGTTGCCCTCTTTTGACCCTTTCGGTCTTCTTATTCGCAATCTAATTCAGGAATTATTCCTATTTCGTTCTATCCAAATAGATTTACTGTGGAGATTCCTTTCTGGAATTGGGAGTAATGAGGTGGCGGATTCCTTGGCTCACTTAGGGGCTTCCAATGGATATCTTCTTCGTAAATTTCCTGCTCACAATATTAATCATATTTCCAGACAGTTCCATATTACATTATGGAAGGATATTTATTTTTCCCCTTTCTTCAATCCAAATTCCTTTTATCTTTCCGTCTAGCCTTTACCCTCCTTGACCATTGGTTTGACATGTTGTCTTTGTCGTCCCCTGATCACTGCCATATGTCGCCTTCGTTTCGGTCATAACTTTCTTTCTTCCTTCAGTTTTCCCCTCGTATCTTCCCCCCAGTGTCCTTTTCACCTAGAAGATTTCTTCTTTCTATGTGATGTCAATCACGTTTTCTTCGAGTGTTCCTTACTTGGTTCGAAGCGCTCTCTCTTCTATTCTCAGCTTTTGGAACTTGGTCTTTCAATTCTATACAATGACTCTTATGTTCTTTCGTTCCGTTCCTTATATCAGTTGTTCCTATTCTAGCTTTTTTTCATTCATTCTAATGGTCCTTTGGAACTATTATTTAGATTCCTTGGTTGATTGGGTTGTTGCTCTTCGTTAGCGCAGCCAAAAAAAAAAAAAAAAAAAAAAAAGAAACATTATATTAACAGAAATTACAACACGTGAACGCATCGGCCTAATTTTCGAATTTTCAGCTGCCATTAATACTGGCAATTATTCATTTGTCCAAGAAACGAAAAAAACAGCTGTCACAATGCGGACAGCATTTAGAAGTTGAATTTAAATTGATTTCTCGTTAAACACGCTCTCGTTGAGTCACAATGTTATCAGCTGTCAGGCTATTGTCGAAGAACGACAGATAAACGTTTATTAATACAAGACGATTTTTTGTTAAAAGAAGATAATAAGCAAAAGCGTAGAATACAAAAAAAAAATAAATAAATAAATAGAATACACTGTTGACCGTCGTCCTTCAAAACTTACATATTGTGTGCGTGAAGTTATCTTGTACTGTAGGCATACAAGCGCACACAAACGCGTACAGTTGATTTGTAAAACCTTGGTGCCATTTATGGAGTAATGTTTGTTCGTTGTTGCTGCAAAAAATCACCGTTGTCCTCATAAGTAGAACACGTTATACAAGACCACTGTGAACAGATATCTGATTAATTCACCTGCAAGTTTCGTTGGTCATTCGGACAAGCTAGTTGAAAGTTCACGCATACTTGGATGCGCTATTATCTCTTTCTTCTTAGTTGTACGAATTAAACCCGAAGAACAGATATTTCAATTGCGGAGTTTGCATGTATCATTAATAATATCATTTAAAACATTCGTTTCAGTAACTAGACGTCTGTCGAACTAAATTTTTAATTTCTCGCTTTTATTTATTAATATATACTTACTAAAAGTAAAGTGAGTTCCATACCCTTGAGAGGGCGTTGGGATTGCTTACTACATGTACTTTTTTTTCATACAAAAATTCACATCAACTGTATGATATATAAAGTTAAAATTTTTTCAGATCGACTTTTAACAAAAATGCGATTTGCTGGTATATGTTAAAAAATGCGAAAAATCAGTTTGTATTCAGAAACACGGGTAAATTAACGTGCAGGCTTTTATATAAAAATCTGGAATCGATTCAATTTAAAGCAAAAGATGAAATATTAAATTGCTTCGAAAAAAATATTACATTGAAAAAGAAATGGACCAAGTAAGAATGAGAAGTGCTGATGTAAACCAAGTCAGACCAGGAAGTAATACGTTTCTTCAATGGTTTTAAAGTTCAATTACCTAATTTTATTGAGCAAAAAATAATGCATCCATCTCCGGCGTATTTTTATTATCATAATTCATTCAAAGATTATCTGAGATGACGAATGTTCGTTAGAAAATATTACAAATGAGAAGACTAGACTTCCGAACAAACATTAATTCAGCATTAGCAGCGGAAGCTTTGTAAACTGATAGTAAAGAAACTGTAAACCCAAACCCTTGAAAAATACATCTACCGAAAATACAAATAAAATTCAACGCGAAGCAAATTCTAAAAAGTCTAATTTAAATCAAGGTCCAAACGTCAGTAAGAAAGAAAAATTTCAAAAATGCTTATGTTTTCGAATAGAGGCTATAATACCGAACGAAATATGAAACACATTAACGCGTGGAAATTTATTTTAAATAAACTCCTACGAGTTAAAGCACTCAAGTTAGTATTAATATTCGCATGCGGGAAGTAAAAGTAAAGTAAGTCTCATATATCCTTGATAAGGTATCATGAATTGTGAATTTGAGCTTTTCATAATGGTACTAAGCCTAATGGATCTGATGAGAATACCAGGGCCAGTTCCTTTCTACTTGGGATTCGCCTTTACTTTCCCATAGTATGAAAAAGTTATATGATTAGATTTTAACGACGGGAAAAAAAGAACCTCGAATTTGTCGTTTAAAAATAAATTTACAGAATTTAGGTGTTGATACAACAAAGTAAATCACATCGGTCCCTTCCATTCAAACAGGTATGGAGAAAATACAATATCAAAATACCAAGAGTTATTTAAACAACGCGTTGGGCAGATAGCAGGTACCAAAGTGCAATAAAACGGAATTAAAATTAGATAAACTCGAGCGAAATATAATTATCACAAAAATAGAAACGTCAAAATGAGGATCGCCTCCATTAAAGGAAACCACATGGGAGTGTTCGCCTATGTGCCAGCCAAAAATTTGAAATAAAACGCTTCAGGATGCACACTACCCAATCTCATGTTATATCTAATACCTTAATGTACCCTGAAATTCAAAATATATTTACATTATCGATATATATATATATATATATATATATATATATATATATATACTAGCTGTGCCCCACGGCTTCGCCCGTGTATTAATGCCCGTTTAAATCTGTACTTGGAAATTCATTAAAAAATTTTTGTTTTATCTGGAATTGTATTAAGTAAAGATTCTTTCTTTCTTTGGGAAACATGTTTATCACCGTCTAACAAAAAATAGTCTTCATGTTTCACGTTTAGCTGAAGATTGTCGATTTTTCTATCACCTGTCCGTCGTAATCTAACAAAAAGTTTTGCTCAACTGAACAACACACACAGCCATCGTTTTGAAGAGGCCGAGTTATATTAACACGGTGATCTCCCATAATTACACATTTAAGAGAACATCTTCACTCATATCTTTCAACCACTTTGTCTCGAGCGTTTTATTAAAATTAATTTATTACCACAACAGCAAACTGCAGTAGTTAAGTAAAGATTTTAATATTTCTGGTAGAAAATTACTAAAAAAAAAACTTAAACGGTTAATTTAAAAAATTCATACGGCGGTTTTGGCCTAAAAGTTCGAATATTTGACATATCAGTTAAATACTCTATTTTATTTTTATATGTTCCCCATTAAGTCCAATAGTATATTGCTTAAATCTCTTCCAGTTTTTACAAACATATTGTACAATACATTTTCTTCTACTCCCCTAATAATTCATTATTATATAATAAATAAGATAGAGACGAAAATAAAGATGCACCATCCCTATCTATGTATTTTATATAATGGGGTACTTCATCAGCACATATTAATTCTACATTCATACATACATATTCCACGAACTTTTTTGTAAACAACAGCGAAAAACGTTTATTTTATCATTCATCGATAATAACGCCATGCGCCAGCGATAAACATGGTTGAATTTCGATTAACATCGCACGATACACAAAAGTCGCCACGAAAAGTAGTTGGTGCTCAAAAAATAATAAAATTGTCAAAATTTGTTTTTTTTAATTGATTGATTAAATTATTTAATAGAACAAATATTTATGTAAATAATTAAAGCAAAAAGTAATAGCCAACAATTAAATTTGTTTTTTTTTAATTGATTGATTAAATTATTTAATATAACAAATATTTATGTAAATAATTTAAAAAAAAAGTATCCTATCTCTTAAGAGTTGGATCAAATTGCATGTACTTTCAAAATTTTATAAAAATCGGTTAAGTAAATTCCGAGTTTATCCTGCACAAACATAAAGACACGGGATTTTTATATACATATATATATATATATATATATATATATATATATATATATATATATATATATATATATATATATATATATGTAAAGAATACTAGCATGTTGAAGTTGACGAGAAAAGTGATTGTTGCTTATCGGTTCAATTGCTTAGCATATGGAAACAGAACGACACCAAGCGTAGAATTTTAGACAAAATTTTAAGGGATTTCAAAAGTGTTACATCGTACTTTGACGACACCGTCATTTAAAGAAGCACATATGAAGAATTTCGTAATTTACCGTAGACATGTCTACGTCTTCAACGATATGGCTTGAACCTTAAAGAACGTAAATGTTCATTTTTTAAAACACAGATTGATTATTTAGGTCATAAAAATTTCAAAATCTCCAAAAATGCTATTCTTAAAGCACGCCGTTCGAAAAATTTCTAAAATACAACGATTTTTAGGTCTTTTTAATTATTATTCAAAATTTATAGAACACGTATCGACAATTACATGCTAATGATGTCTTCTTTTACATAAAAACAATAGTCAACATGAAGCAGCATTCGGGAAACTTATAAACGAAATTATTAAAGACCAAGTCTTTGTACCATCCTTAGTTACTTATTTTTAAGTTTTTTGCGGCGTCACTGCTGTGGCCTCTGCGGGAATCTTATCTGCAAAGTAAACAAGGAAGAACCGGCGGTCCCATTTCTACCATGCTTATTAAGAAAAGTTGAAATTAATTACAGTCGGCTTGATCGAGAAGTTGTAACGATTTATTGAGTAATTAATAAATTATACACTTACTTATACGATGGTAAAACATTTTAATTAATATCAGACGATTAAGTTATTCCCTTGTCCGCTTCACATCAAACAGATTATTACGCTAAACATTGTTTTTTTCTGAATTCCGACGTGAATTAGGGCATCGTAAAAGTTAGAACGAAATATGGATTGCCTGTTCACAGCTCCATTACCTGACGTTGCATTCAATCCGGATGAAATAGAAGTAGTAACGAGGCAATAAATTCAATTAGTACAATATTCAAAATATATTACTAGACAAACAGATTAAGATAAAATACTAATACAGTTAAAATCGGAATTAGTTAAAGAGAAGAACGACGATTATAAATATCTTTTACACGTGGGAATAGTAATTAAACATCAGAATCGCTTCAATCCGAATTGTTGGCTGAACTATAATTCACTTAGAAATTTAAAAAAAGCACAACTTAGCACGGCGTTATGTTCATTGGGGAAACATAGACAAAGTATACTGCACGTAAAGAAATGTATAAGGTGTGTCCGGAATCAAAATCTGTTCCTGAAAATGTACATATTAAAGGCAAAGGGCCGTAGTAAAATGTCGATCCTGTCCCCATACAGATTACGTTAGTTTTTCAAAAATTTATATTTTCTAATAGTAATAAACGCTAAATCAATGTGACTGGAAGTGCGAATTTCAACTGGTACACCGAATACCAATTTTAGCCAGTTATCGTAGCGTAGTATGATTCCTTTGGGTAGAACCAGGTTCGTACCTCAGTGCCGGACATTGTAACTTCCAAAAATTTCACTTGCGCCGAGTTAATGTTCGTAGTTTAAAAAAAAAAATACTAGGTTAACCATAGAACATTTAAAAAACCTTTTTGCTTACTGCGGATATCGAGAAGCAATTGCATCAGACAGTGCAACTATATTTACGGACTGGTTATTCCAACAGTTTTGATAATCATACAGAAATTTATTGCACCAGGTAAACCTATTAGCAATGAACAAGCAGAACGTTATGTACAAATAATTAAAAAAAATAACAAACTAAAAACTACGGATACAGAGTTCCACTAAAATAAAATTCGACATATTCTTCAAAGGTATCGAGGAACCGTTTGAAATTATGCATCGAGTTCATCCTTAAAAATATTGTGATATCGGTAAATTCGAATAAAATTAGATGTACTTCATCCAGATGCAGCCAAGAGAAATAATGTTAATGATACAATCCAACTGAAGCGTCAGTTATCATCCTGAAATTACATCGGTCGATAAAAATAGATTCCACGGATAGAGTACGTAACGTTCATTATAAGATTAAACTAGATTTTGGGTATATATTGAAGAGACGCATAAATCAACTTAAACTGACAAAAGTTTTGCAGTGAATCAGTTCAAAGGCATGCATATTTCGATTTAAATAAAGCCCTTCCTCATATATCACAAAAATCAATTGCGCGAACATTCGATCTACAGAATTTTGAAAATGAAAGAACGTCCTGCGGAAAATCCAGTAAATTCAAAACATTCCGGCAGAAACTCCTTAGCCTCTTGTCTGCGCAAACTCTTTGAAGGCTTAATAAACAACCGTCTCGTCTGGTGGCTTGAGCATAATAATCTAGTCCCTTCAAATGTGTTCGGTTTTCTCCCCGAGCTTAGTCCGATAGATTGCATCAGTCATTTCCTTGCAGATATCTATAAATCTTTCCTGTGAAAGAAATTTACTGTCGTTTCTTTTGTCGACATCTGTTCCGCATTTGATAATGTGCATCTTCCTGCTCTGGACCCCAAATTCCTTTCTCTTAACTATCCTCCGGTCTTTGTCACTTTTATACTCAACTTTTTTCAACATAGAACACTTTGTCTCTCTTCTCCTTCTCTTTCTACCTTCAGATGCGTTGTCTATCGTGGCCTTCCTTAGGATTCCTGTCTCAGCCCCACTCTTTTTAATATTTAATCCTTTAATATTGATTCTCGTCTATCCTTTCTAAACTTGACTCAATTCGAAAATTCTGCCTGTGTCTATGCAGTGGGGCTTTAAAATCTTCTCCCATTCCTGCGATTTTATCCGAATCTACCACTCAACTTCTATTCATTTGTCATTCACTCTTCGGTTATCGCTTTTTAATAAAACGCCTCCCCACTTTTTCATTCAATCTTATTCTTTCCTATCTTCCTATCAAAAACCTAGAATCCCGATTCTATCGCATATAGCTGCCCGTGTTTCCAAATTTTCTCCCCACGTTCTCTCTTATAACAGTCTTCGTTACTTTTCTTATTATTTTGATAATCAATTTCTCCTCCCTCCCGATCCGAGTTAATTCTTCCTCTCATAATGTAGTCAACTACGAATTACATCATCTGCTGGACTTTTCTTTTCCTTCCCATGTCTCAATCTTCACGGATGGTTCCAAGAATGATGAGGTCGTGGCTGGTGCGTTTACGTATCCTTCGTTCCTGTACTATGAATCCTTCAGACTTCCTTCTTTCTGCTCTATCTTCTCGACTAAATCGATCTCAATTCTGCGCGCTATTTATTTTATATTTTCTACAAGTGGGGTTCGCAAATTCCTAATCGTTTCCGATTCTAAAGACGTTCTTCAAGCCATCTCCTCTCCTCCTTCTCATTCTTCTGACAGTATCATTCTCTCATTTCGATCTCTCGTCTTTCATAGATTTTTTACGGGTTCCTCATTCCAATATAGAGGGCAATGACTCAGCTGACTCTTTAGCTCGCTCAGCCGCCCACAATGGTCTTTTCCTCGACTCTTTCCCTTCTTCAGACATTCTATTCCTATCACGCTCTAATCATTCTAAACTTTGGCTTGACATGTATCCATCTTTATTCTCAAATCGCTGTTCGCAGTATCGTCTTACTCTCTCGTTTCTTGCATTGATTTCATTCTATTCCTTACTGTCGTCGTTTCACTGCTGTTTCCTTAATTAGACTCAGAATCAATTATTCTCTACTCCCTTCTTCTCGGTTTCTATTCACTTTGTCTCTCCTGTCTACTCTCTTCATGCTTCTGAGCCTCCTTGTATTTGTGATCCAAATCATATCCTTTTCGAATGTTCTGCACTCCTTAACGAAGGCTCCCTTCTTTGCGCCCAACTTTTAACTTTGGGTCTTCCTACTCCCTTTAACGCTACCTACTTGTATATCCTTTTCTTCTCATTGCCTTCAGTTGTTCCACTGCTGCTGTCCTTTGAGAGTTCCATTTCTGACCGCTTGGTTATTTAGTTCTATCTATTAAAATATCATGTTGTTGGGTCAAGGCCAGTGGCACGCCCGGTGTAGGGTAAAAAAAAATATATACTGTAGTTACTTATCAGTCACATTTTAGAAAATCTTCAAGACATCCCGACCGTCAACTTATTTAAGTGATTACATTCAAAAGCGCTGTATTTTTTATCAGTAATCATAGAGTTAAACATCATTTTAATACAAATCATAGAACTGAATACGCATTACTTGTCAAAAGTTGAAATTTTAACAACGCTTATTTTATAATCATTGTATGGTTAATTCACGTATAATATATTGTTTAATTATATGTGCCTTTTATTTTTTATCAACCGAAAAAGAATTGTAATCGCAGATAGATTTTTTCACTCGTGATTATTAATTGCTATTAGGGGAAACAATGATAACGGGGAAATTTGTAAACTTTCCTGGTCCTACAAAACGGTCATCTCTTATTGCCGAAGAAATATAATTTTTATACTGCTTCTTCGAACAACCTTACAAAAACGAAAAATAAAATCATAATTTTCACAGTCCTTCCAACGCAATGCATTAATTTCCGGACAAAATTATTCGATTTTTCAGTAAATTTATATTTGAAAAATATTAAATTACTTCATCCTCATATTCGTTTTCTCGAGTAATTAAATATTTATCATTTTACGTATACTTCCTGGTTAAGGCGCTTGACTACTAAACCAGAAGTCACGGTTTCGAGACTTGTCTCGTTCCGGATCGAAGTCGCTCCCAGGTTTACCCAGCCTGAAATAATTGGGTACCAGAGAAATCTGAGAAGGTAAAGGCGGCCGAGAGAGAGGAACTGGCCCCTGTATTCTCATCAGATTCATTAGGCTTAGTACATTGTGAACCTCAATTTCACAATCCCCGACGCCCTATCAAGGGTATAGAACTTATTTTAATTTACTTTTATTGACTGTTCAGCTTCTATTACAGCGTAATAACTATACCATTTTCGGAAACACTCAGAGTCGAAATTTTCACTCCTATTGCGGTTCTGAATTTGGTAAATCAGGATATACATATATATTAATAATCATTAATAATCTTTTTTAGGGGGTGGTTCCATGCACATAATTTGTGTGTTTACCGATGATAAGCGTAATTGGTATTGCAATTGCATTACGATAACGAAAGCAATTAGAATCAGTTCAGTGCATACATACTCATGCTACACACGGAATATTATCACGAGCACTAATTTATACAATATCATACATATCCGATTGATTCTATTGCATTACTAATGGTCATTTTATATTTATTTCCACTGCTCGTGCGATATTTTTCACACTAAACGATTACTTATCGGCTCAGTCAGCATGGCCAATGAAACTTAATGTTCTTTTATATATAATTTTTAACAAACTTCGTTCAGGTGACTACAATGGAGTCGCATATAGAAGCACTCCCAAAGAATCAAAGCCTTTATGAAAAAAATTGTTATAAAAAAGAAATTTAATTTATGCTATAAAAGATTTGTATAAATTTTACATACGGATTTAATTATAACTAATATTTAATACTGTTTTCTAATTAATGTAACGTTTTTATTTTATTTTAAACCCAACTGTCATCGATCTTTTGCCTTTCTTATTTATTTTTTATTTTTATTTTGTAATGTAAATGAGTTTTTTTTTGTTTTTTTTTTTTTTTTGGGCGCGTCAACACAGGACATTTACCCAACACAAAGGACTAACAAATGATGAAACGTTGGGATTTGAAAGTTATATCAGGAAGCGATTAGAAACAGAAGAAATGAAGGTAGCTAATACAGGAACAACAGAAGGAGAAAGAAGAGCAAGCATGTAGTGGGCACAGTAAGGGGTCGGGAGGCTAAGGCCAAGCAAATTAGAATAAAGGACTGCGCATTCCGAGGAGATAGAAGAGCATTCGAATAGAAGGTGATTTACATCACAGGTCAAATTTAAGATAGGATGATGGAAGGGACACAAGGGAGACTGAACAATATTGAAACGAAAGAGGAAGGAAATTTTGTCTTTTTTATGTATTTTTAATTTTTATTTTGCAGTTTTAATTAAAAATAGTTCAATGAGAAATATATATATTTTTTTTACTTGCTCACCAACAAAGAATTTGGATCGGATTGCTGATAAAGATAAAAAAGAAGTAAAGTCTAATAAAAATACTATCTTTCTTACTATTTCTAAACTACCATTTTAGCTAGAATATTATAATATTTTATTTTTCACCCCTAAATATAAAACAAAATTTAAATTAAATTGTAATAATTATGTATTTTTAAAACATTTTTTAAATTTCTAAAGAGGTCGCTATTTGATTCTCTTTATGAAACGAGGTATTTCTCAAATCTACTGCCTACCGTAGAAGATTTTACGTAATTATATAATTTCCCCCCCAAAATGATCTTCTGAATCCGCCCCTGGTTTAATTCATTTGAGATGAGAGTTCGATCCATAAGATGCCCGGGAGGTGAATAATAAGAAATAAAATACCCGAAAATTTTTTTTAAATGTACTAATACACAAACAACATTAGATCTGGAGTTATTAATTAGATTGACAAAATTAGTTTGTGTAGTCATACTGAAATCTATTTTTAATCAGTACGGCTGCTTCGCCATAACCATCCTCCCTATCATCTCTAAAGCATATATAATTATTTATATAAAATTGTCTATGCGTAGTCAGCCATGTTTCAGAGAGAAGGACGACATCCACTTCATGACTCGATAAAAAAACTTCTAAGTCACGCTTATTAGAAACTACACTTTTAGCATTTCATTGTAATACACGAATCATACGTTTGATTTAAAAAGTTTTGTAACTAATGTACAATCAAGTCAAGCTAGTTAATTATAACTAGTTCTAGATCGCAATTGTTCGCAGCAAGGTCGTGCCCACGGTGGGAGGGGGAGGTAGGTAATGGGTAGCTTCTTTTTAGAACTGAAATAGTCATTATAAATACAAAAAAATATGAAACAAATCAAAAATTTAAAATAAATATTGATGATTTTTTAAGGTGTTCTTACGTTTAAAAAAAAGAAAAATATGCTCCGTATTTTTAGGTACTTCATTAATATTTTATGCAAATTTTTTTATTACGAATATAATCAATAACATATGTAATTTTTATTAATGTTTATACGGTAATTCATTTATGTAAATTATTATTACATAAATCAAAATGATGGAAATTATTAATAGTAGGAATATTAGCGAAAAATGTATTGTTATTTATAAAATAAATACACAAAAATAAATTTCACCCCCCCCCCCCCCCCTCCCCCTCAAAATTCTGGGCACGGACCTGGTTCGCAGGATTACTTTATGTAATCCACTGCAGCACATGAAGCTTAATAGTGGAAGGTACAATAATTCAATAAAAATTAAATTAAATCGATAAATTGGGGTAGATAGTGTAGAAATAACAAAAAAAAAACAAAAAACAATGAAATCAGTATAAATTACGTAAAAAATTGTAAACCTAAATTATCCTTGCTCTCACCTTATCATGGGAGTAGAAAATAAAACGTATCAAGTTAAATAAGTAAATAATTAAGATAATAAAAACAAATATACTATACGTAACAGTGTGCAATACAGTATCTACACTATGTTTTGCAGTACTCTTATTATTGCTTTTATTATTACTTTTATCATTAGGAGACTGTTTCAATCCTTTATTCCTAATGGTTTGCTTATTGTTCGATTAACGTCGTTTTTGTTTATATTATTTGTATCATTTTCAAGTACGGATTTAGGCGTATCAGTTTTTACGTTAGGTTAGTCATTTTATTAAATTTATGTTGCAATGGTTAAATTCGTTTTCTTTCTTAGAATTTACGCAATAATATTTCAAGTTACTGGTGTGACCATCGCTCCAGTCATTCTAATTTATTTTTTTAGGCGCGGCAACTACGAATATTACATTTTAAATTTTATACTTGTATATTTTACAATCTGGGACTTTTACCATCGGAACCATTTTTCTTTCCGAAAATTGTGTATTAATGGTTCCTGTGCTCAACCACCCCTCGTACTCACCAGATCTAAGTCCCCCAGACTATTTTCTATTCCCCAAGTTAAAAATGGTGTTGAAAGGGGGACCACTTTGCTTCAACTGAAGAGATTAAAACGGCCGTGACAATTATAACCGCGTGTACCAAGAGAGTTTGCTCGAACTGTTACTGGCGCTGCTACAAATAATCCGATTGTTCCGAAACTTCGGTTGGGGAGTGAAGAAGGTTGTACGAACTAGTTCCCCAAAATTTCATGAAAATGGCGCAAGTAGTATTTATTTTAGAAAGGCAGTCCCACAACTTATGGGACGCACTGTATATATATATATATATATACACGCACGCACAATCACACACACAAACACACACACACGCGCGCATATATATATATATATACATATATAGTATTTATGAAGATGAAAAATGTATTATGCGATAGAAGATTAAAATTGGAGATTAAGAAAAATATATTAAGATGTTATGTGCGGTCTGTGCTCTTATACAGTTGCGAAACCTGGACACTAAAAGCATATACGGAAAAGCGCATCTCGTCATTTGAAATGTGGTGCTACCGCCGGATTTGGAGGATACCATGGACCAGAAAGATGAAGAATGCGGAGGTGCTACGATTAATGAAGACGGATTTAGTATTAATGAATATAATTAAGGAACGGAAAACAAAATTCCTTGGACATTTCATGAGAGGACCAACTTATGATCTACTGCAGATAATAATGATGGGGACGATAGAAGGGAAAAGAGGACGAGGAAGAAGAAGTATTTCTTGGCTTCAAAATATCAAGGCGTGGACTGGAGTCACAAATGTACAACAATTATTCCAGGCTGCAAGAGACCGGGACTCATTCCGCCAGTTGGTACGGACGATGAATGGTGATTAAGCTATACCCGAATCGGGTCGCACGAAGAAGAAGAAGATATATAACTCGGCCATTTTGGCCTCGCAAGGGGCTGTGCCCCTTGACCCCTCTTGTTTTCATTTCTGTCTCTTTCTCTTCTATACTTTGTATAAAATGATCAAAATTTACAACGTAATTCTTACTGGCATCAAGACAAAAAAAATAACATAATCACAAAAATCCTATCCAAACATTTAACTTTCATTATATAAAATTAAGACATTGTTTAGTTACATTTTTCGTTACATAAAATTATGACATTTTTTAAATAACAATAACAAAAATCCTATAAAATATAACAAACGTTACATTAAATTGGGACATCCTGCGTTGCATAAAATTGAGAGTTGTAATTAATATATATATATATATATGTATATATTTGTATTAGTATTTAAAACTTTCTATTTTCAGTAATTGCGGAACAATTTAAGGGCTCATCTTTTATCGATCCTTATGATTTCAAAATAAAAGAACAAAGAAACAATTTTATTAAGGGCATTTTTGAAAATTAATTCATTCTATTTAAATTTTTTAAGAGGATGAGATGGAAGATGTTAGTCTGAAAGGGAAGAATCGCATGTCCATAAAATTAACTATTATTCTATTTTGTTTTTTTATCTTTCATTATTCTCCCCTGGCGAAAATAAAAATCATTTTTTATTTTCCTTATTACGTGTGTGCGTGCAGCATTTTTTTTTTTTTTTCTTCTCAGATGACTAGTTGGTCACAATTGAGTTTTCTGCGGACTAAACAAAACAGAGTTCCAATTAAAAGGAATTAATAGGCACGTCGAAGCGGTAAACGCCGTTAATCACAACTACTGCTCGAGTAGTAAGAATAATATTAAAATATGAAAATGTGTCAAACAAACGTAGAGTCATAAATGTTTTAACGTATTTCGCGAGAAAGCCTGTATGCAGAATTATTAGAAGAAAAGCCTGTCCGAGTGCTATGCGTGTTTCGAACATGATTGAGCACCAGAAGTTGGAGATGTGTTGCAACAGAATCGAAAGAAAGGCGAAATATATAAAATTAAAACTTTGATGCCGCTATAATGTTTTTTTTCTTTTATTCTTTTTTTTCTCGGACTTGTCAACCAAGGACCTTCACCCAGAAACAAAAAGTAAGAAAAGAAGTCGGTTATATTTTAATCCGATCAGAAATCTTTACTAAAAAGGAACAAATAGCAGAAATAATTAATTTGGGAAGGAAAGAACAGGATATAAGAAGCACAATAAGGAGCAAGAAGCCCAAGCCTCAACACAAACAGGAATACAAAATGCTCCACAGAAAAAGATGAACACTGGAAACGCATATGATCGGCGTCGCAAATAACTGCATCATCAGGATGGAGGGGATAATGTACGATGGAAATTAGGAAAAAGTATAATAGATTTAAATGAAATAACAGCAACTTACTGTATTATATTACACAGAAGGCTATGCAAACATTCAACGAACGTACTTCAATAGTGGAGTAATATTTACTGCTGTAAAAGTCGTACGTCCTCTAAGATGTTTGTTGGCAGATAACGATTGCCAGGAATAGAGTATACAGTTGATTTTCAGTATCTGCGGTCGATGTGTATATAATGTAATAAAAACATCGGAAGAGCATACTTTCCAGCGGAATATCCTTAATAATATAGCGAATATTGTTTACATGTAAATTCTCAGCAATGATGCACCGCGCCATATGCACTGCTTCTGACTATTTTCAAGCGAATAAATGTGGAAATGGCCTCGTATGGCTACTGAATTGCATTATGTCTGAAATATGAAGAATACGGGGTAACTTTCGGACGACTTGAAAATCTTAATAACCGTTAAAATTCACGTTATGCGATGAAAATGCTCTACTACTATTAACGGTTTCTTGAATGTAAGATTAAAAGTGTACTAATTCCATCAACGGAGAAAGGTAGAGTAACTAGGAATCAAAGATAGCTTTATTACGTACGATCGAAAGGGAAAAACAGTGAGATAGATAACACTAGTGAAATGGTCTTAATTAAATTACCTAAACGAATTCCCGAAGATATAATGAATATAGAAATAGGTCCTTGGAAATTACAAATTAAACAACGGTTGGCAATGGGTGATGATATTTAAGGCAGTGCTAAATTTGTATATCGTCTGCTGGCTGGGAATCGATCATCATCCTTACTTACTAATATTATAAATGCGAAAGTAACTCTGTCTGTCTGTCTGTTACCTTTTCACGCTTAAACCGCTGAACCGATTTAGATGAAATTTTGTATGGAGATAGTTTGAGGTCAAGGAAAGAACATAGGATAGTTTTTATTCTGGAAATATTATATTAATTTTATTATTTCTTACGTATTCGTTCGTTGGTGTATGTTATTTTATTCAGCCAGATGTTTTTTTTCGGAAATTCTAAGAAACATCAGAACGCCAGAAATCGGTTTCGTTATGTAAACAAAATTACTAGCTAGCTTTTATTAACGTGTTGTTCATCTTCGATAGTCGCCATTCGTTCGTTCGTTCCTAGCTTTTACCCGCGACATTGTCCGCAGAAAATTATTATTTCAAGTAAGCTGTTTCGACGTCAATATAAATATAAATGAAAGAGATTTTATTATTAAATCATAAATAGTTATATAGGTACTTAGTGAGTAGGCCGGAGATTTCCTTAAAACATTTACATAAACGTATTATATTTTGATTTAAAAAAAAAAATTCTTATTATTTTTACTGTCAATATGCCTCGCAGGCGTAAATCTGATCTAGCGTGTAACTCTAACAGAGCTCGAGCTGCGAAAGTAGCTAGAACTGAGGAATCTCAAGAGCAGACACAGACCAGACAGATTTTAGATGCCGAGCGTCACTCCTCTCAAAAGGTTTCAGAGACCTTAGAACAGACCCAGGCACGGCAATCTTTAGACGCTGAGTGTCACGCCTCTCAAAGGGCTGCCGAGACCTTAGAACAGACTCAGGCACGGCAAGCTTTAGACGTTGAGTGTCACGCCTCTCAAAGGGCTGCCGAGATTATAAATGCGAAAGTAACTCTGTGTGTCTGTCTGTCTGTCTATCTGTTACCTTTTCACGCTTAAACCGCTTAACTGATTTTTTTACGACAAAGCTTTTCATTGTAATATAAAGGCCATCCATTTGAAATATATATATATTTAATAGTAAATGAATATACACTGGCAGGACAACGTCTGAAAAACGTTGTTTACAAAAATGTGTTGAATTAAAATTTTACTACTGTAATTGTAAATAAACAAAAATAATTACATAAAAGTAAATAATAAAAAAAATATATAGAAGTAAATACCTAATAAAAAAAAAAAAAAACCTATAGTTATAATTTAATAATAAAATCTCTTTCATTTATATTTGTTTTCACGTCGAAACAGCTTACTTGAAATAATAATTCTCCGCGGACAACGTCACGGGTTAAAAGCTAGTATATATATATATATATATAAATAAATAATTGAGAGCATGCTCACCAATTGTATTAAGAAGTTATATGTACTGTTTTCTGTTGTTTTTTTTGCGCTTTTTGGTTATTATTTTAATTAATTATTAAGTAAATTTCATATATTAATAAATGATCATAAGAGTGTCGGGAACCTATGTAGGACCCACAACTTATTTTGAAGCAAAATAAAAATAAAAAAAATACAAAAGGAATTTGCTTCATATCTGCGTCAGAAAAATTACCAGCGTAGCTACCGTTTATTAGAATAAAAAATGTAAAAAAAAAAACATTCTTACGAGCACTTGTACACTGTACTAAAAGATTTAACAAATTTTTTCGCTTTTTTTTTTGGCGGGCGGGAGTCATCCTTACCCCGCAGTCTGTTGGCGCGCTATCAAATTATTATCCACTAATAATCTGGGTGATAATGAAAGGAATACGTTAGTTCCTTAACGATGCAAGCAGTTTTAAGCTTTATTTGCCGCAACTTTCAAGTTCGACATTTCAATACGCCGGAAAATTCGTGGTCATGATTATTGTTCCAAAGATAAAAAAAAGAATCTATCAATAAAAATCTCATAATTGTAAAGATAGATGAAAATCATATTAAAATAGCGTTCTATGCTACATAATTAACAGAAAGTGAACATAGTAATTTCCGATCAGAGTGTCTTAAATCGTCATTTCCTAATCACTGATTTATTTCGTATTGAATTCCTTCCTTTGTCTCTTTTTCGTTTTTCTCATCTCATCCATACCGCGGTGTTCTCCTCATGACAACCATTCCTTTTTTCCACGTGATACCAATCATGTTTTCTTTGAATGTTCGCAACTTTCCTTTGAGCATTTTTTTTTCTCTCAACTTTTCGATCTTAATCTCCCTATACTCTATATTATAATGCTACTTATTAGTTTCTTCCTTACTTGTTTTTGTTTTACTCTTCTTTATTCGTTCTATCTCGCACCACATTAAAGTCTATTCGTTTAATCCATAGGTACCTTGGTTGATTTTTTTTAAAAAGGAAACAAAAAAAGCGGATTTATTTTTTCGCTTCGAATTTAAATTGGGAACGGATAAGAGATTCTTGAATCGAATTTGCGATCAAGAATCTTTTTCATATTTTGCTATATCTGTTTAACCAGCAAACTATTTTAATTCTAACCGCGCGAAAATTATAATACTAGCTGCCCCATTATCGCAAAACAATTTCGGGCAGAGCCGTATCTGAGAGGAGAGGGTTCAGGGCTCAACCCCCTCGGAAATGTCTACGAAATAATAACTGCTTGAATTAAATTAACCGAAATTCAGAATAAATTTATTTCTTTTCAATTTTTGACAAAAGAAAAGAAAAATGAAATTTTTATGAATTCTATGGAAACGACTATTTTTTATTTGTTTTTATTGTAGTGTTCAAATATTGCATATACAATAATTGACTACAAGGCTTTAGTGTACTATTTATAAATAAATATATTTCATGATAATACACACACACACACACAAACACACACACACACGCATATATATATATATATATATATATATACCTATAAAAATATTTTCGTAACCCCTCCCGAAATTTTGGTCTAGATAAGAACAGAACAGAACGTATATTTGGCTAAGTACAGTAATACAGTATTTATAAACAAAATGCGTACCAGCTCGAAAGAGACTTAACCGCATTACATTAGAGTGATAAAATAGAATATTTACGTATTGTTAACAAAAATATAAACGCTATACAAAAAAAATACAAAGGGCAAAAAAAAAGAGTATAACAAAAAACCCAAAATGATCAAAAATTACAACCAATTGTTACCATTGCAAACATTACTTAACAGCCTAGAGATATCACTAACTAACTAAATTGTGTTTAATCCGACGATGCTTATATTTAACGTACATCCGGGTTAGTTGCTCGTTTCGGGTACCTATCATTTTCCATTTTGTCAGATTACTCCGTACCTCCTCCATTTTTACTTTTTGCGTCCCCGTAAATTAATTTTACCTCGTTTCTTTATTAGAGGCTTTTATTTAACTTGCAACCTTCTTGTTTGTATTCTTGCGCTTTTTCGAATACTGGATCGCCAGGATCTCGAATACAGCAAGGCCAATTTTTATGGAAATTGTTATCTAGATAAATTTAGTCCCGTAGAAAGTTTACGAAAAAAAAAAAAAAAAAAAATACGTTGCCGCTGATTATTTTGTTGCAGACATACGGGATTTTAGGTTGGACAAGACTAATAAAAAAAGGTAAATAAAAACAAAAAACCCAATCAATTACAGTATTCCCGGATATGAAGAAAAAAATGAGTTATTTAAAAATCTTTATATGAAAAATTTCACTTTTTTTTTTTACTTTCCTAATCGTACAACATCCGTACAGTTCAGATAACTTTTTTTTTCGTTTCTCTTTTACGCCCTCACTAGCGCAATGTAGTCAATAAAATAATATTTTTTTTTTTTTTTTTTAAACCTCCCCTTGGGCATGTCAACAAAGGATCTTCGCCCAGAAACAAAACGAGGGAGAAGGATCAGTTAAATGTAGATTCGGTCAGCTATTGATAAGATAAAGGAACTGAGAATAGGAACAACTGAGATCGACGGAAACGATAAGATATACGAGGCACAATAAGGAGTAGAAAGTTTGAGTGACAGCAGATTGGAGTACAAAGAAGTACGTTCGTTCACGAGGGATGGACATTCAAAGAGGTTATGGTCAGGATCACAGACGGCTTCGTCGTCAGAGTGAAGAGGGCAATAAGGGGAAAGAGCGAGATGAAAACGAAAACGTGAGGAAGGAAGAAGAGTATGATTGAGACGTAAACGGATAATAGGGACAATAACGGAGCGGCGAAGCGAAGGAAAATCGTAAAACCAAGGCCGCGTGTTAAGATTAGGTTGGATGATTAGAAAAGGAAGAAACGTAAAAATCTGACCAGAATCTAACATGAAACTTTTTGCACAATGGGAGTAAATTAGAAACGGAAATTTTAGAGAAAAAAAAGCGGTAGGATACATCAATCTGAGCCAAGGAATCTGCCATTTCGTTACCCTCTTTAAAGAAAGGCCTTTATTTATTGACACAATAAAAATAAAGGAAATAATTTCTACAGGTCCAACAAATTAAGATATTTTTTAAAGGAATAAGATAAAAGTGTTGGTCTAAAAGATAACATTTCGTAATCAGCCAACGATTTTATCTCATTCCTTTCAAAAATTATTTCCTTTATTCTTATTGCATTAACTAATGGAAAGCTTGCCTTTCAATTTTTTTTTACATTATTTTATTTTTCATTTTAATTAATACCGACAGAAATTACTAAAAACCTACGTGTTACATGTACTCTTTTTTTTTTTTTTTGGGTTCGTCTACAAGGACATTGGCCCAAGAAAGAACAAAGGAAAAAGGACGCAAGAGACTCAGATCTGATAGCCGACAAAAAGGAATCAAGAGCGTGGACAACAGAAGGAGAAGGAAGGGAGAGAATGAACGAAGCACTGTATGGAGTGGGAATACTAATTTATAAAAGGGGGAGTAGAAAGCAGCTTGATCGGTTACAAGAGATGAACATCCGAACATTATGTAATCGGAATCACACACAAATTGGATATTGGAGGGGTGCAATGGACAAAAAGGAGACGGCATAAGAGAGTAACGGAAAAGCGAGGAAGAAAGCAAACTGTGCCCAAAGCGCAGACGGAAAATCGCAGAGATGTTGGAGCGACGCATGAAAGGAAAGTCAAGAAACCAGGGGAAACGAGGAAGGGAAAACTGAGTAGACAAGAAAAAGGAATCCGGGTTGGAGAAAGAGGAGACGTAAGAGTCAAACCATAGATTGGAATGAACAGCTGCAGACAGAAGAGTAATACTGGAAGAAGAGAAAACAGGAAGAAACCGAGCGAATGAGTCAACTAACTCATTACCCTCAATTCCGACATGATCCGGTATCTAAAAGAAGTCCGTTTGGATTAAGTGTGAAAGGAAAAGATCATGAATCAAGAAGCGAATAAGAGGAATAATGTAATCGGTTGAGTGAGGAGGGAGAGGAGATGCGATAGTCTGCAGCACGCTTTGAGTATCCGACAGGATAAGAATATTGCGAGAGACAGGAGAGGACCTGATAAAAAGAAGGGCACGCAGAATAGCAGAGGACTCCGAATAGAAGATAAAACAAAAGGAGGGAAGTTACAAGGACTCAAAATAAAAAGCTGCACGTTAAATAGAACCTTACAAGAAGAAAGAAAAAATGTTAAAGAGCTTTGCCAGGTAAACGATGAGATGACGTAATTTTCGGAAAACTCAATAATCAAAATGATGTTAATCAAAATTATTTACATAAAGGTAGCGCGTTGTACGATAATCTAAACATATAAAATTTGAATATCAGTGTACGTTATAAATTTCACTTATCGATACGTGACGGATCACATTAAAAATTTGACTTCATGCACCTTTTTATTTAGCTTCTGCACACGTAAAAGCAGTCGAACGATCTCTAAATTAAATACGAAGGTGCAAAAATGATTTTAAGATACAATTTTTATTTCGACATGAGCTACATTTCCATAAAAATTTAAAAATGCACTAAAAAGTAAAAAATAGTTACTCCCGGTGAAAAATATATATCAGAATGATATAACAAGGTAATATCGTAATTCTTATACAGCATTAACTTTTTGGATCAGCATCAAATTCCTATTGCAATATCTAGTGATCCTAGATTTTGTAATAGGAATTTGATGCTGATCCAAAAAGTTAATGTTGTATACGAATTACGATATTACCTTGTTATATCACTCTGATATATATTTTTAAAGGAAATTTAATGCAGTTTTTTAAATATTAATGTTGTATAAGAATTACGATATCAGCTTAAGTTATATCACTCCGATATATATTTTCTATCGAATAATTATTTTTTACTTTTTAGTGCATTTTTAAATTTTTATAATAAACCTTGAAGTCGGTATATATTTTTTGTAAAAAAACATTTCATTTTACAATTTTTAGCGTTTACTTGAATTTTTTTCTTGTTAAAAATCAATTTTTTTCCACATTATTCTCCATACTTTATGCTTAAAAAAAATCGATTTCTTTATTTTGAATTGCACTTCCATGGTAATTTGGCAAATTGATAGTATTTTAAGTTAATCGCCTCCGCATTAAAAAAAAAAAACGAAGCTAAATTTAACCTGATAGTGAAACCAATCATGAATGAAAAACATCCAAAAAGCTTCAATTTCTCGCATTATTAAGGATAACTCAAAAACTACTGGTCAGCTCTTGATCAAATTTAAATGGGACCACATGAGAAGCACCGGCATTCAAATAAAAGAAGAATCATCAAAATCGGTTCACCTAAAAAAAAGGTCTGAGGTAATACACATGAAAAAAAAATGAGAAAAGATGAAATAAATAGAATTAAATAAAAGATAGGCAATTATTCCCGGGGGAAATACCGGGCAAAAGAATGGTAGTTTAAATAATTCTGAATAGCCTGAAACTGGGAGAACGAAAGAAGTGCCAACACTATGAGGGCCTTTAGACCTGTCGGAAAGATCAAGGTATGAGAACGAAATAGACTGTAAATAGTACGAGTAAATTCTTGTTTGGCAATTTCAA
This sequence comes from Icerya purchasi, assembly GCA_039619475.1. NCBI lineage: Eukaryota > Metazoa > Arthropoda > Insecta > Hemiptera > Monophlebidae > Icerya > Icerya purchasi. The sequence continues at coordinate 316,599,131 of CM077116.1, read as the reverse complement.
GTAAGAGAAACTTCATAGAGACAGAGCAAAGATAAACTAGGAAAGTAAGAAAAACTAGAGAAGTCGATGGTAAAGTAACTATGGAAGTTTTTCGTAAGAATAACTATAGGGAGAAAACTTAGTAAAACGATGAGCCGTATGTGATAAAAGAGAAATATTTTCAGGAGTAAAACGGCAATTACGAAAAACTGATATATACACGACTGGTTAAGGTTCGAAGAGGAGTTAGACAGCCGATTAATTAAGAAGCGATAACCGAGTAGGGATCTACAAATAGACAGGGAAGAAACACTGGACTCTGTAGGGATAGCGGGGAAAAGAGAAGATTTTAGGATGCCAAGGCAAAGACGCAGACAGGAATATTGAATTCTCTCCAGCGCTTAGAGACCTCGACGCATTTCCATAGATAAATGAACAATAGTTAATTCTGGAACAATGGTATCACTGCCTCAATTTGTAGGGGAGAGAGATTTAAGAAGGTTCAGTCGTTTAAAGGAAGAAGAATATGGATAATTATTATGCTCATAAGAGGGAAAGCTGCTGTCAAGGAAAATTCCTAGATAAGAGAAGTGATCAACTGAAGGGAGTGAACATTCATTTAAGGATATATTGATGTGAGATGGATTAAAAGAAAGAAGGCTAAAAACTAAACAGGAAGATCTGGACGGGGAGATATTATGATAAAAATCTGAGAGAGCAGATTTTAGTATAGACAGTGAATTATTAAATTCTACTTGAACAATGAAGGTATTATAAAAGAGTAAAACTAATATATTATCTCAAAAGAATAAGGAAGTGGAAGGAATAGTTAAAGAAGCGATATTGAGAAAATAGATATTGAATAAGGTAGGACGAAGGAACGATCTCTTGAGACCACAAAAAACTTTTCTAGAAACGGAGAAAGAAGGAAGAAAGAGATGGACGGTGCGGTTTATAAGAAGATTAATAATAATAAGAACGGTGAATTTAAATGGAATATTGATTGAAAGCATTAAGTGTTTCGGAGTGGGAATATGAACATTACTGAAGGCCAAGGCAACATCGATAAATGCGGCTATAGTGTATTGTTTAGCATTAAAAGATTTATAAATATCAGAAACGAAGCAACTTATAAAATCAGCTGGGTCAAAACTAGGAAGAAAACCAAAAATATTCCTACGGAACAGATTATAAGTTTCCAGGCATCATACAAGTCTTTTGTTAAGCATACTTTCAAATAGTTTTCAAAGACAAAATAAAGGTAGAGCAAAATAGAGATAAACCCTAGCACGAGCGTAAGTTACCGCAAAAAGTTTAAAAATTTATTTTTTGATAATATTTATTATTCCATTGCAAACAAAAATTATTCTGAGTAAAAATCAACGGTGTCTAATTAAAAACCACTGTACAACGAAAAAAATTGATATTGTGGCAAAATACCAAAAATATATGGTAAATGTTGGTTTAAAGTTCCAAATAAAAACGAAAATTTGGGGATGTTTTTAGTGTTTTTTCATATTTTCTAATTTTCACTCTCTTTTCCCCTCCCAGTCGTCGCTAATTTAGGTTATCAGAGAAATTTGGAAAATTAAGTCGAACGGGACAGAAACAAGTCCTCGCTCTATTCATTGCCATTTAGATATAAACCATGACTTTACAATCCGTTATATTCTATCAAGTACCTCATTTTCGCTTCTGAGCCTCCTTGTATTTGCGATTCAAATCATATCCTTTTCGAATGTTCTGTACTCCTTAACGAAGGCTCCCTTCTATGCGCCCAACTTTTAACTTTGGGTCTTCCTACTCTCTTTAACGCTACCTATATCCTTTCCATCCCATTGCCTTCAGTTGTTTCGCAGCTGCTGTCCTTTGTGTTTCACTTCTGACCGCCTGGTTATTTAGTTCTATCTATTGAAATATCATGTTGCTGGGTCAAGGCAGCTGACGCGCCCAGGGTAGAAAAAAAAAAGTATCTCATTTTACTTTTCTTACATTAATTCTGTGTGTGTGTGTGTGTGTGTGTGTATGCATAGATATATACATTAATGACTGAGTCAGTCTAACGCCGGGGAATGCAAAAAATTAAAACGAAATCTGTAACATTTTTGCTCCTTGCTTAAAATAAAAATTAATGTTTGTGCGAGCATTCTTCTTCTTCTTCATCCGCCGTCTCTGTCTCGAAGGTTGGCGATCCACAATTGGAATTTATTTCTATCAACAGTTATTCGGAAAAGTTCTAATGAGGAACAGTTGAACCAATTGTTAAGATTATCCATCCATGAAATTTGACGTCTTCCTCTCGATCTCTTCCCGGCAATTTTACCCTCAAGTAGTATTTTTAGATATGATTTGATCCTCTTAAGATATGTCCCAAGTATTGTAGTTTCCGTTTTTTGATGGTTCGTAGTAGTTCAAGGTTCTTTCCCAGTCTATTAAGTATTTCAATATTCTTTACTTTTTGCGTCCATGGTACTATCAGGACACGTCGGTAGCAGTACATCTCATAAGCGCTGATTTTTTTTTCTAATGTTGATTCTAGTGTCCAGCACTCACAACTAAATATTAGATTGAAGAAAACGTAGCATCTCAGGAGTCTGATTCTGAGTTCCAGTTTCAGTTCATCGTTCAAGTTGTGCGAGCATTCGGCTTCGGTAAAAATTAAGCCGAAGATTTAACGCATTCAAAAAAAAAAAAAAAACAACAAAGAAAAGTAGAAGGTAAAATAATTTGTGTCTAAAATTAAACAGTTGTCGAGTGTCTAATAGTGCTGTAAGATTTGAATTATACAGCTGTTTCTTTACTATTTTTTTTTGTCTATGACGCCGCTTTTTATTGAATGTGAGAATATTGAAATTTATATTTAAAAAAAAAGCAGCCAATAAATATTTATCTAGAAGTAAGTGAACAATCGTTCGGCGCTGCTGGGCGAATTTTTTCTGGTAGGAAAACCAATTTACGAGGCGAAAATGTTGTCAAACTTTTATTTTTATTATATAATATAAAGTTATTTAATTTTAAATAGTGATACTTTCTTATTGGTACTAATGTTTGTTTTTCTAATTTTTTTGATATACAGTGAGAACACATCTTTCATAATTAAGAATGACGTAAATAAAATTTTTCATCACGTAAGAATAGTAATTTTTAAATTATTGAAGTAGTGCATTTAATTTATATGTAGCAATTAAAATTAATTCCTTTTTCCAAATGCTGCTTTTTAATTTGTCATTTCATAGAAGATTACTGACTTTAAAACTAAAAACCGAATACAAAAACTTTTAAGTACTGAAAAGTAAATAACAAATCAAATATTTGGAACTGAGTAACAAAATCTGAAATACTTTGGCCATTTTATACGTGGATCCAAATACTCACTGTTGCAAATAATATTATTAGGAAAAATATCGGGCAAGAGGAAGGTCGGACGAACGGAGGCGCTCATGGATGTGCGACATCAAAGCATGGTCGGGGATGAATACCGAACAATTAGTCCACCTTGCAAACGAAAGATTTTTTTAATAAGGTCACCTACGATCGAAAACGGGCGGGACTCGAAGAAGGACAACAAAATCTCACCTTCAAGCGGACGTTAATTACAACGTCATTCTTATACAGGGGATAATTCTGACGCGTTTAGGAATTATTTAGCGATAATTGGCATAATTAACATATTTAATAACGGCTTAACAAAAAGTAAAAAGTTAATTTCCTCTTTATTATCCCATTTTATCAAAAATTCCCACAGTGAAATTCAGTAGAATTATTAAGAATAAAAGTTTATTTAAGATACCGCCGAGTGTATTTATTTATTCTATTTTGCGAACAATGACACAGTCAAACTGTGAAATCAACTTTTCCATAAGAACTAAGAAGACTAATATCTGGGGCTCCACGGTTTGTCTATTGGCGAAATAAGAAGCATCGTGTGCGCCTATATATATATATATATATATATATATATATATATATATATATTTCGATTATTTTTTTAGATTTCCATTTGGCCGTTTAGTTTACAGTTCAGCTGAATAAACAGCGATTTCGCAAACGAAACCGAAACAGACGGTGAAAATTATTCGCAGATAATATAAATAAAACTGAATTTAACATTTATTTAAGATATACATACTCTAAATCTCTAACAAAACAAACACAAAGTTAAACAATGTATTTTAAAGATTATTTTTCAAACTGCTTCGGACTAGAAACGTTATTATAACCGCTACTACCGCTCCAATCACTGGTCGGAACTATTGTGCGATAGTACCGCGTGGAAGTTTTATTAAACACTGGTAACAGTTCGTTCGCTTCGTCGGATAAAGCCTTCAAATAGATAATCGCATCGGTGCCATATCCGTCGCACGAGAGTAACATTAAATCACCGTGAAAGTAACGAGCGTACAATCGAGCTATCGGTAACCCGTACCCGTAGCCAGCCAGAGGAACCGAATCCAAATCTGATTTGGAAGGTTTCGGTGCCGTCGAATACAAATAATGGAACAATTCTTCGCACAAACTGCGCGGGATTCCACCGCCGCGATCACAAATCTTCACGCAAATATCTTCCTTTCCACGGACTACCAGCACCTCTAGCGGAGGTACATCATCGCCGGCGTCTGCATGATGTTCAACGACCGCTCGCATCGAATTCTTGAACAGTTCGAAGAGCATGTGATATAAATGCGACGGTACATAAACAAACTTAATTGGCTCATCCGGCTGCAACGTATTATATTCTTTGATGGTAAGTTTCGGCGAGGTTAAATAATACTTGTCGCATAGCCACCTAGCGTTGTTATATGCGTCTTTCGCGACCAACACCAGATCGCATTGCGGATCGATGCAGCCAATGTGCCGACCGGCCGCGTCCGGAGTACTATTCAACTCATCGCCGAACAGCAGCGTATGCTGATTGATCAACATACGGATACTTATGCGACTCATATAAAACCGGTCAAGGAAATACTGAATGCTGTGTTCCGTTTGCGCGTCCACCTCGTAGTTTTCTTTCAATTCCAGTACACCTTGGGCCATCGTTTGCACAACATCTGAATGACGATTTCTGATGCGAATTAATGCTTTGCAGAATTTATCCAAAAGTTCCGAGTCGGTAGATTTAACTTTTTCGAACTCTAATATTTCCTTGAACGACTGATTGTACCAGTCGTTCACCTGCACCACAGACGGCATGCTCAATAAATTTTCGGGTAACAGATGAATCTCTTTCATTATATTCGCTAATCTAACCGGTAACTCTTTACGCAGGAACAGAAACGATTTGTCTTCGCAAGCATTTAAACCGAAATCGATGAACTGTTTGATGGACAATGGTGACGGATAAAACTGTGAATATAAATCGATCATCTTAGAGGTGTAATTGAAACATTTGCTGGTTAATTTCATTTTTAATCAAACCTCCTACGTGTACACCAATACGTTATTATATTGAATATGTTTACTATGTGTGTGTGTGTGTATAAATAGTAGTACCAGACTAGTACTAGTAGTAGTGGTGATAGTAGCAGCAGTTAAGGGTGTTTAATTTAAGGGTGATAATTTAAAAAATTACGATCTTCTCTTCATTATAGCTTCCGTGTGGTTTCCTTTTGAAACTGATCTGTTACAATTAAACCGGCGAGTTTTAATTGGTGATTTGGAAGCAGCTTTGGTAATCAAACCTATAATGTATAATTGACAAAAAAAAAAAAAAAAAAAAAAGTTTATATTAAAAATCATTTACAAATACTACAGCAAACCTCTTACTAATAACAAGGTGAGCAACCTTTCAGAAAATTATTTTGTTCTTACGTTAGACTGGAATAATTTTTACTGGTAAATATAACAGTACAGCCGTTCTAACGAGGAAAAGTATTCGCCTATAGAGTATAAAAAATTTATCGTTTTTATTTTATTTTTGTTTTTGATTGTTTTGACAAAGAGAGGGGTTCGGAAGCTAAGAGTTTATTTTTCTTTTCACCCTCTAAAAATAAACTCTTAGCTCCCGAACGGTGCACTCACCATCTAGTTCTTCTAGAACACCACAATGAATGTTAAATTATAAAAAATTCATCTTTTTTTTTAAAGCTCGTGAACAAACTGATTAAAATTTTACATCTTTTAGGCTGTATTATTATTATTATTATTATTATCATTATTTACCATTAAATGCCTACTTTCATTATTCAGGGAATAAGAAACCGAGCAATTTTAACATATTATAATATATTTTTTTATTAAAATTCGCCGGTAAAATAATTCATTGACCGAGCGGCAAGTTCGCACCTTCCATTTGTTTAAAATAGTCTATGCTTATTTCAGGAGCGTAACAACCGAACATTGTTGATTAAAAAAAAAAAAAGATGACATTTTTCCAAATTACAAATGTGACGCCAGTTTTAAATGTACTTTTTTTTTTTTTATACAATTGCGCAATTTTCATTACATTTTGTACTAAACAGTCCGAATATACGATAATTCGGTTGTATAGAGTCAATAGGTGCTAAATTAAAACGCGAGCCTTCGCTGAAGCTGCCTATTATAATTGAGTGGGTGCGGGTGTTTATTAACTCTCAGCGACGCAAATTATTAGCTCATCGAAATTTATATTTTTTAACGTCGCTATTTGCTCGCAGAATAACGTCAAAAATTTTCCAATCGTTAATGCTTATTTTTAAGAAAAATAATTATTTTCAAAATTCAAATAATCTTAAACTATTCTCTTCAATTAAAATACAGGTTTTTACTTTTCTGTATGATGAACTACACTGTGATAATTAAGGAAACAGCTCCTCGCAATTTTGTTATCAAAATAATAAAAAAAACAGTACAATTTTTTTATCATATATATATATACATAAAGTACGTATGTACGTAAATAGCGAATAATTCAAACTCGAAATCAAGAAAAAAGGAGACGTACCTGTTACAAAAGTTATGAAAGTGCATAATCCTAAAAATTGATCGAAGCTTCGCTATACTGCTTTGATCGGAGTTAATTTTGCAGATAATAAAACGCAGTCTAATCGGATACGATAAACCCTACTCGCGGAAAACATTGGTGCACAGACAAAGGTGAACGGCTGACTTAATAACAATAATTATGAGTTATGACTACAAGGTACAACTTCCACCGACCTTAACAAATTTTCTCGTATATTTTCGGCATCAACAAAACAAATGGAATTGTAAACTTTTGGTAGACAGTAGCGTCAGTACAACATAGAATACAACGTAAAAATATTGTACTACTTTCGCAGTGTTTTTTTAAATTTGAAAAATTTTAGGCGTAGCATAATCTCAAGTTATTTAATATAGCTTAGTTTATCTTCATAGATTAGTAACACGTTTAACAGTTCTCGATAATCCTTGTGATATCTAAAATTTCACGAGTACTTTAAAATTGAATTAATATAAGAAACGATTTTTAAAATGAGGAAATTTTAAACGTTTTGTAATTTTCATAGCAAATAAAAGAAATCATCGTCGTATTATAACTTTTTATCTATTCTTTTTTTCATAATGACTAATAACAAACAAACCAAAAGCCTAAAAGAAAAAGAAAATTTTGAAATTTTTACGATTTGTCTGATTATTGTAAACATAAACAAAAATGAACACTAGGTACGACGGTAAAGATGTGCAGCCCGGGAAAGTTTTGGGCGCTATTAAAACTGATGGTGAACTATCGTACGTTGTAAAGTGGCAGACGACGAATGTCGTCGAAGTAGTTAGTTCTGAAGATATGGAAACCAGGTGGCCGGATTTAGTTGTTCAGTTTTACGAAGAACGTTTGTTATACGAAGATGCTGTTTCAGATCGTATCAAAACTAAGTAATATATCGAAGTTAATGATTAAGGATTATTATTATTTTTTTTACATTTAAGGCAATTGAATTGAAGATTTTTCTTTAAAGTCGTCTACTTTATTTGTTTTTCACAAATTTCTTGATTTATTTGACTTGTTCCACATTTACATTTTGTAAAATAAACTATTTAGACTAAGTTAGTGAAAAGTTTTTTTTACATATAATGTAACTGTAGCGTGATGAACCTCAAGTCCTGTAAATTTTTGATATATTTTCGTTTTTTTTTTTTTTTTTTTTGGTTCAGTACAATATGAAATAGTATATATTTAATTATTATGTTATTATAACGAAATTTATCAACTCAAAATTGCCGTAAATTCTAAAATAATCTTTTATAAAAAGTTGGTAAAGCAGTGCTATCGAATTAATGCACTTCTTCAAAATATAGATTAAAATCGTTGTTTTAGTGTAAGGTTTGTTCAGAAAACAGACTGTCCCTAAAATTCTCTGAAGGGCATAAATTGCTCATTTCATTCTTAAATATATGTATTTTTTACGGTGTAACAAGCAGAAGTAAAATGATTATTTAATATTAAAATATAAATTACATCAGTTTCAAGTGTAGTTCACTTGCATAAATTGTCATACGTACTCGATCTGTATAACAAGAATGTATGAACAGCTCGAAATAGAGCAAGTACAACCAGTACACACACACACTCATACATATATATACATATATGTATACGCAAGCCAGAAAAGGAATTAGATTTTAACAATAAAAAATCTTAATAGAATATTTTTGGTAAATATTTTTAGCTGATCTGTTTTTTGGCAGTTTTATGTGTTTATTTATAGTAATTTCAGTTTCATCTATTACAAACGTAAAACCTTGGTTACAGTAGAACCTTATCAGCCGAAGCAGACAAAAATAATCGGGTAATGTACGTTTTTTCCCAAAGCTGTTAGAATAACTAGAAAAACCTTTTCATTATACGAAAAAAAAAAATTATCAGTTATACATTGGCGAGGAACATTCTCACAACTGTATTTAGTGTTATAGAAATTCTGTAGGTGTATACTTTTGGAAAAAAATTGCTAATATTAACCCTTCAGTAAATTATATTTCAACTTCTTTTAAATTTATTTAAAATAACTCGGATGGGTCGAAATGTTTATTTTTGATGGATAAAATGTACTTTTCGTATAATTTTTATGTAAATTATTTTTTTAAATATTTAATTGTTTTAAGAATGTGAAAGTGTTTCTGCAATTATTGTATATTAAAATGCATTATTTTATTATAAGCTTCTGCATTACTGGTGAGTGGTTTCAAATAGCTTACAGATTCCTGTTTTTATATACTAAGTTGTTCGATATTAAGCAATTTTACATTATATTAAGTAAGAATTATAAACAATAATAACATAAAATAGAAAAAAATATTATTCTCATAGAAAAACTTTGGTTTAAATTCATAAATCATCAAATACAAGTTGATTATATATAAGAGCTTCTGTATTTCGGAAAAAAATCGTAAGAGATCACGACCTCACAACAGGAAATAGTTGAACAAGCATTTAAAAAATACCAAGTTTCTTGCGTGAAATGCCCGCATACTTGCGGACCATATGTTTAGTAAAAATCAATGATTATTATACAGCAGTGTAACAATTATGTAATTTTGTCAATTTTTTACTGTTTATGAAAGTCCACGCTTGGAGGGAAATTGGATGCTAAATGAGAATCCTTCTTTACATTGTTAAAATATATATATGATGTATTCCTAGCCAAAGTATTCTATAAATACAATGTGGAATATGTGGTCACATGAGCCATACAAGTTCTTTTCTATGAAAATCAAAATGTTCAGCAATAGTTGTAAGTAGCAAGTTGAAGTTTGGTAAGTGTGTAACACTTTTAACCTGTAAATAACACCAAAATTATAGAACCCCAAAAATATTATATATGAAACATAAATAGGGCTCCGAAATTTCAGAATTTTTAGGTGTTTTCACAAAAATCGAAATATGCAGCAACAACTGTAAACAGTTAAAATTTGATAGATAAAACACTCCTGATTTGTCAATAACTAAAAAATTGTGAAACTTATGAAACTATAAATACAAAGCCCTAAATAGGTTTTAAATTGTCAAATTTAGAAGCGCAACTGAGCAATTGAAATACACATTATAACGCCTATTTAACATAAAAAACTAACATTTATTATAATCAACACTTCTAACTTGTGAATAGCAGGTACGTTATGAAACCTGAAAAATTTCATTTGTGAATCCCTAAATCGATCTACAGTTCAGAATTTTGAAGTATTTTTATAAAACTTAAAATACCAAGAAATAAATACAAAATGTAGAAATTTGAAACTTACTATGTACAACACTTCTAACCTGAATGAAAAAGAGAAAAATTATGAAACATGAAAAACTTTTAATACAATATTTCAAGTGGTCGCAAACTTCTAAATTTTTGACATATTCTTATGAAAATCGAAATACACAGTAGTATTTACATGAGCAGAAATGACGAATTTTGGTATAGGGCTTTTATTGAAAAATTATATATACAAAACGTTAAAAATGAACTCAATTTTCCAAATTTTGGAGTATTTTTGGAGTTATAATACCAAGTAATAATTACAAGAGGTAAAAAGCTGAAATTTTTCATGCACAACATTTATAAGCTGAAAATAACAGAAAAATTAAAACAGCTAAAGAATTTTAATTGCAAATCTCCGCATGGGTCCATATTCTTAAAATTTGATATATTTTTATTAATACTAAGATAAGAAGGAATAACTTGAAGAGGTAGAAAAGTGAAAATTGGAATTTACAATATTTTTAACTTGCAAAAAAAGAAATGAAAATGATGAAGCTTAAAAAATTTTATTTACAAAAACCCAAACGGGCTGAAATTTCCATTTTTGTAAGTTTTTTTAAAAATATTTAATAACCACTAAAAGTATAAATCTAAAATTTGTTTTATACAAACCCCTTGACATCTAAATAATGGAAAAATTACAAAACTTAAAAAATTTTAATTATAAAAGTCAAAACTGAAATAAAGCAATAGCAAGTCAGCATTACTACATCTTTATAATTAGTCAAAATTAAACGGTCTAAAATAAATGTCATTAAATTTGAATTTAACTAAATTTATCCTCAAAAAACTAATAATTTAAAATTCACAGATCCCCAGTCTCACTTTAACGTTATGCAAAATTATTAGATAATATATAGAAATTTATTCCTTCTTACATAATGTTTGGCATTTTGATTAAAAATCGCGAATTTCACATACTGTCAATAACATAATTAAACAAAAAATGTTAAAAATGTCCCGGTATTGTATAATAAATCGGAAATTATTACCTAATATTAGGTATTATACAACTTGGATTGCTTTCCTAAAAAGTATACAAAATAAACAACTTGCTTTACACGGGTAAATACAAGTATTGATTTCTAAATAAAAGCAACTATTTTCTTTATGGAATAAAAATGAACATTAAGTATAATTTGACTGTTAATGAGAAACATGCAAAAATTCTGTAATATACAGGATGTAGTTAAAATTTTTTCGGATCATGGAGTGACAATTATTAAAAAACAAATAAAATATAAACATTACAAAATTTTGAAAACTGATAAACTGATGGTACTGTGGTCAGGAAAGGCTTTTATGATTTTTCCTGCGACGATCTGCTCCTAAGAAACATCCATGAAACAAAAATATAACACGTGTTTCTCTTAGATATATTGCACCTGATGGGGGGTTAAAAATATTCTTTTTACTTGATTTTTAGTACTAATAACGCTTGTTAAGATTTAAAAGATGATGCCAATTAATGTGCCGGTTTTTTTAATTTTCATTATTATTTTGTATTTGTTTAAAAACTTCTGTTAAAAATCCTAAACCATTAGGCCCGTTATTCATTGCAACAAGAAATTGAAAATTTTCTGGACATTGATTATCGTATGTTGAAATAAAACATGTTTGTTGCAGATTCATAAATTACTAATTTAATGCACTAAAAATATGAGTAATAATAAAAATTAAAAAAATATCAATAATATAATTATAAATTATTGTATTTAAACAAGGTTTGTATTAAATGAAATCTAAATTAAAGATACATGTCTCAATTTTTACGTATGAAAAAAAAACTTTTTATTAGTAATTTGTTTTCTATCACTTCTACAAAAAGATAGATTTATTACGAACTCTAAACTAAAAGTAAACAAAAACTAAGCAGACAGATATGGTTAAATATTTAGGTGTAGAAGTGTATTTCGATTGTCGGCTTACATGGCCCTTTTTTGTTGTACAAAAATTTGTAAGAAAATCAGCCCACATATTAAATTACTAACTTATGAAGTCTATGTTAAATTTAAAATTTAACAAATCTACTTGATAATCATGCCATCAATATGGTGCAGGTAAGGTCTTGAATTACAGAGAAACACCAGTAGAGGCAATTTTGTCTGGGTTCAAAGATAGCAGGTTATTTTTTGTACAATCATGTCAGTACCAAAATATGTTTCTAAGTTAACTCTTCATAATGATTTAAAAATGTAATTTGTTAAAACAGTCCATTTTGAGCAATACCAGAAGTTCTTTTTAAGAAATTAAAGTTAAACACAAATTCCCAAAAATAAATAGAATGTTACACTCTGCTGGAAAAACCAAGCAAAAAGCTAAAAGCTGAAAATGGTAACGTCCCTCCCATAATTTAATAGTAAATTATTACCAAACTTATTCCTTTATGATAAATGTTCGAAATTATGATCACTACTTTCTTGCAGTTATTACATTAATGTCAGTACATCTTAAAAGACTATTCTAATTTTAATAGTAAAAATGCAACTTTCATCGGTTGAATGTTTAAAATCAAATTATGGAAGGATGTAACATCGTAATCAAATGCAAAATTCCTTCTGAAGTGAATGCTGCTAAATTTTCAATATTCTGTTGGACGAAAAAAGTGAATGATTTTCACTTTATCTACATTATGTGAAAATAGTTAATTTAACATATATTTGTGATTTTTTTTTTTCAATTTTAATAGCTTGAAAGTATAATCCGTCGTTCGTGATGTATCTAAAATTATTTTATTTAGATTAAAAAAATTCAGTATTAATCCACAGTACATATGCAGTGAAGTGTATGAAGGCGCAGTTGTTCTGAATAGATTTAATAGCATTCCAACAGTAATATCTAAAATATGTCCACCAGCTTATTCCTTAAATTTTACAATAACTGATTTTTTGAAACAACTCGGAAAATTTGATTTTTTAAAATATTTTTCAAAGAAAACAAGTTCCCTTCAGTTCCTGGTAATTGGAGAAAGCAATTAAAAGATATTTTCTCACGAATACGGAAACATGCTATTGTTGTTATAACCGTTTAGTTATTCCATTCTGTTTTTTCTATTTTTGAAGAAATATCATTATAGCAAGATCGAAAAATCTTTATCAATTGCTGCTATAAAGGTCACTTGCATTCAGAATCTGTAATTTCTCCGACGTCAGCCTAAAATTCCCAAGTTGTAATTTACCATTAAGTCAACATCTGCAAACTGAAAGTAGAGGTTTGTCATATTCAACTAGTCTAGCGAAAAATATCTACTGCATAAGAAAGCAAAAATGATAAAATTTTCAGAGAAGCATTTAAAAATGCAAATAAAGTTGCTGCTGCGCTCAATGCCTCGAATTAAATAAAAAAGTACAATATTGTACCAAATAATACGAAAGATTAATATCGATATGGCATACATATATGCTGTGGATTGAATTTTTTATAAACCATTTAAATAATCGGTTTATTGAATGTAAAAATATTTTATTGAGTTTTATTTATTTATTATCCACAGATGAACAATTAAATAATATTGAAAAATAAAATTATTGCTTTGTGTAAATGTAGAAGACTTACTTATGTCAAAGCCAGTATCACTTTCTTAAGAAATAACTCCTTAGTACTTGAAATTAAAAACAGAGGATGTAGTTACGTATACAGAATTAAATGAAGTTTTACCAACTAGCCGCCTTCATTTCTTCTGTCTCTAATCGTTTCTTGATATAACCTGTCGCTCCATATGTCTTTCTATTCTTCTAATCTTTTGTGTTGGGTGAATGTCCTGTGCTGACGTGCCCATAAAATAAAAAAAAAGTTTTACCAACACCTGCTAATGTAATTATAGCGCGAAGTACATGTAATAAAAATGTATATCTTAATGTTGTCCCTATTATTCTTTCAGCTTTTTGCACATTGTCTATCGGCACAAGTGCAGCTCAAAAATCATTTTCAATATTCTGTTGAATTAAAATATTCTCTAGAAATATAATGCATGAAAATTGTCTAAATTGTTTTAAATGCTGAATATTTAATATAAAATACAAATTAATTTCCGGAAAAGTTATCACAGAATAAGGGAAATAAAAGACGTTACTTTGTTCGTTAAGTTTTTCATTTTTATAAATCTATCAAGTAAGTAAAATCACGTCTTGCAATAATTTAGTGACTTTGCAAACGGTCTTCTTCTAGTTCATGTATACTTTTTAATTAGAAGTAATAATATTTGAATGATACCGATTGGTATAAATTGGAGGCAATAAAAATTGTTGTTCTCATGTGTTCGAGCACCTTATAGGAAATTTCATATGCTGCTTAGCGCCGCTTGCGGAAAGTAGAAATTTTGACTGAATATTGCGTAGCAACTAGCAACAGTGAAATAGCTGGCGTTGAATGAGGATCAAATATTTTTCAGCATCTAAGTGGATCATGTATAATAATATGTATAAAACGTTTTTGCTGCATGTTATTGGAGTAGGTTCGTAAATGAGGAATGGGAATAAAGTGATTCAAATCTCAGGCCCGTGCCCAGAATTTTGAAGGGGTGGGGGATTTTCTTCACATATTTATTTTATAAATAACAATATATTTTTCGCCAATATTCACACTATTAATAATTTACATAAATGAATTACCATATAAACATTAATAAAAATTACATGTTATTGATTATACTTGTAATAAAAAATTTTACATAAAATATTAATGAATTATCTAAAATTATGGAGCATATTTTTTCTTTTTTCTTTTAAAGGTAAAAACACTCTAAAAAATCATCAGTATTTATTTTAAATCTTTGATTTTTTTCAGATATTCGTGTATTTATAATAACTATTTCGGTTCTCATGGGGAGGGTTTAACCCCTTCCCGTGGACACGGCCTTGTCAAATCTCTCCACAATTTTTATGAAATAAATTGTGAAAAAAAAACAAATGAAAATAAGATTTATACCGTAAAGAATTAACGCTAAAATAAAAACTTTAACGATCCTTTTTCGTGTTTTTATTTCACAAAATGGTGACGTGGTAATTTTATAATTCTTTGCTTTAAAAAAAAAAAAATAGAAATGGAATAGAAATAAAAACTATCGATTGTTTTTTTTAATATATATGGTATTGTTTTTTGTTTTTCTTTTCATTGCTATTAGAGCCAAATAATCGAGACTCGAGAGTCTACTATATACATAAACTTTTATTAGACTCAATTAAGCAATAACTATTACGACTAATATTTATTATTTTTATGATTATTAAATTACACGCCCCTAGCTTTGTAATAACTTATTAATTTTTAAAGAGCTTTATACTAATGTTGCATCTTCCTTTCAAAGTATCCTTCAACTCGTTGGTACGTTAAAATAAAATTGCTAAAAACTGTTTGGGACAATTACAATACCCAAACAATACAAAGACGATTTTAAGATATCTTACAGATGTTTTTCTCTATCAAACGTTTTAAAGGCGTTTTAGAACTGAGGATAAACATATTTTAAAGAAGTCTTCTAAACGCTATATGGTACAAAGTGAAATGTCTTTAAGGTGTCTCCAGTTGTTACATGATAGCTACTTACGCGTTGACTTACAAGAATGTATATTTAATTTTTCTTTAACTGCTTAAAATTAATCGGTAGATGTTATAGTTTAAAGCTGACTTCATTAATGTAATTATTTTGTAAGTACGTATAAGCACTAAAAGTAAATAAAAATGTAGAACGATCAATTATTGGCGACTGAGACTTGCTGGAAACCAAGTAGATATGATTAAAATAAGAAATAGATGAAATTATAGTTTTTAGTGTAATTATCTTTCATTTTTCTTATTTTTGGTATTTGACCATGTTCGGATGTTGATTTATGCACAATTAGATTTTTTTTGTTATTTTATAAACACTATTAAATCACATACCATGATGTTTGTTTCAAAAATTATTTGAAAGGTGAAATATTTTTATTAAGTGTTTTATTTTGATTATCTCGTAGTGGCCTGAATTTACAGTTTGACGATCCTTAATTTCGCATTTGGCTATTACAAGGAGATTTTACAAGTAAATTGAGATCAGATGCCGTTTCATTTTCTCCTTTTTTTTTCTATTTTAAGTGCAATGTTTAATAAGTGATTAATTGATCTGACGTTTGGCTAGGAAAAAAGTTTCTCGATAGAATTTAATTTTAAATTAAGTTTTTAAAACGAAAATTCCGTTTAAATTTATATTTATTTTCATTTTTTTAGTATTAATATTTTTGTTAAATCTTACAATTTTACCTTCCGAAAATATTTTTATTCCTTAATTTTTATTTTATGAGTTATTTCTCTCCCATTAAGAACGGTTTTTAGGTACACGTTTGTTCGCATTTTATTTTTTATACTTTATACTAATTTTTTTAAAACACAATAATACGTCGCATAAGGTTTTAAAATTATTTTGCTAGTCGAAAAGGTTCAATCGATAAACAAACAATCGATAATCAGTATTTTTCCGATTATGAGTTTGATAAATTAAGTGAAGCAATTCAAAGCAAATATTCATTCAGCGAAGTTTGGGAAGATTTTGTTAAAGTGAAAGTAATGTAATTTTTCCGCTTGCATAAGAATCGGCTGAAGTTGGATTAGTATTTGTTTTGTTTTGTAATTTTTCGAAATCATATTTTAAACGAATCCTGTTGTTTTTATACAGTTTAAAAATTTTTTCTATAATTTGTTACGCCCATATGTTAAATGAAAAAAATGACTATTGTAAACAAATTTTGTAATGCAGTTATAGTCGTAAATGTAATTGTTTATGGATCGGTTGTTTTATTATAATTATTTTGCAGTGAAATAATTTAATTATTTTAATACGAGATGTATGTAACTTAAATATCAAAATGGGAGAAGCGTCTTCTTCAACGTCTACTAATTCTTCATCAAATTTTTATCAGCTTAGTGTTAAAGGTAATTCATGGGCTTGTTTTGTTTTATAGATTTCGTTGTTTTGATTAGTGTAACGAAGTAAATTTGTTATTCGTTTTTATACGGTCAAGTACTGAGAAGTGATATTACGTTACTGTTAAAACTGATTATTTACAAATGTTATCGGTTATCTTAACAAATATGTTTTATTTAGTTGAAGGTGCTCACTTAAAAAATAGTACTTCGTTCGTTTTGAAACCGAATCCGTATGCGGAAATTTCAGTTGATGATAAAAATGTAAGGAAAACTGAGGTCATTAAATGTACATATCAGCCGAAATGGAACGAACAGTTTACAGTGTACGTATTTAATTTTTTATAAATAATCGTCGCTATTTTATCGTATAATCAGTTATTTATGACGTTTCATTTTTCATACAGGTTGGTTACACCGTATTCGTTGATTCATTTCTGCGTATTAGATTATAATGTGTTCCGTAAAAATTCGGTTATCGGTCAACGAATGATACGATTGTACGAAATATTAAAATATTATCAAGGGAAATTTGATAATTTAGAATTAACAATGGATTTATTAACGGAAGTGAAACATGATTCCGGTGTGATGTATGAAGTCGGCAAGTTAGTTGTAGTATTTGATGGACTTAATGTTAATATGAATTCTGTTTTACCACCTCGAAATACGGGTAAGCCATAATATGTGACATGCGTCATATATTTAGTAGAAATAAATAATTAAGTTTTTTTTGTATTCGTAGTTTTATATATCACGTTAAAAAAAACAAAAAACAAAGAAAAGGTAAATATAATTTCAGATATTGATGAAGTAGCTGATATTTATGTAAAAAAAAAAAAATGTTACCTTATCTGAGGGAAAAAATGAGTGTTTATCGGAAGTTAAGTAATTAGTGTTTTCGACAATAAACAAACATTAAAGGTTAACGTTATAATCAAAACATTGTCTGTCTGCACATGTATAGTTCTGTGATTTATAATTGTACATGTATTGTTAAGAAAATTCTGTTCCTTATAGTGCGGTTATATTTTTCGAAGTAATGATTTTTTTTTCTTTTTTTTTTTTTTTTTTTTTTTTTATAATGAAGTTGTAAAGATTACGTGTTTAGAATGAATTTTCGAATATGTGTAATATTGATTTCACATCTGTCAACTTACCAAATTATTGAACCTTCGTATTTTTGGTAATTTTTCTAATATTTTTTTCACGTTCAAATGTATAAATGATAATAAATCAAATGTTTAAAATTGGAAAGTTCTCGTAAACGGGTTATAAAATATATTTCGCAGTTATTTTATCCAATGTACCGCGTAATTATATCTCTTCAGTAAACCAAATTTGATGTAATTTTTACATATGTATGTAACTTTTCGGAGAGTAAAGAGGTACGTTTTGAATTTTTAATATACATATATATATATACATGGCGGTGGGGATGTATATGCGTGTGGGGAATTTGTTTTATTTTGGAAAGTTTTAAATGCTAAAAATTGGTAACTGAAAGAAATTTTATTATACTTATATACACAAATTTAGCTTTACACAGTTTTGTTGTTTAATTTTTTGAAAAGATGACAATGATATAGAATAATGATTAATTATCGGTTTAAATTGTGATTTTATACGGTAGAAAACGGGGCACATAAAAGTTCTTTAATGAGCTGATCTGAAAGTAAGCACTAACTGGTTCCCTTTTTTCTGAACTCTTTTTATATTTTATTTTGATTCTATTCGTATTTATAAACTTTTTTTATTTGTTTTATAATTTTATTTTAAAAATCAGATGTTTTACGCACCGGTATGGTGCTAATTTTTGCTATTTATTTGAGATATCATCATTCGACATAATTGAAGTTTTCGATTTAAACTCGGTCTTAATGAGTTATTGAAGTAATTGAATTTGTTGTGGTATTGCGATTTCAGTTATTTCTCGATGAGCAAATGCAAACATTTGCCATTTAACGGACTGCTTCTTAGAAATAATCGACTGAAAGGGGATCCAAATTTTGATGAAGAATTAAGTGACAGTCGTTAGTGATATCAGTAGTATACGAAAGTTGAATTGATGTGTTAGTAAATTTTTTATGCGCGATCATTTAAAACGGGGTAATATGTTTATTTTAGTCAGTCTTTTAGTATCAGTTGATAGGAGAGTTAAACAGGAGCTAAGTGTTCTTTTAGTATGAACGTATGTAGATTTTTAGCAAAGAAAAAAAAATACACACATTCTTTAATAGTTAAGCTGTTAATGGTAGTTACGTTACTTATTTTGTTTATTTAAGTGTTTAATTTAGTAAAATGAAATATTTATCGTGTGAAATTTAAAATTTTGTAGGTAGTTACATATTTTATTTTCCTAATTCGGCAAATAGTGGTGTCTACGGTAGATTACGACTGCCGCACGATTCAGAGAACCAGGAAAGGCACTCGAGTAAGTGCAACAATTTTAATGTATGGAGTTTATTTATATTTTATTAGAGTTGGTGCTGATAAAATATTTTTTTCGTTGTTCCAGGAAGCAGAACGCATTCAAGTCCATGGCCAGAAATTGGTTCTCGTCAGTCGTTGATAAAACTCGCAGCGAGAGAACAGAGATGTGTACCAAATGGCGGTAATCATACTAGTAGCAATAACAGTAATACCATTAGCAATGGCATTAGCAGTGTTAATAATAGTAGACCTCAGCAGTCGAGGAGTAGTGAGGAAAGGAGCAGTACTTCCGTTACTACTGTAAATAATAATGCAAGCAGTTCGCGTACTTCGAATAATACGCCGTCCACTAGCGACGACGCAGAACCGTCAACAAGTACCGGCGGTGTAACCCAGAATTCTAAGCAGCAACCGTCAACGCCTGCAATAACTAACGATGAAGAACCTCTGCCACCTGGGTGCGTGTTTAATATTTCTTTCATGTTTTTTTGTTTTTTTTTGTGCTTTTTATTTTAAATTCGATATCAATAACTTTTATTATTGTTTCTTTGTTCTGACTATTGTTTTCACCGTGTGCAGTTGGGAAATGCGCGTCGATACATTCGGTAGAAGATACTATGTCGACCACAATACATGCAGTACATTGTGGGAAAGACCGCAACCACTGCCACCCGGCTGGGAAATTAGAAAAGACTTGCGTGGTCGAACGTACTACGTTGATCACAATACGAAAACCACAACGTGGCAGCGGCCAAATTCGGAACGTTTGCACCAGTTCCAAAATTGGCAGGTGGAGAGAGCCCATGTTGTTCAACAAGGCAATCAGCGCTTTTTGTACCCTCAGGTAAATTTATTACATTTCTAGTGCAATACTGTTCTGTTGTTTCCAGTTTTTTTTCTTGAACATAATCTTAATAAACCTGGAAAATGCTTCAAATGTACGATTCTGGGGATTTCTGTGAAACATATTTAACTGGAATATTTGGCTTATATAGAGTGGTAGAATGGACATTTTGTTTTATGAATACCATATATATCGTATAATAAACTTTAATAATTTGTACCACACACATACACATATATATATATATACATACAAAGCCGCTTATAAGAGACACATGGGGTGGAAGTCATTTGTCTCTTATAACCGGTTGTCTCACTAAAGCGATTTTTTTTAAATCTCTTATTCAAGTAAGTGGGTGCTAGAATATGTACAATTTAACAAATGATTAACATAACTATAACATTATTAATGTATAATAGTGATTATATGGAAATTAAGAGAAAAAGTACACAGGAGGCATGCATAAAATAAACATACCTAACCTGATATTTTTTTGAATCGTTCATTAATTCTGAAAATGTACTATGGTTGTTTGATGCAAGTTTTTAATCTACTGCGTTTGAATAAAATCTGCAGTTATCTAACGATGCCGTAGAACCATTATTCTGCTGCATAAAATATCGCCTAAGCTTTTCAACACATTTTTTCGCCTCTAGTGGACACACGAGGTAAGGAGATTTCATCATCACTTTTTGGTTCTTTGATTCGATTCTTCTTTGTGATTTTCTCTTCCATAATTTGGTTAACCAAATTCTCATTACTTTCTACTTCAGTAATTTTATAATTGTGCTGCTTGAAATCGCAATGAGCAAAGCAGTTCTGAATTGTTACAAAAGTAACTTTTTCCCAGCTATCAGTGACGAATTTGAAAAAAAAAAAATAATAAACTCGGCTTATGCTAATCCGTTCACTATTGTACTTGATCTAAAAGATTTTTTAACCTTTCTTTGTCTCTTACAATCGACGTGTTGTATCTCTCTAAAGCGAACTAGAATAACCTTTATTTTATCGTTCGTTTCTGCTTTTTCCGGTTTGTCTCTATTAAACGGCGTATCTTATAAATACATTCACAATTTATTTACTTATGTTTTAGCACGCCGATGATAGTGCAACGAGTTCAACGTCAGCTACAACTAATAATACAAGCACAAGCAATGTCAGTAATAGTGAAGAAGATCGTTTAGGTCCGTTACCATCCGGCTGGGAAAAAAGAACACATCCGGATGGCAGAGTATATTTTGTTAATCACAAAAATAGAACGACTCAATGGGAGGATCCTCGAACACAAGGGTAACTTTAGTATTAACGTTTACATACAGTTAATCGTTTTACGGATTAAAAGCAAGAGTATTTGAAAGTCGGAATTTTAATTGTCCGTTGGAAAGTGTAGTAATGCCTTAGCTTACGATGTGGATGATAAATTTTTTTATCCGACTTTACTAATTAGCTATACGTGTAATATTAATAGACTGATAAATCAGCAATTTATTTTCATATTAATATTGACATGCATGTTAAAACTGGTTTTATTGGCACAGGATATATTTTTGATTGTTAAATTTTGGAAAACTAAAAATTGCCTCCTCTTCCGGCGGTGAAGAAGAAGTTCCTTTTACCTATTTCGTTTAAATGAAACTCTACTAATTAACTATGTTAGAAGAAATGTAATGAACTGATTTTATGTAATAATGTTGTTGCGGCATTTAGAACAAATTCGATCTATTAAAGTGTCCTGAAACTTGTTTATACATTATAAAAATGCTACCCTTATACTTTTGGTTTTACCCAGTAGTTAACGTTTAAATTCAGAAATATACACACGCAGTTTTGCTTTATTGCTTACTGTGTAATTGTTTTACACAAAAGTAAATAATTAAAAGCCCTCACGCATTTATAAAACTATGTTTAAATCGACACACTATATACCACAAACTAAATCGTAGTTTTTGCATAGATTAATTTCTTTAGGAAGTAAATATAATTAAAATGTGTAATCATAGCTTTGTGTGTTGCGTTGTATGATCCAAACCGAATTATACTTCTGTTATCAATACGAAACGGAAAAATAAGTATCGATTTTGTGTCCGGTACATAAAATGTTCAAAATTTAAATTTAAAGGTAGTGCTGGCTGTTGAATCCGTTGTTTGGAAAATTATTTTATTTTTTATTTTCACTTATTCGTTATGCATTATTTTCCGATCGATGAAAACGGTTAAAATTATTGCAACTTATTAGGAGTACATTAAAGTAAAATAAATATATAACCAGCTAGTTTTGACTTTGTGAAGTTGCAGTGAACGTGGGAATTTTAAAATGATTGGATAAATATTTGGTTTTGTGACAGTTAGATGTGGTTGACTGTTAATTACGTATGTGAAAGATAAACCATTGTTAATATTTACGCGGAGCATTTGAGTGAATTAACCGTTTTGCTGTTTGTAAAAGAACCAAGGTACGAGAAAGTTTTTGTTAAACGTTTTATCAGATGGACATAAAGACATTGAAGAGTATGGGTGCTAAAACCTAGTTCTGCCTCACACTACAGTGGGGACGTTAAAGAGTTCAGATGGCTGACCACGTCTTGAAAATCTTGCGCTTTTATTTCTATGTATTGCTTTGTAACTTTTTCGGAGCAAGCAAATTTATATAATATTTCGATCAGTAGGTCTCTGTCGATAGAACTGAATGCTTTAGTCGAGTTAGTAAATGGCCTGCACATGTTCCCTGAGCTGTTCGACAGCTTTCTCAAGGATTTATTGTACGACAAATATCACGGTTATGTAGCTCCGTGGTTTCATCAGAATCTGACTTGAGATTCTGGCATAATCCATTCAAACAATGGAATGAGGCAATTGTCGATTATTTTTGATATTCTCGACTGCAGGCACTAGATACCGCAATAGTTGGAACGTAATTCAGGATCGCTAATTTTTTTTTTTCTTTTATAAATGTTCACTATCGCTGAGGAGGGAAAATTACAGAGATCTTTTCTTCTTTTCATATTTTAGAGAAAACGTCACCTGTGTCTGCTATCTGAGAGCTATCGACTTTCAAGATTTCTTCCGGGACCACTTCTGGCCTTCACGTTCGTGACTTAGCCTTCTAATCGTTGCGTGTTGAAAGGTGATTTTTGTATTATTCCATTGTTAATGGTACGGTTATGATTTAATATAGATTGTAGTAATATTCGTGCCCATCTTTTAAGTGAACTAAATAAGACAAAAGTTGTTTTTGAATGGAAATTATCGTGTGTGTTGGTTCATGAAAAGATTTTTTAATGTGAATTAGAAATTTTTTAGATCATTTCTATCCATCAGTTCGTACAGCATATCGGCTTGTGCCTGCCACCAAGCACTTTTAAGTCGATTAGTTCGTCGGATGTCCGCTTTTATTTCTTGAAATTTGGCGTTGTTAACGTCATTTCTATTGCGTAAACATTTTGTTTTGATGCGTTTTTTTTTCTTCAGTAAGTTGGAATGGCGTGAATGTAGATATACTTTTTTCATAACACGTGTGATTTTTATATTTCTTATGTCTGCGCGCTTGACAGTATGATCTAGAGGGTGCTAATGTCCAATCTAGATGTTTCTATAATTTTTTTAAAATAGATATATTTGTTATTGCTTGTTCATTTGCTATACATGAATTAATAGTAAATTATTTTCATTGACACTACACCGATTTGATGCACTCCAAACCAAATCTCCGCATTACTAAAACGTGCGTCGAGTCGCCCGATAGTGTAACCTTATCCGAGGCAGTGTCGGGGCATATGTTGAAATGAAATATACGAAGTTTTAACGTTAAAACCGAAAGGGGATTTTTTTGGTAATGATTTTATGGTATTATTTCTGATACTGAAGCTAATCCATTTATTCTCGGCTTACTGAGAGGTTTTCCAAAAGAAAGTGTACCTATCAGCTGTTTTGCTAAAAAAGCTGCTTCATCGCGTACGATGTTGTCGGATGTCAATAACAAGCAATCACGAGTTGTGTGCCACCATACATGTTCAATTTCGGCTAAAGGCTACCAGCGAACCAAGCCTGCACCCCGTCTTTGACGGTTTATCGCCATAGGTCTTCGCGCACAATGCCATAATTTAATGAGAGATTATTTGCACAGACACGAACTCGTCTGCTGCTATTAATCGTTACTGTAATCACTGTAGCAAGCTTAAGCAAGACAAAATTAATCTGACTAAGCAAAAGACCGGATTGATCGACAAACATTGTATATAGATATTAATAGATGGATTATTTATTCGTTATTTTTTTGGGCCAGCATGCATTGAACATGATACGTATTAATACGAATTCTACCACCGTCCCTGTTACGGGCGCTATTAATACGAATTCTACTATTTTAGTCCCTCTCACGGGCGCTATTAATACGAATTTCTGACTTCCTTCTAGTCCGTCTTTCGGAGCGCCACTAATACGAATTACGATCTTTGATACAAATTCAATGATTTCGTGTCCCTGTTTAGGGGATTGACTATTGGTTCCTGTTCCGGACGCCAATAATAGGAATTATGTTGATACGTTTTTTTAGTTGATTTTCGGATCCCTCAGTTCGGAAGCCAGTGAAACGTACTCCATGTTTTCACGCCCCTGTTTCCAGGGGCCAGTGAAACGTTTTCACTTATTTTCGTTAATGAAATGATTTTTGTTCTTTTTCCGTTAGTGAAATAATTTATCTTGATTGCTTTTTTATAGTTTCTTTTTTTGCGAGATTCTTTTCATACAAGCAAAATTTATTTATTTATTTATTTTTATACGAGCATTAGGCTTTTTTTTTTTTGATTTATTAAAATTTTTTAATTTATCGAAAATAATTTAAAAAGGAAATAGAAGTAAGATAAAAAAATAAACAACAATTCGTTCCCGATCTCGCCCCGGAACGGCGGTGGTCTCTCCGCTAGAGATATCACGAGGTCAATACCACGTGTTCAATAACAAAACTTTGACCAAAGAAATAAATTTATATTTTGACGGAAAATTTACCAAAAAACTGACAGGACGGCGATCCTGATGCATGTACTCGGCCACGATTATAAAAAATAACAGAAAATTTAACTTTTTACTGAAAAAATTATCAAAAACACAGTAAATTATGCGGCATGGCGCGTATTCATTTCGATACACGTGCGACAGCGACCAGATATGTAACGAACACCCAACGATCGAACACTGTTCTGTTCCGCGGTAACCAAAGGCTACGCAGAAGTGTTCTTATAGAAACTTCTGCGTAGATCCCCGCACATACTTCCCCGCCTAACTTTTGGCGGGATACATCCAAAATCTCCGCTTGGCTCAATGTCATTCGACACACAGTACGGATGCGCGCTTTCGCCGCAAGCACTTGCCACTGCGTAAGTCCTCGACTACTACCACTACACAGACATTAGTGTAGTATCATCCCGGTGCAACTGATCGAACGAACAGGCACGGGATTTTCGGTTTTGGCCGAGTAAGCACACTTGACAAGGCAAAGCGACGGCTAAAAAGAACGATGTCCGAGAGATCATGAATTAATGATATTTCGGGGAGTAGTTTTATAACTCGGACATCGTCAAAAGATAGCGCTGCAAATACCGAATCCGTATCAGTATATATTGAATTATTTTAGATCTGTGATTGTATTCTTCATCTATTAGTCCGCTTGTCCCCTTCTACATCTATTGTCGCCCGACTATGTTGTTGCACATAAACAGTTCGCTTTGTGAAGTCTATGATAGGAGTTGGGCAATTCAAGTGGTAAGCGACGCTCTTTCTACCGTCATATCCATATGTAGACAGACGGATAGACTGCAGTAAGCCACCTGTATGTCTTTCATTTAAACTAATATCGATGTGTATTAATCTTCGAAAAGAAACTATTGAAAAAGTGTTGCAGTGAAATTTAATAACGTTTTAATTATAAAAAGGAGAAGAAGAATAAATGTTTAAGCAAATTATACAATTAACGCATAGACATAAAAATAAGTATACTAGCGTATCAACGCCTTACCGCATGACATAACGTTAGAAATAAAAATTTTGCTTATTACAGATTGTAAATTAACACGCGTATTGGACTGCAGGAAAAAAGTAAAAAAAAAAAAAAGAAAAAAGCTGAATAAAAATTAATAATTCTTTTCATTTGTTGCGCTGTTGTCAGTTAATTAATTTACCTAAAAATATGCTTCGTGTGCGCTGATTTTATCATCTATATTATACATAAAAGTTTTTGTCTTGGCACTACACTCATATATTAATAAGTGTGTTTACATCTTCTTCAAGGATCGAGAGAAATATTTTACTAAAATTGTAGTACGACTTGTTGTGATGAAAAAGTTGAATCTTTCATTTTCATATTCCTTTAATTGAAATCATCTATGAAAACGGTACATTCGAATATATGTTCTGTAATAAACTTGCGATTCGATGACGTAAATATACAATTTTGGAATGTTTGTAAAATTTATTATTTAATTTTAAGATTGAACGAAAAATATTTATCATGTTTTTTTCATTTTTCGCAAACAACAGTTCAAATGTAGTTATCGAGACAGACGAGACTGCACCGTTACCGCCCGGTTGGGAAATAAAGTACACTGAACAAGGAGTGCAATATTTTGTGGATCATAATACGCGTACGACAACTTTTGAAGATCCACGATTAAGCGCTTCCTCTTCAAAAAGGTATTTCGACCGAATTTTATTTTAATCGTAAATGCTAATAAGGGAAAATAATAAATTTAAGAATAATCCGAATTGTTAAATTGTTATTACACGTTTCAAATCTGAAGAGACCTGGAACCGTCTTTAAAATTTACGTGCTATTGTTTTAGTTTGCAGTGGTGACTTTTGTACGAACAATTCTGTAGGGGCTGCGTGATTTTTCTTTTTTATTTAGATGTCGCGCTTTCTCGGAAAATTGACATTTATACGTTAAACTTTAAAAGGTTGCAGTACTTTTGTTGAATCTGATATGTCAAAAAAAAAAACCCATTGTCACGACATATTAAACATGGTTTTGAGAAGGTAGCGATGCTACTTTAATGACTGTTCTAATGCGTAGATTTGTTTTTGGCGGTCCTTTGAATCGGGAACCGATTATATGCGGGAAAAATCATTTTGACTTAAATAATCTATAAATGTGTATATTTTCGAGCGGTATGTGCTTCCCGGGAAATTATGATCACATTTCAAAAACTGTAATTTTACATTTAGAAATAGATAAGAAAAAGTGTTTGATAAGTGTAGTCGAATAGTTAAGGTGTTTGGCTACAAAACCGAAAAGCATTCAAGGCACGCCTAGGTATTTACTTAATTTGAAATTGAATATTCGTTATACCAGGGAAATCTAGGAAAGTAAAATTGACCCTCGATATTCTCTTCAAATTCAACGTGTATAATTTCAAATCAGATTTTAGGTAATTTTCAACTAATCTCAAGGATTTGACTGGACATTTTTTATTTTATGTTTTATTCGATTTTTTTTTTTTTTTTTTTTTTATGTGTATGTTTACATTTGTGGTTCTTAATAGATAAAAATTTATTTCAGCTGGCACAAAATCTTAAATTATTTCTTTTTTAGAGTACTTACGCAGGACTCCATTTATTCTTTTCCTATTGCATTCTCTTCTAAACTACACTGTTTTTTTATTTTAATGATGTGGCAGTTTTTCATTTTATTAATTCCCATTGTTATTTCTGATCGTTCCTAACTCTCTGGGAGGGTGAAGGATTATTATTTATGTGAAATGTATAAATTATTTAAAATTTTGATTTTTGTAAAATATAAGTTGTATTTAATTTTGTCAGTGCCACTGGTGCCTACAGAGTTCCTAGAGTATACGAACGTTCATTTCGTTGGAAGCTAAGTCAATTTCGATATTTATGTCAGAGTAACGTGTTACCGAGTCATATTAAAATTACCGTTTCCAGACAAACACTATTCGAAGATTCCTATCATCAGATTATGAGGTTACCAGCGTATGAGTTACGCCGAAGATTATACATTATATTCAGGGGCGAAGAGGGACTAGACTACGGCGGAGTTTCGAGGTAAATAAAGATAATGTTCAAACGCGCCCGTTTTTCCTGCAGAATGTGTAAAGCTAATTTGTTCGTTTCCTCATATTATTATTATTATTGTTTTTCAGAGAATGGTTCTTTTTACTCTCCCACGAGGTGTTGAATCCGATGTATTGCTTGTTCGAGTATGCTAACAAGAATAACTACAGCCTACAGGTCAATCCGGCCTCTTATGTAAATCCGGATCATTTGCTGTACTTTAAGTTTATCGGCCGATTTATCGCCATGGTTAGTTTTGATGTTATGAACAATTTAATTTTCTGTTACAAATTATCAAATGTGATGAAAGAGGATGGCTACACGGGGTGTTGCTTGAAAATTATTTGGAAACAGAGATAGTGATGATTGTCATTTCTTATCGCACATATACATATATTTAAATGTAACATCAAAGAGGTGTCTAAATGAAAATAATGAACGTATAAAATCTAAAATAAATAATGAAGTATTTTTAAATTATCAGTAATAAAACTTTCTTTTTACTTTCTTTTTTATTTTGACCTGAACCCGATAATGAATGCATTCTTATTATATCAAGTATAATTAAATAATTACGAAAATGCATCAGTATGTGTAAACGGCTGATTAATTAACTCGTTGATTTCACTCGATTAAATTCGAATAAATCAACCTTTCTTATTCTTTTTATTTGCTTGATATTGGAATTTACTTTTATCGTTAATTAGTCATTGCGCACCAGTTTCTTGATGTATATTTCGGTGACAGTTGTAGGATTATTGTATATGTTTCGCAAATTTAATAAAATGCGTATTAATAATGGGAATCGTAATTTTAGCACCGGCAGTAGTTGGAAACTATGCTTTAAAAGGGATTTACGTGATATTTTTGTCTTCGACTTTGATCCCATCGTTGCAAGTATTAATCAAAAACAGCGTATAGTTGCAAAATCGAAATTATTTTACAATAGCGGTCTCGTTATATTTGACTTTCCAAATTGATGGAAAAATTTACTATCATTTTGTTTTTCATTCTCTTTCGTATATGTGCGTAAAATCTCTAATGAATACTTTTCCGTAGGCTTTATATCACGGTCGATTTATTTATTCCGGATTTACTATGCCGTTTTATAAGAGAATGTTGAATAAGAAGTTAACTATGAAAGATATCGAATCGGTCGATCCGGAGTTCTACAATTCAATGTTGTGGATACGAGATAACAGTGTAGAAGAATGCGGTTTGGAACTATATTTCGCTGTCGACTTTGAAGTATTGGGACAAGTTCAGCATCATGAATTGAAAGAAAATGGTGATCAGATAGCCGTAACGGAAGAAAATAAGGAAGAGTACATGAGGTATGAAATTTTTCCGTATTTCGATAAAATTAAAGACGCTTTATAGGTTTTCTTAGTAAATTTCTGTATTATTAGAGAAGCGATAATTATTTGTAACAGATTTTTGCGGTTCACGTAAAGAAAACTTACTGATGATGAGTCATGTAAACGCATTCAAAACATTGAATAGTATTTCTAATAGCGACGTTATTTCTATCGAAAATTTTGATTTTAACCAGAAAAATGATGTTAATAAGAAAAATGTAAATTGAAAATCAGTACAGTAGAACTGCAGTAATACATATAGGAGTGCGATTTTCGCAAATTATCCGCATTCATAGACGAATAGTAGATATGATTTTATGGATTAAACGTGTAACCTGTTTATGAAGAGAGAAAAAAAAAATGAAAGAAATTTGAACAGTTATTGAACAAAATTCACTGAACGATTGAACATAATAAATTAATTCGGAGCGAATGTTGTATGAACTTAAAAACATTCTTTATTGTTTTACGATCGATTTTTACACGTTAATGCGTTTTTTGTCACGTATGCGTAATAAAAAAGCATTTTTTTCAAAGGTTAATGACAGAATTTAGAATGACGAGGGGAATCGAAGAGCAAACTAAAGCCTTCTTGGACGGATTCAGTGAAGTTGTGCCGTTAGAATGGTTAAAGTATTTCGATGAACGAGAACTGGAATTAATGCTTTGTGGGATGCAAGAAATCCACGTAGAAGACTGGCAAAGGAACACCATCTACCGTCATTATACACGCCATAGTAAACAGATCACATGGTTTTGGCAGGTAATTATTACGTGATAGCTCTGTACTCTGGTTCTATTCTTTTTTCATCTGTGATCCGGCTGTTTTTCTAACAGTGAATCCGTTGTCTCTAACTTAATTTTGATACTTGCTAAACACTTATTTATTATAAAATTCTTATCTATATATGCATGTATATACACACATGCGTATATATATACATATATATATAATCATAATAATTAATAATTGAAAAGCAGGAAATGTTTCTGCACGTGAAACTTTTGAACTGTATCACAATTAAAGAATTTTTTTCAGTAATTAATATTTAAGGTTGTAGAGTAACATCTAAATCAAAAAACATTTTTAACAATAACCTATTAACGAAAATATTGACAAAAGACTTTCCGAACTTTTAAATGAAAAACGTAATGACTTCATCTGTCGATTAAAAGTTATGAATTAGTTTTATCTTTGGTATGACTGAAAGAAATTAAGGAAAAATTAATTTATTAGCGGGAAATTTCAACACAGAAAAATGTATCAAAGGTCCGTAATAGAAGTTTAATTGCTAATAATAAATTAGTAATACTTCATATATTTTAAAATAATATTAAAATTATAAAGAGCTAAATTGTGTCGATTTCCACCGTCATTATTGTTATTTAATTGTTCCTTATTTTATTTTTTGATCTTCTCATTGATATTGTAATTTGCACATTATATTAAATTATATATAAAAGAAAAAAATTGCTGATTGGAGATAGATGGACCGTTGTTGACTATTGCCGTTGATGGATGCGTGCGGGAATTGCTCATCGAATACGCGATTGGTACATCGGCCATATGGGGGGGTGGGGGGTGAAAGAAAGAAAATCCCGTTAAAAATTTGCAACAAAAAGATCCTTTCCGTTCTCAATCTCCCTCATATACATACATACATACATGCGCGTATGTCCAGGAATCACCCCTTTTTCTAAGTCGACTGATATCGAAACATTAATGTGTTAATTTTGGTCAAAATAAATAAAATTAAAGAAAAATATCAAATTTTATAAATTAATCTAATCACCATAATAATAATATGTTAATCGTAATAATAAAAGAATAAGTAGATATTTAATTTCGAACGTGTCTTTGATAATGACAAACATAACGAATTAATACTGTGTTTGGAAGACGTAGGAATAAAAAAAAAATACAAACGGATAGTTAAAAATCTATATTGGAATCAAGTGGCACGCATAAAACTGGAAAGTGATAGTACAAATGAAATACGAATTGAAAAATGAGTCAGACATGGCTGCATACTTTCACCCATCTTCCTTGATCTCTACTGAGATGTGGTGTATAAAAATGTTTTAACAAATAGTGCTAACGGAATAAAGATTAATGGTCAGTTTATAAATGACATATGGTATGCGGATGACACGGTTTTTATAGTAGACAATGAATGTGACCTATAAAATTTAGTCAACAGAGTAGCGGACGAATGTTCCAGAATGGGAATCAAAATAAACCATAAAAAAACGAAGATTATGGTAGGCGGTGAAAATAACACAGGAGTAACAACCAACATTATAATTAACAACAATGCAATAGAACGAATACAAAGATTCAGATATCTCGGATGTAACTTATCGAATGAATGGAAATCGGAATATGAATTAAAACAAAAATTTAACAGGCCCGATCTATTTTTATGAAGGTGAAAAATTTATTTGCAAACAATTCATTGAACTGAAATATTATGTGGAGAATGGTAAAATGCTACGTTTGGTCGGTATGGAGTGGAGGCGTGAACTATCAATAAATTCGCAGAGAAAATTAGCAACGTGTTTGAGATGTGGTTCTATCGAAGAATGTTAATAATATCGCGGATGGACAGTCAGAAATTAAGAAATACTAAGAAGATTAAATAAAGGGATGGAATTAATTAAGACAATAATGCGAAAGATCGCTTATCCTGGACCACATTGTGAGAAACGAAATGTATGAAATTTTAAAATTGGCCATCGAAGGAAAAATAGCAGAAAAAAAGAGCTCGAGGAAGAAGAGAAAGAACCAGGATAGATGATTCAAGGGAATGGATACAGCATGGCCGACAGAGAAATCGCCAGCAGATCGCTAACATTTGATACAGATAAGGCACTAACGAAAAGAAGAAGTAGATACTAAAATTTTACATAAAAAAAATATGGTACCTTTGAAAGCGTAAACGGAATAGACACAGCATCGTTACAATATTTTTAATATCCCACTTTTTGTAATAGCCCTTTTGAGAGTTTTTATTCGTATTCCGGTAAGTTAAATTTATTAACAATAACATGATGTCAGCACTTTTTTCTATAGAAATTAATCAACGCTACGTCTAATATATATATGTATGTATATTTGTTCAAATATTCTCTCTAATGATTTGAGAATTGCTAATTAAACGTAATATAAGAGTAAATTACGTAAGTCATCTAATTACGCAGTTAAACAAGCGTGAAGTAACATCTAGTATAGCAATAAAAACGCTATTACTAAGTGTGTATTGTTTAAAACAAATTGTTGGCCAAACAAAAAGATAGATGGAAATTCTAAACTTACTATTTTTAGGCGATTGTGTAAAATCGTTGCGCCAGTAACTGCATTATGCTCAATAAAGCGTTATTTTAATTTTTGCCTTTAAAGTAATACGCGAAGTATTTGCAACATGGACACACAACCTAGTAC
Source organism: Icerya purchasi (assembly GCA_039619475.1). Taxonomy (NCBI): domain Eukaryota; kingdom Metazoa; phylum Arthropoda; class Insecta; order Hemiptera; family Monophlebidae; genus Icerya; species Icerya purchasi. Next base: position 316,565,915 of record CM077116.1, on the reverse strand, counting down.
ATCTGAATACACATTCCGTTGCTATTGCTTTTTTTATTTCAGTTTGTAAATCAAATGGATAACGAAAAGAGAGCTCGCCTTTTGCAGTTTGTGACGGGGACGTGTCGAGTTCCAGTTGGAGGATTTGCCGAATTGATGGGTAATCAGACCTAATAAATTTTATAAAACAGTTAAAATTCTGCGCGATTATTTGGGTTTTAAATTTTACCGTATAAATTCTCGATGTATTCTTATCACAAATTTTGCAAAAAAAAAAAACCCGTAATGTTTTGTTTTAGTCGAATAAGGTTTCTTTGTAACAATACACGCGGTATGAAATTGTTTTTTTATTCTCTTTAGATACACGATAAACATTTTTACGCAAGCGTGTAGGTGCGTTTATTTATGCGAATGTGTTTAACGTATATATGTATGTTGCCCCATTTTTTAAAATGGTTGTTCGTGGTCTCTTTCTTGTTGTTATATTTGCTTCGTTGAAAAATTTCTAATCGTGAAAATGTTTTACGAATTTTCGGCAATAAGGTTAACGACATGTTAGCAATTTATTATTCTATACATGTCTTTTTCACGCAGTCTACAGAAATACGTAATGCAGCGGATATTTCAACGGTTTAATACTGGGTTTTTTTTTAGGGAGTAACGGGCCGCAAAGATTTTGTATAGAAAAAGTTGGTAAGGACACATGGTTACCTCGATCGCACACCTGCTTTAATAGGCTCGATTTACCGCCATACAAAAGTTACGATCAGCTGGTCGAGAAGTTGAACTACGCTATCGAAGAAACGGAAGGCTTTTGTCAGGAGTAATTGTTAGATTACCGAGTGCGCAGTTTCATGCTATCTGTTCATTACATCTGAGTATGATGATAATCATTGGTTGAAGTTCCATTCATCATTGTATCTGCCGGGTAATATAGAATATACATATATTTCGTATTTCAATAATATGGAACAGTTATCGTTTATCGCTTATTTGATTTATATTTATACGTTACAATTATTATTATCTCTTATTATACTGTTAGATGTTACTGTTAAGCGTAAATTTACCATTCCATACCGAGTAGTAGTATTAAATCGGAAATGAAATCATTACGAAAAAGGAAAAAAAGAAAAAATGCCTATGTTCTCAAACGTATTGAATTGCAGTTTTATTTTATTTCAGAGATCATTTCTGCAAGTGAAATAATCAAGAAAATAAGTTTATTTGTTACAAATCGTTTTTGATTTATTCAGTGAAAATTTTGAGAAATCTTAAGAATTTCATTCCAAAATTGGAGTAATCGAGAAAGTTACGGTGCCAATTGCAAAGAATGGTTGTTGTGAGTATTGAAATACGAAGGATCCGTCATAGGAACTCGGACGTCCGTAGAGCTACAACGTATTAATAAAAGTACCAAAGCGGGTATCATGCGAATTATTAACATTTTTTGTCGAAATTGCGAGAAACTGTACTATGAAAGGAAAAATATTAGGAGAAAAGTACACTCTTATGTTGACTGGTCGATGGAGTAGGCGAAAAAAAAGTATGTTTGTTCTAATTTCGACTGAAAAATATTATAATTGCAAAATAAAAGACAAAAAAAAAAAAAAACTGTGATAAACCTAGTTGTAATTCAGATTTAAGCTTAATCGTCTGTATATTTTTACTTTATTAAACAATGACCGAAAGTATCAAGAAACTTTATTGATATAAGTTAAAAATACTCATTTCGTTTTGTAAAAAAAACATGACCGTAAGAATTTTATATATACATATATATATATATATATATATATATATATATATTAGATGCTCTGTCCCTGGGACCCGAGTGAAGCTCGGGTCTTCAACCTCGCCGTTTAAAAGAACAAAAATACTGTAGAAAGTTGACGATAGATTTTTAATAAATGAATACGCGTATAATAAATAAATATTAACAGACTAGTAGTATATAATTTAAATAAAAAATGGAAAAAATCTCCGTTATGACAACTACCAACGCGAATGACGTAGTTAAAATTGATGACCAGAAAAAACTTCTTTATTATATAGAGCGATATGTGTTGTTATACATTATATACTAATAGCGAATGGATTTACGATATAGTCAGAAACAAATGTTACAATAACATGTAATATATGCTATAATCAATGTATTATGAAGTTGCGTTTTTAACAATGTTTATTTTTTATGGTTCAAATTTAAATACCTAATATTATTAATATATTGTTGTCGTAGAAGTTGAAAAAATATTTGAAAAAACAATCGGTTTACAAAATAATAAAAAAATATTATAAACATACTTAATTAAAAATAGCATTTTTTATCTACCGCGTGTTTTGTTTTCAGTTAATTCTTTTTAAAAATATTTCGCAAATAGTAAATGGGGATGTAAACGATTAAATTATTTAAACAATTACATAAATGAAAGTTCAAATTTTTAACAATGTTATTATTTACGCATATACAATAACTACGTATCACCATCATCTGTGTTCCATTCGAGGTTCCTCAAAAGTTCCTCCAGTATTCCCTTATTGTTTAGGAATTCCACACAAGCAGTACATCTTCGCGATTCTTTGTTCTTTATTTTTCAATTCTTTTTACTTCTTCATCCGAAACCATTTTTCACGCTAATTATCTTCTTTATTTTCCCGTTTTTTTTTTTTTCTTCTTTTTTTTTCTCTCGTTTGATCAATATTCATTCTACTTTTCTAAAGTATATCCTTTTTTTAAAAAAAACTCCTTGCGCATATAATCTTTAATGCGACCGTGATCCAGTAAGTAAGTTTCCGCAGCAACTGTTCTTCTGAAATAACACTAGTTCAACCTTCACTATTTGTTGATTCGTTATATGCGTTTAAAATGAATACTTTTACAGAAAGTCTGTCTAACGTTGAAGCGCACAACGTTATTCGATTTTTAAACGCTCAAAATATTTTTCCGATCAAAATTCATCGATTATAATAGTGATACTGTTCTGTTCGGGATGTTTGAAAGTGGCGCTGCAAATTTCATACAGTTGGAGGATAAAAACCATGTAGCGACAGTATTTCTGTGGTAGCCAAAAAAAAAAAAAAAAATTGTGGAATCCCGTGTTCAGAATTCAGTTCTTTCCGATCAAACGAAATCGAAAATGCAATTGCAGCGAGCGTTTCCTATCGCGTTTTGCAAAACATTATTCATAATGAGTTGAAATTTTCCAAAGTTTGTGCGCGATGGATACGATAGGAACACTCTATCACAAGTTTACATAGTTGAAAGATCGCTATCTGTTTTGTCGCAGTACCACCGATTTAGACTTCAATCAGACTGTCAACAGAGATGAGATTTGGGTTTATTCGCAATCAAGAACACAAAGAATCAGCGTGGCCAATAAGGTTTAAGTAGATTTTGGCATAGCAAAATATCACGATAACTACGTTCTGCGATAATGAAGGTATCCTTTTGATTGAATATTTATATCATGTGGGCAGGCAATCGATGGTGCGTGCGAGGTTGAAGAAAGTGATAAGAGACCGGCGCCCAGAAAACCTTCAAGAGGAAGTGAACTGTTGCGCGATAACGCACGGTTGTATACAATGAATTCCATCGACGATTTTATCATGAAGTTTGGACAATCGCTTATACCTTACTCTAGTATCGAGCGATTATGCTTTATTTCCTCGCTTAAGAGTTAGTGTATAAACACAACGAATAGCTTAATCAAGTTTTTGGCAATTGTCAAAGGGGTGTTCGGAAATTTTTATAATGGCAGTATTGAAAAGTTAATTATAAAATGTGTGGTGTATGTTTAAATTTCGAAGGTAATAAAAAAAAAAAAATTAGAAAGCTTAACGATTTTTTTATTTTTTAATTTTCGTTCATTTTTACGCCGATGCGAGAAATGGAAATCTTACTGGATCGTAACACTGCGCTCCGCGTACCCACCGTTCAGATGGCTCTCATTTCTTACTTTAATTTTTTAATTTTTTCAAATCTAAAAACAGGAATAAAGCGTTTTATCGTTCTTTTTCGACCCTCCGTTCGTCTACGCGAAATTCGTTACTCTCTCTATAAATAGGTAAAATTTCTGTTAAAAAAAATATGCATTGCCAACGTGACACTGTCGTGAGTGAAATTAATAGGTTTAAACGGTATTTTAAATTCTGTTTAAAAGTCGTTTTTTCTACTTTGTGCGATGTCCGTTTATTGTTTTAGTATGATATATATTTTCCCTGTATCATATATAGAATTTATCTAATCATATATTAAAACATTTAACATATAAAGAAGTGTGGTTTGGTTGCTGGCTTTAAATTGTTTACGTTTTTAGAGATGCCATTGATTTCAGTATCTTGTACTGAACAAGAAACTAGACAAAGTGCCCCTTATCAGAATTCCCCGGTTCTTCGACATTTCAAATTTTCTTCAAAATTTTAAATTCTCATATTTATAGACTTTTTAAAAATCTCCTTGCTATAGAATTAGGAAAAATTTCTCGCAATATATTCTCAGTTTCCGCCGCGGTTTATTTTCAGAAAATGCTTTTTCTCGCCAAATTTCAAAGGTTTCTTAGAGCTCTCTTTAATCTTGTATAATTATTCGTATTTCGGTTATACAGCGGGAATGATGTAAAGGTTTTTATTAATACGTTAATTCTAAAGATTCAATAATTGAATATTACTCGTCCCCACGTGAGTTCTTGTTAACAGCCATTGAAAAGTTCTCGTTATTGTTTCCATATCGTTTCTCGACTCTTTCATTATTACAACTAGGGATTTGAACAGTTGATCGAATTACGCAATAATAAAAGCTAGTTGAATAAGGGACTATTTATTAGATAAATGTGGCGAATTTTAATTTTATTAGACATATAATATAGTTCAAAATTACCTTATTATTAACATAAATGGTCTGGCTATCTTCGTTGCTTTCGGTATTCGTATTCTATGTGTTTTCTTACCTTATCGTTTTAATTAGTTTCTTCCTTATGTAGACAATTTCTTGTTGTACGATATATTTTTCAATCGCATCATGTTCTTACCAAGAGCAGTTCTTCTTTTTATCTCACCCGATGAGTCTCCATTAGTTTCAATTAATGATTCCAAGTATACCAAAGACTCTACACTTTTTCAAAACTGCTAGACAGTGAGTGTCGTTCAGGATACTTTAGCGATCTATTACCATATTGTTTTTTTTTGTTTCTACGTAGTAATTTTTAGGTCATATTCTCTGATGATTTCTTTGATGTGTCTAAGTCATCATTTATACGCCCGATGCGGTTGTCAATAGAGTTGTTTCATTCGCAAACTTTAAGTGAGACACTTCCTTGCACACCAATGGAGATATTCCAGTTTGTCAGAGCTTGGCGTATGATATTCTCTCCGTATATATGTTAAAAAGTTGGGGCGATAGGATATCTCTTTACCAAACACCACGCTCCGCTTTGAATGTTGCAGACGACCATTTCGGTTAGCGTATTTATTAAATAACTGCATCTTAAATTGAAGACCGTGCATAATCAGTGAAACATACTACAGTGGAGATGTTACGTCCTTGGCATTTCTTTACTATCATTCACATATTATGAAAAATTTGTTCTCTTGCCCTTTGCCCCGTACAGTTTGTTAAATTGATCTGTCTAATGTTCGTTAGAAAGTTTTACATTATAATTGCAGCTTATAATATCAAGGCTTCATTTTAAATTTCAAATACATTACGCTCTTTTTTCTCTTATATTGTCTTGCACAGTTTTTAGTATGTATAATTTGTACGGTGCTTGTACGGTGCGAGTTTTTATGGATGTACTTGTTAATTTGTACTTTTTTTCTTTTCTTATAAATTGGGGTTGTTGCATTTCGCGGTAGTTCGTTTATGGTTATAAACACTTCCATAAAGCCATTCCTTCAAACTCAAGATCATTCCATTTTGTTTCCTTCAGTTGCAGTGTTTACTGCTGATGTCGCTACTAATTATTATATCGTCATCGATTTTAAAAGACACATGTAAAAAATAGATCGTTATTTAAGAAGTAATCAGAAACCGTTTGATTAATCATGATAACTCTGAACAATCTCTGCGTATTAAAATCTTTTTGATGTTTTTTTTTTTTTTTTTTTTTTTTTTTTTTATGCGTTACGTAATTATTTCATTTCAGTCGTGATGTATGTGTATAATATTATGTTACATTCGACAGTTGGCTGTTTATTCGATTCCCGAGAAAGAAAAATTAATGTGAATATTTTATATATTTTTATGTAAGCGGAATACGGAACAATGTAATATCCGGTCTATGTAATTAATATTGTGTTTTTAAATTATATATCCTAATTTATTTCTATTAGTGGACCTAATTTTTATTTATTGTATTTATTTTTATAAACATTTTATTATTTCACTTTTGTTTCCTACTGTTGTATAAATTTGTTAGTCAAAAAATATATACGTATATATTAAAAAAAAATATGTTTTGTTATTGTTTTTGTATTTATGTGTGCCTGTGTGTGCTGACAACTGAGACTGAATAAATCTACGATTGACAGCAGGTCATCTAAGAACCAATTAGAAACCACGTTAATTGTATAGTTTTACACGGATGATTATCGTTTAAAAACATAATTTTTCGATTATTTTGGATTATAGTAGTTACCGAATAAAATGCGAACCTTTATAATTTATTTTCAAAGTGTTAGGAAGCGGGTTTTAAAAAATGCAGGAAATAATTCCGGAAAAGGGATGCATTGTAAATTTTAATATTATTTCTTATTTACTCTTTAGCTTAATTTAGTGCCGTATGAATTATTGCCTTATAAAATAATAACCTAATATTTCTTAAGTAGTATTTGTCAAATTTGCCGAAATTCGCTTAATTCGGTTTTGCTGTTGTTTTTTTGTTTTTTTTAATCTTTAATATTACAAATATTTGTACTTTTCTTCGATTTCTTCTTTATAAACGTTTATAGTCACGCGTGGCTGCTGGATTTCAAGCGATTTACGTTAGTGTGTTAGTATCGTACGCGACATTTCTTTTTTAATTATTTCTTTTTTTGATTAAGCGCGTTATATGCTTTTTAATAAAGCAATAATTTATGGAAGAAAAAACGTCACCAGGAAATTACGTAAAAATCTCAATTCTGACCAAATAAGCTGCGGAATCGTGTTACATTTAGCACGTGTTAAAAAAGGCCGGACGAAAATTATTTTATGTTAAATCTGGTAGACGCCTTTCAATTAAGGAAGGCGTGGATAAATTCAAATGTCGACTTTAAAATGTACTTTCGAATTCTATTAAACATTTTTTGTTTCGGAAATCTTCGATGTGTCCGTATTATCGATTTTGAAATATTCTATCAGTCTTTATCAGTATTATTAGCAGGGTGGCCACCAATCAATTCCGCGAATAAGCTGGGAATTTTGTTGTAAAACCGGGAAAGAAAGTGAAAATTGCCAAATGATAGTTTCGATATGAAAAAAAAAAAAAAAAGATCATTTGAAGCGAAAAGGGAATGAATTTTTTAATGCGCTTTGCTTAATAATAAATTAAGAAGTTTTTTTTTTTTATTTGTATAAAATATGCTGTGGCGGTGGTCAAACATTATCAATAGTAACTAAAAGAATTCCATTCTTGTTTTACAATTTCCCTCTTAATTTTTCGATTAAAAAAACTTCTTCTTTAGCGGCAGGTCTATTTTTACGATAGGTAATATTCGTATTTATTGTCGGTACATTTTGGTTAGAATTTTAACGAAACGCGTGAATAAAAATTTTTTAACGCATTCAAGTTTATTTTGGAAGGGTTGTGAACCCTCTCAGTAAAACTTTAAGAGGGGCCTGAGCCGAAACCGTTTGAAATTAGCGCGTACGATTACAAATGTAAATATTAGAAGTTAAATAAATTTTACAAGTGTGAACTATTTAAATAGTGTAAATCAGCCTGTTATAAACTTTATTATTAACTTCTGTAATTTTTTAAAGTAAGCATAGTATATTAGTCAGCGGTTCATTATAACGGTAAAATATTTAAAATGCGACACAACTTCAAAAAAGAAAAAAAATTCATTTATTGATATTTTATTTCCTTTCGCTTCGATTTGTGTTGGGCTTGTTACAAGAAGAGGGGAAGGTTCGTGTAAGTTCTTGTGCGATTAACCGGGAAATCAGCAGGATCTGGACCGGGTTAAAGCGGGAATTTATAAATTATATTCGAGTGGCCACCGTGTTTAATATCGAAATTTTGTTCTATATAGTTTTTTATTCGGGCGGTTTATACAGTAATATATATCGATTTCCCTCCGCGTTTTTTTCTCGTTTCGTAACGATTTTTTAAAAACATTCGAATTATTTCAGTTCATCCGAATTGCTTTTTCGAATTCTATAAATTACTACTTCACTTTTCCGTATTATTTTCCAAGTGTCCAGATTTACAGAGAACAGTGCACTGTCCAATTTATCATTAATACTGTTTGAAAATTTTCGTTCCGATACAATGTCGACGTGGGAATATATTGTAAATCGGAAAATTAAAATATTTTTACGGGTTGTTTCAGTCGTCTTACCTCTGTTTCTCGAACGATGTTTAAAACAGTCTCGCGATATGACTCGAGGAATTGGTTTTAACATGTTATTTTAATGGTATGTAATTAGCGGCTTAAGTTATTTTCCGCTAACCGATAATTAGTCGTTGATAAACATAATCGGGTAATAGTCATTTGGTTGTAAGAGATTGCGCATTGAGATGATATTCTTGTTTTAGCTTGTCCGATTTCCTCATTAAACACGAAGGAGCTCCGTTTGTGTAACTTTATACCTAAGCAAGTTTTAAATTGACCTATTAAAACTTTTAATTGAAAAATGTTAACGAATAAACGAGTGTTTGAGTTCATTTAAAAATTGGTCGTCGGGCAATTTTAAAAACGCGCTGTCGCTTGAGAAGAAGGGACCTTCGTCGTTCCGAATTGTTTGGTAGAGTTTATTATTTGCGGAGCACCTTCGTCTAGGTAATTTTCAAACGAAGCTCAAAGTATCAACTTTATTCAATATGGCACGATTTAATATACCGTAGTAAAATAAACGCGCGGTATCATTCGCGAATGTAATACGACACAACAATTTATTTATGCACCTTGTATATTTATTCAAAAGCTACTCTTAAATTTACAATATTATTGTCGAACGCGTATTTGTTTAACAAAAAAAAGAAAAAAAAAAAAAACAACAAAAAAACATACATATCTTAAAATGTAATTACGAAAAATAATTAATATTCCGGTAACTTTATGTGTTGTTTCAACTTGGTTTTTGTAATTTAAAAAAAAAATAGTAAAATGGCGATTGGTTTTCTCGAGCTATTTAATTCGGCATCTATATATTTTTTTTTTCATTGCACAATGTTTCGAAAAATAAAAAATTAATATATAATAACTAGGAAAAAAAAAAACAGAAATTTTTCGTTAAAGCGGTTTTTCTTAAATTGTACGTGTTATTTGTGAAATACGAACTGAAATGCCTATTATTCCGTTCGGTAGTCGGAAACAACAAATAGGGTTTTCAGATAATAAATCAGAAGTTCAGCTAAATCTACGTTCCTCCTGTAAAATAATAGAGAGTTCCTCCTTTTAAAATAAATACGCGAAATTCTTAGAACTGTTATCAAATTTGGATAATGTTTCCATTTAACAGAGTAAAAATCCGGTACAGCCGCAGTTTTTTTATATAATATGTCACGCCGTTTTCTATTTTTCTATTTATTTTTCATCGAATGGATCGATGAGTCAACAAAGATCGATTGATTATTAGCCAGACGATTCTAGATGTACGATACAACGCGCACAGCCACATGCTAAAATGAGAAATGAAAAAGAATTTCGTTTCTTACGCGACGGAATTATTATTTCACGTAGAAATTGTATTATAATCTCGCAGAATCTACAAACCTTTTATATCGATAAATACCAGCGTTTTCTTAACATGTTAGATTTTTTTTAGGGAAGCGGCAAAGAACGAACGCGATAGGTCTGATTTTTTTTGTTCGTTTTTTTTTTTCTTTTCTTTTGTTAGGTAATTGTTTATACTAAACTAGTTTGTTTCGAATCGCAATTCCATTCCGGAGATCATTCTTGTTGCTGAATTTTAAATGTCGATTTAAAGGTAAAACTCATCAAGTGGTAAATGTAACTCGGCCAGCTTTACTTCTAAATTCATGATATACTATGGCGTGCGATAAGAAATCTAAAAGATTGTTTAAGAACTCCGGTGGAGGTCTGTCAAAAGAGAGAACTATATGTTTTGTTTTGTTTCTTTTTTTTTTTTTTTTTTGAAACTTACATAAGTCGAAATCCAGAATCGAATTAGCCGAGATATATGGGAATGTAAAGAAGAATGAAACTTGACCTTTCCGCAACAGTATCATTTGGTTTTAATACATTATGAAAATCCGTAATATTGGTGGGATATTATTTTACGGCAGCTGGGAGAGGTCTAAAAATTTAAAAACATGAAAAAACAGGGTCACGTTTAGCAGCGGAATATTAACATGTAAATACGGACGGACGTAGCTTAGCTATAAAAGTAAAATTAAAAATAGATTTTTAAAATTTTCCCATCTTCGAATGGAAATAATAAAATACCAGGCGTCGTTTTCCGCTGACTTCTGTATACGCTGTCATTGAGTGAAATCTGTTATTGTGTTCGGTTTCGCTTTGTTCACGCACGATCGTTATCGAATTCACTTTTATATTTGTAAATGTAATAATTGCGTCTATGTTAAAATTATACATATACCGTTTGAACTATAAATAATAATAATATGAACTCCGAAATCACCGAATTAACGGTTACGGGGACTGTATTTTTGCGTTTAAAAAGTAGTTTATAATAAATTTTGAACGTTCAGAATTTTAACTTTAGAAAAGCGCAGTATGTACTTTTTAGTCTGCGCTGGATTGACGCCATTTTTCGGCAAATACAAAAAAAAAAAAACTAGTATTTTTACGCGAAAATTTTTCTAATGATCCATTTTTATCGGAGTTTTCTTTTTCTTTTTTTTTTAAAATTAAATTATGTATTACATAAATACGCATGAATATCGAAATGTCGGCAAATGTTAAGTTTTCATGACAAATGTCGCAATTATTTGTGTATCAAATTCAAAAATTCTTCTCTGGTTTTTGGATCGTCACGAAATACGCCCAGCATAGTCGATGTTACCGTTTTGCTGTTTATTTTCTGCACTCCACGCATTACCATACACATATGTCTGAAATTTTAGAAAAAAAATCAGCCTATAAATTTTCTCGGAATTTGTTAATGTTTTTTTAAAATTCGGTAAAAATAGAGCGAAAAACGCGAAAATCTTAAGGGCTTCTAGTTTTTTCGGACGCCATATTTCTCGCAACTTTTTGAAGGAGAATATTTTTCGGTATAGACGAGTTTTTTTATATTCAGTACCGTTCGGTCATTTACGTTCGTAACGATAAAGTTAATATGCATAAATTTTTCACAGCGAGCAAATGGCCAACACACAGCGAAGACTAATGCCAGCTTCTGTAGCTGTGGAGGTGTAATCGAATGGGGAATAATTTAAATTCACACCCGGTCGATACGATGCGAAACCGAGAATAATCAGGGAATTTGTTAAAAGTGTCAGGAAATTGAAGAAGATACAGAAACATACTTGCGTTATGTGTAGAACTTAGAAATATTAAAACTGATTTTAAAACTCTCTTATTTACTTTGTTAAGTTGATTAAAAATCTCTTCCGATATGGCTAATGAAACACGAGGTTATGGTAACGAATTTAATTCCATTTTTTAGCGGGAAGTATACATTTAAATTAAGTGAGCGGAATTTTATTATCAGAAAATTAAACTGCACTAAAGTATGATAAAAAAAACAAAAACGAAACATTGTGATATATTCGGAAATTATGGTCATTTCTTAATTATTTTTTTCTTTACGGCTATCAAAAAGTTGAAAAAATCTGGAAGACCAGATTTGTTCTGAAGAAAAAAAGTGTTCCCGCACTAAGGATGCAATGTGGTCATTTGGAGTTCACGTTAAGCAGAATGCAACGGATTTTTAATTTTTATTTACACCGAATTTCCCCGATAGAAGGAAACCTCTGTAAGGAACAGGTGTAATCGTGAATTTGCAAAGTGAGATCGTGTATCATCGAGAATCTTTCGCTTGACTATATCGCATTAGGATTCTTGTTAGCAGCTAGTAAAACGTGTAAGGTATCGGGGACGTAGCTGCTAAGAGATCTCGCGCTTTTCGCTAAAATGCTACGAGCACGCAGAGAGGTTAAACGGGATTTTTTAAAGCAAAAAACAAATACATAATTAATTGGTTACATCGGTTTTCGACTTACTTCTACTTACTGGGAGGGGGAGGGGGGGGTGTAAGTATTGGTTCGGTTTTGCAATTTCACCTTATTTTTTATTTGCCTTATGTAAGTTACATGTTACGGACTTTTACGAAAGACTCATCTTGTTATTAGTCTCGATCTTGATGACGTTTTCAATGGTATTATCGGATAGTACTGACTAAAACTTAGCGTTTATTAACAACAGTAGCCTAAATAAGAAATAGACAAAACAACGAATTGCAAGTATCGCGCAATAGCGAAGCAAAAAACAAATGAGAACGCGTTTTATATAGGGCAAATCGACCCTGAATATGCCTTTTTCGGAGTTAAGGACTGGTTCATGGAACGTCGGACTCATGCAGCAATTATTGAAATTTTCTCGAAAAACCGGGGTACCATTGAAGAACATGATTTTTCGCAAACAGTTCGGACTGACGAACGACCTTGTTCATCTGCTGTGCTTTAGTTTATCGTTACGATTCCTAATTCCGACACGGATGAGGGTAAAGTGTATCTAAATGTGTTTAGAAAATCCAAAAATTTGTTTAAGAGTGAGCATTCGAAATGACTTCGGACATTCTGTTGAAAAAATTAAGATTGTAGCTCAGTAGTTGTTGCTTTTTTTTCTTTCTTTCTGATTAACCAGACGTGCTTGGAGATTTTGATTGTTATTCTTTTTTCTTTTTAATTCGATTAGCTCTAGATTTGGTTTTATCAGAGCAAATAAATGATCGATTTCTGTCTCTTTTTTTTTACCTTTGCATATTATTAACCTGTGCTGTTTACATGTTCAGCCGAGAGTGATTCTATAACAGAGAAAAAACTTTAAATTTTCGATAATAATGCAGTGGATTTGGTGTTTCACTGAAGTTTCGATCCTGATTGATGTACGAATCATTTCTCGATGTTAAATATCTTTTATCGACGAGTCGCATCGGCATATCGATTCTATTTAGAGTTTACATTATTACATACTCGTATGTTTTTGGAATAAACAACAGTTACGCTTTATTATATATACAAATCAGAGTTAGTCAGCTGGGGAGAATCGTATTCTAATAATTAAAGTTAATGGCAAAAAAAAAAAAATACAATGAAACATTTCAAAAAAATTGTGAATACGCGAGGTTTACGAGTGAAACAGCAAGATGAAATTAGAGTGATAGTCATTAACAATACACCGTTCGAAGAGAATAAACTGTTTTATGCATTTGTAGCGCGATATTATACGATTCGTAAGTGCGGCGTCACGAGTAGTCGCTATTATTAATGTTCACGAAATGGACGTCGCGCGCTATTATTTTTTTTGGGGGGGAGGGGGGGGGGGATTCTTAAATTTTTTAACGAAGTGATCATCTCTCATTTTGAAAATGTGTAAAAAATTTCAAAAAGTGAAAAAAAAAATGTTTCCTCCGGATCGGCATATGTTTTATCGGGTGAGGGTTAATTTAAATTAGGTTACGGTGCGTATAACGAACTGTGCTAATTATTCAGAGAAATTGTAAGTTTTTTTTTTTAAAAAGTGTCTTTTTATTCGCGAAATGAGAATGATAGAAGTCGGTTTGTCTGCTAAGCTGAAATTTGTGCTTTTTTTAAAAAAGAATTGACGAGTAATGAATAGTTAAAGATGAACATCAAAGTTCATATTCTAAATAGTTCTATATGTATTTGTGCGAGTAGCGAATTACCGTAATTCAGGTGTTCGTCTACTAAACCTGAGATCACGAATCCGATACTTGTCTCGTTTAAATCTGAAATTCAACTGGATAGCAGAGAATCGAGTTAAAGTGGAAACGACGATTTCAATAAGGAATACTCTTTTTTCGATTCATTAGCCTCGGTACATCACGCGGAACTTAATTCTACAATATCCGGGGTAGTATCCCCTTTGTTCATCGGACTCACTTTTCTTTGTATATTTGTATACGGAGATTGGCTCGTAAATTCATCGATTCCTTAGCAATTCTTCGGGCACTTCTGCCTGTAATATACAACTTTCTTAACTTTTTGTACTCAACGATGTCATCCTTCACTTGCTCCTTTATATGATATCCAGCTATTATTTCATAGATTGTCCTTCCTTTAGCGTCATCATATAGAAACACTCTTTGCCATTATAATTGTCTTTTTCTTTCACTGCATGATTAGACCACCTGTGAACTTGTTCGCTGCGTATCATTAAACTTATCGGTCTAGTATTATTTTTCAAACATCTGCATTATCCGCATTTACACTGCGTACGTATTCCCAGCCTTTTGATCAAAACTGGCCCCCGAGATACCTTTTATTTCAGTTAGTTAAGTGTTTTTTTTTTGTTTTTTTTTGTCACGCGTAAATCCTATAACCCGCTGTCCCTTCATTCAGGCTACATTTACTCGTGCTCTGTTCTTCCAGAGCATCATGTTGTCACCTGCGTCATCATAAAAAGGGCCTAAGCATTTGATTGGATAATTTTAGTTAGTTTTTGGCCATCTGTTTCGACGGTATTATTCAAGGCGGTCACATCGCGTACATTTCCGTGATGTTAACGACTGATATTCTACACTATATATTGTATCGCAATTATTTTTTTTCATGCTTTTTTGTAGTGTTGCGTTGGAATCTGCCGAAATTTGTATATTTATTTTCTCGGCCTTGTCTGAGTCCGGTTTTACGATTATCATTTGTTCCAGCTGTAGAATAAAAATGCTAAGTGAAAAAATATTTAAAATTTTTACTTGCGATCTAGTAGCGAAAAAAGTTCGTCTTCGAATGTTTCCGAGGCGAATTTACTGTTTCTCGCGGCTTCGCCCACATATTAATTTTAAATTTCTTTTCCTATAATGCCCTTTTATTTTTCTGTTGGATCCTTTCTCTCAAAATCGTCAACAGTCCCGTACTATGTTATCCATTATTCCTTTATTTCTTCATTCCTTAAAAATATGATTACATCTTCCCTATACAGGGTGGCGCAAAAGCCATTGCACATCACAAAATTAGACGCGCTAGTTTACTACACACCTCTTCGAAAATTATGCAATGACTTTTGGACTACCCTATGTATATTCTAATGACAAGTTTTTGGCTAATTTCTCTAAGAAGATTCCTTTTTTTGAAGTTATTTGGTGATTACTGAGTTGGCACTCTTACAGAACAATAAACGAAGAGCCATTCTAATCACTTCACCAAATACTGCGAAGCTTTAAATATTAAAAAATTTGTAAAAATTTTTTGCTTTTAAATTTCATATGATGTTGCATTTGGCATATTTTTATCACTACTCGAAATAAAAGAATAAAAACATCTTTTTGAATCCTTTTTTAATTGGAGTTTAACAGCGAACAGAATTAATTATCGGGTATTATTTACATAACGTATACTTAAAAACCAAATAAGATGCAAAATCAAGGTAAAGGGAGAGACGATTGAACAAATTCGGTGCATTAAATACCTAGGAAGTATACTGGAGGAAAACTGTACAGAAACTCTGGAAATACGCAGCAGGATTGAGCAAGCTAAAAGAGCTTTCACCAAAATGAAAATCTTATTCACCCATCAAGACCTGAGGCTCGAACTTCGAATCAGGCTGCTAAGATGTTACATCTTCTCTATTTTGCTTTATGGTCGCGAGAACTGGACCCCGAATGCATCATTGGGGAAAAAGATTAACGCATTTGAAATGTACTGTAATCGGCGCATTCTGAAAATGTCATGGGTGAAAAAAGTTACCAATATCGAGGTACTTGAAAGAATGGGAAAGACCCTTGAAGTAATGCAAACCATCAATAAACGGAAGCTGCTGTAAATTCTGAAAATCATTTCGGAAGGAAAGATAAATGGGAAGAGATCGAGAGGAAGACGTCAAAATTGATGGATGGACAATCGTATTAACTGGTTCGACTGCCCTTTTATATGACTTCTCCGATCAGCCATTGTAAAAGAAAATTTTCAATCGTGGATCGCTAACCTTCAATTTGAAGACGGCGTATGAAGAAGAAGAATACTTAAATTATTATACTTTTTAGGCCGAGGAAACCTTTGGCACTAGATATATTATTAAATTAGTCATACACGTGTAATTGCTTTTCAGGAAAAGATAAAATTTAATAAAACTGCTCAGGTCGCGCTAATTTGTAATATTTCCGGCTTACGAATTTTTAATTACTTTTTATCTTATTGTACAATGAAGAAAGCACAATGTAATAAAAATACCCAGCTTACGCTAATTTATAGTATTAATTTTTTTATAATATTTGCTTATGAATTTTGAATTATTTTTTATTTTTAATTCTATTTGTATTCTAAAAGTGCTTCGATTTTTGCTTTAAATCGGCTTTTTATTTTTTATACATTACCAAATTTATATAATTATGCCTCGAGGATGTGCTCGGTAGTGCACGAGGTATAATTTTGACGCGAATCGTAACCAAGAAAAATACCTTCAACAAGTGAAAATAATCGTGTGTCTATTAAATTTAGTACGATAAAAGTGTTGAATAAGATCAGCAACGACGACTGGAAGATTTGCGACTAGCTGTGTCGCTACGTGTTTAGCCAATGGAAGTATCGAACAGCATAGACAACGACTGGAAGATCCAGCGTATATCATCAGTACAGATGTGAGAATGACTGGAAGATTCGCCATAGGCTGAATCACGACGCTCGGCCAATGAAAGCATTGAACAATGTGACATGCAACGACTGGAAGATTACAGCGTGTCAATAGCGTCCAAATAATAAAAATGTTAGACACCACTTGAGCAGCGTTTTAAAAGAACAAAGATTCGGAAATATTATTTACGTTCAAATCTTAAATACTCAGCAACCATTCAGGTTCGTCGTTGTGGAATTTTCATTTTAATTATAACGTTAGTAATTTCTTTAAAAGAAAGGCAAACTGAATGGAGGAAATAATCGTTGCGATATCTGTTACAGTGAAATAATCGCTAATAATCGTATGGAGTGCAGTGGCAATCCATCGGGCGTACCATGGTGTCGGTGTACAGACAGGCACATTTGGAATATTTGTATCGCAACAAAATACGTTTACAATCAGTTCCAGGTAAACTATTGTGCACAACAGAAATGCATTTAGCCACACCGATATCTGTACAACGAAAACCTACGCAGATAGACCAATCGGGGGATGTGAATTCAGTTGAATATAAAAGGAGAGAAAAAATTGAAGATTTAAACAGATGTTTATATGCGGGAAGGCCGAGAAAAAATTAACGCTTCAAACTTTACATCTATATAATAAAGCTCCAAGGAAATAAATAGACGAAAAATCAAAAAAAAAAGTCCTCAGATCGTTCTATGGCATTTAGAAAGCTATTTTTTTTTAATCGACAGCAACAGGTCAATGAATTTTAGGAAAATAAAATGTCCAAAATTTTCATACCTTGGGGCTCAAAATGAGCAACGAATCAAATTTTTTTCCCAACATAAATAAAAATAAGGCAAAAGACCAAAAATGAAAAAAAAATCCTGAGCCCGTTCTATGGTATTTAGAAAGTTAATTTTTTTTCTAATCGACAGCAACAGGTCGGTAGTTTTCAGGAAAAATATAAAATGCTTAAAATTTTAATACCTTAGGGCTCAAAACGAGCAATGAATCAAAAAATAGACAAAAAGTCAAAAAAAAAAAAATTCTGAGACCGTTCTATGGCACTTGGAAAGCTATTTTTTTTGTAAATCGACAGCTCTACATCAGCAGCATTTAGGAGAAATATAAAACGTTCAAAATTTTCATATCTTAGGGCTCAAAACGAGCAATAAATCAAAGCAATAAATCACATTTTTTTGCCGTTTTTTCAATTTTTTAATCGTTTATCAAAAGCTAATTATTCTACTGAACTTCTCTAGGTCACGTTTTAAAGAGAATTGAATTTAGAGTATTTCCTTCGCTTACACTACCCTTCTAGCGATTGAACTTTTTGAGCTATTTTAATTCAAACTTTTAATAAAACTAAATTCAATTTTCGTATTATTAGACAAAAAATCAAAAAAAAGTCCTGAAACCGTTCTGTGGCACTTAGAAAGCTATTTTTTTTTTTAATCGACAGCTCCAGGTCGGTGACTTTTAGGAAAATTATAAAATGTTCAAAATTTTCATACGTTGGGGCTCAAAACAAAAAGGGAATTGATCAGCGCTAATTTAATAAGATCATTACCAATCACATGAAAACGCGGCACTGCTGTATTTACCTATGGAGTACCGCGCTTCCGCCCGCCCATCAACCGGTACTGGCTTTTCGTTCATCGTGTATTACTCATAGTGGACGAAGACGAAACACCTTTTGTTAATGATCCTTCTTTTGTTTCCTCTATGGTGTATTTTTAGTGTATTTTGACGATTTTAAATCAGAACAAGGTGCATCTACTAAGTTCTGTGAGCAATAAACTTACAAAAAATATTAAACAATTTAGTACTGTTGCATGATTAAAACAATAAGGTAAATTCGAGAGCAGAGTACGAATTTAGTGAAAAAAAAAAAAAATCATTGTTTTAAAAACAAACTTGGTCACGACGAAACTCTCACAAAACGGGGGTTTGGAGGCGGAGCCGCGGGGGGTTGGGCGGCGCAGCGGCCGAGTATAAAAATATTATTGTAATGAAATAAAATTTATTATTAGACTAATACATTTTTTTTTTGTTTTACTTACGCCATAACTAAATATATAATATATATATATATATTTTTTTTTTTTTTTTTGAATATTTATTATGGTAAGCTTTTTATTCAATTTTTGCTTTAAAAGCTTTCTCAGGAATCAACAGAATCAACCTAGTGATGGAAACCGGAACGAAATTAGTTTGGTAGTTGCTGGGATTAGCGTGCAGACAGATAGGTGCAAAAAAGGACACTTTTAGATTTTAAAGTTGACTAGTTGTTAACTGGACAATTTCGTCTGGAAAACAAGTCAGACATCATCCGGTATTGATGGTGCATTTGTGTCGGACACGTTCTCTAGTATAAACACAATTTCGTTACATTGTGCAACGTTAACATCTTCGATCTATCATCTATAAACAAGGCACTCGGAGCGGTTTTAATTTATTTCCCGCTTACTATTCGACCAAACTGAAGAAATATTCCAACTTAAATGAAACATTTGTTAGAAAATAATTTTACGTCACATATTACAGAGGTTATTCTCAGACGTCAATTTTATTCTCCGGCCTGAACAACGGTTTATTTAACAATTAAAAAAATAGAGAAAATCTACTCCGGAAAAAAGATGTTTTTTTCAAAGAGCGCACTTCCGGGCTCCATATAATAAATTAACAGGAGAAATTTAATTAATTAATTATTTTCGGTGTTTTATGGATCAGTTCTTTTTAAATTTTCTATTATATATTTCCCTTTCATGTCGCATTAAACTTGTTGAATATTTAGATTCACGTAATTTACCTTTAAGTCGGATTCGCGATTGATAACGCGACCAGAATTTATTTATCGTGCATTTACTATTAATATTTATCACGTTATCAATCATTAACTTATAGAGCGATATCGAGAACACTGTTTCCGAAATGTGTAATGAAATTTCACCGTTGAAATTTACTTATTCGGTAATTATACAATTTCTCTGTATCTCTGTATTAATCGGAAAAATAAATTTGCAGTTAAATATAAAGTTTATTATTGTACTAAAGTAAATATTCAACGAAACTTTTAAACATGTTTTTTTCTTAAAATGTTTTTTATGAGAAATGTGGATTGTACTCGTATTTCGTATATTTTAGAAATGAACATCAGACTGTTGAGCTCACTGTACATAAAATGGTTAAAAAACAGTAGTAAAATACCAGAAGCTGCTATTGAAATAAATAGCATTTTATTATCTCCAATTGCTATTCTAGCAGCTATTGCTATTTTTTCTCATCTCTATTCCGAAGATGAAAGTACACACGTTTGGTCGCGATTTATGTTTTTCCATGGAGACGTTAAACAAAAGAACGAATTTTAAATTAAAATTATAGAATTGTTTATTAATACGTGTTAAATTTAAAAAGATAGATGAAAAGATAACATTTACATATTTCCAACTATCGAAACAAGAAAAAAGAGATCCAGAGAATAGAATGAACAGTCAGAATCCCGAGCAGATTCATCAAGTAAGTTTCGGTAGACTAATGTAAACGTGTGACAACGATGAGGGCAATTACGAGAAGATACGAGATTGTGATGCAAATGCGGCAAGTGTCCAGCTGAATTTACATCCGGAAACAAAGAGAAGGGAAAAAGCCGTTAATTAAATTTTTACTCGGTGTCGAATGTTTACCATATATAAAGGATATAATCAGTCGCAGAAATAATGGAAAGGCAGGATGATATAGAATGCGTAATAAAGGGTAGGAGAAAAGCTATATTTTAGTGAAGGAGAATATAGAAGATAACATTCGACAGAAGGAGAATATAGAAGATAACATTCGACAGAAGGAGATGAGCGTTGCAAACTGCTGTTTCGTTTGGATAGAAAGGACAATAAAGAGAGGAAGGTAATAAAGTTTAGGTGAAAAATAAAAGTGCCAACAAAACGGAGAAGCAAAGCATGACGAATCAGGAAAATGACGATTAGGTTGGATAGATAGAAGAAAAGATTGCGAAAAGAAGTGTAAATAGCTGACAGAAAATCAAAGTTGAAGCTTTTTACGGTGGGACGGGAGATTATAATGCGCATATTTCTAAAAAAATGAAACGAAACGAAGCAGCAACTCGAGCCAAACAGTCTGGGAACCCACGGCAAATCAATATACGAGTAGATGGAGTAGCAAGAAGAAAAACAATGGATGAAAGTGTATGCGATGAACGATAAAATCGCAAGCGGAACGAGAAAAAGGGAAACGGATTACTCGAGGGACACTATAATAATCACATAATTGAAAAAAAAAAAAAAAAGAAGCGATTAAAGAAAAAGAAAGGAAAAGTCGTCAATTCTCCTTTATAAAGGTATGTAGAATAGGAAGAGAGAAAAAAAAACGAATGATTCGGAAAAGGGTTAAAATATGAAAGAATGAAAAAGGCTTCAACAACATTGGTGAAAATTGTTACGTATGAAAAAGAGATAGGGAACTGGTAGTGCTGCAGAATTCGATTATGGCTTGGGAAATATATTCTGGAAGACGAAGAAGGAAAAGGAACTTTGATTGGCGCAGATCGGCAAAGTTAAAACGTTGGAGATTATTACGTGAAATTATATCAGATCAAAGTGGAAAGGTTAAATAGGGATTATTTTCTTACCCTAGAGCTCTTATAAATGGAAAAAGGTAGGAGTGGATTAGAGTAAAGGACGCGAATGAAAGGCATTTAGTGAGATAGCATGCGAAGAGACAGGTGTGTAGCGTTACTGGGGAAGCATTTTTGGTATTTCAGAGAGGATTTTAGGGCAGCGTAACACAACTGAAGATACGAATTTCGGATCACATTTAATTTTTCGCCAGGAAAGGACTCGTACAATAGATATAGAAACAGCGGCTGAATTTGGAAGAGAAGGAGATCAGAATATAAGAGGTCAAGGTGTTCAGTATGTACAGAAAATGTCCGGTGACGGTTTTTAAGATAGCAGTTAAGCCGAGGATGAGGCGTATTGCTTAAAAGTAGACCAAGCGAAGCGCACGGGATTATAAGGACGAAGCGTAAAAACGATATATTAATTGCTCTGCGAGCCGAGTGAATAATTATCGCATAATGTTTAACTTACACTCCTTCGATTACCACAGCCACTCCTGCTGGTTGAACCGCTTTTGTCACCGCGATCGCAATCTGTTTTGTGAGTCGTTCTTGAACTAAAGTCGAAAAAGCGATAAAATCGTTTTAGTCACAAAAATTGATATTAGTTGATAAATTTATTCCTTTTAAAAACCACGTTCTGACGTACCACTTCGTCTAAGACAAGAGTGCTTACCTTGTAGTCTTCGGCTGAATATTTCCACTATCCTGTAACAAAGAAACAAAAGGAAAATTACTTTCGAATAATATTGAAGCGTTACGATTGGTTTTAGTTATTTTTATATACCCTCAGGGATGCCACCGCGGTTTCAGATTCGCGGAATTATGATTTTTTAAATTTAAGGTTGACTTTTATTAGAACCTTTTCAATATTTGATAAAAGTATTTGTTTATTTGGTTTAACTTTACAAAGAAATTTCGATACAGGTCGACCTAGAAAAACACCGGATAGATAAAGATATAAATATACACGGATATAATGGTACGTATCACTCTGGCTGGGTTACTCCGGGACCGGTAGATACTCGTTTGACAGACCGACGCACGATGGAGGCTCTTTCCGACGGCGATAAGGAAACTTGTTGTTTAATTGCGAAGTCGAACAGTTTCATTAAATATTTCCCACCGATCGGGTCTCGGACCTTTCCGGATCGAAATTTCTTTCGTGCAAATTTACTTCGGACCGTTAATTTCTCGACGACACGACACGCGGTCTCGCTGACCTTTTTTTCTTTTCTTTTAACCGAAACCAACTCGCGACTTAACTTCGCTCTCGGCAAGCAAGGAACTAAAAAACTGGAACTCGCTCGTCTGCCTTTCTCCTTTCTTTTCGGCATTTTTTGATCTTCATTTCTTCCGAACCGGTCTCCTCCCCGTCGCAGACCAGCCAATCATCTCTTCTTTTTTTTACTGATCATCGCGCGCATTTATTCCCTCACTTGATTTCATCAGTCCATCGCTCCCCAGCCAGCAACAGGTTCCCACACATGCGCACACTTACACTCACACCATTTGTTCTTGGTACTTCATTAAATTTATTTATATATATATTTATTTTAATTCTCTTTAAATGTAATGGTCACATTACAATATATAATACGCGAATTCGATTAAATTAAACAAACAAGTGATCATTTTTATTCCTATCTTACTTAATATCGACCTTAAAATTTACTCGGCTTACTTCCGTAATATTCACCTTACGTTCTACTCCTTAAGGAATAATTTTACTTTAAACTCAAATCCCCTATATATTCCTTCGATGTAATCTTCCTTCTTCGCAGTGAACGGTTCCGGAGACTTTTTTGAGCGTGAATCGTTTAAGCGGTAGCGAGCGAGGGTTTTCATCCAGACCTTTCTACGGATTAGCTACGGTGATTTTCAGATATCATCCACTAAAATTATCATTTGTGTTAGTGAGAAACATAGATTACCAGATTTATTTCTATGTTCCTATGTAAAACATCAATTTTCTGGTATCAGTACTTCTGCGCAAAATATACCGTTCCTTGTTAGCATTTTAGTTTTTTCTGCGCCTTTAGTATATATAAATTGATTCACAAAATACACTCTACTATTAATTATTTCTTACTAATACAAATGATAACGTTTATCGGATGGTATCTAAAAATCACCGAAGCAGGTAATTCGTTAAAAGGTTTGAGTAAAAACCTTTGCACGCTACCGCCAAAGAAGTGTCCGCCAAAAAGATTCATGCTTATAAGATCCCGCCTAAAAGAGCTGCCCCAGCAGGAAGGGTTTATTTCAACGAGCCATTAAGCTGCCTAATTTTACCCTCTTCGATTCAGCTCTTCAGCGAGAAAAATGCACGAAGCGGCTTTTTGAATAATAAAAATCCAAGTTCGGAGGACATGAGTCGTATGCTGGATGTGGCGGCACTTTCCAGTTACAAATTTCAGTCTCGAGTGAAGCGCTTACATCGATACGGCAGTTTCTAGTATTCTTGACCAACAAAAATGTTCTATGGTACGCGCCGGTGGAACTATCACCGTGTTTTTTTTTAAGGTGTTTTTGCTATTAACTGCCGACAGTGTTCCTACCTCGCAAGTTCTTCGCTAGTGCCATCGTCGAATGATACCGCCACCAGGTGATATGACTGATAAGGCGCTTTTAGATTTACAGCACAGTGCTTCGGTAATTTTAACGCGCTATCATTGTTCTAACGTCGAAAGTTCGCCTTGAAATTAAACCTTTACACGAGCCCGGGCTTTGCATTTACAGCAACCTACAAAATTAGTCTAGGCGCAGGTTTGCCGTCAGTTGCAGCGCCACCGATTGAGCACGCTGTTGACGTTCGGTACAATCTTCGGCTGTATTAATATTACCTTCATTTTCATTAAATATTACGCACTACGATCACGAACTGTCGATCGTTGGAAACTAGTTTTTTTCACGCGTTTTTATTCTTTAATTTTATAAGGCATTGATTGTTCTGACTAAAAATCATCGTATAACTTTGCTGAATAATTTGCATCGTATAACTCTGCTGATCTAATGACGGATTTATTACGGAAATTTACGCATCTAATGTTTAAATAATATAACATGGAATTAATTGAAAAGAAGAAAAAAAAATTATCATTGAAACTGTTAAGCGTAACCAAATTTTCGAAAAAGCTCCCATACGAACTTGCAAGTAGTGTAAGAGTTGTCTGCAAATAACGTTCTGTCCTCATATTGGCCCTTTACATAATGATAAGAAAATATTTTTTAATGGAAACACTCAGAACTAAGGAAGTATGATATCGCTATTGACGTTAGTAATGACCAGAATAATTTTGATGACGTCACTGCTTTCCAATTGCTGTTTGATTAGTTGAGGCTATAGACACTCCTCATTGTTGCCGTTTGACGCCGTCTTCGTTTTTATTTGCGATGCCGTTGTATTGTAATTTTGTGAAGCGCGCGTTGGTTTTAATTAAAGGAAAAGTTTAATCTTTGAAATTTAACTCCAGAATCTGAAATATATTCTTAATAAATACGTCTGAAAATTTATACGATGTTACTCGTTTAACGCTAGCGTTACATAGAGCAATTGCCACTAACGATACCTATTGGATTGTGCAGATAGGTGGTCTCGGCGCTTAAAATCGAGCTAACGAACGAAGAAAGAAGGGATACATTCCGATGTATGAAAAGGTTTTTTTGGCGCACTGACGTCATACGTTTATCGCTAACGCAATGTTACTAACTGGAAATTTTTGGACGCGGCAATCCTTCCTGTTGTAAATAGAACGACCGGTAGTTGTCATTCCTCATTAACTACATTACAACAAATTCGAGCCATTATAGAGTCCTGTTCATTAATAACTTTTTTCCAGGTATCAGTCCTATCGAATAAATGTTTCTAGTTTTTCTGCAAAACTTTGTAATCATTGTTATTAGTAATTAAATATACACATATATATGTATGTACATCGGGAAATGAAAGAAATATGCATAACCTTGTACCGGACAAAACTGTTAGAATAGATCGAGACTGAAAATAAATTGGGGAAACTGATCCCCGCTCACTTACCCTATAACAAAAAAATTCGGAATTTTGGTGTGGTCGACGGGGTGGCGGTATTAAATGCGGTTACCGAAAATCAGACAAAGTTCGAACGTGACTTTCTCGCTGTAAGCTATATCAAAATATGTAGATGTTTGTTGTGACGGTTCTACTCATTCATAATCTTCGCAGATATTTTTACCTACCCAGTTTGGATTAAGCAGTCATAGAATTACCGGCTGGAACTGGACCCCTTCTGCCTTGAAGTTATGCTACATTACTTCGATAAAAATCCGATTCTTTCAAGTCAGATTGATGCATCAAATTGAAATTTGTATCTACTTCTTCTTCGCGGCAAGAGGCTGGCGTTTTTGGTGCTATTGGTGTTTCCTCTGGAAACTTCTATTTATGGAGTTCCAAAACCTTACTGTTCCCGTTATGCGTCGTGTTACCTATCGCGGTTTCGGTATCCAGTCCGATGAATGGAAGAGGTATGCACCGCTTTCACGTGGCTCACCGCATTGTCAATCATTCCGAAATGTACGTTAATGTAGATACGGGGGGGTTCGCACATCAATAACATATCGAACGTTTATGGCGTGAAGCCTCAAAGTAAAATTACAAAATATGGATAAGAAAGAATTTTTTCCTTACTATATTGCGGAATTTTACTTCCTACAACGGGTACGCGAAGATCAACTTGTGACGTAGATATATTTTAGTCCTTTAATGGTGAATTATTGTATCGCGTTTATTGGTCTACAATTGCCAAAAAAAAAAACAGTTAATTTGCGATGAAACAAGATTGCACCGTTTTTACGATTCCGTACACGTGTATAATGTACGGAATCCTAATGAGATGGTCAGAAACGACAAAAATATTCAATTAAAATATCCAATAACTCATGCGAACGGTTTGACTTAAAAACTTCAAAATTGAATGATAAATTACAATTAAAATTCTATCGGTGACAATCTACAACTTCAAGCTAAAACCCCAAAAAACCGCCAAAAATATATATAGTATGGAATTTAAAACGACTTAAAAATGACCGTTAAAAAGTGCATAACTTATCCCCTCGAATAACCTTTTAAAAGTAAAATTTAAAATATAAAATATTAAACCGCCCCACTCCTTTGGGTTAAAAATAGCAAAGAAAAGGATGTTTACGTAAGCAATAGCCCGCGTAAAAAAGTTGAGAAAACCAAAATATATCTGAAATTTACCACTTCGTAGGCAAACTATAGTCGAGCTTACAACTTTATATTTAGTCGTTCAGGGCACGAAAGTTCGAAAGGTGTGAAAAAAATATTTCCACTTCCAGACATTGATGTATCGTTTTAAAGATGTCAGAAACGAAACCGTATTTTATTTCCTTAACGAAACTTTCGAAAAGTAACATGTGATTACTCATCTAACCTAACCGAACAATAACCGAATACTACGAAATACTATAATTTAAACGTAGAAGACTACTATTAAAAGAGCAATTGTGATTTTATAAATATACGCGTACTTAATAATTCTAGTGCCCCCCCCCTTTATTTACATATTAATAGCGGAAATTTGTACAATTCTATTTAGTAATTTTACGCATAATGCCAAAAAAAAAATCAAGTTTGAAAAGTCATCCTCAGCAAAGGCGCATTCAGGATTTTTTTTTTGGTCGGGGCTAGAATTTAAAAGATGAGTTAGAGGGTGGTAATTCGGTAACTCAACTAAGTACCTATCTATTTCCGTGGTTTGTAAATTAATATAAAAAAAAAAAAAAAAATTGCAAAACCAACGAATTTTGTAAAAAAAAAAATACAAAATTAACGAATTTTATTTTAAAAAAAAAAAAATAATAATAATAATAGAAACGTAATATTATGTTTGTAATAAGCGCAAATTAGATAAGCGTACGAATTTTATTTTTAAAAAATGTGGTAAAGGTATATAATAATATTATACTTGTAATATAAGCCAAAAGTAAATTAAAAAAAAAAAAAATAAATAAGTAAAACAAAACATTTCAAAACGAAACTAAGTTTTAGGGGCTTTTTATAAAGATATCTAATACCTCGTCGGCAATTATGCTTATTTCACACGGTGTATATTCAACATCGCAAGTCCATTAAGACGAACTTGACCGATGTGATTTCGCAAATATGTCTTCAATCTTCTCAACGTCCAGAATGATCTTTCTGCGGTAGCCATAGTAATTTGGATGGTGCAGAGGATGCGTAAGAGTATATTACACGACCAAATGATGTCTCATTGCACAAATTCAGTGCCGTGATAGCGTTTTTCGGAATTAAAATATCTTGATCGGAATCACGAAATTTAGTGTACCTCAGCTGAATACCTAACTTTAATGACGATTTCAAGTAGTAGGAAAGGTCTTTTGAGTAAAATCTACATAATTCCAGAAATTGCTTCATTCGATTTTCATCGATTGGTGGTCGTCCGGTGGGAAATATACGAGAAAAATTGGAAAGAATAGTTTCATGCTTTAAAATACGTGCATCGAGTTGTTGGATTAACATGTCTACTCAAGGCATATAAATATTAGGACCAAAATATTCTTATGTATTTGCTGTTGAAACGTTACTTCCCGTAGTTTGCTGAGTAGTTGTACTAGGAGCTTCGGTCATAATATTCAACCTTTTTGCAATATTTTGAGAAGTTTGAAATATTTCGCCAAAACACGCTTCAGCATTTTCTCTTTCTGTTCGTATTACAATTTTAGCCAAATCAACAGCTTTCGATAAATCTGAGTCTTTTTCTTGTAACTTTTGGCTCAAAAGTATAGCTAAGCAGCTTTTCGCCACAAACTAGAGATATTATAAATTCCGATCGTTGAAGAGAATTATAAAAACAATAGAAGCCACTTGAGGAATCTCTATCATCTCATTTCGAAATCTGTTCAAGGGGAACAATAATTGGATATCAACTGAACGAAAACTAAAATAGCGTCGTGTCGCTCGACCCATCTAGTTGGACATAGTTCTTTTAGATATTTTTGTTCAAAAAACACGGCTATCTTTCACACCACAGCGATGCAATTACGAATTGAAAGAATTTAAACGGCGTCCGAAACCGCAAGATTCAGACTATATGGCATGCGATGGACGTAAATCGCGGTCGGATATTCTTCAGATATAATGGCTTGAACGCCATTAAACTTACCACCCATGGCAACTGCTCCATAATATTCTTGGCCACAAATATTATCAGGATCGATGTTATGTTTGTACAAAGTTGACAGAATCGCATCAGCCATATTTCTACTGGTTCGCTTCACGATTTTTTTAAACGAAAAAAATTTTTCCTCAAATGGAGTATTTAATATCTACGTGCTTTACATATCGAAAAAAAAGCGTGAATTGTTCGGTTGTTGTAATATCTTGTAACTCATCGGCTAAAAAGATAAAAAATTTCGCATCGCTGATTTCTAACGCAATTTTTCGTTTCATTATTTCACATCACTTGCATCTATAATTTTATTTTGAATATTCCAACTTATATACGTTGCACTTTTATCGCAATTTTTGACATGTTCTTTCAATACCACATCACCAGCATTGATTCGTAACTTCAATAACACTCTAAAATTGCCTTCGTTTTTTTTACGCGGATTTTCTAAATCAAAATCTCCATAATCTCGATGGCTACTCAACGGGAGTCCCTGTCTTTCGCATAGCATGATTCTATCTATAATAGGTTTGATTCTGCGTCAATTTTCTTCAGCTTGAATTTTCTTAGCCGTATCAAGTGCCTTTTCAATCGACATCAACTTTCCCGTCATCACATTTTTGAAATTACTGGCGCGTAAACAAGCAGTTTTATGATGGTCAAGATTTTCGTGAAAATTAAATATTTCGAGAGCCTTTTACTCTAATTATATTGAAAGCAACCTTTACCAAAAAATTAGATTTTTGCGTACCTGCGTGTACTGACGGAGCAAATAGTACACAACTCAAACAGAAACAGCTATCTTCAATTGTCGAGTACGTCAACCATCGGTATTTCAAAAACCAAGTGTACCGAGCACGTCGTTCGCGTCTTTGCTTTTGCTCATTTTTAAAAGGAAATATTAAATCTACCGAAGGCATTTATACATTTGTCAAGGCATCGAACTTTTCTTGATCGGTCAAACTTCGTTTTACAAACAGAGATATATCCGTAGGATTAGTACTTACAGTTGGTGCTGGTACTATTGCTATAAATTTTGTCGAAGACATTGATGTACAGCACACTGCATATTTTGTACCAGTTTCATGTTGTAAATAATTTTGATGCTGAGACTAAGTATCGGTATCTAAGCGTAATTGTTTATCAACAGATGTACCATTACCATAGACTAGCTTTGGCTTTTTTTTTTGGTTGGAAAAAATTACCCAAGGTACATTCACTTTCAGTTTTTCGGATCACGTTCGAAAAAAACGAAAAAATTAAACAATTCGCTGTAGGTAACATAAACACGTAACCGACCAAACTGGAAAACAGTTGTTTACGGTTAATTTCAAATGCTAAAATATTCCGGATATATAAAAATTGTAATATCGAAGAAGCAATCGGTAATAACTACATAAGTCCACATGTAGGCTTTTACAAAAACGACACACATCGGAGCCCTGGAAAAGACTATTTCAACAAAATAATTACGAAATTCGAATTTTAAAGAAAACGTTAAAATACGGAGGATGCGCAACAAAGTTTACTACAGCGGAAAAAAACAAACGATACACACGTGCGAAACAAACGACAACAAAAAACGGACTTACCCATCGCTATACTATATACAGCCCAACGAAGCAACGTAAAAGAAAATTATTTTACATTTCTACATCGAATTCATTTCTTCTTTCTGTACTATCCCGCTTTGCGCTACAAAATTAATTTTGGAAAAAATTTCGGAGATTTTTTGGGGGGAGCAATGGCCCCGTGGCCCCTCCTCTTGTGTGCGTCAATGATTCTCGGACACGAGTTTTCTGTCACACTGTTACATTTCATTTGTATATGTTTTTTAATTGTACGTGCTACAAGTAATATTCATACTAAATGAATTTTAATTTATAAAATTTTTTAAAATTTTATATATTTTAAAAAATTTCAAAAAAATAATAAAAAAAAATAATTTTTATAAAAATTTTATAAATTGAAATTCTTTTAGTGCGACTATATAGCACGTACGATCAAAAAACATATAAATGAAATGTAACAATGTGGCAGAAGACAGGATCACTTTTCAGACTTGGTGAATATATGTATGTATATGGAAACGTTAGATTTAATTTTTTTAAAGTTTAATTTAGGATGTTCGACTGTGAACGAATGTGAACACGAGAAAGAACGACCCGCCATTTACTTTGATAAAATAAGCGGAAAGGATGTTGTTGCTTAAGTAAACAATAACAAATAAAAAGTAGTTGTAACATTCCTACGTAATAAAACTACAAGCGAAACTGTAATAGTAATAATAAATAAAAATAATAATAAAACATAAAAATGAGATTTATGTTAGATAAGTTTTCCGTTTTTGTCACTTTCCACGTGTGTCTGTCTTCTTTTTAAAATTAACTGTCTTTTTTTTTTTTTCTTTATTTATTTTGGGCTAGTCGACGTCGCACGTTTACCAATCATCATCATGAAGAAATGAACTCTGTTCTTTTTAAAATTAACCCTATCTTTGCTCTTAAAATTTCCGTTTATGAAACACATTTTAGCCACGTTTCCGAATTTGTCTTTTACTATATCGAATGAATATATCTCGGTGGATTTTTCATTTTCAACCGATGACGGGGCTAGACCCGAAATGTTATTACGGATAAGTTGTTATTTTCGTAATTATATTTACGAAAATAATTTATAATTCCCGGCAAACAGGGTTAATAGAATTCTCTCTGTTGCTCTTATTATTATTAAATTAGGCTTCGATTTAGAACACGTGTTGGCCGAAATGATTACTACTTTTAACGTTTCAAAAGGAAATTATTGTAACTAGTTATATAGTCGATGTTCCGCTAAACGTGGTAATGTAATGATCGAAAAGTAAACGAGCATAACTTGTTAACTAACCTGGCCAGTTTGCTTAGACCGAGTATCTTATTTTGCGGCAGATAACCAATGGAGACTTTACCATAAAATGGTACAAGGTGGTGTTCGCAGAGCGAAAACATTTCGATATCTTTAACCACAACCATTTCATCGTGATCCTCCTGAAATATGGCGTCGTTCAATACATCTGAAACGTGAAAGAACCCGTTTTTAACGACGAATAAATAATAATGATAACAATAATATTGCAATTCATGTTGAAATATGGAAACCTGAATATATAATATGATAACGAATAGTCGTCGTTGTCGATGTACGAGAGCGTCTCTTGTAACAGGAATTAGCTAACGTCTTCGTTACATCGGCATTTTATTATTACCATATCAGTTTATTTTTGACTCCGCGATTATGTTTTTTACGCGGTATGTTCATTATAATTTTTTGTTTCCCTGTCTTGCGCGGCCAACATAAAGTATTGTTTCGTTTTCCTTCTTTTTATTTATGTGACCAACGTTTCAGAAAGTCTAAAATATGGTACAAGATGAAACGTGTAAGATTAATTATTTATACTGGGAACTTTTTTTGTTTTTTTATTTTTTATTTCGAGAAAATCAACCGGTAATCTACAGTCAGAAACAAAAAGAATCGAGACAATCATCAGTTATTATATATTTACGGTTCAGTGTCAGATGTTAACAATACAAAGCGGAAGACCAGTAACAGTAGTAATGATGGAGACAAAAGAGGGAATAAGAGGCTCCCAATAAGGGTCGAATTTTAATAAGTGCGAATACGCTAGCGATAACGTTCAGTAGGAAAGACATTCGAAGGTGAGATCGGGCTTCTGATTCATATGGAAGAGGCGTTATAGAAAAGAATATAATAGGATTAAAACGTAAGTAAATATTAATGGAAACAGATTGGGGAAACAAATAATTCAATGGAAATAGTTAGAAGGAAAATTTTAGATGGATTAAAAAAAAAAAAAAATAGAAGCGATGGTTGCAAACGGAAAACGTGTAAATATCCAGTAACTGAATTCTAAGATGGAATTTTTTCGATCGGAGATTCCGCTTCATTACACCTATCAATGCCAGTATGACTGAGGATCGTAGCAAATTAATAGGAAGAAAATGTGGCAAGAAGAAAGAAAATTGTTATGAGAGTGTGTGGAAAAAAAGAAAGGTTGAAAATAATTAAACAATTTTGGAATGGAGGCGATTGCATGAAAACAAAGAATCGTCGAATAGTCGTTTATTCGTTTAGAGAGATAGAACGGAAAGAAGGAAGGCGGAAAGAGATTTCGAAAAAAAAAAAAAAAAAAAAAGTTAAAATCCATATAAACGAGGCTCCAACACCATTACCAGGTTGAAAGATTGAGGAAAATAGACGAGAAGGAAATAGCGAATAAATAGCGTTACCAAATTCCTGTTTAATTATGGCTTAAGGAATTTAGAAAGTGTAGGTGGAAAGTAAAGTTTCATTGGTCGCTCGTGCGTTCTTAGGGTCTTTACACAATCAAACGCAGTATTACGCATATCGTAGGTTGACTTGCGAAGCAAACGATAAAATACAAAGAGAATTAAAATAGAACGCCGCTGTAAATAAATCGAAACAGATTCAATAAAGTATGCTACAATTCAGGAATATGAAACAATGGAATATCCACACTGCAGCAGAAGTAAAAAAGGGTCTGAGAACGGTGGTAAATACAAATAACATTTAAAGCGTATATTGCATCGAAATAAAAAGAGGCAATCGACATTGAAAATACTACCATGTATTAGTTGTGCTAAACAGGGGAGAATTTCTACCTTAAAATTTCCGTCACTGTTTTTCAGTTTGAAGCTAACTCAAGATAATTAATCGTTTATTTTGGCTTGTTCTTCGTATCTATACGTATCAATAATTACGTGTTAGAAAAACGTGTACGAAATTTTTGGAGTGCTACCACCACTCCCCCCGCAGGTACATCACTGCTGCTAAAATTATATCTGTGACGATATCAAATAAAAACGGGAATTATCACTTTATTTTAGTGAAATTCTAAGAAAAATCCGGATTTTGTTATATGTTTAAAAAAAGCGCATTTCGAATTTGCAAGTTACGACTATTAAGCCGAATGAAGAGTTCAGGCTTGATTTTATTCTTTTTGTCCGGCATCGAAATAGCAATATTAATAATACACTGTTGTTGCTCCTATTAATAATAATACATAGTTAGGAGGCTCGATTTATAAATTAGTTCGAGTGTGAATACGACGATGTAACAGTGAAATATACTACAGACAACTGTCGAAATAAACTGATTATGATCGATTTTTAACTGAACCGAAGTAATAATTTTCATTTAACGATAGTGTAAATTGCTAAGCGTGTTGCGGTACCGATATCATTAAATTTACTGATAACAACTGGCAACGATGAATTTTACGACTACAGTGTTCATCTTCTTTTTTTTCATCGCCGGTTTAATTGCTATCTCTAATACTCTGTCCAGAATGCTTGAAGGATTCTTTTTTAGCACTTTCAAAAGTTTCTATCGCCGTTTTGCAAGCCTTGTTTTTTCGCACATTCAGTGGTTTCCATTTTGAATTTCATCAGTTTGCAATGATTTTCAAATTTAAAGATTCTTTACGTAATTCCTTCATCGCTTATTTAAACATTTGATACTTAAAATGTTTTTTTTTTTTTTCTTTCTCAACACTTTAAATATCAAATACGCAGCGTACTAAGATAATGCGAGGGTTTAAATGTTCCAATTGGAGCAGAAAGGTTACTACAATCTACGTGGGGGGACCCTATATTTTTCATTATTATTAAATATTTTGTTTTTATTTTTCTTTAACATACTTCTTTGCGATATTTTTATAGTCTGAAAATTCATGAACATTTTTTGTCAAAAATAAATATTAAATTAATTTTTTCCCATTTTAAGATACGGGTAGAAAAGGAATGTGAGTTTACATTATGTTTTTCTATTCTTCAGTAGTAATTGTCACGAGACACCTCTTCTCGGTAGAGGGAGCGTCACATCGACAAATGACCTCGGCCCAGCAACGATGATAAGAAAGGAGAGAGTCAGTTAAATACCGATTTGTACGGACATTGATAGAATGAAGGAACTAAGAGATAATGGACCAGGAAGAGAAATGGATATGCATGATATAAATTAAATCCGCGTGATAACAGATTAAAATAAAGAATTTGTCGAGAGGGATGGACACTCAAAAACGATGTGGTTGGGATTATAGATAGTTGCGTGATTAGGATGAAGATGACGATTGCGACAGGGTGTTAAATGAAAACGAAAGTGTAACCAGCCACTGTGATTTAGTTGGTTAGGCAGTGGTGTTTCATTCCGGTAGAACTCGATATTATTTCATTACCGTACATTGAAACTTGCGAAAATTCCACTTACGCTGGGTTAATGTCTATAGTGTTGACGCGCCTCCCTAAGAAAAAAAAAAAAAAAAATTAAGAAGTGTAACAAGGGTAACCGAGTATGATTAAGTCGTAAAGGAATAATAATAAAGACGGCAGCGGGACGGCGTATAGTAAGTCATAGAACTAAGGGGTGGGTAGGCCGATTCGGCTGCATGAACGATAGCGGGAAAGTTTGATAGAAAACGAAGAAGCGTAAATATTTAATCAGAATGTAATATGAAATTTTAACTGTAGGGGAAATAGGTTAGAAATTTTATTGAAAAAAAAAAAAAGTAGGAAGATAAAGCAAATTTTGACACGAATAGAATGGAGAGCAAAAAGATTATGGACGAGAGATCGAGTAGGAAGAGTGACAAAATCGTCGGAGTGAATGGGAAAATGAGAGGAAATAGCTCGGAGAGCACTCGTGGAAAAGGAGCGATGAATGGAGATATACGGAACCCAAGATGGCCATGACGTAAAGATAGAGGAAGACGCGGAAAGATTCAAAGTGATTAATGTCCCAATACACTAATACGACAAACATGAAAACAATTTTCGAATAGTATAGTTAGATCTGCGGTTAAAGCGTATGATCTGGGGTTGCGAAGTATCGTGGAGAGTGAGACAGACTGAGGCAGAGGCCATTTCAGATAATTAGTCACTGATGAAGTTGTGAAACACTGTACGCAATTTGTAGAGAGATTGAAGTAATATTTTTTTTTGAATTATGTATTTATTTTTAATGGCGCCGTGATAATTGTAGTTATAGGAAAAATATATTAAAGAAAATTTACGTTGTTTTTAAAGATTTTAAAATTGCATTCTGCATTCAGGTAATGTATATTTACTGCATTATTTTATAATAATATTATCGTATTACTGAAAACTGCAATTTAATTATGTGTTAAAATTTATGCAACTATTTAAATTTTGGCATGTTAGAAATGTAATTTTGGATGCGGTGAGACAATTTCCTGCAAGATACACCGAGACAATTATATAAAAAAGGTACACGATATTCAAAAATTATCCGAAAGCTCCATAATCGAACGAAATTGAAAAAACGAAAAAATGAAACATAGTGCGATTGCAAGCACTCCGGAGAAACTAAAGTTAGAGGGCAAAAAACGATGTTTATTAACCAAATTAAAAAAGAATAAGGTAAAATTACTCATTTCATCATTTGATAATGATTACGAATATTCTTCAATAATTATTAAAGAGAAGGAGACGAAAAAACAGGAAAGTTCAGCCAAAAGAAAGTGATTTTATATTTGTAATTGTCTTGAAACGCAAAGAAAACAGGTTTTTACATTAGATTTGGGTGCAATTTAATAGACGGAATTGAAGATTTCTACGAAAAAGTTTAAAAAAGTAGCTGGCACTTTTTTTCTTTCAGTCATTGACAACATTGGATCTGTAGCGAAAAATCAAATAAAATTAATATTAATTAGATTAAATACTCCGATCAGAGTTACGAAAAAGGTAAAGAAGTTGCATTAAGTTCTGCAATATATATTACTTAATATATTTAAGGCATTACGTTAAAATAGGTAATTTTTTTTTACCGTGATTTTAAATTTTATTGTATTACACATGGAAATTTCACGTATTTAAAAAATAATTTTTTTTTTTTTTTTTTCTTACCATGAGCCGTGTATTACATAGGTCATTGCGGCATACGGCAATTATCAAAGTTTACATGACTAGAGCGATTTGGTTTGTTCTAATGTATGCCAAGGTTTGAGCGATCATTTGCAGAATCATTGGCGAGGATCTTTCGCAAAGAAAAATTTAGGTTATATAACGAGCGGGATGTTGCAAATTTAGTACACATGGAAAGGATATGATGTACTGAGGGATAACTCGGTAGGGAACAGAAAGGGCAGGTTGTGGGAGGCGAAGTCCTGTGGAACACGTAGTCTTGGGATAAAGATATATGCCCAATTCTTAAGCGATTAATTATTATAAAATCGCGCCGGGACATATTTTTCGGTGGCCACCAAGGCTCCGTTGACGGTTTTATTGAGCTTAAAAAGGTGTTTTGGGAGGCCCAGTGTGACCTCCATTCCTGCTTAGACTTATGTTGGAGTAGTCTCTTTATCGATGCTGGTTAGGCGGCATCTGGGCTCACCGGACAGTAAGTTGCTGCCCGCGCAGCCACGTCTACCCTTTCATTGCCAGGCACCCCAGTATGACCAGGAACCCATAAGTATGACACGTTGCAATTTTCTTTCATGAGGTCAACCTTGATCTGTTGGATTTGGCAAACCAGTGGGTCTTTTGGTTGCAAGCTGGGTATGGAATAGAGAGATGCTATTGAATCTGTGATTATGAGGACTTTCTGTGGGCGGGGATTAGCTAGGTAGATATGTTGTAGACAATACAAGATACAACTCAGCGTCCAGTATTGTGCACCAATCACCTAGTCGAAATGATTGGACCGCGCGAAACGCTTCGAAAGAAAACGTTGCTGCCGCCTGGAGTGACGCTGTATCGGCCTTTGCGCCATCAGTATACACTGGCATATAGTCAATATACCTATCGATAGTTTGTGTTGTTTTTTCGAGTGTATTTTGTAAGCTGTTTGTTTGAGCATAGGTAAGCAGGGATGTATTTATGTCTACTTGTAGCTGATCCCATGGTGCTAAAAGATTAGATGGTTGCATTATGGGAAATTTTATATTACTTTGGCGTAAGAAGGCGAGGATTCCTGGTAATGGATCATTTGGGAAACACAAGGGAGGAGGATGGTTGGAAGGAGAGTGAGACTGGTTGCGTATATGATAAGTAAGGGCATCAAGTTGCGAATAGTAACTCCTGTGGAAGAGAAGAGGATTTTAATTTTTTGGCAAACATGAAATTGAAGATTATCTTTATTTTGTCTAATATTTGGATCACATTTATTCACATGTTTCAGTGTACCCTATATACTTTTTTTCTTTTTTTTTTTTTTTTTTTTTTTTGCGTCGTGGTAAGACATATTCATTAAGTTAGATTACCCGGTCACATATTAAAGGTATGCCATACATGCAATCGTTCACGAATTTTTATTGTCAAGTGCATTAGTGTTTGTGTAATCGGGATCAGAAGAAAACAAAAAACATCTCATTCTACTCCCTCATTTTGTCGATAAGAAATAGGTGCATCACGAGTTAATTCAAGTATACGATACCCCCTACCAGTATAAGTATTCCGCAATAAAGATGTGCAAATCAATTCCGCTAGAATAGCCGGATATATCATATATATAAGTGTGCCCTTTCTGACTGTGGATATATTCCGCTCAGCTGCCACTTTGACCGAATTATGACATGTACCTGGTGTAAGTGTATTCAACTCTAATTCAGAGCGCTACTCTGAACACATATATAGAGTAACAGAACGCCCTTGGCAAATTTTTAAAGTTGTGTGTGCGGCCAACGTTTGCAATATTCTTTGGAGTTGGGACATATTAGATCACACTGCCAGACATAAATGCGACTTTGTCCGGAATGATACCGTTCGTTTGTCACGCGACGTCTTTTCGAGTTGAAGTGCATTAAATTAATTTATCGGAGATATATTCGATTGTGTCTGAACACGGATATATTTCTGGAAATATAACCGTGCCGTTTAGCCATGTCTGTTTTATAGATTATTTCGGGTCCTACATGTCCAGTGGTGCAAGAAAAATAAAATAAAAAAGCCAAAATTGATTACGAATCAAAATTAAAAGAACAGCTAAATAGCAGTTATTTAATCCTTATGTAACAAATTAATTTAAAGAAGTAGTTAAAGTTGGATTTGAGTAAAAAATAATAAAAAAAAATATATAAAAAATAAAAATATTAAAGAAAGAAAAGGAAAAATTATTATTATTATTATTATTATTATTATTATGGGATAAAAATCTGTCAGCGGAATTTGCGTTGTCTCTCGTTTTTTTACTGGCTATGGAAGAAACGTGCGGTAGAACACCGTAAGAAATAATAATGAAACGAAAAAAATAAATTTACATATTAAAATAAAACGATTCTTGCTTGGTAGGGTGTTAAACACGTTTTACCTCTGATCCAGAATCACTGTGGTGATGGACGACGATAAAAAGCTAACTAAAAGTCACCCGAATGAGAATATTTCCGGAGTTAGTGATAGCTCTTAGTTTGCCACTGGCCGAACTGAACTTGAAATTCTTACGAAATTGAACGGATTATGTAACAAAAATTACTTCTAAGAATAGCTGTCAAATAGACCGTGAATGATCGATTAGCATAAAAATGTTGTGATAGATATTATCTACACATTATTCCTGCAGTTAAAACGAGTGGAGATGCGGAAATATCTTCCATATTAAGAGGCGGTTTCACATTGTGGTGAAGTTAGTTTTCGTGATGACAAACCACAAGGTCGATTTTTTAACGAAATAGAGTTAATTTAACGAATATCGTTGCAGGTAACGTTGCGTATAAGGCTATTATAAATGTAATTCAAGGAAAGGAAATAAAACTGAATATACAGAATGAAAAGAATGCAGATAATTAATTTGTTTTTTTTTTTTTTTTTTTTTTTTTTTTGTAAACGATCTAAGTATTTTTTTTATATATATATATAAATATATAAAAGCTTTTACACGTGGCTTTGTCAGCACGTTTATCATCTTTTTGAATACACTTTCTTTGATGACTGCTATCATCTTTTAATTTGCTCTTTAGCATTCCGTCAGTCTCGTACTGTTTATTTACTAAATTTTACATTTTAACCTTCCAACTCTAGAGGCAATGTTCCGGCAGTTGCTATTTCACTGCACTTGCATTGTATATCTACATTTTCAGGTCTTTTCCAGCCTCTTTCCTGATCTCTTGTACGTTTAAAGTAGTTCTATTTTTTTTTTTTTTGTTTCTGATCGCCCAACATCAAAAGTTTGCACTCCACTGATCCTGTAATGTCGCTTTATGATTTCAAAAATTTTTATCCGATTTATTTTAAAGAATTGCCTATAAACGAAACCCGGGCATTTATCAAAGGGGTTCTTCGGACGGGCGTTCGAACTTCGATATATAATACTTGAATTTTCAGACATTATTTATTTAGCTATACATCTTCTTGATGATCGTTTCTACTGATTATCGTAAATTTACGTACTTTTAGGTGCCAGAAATGTCGACAAATGCCCCGCAGTTCTACTGATTATGCCTTTTTTATAGGTAATAGCCAAATGTGTGTACAATCGGGACATAATGAGTACTATATATTCACACTTAGCGAGAAATTTTCCGTGATTTTAGTAAATATCCGCGTTTGAATAATTTCAGTTTGGACGAATTTAAACAACTCGGCTACGTTATTCGAATGATGCTGCGGAGTCGTCAAGGAAGTAATTTTTACGATATGGAATTTCAAACAGTTTAATTCGGGGAAGCTGTAAAAAGGCACGAACGGAAGAAGGATTTCCTCCGAGGAGTTGGTTCTTTGTTTTGTACAGATTGCCAAAATAATCATTACGGAATAACAACGCAGTCGAGCATGACGTCGGCAACAATGGAGGAAAAACAAGATGAACCGAGGCCGTGTATTCTTCTTTATTATTATTTTCTCGCTGAATAAAAAGTTAAAAAATCCGAGAACTTTTTCCTGGTCGACGTGTGCGCCTGTTTTTAACACAATTTTTTACTTTGAATACGACGTTACGCATGTTCGCGTTTCGCTTTCAAAAATGGAAAATGCATGCATCCTTTCATCTTCGATTACCGCTTGCGACGGCTTATCAACTATAATGCCATCTTGTTTATCCGCCGTTGTGGACGCAACTGAATGTTGTACTATTGCTTTTTAGTCTTTTGACATTTATTTAGCTAGAGAAATAGCCACATTTATTTAAAATTCAACTAAGGCATTACGTAAATTAGAATTTAGAATGCCGATTTTTTCACGAGAACCGAGTCTTGCTAGAAAGATTCCGGTCGCGAGATGTTCGGAAAATGAAGAAGAAGAAAAAAAAAAAACAAAAAGGAAAAATAAAGCGAGCACTTTGAGCGTAAAAGAGTAGAAGCGTGAGACCCCTGTTTGGGATCATATAGTATAGTGGATAATTTTATTGACTGCTTCGCATAAAATTAAATATTAACTTCCTTAGCGTAATGACATTTCACGATAAAAACAACAAAAAACTAAAATAAACAAGTTTTTCCTTTTTAGAAATTTTTATTCGTTTTTTTTTTTTTTTTTTTTTTTTTTTTGGTAAATGTTTTGTGAAGGACATTCTATTTCCAACGAAATATGCATCTATAAATGCTGGCTAGGGAATTAGAGTCGCGATGAAGAAAATACAATCAACACAGATTATAAACGGGATTATAATTTTGGCGCGGAAACGAATTAAAAAAAATATAGGTGCACTTTTGCAGCTTTTAATATAAACGATAAAAAAAAAAAAATTAAATGCGTTCCCCCGACACGCGATTATTTACGATTATTTATGATTATTCATTTATCTGTTTATGTGCCATTTAACTCGGAAAATTCGAGCGGACTGATTGCCTCTGACTACATCGGAATTGAGTTTTTTTCTTTCTTCAGGCTCGTCAAAAAAATTAAAACCGACAGCGGGGGAAGAAGAGTTAATCCGATTTCACTTCAATTGGGTCGAATGTTGACAGTGTATGAAATAGTGTATAGCGGAAATTGCGGACAAAGAACGGGGGGAAAGGATATGAGATGTAGGAACGCATTAGTAAGATCTCGACAGACGGGTGCAAAGAAAAGAGCAGGTAAGAGATTCGAAAAGATATTACGTTGAAGTGTAATCGAGGAGAAAGAATAACAAGAGAAATACGATATCAAAGTGAGAATTATAAAAGAGTGATTCACTGAATCAAAGTTTAACGTTGTAAACATCAAAAAGCATGGAAATATCCCATTATAATAATTTTTTGCCAGCTAGCCGAATCAGGGGCTCTAGATCCTTTTTTTTCGGTATCCGTCTGTCGTCTAGGAGTCTGCGGTAGTAAACCTCACATCGGCGAATGTGTGCAGTGTTCCTTGAAACCATTGCAACTGGTTTCACTGCAGCTGATTTAGAAACACGAAGCATTTGAGCGCGTTGGAGAACGTTTCGACTTAATTACTACATGTTCTATATCGTTGTCGTCTATTCTCATTCGATTTCGAGTATGTGATTATCCCCTAAATTCAGAGGAGAATTAGGGGATAGAATAGCCGCGCAATAGATAAGCACGTAAGCAGGAGCGCAACCTGGCTTCCGTGCTGCCGACAACGTGAGAAAGGTACCAATGGCGAGGCGAACCAAGACGACTGGCCTTTACTCACGTTGATGCGATTGTTCGCCGGCTGAATATTTCTATACGACGCTAATACACACGACTACATTCGGAAGTGACTATAGTCGTTTGTTATCGCGCTACAGATGCAGCCCAAATGTGTCTATACTGTTGTGTACGAAACTAGCGCCGTATATTTTTGTCATCGCCCGGTATCGAACCCGAGACCTCCGAATCGGAAGTCAAGCGCTCTAGCTACTAGGCCAAATGCGACGACATAACATGTTCTATATATATATATATATATATATATATATACCCTGTCAAGAAAGTATCGGGAATTGTCAATTTAAATCTCCCGGGTAATAGCTAGGCAGATAATTTTTTTTTTCCAGGTTGGTACAACTGTTTTGTATTATGATGCCTATTTTTAGCGCGATCTGTCAACCAGTGTGTTTACAGCAGCTGTTAAAATCAGTCGACCTTGAAGTGTTTTGTCGAAGTTTTACAATGAGTGAAAATATTGAACAACGTACTTGTGTTAAATTCTGTGTTTCGAACGAAATTTCTTGTGCCGATACACTGAAAATGTTACAGAAGGCTTTTGGTGAATCTGCTTTATCAAAAACGCGGGTTTACGAGTGGTACAGAGCGTTCAAGGATGGTCGGGAGACGGTCGAAGACATGCCTCGCTCTGGACGGCCTTCAACGAGTGTGACCGATGATAACGTCGATAAAATCAAGGAAATCGTTGCTGAAAATTGTCATGTGAGCTTGAGAGAGATGGCTCATGGATTGGGCATGTCACACGAGAGCGTACGTACGATTGTGCACGAAAAATTGGGTATGCAACGCGTTGCGGCTCGGCTTGTTCCGAAAGACCTGAATTTCTTTCAAAAAAAGTACCGAGAACAGGTAGCTGCAGACATGCTGGATCGAGCCAATTTGGATCCTACCTTCTTGGAAAAGATAATTACTGGTGACGAGACATGGGTGTACGAGTACGACACGCTTACGAACCAGCAATCGTCCGAATGGCGGCCAATTGGCGCGCCAAAGCCGAAAAAACCTCGCCAAAGCCGATCGAAAGTGAAGATCATGTTGATTGTTTTCTTCGATATTCGAGGCGTGGTACACTATGAATATGTGCCAGCCGGACAGACAGTCACCAAAGAGTTTTACTTAAGTGTTTTGAGACGTTTGAGAGAGGCTATTCGTCGTAAACGTAACGATTTGTGGGTCGACAATTCTTGGATTCTCCATCACGATAATGCGCCGTCTCACAAAGCCATAATTGTGAATGAGTTTTTGGCCAAACACTCGGTAAATATCATCGAACAACCGCCGTATTCACCAGATTTAGCACCCTGCGACTTCTTCCTATTCTCAAAACTCAAATTTCCGCTACGGGGAATGCGCTTCGAATCGATTGATGACATCAAGACAAATGCGACGCGAGAGCTAAAGGCCATCCCGGAAACCGCCTATCAGAAGTGCTTTGCCGAGTGGAAAAAGCGTTGGCATATGTGCATCGCTTCGAATGGATGTTATTTTGAAGGTGACAAAATAAATTTGGATGAAAATTAAAAATTGTTCGTTTTATTTAACAATTCCCGATACTTTCTTGACAGGGTGTATATATGTGAAGGTGTTAAAGTGAAATAAAATTGGTTTGACAGTTTATGAGATCAGTGCGCTCAGACAGAAAGACAGGCAGACAAACAATCGCGGAAAACGGCTTCATTTTATATAGAGATGACGGATAATCAGAGGAGCTTTTATATGCAAATCGGTAAGTACGTTTCGTATAATATTACTCAGAATTATCAGTGAGTCTCTCCAATTCTGAATTAGGACTTCTATTGTAAGGAAAGTATATAATTTTCGATTCATTCAGTATTGGTTGTTTTTTTTTTAAAGTAAAAAAATAGTTTTTATAATTTATATTTAAAACCCAAAAACATATATATCCATGATTCAGTTCCGTGCAGCAGACGAAATGCCCCCTTTTTTTTTCTCGGTCCGACTTATTTTTTATATCCTAAATTTAATGTAAGATTTAATGCTATTATATGTAATAAAATAATATTATCTTCGGAATATTTAACATTACATGATGAATGCTAATAACTACAGGTCGCGTATTAGTAGACACTGTATTATTAGCCAGTACTGATTATTTAAAAAAAAATTATATATTTATAATGTGCGTCGAATTCAGCAGAAGGAGTGAAACAAAATGATACTCTGTATTTTTTTTGTATTCATCGTCATTTTGTGTCCACCTCAACAATCGTTAGCCGCGGCATCAATTGAGCGCGACATATTGATGCAGCCTATACGGTCTTTTGTTTTTCTCGTAATTAATGAATGTCGCGGGTTTTTTCCCATAAATCCGGTATCGGGTCCGTTTGTCTTGTTGGATATTTCTTCCACGGAGCTGTTTGCTACATCTGTGTGCTCTTTCTCTGAGAATTTTCTCCAAATTGTCATTTTCTTTCCTTACGACGTTTCCAGAATATTGGTAATATCCATGTTCGCGTGCGGCGCGGTACTCTCGATCGTTTAGGTTCGTTAATCTCGTTCGAAACGCATTGGTTCGTTTCACCGTACAAGGAACTCGGG
Source organism: Icerya purchasi (assembly GCA_039619475.1). Lineage (NCBI taxonomy): Eukaryota > Metazoa > Arthropoda > Insecta > Hemiptera > Monophlebidae > Icerya > Icerya purchasi. The sequence continues at coordinate 316,521,004 of CM077116.1, read as the reverse complement.
GAAAGCACACTTATCCACACTTTCATAATGCGCCCCCAAGTCCCTGCTCCATTTAACATTATATGGGACGCATTACCGCGCATGTACTATCTTTATTTCTTGATATTTCCCAATACGAGTTAGCATTTTTAGAGCTCCTTTCCGATTAGCTGTGGTGGGACTTTTCTTCTTATTTCTATTTCGACGGAACTTTTCTTTATATATAGTTCAATACTTTATTAAACACGTAACCGAAATAACAATGTGCATACAAAATCACGACGATATCGAGTAATTACTATCGAATTGAGCGAAAGAGAGAGAGAGGTATAAATTACAGTGGATGTAACCTTTTCGCTGGTAAAAAATATGACATATATATATATATATATATATATATATATATATATATCGAACGATTCTTCCGATATGAAACGGGAGGTCGCCGTTTTAACGTTCCGGACATCTAATATCGATGGAAATGTTGAAATTTTGAGGCGCCTCGCAATTTACTACAGAGAGCGCACATCGATTACTTTTTTCTTTTTTGGAACAACGTTAAGCATATATGTATACCATTACAGAAATCTCGTGATACAAAATTCTCGTTTTCTGTAGCAATTATCGTAAGAGGTTTCTCGAAATGAGTCTAATCTCTCTACCTGTAGAGAATTTCGTTTGTGGTCTCGTTAGAGTGACATACTGCTCCTCTTAATATGATAATTCTTATAAAACAATTTTTCACACTAGTCACGGAAATCACATATAGTATTACAACGTATAATTTAACGAATACTTAATGTAGCTCTTTTAATTATTATTTTAATTTGTGATTTCCGTGACTACTGCGAAAAATAAGATATTAACGTCGCCTAAGAACTATCACAATACACTACCACCCTTGAAAATGCTTTATATTTCAATATATAATATTATTTATTGAATAATTATCTTTTACTTTTCGGTGTATTTTTATTAAATTCTAATCTTCAGTGATGGTATTCTTTTTTTTTTAAACATTTTATTTCTCAATTTTTCGTATAATACGTCAATTTTAAAGCGTTTTTTATTCGCGCTATAACGGTTTGAAATTCCTTTTCTTTATTCGAATCTACATATTTCTTTTTTCTTTTTTTTTCTTTTAAAACCTGTTGGGCTCGTCAATGAAGAACCTATCCGTGTTAATTAATATTTACGAATATTTTAAATCAATCGTATCTGTTACATTAATAACAAAAAAAAAAAGAAAAAAAAAATCTTCTAAAGGGATTACTATATTTTTTTAATCTTTTTGGGATGACTACTGAGTCTTTCTAATCAATGTACTCACATGTGATACCCATTTTCGAATGAATAAAAAATCATTAAAATCAATCCCCGAGGGTACAAGTTATGTGCGAAAAACATGGGGAAAAAAATCAAAAAAAACGGTGAACATTCTTACAGCTCCCTTTTTTGAAAACGGTAAAAATAGGTTGGATTACCAAAGTGAAAACAATTAAGGTTACGAGTATTTCTCAATATACATATATGGTTAAATTTTTACCTTTTTTTTTTTTCTTTTGTTTTTGGGACTACTTCTGAAAGAAGATTTGTATAATTTTATCGCCACATAGCATTTTCGTTAACGCGTAAAAATACGAAAAATTGGTATTTTTTGTCCCTTTTTTTGGGCTCGTCAATCAGGGACCTCCTCACCCAGAAACAATAGGAAGAAGAGTTAACTAATTGAAACTTGATTCGATCGGAAATAGCTGAAATAAAGGAACCATTGGCAGGAACAATAGACCGAGAAGGAAAGGACAGAATATAGGAAGCACAATAGGGAGCAGCAGGAAGCCTTTTTTAAGAGGAGTAAATAAAGGGAAGAGCGTTCCGCAGAAACAGCAGAACACTCAAAGAAAATGTAATTAGCATCACAGACACAACTGCTTCCATTAAGGTATAGGGAAGAACACAATAAGGAGAGAAAACCAAAGAGAGACGACGAAAACAAAAATTGGTATTGACGTAGAGGACATTTTCGTATACATTCGTCACGTCGTAAATCGTGAAATTTGAAAAAAGTGGAATGATTAAAAGTAAAGCGAGTAAAAAGTGAAGACGTGATGTATTTTCAGACAGGAAGACTAACACGTTTTCGCAGGACTGGTCACGGTAATTAGCGGCATTATGTACGGCTGCTGATTAAAAGAAGTTTGATGCGTGAAAGTTCTGGTAGCCGGATGAAATTATTTCGTTAATAGAACCACCTATAATGTCAACTGTGAATTTAGGATGATAATTTCGTTATGAAGAGAGTGTGTCGAGAACCGGCCGAGAGTGTTTTGCTCGTCGGCGAATAATTAAAGTAACGAATAGCTTCTTTCGACAAAATAGGCTTGTAATGAACTTTCCGACGGTGACACAAGGAAAGTTTAATTACGAAATGGGATTAAATCGTGCCCAGCGAACAGAGATGCACAAGCATGATGTAAAATATAATTAAAAAGACCGCCTTTAACGCGTGATTTAAAAAATCGATAATTCTAGTCGAAAATATCGACTTTGTCATTTACAATTACAACGTAGAAGTCTATGTTTTTCGTTTTTTTCTTCTTCTTCTTTTTCTTCTTCTTCTTTTTATTATTATTATTATTTTGCTGCAACAGCTTTTAGGGTTTCCACTATATTCCGGTGCTCTTCGGTTTTCTAGTTGATTCGTTCATTTCCTTATTCTTAAATTTAGTCAGTTTTTTTTTGGTTGAAATTCAAACTGTAAATTGGGGCATCCGAATTTTCATTTACAAAGAGGTTTTTTGCGCCTTTTACATCTGCGCGCAGTTTTTAATTGTAAAAATTAATTTAACATGTTTTTTTCATTAAATTTCCGGTAGGTACGTAATTCTATGGAAATTTCTGTTCGAACCATTTGAGTTTTCCAAAGCCGTCGCCTGATAAGACATTCGGCGAACCGTTTGTCATTGTACGATTCTCTGCACAGTCTTCCGCCGAACGTTAATGTTAATATCTTTCTTACATGTTTCCATGTAAGTCAGAATGCTTTGCAGGATTTTCTGAGTTTTACTGAGTTTGCCGTAAACGTTATTATTAGGGTTCGGATTTATATGCGCTAAAAACCAACCCCGACATATGCATTAAAAAAACTCGAAATATGCACGAAAATATGCACTAAAAATTTCATAATAGATAGTATATATTACAAAAAATTGAATAAAATCCTTTGTTTTTTGTCTCAAATTTTAATTAACACGCTGCATTTTCTTCTAATATATTAATTTATATTAAAAAAAAAAAATAAATTTTAAATCTAAATTTAAAAATTATTACATTTAACAATAAGAATTTTTTCTAAATTTTCAACACGAAAATTATTTAAATGTGGTCACTTCAAATGGAGTGTGAGATTTCGTTTTCATCTGGTATTTCATCTAATTGAATGGAAACTGCAAATAATCTGCTAGATATTGAAGACAGCATGTGTAAATAAAATTTGTGTCATAAGTTGCGTAAGTGTATATATATATATATATATATATATATATATATATATATATATATATATATATATATGAATACGTATATATCCGGTACATGGTTCAAAGGACAGTTACCCATCACAAGGTTAAAGATAATTTTAGTTCAAGTAATTGATAAAAATCTTAAAGGGTCGGAAAGTCAATAATTTGTTTAATTTTTTTTGCATTTGTAAAGAAGACAAAAAAATTTTTTCTTTACTTGCAGAAAGATATCCTATTTGTAAAGAGGATAATAATGGTAGTTCTACGACTGACAAGGAGAAAAATATTTTTTTTTTTTTTGGTTTCATAAATACGCGGCTAGAGGCTATATTATCGAATAGACTTAACGAAAAATAAAACAATGATAACCTCTTTTTTTTTAGAAAAGTTAAATTATTTATATGTATTAGTGATGAATATGTAAAAATACGCAAAATACGCAAATATACACGAAACGTCCAAAATATGTATTTATATGCACTATTAAATTAATGTATTCCGAATCTGCAACCCTTGAAACGCCTAGATACGAAAGATCAAAGCGTTAGCTGCAAACAAAAAAAATATGCATTATATGCAAAATCTGAACCTTAGTTATTATTACTATTACTAGTACACTTTCATGATATACCCCGGATATACTTTATTAATTTAAAGTAATTTGTGAAATATCGAGGACACACAAATTTAATGAATTATTTTGAATTACAAGAATATGGAGGCGGGAAATGTGTTATTTGAAATATATTAATTTAAAAGAAAATCAAATTTCGCTTCTATTTTAAATATATATATATATATATGTATATATATAAATATATTGATCGCCGTTTATGCCTATTATTAAACGTGCGTTCTATCAGTCAACCATTTTGAAGAACTTAAGTCGAACGTTCCCTTTTCATATTTTCTTAGCCCTTGTTAATCAGTTCACTCCCGGATGAAGGTCCTTTGAAATGAAATATTGCCATCAGGTGGTGCAATAATCGTACAGCCGCGAATAGATTAACATATATATAGATATATATATATATATATATAGATCGTTGCAACGTAACTAAGCAGGTAGTCCGCTTATCATTTAAACTAAGCACGGCCTAATTTAAATACCTGAATAAACTAGTTTGTTGTATGCCCAGGTAGGCGCTACACATTCTACTCGTTCTAGCGAGTTAATTGGGTACAGAATTACTTTTCTACGCACCGACGTAAATTACGTATTTTTAAAAAATTTGGCTGTTATTTTCTTTAAAAAATGTCTCGCTCAAAATTGAAATGCAGAGTGCAACGCAGGAACCTAACGTATTTTAAATCGCTACAACTTCGGATGAAATTACCGTATAGAATTTTTTTTTTTACTAAAAGACGAGAAATTTTACAAATTTTTATTTGGTATAAGTAGTTTAACACCTTTATTTTGTTTTAATAATTATATCGCTCAAAATGATCCTTCTATTTTTCACACAATTTTCTAACCTTTTCTCGAAGTTGATTTTTTTGGAAATTCGGGCCGGTTCGCGTTCAATATTGACTCGAAGCTGTGCCAGGTCGCGTGGTTTATTGACGTACACCTTTAACTTCAAATAACCCCATATGGAAAGAAGTCGTAACAAGCCACTTCAGGCGAGCGCGGCGGCCAGCTCAGATCACGTCAGTGTGAAATTATTCGGTCACAAAAATGTTTTCGCAACATTTCGAGCGTTTCTGTTGCAGTGTGTACCATCTTGCTGAAACCACCTAGGCGACAGTTTTCTTCTTCTCTTCAGCTTGGGCACGACCAACTCCTGCAACAGTTGTCGGTAGCGCTCGCCGTTAATCATCTCTTTGAAAAAAAGTAAGGACCGATGATGTTGTACGACCAAACGCACATGCAAAAATATCGGGGGGAGTAATGAGGTTTCTCTTGAATTATACAACGCTCCAGTAGCTCATATTTTGAATCGACATGCAGATGAGACTGAGCTTTGTCGGTAAACAAAATTCGATCTAGTGGAAACTTCACGGGGTAGGCATTTACAAAACTCGAATCGGGTGGCGCGATCGGTAACTAGCAGTTGTTGCGTCATTAAAATTTTGTGCGGGTGAAAATGTAAATTTTCTTGGAGAATACGTCATATCGATCTATCGTTCAAATTGCAGACTGGCGGCGTGCTTCCGAAGTGATCGCTGCGAACTGTTCTTCAAAACCACATGCAAGCGATCGATGTTTCCCGGCGTTCGAACCGACTTCTCAGGGCCCGGAGGCTTTGTTTGATTTACAGATCCGTTTTTTCGAACGTTTTTCCCCCATAGACGCTCAGTTGTTTCGGTTGGCATTGGTTTATGGGGCTGGAAATGTTTTCTGTTCTGTGGTCCGCTCACTCATCGTGACGAGACACTACTACCAAACAAAATATATCAGGCTATCATCAGCTGCAACCTTTCCTCCGTCACTCCGTTGGTTTATTCTCGTGTTGCAGACGATATTTTATTATAACGTCGGATTGTAATATTTTATTAATTTGTGTTTCTAACTTTTTTCATTAGAAAACCGAAATATAGAGAAAAAAATGAAAATACGTAAAAAGAATTAACAAAATCTCACCACCGCGTAGGTCAGGACCAGAAAATACTAAATCCCCCCTCCCGGTTTAGTGTATTAAAATCGAAGACTCTTTATAATAGGGCTTAATTAAACTAATTCCCCAAAATTTAGTTCTCTACTCAGTGTTGTTTATCTAGACGCGCCGAATAATTTTTACATTTATGTAATAATATAAGAAATTAAACTAATAAAGGGTATATAGTATAGTTGCAAAAAACTTACATAAATAGGTTAAAAATAATTTATAACTTAAAGCGTACCGCCGAGATACTTGATTCTTCCCATGTAGGAAGACGCGCGACCAGTCATTCTATCCGGTACGGTTATACGAGCTAGTAAACAAATAGTTTCATTCCGATCGGTTCGCGTTGTATATATTCAAAACGTGAAATTGCCGCTTGAGTGCGTGCACCCTCCTCCCCGTGGTTATGGTTTTTGCGAGAAAATTCGGTTCCCCAACTGTACGGCTAAAAATGTTCACGATCGTTTAAAAAATGTGTATGGAGAGTCAGCAGTGCCTTTCCGAACTGTTAGATCGTGGGTTGAGCGGTTTAAAGCTGGGGGGCGACCGTTTCATGGCGACGACAGAAGTGGAAGACTGAGCGACGCGGCGAATAAAAGATCTCATTCTTTTTGATTTCATGGATCGAAGAACCACCATAAATCGGATTGTGAAACTCTGGACAAGTTTCGAAAAACGATAAAAAATAAGCGACCCCGTGTTTCGTTTCAAAAATCCATCTTGTTTCACGACTTTCGTCATAATACACGTCCGCACTGTGCTCGCGCGCGTCATTCCCATATCGAAAAATTCAAATGGAAAATACTTTGCCGTATCCGATTTGCACCGCTTCCCTCGGCTGAAATGATTTTTAGGATCTTAAAAGTGCGACAACGATGACTAGTTGAAGTAGGCAGTTGCGCAGTGTGATTAGAAAATTTGGACGCCAACATCTATTTCACCGGGATTGAAAAATTTGTTTTGCACTCTCTGATAAATGTGGTAATTATGTAATAAAATAAAGAATTTGTCTCAGTTTTTTTTGTTTTTTTTTTTCATATAGTCTTGGTTTAATTTTTGTAACGTAACATGCGGTTTGGAGTTTTAGGTATATCCGAGCGCACTTAATTACCATCTAATGTCCAAGAAATAATAATAATAATAAAAAAAAAAAAAACTAAAAAAAACACCGTAAAGTACTATATACTCTTTCGGAAACTGAATTTTGATAATGGCACTCGCTTAAGTAAAAGAAGTTTTAAAACGTTACCGCTTAGGCGAATAGAGGATATTAATAAAAACAAAATCGGTAAGTACTAGGTAAACAAGCGAAATTCTATTTAGTGAAAATTTCCATAAGGCATCGCATTACCACACCGTGATTTGTGAAAATTCGTATAACCAACCACTAAAAAATGCAGCATAAAAGAACAGTTTTTTTAAAATCACTTTATGCATTTTTTTATTATTTTATTTAAATGCGATTAATAACAGAAAAAAAAAACAGTATCCTTTCATGCGCTCTTTTATTTTTGAAGGTTTTTTTCGAAATTTTTCAGATTTTTGCCTCCGGTCTTTGCTTTAGCGGTTATCACGCACATAGTGGTCTATATTTTTGAAATGTAAATACGCTTAGCTGTGAATAGTGTACGAGCGTAGCCGCGGGCAAAAGAGCCGGTAATAATAACGATTTGTGAACGGAGGAACAAGTTCGCGACCAGTTATTATTGCCCGTTTTTAGGGTTATATTAACCTCGCTTCGGCGTTACACTTCACACATTATCTGCGGGCCATATAGCGACTAGAGTTGTTTACGCACAGTAAATTATATCATCTCGAATGCACTTGGGTAAAATGAATTTATTTCTGATGGTCGGTAATTATTTTCTAATCACCGCGACCTTCGCTGAATGCAAATATCACCGCTGTACCACCCTTAGACCTGTCGCTGCTCACTATTTCGGCTTTGTACGCTGTGAGAAATTGTTAAAATTTTTCCATTTTACAATTTAGGCTGCCGGCGCTAACGGTATATTGTCGCCGACATCATCGTAATGTTGTCTCGAAAGTTGCGCAACAGTTCGTCACCCTTACTCCACTCACTTCACCGCTATTTGATCTTTGACTTAAATTCCTTTCTCGCAAGATAGTGAACAAGTTTGACCTTGATCAGATTAGATCGCCGATGCGAATAAACTGATATTAATTACAAAAAACCTCCGAATGACTCTGTACGCGGCTAGTTTAATGCTGTTCATTTTTACACAACGACATAAGTTCTCGTCGCTACAACTGAGAACGTATATCCACATTAATATACATATACATTAACACACACACACATGTATGTATATATATTATACACTTAAATATTGACCAAGTTGTTCATGCGTCAGAGGGAGGGGTAATGTGAAAAAAGCGTCATGAAAAACTGTTATGAAATATGTAACATTCTTGTGTCACGGAAGTGTTGTCTTATAACTGCTACGCAAACTTTAAATTAATTTGTTTTAAAAGTGATGTAGTCAGTTGACATCTTCTATAAATATTAGAGAACTCATCTGGGGATGTATTCGAAGAAGGATCTAGTTAAATATTCACCAAATAGCAGTTGAAAAAATTACTACGGGTGCTAGGGTCATCCAAACCGATTCAAAAAAAAAAAAAAAATCGATTTTTCTTTTTTGGTATAAACAGAAAAAAAAAATGGTCGGGCAGTTGTAACTCTAAATTTCGAGTGAGTGTTCATGTACTTACAGTGATATGCTATTGTCCTTTATCGTATTGCTTATTCTGCGTCAACTGATACAGAACAGAGCAGCTGTCACACACCCACACCATCATCACGATTTAGGAAACCTGGTCTCGGCGACCGCATCACTGCTATCAATTTGTATTACCTGAGACAAGACGATTGCACAAAATCGTCGGAAAATCTTATAAACTGCTTTTAATAATTTTGTTAATTTTAGAATACTGTCAAATATTATTTCGACAATTCGAATAACTTCTAATTGATTTTTTTTTTTTTCGTAGTTTTAAATATGTGTTGTTCGGTTGTGTGCTTCCGCATTTCGTTAATAAACTTCTCTTCGTAAATCGAATTTACGTATTATCTCCGATACACTTTTTCACACACATTTTCGGCAAGTGATATACGTCGTCATCTTATCTATTAGAGTGTAATAAGATGTTTCACTCCGGAACGGAGGATCCTCCCTCGGTCGGCAGTAGCACTCTCGTAATGGACATAACTGATAATTCCTTTATTTCTAGTTAGATGATGATAAGAATAACGATAATAATAGTCGAGATAAAAGTGGTGATAGAGGTAGTCGTAATAATAGTACAAATTATTTGGATACAATTAATCCAAATAATAAAAATAATATTATAGGCAATGATGTCTGACGTTCATACATCTAAAGTATTAAATAAATATAACCTAGTTTACAATAGCGATTCTAAACACATCGAAAAATTAAATACAGATAATCAGGAACAATTTCGCTTATCGATCAGTGCACTTAAAGTCGTCGAAATTTTAAGGAAGTCCAACTAATGTAAAGAGATGTTAATGAAATTAAAAAGGTTAGACGTAATAGAGTCATTGCTAATTTTCCTTCTGCTGTCTCGGCAAATAATTTAGCTGGAAATGATTGTTTCTTATTATCTCACGGTTATAATGCTTATATCCCAGCGTATCGAACTTTCAGAACGGGGATTATTAAGGCTGTCGATATCGAAATATAATGAGACATAATCATTATTATTATTATTATTATTATTATTGTTATTATTATTATTATTATTATTATTATTATTATTATCAGTGGTGTCAGTTGTGTTTACTCTTGCTCTGTTTTTTATCTTACATTGGAAAGTGAATGTAAACTTCTTAGGTTTGAAATTTTATTTTTTTAATCATACTCTTGAAGTAGTTTCCGCTGCTGTGTTTAAATTTATAAACCATTATACCGTTCCATAGTTACGATCATTTTTACTTAACAAATTTTGCGCGGTATAGTATCAGTTTTAAAATAACATTTTATAATTAGATAACTGTGATTTCTGGTATCTGTTCCTTTTGGGTATGTACTTTGAATTGTTCAAAGAGTATTTAAATATGTCTTCGGTCTGTAGTAGTTGTTCGGCAGATTTACCAAGGGATGGAGATTTTGTCACATGCAGCCAGTGCAGTAGAAAATTACATTTCGAGTGTGGCGGTATATCAGCCGCGACTTGGCGTAATAAACCCAATCCGAACAAGGCAAAATATGCCTGTAAATTCTGTCAAGGAAACAAACAAGAAGCAAGGGATTCAAAAGAATCCATGGAAATACTAATTGCGATTAGGGAAGACATGAATGGGCTGAGAGCTCAAATGGAGCATCTACAGACCTCTTTTAACCAGCTTCAACTGGCTTTTGCCCAGAATGAACAAAAACTGAATGATGTTCTAAAAGAAAACAGTCAACTACGTGATTCTAATACCATTCTGCAACAAAAACTGGACAAATTGGAGCAATATACGAGGATAAATAATCTGATTATTTCAAATATACCTCCGTCGTCAAATGAAAATACAACGGAGCTTGTCACAAAAATATCATCTGCAGTAGGTGTTCATGTTACAGAGGCTGACATCGATATTTCTCACCGATTGCCTAAATCACCAAAGCAGCAGTACCCGAGTATCGTTGTCAAATTATGTCGTAGGTCGGTAAAACAAGAAATATTAAAAAAAGCACGGCAGAAGCGTCTAACATTGCAAGATATTGGTTTTGGCGATCCTTCATTAACACAAAACATTTATATAAATGAGCATCTTTCCCCTCAGAACTCCCGACTATTCGGTGCTGCCAAAAGTTTAAGATTGAGCGGCTGGAAATTCGTGTGGATGCGGGATTATAAAATCCTTGCACGAAAAAATGAAGCTGCCTCAATCATTAGAATCTCATCTTTGGAGCAAATTAATGGATTAGTAAGTAGCAGTACATGACTGTATAGTAGTAAGTCTTCATGCTATTTTAATATTAATGTGTACGATATTAGTATTTTTAATATATATTTACTCCGTATTATTCATAATGTAAATTTTAGTAATTTGTTTACTTTTACAAATATGTTTTATTATTTTCCTATACTTCATGTTATCGGAAATTGTTACTTACAGCACCCGCTATTTTCGCACATTACATTAAGTAGTATTGTTTTAGTTATAATTGTTTTTATAAATTATGCAGTAGTTTCTGTTGCACGCACGGCTTTTATTGCCTTATTTAATATTGAGTGGTTTTTCTTCACTTATTCCTACATGATTAGTTCTTTTAAATGAAATACTTGCTGCTTTTTTTTATTGTACTATAACACGGCTTTGTTCATTCAACGATACTTCAGAGGTAAATATTTTGCATAACACTAACAAATGTTATTAAAACTTACCTTTTATATTTTTAAATCGTCTATTACCTTATCTGTATATAATTTGTAATATATGTTTATTTTTCTACAATCTATGAAAACCATATGTATTTCTTCACATAAAATATGTACTTTTTTTTTTTTTTAAACTCTTCTGTATAACATTAGTTCGTTTACCCTATCTCTCACTTAGTTTTTATATATTCGTTTGAAAGGCTTTTAGTATTATTATTCAGCACTAAAACTTACTTCTTCATACAAACGCTGTTTACTTTAATTTTATCATTCACCAGTTTGTTTATATCGTTTAACAACACCTACCGTTATATATATTTACCTAGTTTTACTATTTCCGCTATTTCATTTGCGGTATTTTCAAATAAATTGCATTTCAGTTTAATAGTCGTAATTACATTACTAATTTTTAAATATATATGATCAGAGGACTCGCATAAATTTGCCATTTAGCTATGTTTCATTCGTTTTATTTGTATTATCTCTACCTGAGTATCTCAACTCTTTTGTTCACGCAATATAAACATCTTAATAGTGTTTCTGTACAATTTAATTACTACGGTTCTATTTCTTATTTAAATTGTATTACATATATAAGCTAAACAGAAAAATATATCACGTATTTTATGCATCGTTTAATTTAAACATATTATTTCATTATGTATCAGTATTATAAATCAGTTTACTTTCACAAAAAGATAAACGTATTTAATTTATATTCTTTCTAGATGTTTCTACATAGATATTATGTAAATTTTTCATTTTCATGTTACACTTATGAAATTAAAATACAATTTACCGGACTAATCATATCAACTTCTACTAGTTATATAAGTTTTACCTGTGTAAACGCAGTTATTTACTTAGTTAACTACATTTTTATGGTTTCTTTTAAATATGATATAAAAACTTCTTTAGCATTTTTCTAACATGGTATACATTAAATTTTACATATTTATATTGCCTTTTTAAATTTTTTTTTTTTTTTTTTTTTTAATATATTATGTTGAATACAATTAAGCTTTTAAATCTAAATATAAGCAGCCTGCGTACCCATTTCAATGAATTCTTGTTGATGTTGGATAGCCAAAATTTTGTGTATGACATTATAGTTTTAACAGAGACTTGGCTGTACGATGACGAGATAATTAGATATAATGTACCGGGTTACATAACATTTGCACAATGTAGAGAATTTAAACGATCAGGAGGTGTGGTTATTTATGTTAGGGATATCTATGAATGTAAACAGATAAATATGTGCATGCATACCAGTAATGTAGTATGCTTACAAATTACATCGCCAGGTCGATCTAATCTAACTATTGCCGGTATTTATCGTTTTTGCGACTCATCATACAATTATTTCTTAAAAGAACTTAAAATGATTTTAGAGTTATCAACAGCTGCATCGGTAATAACTGGCGGTTTAAATATAAATTTATTAAATAACGATAAATGTGTTGATTATCTAAACTTGCTTTATTCACATGGCTTTGCTAGTTTAGTAAATGAACCGACATTCGTAAAACTGAATATAAATTATAGTTCTTGCTTAGACCATATATTTGTAAAAGGTTTTGAAGAAAACAAACTAAACTCAGATGTTGAATATGACATATTACAGTTCAATTTTTTAGATCATTACGGGGTCAGCATTTCTTTGCAGATGGATTTATTGCATAAAAAGTGCACTAAACCATCTTACAGTCTGGATAAATTAAAATTTCAACGCAAATTAAATGACCTTAACCTGGACTGGTTATATTCGAGTGATCTAGACATTGATATAAAATTTGAGTGGTTTATAGATAAAATTAAGACTATTTTAGATTGTTCCAAACTACACAAACCTAGAATTAAATCACAAAGGAAGAGATCGCCATGGGTAACACCTGAAATAATCACATTATCACAAGAAAAAAATATATATTATAAATTATCTAAAATGTCTCCCTCAAATAAAAATTGGCTGACCAGGTTTAAGTTATTATCGAAGGAAGTACAAAGATTGACTAGAACAGCCAAAAGAAATTATTACTCAAACCTCTTATCACAGTGTGCGCAGTATTCAAATGAATATTGGTCAGTTGTAAATAAAGTTTTAGGTAGGAAAAAGCCGATCATTGATGGTATAGTTATAAATGGAATTAGACAAAATGTTATTGATCATGAAAAGCAAGTAGCATCACATTTTAATAATTATTCCTTAGACTCAGTTAGAAGTTTAATTCACAATTTGGATTTTGACGGAACTATTCCTAACTATGAATGTAAACAAGTAAATTCTTTTGTCTTCACAGACTTCATTATGGAGGATGTTAGAAATGAAATTATATCCTTGCCTAATAAATCCTCTTTTGGGTCGGATGGCATCTCTATATCCGTCATTAAAGATAACCTTCCTTTTTTCCCTAAACCTCTAGCATACTTATTTAATGAATCTGTGAAGAAGGGAAAGTTCCCAAATATACTAAAACTTGGAATAATTACACCAGTATATAAAAGTGGTAGTAAAGAAGAAGTGTGTAATTACAGACCGATATGTCTCCTGCCTACTATTGGAAAAATTTTTGAAAAATGTATAAAACATAAAATGTTAAGCTACCTAAATCATACAAATTTTTTCAGTGTAAACCAGTTTGGTTTTGTGGCTGGCAGAGGTACAGATATGCACTCTTCCAACACATATCCTACATTGCTGACAATGTTGAGAGAGGTAAAACAGCAGTTGCAGTGTACTTTGATTTGCGCAAAGCGTTTGACTTGGTCGACCATAAAATTTTGCTTGGAAAATTATACTCATATGGCTTTCGTGGATTTTTTTTGGAATGGTTAAGATCATATTTATTAAATAGAAAATATGCTACAAAAATAAATGATGTACTAAGTGACTATATATCCCAAAACTGGGGGGTTCCCCAAGGAAGCATTCTTGGACCCATTTTATTTTTAGTATATATCAACAGCTTATGCAATTTGAATGTTAGTGGTAAATTGTTCAGTTACGCAGATGATACCGTCATAGTAACATGCTCTCGAGATGTAAATCTCCTTCAGAATTTAATCCAGGATGACGTAAATATTATTCAAACTTGGTTCAGGGAAAACCGATTAATCATCAATACAAACAAAACTAAATTCGTTGTTTATACTTATGCACATCAAAATCTTGAAAATGAAATAAATATTAAATTGAATAATAACTGTCAACTGAATAGGGTATATGATATAAAATACTTAGGATTACAATTAGATCATAAATTGACCTGGAACAAACACACAGTATATCTGCAAAGTAAATTAAGAAAACTGAACTATATATTTTTCTATTTAAATAACTTCTTCTCGAGTGAGCATCTACTCCATCTCTACTTCTCCCTTTACCAGCCAGTATTGTCCTATGGAATTTTACATTGGGGTTGTGCAGCCAACTTGCATCTATCACAAATTCAGGGATTGCAGAAACAAGTTTTTTATACTATCTTCAATAAAAAAGACTATGTACCAAATTTTGGCCCTCTCAACGTCCGCCCCTTATATGAAGTACACTTACTACAATATGTATTTAAAAACAAAAATATATTCAATATTTCCTTGAAAGAGGGTGTGACAAGAGAAGTTCCTCTAAGGAGCAAGCTATCATTCCAAACTTTAAAAAATATCATACTAGGATACAGGCGATGTATATGGGTGCAATACTTTACAATTTACTTCCCACTGAATTAATTGATTTATTAAAAATCCGAAAAAATCACCGTAAATATCTAATTAAATATGTTAAAAGCAAATATATTAATGTGTAGTCTGTGTGTTGCTCATTCCCCTCAATGCCAAAAACTAGCGTTTAGTTTCCAGTGTCTGTACTCACCTTCACTTTTATTTTTCTTGCTATTCAGTCTAAGGTTTCTTTATTTTATCATTATTATTTCTTATTTTAAATCACAAATGGTAATTTCTATTTTTAAATCTATAAGATGTATTTTTATTTTAAATTATTGCCTTATTGTATAATAATAATCCCACTGCTCGCGCAGTTATTGCGCATTTGTGGTACACAAGTTTTTTTGAAAATGTATTATATTAACCTTTTGTTACCAATAAAAATGATTTGATTTGATTTGATTTGATTTGATTTGATTTGATTTGATTATTATTATTATTATTATTATTATTATTATTATTATTATTATCATTATGTTGTTATTTAAGGATCCGTCATGCCATTATCAAAATACAAAAAGAAATAGCGGAATTTACTTTTAATAGCAGACCTTTGCAACAACCATGGCCATCGTGGATCATACGACCCACGGATGCCAATATAAGCGCTATATCTTAAGACTTGATTTACAAATATTGAGATTTCGAACTGAAAACTTACGAACTACTTTACCTATGTTACTCAGGAATAGCGCAGCTTTCTGTTAGTGAAAGAATTTTTAGAATCGGTTCAGTAGTTCGAGAGAACACCCCCAAGATATAAGCAAATGAACAAATTTTACCTTTTTATAATATTAGGATAGATATATGTGTACATGTGTGTATTTGTGTGTATCATCATTATTTCCTCAACCGTTCGGTTGGTGGACAACTTATTCGTACATTTTTCAGCTGTACAGATATCATATATATATACACAACACGCTTCTATATGTATGTAAAAATTAATTTCAATACTATTCTAAAAATAGTTCTTGAGCTTTGCGATTTTATTTTTCATTGTACGGAGGTGAAAATGATATTGGGAATAAATGTAGAAAATTGAGCAGAAAATAGAACTGAAAAAAATTGGATAGCGCAAAAATGGGAACAGCTGATTCTTCTGGATTGCAAAATTGAAAAAAAACTCGTAAATGGATGTTTCTTCAAATTAGCGCAATATAGAAATAGCACGAAATTCAAGAAAAAAGTTATATGAATCATTTTTTATACATCTGTGTAAAGTGGGGCACGTTTTGTTTCCTTTCAGAAACATGTAATTTTGAACACGTACCCTTTAAAAACTTTTTTTTATTATCGTGTGAAGTTTAATTTTTTGCTCAACAATTTTTTATCTGTAAAATTATATATATATATATAAACTCGGCCCTTCGTTACTCGGAAGGGGGCTTCCCCCTTCACCGCCAGAACTAGTTCTTCTATAATTCTTATAGAAGAGTAAAATTTCTCTTTGCCTACGCCGTTCAACAAAATTTTTTCGTTACATTTTCGTTACATAAAATTGTGACATTTTTTTGGCACAAATTTCGTGACAGGATACTTTTTCTGATGACCCCTGGCGTGAAAATGGCGTAGCCAGTAATATACATAAATACATACATATATATTTTTTGTATATTAATGGCTGTGCCATTTGTTCGATAGGGGTCATCAGGAAAAGTGTCCCGTTACAAAATTTATCCTGTCACGAAACTTGTCCCAGTCATAATTTTATGTAACGAAATATGTAACGAAAATGTAACGAAAAAAGCTAACGAAAAAATGTAACGAAAAAATGTTTTAATTTTATGTAATAAAAGTTAAAAACGGCGTAGCCAATGAAAAAGTTTACTTTTCTCTAAGAATTATACAAAAAATAGACCGGGGGGTGAAGGGGGCTTGCCCTCTTTCGGGTACCGAAGGACTGAGTTTATATATATATATATATACATATATGTATGTCTCTTTTCTTTATAGTGCCATACTCAGCTTCTGAGCGTCGGTGACTACCTATTCGTACATCTCAACTGTACAGATATAGGTAGTGTACTAGGCAATTACTATATGGGTGTACACACGCAAGACTACATTCGGAAATGATTAGTAATCGTTTGATTTATCGATATACAAATGCAGTCCTATTTATATCTGCTGTGTACTGACCTAGCGCGCATATGATGTTGTACGTGGTCGTTTGCCATTGCCTTCCACGTGATTATTAGCGAATATTTTAGTTTTAATTTTTTGTAATAAGTTCTGTCGTCGCACGGGATCGAACCCGTGACTTCCGTAACGGAAGTCAAGCGCTCTAGCAACTAGGCTATCGCGACGACTATATTCTCATTTTAGGCCAAGTGGCTCTAAGGTTTATCTAGACTGAAATTGAACCGGAAGCAAGGGAAAGGAACTAACTCAAAATATTTTCTTCAGATCAATTAGATATTTTGTATACATAGTGAAGAGCTTAATTTCGTAACACTTAGTATGTGGTGTTACGCTTTGTCATGAGAGATATTAGGAATGAGAAATGGTCGATCCACATAGATGTGACATTTATATAATTGCCGTGCCAAGTTGGTCTTTATTGTTCGTACTGCTACGGATTTGGTGGAAAAGTATTTTCCAATTTTTCCTATCGGAGCCAAAACCGAAATCTACTTTTAATAATATTGCAAAAAGTAGGGTTATCACGTGCGCATTATTTTTATATGTATTTTGAAAAGTGTGTGAAATTCACGAATGCACTTTGATAAGTTCGGAGCTCAGTTAATAGGGGGGATAGTTTTAAACATCTGTAGGTAAGGTAAATTATTGAAATTTCATATTTCATTCGGCTATTTTGCAAAAATGACTCGTCCTATTTGTCAAGCGATGTATCGCAGATTATTCATGGGAGTTACGCGGATGATATAGCAATAGTTACGTCACATAAAGATATGAAAGAGGCAGAAATAAGGATGCAAAAAGATCTAATAACAATAAGTAAATGGGCATACGATAAAAGTCTAAGAATAAATGTAAAAAAGACTAAAGCAATGGTGCTGCGGAAAAAAAGAGACAGCTCTGATTTGTATTGTCCAAATATAATAATGCACTCAAATGAATGTGTACATTCAATTGGGGAAAGACGCGAATGCGAAATGAAAAACTGTCAAAAGTTAGACATAGTAATGCAGTATAAATATTTGGGAGTAATGATGGATCAACACTTAAGATGGGACATACATATGGAATACATTGCAAAGAAAATAAGAGCAGTTTTACCAGCTTTATATACATTAAAGAAATATGCAACAAATGAAACATTAAAAGTAGTTTATTATGCGCTAGTAGAGTCGAGGATAAGATATGGAATTTAGGCGTGGGGAATGGCGAGAAAAGCATACTTGGGGAAAATAAATAAACTGCAAATTAAATGCTTAAAATTAATAGGAAATCATAAAGGAGAGACCGATAGTGAAATAATTAAAAAAGAAAACGTAATGAGCATAAGAGGAATGTACTTATTACCGAAGATATGGGAGTACATTTCAGCAGAAAAGAAAATTGAATTGGAGGAAAGAATAAACACAGAATACGAGTTGAGGGAAAAACTTTCGTACCAATTGCCGTTAGCAAGAACAAAGATGTGGAGCAAACGGATAAATATATTATAACTCAGATGTTGAATAAAATACCCAAAGAAATAATGATCCTAGCAACGTATGCTGATGATATCGCCATTCTTGCATCCAACTCAGTGGTCACGTACGCGAACGTTGCTGTACAAAACCACCTAGACAAGCTGGCTGAATGGGCACAGAGCTGGCGCATAATGTTTAACCCCAACAAGTGTCAACACGTCGTGTTTACAAACAGGAAAATTAGCTGTCCAGCGGTGAAAATTTGCAACGCTCAAATTCCCCAAACCAACTCGGTACGGTATCTCGGCATGTACCTGGACAGGAGACTTACTTGGCGAATACACGTGGCACAAATCAGAAGAGCCATTGCTGCTCGCGCGAAGTCGCTACATCCGCTTTTGGGACGGAAGTCTGCTCTCAACTTAACTACCAAACGAATCATTTACCTTGCTGCAATCGCTCCCATTTGGCGCTATGGAATTGAATTGTATGGAAGTACTTGTAAAAGCAACCTTCGAAGAATTCAACAGCAGCAGTCCAGGATACTCCGCACTATCACGTCTGCTCCACCTTACGTGTCCAATTTGACGTTACATAATGACCTCAGGGTTCCATATGTCAGTGATGCACACATTGCACAGTACAAAAGATTGTTTGACAAATTCGAGTGTAGCAGCAATCCTGTCATCCGTAGGATGCATACGGACAGTCTTCCAGATAATTCTCCAAGGCGACTTAGAAGGAAATGGTGTCGGGATGCTATCCCGATCACTTAATTCCTCACTTTAAGTTACTTGCATAATAACATGTACTTATTCTTAATCACGGCACGCGTTCATTCCTATAATTGATCCTCTGAACATTCTTATCTTATTGTGTTACTCCCTTTCCCTTCTCACAACCTAATGTCTCGCTGGAGTCATTAGATTTTATTATTATTAGTTCCTCTTCCTACAATATCGCCGTTGTTTGCAGTAAGTTGTGCTGGTATGACGTATAAAAAAAAAAAAAAAAAAAAAAAAAAAGAAATAATAGAGAAGGAAAAAATAGGGGAAAGAAAAAGGAAAATAAAGGAATGGCTTCAGGAAGAAGAAAATATAAAAAAAATAATAAACATAAAATAAGAAAACAAAGCGCAACAAAAAAGCTAGGAAAAAAGAAACAAAAAAAAAAACTGAATATAGAAAATAGAAATAGATTAGCAATTATTGATAAGTAAAATAGATAGATTAAGTAAATATTACACGATCATGTATATGTATAGGTTAATTTAAGATGGTAAAATGTCAAATAGGATAATTCGTCGACAAGCGTTTTAGCTTGACGAAAAATTTTTGTATGTAAAAAATTATAAATACATATTTTTCAAAAAAAAAACAGTTCATAATCGTAAAAACTAATAATATAGATTTCCGTTTTTTTTTAAAAGAATTTTCGTCCAATCTAAAATTTTACGAGACGTAATCTAAAAAGAACCGTGGTGTATGGTCTTTAATGTTGTTTACCGCCAAATTGTTTCTGTTTTTCATGCTAATTTTTTAAAAATGTCGTATAAAACGTACAATTTTTTATCTTAAACGGAAGAACAAAAGAAAATGGCGCCTAAAATATCGCGGAAGTGTATTTGTTTTGACACTTTTTGCCTTCGATCACAGATGATAAATACCAACTTCATATTATATTTTGTTCTTCTTCGAAAAGTCAAGTTTTAAGCCTTGGCTCAAGGTTCTTTGAGAGAGTGCAATTTATCAAACTGATTGGCCGACTTCCGAGTGCAAGTGAGCTATATTAGAAAATTCAACACGATGTGAGAATAACAACAACGTGAACCGGGTCAACTCTATTTCTCATATTCCTTTTTCGCTTCGCGTCCGGCTATTGATGAATATAAGAAAAGTGATTTGTTAAAAGTTACAGACGACTTTGATGAATGAGCTAATTTTATGCGAATAAATTTTGTTATCAGCTGTGGACTAATATAGCGGAACATATCGTTTTTACCGAGTACAGTTTTTGTTGCATACACGTATGTGTCCAACAGCTATCGCAACGTACTTGTGTTCAATAAGTGCGTTCGTATTATTGTTGGAAAAATTTTAAAGTCCAAATGTGAAGTCCACCGAGGGATTTAAGAATAGAGTTAAATATGCCGATTCTCAATTTAGCCCGCCGATGATGATGAGGTCAGATAACTGACATTTTTTAAAAGGAAAACTTTATAAACGGTTTTCGAAGCATTTTAATTTTTTTTTTTTTTTTTTTTTTATATTTAGAAACTGTTAATAAAACAATTTTTCAAAGAATTAAAATATAATTATGCAATTAATGAATCTCAAAATCGATTTTTGTAATTTGCTTATCGAATTTTCGGCGATATGCAATCTTATCATTGTTAAGAGGGAATAAAATACTAAACATGCTCGAACCAGGTACCGAACAGATTCGCTAGTTCTTGACGAGAAATAGATGCGATCTAACCTCGGACGTGAATAAAGTAATATTATTGGAAAGGTCAATGGAAAAAAATTGTGACGTGGTTTCTACCGAAAACAATAGACGTATGGTAAATCAAAAAAGCTGCGAAAGTTCAAAAGCTCTTTTAACAAATACGCTTTCTTTAGATAACACGGAGAACAGAAACGTCACTTGTACCAGCACTTAGCTGTACGATTAATAAACAAACGCCGCTTTAAATTTTCACTGAAGACTTCACTTTCAAGAATAGCGGTGGTGTATGTTTCTCCCATTTAATTTGAAGAGTAGAATTCTCGATCCATATTCCAAGAGGGTTTTCGTACGCAGAATATCGGTGAAAAAGGTATAACATTCAGTTGATATTTGTCGATCGTCGAAATCAGCTTTTCAAGTCAAATGTTTTAAATAAAGGTCGCATTTTCTGTTCAGCTTCGACTAAATCAGAGGACATATGTTCGAGACTCGTCTCATTCCAGATCCGAATCTTTTCTAGGTCTATACCTAATATCCGACATGGAACATTATTGGTTATAGTAGGGAAGTCTGGAAAAGTAAAGGTGGATCCGAAGTAAGGAATTGGCCATCCTACTCTCATTGGTGCCGTTCGGCTTAGTAAATTATGAAAAGTTTAATTTCACAATCCATGATACCCTATCAAGGATATATGGAACTTTACTTCTCATCCAGTCGTACGAATTAGCTGGGAACACTCCGGTGAAATATGTTCCGGCAGATATACCGATTTAGTTTCTGACCCTAAAGGTACGATTTTAACTGAGCTGTATTGTACAAAGTGATTCGGGCGTTCGGTATTTTCCTAATGGATTAGTTACATTTTTATACGGATGCACTCCGAAGTGTGATTAAATTTTTAAATTTTACCGTTGGGGAAGGCAAGTATTTTTCAGTTACAGTGATATTGCATTATCCGGGCGCGGTGAACTATGAATTTAATTTGTCGATTAGCCGCGAGGCTTCTGGAATTAGCGGAATACCTTCTATTTCGGCGACTCTGCGTTTTGTCATTAACCTGTTCAGTGCGAAAAGAACATTTTTATTTGAACTGTTCTTTGCGCCTTTGATGCTACTTTTAAATACGGTTGACGTGGTGATCAATTTCGGAAAAAAGCGAACTTTGCATTATCTCATTGGTATTTTTTTTTCTCTTTTGTTCTTAACTAGATGCTAGAGCGTTTCATCGCATTTTCATTCTTCGTGTAAATACTACGTGTAACTGTGGACAATATTAAACCGCGCTGATGCTAATTTTTGTTTTTTCTTCGCTGTCCACATAAAATTAGTTTTTTTTTTTTGTTTTTTTTTTGTCGGGTACCATGTACTGCTGTTATGGCCAGAAGCACCCGAAAGTATTTATTGGATGTTATATGGAGTTGATCATATTTCTATTTCGGAGAAAATGAAGGACTGCTTCTACTGCAATTGGATCATCAGATAAAACTTGTTTCAATGAATTGCAACTAAATTTTTGAGGTCGATATATGGAGTATTGTGGGCATTCAAAGAATAGGTGTCGGAGTGTTAAGGGTGTCTGGACGCAGCGAGAACACAATAGTGGATCTGTTTTATTTATAATATAACTATGAGTCAGTGCAGTATGACCAATACGGAGACGAGACAGAACTACCTGTTCTTTTCTATTGTGCGTAAAAGATCTCCAAGGAATAGGATAAGAGCGGATAGCTCTAAGGTGATTAGTCGTGGAGATTGCATTCCACAGGTCGCAAAAGGATTCATTTGTTCTGTATTTGATGAAAGCGATTGCATCGGATTCAGATATAGGGATCAAAGGATAGGATTGAATAATGGCTGCCTCTTTAGCTGTTTTGTCTGCCAGTTCATTTGATGAAAAACCTGGTGACTTGAAATCCATAATAAAATTATATTAAGAGTAGGATTATGGATAACAATAGGATGTAATTTGATAGAGTTACGGTTGAAGCACATAATGGAAGAGAGAGAATCGGAACATATTAGTAGATCTTTGTAGTTTTCAGTGATAGCAGCGGATATAGCGAGGTACATTGCGTACAGTTCAGCAGAAAATACCGAATATTGTGGTGGTAGCTGTAACGCAGGAGATCTCCCTCTGAAACTACAGCACAACCACAAAATTTATTAAATTTGGATGCGTCGGTGTAAATTTTTTTACATTCTCTATATTTGCTTATAGTTTGTTCGATGTGGTTATTTATTTGATTTGTAGGGATTGGATGGGATGTGGAAGGTGTTAAGGATATGTCAAGTTGGATCGGGAAGAAGTGCCAGGGAGGATACTGCGCATAATTTTTATAAATTAAATAGGAAATTTCTGGAGTAGGAAAATTATCAGGAAGTTGAGAGAGTGTTTGAAGATGTATATGATATTTTTCAACGAGGTATTTTCTTCTTAAAAACGGAGGCCATTCTTCCGCTTCACAATAAAGGCTGTCGATTGGGCTCGTACAGAAAGCACCAATGGCTATTCTAATAGCTGTATTGCATATGATGTCGAGTTTCTTCAATGTAATATTTTTAACAGCTGCACTGTATATCATGCTTCCGTAATCCAACCTTGATCTTACAAGACATCGGAATAAATGTAATAAGGATTTTTTGTCCGCTCCAAATGATGTATGGGCCAATCTTCTCAGCATGTTCATGTTCGTAGAAATTGTAACTAATAAACCGTTTATGTGTTCTTTTCATTTTAACTCATTATCCCAGAGTAAATCTAGATATTTTACAACTGATTTCGTTTTTATAGGTTGATTTTTAATTGTGATCTGCAGTTTCTTTGAATACTTCGGCAGAAATGAACGGCGACAGTTTTTGATTGAGAGAATATTAGACCATTTTCGGCTGCCCATTTTGTCATACTTATTACAGTGTCTTGCAAAATTTTTTCACCCGCTGAAATATTCTGACATGGTAAAAAAATTGCTATATCATCCGAAAATATGCTAAAGAAAACAGGTTTTTGTATCGATAATGAAATATTATTTATCATAATTTTGAATAAGGTAGGGCTAAGCATCGAACCTTGTGGTACGCCATTTTCAAGTGAATGTTGCGTTGAACATACATTCCCGATACGAACGTGAAATTTTCGGTCACCTAGAAAATTTTTTATGAAGTAAAGCATATTCCTAGTGATTGACCAGTCACATAGTGTATCTAGGATTTTCCGTCTCCATGTCGTATCGAACGCTTTTTGAAGGTTGAACAAGACCCATAAAACCCATGGTGCTTTGTTTTGCATATAAAATTGTACGAGTATTTTATTACTAATATAATATAGTGCGTCGATTGTTGATCTTTTTTGACGAAAGCCGAACTGCTGGGCTGTTAATAATCCTTGCTGCTCAATGATCCACAACAGTCTTCGGTTGACCATTTTTTCCATTAATTTACATAATGTAGATGTTAGGGATATTGGTCTAAAGTTTCCCAATTCATTACTTTTATGACCGTGTTTAGGTATAGGGATTACAATTGCCCGTTTCCATTTCGTTAGAAATTGATGCGATTCCCATGTATGGTTGTAGATGCGAAGTAATTGTTCAAGCCCAGTTGATGAAAGATTTTTTAAGAATTCGGTATAAATTCTATCTGGTCCTGCAGATGTGTTTATTTTTGTGGATTTTAGAGCTTCTTCAAGTTCTTTATAAACAAAAGGAATATTGTAGGGTTTGTCATTGTCAGTAGGTTCTCTCAGGGGTATTGTTTCATGTTCTAGCCGGTATTGTAACTCTTCATTCGATAGATGGAAATTACTTGACATCTGCGCTAGATAATTTGCAAAAGCTTCTGCCAAAGTAAGAGGGTTATTATATATTTTATTTTTAATTAGAATACTGTAAAATCTATTTTGATGTGAGCCATTCATCGTGCAGATTTTATTCCATATTGTTGTAGCCGATGTTGTAGAGTTTATAGATGACGTAAATTCATTCCATGAGTTTCGTTTTGTCTGTTTGAAAATAAACTTAGCTTATGCTCTTAGTTTTTGATAATTAATATGATTTTCAAGTGTTGGATCCTTTTTTTAGTTTTCTTAGGGCTTTTCGTCGGTTTTGCAGGGCCATTTTGCAATCACGGTTCCACCAAGGGTTAATTTGGTTTCTAAAGAAATAAGTTTTCTCTGGTATTGAGTTTTTTGCTGCTTCTAATAATACTTGCTGAGAATGTTGAGGTAATTGAATTAATATCCCCCGTTGCGAGGTCAACTGTTATTTTGTTTGTGTCATTTTGATACTTTTGCCAGTTGGCTTTCTTAAAATTCCATCTTGGTGGAGGTTGTATTACTGGGATGTTTTTGAGAATATTTACTATAAGCGGCCGATGATCGCTACCTGCTAAATCATTATGTTCTGTAATATGAATTATTTCAGAGAGTGAGACACTGGATATGATTAAGTCTATGTTTGACTATGTTCTATAAGAGAAACTATAATGACTGAGGCTATTATTATTATGTATTATCAAACTGTAGTTGTCAACTGTGTTTTGAATTATCCTTCCTTTTTTATTTTATTTTTTGCAGTTCCAATTAGGGCTGCGTGCATTTGTGTACCCACAAATTATAAAATTAGTTGTGACAAAAACTTCTAACGTTTCGACTGCTTAAGATATCTGCCGAAGGGGTCGGCTTCGGCAAAAATTAAGTCTCGAAAGTTTATATTTAGGAAATCATCGAGTAAAGCAGATTTAGGATAAAAATAATTTTTTCCCCTTTTTTTTGTTGTTCTAAAATGAACCAGACAGTTTTGACATTGTATTATGTGAAAAGTTGAGGATATTCGGATTGAGCGCTATTTCGTTAACACTTTTTTATCTTTGACGTTGCTCCTTGTTTAATTTTGAATTTGAGAATATTTTTCGAGTCCGTTACGGGCTTATTTTTTTAGCTAATAAATATTTATCCGTTTCTTCAACTAGCGTAGTGAGCCAATTTACAAGTTTAGAAATGTATAACTTATTAAATAACGTCGTCCCTCTGCTAGAACCAAGAATGCAATGCCGCTTTCGATCATAGTCGCGTTACATTTAGAATTTTCCGTCGGTCGAATTCTACACGCCAAAAATTTCTTGCCTACATAAGGGCCAATGCAAGAGCTAGGTTTATTCTAAAATCTTCTAAGAAATCCTCTTGGAAAAATTTCTATTCTTCTTTTTCGAGAATTACTCCTCTTAATCATATCTGGAAAATGGCCGGAGCTTTCAAATTCCTTTCTTTTGAACGTCCTTCTATCCGCACTATTTCCTCCGATAGTTTGTCTTCTTTTCTTGATGCTGTTGCTTCTGCTTATGTTCCCAGCGTTGATGAATCCTGCTCGTTTCCATTTACAGAAGATTCTAATCCTCATTCCCTTATCTCTGCGTTTAATATTAATGAATTAAAATCCATTCTTAAAAAGTCTTCTAGCCCCACCCCGGGCCGTGATGGTATTCCCTTCTCTGTCCTTAAAAAGCTATCCGATCATCTCCGTATATTTAACTTCTTTCTGTCCAGAGAAGTCACATTTCCTGCTTGGAACACCTTTATTATCCTTCCTATTTCTAATAAAAATTCCTCCCTTCGTCCGATCACTACAGCACCGTGTCTCAGAAAACTATTTGAGGGCATGTTTAACAAGCGCCTAGTTTGTTAGCTTGAACACAATAACCTTTTTCCTTCCGGTATGTTTGGTTTCCGTCCAGGCTCAGGTCCTGCTAAATGCGTCAGCCTTTTTATTTCTCATATCTATAAATCTTTCATCGATAAACAGTATACATTAGCTACTTTTATTGATGTTTCCAGTGCTTTTGATAATGTCCATCTCCCTACTTTTCGAGATAGAATGATAGCAATTAACATTCCAACTCATTTCTCTTTTCCCGTTATTAATTTGATGCTAAATCGTGTTATTCTCCATCGTTCTAGACAACAACAATTGTTTCATGTTGTCTTCCTCACGGTTCCTGCCGTAGTCTTACTCTTTTTAATGTTTATACTATTTCTGTTGCTTCTCTTTCTACAAACTCCTCTTCTTTATTCTTTTTACTGATGACATTATTCTCTTTTCCTTATCTCGCGATATTGTAGACGCAAACGAAATAGTCAATACGTTCTTTTTCCTCTTTGAACTTTTTTATCTCCCCTTCAAAATCTTCTTGTATTGTCTTTTCTCTTCGTCCTTTTAATCCCGCTTTAGTCTCCATGTATCCTTAAACTCCATACTTATCCCTCGTAAGGATTGCTTTTGCTATCTCGGTATATTCCTTAACAGTCGTCAGTCCTTTTATGAACATATTAATTTCATTTCCTCTTCTGCCCTTAAAAAACTGAACCTACTGAAAGTTCTTTCCCCAACAAAATGGTGAGGCGATTTTCTTCTTCTCGTTATCCGTTCTAAGCTCGATTACCGCGCCTTTATCTATGCTTGTACCCCAAAATCTCATTCCAAGTTAAATATAATCCAAAATTCTTGTATTTGTCTTTGCTTCGATGCTCTTAGATCTTCTCCAATACCAGCAGTTCTCGCTGAGTCAAACTCGTCTCCCCTTTTCATACGCTATAAACGCTTACCGTTATCACCCTCTAGACTTATTCTTTTTCTGCAAAACTGGCATTTTACTCCCAAGAAAATTCCTATCCTAGCCCGCATTGCTTTGCGGGTCTTTTCGCCCTGTACAATTTCTTATAATAATCTTCCTTACTTTTCTTTCAATTTTGAAGATCTTTCCAATCCTCCCAATGTATTTTCTATTTTCCTTTTTCCTCCAAATCTCTTCCAAATACAACAGTTATACAAAAATTCCATAGTTATATCGAATTCCGTTTTCCTTCTCACATGACCATTTTTATGGATGGCCCTAATGGAGTTGCAGCTTCTTTCATCCTTCCGAGCATAAATTTCTCTGAATCTTTTCGCCTCCCTTCTTTTTGTACTATCTTTACGGCCGAGATAATATTCTACGTTCCATAATTTATATATCCGCTCATAGATCTTCTTCTAAATATTTAATTATCTCCGATTCTATGTGTGCTCTTAAAGCTATTTCTTCACATTTCCCCTCTCACTCCGACTTTTTTATTCTCCGTATTCGCCCTCCCACTCATACTATTTTCTCATTTCATGCTATCCGCATTGATATGCTCTGGGTACCCAGTCGTATGGGGATAGAGGGTAAGGAAAGAGCAGATTCCTTGGCTCAGATTTCTGTATCCTCCCGCTTTTTTTATTTCACTAAAATTCCCGCTTCTAATTTTCCTCTACCGTGTAAAAAATTTCATGTTAGATTTTGGTCAGATCTTTTCCTTTTCCAATCAACCTTCCTTTTATTTTAACATTTTACCTAATCTTCCTACCCGGCCTTGGTTTTACAATTTTCCTTTGCTTCGCCGCTCCGTTATTGTCTCTATTATCCGTTTACGTCTCAAGCATACTCTTCTTCCTTCCTTACGTTTTCGTTTTCGTCTCACTCTATTCCCTAATTTCCCTCTTCATCTTGACGACGAAGCCGTCTGCGATCCTGACCCCATATCTTCTTTGAATGGCCATCCCTCGTGAACGAACGTACTTCTTTTTGTACTCCGACCTGTTATCACTTAAACTATCTAATTCTTATTGCGCTCCGTATATCTTATCGTTTCTGTCGATCTCCGTTATCCCGATCCGCAGTTCTTTTATTCTATCAATAGCTGAACGAACATCTAACTGATTCTTTTCTGTCGTGTCGTTTTTGGGCGAATATCCGTTGTTGGCATGTCCAAGGAAAGAAGAGGGGTTAAAAAAACAAAAATCTAATTTAAAAAAAAAATGAATTTTGAACGAATGTAGTCTAATCATCGGAAAATATTATTTTGAAATATGCGAAACGAGCAATATATCGAGGATCCATGATACCCTCCGAATCAAGAAGAATCTAGCTCGTAATTACATAAAACAAATCATTCAACTTAGAATAGGGCATACGTTGGAACAGCAGATCAGTTAAGGAATACGTGTCATCGAATTAGATAAATGTCAACGCTGTAATGAAGACAATGAGGAATATGTTAGCCTACTCTACAACAATGTAGACGATTTCAAAAACACAATCGGTAAAATTTATAAATTAACTCAGATGTATCTCTCACGTTACCGATAAATTCTATATCCATTCTTACAAACTAACTAGAGACCAGGCATGCAAATAACTTTATCAGTATCTTAAAAAATGCAATATTGAAGTTTGATACTTGAATACGGTGGTATTACACCTTTAATACGCAAACTGACGAAAAGGTTAAAAGGAAAATAAAAAGAATTATCTAATATGTAATGTATTTCCGATGTTATTTTCTTATCGGTTATTAATTTTTACTAATAGGTATATTTTTTAAATCCTTTCAAATGCGACGCAAACCATGTTTTCTTCGAATGTTCGACTCTTATTAGCGAACGCTTCCTTTTGTATTCGAAAATCTTGGCTTTTGGTCTTCCGGCTCCTTACAGTACTTCCCCTTTATCCATCTCCATCAATAATTCCCTTAGTTTATTCTTTTGTTCTTTCCATCCCCTATCGCTTCAGAATCTCTAATTTCTTAGCATAATAGATTCAAGCGGTTGAGTTAACGCTAAAGGCGAGCCCAAAAAAGAAGAAAAAAAAAATTACATATTTTTTAAATAATCAAAGAATTCTGCAGATAATATTTATCGTCGAATAAGATTAATTTTTTTCTTTTTAAATTTCATTTACATTTTCCTGTTCAGAAATAAAAATTACAATTGTTCAAGTAGTTCATTGAATTCGTATGTTGTAATTAAAATTAATCTTCTTTTTACCAACTGCATAAAGGGAAGAAGGTTATTATTATTATTTTTCTTTTTTTTTCCTTTCTCTCCTTCTATCGACAAAATTTGGCTCATGTGTTTTTAATTAAATGTACCGTATTGCTACTTTACAACATACTGATATAACAATACATTTTCAGAAGATTAATGTACACCGATATTGTATGTTAAGTCGACCAATGTACTATTAGTTTTTTCTTATAATAATAATCCCCTGCTCGCGCAGCTATGCGCATTTGTGGAATTTATATTTTTTCTTCTATTTTTATATTAATTTTGTTATAGCAATAAAATTTTATTTTATTTTATTTGATTTGATTTGATTTGATTTATTATTATTATTCATTTTATTCTCGGAATGATCTTTCCGGTATTTATTAGTGACGGATCATAATCAAGTCACTACTGTTTAATTTTATTATTCTGATCTATATTATTTCGTTCTTATTATTTTTACTGTTTTATTGGTTTAGGAATTTTCGGACTATGTTGCATGTGTTCAGAATAACCGCTTTTTGTGTATGTGTATTTTAGAATCTGAAGAATGTTTAATCATTCAATGAAGGATTATTCCTGTAACTGATCGTATTAATGGTACTACTACGAGTATAACTTTTTGCTGCTTCCAAATCTGCTTGATTTCTGTTGCTAATGGTGTATATTTCATTATTTTTTCATTATATTTCTTCTATACGTTGTTATCATTAGGTACCGCGATATCTATTAAGTATGCATTTCTTGTTCGTTTGTTGATTGATATTACATCTGGTCTATTTAACTGTGTTAATATTGCTGTATCTGAATATAGTTTAATTGTTTTATTTTCTAAAACTCTTTTTGGGCTATATTTATAACATGGCTGATTTATTAAATTGTATTTTTTTGATATTTCTTGATGAATTATTTTTCTTACATTATTGTGTCTTTCTGTATATTCTGTTGCTGCTAGCAGACAACAACCTCCTGTTATGTGCTTTATGGTTTCCTTTGTTTGGTGGCAGTTTCTACACTGATCGTTTTGCATATTCTTATCTTTAATTATATATTTTTGGTAGTTTTTTGTTAGTATTACTTGATCCTGTATAGCGAGTACGATGCCTTCCGTTTCCGGGTACAATTCTCCTTTTTTTAGCCAGGTGTACGTTAAATCTTTTCTGATTCCTCTGGTATTCATGATGTTTGGATGTTTGCCGTGTATTGATTTACTGATCCATTTTTCTTTCTTTTCCTATATTGTCTTAATACTGTTTATTTTTTCTTCTTTTTTTCGTGAGGTTGAGTGGTGTTAGATTTCTATCTGCTTCGACTATTGCTTTGTGTAGTGGGTGTTTTTCGGAGTGAAAGTATTTTGTGAGACATTTTATTTGGCTCTGATGAAGTGCTACGATATTTATTAGACTTCTGCCTTCTTATTCTTCTTCTTCTTCTTATTATTATTATTATTATATGTTCGTCGTTTATGGCTTTTTTTTACGTTTGTTCGCGCATAACTTTTATAAGAGGTCACCGATTTTGTGCCCATGTTCATTGCGAAGCGTACAGCAGCTAGAATGACAGTATATAATAAGAAGTACACCGTTGAGTTTCGGAAGAACACATGAATACTCAGTGATCATTTAAATGAACGTTTAAAAAAAGGGGTGTTTCTTTAGAGTGTTTTATAGTAAAATCACCATAGAGAACTGTGCACAAGTTGGAAAAAAACAAATAACTCATTTTTAATAAGACAGAAAATTAAAATATAATCTTAAATACGGATAAATATATAATAGTTTTTCGAATAAAGAAAACTGAAACTTTCATATTTAGAAGCTCACGCTGACTGAAGTGTTATCTATCTTAACATTTTTTTTTTTATTTCCTTTTTTTGGATTTTTACATTAATGTTTATTATAGCTTTTGATCATTTTAACGATACTCGAATGATAATAACTTTCATTAGAATATAGGAAACATAAGAAAACCCAAATATTTTTTTACCTTTTTCCTCTGGGCTTATCAACAACTGGCGATTATCCGTCAACACGTGCAAACGATAGCAACTAGGAATCACCAGCAATGGAACCTGGCTAAAAATTTTAAAATTGCATGGGCGATAAATGACTCTTCAAGAGAGTATTATTTTTGAACGAAGACACTCGAAACTCCAGAAAGCCCAATTTACAGGCTTATTACTAATAAAATTTGAGCATTCTTAAACCGATACGCAGCTTACAGTGTAGAAAGTAGTAGCATAATTTAGATCGGAATTTTACTACTCAAAAATCAAATTAGTGAAACATTTTAAAAAAAAGCGAAATACCGACTACTTCAAGGTGTAGAGTAAAAATGTAATAAAAACGCATTAAAAAGTAAAAAATAATTAATTCCCGACTAAAATGTACTTTAACGGGAGATATTTATTTTTAAGCAACATACCTTATAATGAGAGTCACACCGAATTTAAATTTCAACAATAATTAAAGTGTTCCCAATGTTTCTAATATTTAGCTTACAGAAAGCGAGTGACCAGTTATATACTCATACGAGAGCGTCGCCAGCCGATGAGCCCGGGAGAGGGGTAAGATGAGTTGCTAGCCACCAGGTGAGGGGGGAAAAGATGATAGAAAGAGGATATGAGGTATAGGAAAAATAAAATTTATAAGTTGTAAAGGCTTAATATTTCATTAAACAAGAATAAAATCATAATTAAAACATAATTTTCGTAGGTTTCTGGCAAATTGTCCGTGATTACGCGCCTATGAATACTTATCATGGCCAGTTGATTAAAAAGTTTCAAAGCTCCAGGGGGACAGCTTCCTCCCTGCCCCCCGCTGGCGATGCTCATGTACTCACATTTAATATGGTTTCTAAATTACGGGTGTCCCGCCGAGACTCTAATTAAAGTACGAATATCGTGTAAGAATAACTGTAGTATCTTTCCTTAAAGTATATATTACTCTGAAATGAAATATTTTTATATGCGAAATAATTATTTTTCACTTTTTAGCTCATTTTTATTCTATTTTTAGAGTAAATCTTGAAATATCGGTATTTTTTATGACTATATTCTATTCCGAATTGTTTTTTACTGTGTTATTTAATTTTAAACTATCCGAAATTAAATACCGGAAATAAAAATTCTTAAAAAGGGTGGAAAATTTCTGATTAAACGTTTTATTCGAATTTGGATAACTTTCAGCTTCAGATATACTGGAAAGCGGTTTCTTCAGTGGCCGTTTTTTCCCCCTTTTTCTTTTTCTTTTCTCCGGAGATGACGCGTCCGTGAAAGAAGTAACAATTAGTGAACTAAGAGTGACGGAGCGTGTAGAAATTCAGGTAGGAAACCGCTCAGAAAGCTGAAATAACGCTTCATCTTGCGTTATCGTTCGTGTTTAAATCTTCTCGCTGACGGATTGATAAATTATCGTGACTTTCGACTGATGAATATAGAGCATAATATTTGATTCATTTTTTCCCTAAAAAAGACGAGAAAAATGAATTGATTCCTTTTCTGTTTTTTTTTCCAGCGTTATTTTAATCACATTTACAACAAAAAAAAAAACCGCTTGCGAGTTCCTTTCCGGTGGAAGCAAATAAAATTTCAAATTTTACTGCCAATAATTTCGCCAACGTTTAAATGATACCGCATTGGCAAATACGAAGAGAATGCGTTTCGAAAATTAAATATTTACTCATTCGTTTTTGTTTATTTTTTTATGCTTAAACAGAATACTCTGAAATTCGATATTTTTCAATTTAAATTTCCCATCGTACAAGCCGGATACATTATCTTTCACGCGGCCGATGGCGGTTATGCGCGCGCATTAACGTTTCGATAATAATATTTTTCCAATACCAGAATGTAATTTTATTCGCTCGCGCGCATGCCGAGGATTGATCGCCTTTATCCCGGGAAATTCATATTTAATCCTATTATTCGTCTCGCGTTTCTTCACGACTGAGCACTATTACATAAATGCGCCAGGTGAATCTTTCCACATTCGACATGCCCCTCGCCCTGTTCTCCAGCCTATTCTCTCTTAGCCGATGAAAAGAAAATTGGAAAGCCAATGTCGAGCGTGGACGGTGAGGAAAAAGAAGTAAATTAAAACAGCTCCAACGAGCGAAAGCAAAATAAAATTAGAAACGAGCTTTCGCTAGCGGGCTCTAGTCTCTCCGTTGTTGTATAGGAATTGTTGTTGACGATTACTTTTTCGCTTTCATCCGAATCCCCTTCAAGACGGCTGCTCGATTAGAATACAGAACAAGCAGTGGACGGAAAGAGAAAGCCAATCACTTAACCGAGGAAAAGTTTCATGTTGATTTTGTAGCGAAGATAGATAAATCGCCAAGATCATTTTCAATTGTTGCCTTCCTCCTCTCCACTCTGTTGCTGCCGAATAATTTTTCTGAAAGCATCGTCAGTCGGCAATTTGAATTTAAAATGGAAAATCGAGTTCGTTTCCATCGGATGAATGGTGAAATGCGAGTTGGAAAACCCTTCCAACGCGGATAATTCGAAAAGTTTTCCGAACCGTATAAAGTCGCCCACTGAATATGTTTGTCGCCTTCTCTCTTTTTTTTTTTTAAATTGTATCTTCCGTCTGTCGCCAATTGGTCAGAGTCGGTTTATTAACATGTGGTATTTAAACGTTTCAGCGTCAAACCGGTTGCGTGCGCTTGCGCGCCTCGCCTGTTTCTTATTTAATTGCACATTCGCGCATGCGTCGAGAATGTCCAACAAAACGGTTCGCAGGTTACGTACAGGACACACGTTTCTATTCTCTTTAGTTAAAAACACTTTCGGCAACCCACTAATAATATTCGAGACATGACGTAAACTTTGTGACGGTGTCAAAATTCAGAATTGCTATAGTTTTTTTTGTTCTTTTTTTTTTTTTTTAACTTACCTTATTTATCCATTTGGTCGAAATTATTTTATTTTATTTTGCTGCTGTCCTGTATTCCCCCTTAGTGTATTCATATGCGGCTGTTTACTCATTTTCCCTCTGTCGGACGCGCTGCATAAGTCTGCTTGTTTTATATTTTTCACCAGTTCGTTTCTGTCTGCGGTAAATCGCATCTGAATCTAAAGTGAATGCGAACTTCTTTGTCGCATACTTCGCATATTGATTATTAAATGATCGATTATGCTGCCCGTTCTATATTAATGTTCTTACATACTTTGCCGAATAATATTTTGCTCCATCAAACGATCGATTAGTAAGTTATTTTTTTCTCGTATCTCGCGTTAATTGCTGTTTTTCTTTAGACACATTATTCGTTCATCGCTTTGGCTGCGAGCTGTTTTATTTTCAAGAGTAACACTAGAGCGATAATCCGGTTTTTTTTTGGACATTTCATCGACAATTTCATTTTCCTTTATTCCCGAGTGATGAATCGGCGCCGCCCGAAGCAGACTCACAATTATTCATAAATGACAAAAGCTATATATATATATATATATAGTTCTGCTTTGTATTCCTATTAGTTGAGGCTTGGACTTTTTCCTTCCCCACTAGTTATTCCTGCTATTTGTTCCTTTTTAGCAAAGATTTCTGATTGGATTATAACCGACTTCTTTCCTTACTATTTGTTTCTGGGTAAAGGTCCTTGGTTGACGAGCCCGAGAGAAAAAAAAATAATATAAATATATAACTCGACCATTTTGGCTTTGCAAGGGACTGTGCCCCTGACTCCTCTTGCTTATATTTCTGTCTCTTTCTCTTCTATACTTTGTATAAAATTATCAAAATTTACAACATAATTCTAAATCGGTCCATATAAATATAGTAACATAATCACAATAATCCTATAAAGTATAGCAAACGTTACATAAAATTAGGACATTTTTTGGGACATTTTTTCTAATAGGGGTAGCCTAAGAATTACGTTGCAATTAATATATATATATATATATATATATATATATATATATATTAAAAACTGCTCCTTAGTGTTAAACTGAAATTCCTAAACACGTTAACCTTTTGTTAAACCGTTTTGCCATACGGAAAAACGCCCAATGGAGAGGCTTCAGCTGCTTTCTGTCCTTTTCTTAATTATTCCGAACAGTGTCCTTTATATTCCCTTCCTTTTGCTCAACTTTTTTTAAGTCAAGTCTACTCCTATTCTAAGAGCCGGTCTCTTTAACTCATCTAATTTCTCCGGATGTTATTATTTTTATTTCGGAACTGTTCTCCATCTCATCTCTTTTTGCCCCACTTCGTCGGTGACTATGTAATTCATCTCATACGTTATCTAATTCGTAACCTCGTCACTCTATACAAATTGACCTCTTTACCGATGCTCTTGGACACCCTGGAATCGGAGGCAGTAGCATTTATAGCTCTTTTAGCTTCTTCTGTCGGGAGATTTTTTAGCGCTTTTATAGCTCAAAACATCGTATTTCTCTTTGCAGCTCCGCTCGTTTTAAACTGTTCACTATTGTTTCTCTTCATTCTAGAATTCTGATATTCAACCCCGGATCTTTATTCCCGATCTTTCAACGATCTTTCTTCGCAGCGATCGCCTTCTTTTTTCCTTTTTTTTTTTTTTGCTTCTCTTATCGCCTTTTTCTCACTTGTACCTTCTCCCCTCTCCGCAATCCTATTTTTTATTTTATAATGTTGATCATGTCTGTTGCTCTTTTTACTCGTAACTTTTACTAATTGACCTGCTCCTCATAACGCTTCCCTTTCTTTTCCTTCTCTTTCTGTGATATACTGGTATCCTTTCTGACCGCATCTAATGACAGTTTCTTCCCTGGTTCTTGCGTTAATGTCCACGAACCCGCAAAGAAGTTAAATAGAAAAGTCATATTCATAGCTTTTCCAATGTTGTATTATTACGGATCATCATCAGTGTTTCGGTCTGTGAGTTGGTTCGCCCCACACACCAATAGCTTCCATGCAAGCCTGTCAGCTACTTTTTCCTTTAATGCTGCATATGTAGATACACCGTTTTTTTTTAATGCGATGTCATTGAGGGTTATTCCTGGTCGACCGCGAAGTCATTACCGATAGAAGAACATAAAAATGCCAATTTTATATATAACAACTCTCGTACGAGTATGAGATTAATCTGAATCATCGTATAGACTTTCTTTTTACTATATGTATTTAAGGATTTAATGGATAAGAAAGGGCATATTAAAGGCCAGAGGTCATTTTTCCGATTGCATTTTCCTAAAAACAGTTAACCAATAATAATCGATTATTCGATCCGTGACACAACCGTTGGTTACCGAACACACCTCAATCACGCTTCCGTAATAGTCCGTTTTTTCCCTTAATTCTTACAATAACTACCACTGTACGGCTCGTGGAAATTTCCATCTCGAGCGATTTACAATTGAGCGCCGTCTTTTGAATTTGTTTTGCGCAGTTTCACTTGAAAATATCAAAAACCAAAAATGAATGCACCGTCGTCTTTGAGAAAATGTTACGCAAATGCGCTATTAACTGCTAAAAAAAAAGTGATATGAAAAAAAAAAAAGACCATGGCAAAGGAGGAAAGAGAAAACGTTTCCGGAGTGATGATTTTAGTAGCGCTACCGGGTTTAATTAACAGAGACTCTCTTAGGAAAGGGCGAAAATAGGGCCGAGTGATAATTTAATAAATTGAAATTTAATAACCGGTATATCGCGCGAAGCGGTAGAGGCTTTAGGCTGACATCTCCATTCATCGTTCGAGACCGAACCTGTGGAAACCGAGTGGAATACGCTGTTCAAAGGAGGATGCGGTAAAGCGGACCAGGAGCCCGGTAGGAGGCGGTTCGGAAACGAGTGCGACGAAGAAGACGGTACACGATATATAAACATGAGCACACGTGGAATTATAATGCGCGATAAGAATCGGATGGCTGCTGTCTGCTAGCAACGTTTTTCCATTACCATCCCCGGAGCTTCTGGTTGGCGTGTACTTGATGGCCGAGTCTCCACTATATAAGGCTTTAAACTTTCGCGACGTCCCAGCCCTCCGCCGTCCCGTTCCGGAGATGTCCGTCCGGAATGATGTATAAAAATTCGCTCCACACATCTTCTTCGGCCTACGCACGAGCACGCGGCACATAATTCTCCGCTCGCCGGTGCGTACGGCAGCGTCTCCCTACTTTCGCGAAAGCTCATTGTAATTGTTAATCTGCGAAATCTGGTCGGTCGCTACCGAACTGGAACTTGTTGCTCTCTCTGCCCGAGACCGAGCAGCACAGGACTTTTCCGGAATAAAAATGTTCGGCTACGTGCGCATTAAAAGTGCAGGTGGTGAATTAGAGGAATAGAGGCGACTTTCAGTGTGCACAGCTTTTAGTTGCTACGGCAACCGAGATGTATTTCGAGGTCAGTAAGTTCTTCTGGGCTACTGTGCATCGGCATCAATCGTCGGCAGCCGTTCCATTTCCATTACGCTTCAGCAGCCAAAGCAGGAAATTCTATTCCGCTAAAGAGACCTCCAGTCTATAAGCGCCTATCTTTAGATATACGTGCGTATTGGCGCGCAGCTCTCGCCATTATCTGCGATTGATGGCGGTGTCGACGTGCCACGTCCGGCTTTCAACAACTGAACATCGAACGTTCGTTATTTTAATTTCTTAACCGAACGCATTGCGCTGTGAAATCATTTTGAAAGAGTCGCTATCGGTTTTTTTCTTTTTTCTCTTTTTCCCATTTCCTAACCGGGCGCGTGCACGCACACACAGTCTGCATATGGTCTGGAAGATTCCAGCAGTAAATTAGCACGGCTGATTACCTATCTCCGAGCTAGTTTATTAAATTGAATAATCCCCGTTCGAGCTTCGTGTTCATTCCCCTCGGGTAAATCTCAGCAGACCGCGGTAAACACTGCCGTCCGGCCTGTTTGTACACCTGCCGTCTGTCCAACATGTTTCCAGAGAACTGAAATCGCCTTACGATTG
Source organism: Icerya purchasi (assembly GCA_039619475.1). Taxonomy (NCBI): domain Eukaryota; kingdom Metazoa; phylum Arthropoda; class Insecta; order Hemiptera; family Monophlebidae; genus Icerya; species Icerya purchasi. Next base: position 316,481,965 of record CM077116.1, on the reverse strand, counting down.
TTTTTTCCTTTTTTCTCTTCAAAACATTTCCTCTGTCAAGTTCGAAACAAGTTCAAGCACGGTGTTTAATTTCTGCATTGGTTATATCGGGCAGTTTTTTTTTCTTTTTTCTTTTTGAAAATTTTGCCGGTATGTGGCGCAATACAGAGTTCGGATCATTCGAAATGATAGTTGGGGTTTGAAGATACTTACGTGTGTACTATTGCAATAAAAATTTAAAAATCGTTCGTAAATCGCTCGAAGAAAGCCCACATTCATCGCAGTCAAATTAATTGCGGAGAACATTGGTGGGATTCGAGTCTGATTGGAAGAAATGAACGGAGAGCAACCGTGATAAAAGAAGAAGAACATAACCCAGACTATACATTAGGCTTCGACCAACCGTGTGTGTGTGAGGGAGAGAGAGAGAGAAAGAGAGCTGAACAAAACACCGAATTGATTTCGAACGGAACACGGAAGCCATGGAAAAAAACGATAAAGCGGTATGGGCGATTTAAAAAAAAAAAAGAGGAAATGACATGTGACTGCGAAGAGATTGAGCAATTCCTCAGACCCTAGCTCTTTAAAAGGTAACTCTGCAAGGAGATTATCAAACGTGAATGACCATAAATATGTAGATAAAAAAGATAATTGATTGCGCGCAGTTAATTCGTAAAAATATCCGATAATCGAGGTTTTTCATTGTCAGTTATCTGGTATTCACTCAAGTTAAAAATCGGCCGTCCATCAAAGCAGTCTCCGCTCTCTAAGTAGGTGTCGCGAATCTGCAGCGCGAACTCTAGTTAAATCGTTTATTAGAGCGGCTATTTTCGTTCGCTCGATAATAATTAAAATCCGCATTAAAAATATTCTTTATGATTCCAATACTTGGCTTATAGAAAATGAATGATTGTGCCGCTATTCTTCATAAGTCATCGCCGTTGCTCATCGGTATTATTCAGGATGATTCGTGTGATGTTTGTACAGTTCTAAATTTTTTAGAACGTAGTAGTGTGCAAAATTTGACGCATGAAAGTAGAATATTTCGTTTTATGTGCATCGATGTGGCCCAAATAATTGCCTATTATGAGATTACGAGAATGTTGATATTTGTTTATTAAAAGAGGTATGGTACAAACGTACGATCGTAGTACCTTAAGTTTTTCGCGCCCAGAAAATTTTTGAGTGTTTTTACTTTTCTTTGGATTTTTTAATTCGGATTTAAATCACTGTCTTTTTTTCGTTTTTTTCCAGGCTCATCAGCAAAGAGTATTCACCCAACGAAGATTTAAATAATAAAACTGTTTGTGATTAAAAAAAACAAAGGTCTAAAAAAAAAAGAGAAATATTCCTCTTCAAAACCGGCAATACTTTCTAAGAACAAATGAAATTAAACTAAAAAATATAGAAATGTTTTTTTTTTGTTTTTGTTTTTTATTTATTTTTTTTGTTTTTGTTATGCTTTCGCTTTTTATTTATTTATTTTTTTTGTTTTTGTTATGTTTTTGTTGTTTTTTTTTATTTTTTTATTTATTTTTTTTGATAAGGATCTGAATTATATAGGCGCTATCGCTCATATTTATATACTTACAGTGAAAAAAAATAAAGGAATGACTTGGGACTAATGCGTAAAATAATTCAGTAGACATTGTCTAACTATGTCCAAGATACGACACGATTTCAGGCAATCCGTAGAGTCCGAGTGTTCTGTATAGGCTAGAAAAGGATAAAAAGTTTTTCACTTAATATCCGTAATCACAGGTTGTTGTAACTAGGATCACCTTCACTAGCAAGTAGTCACTCAACCGCCGTATAGTGCTAGTCCTATTGACGGGGAAACGAAACGCAACCATGTGAATTATGTACGTCCACGTCGTGCAGGGTGGTAATCTTCTATTTCGACGGGCTTAGCGCTGATTAGAAGAGCTAAATCGGAACTCACAATATAGACTGCTGATAGGAAAACGGAGGAGGGTTCACTTGCCGAAGGTGTTCCTTTCATTAAATACCGTTAAGATTTTTACTAAATGTACAACTGGCAGACTATCCACAACTCGCTCGTGACAATGTGCTCCAGTCGGACTGGTGAATACCAGTCTAGGGCGAATAGGCGAGTATCCGGCGCCTTACAACCGAGTCCTTTCGGCTAACGGAGTAAACCCTGACAAAAAATCCTCCAGAAGGCAACGGGAAACCACTGGAGTACTTTCCCAATTATTATCATGGCTGGAAACTCAAATAATACGGCCGTCAGTCCGGGCACCCCTTCAGTGGGGAGACGGTGCTAAGAATACTCCCGCCAGCTAGTGAGAATTCCGATAAAATAAGGATAATAAAAAAGAGAAGATGCGCATTGCTACATGGAATATTCGTAGCCTTTACCAAGCGGATAAAATGCATAACGTGAATGCGGAAAGGAAAAGACTAAACATTAATATTCTTGCATTAAGCGAAGTACGATGGCTTGGATCTGGACGCACACAAATGGACGATGCAGTGTTTTATTACTCAGGTACAGATGAACCGAACCATTGTGCGGGTGTCTGCATTATGATGGATAAGAGTATGGCTAATTCAATGCTAGAATACGTCCCCATGTCTGAAAGAACAATAATGATAAGAATGCAAACAAATTAACGCCCAATGAACATCATTCAGGTGTACGCACCTGCAGCAGATAAAAATCGAGAAGAAATAGAAAAATTTTACGAGCAAATTAATAATTTAATAAAGTTGACAAAGTCAGGAGAGAGTACAATTGTTGTAGGTGATTGAAACGCTAAAATTGGTCAAGGGGAACAGGACCAGCTAGTCGGAAAGTTTGGACTTGGCGATCGGAATAACAGAGGGAACAGATTAATACAGTTCTGTATAGAACGGGAAATAATAATAGCAAATACTTTTTTCCAACTTTCAGCTCGCCGATTATATACTCGGATGTCGCCATCTGGTTCTATTCGTAATCAGATCGATTTCATACTTATTGGTAAGCGATTCAAGAAGGACATCAGTGTGTACCTACCCAAGTGCCGATGCTAATTCAAATCTAGTGGTTGCCATTCTAAAAGTGGGCTTTAAGGAAGCTAAAAGACCAATTCCGGCGCGTAGGTTTGATATACGAAAAATTCGAGAGTCAATCATACGGAATAAAGTTGCATTAGAAATGGTCAAGGTAATGGAAATAGTTGAAAAGGAGGAAGAAAAGGTAATAGCAGCATGGGATAAATGGATGGAAACACAAGAAAATATTCAAGTAAAAGTAATCGGATTTGTTAAAAACAGAAAGAACAAAGGCTGGATGACGGAGGAGATTTTCGACCTAATGGACGAAAGAAGAAAGTACAAACGCAACGAAAATAAATATCTCGGTAGCTGAACAGAGAAATCCGGCGTAAGATAAGAGAGACCAAGGAAATGTGGCTAAGTGAAAAATGTCAAGAAATTGAGGAACTCGAGTCTAAACACGATGATTTCAACTTATATAAAAAAGGTAAGAGAATTTACTAATGCAGACTGCATAATGAGTGTTAGATGTCTAAAAGATAAAGATGGTACCATCATTATTATTTGTGGAGAAAGATGGCAGAATTTCGCGATGGAAGGAATATATAATTAAGTTATCTGAAGATGCCGGACCGATTATAGACAACGTAATTGCTGACTCTGGTCAGGATGATAAAGTTCCCGACGATAGTATCCAATTAGGGGAGATCACCTGTGCAATAGAAAATGCGAAAATTGGTAAGGCACTAGGGCCAGATAATATATACCGGGAGAATTGCTGAAAGTACTCCTGTGTGCAGAACGACCAGACAGCATTGAAATCTATGGGAAAATTTTTCAACTTAGTGGTACGAAACAGGCATTCTGCCATAAAATTGGTTGAAGACCACCGTATTCATTACATTACCAAAAAAGAACAACGCTTCCGACTGCAACCGCACGATAAGTCTAATGTCACATATCCTGAAGATATTTCTCAAAGTAATCCACGGAAGAATTTACGAAAAAGGTGAGAAAAATAGTGAAGAAAATCAGTTTGGTTTTAGAAAAGGATATGGAACACGGTAAGCAATATGTAAACGTCCTAGCCCAAAGGTGTCGAGACGTGAATCACAGGCTTTACTGTTGTTTCATTGACTACCAAAAGGCTTTCGGCTGTGTAAAGCATTATAAGTTGATGGAAATATTTGGGAATATTGGTATAGAATGGAAGATCAGAAGAATAATGGGAAGACTCTATTGGAACCAAACTGTAAAAATCAGAAGCGAGAATATGTAATCAGAGGAAATACACATTAAGAAAGGAGTATGGCAAGACTGTGTGCTATCTCCGATACTTTTCAACATTTATTCAGAAGATATTTTCAGGAAATCACTCACTGACGAAGACGGTATTAAGATCGGTAACAGAGTTATATTTCAAATATAAGATATGCGGATGACACAGTACTAATCTCGGACAAAATTAACAAGTTGCGAGAGATGCTCGATCGGGCCACCAAAATAAATAAGGAATATGGTCTAGAAATCAATGTTAAGAAAACAAAATGGATAGCAGTATACAGACCAAGCGAGGCTAGGAGTATTTCAAAAATGAAGTTAATGGTAAACGGTCAGAGCGTTGACAGAGTTACTAAATTCCAGTATCTTAGAACCTGGTTTCACGAGGGAACCGATCAGTCCTTTGAGATAAGGTCACGCATAGAAATAACAAGAAAGACCTTTTTAAATATGAAAAACCTAATGATCAGGAAGGATATCAATTAAGTTTATTATTATCATTATTAGTTACGAAATAAGTTAAGTAGTTGTAATTTGTGTACTATATATATATATATATATATATATATATATATATATATATATATATATATATATATATATATATTATAATAAACGTTGATAAGAGTGTTGGTCACACTCATACAACGGGCATATTTGCCCTGTGAGAGACCCACAACTTATTCATAAAAAAAAAAAAAAAGAAAAAAAGATACAAGGCTATGTATAGTCGGTATTACTTTATGGTATGGAAAGCTGGAATCTCACACTTACACTGGAGAAAAGGATAGAGGCGTTAGAGATGTACATATATATCGCCGCATGTTAAAAATTTTGTATATAGACCATATAACCAATAAATAAGTGCTACGAAGAATGGAAATACGAACTGAACTACTACACAACATACGGTCTAGAAAACCGAAATATTAGGGACACATCAACAGAAATCCAGAGAAGTATAGTTTCGTCATAAATGGTGCCATCGAAGGACATCGAAGGAGATCGCAGACCAGGCAGAAGAAAGTTGTCATGGAGAGCAGACATGCGCCGCTAATACAATCAGACAACTGCAGAATTAACAGAGGCGTCTAAGAACAAATAAAAAGTGGCTGTGATGATCGCCCAACTTCGCTCGGAGATGGCGTAAAAAGAAGAAGAAGAAGATCCGTAATGTTACACAAGTTTAATTGTTCTTTTCGTTTGTTTTTCCGTTGAAAATCAAAATTTTCAGATTTACGCCGATCTAGTTGAAAATTTGTGAAATTTCCGACAGACCACTTCCGTTTTATGGTAGTTGTGTAAATGTTTTCTTAATCGGCGATTATGCTGAACGGATTTATCCTATTTTAAATAATTATGATTGCATTTGGGTAATTCGTAACTAAGTAAATGCGAATGAACTTCTTCGAGCTGGTAATTAAAGTAGTAATATTTAGTAAATAATCCGAGACTGTATATATTTCACAAAAGTCTAACTCATTATCTGTGATGCGTAATAGAATATAAATCATCAGAAATTGGCCACGTTTAAATTAACGTAATATTCACCACCACCGACGACAAAGGCAACGAAAGTGCCACTGAAAATATTATTACGAGCTCGGCTCTTCTGACGTCACTAAATGCCGTAAGGAGCGAACTTATTTCATCACCGTTTATTTTTCCATTGATTAAATCCGTTGTTTTAAGCTTTTTTTTTTTTTTTTTCATTCGATTTTGTAACCCCCTTTTTTCTCTGTGTCATTAAACAAGTCTATCGGAAGTCTAAGAAAAAAATTGTCATCGACCATTTTGCGGAGATTAAACGGCAAAAAAACATCTGACAGCATCCGCATTGAGGAATAATAAATATACTTTCACTGTTGTCTTGTGATACGTACCTTCTAACGTTTGATCGTATCCTTTGGTCAGGAATAGCATAGCCTTGGCGGCTCTTTCCGGCGTTTTTAACAGTCCTTCTCGAGACGGATTTTCACCTAATGACGTCAGTAGCATTTTGTAAGATTGTGCCATATCCGGTAACAGTGCCTCTCTGGTTGGCGGACGATGGTCCAGTTCCATGTCGTGATGGAAAGTGCAGTTTTCATGGCCTGAAATGATAGAATAAATTTAGCGTGAAATTTTTCGATTTATCTTGAAATGCGTATAAAAGAAATTAATGCTACAGGATAACGTATTATTAGTGAATGCGTTCTAAACCAGGAGGAGGGTGGCCACTTTGACCTAACACCTTTAATGACCTGGTGAGCGCTTTCTGTGGCACCGATAAAGTGACGTCATTCATTATTTCCGTACAAAAAAATGATCGCTTTAGATATCGGTTAGACGATGCATAAAAGCGAATCACGAGTTACTCGGGCTGGTTTCATACGAAAGGGTTTCTTTTTTTTTTTTTTTTTTTTTTTTGCAAAATAATTCTTTGTTACTAAATTAAAACGATAAAGCAAATAATCAGAAAATAATTGTAATCAAATACATTTATCTCCAGCAGTAGCAAAATGTTTAAGCGAAGAAGACGTATTTATTTCGTTGCATACCTCAATCCTACTGTTCACTTCGTACAGCTGATCGACGATTTTCTCTGGTAAAAATGTGTTTTCCCGCAATTTATACGTGTGGGAAGACTCGAATTACCATACTTTTACAAGGACGTCGCAGAATTTGCCCTCGAACTGAATAGAGAAGCCTTGATTTACTTCATCCTTGAAAGCTGCTCCGAAGAAAGAGGCTGCCGACTAAAGTGTGCTGCTAAATACGTTTTAAGTTGAGGGACATTCAAAAAAACTACGCATTTCATCGAATTGTTCGGAGTTCTGCACACCTCGCCGTATATAATTCATGAAATAGCAAAAAAGTTTTGCTGATTTTCCGAATCAAGAGCGATTGTGCCTGCTCGTGAAATATGTGTGTGTTGTAAATTTTTAAAATTCGTTTTCGTCCTTTTAAGTTCCGAATTTCTTAAATAAAACGGTCCCCGATTAAAGCGGAGATCTCTATTTATTATTAAAATCTTACATCTCTACACGATTAATGTGTATGTAAACACGTATAAAAGTGCCCCGTAGCGACTTTTGTGTATACATTTTTGTATTTACTAAACTTACGAAATTAAACCATCCCCTACATAACATTATTACGTCATTTTTGATTTGTGGTTTGTACGCGATGTAATAATAATAATGATAGATTTGGTTTGATAAATACCCCGTTAATAATACATATTACGTATGCGGTTTTCTCTTTCGCCGCGTACAACGGCGACATGGGTCATCGTCGTTTAAATATTATTTCTGAACTTGGGGAACAATAGGTATTACCTGTGATCAGTCTACCGTTAAGATTATGATTACTGCATCCCGATAATAATAATGATAATAATTCAAAAATCATCTTCAATTATAAGCGTCGGTTACTTTAATTATCGCGGAAAATTAATATTATACATTTCGCTAGTAAAGAAAATGACGGATAAAGTCTTTTTGCACTATGTGTACCAATAAAAATATAAAATTCTTGCACCGTGCGATGATATTTTCATGAATTCTATAGTACGAGCGTTAAGCGCCTAAGAATTACCACTTTGAAACCATAATCCGTTATTTGCTATAAATTTGACATCACAAGGGGTAATAATTATAGCCCCATATCAGTCTGAAGAGGTTGCACAACACATTTTTGATGAATTACCGAATAATAGTGATTATTATGAACTGTATAATAATAAATAATTGCGGTCATTCCTTTAGAGATAACTTTTTCTATTATTATAACAGATGCGATTGATTTAAAATATTATATCCAATATTAAGCAAATTCGAAAAAATATAAAAATTAACACGGATAAAAGAAAACGAATTTTAAACCGTCATAACGCAAATTAAATTTTAAAAAGCTGAATTTAAGTAATTACTAAAAATTGAGAAATAAAATGTTTAACCAAGAAGGGCCCCTCCCAAAAAAAACCATATCCCTATTAGAAAAAATGTACCAAAAAATGTCCCAATTGTATGTAACGTTTGATATATTTTATAGGATTTTTGTGATTATGTTATTATATTCATATGGACCGATTTAGAATTACGTTGAAAATTTTGATAATTTTATACAAAGTACAGAAGAGAAAAAGACAGAAATATTAGCAAGAGGGGTCAAGGGGCACAGCCCCTTGCAAAGCCAAAATGGCCGAGTTATGTATATATATATATATATATATATAGTAATGGTCAAATATTTATTATATTAAATACAATCAAATTTAGCCGACTCTTGCATTACCAAATAATCATAATAGTAATAATAATAATAATAATAATAATAATAACAATAATAATAATAATAATAATAACAATAATAATAATAATAATAATAATAACAACAATAATAATAATAAGAAGATTTAAAGTTTGGTTCAAAAAGCGACTACTGTCAAAGGGAAATGTTTAGAAATTATTAAATAAGGCCGTATAAAAGTAAGAGCATAGTGAGCGATGTACGCTCATTTTAAATCGAGAATTCATGTCATTTTTTTAGGTTTTCGTTATTCTAGGGCTGTTTAATTATCGGGGATATTTTAGATATAAAGCTTATCGCAAAAATTATATTTGTAACAATTCATTACAGAAACTAATACGCGCAAAACAGAGCCAAATTACCGCCCTTCGCATAAAAAGTTGGGTACCGCTGTGCTAGGGCACAGGGCCGTTGATTTTGAAACACCTGTTTAAGTATTAACGGCTAAATTGAAAGCAAATCTGACTTGGTTCTAACAATTTTAATATATGTTAAAACAAACACGCCATCAGTACTTTTTATTTCATAATAATCAATAAGGATTTTATTTAACGCTAGTCTACGATACGAAATAAAATGCCATCTAGAGTTTATTATTTACACTATAGGGTAATCATTTTATTTCTGAAATTTTACGCGTTTAATTTATATTTACACCATGGTAATCGTAAAACCGAATTGACAAAATTTTGACAAATTTTAAACGAATTTTCACGCGCTCGTAGTTTAAATTCTGAAAATAGAATAAGTCGTAATAATAGAATAATAGTCGTTACCCGACTGCGTTGCGCGATTTCGTTGCACGAGCAATTTTAAAGACGTTTCACGTCAAAAATAATTTCAATAAATACCGAAAGAACCGTCTTTCTTTTAGACTAATTTAAAATCGGCAACTTATTGCCTTATGAAGGGATACGGTCGGCCGCTTTTAGAATTTGTTATCTTCGTTATCGTCTGTTAAACTGTATCTATAAGCCATTTTAATCAAATTTTCGTCACATTATTCTTGAAAATATTAAATAACTTCAAATTGCTTTGCATAAAATGCACGCTAAAAGGGAACTAAAAACATTTTGTTTCACAATTTTCATTTTTGGCAAATAATTTAAAATTTTTCTACATAAAATTCAAGCTAAAAAAGGACTAAAGACCTTTTGTTTTGAAAATTTTAACTTCGTCGTAACTTTCAGTAATCTTCTTCTCAATGGTAGCAACCACCGTGTGTTTAGCTCAGTGCCTCTTTCCGCTTGTTATTCTGCTGAGCACTTCAACGGAGGAATTGTTAATTGTAGTTAAATACGTGTTGCTCCTTGTCGTTATCTGACGGTACTCTGTAACAGTGACTGATTGTGTCCCATCTTAAACTGCAGCCGACAGGTTGTCCATTCTATTTAAGCCACTGCTGTACTACACATTAACGCACATTTATAGCAAACGAAACCGATTTAATGTCACGATTCCAAAGTGGCGATTCCTAGGTACTGGCGTCCAGATCAGAGTTAGTACTAATGGAAACACGGGGCTTAAATGTTTGTTTTTTTTATTTATCCTTTTTGGGGCGCTCGTCAAATAACCTTTACTCGGGAACAGAAAAGGAAAAGGGCAATTCGATATTGTTAATAAGAACGAATAAATAGACAGGATATAAGAGGCGCAATAAGGAGTATCGAGTCTCAGCAAACTGGAATACGAAATGCTCAGCAGAAAAAGATGAATATTTACCTAATAAACGCATAATCAGCGAATCGAAAACAACTGCATCATTAGAACGGAGTGGGCAAAGTGGAAAGGAAACCTAACCAAAACAGAAGGATGATAGTGTATGGCTTAACAATGTGACGGAATGAATAACGGAGACAACATCGGAAGAATGAAGTTAAGGAAATTAACGACGGATCAGCAAGAAGACCAGGTTGAACAGATCAAATATTTGAAAAGAGGAGAAAGCGTAAATATTCGACCGGAATCCGAGATGAAAATTTTTACACAACGAAAAGGGATTAGAGGATGGAATTTTTCTTAAGAAAGGAAATGAGAAGCAATAACTCGAGCCAAGGAATCTGCCACTGAATATCACAGTGTATGGAAGAAATGGATATAAGAAAGAATGCGGATAAGGAAAACGTATGCGGAGAATAATAAAAACAGGCGAAGTTTACTTGATTTCTTAGAAACATTTATTGGTCTTATTTTTAGTTTTGTCGTCGGAAGTTCTAGTAGTGAATTTAAGGTGAAGTTGGCGAGTACTGATGCAAAGAAGGTGATTTTTTAGATAGTTCAGTACTAAAAATTACTAGTAACAGTACCGCTTTTTAAAAAATAATGTATTCGGTTTTGATTACGGACGAGTTTCAAAATGTGAATACGAAGTGTTCAACTTCGAAACGTGTCGGTAACTAACTTAAATACGTGATTTTTAAAAAGTGCCGGCATTACTGTTACAAATGACTATAAATTGGCACGTGAACAGTTAAATGTGAAGAAAACAACTGTTTACAATGTAAACACACTCGGTAAAGTATAAATAATTATTCAGTCAGAAGTTGTACAAAAATTTTGAGTACAATAAAACTGTCAAAATCTTGTTATAAAAATTGAGTAACATACATAAAAACGTTACAAAAAAAAGTTACGAAAACAACACTTCTATATTATTTTTTCAGATTATAAACTTGCTGATAAAATCAAAAATAAAGCATTTTATGCGAGGAGCTTAAAAGGTTTTTTTAGTTAATGAAATAATATAAGATAAAACAAGTCTAACGTACTTTAGAAAATAAAAAACACATTAAATGAATCATACATTAACAGGAATTGGCTACACATTTTAAAACGTATGTCAGAATGAACCAAGTACAGAAATAAACTTAATTCCCATACAAGTAATTCATTTATATATATATATATATATATATATATATATATATATGTAGTTCTTTATATTTTTGTACAATTGTTTACTTCTGTTTATGATTTTCAATTTCTTTCGGTAAATTTTTAAAAAATAATTCTTTACGTGCACCATCTTTGCCAGCAACTTAATGTATAAATACTGTATCATTCAATTGACGCAACATTGATGTTTATAAAATTCTCAAGCGATTTTCTAAGCGTTGACGAAGCTCCTGTGAATCAATTCTAATCTAGTAGCGATGGTTTTTAATATACCATCTGAGGAACTTTGGAGGTAGTATCGTGAGAAAGATAGATTTGAAAATTAACATGTTTACAAAAAAAGGGAATTATCGGCAAGTGATGTAAATTATTATCAATAAATGATAGATTTTTTTTTTTTTTTTTTTTTTTTAATAACATATGGAGAACCCACAAGGCAATTGCCCGTCTGCAGGTTCTCATCACAGTTACAACGTCTATTTGTAATAAAGTTACAATAGACTAACAAATGTGTCACAAAACAATGTAAAAATAAACGTAATATAAATTTTCACTAAAAATAACGGCATAACGCATAATTCAAAATCTAAACAAAACAAGGCAAAAACATAATAGCAATTCGTACAGAAACCCAATGCAAGAAAAATGTAAAATAAAAAAAAAAAAAATATATATATATATATGTATATATATATATAATTAACTGAGAAAGGATAAGGAGAAAAAAAAATTAAAAAAAAAAAATTACTTATCACACCTTCTTAGGCTATTTTAAATTTTGACTAGCGTATTTTTATGTGAAAAATAACGAATAATATTTCGTAATTTTAGACTAGAGCGCACTTCATCGGCTGCGACAGTATGTTTGTATTCATTGCTCTAAGTTGCGCATTTGCTTTATTAACAATTGACTTTACTTTGCAGTTATTTATTTGAATGCTTTTAGGAATATATATTTGACAGTAGCTTGGAGCTTAATGTGACTAACGCGGATAATATTTAAAAATAAATAAATAAATTTAAACATATACCCGTATAAGCTCTAAACATCAGATCTTGCGAATAGCTCCGTGCAAATTGCTCTAAACAGCGACCTAGTACAAAAATCGCAAAAAAAAAATTTACATTTGAGCTATAAAAGTTGTCTTTAATAGGCTTTTTAATAACAGTCGAATTTCGCGCTAAGAAGTAACAAGCGGGTTTTTCAAATAGTAGCAGTAGCAGTAGTATAGCAGATACAAAATGTTATTTTTTTAAATCAGCGAATAAGAGCAGATTAAAAGCTGTAAGCCAAAAAGAAAAGCAAAACGAAAAAAAACTTTTCGCCTAGTAGCACACCGGTACCCCTCTTTGCATTCTCCGGTAGATCTCCACTTCTCGAAAATAATATTAACAATCCGCTGTGATCTACCAACCGTATGAATAAAATGTGTACGTAGCCTGAAGAGATGACGCCTGTGTAATATAATACAAATGCTGTCGTATTCTACCGCCGAACATCGCAACTACTGGTTCTGGCGTTGCAGATGGAGGATAATTTTTGCGTGAAAAATGAAAAATTATAATTTATTTTAATAAAATATACGTATATAGAAAAACTAACGTAAATTTACTGAATTGCCAAACATCCGTTAAATTGGTAATATAACAAGCAAAGTTGACGAACATGGAAAGTGGTGTAACTCTATATGTTGATAAGACTTTTGTAAATACTTCAAAAGAGTTCTGTAGTAATTACAATAATAATTACTGCACGACAGCATTTTTTTTTTCTTTTTTCCCTTTTTTTGGGCTCGTCAATCAGGGACCTCACCGAGAGTTAACTAATTAAAACTTGATTCGATCGGAAATAGCTGAATTAAAGGAACCAATGGCAGAAACAATAGACCGAGAAGGAAAGGACAGAATATAGGAAGCACAATAGGAAGCAGCAGGAAGCCTTTAAGAGGAGTAAATAAAGAGAAGAGCGTTCCACAGAAAGAGCAGAACAGTTAAAACCAAATGTGATTAGCATTACAGACACAACTGCTTCCATTAAGGTATAGAGAAGAACACAATAAGGAGAGGAACCCAAAGAGAGACAATAGCGGGACAAGGGTAATAAAGTGTTTATCTCTACGCCCTCTTCAGACTTCATCGCAAAAATTATCCTCCATCTGCAACGCCAGAACCAGAGTAGTTGCGATGTTCGGCGGTAGAATCTGAATTGGAGGCAGTTAGCCACACTTACTGACATAGTTGCTTTAAGTTGTTGTCACTCTGATTTTAAATTCGTGTTTTTTTGAATCTATTTCTTTCGGCATTTCAAAGCCACATCAACAAATTCCTTTACCTTCAGTTGCGAGAAGTGTTTAATTTTTTGTGGAAACGACTGTTTACAAGCTGAACTATCGGAGATATGTATCTGCACTTTTTTTTTCTCACTTTTTTTTTTTTTTTTATGCGTACAGTCCAGTTGAACTTTATTAGTAGGGTTCCAGCACACAATATTCTTCTTCCAACTAAATCCTGCCATCTTAGACTTTGGCACTCTGTTTATGTTTCTCTTTTCGCTAATGCTAATTCTTTTTATCTCTTGATTAATCCTGTTCCTCCTTCTCGTCCTTGGTTCTATGAGTTCCCCAGTTTGCGCCAGTCCATAATTACTAAATTATTTCGTCTCCGTTTCTCGCATAATCTCCTTCCTTCTTCACTAAATCGCTTTTCTTTGGCTACATCTACTTTTTGTTCATTGGATCCTGAAGGTTCCCAGCATGTTTGTGATGCGAATCAAGTGCTCTTCGAGTGTTCTCGTTTGTCTCGCGAGCGTGAGTTACTTTATTATCATCTTTTAAAGCTTGGTCTTCCTGCTCCTTTCAACGCCTCTTATATTCTTTCTCTACCTATTCTTTCTGTTTTTCCTGTCCTAGGGGTGTTCCTTGACTCCATTGTCGACAAAATAAAAATATAATTTCTGCTCTATTCCATACATCTATTCCTTTTTGCCGGGCTAATGCTCTCTGGTAGCAAATCCAAGGGGGGTAAAAAAGAAAAATAATAAAGAAACCCAGTTGAACAGTGTGAGAATAATGAGAACATTAGACAGTAATAAAAAAAAATATGTACGAAAAATCGTCGAAAGAATTATTTTACTTCCCTCGAATCGATTATAACTTACGTGTCAATAAGATTAGAAAAAAAAATTAAAATTGTGTAAGGTAATGCGCATAAACGAACTATGTATAATGTAGAAGTTATGGAAGTTTAGATTAAAAGAAAACATTTTGCGGGCCCTAAGATTTTTTTGAAAGTTCCATCTAATTTTGATTACTTACTTGGTATGAAATGTTTAAAATTACGAAATGGTTTAAACTGTTAGAGGCGCGGTTGATACTATAATTACTTTTTTATTGTTATACGTTCTGAAAAAATTCTTTTAGCGCTAACAGCAACTTTATTAGTGTCCGTAATGTAACATATTTAAGACTAAGATACTGTAAAATTAAGCCGGATTGTTACTTTTAAAATTGCCGGTGATGTAAAAGAAAAAATCAGATTTGGTAAGGATTGCTGGAATAGAAGAAAATTTAAGGAAGCCAAGGCAAAATCGCATGCAAGAACCCGCTTTTTGTATTATATTTAATTTAGAAGTAATAGGCCTGCAGGTAAAATTGTAGATGAATGAATATAATAAAATTTTGATCGGATAACGGCGCTGTAAACACGGATATGAGAATATTACCGGGATTGTCTCTCGGCGATATTTTAATAAGTTTAGCTTTTTTATAACGGCAAAACAAGAAGAAAAGGTTGTTTAACTTAGGAAAACTCCGAACAGAGCAAGCAATTAAAACGAGAAATAGGCCTACGACTTAAGGATAACTAGAGTAAAATACGGTACAAAAGTATTTAGAAGAAGAAACCGAAAGAAGAATAGAGGAGAAAGGAATGCTCCTAGCATACTTAGAGAAAAATTAAACACCTATTATTGGCTGCTAGAATGTTTGGAGAAGAAGAAAAAAACGAAATACCATCGATAAAGAACAAAGAAAGATCGTTTTTAAAAGGGAATAAATGTTCAAGAGAGCAGGATTAAAAGAAGAACC
This sequence comes from Icerya purchasi, assembly GCA_039619475.1. Taxonomy (NCBI): domain Eukaryota; kingdom Metazoa; phylum Arthropoda; class Insecta; order Hemiptera; family Monophlebidae; genus Icerya; species Icerya purchasi. The sequence continues at coordinate 316,466,429 of CM077116.1, read as the reverse complement.
TTACGGAAGACTACATAAGATTTTTCTTTTAGTTTGAAGCAGCGGAGAGAAGTGTATGGATGACGCGATTTATCATAAAATTAATGATCAGGGAAGTAAAATCGATCGGAAATGTAATTACTGTCATTCTGCTTCTTAGAATTATAAACATTATCAAAGTACGGGAGATATTAATAATGAAAGCAAGGTAAACGTTTTGTTTTTTTTTGTTTCTTTGAATGGGTGGAGGATTTTACACGTATATGTGAGGAGCAAAAAGACTAATACAATCAGCAAGACCAATACTTGGCCGATAGGAAGGATCTTATGTTTTAACCGCTAAACAGGACAAGCGAACGTTTAAATAGTTTTCTAACATAGGGGATGCTACGAATATAGGACATAAGAAGAGCATTTTTTTTAAGAGTGACAGTGACGATAAAGGAGTTCTAAAAAGAAGGAGTTACGCGTTAAAATTAAACAAATCAAAGTTCCATCCAACAGTCTTTAGGGGCAAGCAGAAACATACTTTCGAGACCTTAAATGGGATTAAAAGAATTTAGAACAAATTTTAATTCATTGATGCTTAAAGCAGAAATTAGAAGATGAGGGAAAACGTTTTTTTATAATTGGACTAGAATAAAATTCATCAAAATTATAGGTACAGGAGCGACAGAATCAATAAAAGATACTATCGAGGTGAATGTTGAAGTTAGAAGGATGTTCGGAGGTTGGAAATCTAAAACTTTAGCCGGCTTTAGACATGCGGGAAACCTCCGAGTTTTAACTACATTGATCGTTTGTGAAGAAGGAAATTCCCGGTTGTAAATTTTGACGAGAATTTCTAAAACTGGTACAACTGTAGTTGAATACCGCGTCGCATTTCTCACTCCGCCAAAAAGATGAGGCCGTAACCTAACGACTGGAGGATAACGGGTGGTGAAAAGAAAAGAGAAAGAGCGAGCATAATAAAATGTGTAGAAAAGAACTATAAAATTATATGAAACCAGAGAAAGGATGATAATTAGAATGAACGAATCGACCATAAAACGGATCCGAGTTCATTCCATCAAAGAGAATGGAGAGGTCTAAAGTACACGCGAGAAAGAAAATTAACGGAAGCTGAGAACACGATCGCTGTCATAAGTATTCGTAAAGGTCCGCCAATTATCGCTAACAAGGGGGGGAAAGAAATGTTAAGTACGAAGCTGAGGATCTTAAAATAGATAGGAAAAAAATCATTAAGGGAAATGGAATTTCTAAAAAATGTCGATTGAAAAAATCGTCGGGCGGTGAAACACCATGCCCTTCTATCGACTTTTTGTATTCCGAGCCACATAAGTATGCCTGTAAATCGCAAGTTCACTTGGCCGAACGCTTAGCTCCGTTTATATCTCAAAACCGGCTCACGGTGTTACTTATTTATTGGAAGATATAATAAAGATACAATAAACCAGAGTGCAGCAGTGATTGCGTTTCAATACCAACTGAGTACACCTCCGCGTTCTTTAATTATCTTTAACACACATCCCGTTCGAAACTGTTTTTTGCACGGGCTGTAGAATCGATTGTGAGTCATCTCATTTTTATAATTCTCAAAACTTCGCACTCCACCGAATGCAACGTAGGAATTTATATGATATCCATCGTAATACTTTCACATAGCTAGATCATCTTGGTTTTTTGTTAAAGAAAGCAAGACAATAAGTCACACACTTTGCTTCCTTTATGCAGTAAAAACCTTAGCAGTTAAAATGGCATACGGAATACAAAAACTTATGAGCAATATTATTCGAGCCCTTCAAATTAACTATTAATAAGCAGAGTTTGTGTTAAGGAATACGCTAAACTCACCTTAAAAGAACACCGAAAGGAGGAAATTTTTTTCCGCCCGGATGAGATCATCTTCGTGGCTTAAGTTTTGACAGAAGAAATTCTTTCTTATGTAAAATCGACTCTGATCTTTAATGATACTTCCATCAAAAAAAGGAGTTTATTGTAAGTTTTCTAATATTAATATTGTGTTTCGTGATTATGAAGAACCTTATGTAAAGATTTTGAACAAGTTTTACAGGTTAAGAAAATTATTATTATTATTATTATTATTATTATTACCGTTATTTTTTTATTTCTTTTTTATAAGATCCCCCCTTTGGGCACGTCAGCTAAGGACCTACACCCAGAAACAATACCGTTAATATTTAAATACATATTAATAACGATAATAATTTCTTATGCTTTTGACGTGAGGAAATATTTGAGCCGATTTCCATTCGAATGCCTGGCCATGTAAATTGAAAATTTAAAAAGCGAATAACAAAGGACTCGAAGTACAAACTGAAAAAAACGAAAAAGTAGAATACTTTGTTAGGATGACCTGTATTGTTAAATTTATTGCAAATAATCGCTCATCTTAGATATACTTTGATTGATCTCATCGTTTAAACATAAGACAGACACTTTTTAGAATTAAGTTATTTTGATATAGTTTAGAAGCGGAGAAATATTAATTAAATTAGAATAATAGCGGAAAACTTGTAAGGTGGAATGATTACGACTGCGTTGCAAAAGTGGCAAGAAATAACGACTTTAGTGACTTCAAACGAGGTTGTGTCTGTTAAAAATGGAATAACTCACACTGGCGTGTAATATTACTCATTATGTTTTTAACGCACTCGGCGTTATTCTCTTTATTAATCTCCTGCCTCTGTAAAAGTTGCTTCTATTTCGATTTAAATTGTCTTTTTATTTTCAGTTTGCTTAATTATAACCATTGACAATATTAATATATGTCAGTTATGTTTAAACGCGAGAAAATAAATAAGTCAAAGAGATAAAGATTATGTATTAAGTTAACCAAGAAGGTTTGATTATTTTAACATATGTAGAAAGGTGAAAAAAGAATAATCTCAGATAACTGTTACGCGAGTTTGTGTATACAATCATTATTACGCATAATTAAAGTTTGTTGTTTTTGGCTCGTCAGCCATCAGCAAGCTAGCGACGTAACGGTCAATATTTGTATTAACAGTACGCGGCAGCTGGATTCGAATTCAGTTTCCCTTGAACGAAGCAGAATTCCCTAACCAACTATAAGGCATCTGGCTAATTTAATTGAAGTGGAATCGAATAAAATTTAATGGGAAGCCGTTAAATATTTTCCGTTTTAGTATAAAATACTTAATTAAAAATAAAAATGGAGTAAACAGTGAGTGCACGTTCACACCAAGTTTGAGAAAAGAATTTTAATATCCGATATGAAAATTGCTTTTTCTTTTTTTTTTTTTTCTATATAAGATTTCGTTTTTAAAATCGATTTTGCTAAAGCTGATATTTGCATGTTTAAATTTTAGGATATAGTTTTTTAAGATTTTGTGAGAATTTTGAATGCAAGACTGTAAATTAGTGTTAGTTTCTGTCCGTTTTGACTGCTTTACTAGGGGTCGTGTCTTTTTTCGAGGCCTATAGTGCATAACACAATTTCGATCGCGCGCAGTGCTTTTAAAAATATTTAAAATAAGAAATTCTAAATAAAAACGACATTTAGCTTGTAGAATTGTGGACAGTTATTTTTATATTCATTTTTTGCTTATATTCGGATCTCTGTTTGGAAACTGTATTTAAAAAATGAAATAGTCTTTTTAAAAATAACTAACCTATTAAGGAATCTTTACGGGCCAGATCGTGTCTCATTACTACGAGTTTATCGCGCAATAATAAGTTCTAAATGCGACTATGCTTCGGAGGTATACTCAACAGGCAACCAGAACTACTTGCAATCATTGCACACCATCCATACTGCAGCTCTTCGGCTCTCTACAGGAGCATTTCACACTACGCCCATCGATAGTCTACGTGCAGAGACGCCCGAGCGGCCTCCGGACATTCAACAAATGGCTCGCTTGTCTAATTTCTATACTGAAAGCCTCAAACTTCAGACCTACTCGTGTAATATCAACTACTCTTCGAACTGGACGTAATCGAGACAATCTCATCACATTATCGGCGGATACTATCAATTACCAACACAAGAGGCAACCATAGATAATTTCTCACTCGATCGCAGCAGTGATTCCGCCATGGAACCACAATCCAGTCAAATTGGATCTTAATCCGTAGCATAAATTCCACCTCCGAGGAGGCTAAACTAAAGATATCTTCATATGCCCGCAACGCATCAGTCTTCTTTACGGACGCATCTGTCTTCGACACTTTCGTAGGGTGATCGGCGATAAAAGGAAATGCCGTGCTAATACGGTACTCGTTTCCTGAATTATTTTCCGTCCTTTCGGCTGAGATTTACGCAACATTCCTATCACTTCAGTTCTTCTTGAACCAGGAAACAGACACAATTCAGCAGTAATCTGTTCTCACTCTGTTGCGGCTTTAAAGTCCATATCCGATGTTGTCAATGATAAAGAACGCCCCATTGCGAAGCAAATAGTCAAACTACAGGTATCTGCCTCGCCTCGCGCGATATCATTCCTCTGGATTCCAGGTCACTCGAGGTTAACTGAAAACAAGTTGACCAACAGAGCAACCAAAGAAGCCGCAGCTATTCTTTCTGTTCCAAATCCCCGGGGTACCAGTTTCAGACTTCGTTCGCTACCTAGAATTGGCTTTGGGCACACACTATGGAACCAACGATAGCTGTCCATCCCGTGTACAAATAAACTACGCCAAATTAAGCAGAATGACCAGAATCACCTGAGCCGAAGAAGAGATGTTGTAATCGTTACCAGACTCCGACTGGGACATACACAACTCATGCGTGGTTACCTACTGCAAAAGACACCGGCTCCAATCTGCAGCATATGTAACTCTGATTTCTCTGTTCTCCATATCCTCGCAGAATGTACTCAGCTCAATTTCCTCAAATTAAAATTTTCCCTCCTCCTTACCTAAGATCCTCTCTGGTGACCCTACTATCCTTTAATCAGTTTTCTGCACCATGCAAAAATATACTACGTAATATAAATTCCATAATTGGTTCATTTAATACATCTACATTTATCTGTCCCTCTAGCCGATAGTTAATGTGTACGGCACGTAAATTTAAATAAATAAATGAAACAAAAAAAAACAAAAAAAACATAAACTCACGTAGCCAAAAAAAGATTCTAATCTGTTACATTTCCTTACCGGAATATAATCACCGAGTGAACGAAATATTATTGGCAGGTTTCCGAATGGGGATAATCGTAATCGGTCTTATTAACGGAAGATTTTTTACCTATAGATTAGTGGGCTCTGTACCTTCGAATTGTTCGTTGTTTTATTTCGTAAATTTTTTTAAAAGTGAACTGCGGGATTCGCATAACATGTATTAAAAAAAAAAAAAAGTATGAATAACTAAAAAAGTGAAATATAAATTAAAGTATTCCGAAAACTATAATCGCTAACATTGTATTTTTTTTAAATTGATGTATCAACAACATTTATTTTATTAAAAATATTATAAAAAACGTCTACTACAATTAATTATATTTTAAAAATATTAAAAATAGCCGACATGTTTCGGAGTGACGTACTCCATAATCATGGCATTAATAAATAAAGTTAAAAGTTAAATAAACGATATCATATTTGTCATCTTATAAACTAATACAATATATCGATATGTTATGATTGATTCTTAATTTTAAATAATAGGTTATTATTAATTAAATTATCTTTAAATTTAATAATGTAGTATGTTTCGGCGCTATTAACTAGGTTATAATTATTAATGTATTTTATTATTTCTAGGTAGTCTTTTATGTTTAGTTATAATCTATGTTTATTAATAATAATATGTTCCGTAACAGACGATTTATTAATATGCCTGGGTTTAATAGCAGCAGTATGCTAGTTATAACGGATGTGCAAAGTGCAACGCGTTTGTCCTATATCGTATATTTTGTTGTACGTGCTGTATTTAATTTTATATATACCGGATTTATTATATTTATCTATGTTTATGAATTTATTGGTATTAATTAATTGATAATATAAATTATTATTTGTTCTGTACGATATTTTAATAGATTTACGGAGTAGGTTGGTAAGACTGTTTGTTGCCGGATTAGTGTATGTAAAAGTAATCCAGATTTGTTTGGTGTTATTATTACTTTGTTTATTTTTTTTATCTTTTTTATCTTTTTTATTATTTCGGGTACAGTTAAAATATAGTTTATCTATTATATCAGTTTTAAAATTTTTTTATTGTGTTAGGTTTTTTTTTATCTTTATTATTTAACGGGGTGTTTATTATATTAATATTGATACGGATTCGGTATTTTACCTGGCGCGATGATGTCGAGCTAGAAATTATTCTCCGATTAAAATCATTAATTTTCGATCTCTCGGCATCATCGCATTATTTATCGTCGTCAGAGAATACGGCCGGGATATTTACACGACCGAATAGGTAATTTCCGATTTCTGTCGAATTTCTCGGCTCGGATAGTGTTAGGGGTTGTGTAAGTGTCCTGGTATGTGTGGTCTGCGACAACAGGATAGTGTCTGTCGGCCGCGTGAGCCGTGTGTGAAGATGAGCGCTTTACAGTGCCCTCTATATTCTCACTTTTCCATCTCCTTCTGTTGTTCCCTTGTTATCCGCATTCATTTCCTCTGTCTCTAATCGTTTCTTGATATAACTTGTCGCTCCATATGTCCTTCTATTCTTTTAATCTTTTGTGCTGGGTAAATGTCCTGTGCTGGCGTGCTCATTTAAAAAAAAAAAAAAAAAAAAAAAGATGAGCGCTGTAACGGCTATACTATTAATTGATAAGGATTCGGTAATGTACCGTTAGTTTTAGAGTAAAATATCAAGCCGTGTTTTTGTTGCGAATTAACTGATCTAATCGTCGGTTTTATGTGTTAAATTTTGTTGTGCGGTCGATACCTGTGTTACCGTTTTTATTAATATTGAGATCTAGTCGAAGTCATCGCCGCGAATGCAACGTTTTTTTTCTAGTCCCCACCGAATGAATTTTTCTTTTGTTACGCAGTTGCATTTTTTTGTTATGTTATAGTTGTGACTATATACACGTTATGTTCAAAAAGAACGGCTTCATTATTTTTTTTATCTTTATCGGCAAATTTCTTATCGTAAAAGCCTGACGCTCTGCTCGGCAGAGTTGATTCGGTCGTGGTAGGCCGTAATTTACCACTGGCGCCCGTTAAGATACATTTCGTTTTTTGTTTTTTATAATTTTCTTTTGATCGCAGATAAAGTTTTGCCTCCAAATGAGAAGTAAAAACATCGATTGATAACAACAAGGAGTAAAAAGAGGAAAATCATCAAATTGTAACCTTGGCTCCCGTAGAAGGGACCAGAAAGTCCTCAAATCGTAACACTGGCTCCAGTAACAGGAACCAGACGAAAATCTAGAAATATAATAAAATACATTAATAATTATAACCTAGTTAATAGCGCCGAAACATACTATATTAATAAATTTAAAGATATTTTAAATAATAATAATCTTATAATTTAATTAATAATAACCTATTATTTAAAATTAAGAATCAATCATAACATATCGATATATTGTATTAGTTTATAAGATGACAAATGTGATGATATCGTTTTAACTTTTAACTTTATTTATTAATGCCATGATTATGGAGTACGTCACTCCGAAACATGTCGGCTATTTTTAATATTTTTAAAATATAATTAATTGTAGTAGCCGTTTTTTATAATATTTTTAATAAAGTAATAACACAGAAAATGGACAATATTATTTACATAAACATTTATTTTATTAAATTTACGTTGCGATAGTGTCTCTTTCTTTGCTAGAATGTAAACACTGATATTTTAAGTTACTGGTGACCATCGCTGCAATTATTACAAAATCTGTATTTTTACAAATTTTACAGAATTGAAAGTTTCGTATTTTCCCTACACTCTAATAACGTCTCAGCTGAAACGAAAATTAACCGTCAAGTCGCTCTGTGAAATTTGTTTACAATAATGTATTTGTATGTATAGAATTAATGTTTTTTTTTAACGTTATCAGGTAGCGCGATAGCCTAGTGGTTAAGGCGCTTGATTACCAAACCAGAGGTCACGGGTTCGAGACTTGTCTTGTTCCAGATCCGAATCGCTCCCAGGTATACATCCAATCTAGAATAGAATTGGGTACCAGAGAAATCTGGGAAAGTAAAGACGCCGAGAGAAAGGAACTTAGGCTTAGTACACTGTGAACCTTAACTTTACAATCCATAATACCTTATGAAGGATATACGGGACTTACTTTACTTTATTTTTAACGTTATCATGTTTTTATTTTTATCTTATTTCATATATATATATATATATATATATCAGATATATTGATTTATAGGTGGAGTATAACTGCGGGCCGAAGGTCTGGAAAGGGCTGTTGTACATTTCTTTTTTAGAATCTCAAAATTTTAATAAAATTTTTAGATTTGTTTTTTTTTTTTATGCGTTCTAGTTGTTTTAAAAATATTCCGAAGCTATAACCGTCCGGAATTTCATAAAAATTTTTTCTTAGAACTTGTAATTTTTTCAAAATAATCCGGGCCTTTTAATTTTATAATTCTTGCAGTTTCGTATTTTTTTCATAATTTGATAAACAAAATAGGTCCACAAAAAAATTAACTTTCTAGCTGTTACACGATTTTTGGCTAAAAGCAGCTTTTAAAGATACACGAACGCACACGACGCTTGATCGAACGCTTTTTCTAGTTAAGAAGAAATTTAACCATTTTTTCTTCCATATAATATTTAATATAAATTCTGTAATAAGATTTTTGTATCAGATAGTCTCCGTAAGAAGAATTTTCATCATGGTGGATATGGACTTTTGAAGATTGTGAAATGAAGGGAATTTAAAACGTTTACGGATATATAGGATACAACTTGTTTTGATCGTTTAATGATTGAGAGATTAATGGTTTCGGTGTACGGAACGGAATTTTATATTCTTATATTCTCCGGTTATCAGTAATTGTGAAAGCGAATTTCAAGGTAAACTCTTTTGAATGGAGCAGCGACTTTGAATGTTTCGAAACCGGAGAAGGAAATAAAGTCGATAACGGAGGGAAGTTTTTTTTTGCAATCGAGAATAACTGTGTCACGGATAGAGAGGACGAATCGGAGACGGACAGATAGAAACAAATCGGGCGACGAGAAATCATACGAAGCGAACAATTCGCGAAGACAGTCCCCGGCGTGTCCGATCGTGATATTTACAAATGACAAAACGAAATAATCGCGATCGGCGGTATTGTGTCGTTCGACGCTTAGTGCCGAGTCAGGAAGAAAATAATGAAAAAATCCCGTCATTGCGCGATAGGAAATGTCGTGCGATCCGTGATCACGCACGTACTGTCAATGGCGAATATGTCGCGACTAGTGTACGACAATGTCTTCTGGTTCTCGAACGCCGTGTGTGCGCAACGAGTGAACAAGAATCACCCCTGCCGATATCGCATCTGGCTAGATATGTATTGATGCGCCAGTCGAGACCGACCTAATGACGGTAAATAATAATATTACGAGCATCGGAGTTGTTATTGCGCAATGTTAATTACGCCTCTCTTGCATTGAATACGCTCGCTTTCTGCTGCTTGCAAGGCTGCACGCCGTGATTATATCGTCAGGGCCTCCTTTAATAACTTTAGCTTATCTCGCTGCTGTCTTCCCTTTCTCGCTAAATGCATCAGTCTGTTCTGCAAAATTTCACCCGCTCCACCTCGCGCTAGTGCTGGCACGTCGGTGTGGCTTAATTTCAGTGATCTCTTTCGCTGTGTTTCTGTTAACACTTGAATCGGTGTTTCTTTATTCACATTTTCGTCAGTCTCCGGCTAGAAAAGATAATACGGCGCAGTAGTGGCAAGAGTGCATCTGGTACTAACTTCGTCGCACGATGTTAACCTCTTTTTCTTGGACTCTACTCCGGCAGTAATGAAGTGTGCAAATACGGCGACAATAATATCGCTACTTTGTCCGATTTGTTGTAATTCCGCCGCTGACGTTATTTCGAGTGAAGGAATTTCTTCAACGAGCGCGTGAAAAAAATGTGACCAAAGAAAGTAGGTCGATATCGGCCGACCACGAACAACTAGCTCGACGGATTATGCGTGAAATGTAACATACACGCGATATGAGAACGTCACAAAAGGTGAGAATTGTTCATAGTGGGAAGGAGACAGATAGTAGCCGGTGAGAAGATGGTACCTGCCCGAAAATCAGTCAAAACGTGCTCGCCATCAGTGCGCTAAGGAAAGAGAGTTAGTTGTAAGACATAACGCGCTACGAAAGTTGTAATGGAAAAGTTCGTTGGAAATTGAAAGGCGAAATTAACGAAAGAATTTGGGTCATCATGTTGTTGAGATAGACTCTTACACACGGTTGTATTTAGGAAACAACGGTAAGCCTGGCTTAATCATTTTCTTCTTTCGGCAGGGGTGACATTTAGAAGAGCTCCATCATTTTAAACCCTGTCCGCAGTATTGGCTCCAGAAATATTTCGGTGCGACCCCCGCCTGCCTGTATGGCAGTAATTCCTTTTCTATTACTGTCCTGGTGTGGCCCATCATTTTATTGCATCACTTTCAGAGCATTTCCCGTTCTTCTTTTATTCTTCTCGGCAGAATTCTCTTCCCGCACAGAGCAGCACAAAGGTCAGTGTGTTTCACACGAGCTTCTTGATGAAAATTTTTTCTTACGCTCGAGTCCGCTCTTTTTCGCGCAGATCCTTTCTCTCCGTAAATGATTTCCTGCTGGCTGCTGCGATTCTTACGACGGCGTCTTCGCTGCAAGCTTAATAATAGCAACGTTAATACCGTGTCGGAGCAAGATAAAGAATTCCGAACTCGTCTAACTAAAACATTCTGATATAACTTACAGACTTTACCAAGTTGTTTAGGTACGAGGCGGAAAATACGCTTCTGATGTGCCCTTAAAAATTTTGTCGGAGGACAGCTTGTTACCATGACACTCGCGAATGAAACAATTTAAAAAGAATAATTACGTAGAACTTGAAAAACGGATAGTACGCAGTGTGATCAACAGGACAGGAAATTATAGGACCCATTGAATAATTTATCCAACTTTTCTTAAACTGCTCTTGTCAGGGGTGCCGATCATATTCGAAGGTTTCCTTTGCCCGCTATCGAAATTAAATTCTTAAACTATTTCGTTTGTTGCCGATTTATATGATGTCTGACGCGTCAAGGTTAAGCCGATTGTTCGTATAATTTTGACGCAATTGTCTCCGGATTCGATCACCATACAGTTCTTCATGTAGGAGCAAACCTGCTGTTCCCTTTTTTTTCTCGATAGTCATTCTTCTTCCGAATGCACTGTCTTACGCAACAAAAATACTCAACTAGTTTTCATTATATTCCCTTGTGGCGGAAATCATTCTGCCCTTGTTCCGTCATCAGGCGTTTAAGTTACCAGGACAAATACATATAAGATGACGAGTTTCCAAAATGTTTCACTAGTCCGAAGCTAAGATTATCACTCAAAGCTGGTCTCCTCGGCGTTCTCCTATGCTACAGTTGTCTCCGCCTGCCCTGCCCGTACGTAATGATTTATTTGAGCGGTAGAAATTTAGATTTAAAAAATCTCCGCTAATCGTATTCTTAACTTCGCTCCTAATATTATCAGTGCGCGCTTTAACTCGCTTCCGCTCGATAGAAAATCCGCTGCTCGTTTGATTTGCCGCTAAATATTACCAAAACAAGGAATCGTGTAAAAACGACCTTCTTCCGATAACCCCTAAGAAGTAGTATACCGAAAAGTACCGGGAAACCTTCTCGGTAAAAAATTTAATTTCAAATGCAACCGGCGATTTTCGAATTCGGCTTCATCAACGAACTCTATTTGTTCGTCCTAAAGTATAAGATGCCCGCAAGAAATGTAATTCGGGCTAGAATCATTAAAACGACTAATGACAACTTTTCGAAACGGTAATTTTACGTGAAAGAGTCAATAAACGGAATCTAAGGAAATTCTATCGATTAATATAAAAAAGAAAAAAAAGAAAGGAATCATCGAGTGACACAGAAAATATCCTATATTTAATAAAGAAAATAAATCCAAGCGTTTGATACATTCCTGTTGGATAAAAAATCGAATTCAGTTTCTTCTCCTTTTCCTAGTTCTTCGGTCAATGTCCATGTTGACGAGCCCATTTAGTGGAGAGAAGAAAAGAAGGAAGGACATAGTAATGATGAATCAAGGACGTTCTGTTGCTTTGTGATTCGAACGTTTTGTTTTTCATTATGTATTATTTTTATTAGCTTGCTACGCTGTTGACTCGGTTGAAAGTAGTCTTATGTTCTAGGTCACGTGTATCATGATACATACGAGCTCTTCTTCTCTAGGCAATCTTGAGACGAACTTCGAGAGGGTACGAATATATTCCGTTCGATGTTTCCTTTAGAAAGTGAAGTTGTAATTTCAGCAGCTTCTAAAATTACTTCAGTTAATCGATATTAGAGCATTCTTCCAACTTACCAATATTTGGGTTTTTAATGGAAGTTGCGAGCTGGTCTAGCTCATCACGAAACCTAGCCCGTTTTGTGTATTTGTTCGTCAATGTAAAATTTTTTTCTTTTCCTATTACAAATGTACTAATAGCGAGAAAAATCGATGTATCATCAGTGGTGAGGTTTACAACACTTTCGATATCTCTATAGTTACCGGAAATACCCCTCACAAAGGAAAAAGTCAATAAGGTCAGTTTTTTACGTTTATCTGTTGGCCAGTACGTTGGTTTGCCAGATGTTATTATTCGTAGAGCTTTGAGCAGTTCTTTTCCTTTTGTATGTATTGACGTTTCTTTATTTGGATGACTGCGATCCCCATGTCGCACTTATTGCATTAAAATCGCCTCCAATAATGCGATGATTGACAAGGTGATTTAAAAATTGCGTGTGTTGTCCAAATTTTAAATTACTCTTAGGAGGGAAATATACAGCTGCAATGTTGGTCACTGTATTATTCATATTCATAGCTACGGCGCAGTAAGTTGAGCGTAGTCTTTACAAAAATTTCAACATCTTGGCTCGCATTCTATTTTACAATCACAGTCAACCACCCAGCACATCCTTCTCCATCAGGATATGGAATATGATAAATCATGCATCCACGTATTTCAGGGCAGTTACTTACAGTGAAGCATGTTTCGTAGGTAAGAGCGATATTAATTTCGTTCTAATTCAAGAATAGCTCGAGCTCCTTAAGAAGATCCGTAAGACCATTCGAAATGTAGACTTCGCCATGTCTTCTTTCTCTGTTTACGGGTGTGTGTTTTTGTCACTTCCGGTATAACCTGTTATGATTTTTCCAATTTGCTTATTCTTTCAGCAATATTGCTAATTTTCCCTGGTAAGGCGAGCCAACGAATTTACAACTTGTTCTAAAGTAGTCTCGATAGTTGTGCTTTAATTTTTTGTGTTTGCTATTCAGAAGCAGTACTTGTTTATTTTGTTGAGCTGGCGTACATATACCAGCTTTTGCAAAGGATGAATAAGATCTCCCCTTTCCTACTTTCTTTTTCTTGTTGAATACGTTGTACGACAGTCACCTTGGGTGCTTTGATAGCGCGTTCAATATATCTGTATGTTTCATAACCTTGGTAATTAGCAAAATGATTGCTAGTGAAATTAGCGCATACAAATTAAGTAGGATCTTTCAAGAGGCAAACAGTCGAGTTAAGATTTCCTGCACATCTATACGATCTGAAACAACTGTTTTTTGTGCGGTTCCACGTTTGACATCGTGTGCACGGAAGGATGTCAGCACTCTTATGCGGATGTTCTATTTTTGCAGTGTACCAAGTGGATACCCTTATAAATATTCTCTTTTTTTTTTCTTTTTTTTTTTTTAGATCCCCCTTTGGCACGTCAGCCAAGGACGTACACCCAGAAACAATAAAAAAGAAAAGAACCGTTAGTTAAATTTTGATTCGGTCTGCTATGGACAATATAAAGGAACTAGCGGATGAGATAATGGATGGTGAAGAGAAGGACAGAATATAAGATGCACAATAAGGAGCGGGGAGCTTGAGTTTCAGCAAACAAGAATATAGGATACCGCGTTCAACAGAAAGAGATGAACATTCAAAAAAGATGCGATTGGCGTCGCAATTCGTCGCCTCATTAGGGTGAAGAGGACAATTTGGAGAAGAAACAAGGGAAAAGCGAAAACGAGAGGAAGGAAGAACAGAATGGCCAAAACGCGAGCGAATTATAGAAATGACAACGGAACGGGGAAGTGAAGGAAACTCAAAGAACCAGGGGTTCGAAGGAAGACTAGGTTGTACAGACAGATAAAAGGATTGATCGCTATGGAAGGAGGAAGGGTAAATATCTGACCAAAGTTTTCATCTATGAATATTCTCATTATTAGCTTTGGAAACTAATTCTACACGGAACAGCGGGTGTGCTCTCTTTTTCCTGTCAATAATTTTATTATCTCTGTCTCTTATTTTGATGGTTTTATTAATATTGTATATGTGATGCTAATCACATTTTCTTTGAGTGTCCTGCTCTTCGTAACGAACGCTCCCTTTTATACAGTCAGCTCCTGTCATTAGGTCTCCCTACTCCCTATAACTCTTCCTTTATCCTCTCCTTTCCTTCATCTTCTGTGGTGTCCGCACTGCTGTCCTTTGTTGCGTCCATTTCGGACCGCTTAGTTATTTAATTTCTTAGCTTAGTTTTCTTGTTGTTGGGTCAATACAAAAAAAAAAAAAAAACAAAAAAAAAACACCTCCGCCAGCATTGGATAACTCTTGCGCTACCTGCTTGGGTCTGTAACTGGTTGCGTGCCACGAATTACTAATAGGGGTTTTAATTTTTTAACTGTTACGTAAATGGGCGTTGCGGATAGTTTTTCAACTCTTTATTTATCGCCCTTACCGGATTAGTGAAAGCTCTAAATGTATCACTTGTTTTAGCGGCGACAAAAATTCCACCATTCCTAAGCGGCTTAAACATTACGACATCCTTGTCTACTTTTTCTTTTACTAATTTGGAGAATGTATCGAACTCTTTTTATTTTTAGTGATAATTTTTCCCCTCTGTCATTTGATTCAGAGATTGCCCTTTCTGTTTCCAATGAAATAGCCGGTTCTTGTAACACTGCGGAGTTTTTCTCTAAGGAGATTCTTCGTCTCCTGTAATACTTACTGTGTCAGAACTTATACTATATGAGCACTGCCGCAGTTTAGCCTTCTTCTCTTCGTACTTCGCTAGTTTAACTGTTAGATTTTTCATTTTTTTTATCCTGTTTTTTAATGAAAGTACGTAATTTTTCATTTTCATTTTTCGTAGCGATTTGCTGTTGCTGGTGTTGCTGTACCGTTAGTTAAATAGCCTGGGAAATTAAGATAGGCTCCACAGATGGTAAAACACAGATTTACGTCTTTACATAAACTTACTTATTTATCTTATGTTACGCAAATCGTTCAAGATACTATAGGTTATTTTTTCCTCGCAAAACGCTTACCGCCGACGCCCAACTTCTTTCTTCCTATACCCACATTACAAGGAACTGGCGTTTTATTCCAAAGAAAATTCCTATCCTTGCTCACATCTTTCCATAATTTAGTTCTTGTTCTCCTTATGTATTCTCCTCCTCCAACCTTCTCTACTTCCCCTTTGATTTAGATAATCTCACGCATTCTCCTAAGTTTCTCTATCCGTTCTTACCGTTCAAATCTTTATCTGAAACCTTCGCTATGCATGAATTCCATAACACTCTTAATTCCTTATTTCCTCTACATATAAATATCCTTACTGATGGTTCGACGGATCTTAGTGAAGTTGGAATTTCTTTTGTCCTCTCAGAAATTAACCACTCTAAATCCTTTAGACTTGCTCTCTTTCGATCTATATTTATAGCCGAACTCATAGCTACCCTACATTCTGTTATTTATGTTTCTCTTGTCGCTATTTCACGAACTATTTGATTATCTCTGATTCCATAGCTATATGTTCCGTTTTTCCTACGTACACCTGACAATCCGTTCTTTTCTAGTAATCTATCTGAGCTACCTGGCTCGTCAACGTACTTCCTTCCAGCCCGTGGTTCCTTGACTTCCCTTTACTTCGACGTTTTACGATCATTTCCATTATCCTTCGCTTACACGTCTTAACTATTCACTGTTACCTTCTTTTCGTTTTCAATATTTCTTTAACATCTCCATTTTTCCCTTTTCAACCGAACGATGAGACTTTCCGTGATTTCAACCATATTCTTTTTGAGTGTCCTTGTCTCTCAAATGAACGATCTATTTGCTACTCTCAAAAGGAATTGGCACCTCCTATCTAGAGATAGAGAGACCTCTCATCTGACCATTCTCCGTTAATACTAACTGCTAGCAGTACAGTCATAAAAAAGGAAAGGAGAAAAATGCTTGTCAGTAAGTATAGCGACTGGGATTTATTTCGTGAAGAAATTGACCGACGGCTAGACCTGAAGGTACCGCTTAAGACTAAAGCAGATGTGGATTTAAACGCACAGCACCCTATTGAAGCAATCCGTCAGACTGCTACTGTTGCTACTCCACCTTATAAATGCAACGCATCACAAGTAACAACGTACCCCATTTTAATTCGTAAAATGATTGCAGAAAGAAGAAGGGCACGGCGTGTATGGCACAAATTCAGAAATCCGCAGGATAAAAATGCATTCAACAATATAAATAATCGTCTCCGTAGGATGATAACTGATATTAAACGCAAATCGTTCACAGAATATCTAGAAGGATTAAGTCCTTCAGCTGATAAAAAACTACTCTCGTTGGAACGCAACGCATGGGATTAAACGACCATCGAACCGTATTCCACCTATCTTAAGTGAGAACAAAATGTGGATTAGAAGTGACGACGAAAAAGCGGAGTTGTTTATTCGGCATTTATTCCAAGTATTTCAACTGCATGAAACAGTTCCAGCGATAACACCCATAGCTACAGCTCCAGATATAACACCTATAGCCTCTTTTCGAGAAAATAGCGTCATTAAAAGATTCTATCCGTTAGAGATAGCGCAGGAAATCGATAAACGACTAAATCCGAAAAAATCTCCTGGAATAGATGAGATACCAGCACGTGCTTTAAAAGAACTGCCACGAAAAGCCATTGTGTTATGCTTGCATATATATATTCAATGCTACCATAAGACTAGAATATGTACCTACTGCCTTTAAAGTGGCTGAAGTTATTATGTTAAAGAAACCTGGTAAACCAACAGAAGAAGTGACGTCTTATGGCCCAAGTTCGTTACTAACATCCATCGCTAAGTTTTACGAAAAACTGTTATTAAAGCGTCTGAAGCCACTAATTGACCTTCCAAATCATCAGTTCGGTTTCAGAGACCATCGTGCGACTATCGATCAGGTCCATAGACTAGTACAAACTATAGAGAAAACTTTTGAAGAAAATAAGTACTGTTCAGCTGCCTTTCTGGATGTTGCCCAGGCATTCGACAGAGTGTGGAATGGAGGCCTCATTGAAAAACTTATTAACCTCTTACCAGGTAACTTCTGTCGCCCGCTTACTTCTTATCTGACGGGTAGGCAGTTCCGGGAAGCACAAGGAGAAGCAAAATCATCATTTTACGCGATACAGGCTGGTGTCCTGCAAGGAAGTGGGCTATTACTGTATTTGCTGTATACATGTGATATGCCCATCGATGACCGTGCAACTATAACCACGTTTGTCGACGATACGGCTATCATGGCTGTAAGCGATAACCATTCGAGGGAAAATGATAATTTATAGCGCGACGTCTGTTTACGCTGAGGCGTGCAGATCCCACAAGTAGAATATATTTAAACAGTCAGCCAATTCCACAGTATAATTCTGCCAAATATCTTGGCATGTACCTGGATTCTCGGCTGTCGCGGAATATTCACGTAAAAATGAAGAGGAAGCAGATTAAAAAAAAATATCTCAATTATATTGGCTCATTGGCAGGAATTCCACTCTTGACATCTACTGCAAACGCCTCCTCTACCGGAAAATTATCAAGCCAATCGGGACCCATATGGAATAGCATTATGGGGATGTACGAAAAAATCCAATCGCAATAAAATACAAGCTCAGCAAAGTATCATCCTTCGAGCAATCGTTAATGCACATCGTTACTCTCGTAATGATGACATTCATCGAGATCTTGGAGTTAAATCAGTCAGGCAGAAGTAATCAAAGATTTCGCGATTGCTCATGAGAAGCGGCTACGCTAGCACAGCAACCCTGAGGCGGTTCGACTACTAAATACACATGAGGACCTTTTATTTCGATTTTTTCGTTTGTCATAAAGTATCAAATGAGACTATTTCAGTTTAAAGAATTGTTTAAAATTTGTTCAAAAAAATAAGTCTCGACTTCAACCTCGTACGTCTAGTTCGCTGAACACAATCGGCGTCTAAAGAGGCTCAAACCACAGGACCTCCTGTAGTACTAATCGGTTATTTATTTTAGAGGCTTTGGTCAACGGACCAAAACTTCGCACATGTTATTTTATTTTAGATTATTATAATTAGCAATTATTTAACTTACTAGTTAAGATTGTGCTTTTGAAAAATAAATAAAAAAAAAAAACTACTAGCGTCCTTGTCCCTTACCGTGTTTTGTATAGTTTGTTAATGTCTTCTTTGCCTATCATTCCTTTACTTAGTTCTTTTATATTATCTATCTCTGACCAGATTGCTATTTAACTGTTGCGTTTTCTCCTCCATATTGCTTCTGGACATAGGCTCTTTGTTATCGCGCCGAAAAAAAAAAAAATAGAAATAACAATTTCTATTTTCATATTTGGCTACACTCGAAGTATTTTACCGTGCGTTTTAGGCTTAACTCACACAGACCACTTTCGGACCACAATTTTGTGACTGTGCTGCGGTTATATTGTGGACGGAACCGAGCACTTTTGAACCACAATATTAATAAAAACACAACGACGGCATTGAGTGGTTAGACAGTTGTTGGCGAGTGGTTCAATGTGTGTTGAACTCGACCGCCGACGACCACATTTTCGTAGATGATATCAGCCACACGTTGCGATTGCCGTTAAAGCTGACAACAGGAAATGGTCCGTCTGACAATGAGTAGTACTCTGCGTTTTTCCCTCCATCATTTCTAAAATATGTGGTTCTGCTGTGATGGAAAAGTGGTGCGGGTGAGTTAAACCTTATAGAGTGCAGCGTCTGCTATCAAAACAATGATGAACTGACGAGCGCCTTTTTGTGACAAAGTAAAGAAAAAAAGAAAAAAAAATCTCACCGCTTGGAATAGAATCTTAACAAAAAAATTCGATTTGTCCCTAATATTACATTACATATCCCTTCCTATATTCCGCGAGAATGTAATTGTTTCATTATAAGCAGTCGTGTCAAAATATTTTTTTTAGCGTAAGCATTTTTGGAAGAACGAACGATGAACGCAGAATGCAAAAGCGTCATCGAAACTTCGGAGCGCTCATAATTAAAGATTTAAGAAGGAAAAAATGATTAAACTTCAAAGTCTACGGACCCTTCAAGGAAATCGTATGAGTTTAGCCGTAGTATGGAATGATCAGCTGAGATACAACATAGTGCCCTGTAAACACGTTGAGCAGAACTCGGGTGGTCTTTGCATGTACGAAACAACGAATAATCTGCCGAATCGCATTGCCTTCAACTTTGGTTTTCACTTGGATGAAGAAGTGTCCAGTTATCTGAAATAGACTATAAAATTAAGTCCCCCACAGCATCCCCCAACATCTTAAAAAACACTTACACTACAAAACACCATTTGTCACTGGTTTAGAAATTGTTCGCATTGTCAAACTCCCTGGACGAGTCATTCGGGGTCTGG
The DNA here is from genome assembly GCA_039619475.1 of Icerya purchasi. Lineage (NCBI taxonomy): Eukaryota > Metazoa > Arthropoda > Insecta > Hemiptera > Monophlebidae > Icerya > Icerya purchasi. Next base: position 316,446,614 of record CM077116.1, on the reverse strand, counting down.
TAGTAGGCCGCGGCGGTAGAATAAATGCTAATGCAGTATTTTTCTGTTTCTCGTTGTAAATTGTTATCTTGATAAGGTAATGGTTTTATTTGCTTTTTGTTGTATTGTATATTAACGGGTTCTTTTGTGTTTTTGTTCGCGTTTTTTGTGCTTTCTGTTACGTTTTATAAAAAAATAAATACATCAATCCAGTTGCGGGTTATTTTTAAATTTTTTCAACTATAAAAATAATCTCATGACATTTGGTCCTCCTAGTCGGATATGAGAAGAAGCAAAGTGGAAAATACAGTCCACTACGAAGTTTAAGTTGGCCGCTTTTGAGTTCAGGTACTATCGTTTTCTGTCTAAAATCTCGAGCGGCGATCGGTTTTAAACAAAAAAATAAGTTGAATTATTTTTTATCAGTCCGTATCGCGTCTAACGTGTAATCCGACAATTCGTGAAATCGCAATTATACACGTCAGTTATCATTCGGTGAGTAGAGTTTAGATTTTAATCACGGTTGGAAAATATTTTTGAATTTCCGTCTTAGTAAGTAACGTGCATCATCTGAATAATTTCCCAAAATTAACGGAACTAGTTGTTCCGGTTAAGTTTTTTGATTCGTTTATCAGTTATAAAATTGCAAATAGTCCCCATTAAGGGAGATGGGAAAGTTAGGAATTTTACGGAACTACATGTGTCATTTCAGGCAGTGATTGATAGAAACAACAGCCCACCTGCAAAATGCAAAAGTTGTACTTCCTTAAGCAGACGATGGTTGAAGATGCTCGGAATTTATTAAAAGATTTAATAATTTGCAGCTATCAGCTGGCCTGGCAATTCGTAAAAGAACGCTGTTAAAATAACCGAGTAAGTGTAGCCCCTCATTTTGTCGACTGCTGAAGTGTGTGGCTATGTGGAAAATGTCATTTTTTAACTCAATGTTCAGAAATGCAGTAGAGTTACAATTAATAGTACACTGTGATAAAGGAGTGCGTTTTATGTTTTAATTGCTTGAGGAAGGAGTACAAAGCCTCATCCAGATGCAAGCAGTACAATAGAGGCGTAGTACAGCGCTACACAGCAGATGGTTCAGAGTGCTCTCCAAGTAAATTTTGAATCCAAAGGCAACACTTATCCTGACTGAGGAGGTGGAGATTCAACAGTTTTTATACCTGCAGCAATTGCTGAAGTTAGCTTTTGATTGAGGAGGGTTCTCGCAACTTGGTTGACCCTGTTCACAACTTAGTCACTGAGGATTTTTTAAGAAGGAATGGAATGCATACCAGAAGGAAGCGCGCAATTATTTTAAGCGCCGGACAGCATGCCATAAGACTAGGAAAAGGTGCATCATTCAGGATTAAATCTCGGGTTTTCAAAATAATCAAAGTGGCAACAGATGTGGTAGACTGCATTTCGTATAGAGTATCAGACAAAATACCTACCAACTGGGAGGAGTGGATATTCTTATCGGTGGCCAACACGCTCTTGGATTTTGTTGGACAGTATGAAGTTTATAAGAAAACATTATTTCGAAGAAACGGTATTTGGCTGGCCAGTGCAGCAAAACAGCCAGGTTGATTGGTATTTGACTACGGAGTCGAAGCAATCTTCCATCGTAACAGTGTCAGTTTCTCTTCTGTTGATCGCTCTAAAACAATTAGACCGGTCGCTCTAGTGACGGTGACGAACTCATTATCTGACATAGCTGCAATCGTGGACTAAATGGAAGCGGACAGACAGAAATAGTCAGTCAGGAGACGTTATGTTATTGAAGGATGAATCGCCTCCTCCTTTTCATTGGTTCTACCAGGTAAATATAGCAGTGTGCGCGGAAAACACTTCAGTGCACGATATAACACTAGTTGAATATAAGGAAATTAATGACAGTAAGAAGACCACTTGGGTTTTGGTAGCGGAGAATGTTTAGAAATTGTTAGCACGGTCGGAAGATTCGCTCAGCGCTCGCTACTATTCAAACGAGCCATTCGCGCTAATAGCGGGCCATCTTGGAATAAAAAATGGTAATGCAGTATTTTTCAGTACCTTATAGTAACGTTTTGATTGCACAATATTTTTGTTTGCTTCTTGCTGTATATTTAGTCTATTATTTTGTGTTTTGTTCGAGGTTTTTGCGTCTTTTGTTACATTTACCAAATAAATACGCCAATTTGTCAGTTGAAAATAATCTCGTAACATCACTGTTTCGGTGGAAATAAATATCAACTACGTATTTAAAAATTATACGAATTACTACGTCATTCCTATGCCGGGAATAATAAGAAATGCGGTAAATGAATAATTATAGAAGTGTGTACCGAGTAGTGGAATAATAATTCGGGGCAAAATTCATATCTACAAGACGAAACTTATCTTGTCCTTTTTAGGCCAGGAGGAGTCAACTGTAATTTTTCGAAGAGGCAAGTCTTCGTTAAATTTTTGAATCGTTAACTGCTGATTTCGTAATTACATGCTTGCAATTACGACATTTTTTTTAAACCACTCTTTTATATATATATATGTATAGGAAATTTATAATTAACGAAAAATACCGACATGTTTCGAAGTCACGTTAACGGTATTTCTTAATGATTTATATGTGTTTATCATTTTTATAATCGTTTAAGCGATAAATGATGATTTCGTGTTTTACATAATTCTGCAATTCTGCATTCTCGTCTATGTCAGTGACACTGATTTTTCAGTTACCATTTGGTGAAAATTTTAAAAGGCTTTCCTTCCTAGTTTGAATACCGCGCAGCTTCGGTTGCGAACAACGTTGCTAATTTTTCAATGTTACAATTAATGCGTTTACGGCGCGATTTTAATGCTTTAGCCGAAAATGTGTTATTTTCGAATAGTCGGAAAAAGAAACACGTGGTTCCTCGTTCGGTGTTGAAGATGATATCTCAAAGAGGCTGGAATTGGCAGAATTGCTGTCGATCAAATCCGTTTGTATACAATGCAAATAGAAAGACGTTCGAAGATAACGTAAGCTTTAGCCGTCCGAAGATAACGTAAGCTTTAGCGATAACGACCGAATAATTACTGATCGCAGACAGAAGGTGTAGAAGAGTATTCAACTTGTTACGAAGTTAGAGTCACGTAGTCTATATTAGATTATCGTCATTAATTTACCCTCCATTTCTACTTCCGTATTAATTATAAACGCATGCACATTTTATAACGTATTTTTATGTCACTTAAACTGACTGATAACGTGATACACATAACATAGCAGCAGCAGGAAATTCCTAAAACAATGTGACCACAAAAGGAGGCGCAGTTGTGTCGCGCAAAATGTACGATGCATGCCAATTCCTCTAAAACAACCGGCAGTCATTCCATTGATAAATATACGCGTGCGAAGTATATTGTGCTCTTTGTTTCTCTTTATCGTTTTTACGAACTCAACTTTTACAATTTATGACCGCATTCTGTATTTAAATTACGATTAAAAAGAAATAAACAACGATTAAATACTTCCTATGTCACTACACAAAATTATCAATTAATCTCTTCGGCCGCTTACATAATCCTGCTTTCGGCGCATGCTCAATAATTGTTTTCATAACTGACATAAACCGAGTTCGGATTTAAAGCATGTGAGTGGCTGCGTGCAAGGTGTACCGGTGCCACATTTAAGGGGCGGTATAGAAATGCACGTGTCCCGGGCGATTTAGAACGAAATGCACTTTTTAAAAATACAATATTATTAAAAGAGATGCAAAACTGGCATGTTTATGGGACGCAATATTTTCGCGGTCAAAAAAAAGCGAAAAAAATTACCCGCTCGGTTAAAGAGGTACTGCAACGTTAGTAATGTAGGAAATAACTGCTATTACCACAATAACTCGCATTTGATTTATCGAAATAGCCGGCCACCATAGCGTTAGATTAGGTGCACTAGGGTTTCGTCCACATCCATTCCGATTCTGTAAATTAAGAATACAGAAAAAATCCTCTTGCTCTAGATTAATTTCCACTGAGCCTCTCCTCGCCAAAAAAAAAGAAACAAAAATAAATAAAAAATAAAAAGATTTCTAACTGAATCCAGAAATTACTAAAAACGAAAAAATTGAATTTGGTAGGTTAGCCATAGGAAAAAGGTATACAACAAATGCCAAGGTTTCATCCGAAATATTAAAATTTAACCTTTTAAACGAGGAAATTATTACAAATATTAAAAATAAAACCAATATAGAATTCTACAGATCAACTGAGTCCTACACAAATAGGATAGTTTTACTTAACTCAGTTGTATTAGAGAATAAAATGAATGACTACCTATCGAATTAACGAAATTAATCAAAAAATTCTATAAATGTATTGAGGTCGGCATATTACGCTTTCAGTTTATTATAAAGAGATACAGTAGTTCCCCCGTATCTGCAGTTAATAGTTTCGAGCCATACCGCGGATTTGAGCTTAATGCGTTAAAATATATATACTATACATACAGATATTTACAGTACTGTAAAGACATACTTAAATTGCATAAATATACCATATACATATATATATATTAAAAATTATTATAGTAAATGTACATTGAAAGCGAAAAGCATTCGAACATTATGTGATCAGGATTACATACACAAAGTGATTGTTGGAAGAATGTAGAGGACAATATAGAGATGGCGCGAGAGAGAATCAGAAAAGCGACGAAGGGAGTAAACTGTGCCCAAAGTGCAGGCGGCATATTGCTGAGATACTAGAGCGATGCATAGAAGGGATGTCAAGAAACCAGGCATGGAGTGGTAGGGAAGCTTGAATGGACAAGTAAAAAAAACCGAGTTAGAGAATGAGGAGGAGTAGTTTTTTTTATCCCCCCCCCCCCCCCCCCGGGCATGATAACAACCGATCGTTACCCTAAAACTACACGAGAGCAAAGAATCAGTTAGATGTAGATTCGGTCAGCTATTGATAGAATAAAAGAACTGCGGATCGGGATAACGGAGATCGACAGAAACGATAAGATATACGGAGCGCAATAAGAATTAGATAGTTTAAGTGATAACAGGTCGGAGTACAAAAAGAAGTACGTTCGTTCACGAGGGATGGCCATTCAAAGAAGATATGGGGTCAGGATCGCAGACGGCTTCGTCGTAAAGATGAAAAGGGTAATTAAGGGATAGAGTGAGACGAAAACGAAAATGTAAGGAAGGAAGAAGAGTGTAATTGAGAGGTAAACGGATAATAGAGACAATAACGGAGCGGCGAAGCAAAGGAAAATTGTAAAACCAAGGCCGGGTAGGAAGATTAGGTAAAATGTTAAAATAAAAGGAAGGTTGATTGGAAAAGGAAAAGATCTGACCAAAATCTAACATGAAATTTTTTACACGGTAGAGGAAAATTAGAAGCGGGAATTTTAGTGAAATAAAAACGGGAGGATACAGCAATTTGAATCAAGGAATCTGCCATTTCGTTACCCTCTATCCCCATACGACTGGGGACCCAGAGCATATCAATGCGGATAGCATGAAGTGAGAAAATAGTATGGGAGGGCGAATACGGGAATATAAAAGTCGGAGGAGTGAGAGGGGATATGTGAGGAAATAGCTTTAAGAACACACATGGAATCGGAGATAATTAAATATTTAGAAGAAGATCGATGGGAGGAAATATAAATTACGGAACGTAGAATATTAGCTCGGTCGTAAAGATAGTATAAAAAGAAGAGAGACAAGAGTTGAACGAAAGTAAATCTTAAAAAAACGAGAAAACTTTAGTTAGAAACATCTTCATCTGAAAGTGGAATAGGCGCAGTGTTTCAAAAAAACCGGTCTATTACGCTTGGTGATGCAGATGAGTTGATGGGACAAAACTTTTAATTATTGATAATTTTTGTTTTACTCCAAAAAAACATTGTGATAGGTTTTTGTTTTTTTTTTTTAGTCGTGCCGTGACAAACCGCGAATACGGGGACGCCACTGCACTTAATAATAAAAAATTAAATGTATTCTAAAAGAGGTAATTCCATTTCTCGGCGTGTAAACTTTTTAAGAACATAGAAACTTTTAAAACCGGAACGTACTTCATGCAATCGGTTCTGACGAATTGGAAAAAAATGTTAGAGAAGCTGTGCTATCATGAAGGTCTAAAATTACATAAGAAATATTTTATTAAGCAGAAGACGTTTACGTGGTGAATGCTGGTATTAGCGGGTGACTGCAGGGCGGTTGAAAGTGAAAAATCTAAGTGGAGAGAAATTATAATTCATGCAATACTTTATTCGGAACGTAACTGTCTTCCACTAGAAGTCATAATAAAAAGAGAGTGTATATATATAAATATATATATTAATTAAAACGCAATTCTTAGACTACCCTCCATTAGACAAAATGTCCCAATTTCATGTAACGAAAAATGTCCTAAAAATATGTCCCAATTTTATGTAATGTTTGTTATATTTTATAGGATTTTTATGATTATGTTATTATATTCATATGAACCGATTTAGAATTACGTTGCAAATTTTGATTATTTTATACAAAGTATAGAAGAGGAAGAGACAGAAATGAAAGCAAGAGGGGTCAAGGGGCACAGCCCCTTGCGAGGCCAAAATGGCCGAGTTTATATATATATATATATATATATATATACATACAGTCGATTCGCGATTAACCGGATTCCGTATTATTCGGATCGGTTTTTCAAAAAAAAAAAAGAAATAAAAAAAAAAGCCAAAACGCTTTTATAAAATCCACAGCTGTATGCAGTACGTATCTGAATGTTTATTTACACTCGCTGTAAATAGAGATGCTGCGAAATTTTTAAAACTTGGTTTCACAAAGAGTTTGTGCTCGCAGTTGTGAAACATTTGTCCGACAAACAGTTACCGAGAAAAGCAATCCTTATTCTCGACAATGCTCCAATCCGGCAACTGAGCAGTTACAAGATGATGATATAAAGGCAATGTTTCTACCAGCGCAAACGTTACATCGGTTTGTCAACCTATGGATCAAGGAATCCTAGAGACCTTAAAAAAAAAGTATCGACGCCGCCTTCCCACTAGACTAATATCAAGCCTTGAAAATTATAAGGACTGTCAGGTTGCTTTAAAATCGGTTGATATGCTTAATGTTATCATTTGGCTACCTGAGGGACGGGAAGAGATTAGTTCTATAGCATTAGTGCGGTCGTGGAAAATATTATTAGATCATAAAATCAGTGACAAATGCGATGAAATTGACAAACAATGTGATTTGGACAGTTTAAAAGACAACGAGAAGCTTGTTTCTCTGATAAAAAATATTCCAAGATGTGAAACGGATAATACGGATGACGTTACAGAATGGATGGGCAGCGACAATATCGAAGAAACGGCAGATGAGGATATTGTGTCCATGGCACTCAACGAGAATCCAGTTGATCAATACTCAACAGAAAGAAGCGTCACCGACTGCTGTCATTTTGTTTATGCAAGTGGCGAGATATATCGGCAAAGAAGATAATGCAGCGAAAGACATAGACCTTAATCACAGACTTCTTAAAAACTAGTTAATGTACACCGTAAGTTAATTTCCATGTTTACTTTTTTATACGAAAAGTTAATTTTCATTTTCTCATTTAATTTGCAGTATTTAACCCTGAACTCCAGCGTATCCGGATTTTTTGCTATCCGGACCGGCTGACCGCCCGATTAATCCGGTTGAGTCAACTGTATATATTTATTTATTTATTTTTATTTCTGGGCTTATGAACCCGGTGCAAGTGAAATTATTTTGTACTTTTAGTAACAAGGCCCTTCCTGGATGAAACACCTCTCCCTAACCGACTACACTACGTTAATATGAGTTATGCGCGAAGAAACATAAAAAAAATATATACGCGACGAACGTATAACCCCTCCTTCTTTTTGGAAGTTGAAAAAATTAAAATATAACAAACGTTACATAAAATTAGGACATTATTTCTAATGGGGACCGACCTAAGAATCACGTTGTAATTAATATATACATACATACATACATATATATATATATATATATATATATATATATATTGAATCCGCACAGAAACTGATCTCCTATGGATCTTACAGAAGAGTCAATTTAAATAAACTTTATTAGTCTCTGCAAAATGAAATATGCGTTACATTAGCGCGAAGCAAGAATGTTTCAAATTTCTTTACGGGATTTTTTTCTGATAGATGGTTTTATCACTGAAACGTTACAGATTTCATTACAGGATTTTCATATTACCTTCAGCGTAAGAATGGCACATACACCTGTTTGTGCACGCGCGCGTCTACCTAATCTTCTGTTATTCATTTATATTTAGAAGTGTATGAGTTTATAAATGTTTAATTTAATTTGCATATTTTTGTTCTCTTTATTGTTCGCTTCCTTGTACTTAAGGATTTTTAAAATTTTTTATGGTAAATAAAAACTGACATTAAAAGTCAAGATTGCCTCAAGGTAATGTTATTCGAAGTAAAAGCATTTGTGCTGTTTCTTCCTGAAGAGCAATGTACTCGTATATTAACAAAAGAGGAAATTAGAAAATTAAATATATTAATAACCAGTGCAAAACCATTTTAAAGAAATTATTAACTGCGCGTTGAATTTTAAAATTTTATTTGCTTCGCTTACTATCAGAAATTATTTGGAACAGAAAAAAAAGCTAACGTTCGTTGTATAAGCATTTTTTAACTAAAAATGAAAAAAATCAATACGTAAAATTTTTTTTATGCAATAGAAAATGTTCATGAGAATAGTACTTGTAATCATAATCTTATTCTTCTTAATAACATTTACCTAAAGGCCTGGATTTAGGGGGATCTAGGGGGGCTGCAGCCCCGGGCCCCGCCTTATAAAGGGCCCCCTTAAGAGACACCCACTTCCGACATGTAATAAAAAATTAATCCATCATTTGTCATAAACAATCGACTTTTATTAAAATAAATAGAATTTCCTTTACAGGAGTGCATTTTTTAATACATTTGCTTTTTTGTCAATAGTTTTCTATCCATTTTTAAATTCTTCCTATAGGAGAAGGAGGAAACTCCGTAATAGTAAAATTTCAAGTTTCGTAAAAACGTACCAGAAATTTGACTTTCAAGGTACATAACGAGTCGCAATCGACGTTTTTAGGAAATGTCTGTATGAATGTGTGTGCGTGTGTACATGAGCAGCACACGCACACACACTATTCTTTTATGCTAATCTTTGGTTAAAATTTGCTGAACAATTCTGTGTTTAAAATTATATATATATAAATATATATTTTTTTTTTTGGCATCAAAAATTCTAACCATTGTTTGTATATTTAGTTTTGTTTACATTAATAATTATATGTTAAATCGTGAACTCAAAATAATATAATTAAATTAAATTAACGAGAAAATTTAGTTATTCTATAAAACTGATCATTTTGTCACGTCCGAAAAGGGCCCCTAATATTTCCGTAACCTATCATACACTTAATCCGGGCCTGTTTACCTACTCAATATAAAATTTCTCACCTTTACTTCCGCTGACATCAATCTTTGCTGTCCCTGGAATGCTTTTCTTGATGGTAGCTTCGAAAGTTATCATACTCTTATTGTAATTTCTTATAATAGCTCTCCTCCGGCACCCTATTACTTCAAGTCTCTGACGCTTTTTAATGAAGTCTTTCCAAACCTGACTGGGATAAATTCCGTGACCTAATAATTCCAACTCAGATTTTATTTTACAGTACAGTTACTTCACACTAACTCCGTTTCCCTTGCTCTTTCTATTTCCCTATCACTAGTAGCTCCCCGTTCAAAATATTTACACCTATCAGCCTTATCTATATGGCGAAACAATGATTGCAAGAAGGCTTTCTCAATTCTAACATTGTTTCTTTTAATACCTTTCGAGTTCTTTAATTTTTAGCTTTCTGTCCGATGGAAACGCTAACGCAAAAGGCTAGATCCCTAAACAGGCCAAGAAAATCTCCTAGAATAAGTTTTGCTTCTTCTATCATATCTTCCGAATTTGGAAAATAGCCAAAGCCTTGATCAAAATTTTTAAATCAATACACCTATTCTATCTCAACTTATCTCTGGAAACTCTCACTTCCCTTATTGATTTACTGTTCCTTAGAACACCTACTCCCTTTTCTAACATTATTCCGCATTTTCTAATCTCCTGCTTTAAATTTAACGAACTTCTGTCCACAAAACTCCTCCTCAAATTCTATCCCAGAAATAAACGGCATACCTGTAAATCATTCCAATTCCTCGCCCGAAGTGCTCTTAAATGTTTTCAATTTTTACAGCATTCTAGTCTTACTCCACCTTTCTAGAACCTATTTATCTGCCCTTCCATGATTATATTTTTTAAGTATACACGTGTAGTCTCAAAAGAATGATTTTTTTTAAAATTTCTTTCTCTACATAAATAGAGCAGTGACCGAAGTATTCTTCTTATTCTTTACAAATCAATTATGCGTTTCAAATATTGTTCCTTTACGTAAGGAAATGCTCCTAAATATCTCCCTTCCACGCTTGACCGAATTTAGAATTCCTGTCTTCGCCTACGTCTCGAAGTCTTATCATCTTCAATTGCTGAAATGTACTCCGAATCTTGTATACTTCCCATCCGTAGATCTTTACTTGGTGATCACTTCCTCATAAGGCGCATTTCTATTAATTCCTTCAAACCCATTCCTTCCCTATTTTTCCATTTTGGAGAATCAGATTTTTTTTCCATCGAACGATTCACATTCTTTTCCCCGTTCCTAATCATCCTTTTCGTTTTTCCTCATTCACATTCCTAAACAATAAACTTCCTTAATATTTAGTTTTCCAAATCTCTTGAAAAAATCAAATCTGTTTTTTTCCCTTCACATAGCAAATTCTTAACTCTTTGAATTCAACTGTACAATAAATTCAGGTTTCCCTTCGCTTTCTATTATTTTTATTGATGATTCTAAGAGCAGAGAGGACGCACCGAGCTCACAATATCCTTTCTTTATAAAAAAATGTTCACTTTAAAACATAGGCTGAGGTGAATTCATCTTCCTTTTCCAATCCCAAACTCAACCTTGTCTTTCTTCACAACCTTATCCTTCTCCATAACCTTGGTTACTGTCTTTTTTCTACCGCAGTTGTTCCATCATTAGTACGCCTTCATTTTAATCGCCTCTTTCTTCCTTCCCATTTTTTTTCGATTTTCCATTGTGTTACATCTCCCTTCTTCAGGTCATATTTGTATTTGCAAACACCGACTATATCCTTTTTGAGTGCTCCCTTCTTTTCTAGGAGCGCTCAGTTCTATGCTCTTATCTTATAAGTTTAAGTTTTCCTACGTGTCTTACTGTGTGGCATTCATTTTTGCTATTTCTTCATTTTCTGTTGTTCTTGTATTAGCTAAATGTAGGAAAACTCAAACTTAAAAGATAACAGTATAGAATTGAGCGCTCCTAAAAAAGAAGATACTCGTAGTTGGTGTCGCAAATACAAACATGAGATCTGAAGAAGGGAGATGTAACTTAAAAAAGACACGAAGGGAAAAGTAGCTTAATTTCTCCTTTGTTTGTACACATATTAAGATAATATAAGCTTTTACTTCGTTTTTAATTTTATTCTAGATCATTGCCTCTGGTTGGCGTTTTCAATTAATTACAACAAAAATAATCTAAATCATCGTAAAAAACGTAACCGGATTTTTTTGTTTGGCCGGCCTAAAAATTACATATAGCTATTAAAATATAATGAAATCGGACAATTCATAAAAGGTACAACTTTCTACCTACTTCGTGAATAGTATTGTTAAATAATAACAGTTCATAAAATGGCTTTTGGCTTACTTCATACATTCTAACGTTACCTATTGTATTATAAGATACATTAGTGTAAAAGATAACTTATAATAAGTGGAACTACATAATATGGGTAAATAGGTGTACGAAATTATAAGTTGTGCAAACTGATGTGAACAAAACTACCACGCATAAGTTTGCGAAAATATTTTCGTGTTGCAAAAATTTCTGTATTCAAAAATTCTTTTTACATAGCAAATAAGAGTGTAATGACACAATTCACGAAATGAGCAGAAAACATTTTTTATCAACAGCATTTTAAAGTGCACGATATTTGTAATTTCTTTCTCATTTAGTAAATTGTGCGATTTCATTATCTGCGCCGAACATTTGTAAAAAACTCAATTCTTCGAATCTCACCATGGGGGGAAACCCTTCGACACTATTCTTCTACAGTTGTTATAAACGGGCAAGTTTCAACTATGTCATTTTTCGCAAAATAAAAAGATGCCTTTTTGAAAAGCGCATACAGATTTACTGGATTTTCGTATTACTTCCGTCGCAAGAATGATACAGTCATTAATAAGTACTGATAAAATATTCGAGGAAATTTCGTCGCGATAATAATGCACGGTAATTAAAGTAAATCGCCCGAGATATCGCTAAGCTGAAGGCGGTAGAAAAAAAAAAAAATCAGAAATAAACTGAACATTCGTGTACTAGTGATTATTATTATTCGAGCGTGTTCGGCTGAAAATTAACAACGAATCAATCGAATGCACGCATTAATCTAGGCGCTTGACATATGATAGATCACAGCTTGACCGAGAGGTGAAAATGTAGAATTTCGACCATATTAAATCGGAAATTGAAACAAAAGAACGAGCTATTTCAATAACGGATGGATTTTGGTCTAGGAATTAGCTAACCAAGTGTCGTTCGAATACACTTATATGTAGAACAAACGTGATTCCCCCACGGTACGGTTCAATGAAGGGATCATCAGCAGGAACGCTACGTATCTCATGAAATTCGCCGAATGCGAACATGCGCTACAGTTAGCCTACGTAGACAGAGAACTAGTTCAAAACACAACCGAAAGATGAAATCATTTTACACCTATAGTTTCGAAGTAAGGGCTAAATATCGAATTTTCGATGCCAGCCGTTAAAGTGAAATGACGACCAAAGAAGGAAGAAAAATATCCTGTTCGAGAAAACTCTTACCCCGAAACTGGATTTGAGAACTTTAATCGACGTAGCCAAGGATTGGAAAAAGATACGCCGAAAAACAGTCTCGTCAACAAACGCGGATAATAGGGCGCACTAAGAAAATTCGCCGGTGAAATTCTTCAGTTATTAAATTGACGAATATTCTGCTAAAGCGATTATTCAAAATGTAATTACATATGTTAATTCCGGAAAGTGGGCCAAAAAGAAAAATAAAACAAAAAAGAAATTATCTAAACAAACCGTAATTTTGAAACAAAAAAAAATATACATATCGCTAAAACGCATTTAACATGTTGCGAGGTGTACCACCGCATGTTCTCCCGATCCCCCAAAAGCGATTATGTAGTGAAGGGTTTTTTTTTGTTTACGGTCAGTGATGAAAGTTAACGCCAGGAATCGTTGGGTACGAGGTTGTATTGGAAAAAGTTTGGAGATTGAGGAAATAAAAGAAGCGAATAAAGGAATAGCCGAAAAAAAAACGGAAGAGGTAGGATGTAATGAGCGCACTTTAAGGAGCGGAAAGGCTAAGACTCAAAAGGTTGAAGGGTTACGCGTGCCGAGGAAATAAAAAAAACATTCAAATAAAACGTGGCTTGTATCGCAAATGAAATTAGAGGCCGGAGGATCACATAGCGATGACTAAATAAAAAAAAAAAAACGAAAAAACGAAGTAAGAAGTAAATCATGATTAATTTAAAAGTAAATGATTGAGGAAATAATGAAAGGGCTAACGTTCGAAAAAATGTTGAAGCGAGAAAAGCACGAGAAGATAGCTGCATGTCAAGATTAATTGGAATTGGAAAAAAAAGAGCGATAAAAATGTCCGTGGTGAGAACAAAAAGAAAGTGATAAAGCGAGATGAGGAAGTTTACTTACGAAACGACCATTGATCGTAGCTGAACTTAATATCGGCTAAATCGTTACTAGCAGTGTCGTAATGGCTTGGAATCAATAGAAAAATGATAAAGACAGAACGGATAAAAAATAAATGGTTCAGAGGTTAAGTAAGCGATTAGAATTAGTCCGTAAAATATCTTTCGAGTCGGGGAATAGGAGGATCTCGGACATATATTACTAGTTGGAGATATAAGAAAGATTACATATAAATATTTGATTATTTATGATTTTTTCCGATGATTGTTCGAAATTGAAAAAATGTTTAACTTTATCAGAAAATATATTTACAAATTATTTTCTGATGAACTTGGATTAAAAGTTTTTCCAAACTTCGATTGCGTTTGACGATGTATTCGGCTAAGAATTTAGAGGTCCATGAAGCGCAAGAAAACGGACAGGCGGGATTTCATTTTCGAATGCAACCGGAAATATTTCTCTCTGCCAGCGAGGAGTTCCCTCGATACTAGAAAAAACGAATATTTACTTCTTTTTTTTTTTTATTATTATTATTATTTTTATTGAGCTCATCAACCAGGGCACCTGGAAACAATTAGAAGGGGAAATGAATCGCGATCGTAGTGGGAAGGAACAAACAATGGAAACGATCTGTGAAGAAGGAAAAGACAGGATATAGTAAGAATACCAATTTGCAGCAAATTGGAATGGAACGCTCGACTGAAAGAGATAAACAATTAATAAACACGCATGATCAACGAAAAACGAAAACAGGAGTAAGATTATTTAGAGTATGGTTTAAGAACGCAGATAAATAATGGAGACAACAACAAAAACAAACGCTTTTTTTCTTTTTGTTGTTCTTAAAGCGGTTAATTAAAAAAAAAAAAGAAAAAACACGGTTTTCACTCGCCAAAAATAATCATCAATGTTCCGAAAATTTTTCCCACAAGGACCCGCTTTTTTAAATTTTCAAGAATTTTTTAGTTTTTCAGAAAAACAAACTACAATTTGTAGAAATTTTAGAGAGGGATTTTAAAGATCTTAATGCTGGAGTATAAACGGAAAATCTCTTGTTCTTGTTTTCGTGTGTAGCTGGGCAACGGTAGCGTTTTTTCGTTGATTGAATTTACGAAAATAAAAAAAAATGAAAGTTCATAGATTTTGACTTAAAAAGCAAATAAATAAACTTTCGCTGGAACTTTTGTGCTCGGCGGCCAAAACAAAAAGAACGTTGTTTTTTTACAAGCTCACTTTGTTTAATAACGTTGTTTTCCTTATGAAAATTTTATAAACCGGTCGCGTAAATTAAACTCTATATTTCGGGGTCTGTGCGTAATTGAAGCTAACCGGGCATTTTCAAATTTTTTCAAATTTCGCGAGCACACCAATGATGAATTTGCAAAAATTTCTAGTGATTTAAAGAGATAAATACACCAGAGCCGGCGTAAAATTTTCAATACTGAAGAAAGCTGCCTTTTTTTGGACTTTTTTAAACTTATTTATTCTCATTACTATTTATTGTGTTCCTATTGAATGCTTTAAATCTGTTTACGTGAATAGCAGCGTAGGCAAAACATTTTTTTCGGCGGAGAGGAGTTATAAACACTATTTAAGTCTCGTTTGTTGGTTGTTTTTTTTTTTTTTTTTGAGGCTGTGGGGGTGAGCTCATCGACTATAGACACTAACCTAGCGCAAGAGGAATTTTTCTATATTCTTAATTTACACAGAATCAGGATTCGACTTGGTTCTACCTGAACCAAACACCACTGCTTAACCAGCTACACTCCAGTAGCTATTGTAGGAGAGAGATTTAATAGTATTAAAACTAGCGTTCTACGTCTGTGGTTCGCGGGTTACACAGGTGAAACCCGAAAAAGTCTTGATTTTCAGTCAACTACATTCTCTAATTATATTAATTCCGCAATATAAAATACTTAAAAACCACAAGAAAACAAATAAAAATGGAAAACTGAAATCTCGAACAATTTATTTTTAAAAGGATATTAAATTGTAATATATCTAAGTATAACAAATTTAAATGTATAAATGATTATACGAACTTAGAAACGTTTTCGGGCATAGCCACGTTTCTAAGTTAGTATAATCATTTTTATACATTTAAATTATACATTTTAGGATTTATTACAATCGATATATTTCAAAAAACAGTATGTTAAAGAATTCTATATTAATTTTTATTTTTATTAAGTCTCGAACGCGGTTGGACAGGGAGGTGGAATTTTTTCAAATCTACGTTGAAAGGTTCAAAAACGATATATAAATGATAAATAAAAGGAAAACGTTATGTGATCGATTGATTGATAGGAGAAATCTGGTTTTTAATCAGTTCTTTAGTACAGCCATTCCGCTTTTTTTTAGCTAAACGTTCGGGGAAATTAGAGATAAAAAAAAAACAAACAAACAAAACAAAAAACGAACCTAATCTTAGGCGTTGTTCAGCGCATAGAGAGGGTGTTTTAGAACATAGCGCGGTAAGTCGAACTTTAGTTTTATAAATTACGATAACGCCGAGGAGAGTTTATAATCACCTGGAGTGGTGGAGGTTCTCGGCGTACGCGGACTACCCGGTATGTCCAAATCTTCTTCGTTGAGTTCTTGCTGCCAAGACGGATGCTTGGTTATCGATAACGGCCTGACCGTTTTCGTCTTGCTGACGATCGATATCGGATGTGAGGATCCGTTCATGGTTCGATGCGAGCGTCTCGCTAATTTTTACGCGAACAACCGAATAAAAATCTAAAAGTAATCAGAGAACGGTCGAACTCTCCAATGCTCTCTAGACTGATCGGAGTAGCGATATCGTCATTCTGGTTCCTCGGCGGCAATTACTTGTTGACGGAACGTTTCGTCGTTCGACAATGAACGTTACGCTCGCAGTCGGCGCGCTTGCAGCGTCAACCCAGATTCCGACCCCTGCCCCTCGCTCCACGTGCCGGTTCCGCACTCGCCCTGCAACTCGAACTGACGCAGATTCTTATTATTATTACCGCATATCATCGCTCGAACGCTGTAATCTGTGCCGATTATCTCGATGGCATTACGAACGGAAAATTGTTACTTTTCTTACGTAACTTGTCCACTGGTGGATCTATCGCGCGCTCTTGAAAACCCGAAAAATCATCCTCAGTGCCGAATGCCGATCACCAGCTACCGCGCGCGTCTTGCTATAGATTTGGAAATTCGCGTGCAGTATGTGCTTTCCGGTGCCGTGCCACAAAGTTCTCTCATTTTCAAGCGTATTTTATTAAAAACTGCCTCTTATCGACTAAACTGTTTCACCGCGGTTCCATTTTACTGGTCAACGTTCTCCGGTCGAAATATCGACTGCGTCTTCGAAATAATATCTAATAAAATAATATAAAAATGCAAATGTAAAAAATTAAATAAAAAACGAGAAATTTTTGTAGAGTCCGATGTACCAATAGGATTTCTCAAATAGGTGAAAGTCGGAGGTCACGGGTTCGAGACTTATCTCGTTCCGGGTCCAAGTCGCTCTCAAGTTTACCCAGCCTGAAATAACTGGGTACCAGAGAAATCTGGGAAAGTAAAGGCGGATCCCAAGTAGAAACGAACTGGCCCCCTACTCTCATTAGTGCCGTTGGGTTTAGTACCATTATCGAAAGCTTAACTTCACAATCCCAACGCCCTGTCAAGGGTATGGGACCTACTTTACTTTTTTATATATATATTAATTACAACGTAATTCTTAGGCTACCCCCCATTCGAAAAAATGTCCCAATTTTATGTAACGCAGAATGTCCCAAAAAAATGTCCCAATTTTATGAAACGTTTGTTATATTTTATAGGATTTTTGTTATTGTTATTAAAAAAAATGTCACAATTTTATGTAACGAAATATGTAACGAAAAATGTTAACGAAAAAATGTCTTAATTTTATATAATGAAAGTTAAATGTTAGGATAGGATTTTTGTGATTATGTTATTTTTTTTTATGTTGATGCTAGTAAGAATTACGTTGTAAATTTTGATCATTTTATACAAAGTATAGAAGAGAAAGAGACAGAAATGAGAGCAAGAGGGGTCAAGGGACACAGCCCCTTGCGAGGCCAAAATAGCCGAGTTTTTATATATATATATATATATATATATATATATATATATATACATGTATATGTACAGGTTTAGTTAGAAGGAAAGGATCGGTAAAGAAATAAGTCCAGACGCGGATGTCACATACGGGCTGTGAGCCAGGAACAAGTTCTGCCCTCTGACGTAATCTGGTAGCCAACGCTTTTTAGTGATAACCCCGTGCTTAGCTGTACATTTTCGACTATGAATTTAAATGTTTGCCATTGTGAATACAAAATTTATGGGTTAACTGAAGAGCACAAATTTACAGAAATAATATCGACGTTAAAAGACAGTTTTTTTTTTTTTCACGGTAACGCAGAAAAGTAAAAATAGAAACCGGTCCACCGCAAGGCGGTTACTTATCGCCAACGCTATTTAACATATAGGCGAACGATGAGCTAGTAGAAGCAAAGCACGAACTTTCTTTATATGAGCCTCTACGCTAACAGCATAGTATAAAACTTTCCGAGTATGTTGGTAAACAAACTTGGCACATACTGGGCGAAGTATTTCATTTGAAACCTAATCCAGCGGTAACACAAACAAGTGTCATCTTCGAAAAAAAGAAGGGTACTGAATCACAGCATGCGGATTACATTACCTAGGAATAATTGCTTCGGGATAGATCTTTAACTTACGGAAAGAAGCGTTGCGGAACAACAAAGATGAAAGACCTAGCTAGAACAAATTTAAGACACAAATTGACGGACGGTAGCTGGGGTACAAATGTGCCGAGAACTTTCTAATTAGCGCTTTGTTATACTTTGTTAGAGAGCCGCCTAGCACATGCGAAAACAATTGATATGGGTTTAAACTAAACTTGTAGGTAACGGATTGTTTATGACCACCAATATATACCTAATTGTACGAGCTTAGCGGCGCTGCTTCTTCGGACTTAATAGTTGTGGAAACGCACAGGTTTTGACAGTTGCCACCTTCTATACGAGTACAGTAAATTAGCAGAACCGCGATGAAAGTCCAAACGCATTAAGAACTCTGTGAAGAAATTGGAAGGCGACGCGGATCAGAAACACATCACATATATACAGTAGAAGAGAGATAGGGAGAGTGAAACACTGCCTTAACATTGAACAGATTAAAAACCGGGACTGCGTGTGCCAAGTACAACTTAAAGATATTAGCAGAGACCAATGCGACCACGCGGAATTGCAGGATCATGATCATCTTCTCGGCGGTAAATGTGAATATCCTCTATGGTATTAGATTTCTCGAATATTATCGATCGGGTAATAATAACATGAAATTTTATTTAAATAAAAATATCACATTATTATACTAGTATTAGTAAAATTTTGTATTCCATGTTTTTCTAAAATTTAACCGGTATTTAAATATCGACCCAATCGGGTGAATCGTACGAAATAAAAAAAAAAATACATGTCATTTTTCTTTTCATACTATATTAATAGGCGGTTTCACAAAATAATTCATAAAAACAGGGAAGTTATTTAAAGACAAAACGATATATCTCAATGGGGAAAGAATGATTTAGCGCGCTTTTTTTTTTTCACCGGGCGATATCAAAAATATCGCACTTGAAGGACACAATAGCTGTGCAGTTCCCAATGAAAAGCAATGTGATAAACGCGCTTCAGCGGTCTCCAGTGACGTATTACAATGAAAAAGAGGCAAAACTCCTGCCGTGCGTTTTAGATATTACCGCAGCGAGTTGACCATGAATTATGGTAACGGTTGTTTCGATTGTTTTTTCGTCAGTGTGTTGTAAGCACATTACAATTATTTTATAACAGTGATAAATTTTTCAAATTATTCATATTTTCTTTTTGATATTTTTGTTTTTTTTTTTAAAAATAAACTCGACACAATTATTACAGCACGTGGAAGATGCCGTTATACATTGATTACAGCGTAAGGTCCCTTTCTTAACAAAGTAGTGTCACGTCATGTTGAATTTTCATCAGTCCAGCTGTTTCGGCATTGGATTAGTCGATTTCATCAGTCTGGTTGTGTTTGAAGTTTGTGTATGTTATGTGTTTATCTTTTGGTTTCTTGTAATTATATATATTGTAACGTTGACTTCTGTCTATTACGTCCTCAAAGAAGTACAACATCTACTGATGATCATGGATTTTATTTATTTATTTATTTATTATTATTATTATTATTATTATTATTATTATTATTATTATTATTATTGTTATTAAATGAACGGTCAGATTTTTAAGGTACATTATGAAAAATTACCGACACGAATTTTTTTTTATCGACCAGTTGCTGAAAAGATACAATTGAAATCATAAAAAAATATAAAATTTACGGTCTAATGAGTAATAAATAAATTATAGGTATCCCTGTTGTCGGCGGTGATTCGGCGTCTGTAAGCTGGTGCTCGGCGGGTCAATGATTATGTTTGACGAAGGTGAAAATTTGTAAAATCACAATTTTCTTTGACCGTCAAATCTCGGAAAGCGTTTAACTCGCGGTAACGCGTTATACGCATAAATTAATTAAATAACAAAGACAAATGAGGTAACCGTGTTTTTTTTACCATAATCGGTGACCTTTTTTATAGGTTCACGTTAAAAGGACGAGAAAAAAGACACTCAGTAATGCCTTCGAGCAACGTAAAATCCAATTGACCACTGTCTTCAAAATCATCGCTATCCATATTTCAAAATGCTAGCGGGCATTTTATTCCGCGTCAACCTGAGAGATGGTACATTTACCTTTCGCCGACGGCAGGACCTGAACCACGCGCATTTTTTTCCTCACCACGTTTTCCGATATTTTAGGCTTTTATTTTATGTCTTTTTGAAATATGGTGATATGTGTCAGCGTAAAAATATTATTGTAAGGCAGACCTATGTGGATCGGTGTATTAACAGGAGTGACGATAATGGTAGTGAAGATGGTACTTTTAAGGCCTATTTAGATGTAAGTAACCTGTAATATAGCTGTGCTATAAGTGAACCGTTTCCTGCGGGTAGTTGCTAGATCGAAAATAAATGCTATAATTAGATATTGCGAGTGTACTGTCGATGCTCTATAGTCCTGTTACGTGCTCGAGGTGAATTTCGAGTGTCCTTCAAATCTATATTTGGCACATACCTATTTATACCTCTATGCTCCGAGCCGGAAACAGTTTAAAAATTCTGAGAAACTAGTTAATATATCTGCAAACAGATGTAATTACATTTTACATTCTAGGAATCTGACAATATTATAATCCTGTACTCGATGTACTCAAAATGAATAAATTTCAGCTGTTTAGTTTCACCGTGTTTAAGTTATCCCTTTAAAGCGTAAAATTTTTAACGAAATTAATTTTATTCTGATTAAATTTACACGCACTTTTTTATTTAGTTTTCCATGTGAGAAACTGGTTTATTACGGAACTGGCAATTTCTGAACCAGTTTAGTCTTTTGTTGATGTTGTTCATCATTAACATCACATCTACACAATTCAAGTATTTTGAACAGTTAAATTTCCTCTTCATTATTTCTACCTGTTTTCGTATGTTAATTTTAAGAATCGGTCTCAATTAAATACATCATTACTTGATTAATAATTTTTCTCATTTGTGAATTTTACGAACTTGAAATAGCTGAAATAAGACCCATATATAAATAAAAAAAGGTAAATTCACGGATTACAGTAATTGCAGATCGATAGCCAAACAATCAATAAATCATGGAAAAACACATTGCAAATCAGTTACAAAAATACATTGCAATAAATAATATTATATCATCAGTACGGGTTTCGAAAGGGATAAAAATACCTCAACACTGTTAGGTAACTTTACGGATTTCATTTATACTAACTTATCGACACGAAATCATTGTTTAGTGTTTTGTTTATTGACTTATCAAAAGCTTTTTTGACTCCGTTAGGTATACTCTATTAAATTAACTGGAAAATATATAGGAATTGTAGTAAAGGCACTAAATTGGTTCGTAGATTACTTAAATAACAGAAGTGGTACAGTTAGGATAGGCAATGCATACAGCAAAACTCTCTCCATGAAGCGCGGCGTACCGCAAAATCCTAGCCCCAATATTGTTCTTAATCTGCGTAAGGAACATACGAAAACCCCCCGGGAAACATGTGAAAATCTTTGCATATGCGGATGACATAGCACTAATAACAACAGATAAATATATCGCTAAAGGAGAAATACATAATTCCGAGAAGATTTAAATAAGATTAGCCATTGGTTAATAAGAAGCCATTCTCAATAACCTGTCTTCACGCAAAAAAGTTTGTAGGTGTAATATTATTGAAACTATTTTATAAGTATTTAGGAATTAAAGTTGATAACTCTATGTAATTTGGAGGGACCATATGAACGACCTAAACGTAAATTTAAGCAAAACAGTTCCACTGCTTATAATGAATTGGTTAGGCAAAAAAATAAAAGTAAAAAAAAAAAAAAAAGAAATGCAACAAGCTGTAACCTCTGCGGAAATTTCAAATTTATAAAAACCAGGAATTCGACCAATTTAAACAAGCATGATGAAAATAATATACAAAGAAATCCGCTATACGAAATACTATAAATATATTACCAGATTTTTTTAAGAAACTGACACAAAACAAGAAAGCAACCAAAATATTGATGTAAAAAATGCATCCAACAA
Organism: Icerya purchasi; assembly: GCA_039619475.1. NCBI lineage: Eukaryota > Metazoa > Arthropoda > Insecta > Hemiptera > Monophlebidae > Icerya > Icerya purchasi. Next base: position 316,424,073 of record CM077116.1, on the reverse strand, counting down.
GGTTAACGTAAGATAATAAAATCTACGCTGGTATGTGTGAAAATATAAATGCTTATGGAATACTTGGAAGATATAAGTGTAATAATGTAAATTAAGAATAAAATCAGGTACAGGGTACATAAATAAATTAAGCTTAGAAAAGTTTCATCGATAATTCATGTTTCCGTAAATAATTCGAAGTAACTTTGTATGATATTTATAAAATAACGAATGGAGACACGTGTAATTTTTAGGACCCTGCCGACAAGCCGTAAGCTTGGCGGGATTCTCAAACGCAATACACATGTTTAAAACTAAAAAAAAACAAAGTCAAGTTTTTATATGTAGCAAATTTTAATGTTGATTATTCTTTTATTTTTCATAACTTTCTGCGTATATATTTTTTAAACAATACGTAATCTAGAATCCATTTAACATTGTCATTTTAGAATTTCAGTTTCATACTAATGAAGAATAGAAATTGTAAAAATATCCGGTAACATAAATATGAAAACTATAAACCCCTTCACATATCTAAATAAATTAAATTAATACGATTATATTTATAAACTTGTATTTATATAATCAACCGAAACTGTTTACCTGTCTGAACTGTACATTTCCTTCCTAAAAACATTATGGATACCAATTTTCATATCTTGCTAATGGCAATTTCTTCTTAAACTATCAATCTTAAATCCTTTCCAGTTATATTCTACTGGGTAGAGTTAGTTCATTCTTCGGCCTCCGAGAACGAAATTATCGAAGGTGTAGATACTTCAATTAGCGCAGATTCAGTCGTAGGCGAAACTTTAATACAGCTTTCCTCGGCTATAATGTCTAGTAGAACGCTTAAAAAATATGTTCAAAACTATATCAGGTTCGGTAATGCTTAATTAATCAAAATCTCACAACATGCACCCCTTTAAAATTCTATCTTGACTACGTTTTGTTTGAATGTATAGTTTAATTTCAATCACCAGCTATCCATATTTAGTTTAGCTTGATGTTTCCTTAAACTGCTTATCCTACAAGTTGCACAGTTTTACACAATTCCGTTCGGTGCGGATAGATTAAATTTTTTTTTTTGATCATTGTCAATAGTTTCTGCGAGTCCCCCCCACCCTTCTTCGGGGAAAGAACAAACAAAAAACAACAAATTTTTTAATAATTGTAAATTAAAAAGAAAATTCACCGACTAAACGTGAAAATTAATTTGAAAAAACTTGAATTTTATAAAACTACTTATTTATAATCGAAACGCGAACTTTTTACGGATGGAATGTTAACTTTCGGGGGCAATCGGTGCGGTAAGATGGTAAGATGGAGGTGTCGCGTTTTCTTTTGCGGTATTCGCGACTGCGAGGTTAATTCTGTACTAGTAAGGAAATGGTGAGTAGTTTTATGTATGTTTGAAATGTTTGAAAATGAATGATGTGACTTTTATTGGGCGAATAGTAAGATGAATCGTTTTTATCTTTTCCGTTATCAACTGATGAAGATTTACGAGTTTTACACTGGCGATGAGCTGACTCCGGGTTTTTGTAGACAATGCTAGCGATGCTGATAAGCCACTTTCAGTCTGTATCGTCGACTGCTTCCGCCGGCTGCTAGGTGCGGGGAGCGCTGTGCATATTTAATACGCGATCCTTTATTATGAAATGAAGTTACATTATTATGATCTGACCTTGCACTGACCCCTGGGTACGTCCAAACGACGTGACGTCGTCCTTGAACTATTCCGGCTGAACAATATAATCCATTAGATTGTACGTTCCCTCTCCGACTCCGGTGATTCCGATATAGTCGTCTTTTCCGTAAGTGAAAAAGGATATTTTCCAATGTTTACTAGAAATGAGTCTAATGGTCTATCGCATTTCTTAGACAAAGTTCAAAGTTTCCCCAACTTTTCCATCACCCACTTTGGCATTTCAATCGCCATTTTTTATTTTTTTTTCCCCATTATTTTTATGCCTACTCTCTAGCACTTTTTTATCATAGTTACCCGCTCAGTTGGACACAATTCCATATATTGGCTACCGCAACAGTTAGTATCGAAATGCACTCGAGCCATAGCCGCACACTTCATATTTATACCGCGACCATTCGGCGACCACTAGTATGTCAAAAATATTCCGTGGTTTTTCCTCAGCTTCTACGCGATGCATTTTTCTGGTCATTGCAATTGTTGTTTTTCGGAACACTTTGATCTCTTTACCGGATGTTATTCATCGTACTGTCGAAAGTTTGCCCTGAATCGAGAGTAATTGCTATTTCTAGCCATTGTTGATTCTTGGGAGAGATCAAATTGACTTCCCGTTAGGGTAGCCGAAAAATCCGGTTTAAAGCGCCACGTCCGTTTACCGAACTATTCCTGGGCCAGGTTGCCAGTAAGTAGTTGATAGCTTAATGATACTAATACGGTTGATGTTCGATTACAATGTTAATTAGGAATTAGAATGCCGTATTCGATTATCGCGGTCCGTTTGTATTTAGCGCCATCTAGTGGTACAACTACCGAATTAATTTCTATGAAATTTAATGTCTCAAAAGGACACAATATAGTTATCGATAAATCAATCGGTTCTCCCGGCACAGGCAGTTTAGTGAAAAATAGAGATTCGTTGACGAAGATCACTTTATAAGATGGAATTATCCGCTACTTTTTCTTTGCATGCGCTCAGTAATCGTAGAATTTTTTAAGTTAAAACATGTTTCTTTTCGTTTTTAATATTTTTACAAGTTTTATAGGGCATGCCATACGGGGACTTTTTTTTATTTACCACGATTTCGGAGCAAGCAAAAGTAATTGACAGGGTGTTGAGGACTGTAAAATTAAGGTTCACAAATACACACATATGCACATATTTACATTAATTATTTTCAAAAAAAAAAAAAAAACAAATAAAAATTATACTCTAATTAGATATACTATATTAAATCCTCATAAAATGTTAAAAAAATTTCCGAATTCAGTTAAAAATATAATATTAAAATTCGATTCGGGTTTTCAGTCCGAAATGATGGACCGAAATTTCACAAGTTAAATAATGGTATGCATAAGTAAGCGATATATCACGAAGCATCTTATGTCGAAAATATTCCTATCTCTATATGTGTATTCGTATATTTCAATTTCTAGTAAATACACGCATGCGGAAGAAAGATATGAACCGTTGCGCGGGCGTATGAAACTGATGTAAAGTCAAAATGAGGTTAACACAATTATGCTTTAGGAACAACGGGAAGAATTTTTTTTCAATTTATTTCATCTCGCGATGGTCAGTGTAAGCTGTCGTCCGAAACGTTAAGCTAATATAATTCTTTCTAACGCAGTCGTGTCCGTAATTTATTTATGACGAATTTATATTATTATTATCCTGTCCTTATCTTCTAAATTTCTCTTAGCTCTAGCGAAATTTCGTAATCCTATTAATTCCCTACTTTCTTCACATACCTTTATCTTTACTTACGGCTCAAGGAAGTCCAGTGGAGTTCTTTCATTCTCCCCGGGATGAAATTTTCCAACTTTCCTCCTTTCGTTTCATGTTCACAATCGAACTGTGATGACCAGCCTCTATGCTGTATTACTTACATTTTCGCCCATCATTCTTTCTTCAACTATCTCACTTCACACACTCCATGAGAGTCCTTCAAACTATATGTTTCGTATGACTATAACCTCTTCTCCGCGTTCAATTAGTACTAATTTGTTACGAGAGTTCCAAGTGTCGTGTGGGTGTATAGAGGACAGAAAAATGGGCTGCTTCTTCTTTTGCCTCCTTCTCTGCTAAGAGCCCGTATTCGAACTTAGTTCCTCCTTGCAGAAAATTCCATTCCAGATTACAGTATCTGACTTCTATGTTTCACCCATTTCCTAGTAAATTATCTTTCTACCTGTCTATATTCAACCCGAACGTTCAACCGGTGGTTTTACGATTTCTCAAGTAATTTCTATTACCTATTCCTTAATCTTCATTCGAACGACGAAAACTTTCTCACTTATGCCTTTCTTTAAATGTTCGTCTCTTTTCTAATTTTTAAGATTTCCTACGCATATTGTACGAAATCTTAATAAGACGGTTCAAAAACAACAAAAAATATCAAAAAAATATCAGTAACTCACGAACTGGTCGACTCCCCTATAAACTTCAAAATTTGATCATAAATTACAATTAAACTTCTCTGTCTATGACAATTTACAAATTCGAGCTGATTATCCTGGGCGGGAAAATACGCCAAAAAACTCGTCAAGAATATATAATATGAAATTTAAAACGACCTCAAAAGTCACCCTTGAAAAATTCGTAGCTGATTATCGTAACCGTTTAAAAGTGAAATTTGTATTATCTTTCATGCAGTCAAAAAATTACGATTAAAATATGATTTAACCTCACCCATTATTTTGGAAAAGGATGTTAATGTAAGTGATAGAAAAAACCAAAATCTATCTTAAAGGATCGCCTTATAGGAAAACTATAACCGAGCTTACAGTTTTATATTTAGGCCCTCGGGGCGCCGAAAGCTCGAAATTGTTGAAAATTCTTTTTTTTCCCCCGAGCATGTGATATATCGATGGAAAGATCGCTATCTACCGCGAACGAAACTGTATTTCATTTCCGTAACGAAACTTTCGAAGTTGGCGAAAAGTTCAAAAAAGCGAGGAAAAATGGCTTGTTCCTCCCTCTTTCGAGGCGCAAAAAATCAAATTTTTTTTTGTTTTTAATTCAGTATTATTTAAATGTAAATTATGGTTTTATCTTTAACTTAACATACGGACAATTCTCAGCGCATGAAACATCACGCTTGACCGAACGTATTATATGTATTTTTCGTTTATCATTCGTGCTCTCGTAGTTCTTTCATTTTATCAATTATCGAATTGCTATCTAATCGATTCTTTTGCATCTATTATGTGATTTCTAGAAAAGGTTCTATGTTAAATTTAAGAAGAAAAAAAAAAAAAAAGGGAGAAAATACGAATTTGGCCGGTCATATTAGGCAACACATTTGCTGAAGAGAAGATGGATTCGGTTTTTCTCTCCATCTGTGTAAATTGACGGGAATATATGTCCTTATAAGTGTAAACCTTTAATCTAGGTCAATATCGAAGATTGACGCTTCTGTTTTTTTTTCCGATCTGTTCTAAAATCGACTTAAATACGGGATAATATGAACGGGTAGCAAAGAAAAAAAAGGAAGGGTCTATTCCATCACGAGATTAACGCGGAAATGATGACCTTTTGGATCTATATAGTGAAATGATTAATAGAATATGGAACCGTATTCGTCGAGACGACTATTCCGACTGGCACCATTGCAAGTTGTAAATGTTGCACCATTTCCGACTAAAATGAACAATGCGTTATCCTCCTCCGCTATTACCGTTTTCGTAAAACATGCAAGGTTATCTTAATTAATTTCCCGGTCATTACAAGTTTTCCACTCGGGTTTTTTGCGAACTCGTTATTCCCAATGTATCTCACGAAGGAAGGATTTTAAACGTTCGAAATATTACCGCGATGACTGTGCGCCTATGAAATATCATTTGTGGATTCCCTTGATTTTGCAGGAAAAAAATGAAAAGAAGCAAACTAACAAACGAAAATTACCGCTTTCCATAATTAAAAGGTTTTTTTACAGAATTTCTAAATCTTTTTCCGGTCTAGATTTGAATTACGTCGCGCGACAAGAGAAAATAACAACGCTCTTTTGGGTGGGCTGCCTATATCAAGAACCGGGAATCCCGTAGTAATAATAGTGGTCGATAGAATGAGACAGTTCCGATTACCTTATTTCGAAGCTTATTTTATATCGAGCACTCGCGCTGATTCATTAATCATTAGCTCTATTTCGTTCGATGAGAATTGTTGAGGAAATGTAGCAAGGAGGGGGAAGAATTTTCATTAATCTATTTTCATTCGGCACGTGCCTTACAGCCTTAGTCGTTTCGTGAAATTCGCAATGCAAGCGTCACGCAAAAGTGTTACATTTATCTTTATTTACGCCGGAGTGTAATTACTTTTTTTTTTTTTTGCAATCTGTAATGAATACAGTTCGAGTTCATGATTTCACTAAAACGAAACGTTACTTTACATCGTTACTATCAACATAACCGTATTTACTCGCGTAATTTAGGCACCCTAATTTTTACACACATTTTTTTGCAGAAATAATATATGTATATTTTCGCATTATTAAAATACATTAATAGGTTCAACATTTATAGACGAATGTCTAATTTCTTAGAAATAAATTACCGGTACTCGACATTATAAATTACCGTAATGTAGTTACCACCTATTATTGTATAAATATATTTGGTTCGAAATAAAGGGGTAACTGATTTCACTTAATGAGTTTTTTTGTTTAGGTAAGAGGTAATTTTGAAATACACACCTATGACGTATATATAACCCGCAAAATGCAGGTTGGTCTGATTCCCCGCGTAATTTACACTCCCGCTTTTGGTAGGTTAAAAACGACAAAAAAGTGCGTAAATTACGCCGGTAAATACGGTATTTTAGATACCGCGTTAAATTGGCTGTCGAAAGTTATTTACGATAACGCGGTATCGGTCTTAATGATTGCCGCGATGTTACAAAAAAAATAGTTTAATAACGTCCTGAATTAATCGATGCGTATCCGAAGGTAATACAGTTTCAGAAATAAGCGTTGCACCGTATAGATACCGAAAACGGTGAAAATGTCATCACGAAAACGGCGTTTCGTTAAATCCACATCGAAATAAAGTCATCAAATACGTAGGAAACTCTGAAACTTCTTATTAGACTCGCATCAAATTTTAAGTTGCGTCGTATTATTCGAGTTTATGCGTAATTTAATTGCGTCAAGAAACGGCAAATCATTTAGGCGGGAAATTTACGCGAATTATTACCGACCGATTGGTAAGCAAGAGACGAAAATTATGAAGAACTCCATCAAGGAACAACAAACTAATGTTCTTTTCTCAGGTATAAATCAGTGCTGTTATCTCGCCATAGTTGAATACAAGTAAATACAGACGGATATCGGGCGAATCGTAGAGCGATAAAGTAACCGGTCGAGGCTGTCACAACGTTGTAATTTACAATTTTCGAAAAGAAAACTTATCTGCTATTTAAGTGTATTTAAATCCAAAAAACTAAAAAAAAAAACTAAAAAAAAAACAGGCATTGTTGTTGGTTGGACTACCATATTATAGTGAACGGTGTCGCGAGATATATTAATTTGTTATCAACATGATTAAGTTTTATTCAGGGGCGGATCCAGTAAGACATTTCTTTTTTTTTGGGGGGGGGATTATATAATTACGTAATATCTTCTACGGTAAGCAGTAGATTTGAGAAATACCCCTTTTTTCATAAAGAAAATCAAATAGCGATATTTAAAGAAATTCATAAAAATGTTTTAAAAATACGTAATTATTACAATATTTTAATTTAAATTTTGTTTTACTTTTAGGGGTGAAAAATAAAACGAAATTATAAAATTCTAGCTCTAAAATGGTAGTTTAGAAATAGTAAGAAGGATAGTAACTTCGTTTTTATTTTTGTTAATAATCCGATCCGAATTTTTTTTCCATGAGCAAGTTTAAATATATACATATTTCTCATTGAACACTATTTTTAATTAAAATTCAAAAATTCAAAATAAATAAAAAAAAACAAAAGATCGACGACAGTTGAGAATTTAAAACAGAATAAAAACGTAACATTAATACTTTTACTAGCGAAAACAGTATTAAATATTAGTTGTAATTAAATATCCATAGGTAAAATTTATACAAATTTTTTATAGTATAAATTAAGCTTTTGTGTTATAACTAATTTTTTCACAGAGGCTTTGGTTCTTGGGGAGGAGGGCTTTTTCCCCTCGTGGATTCGCCAATTAATGAGAACAGATATATTTCAGCGACCATCGAGATAACAAGTATACAATTAAAATAAAGAATAACTTATCAGTGAAATAATATGGCTATTTACGAGTCATGAATTTATTATTATATACAGTAAACCTTTCACATTCGCGAGGAGCATTCACTTAATTATTACGCAAGGTCTGACAATTCGGTAATGAGACTGACTTTTTTCCCGCGCGTGTGGTAACATTGCGAAACCGAAATTCTGGGAAGTTAACCTTCTGTTCGTCATCTATCGATAGACATTTTGCTAATCTCGTACGATCATTAGTTTCCCCAAATTGTATGCTCTGTCGTTCACGTGTTGTAGAGCAGTTCCACGCGCAATAAAGTTTTTCCGCAAAACTCGGGGCGAGTTTGCGAAAAAAACGTTTGATAAAGCGTTTAAAGTGTCTGTGATAAAGCCCTGCTCAGGTATTAAAATGGAATAAAGCGATTTAAAAGCGTCGAAGATGAGCCGCGAACTGGAAGGCTAATTAAAGTTCGAATTAACAACAGTGCGCAGCGTGTGCGCACTCTTGTGCATCAAGATCGACGGTTAACTGTTCGGATGTTGGCAGACGAACTGAATATTGACCACGAAACAGAACGATTTTAGTTGAATGAAAAAAAACTTTTGCGCATAGATGGTTATAAAAACCTTTCGGAAAGCAACAAAAACAAAAGGCCCGTTGCGTAAGATTATCTTGAATAGATTAAAAATGATCTAGCTTTTCTAAGTCGCGTAATTATTAATGGTAACGAAACTTAGTTTTTTCAGTATGATTCGAAAGCTTCTTTGATAGGAAAGACCAGTGCACATGGAATTGGTGCCATCTGGTCAGACTCTACCTCGAAGTACTCGAACAGCTGTGTAAAAAAAGGTCGTCAGAGTCCGTTCAGAGATTGCGAAGACATCGGGATCTTTCATGACGCGTAGTGCGTCATGCCGTCGCGCCTTCAGTGTAACGCAGTTTTTGACCGCGAAAGGCATTCCAGTACTACCCCATGAGGTATTCGCTTGATACGTCACGGTGTGACTTTTTTCGGTTCGCTCGGGTCAAACAAGTCGTGAAAAGCTGACATCCAACGGTCCGTGACGAGGATACTCAGAGAAATGCCAGTTGAAACTTTCTAGTGAAAAAAACGCTGGAACCAGTGAGTAGCTACAAAGGAGAGTACTTTGAATGAGATCATATTGATGTATCTTAATTTTTAAATATACGTGTTTTTTTTGTTTTGTTTTTTTTTTTTTTTTTGCAATCAGTCTAATTACTTCATTTTCGAACCTTGTATGTCTACTTTTCTCCTCTGTAAAGACCGAAGTGGGAAGTAATTTTCAACCGATTACCACTCGAAATAGTTTTTTTTTAAATGGGCATTAAATTACACCTTTTTTTCTTTTCTTTTTTTTTTTTTTTGTAATATGAATAATTAATTAAAAATGCGCATAAAAATAAGTTTAAAGTATATTTATTATTGAAAAAAGGATAGGCCATATTTTTATACCGCACTCAAAAAGAAGCTTAAGATGCCGATTATTTTAATTGTTTTGTATTAATAAAAGATAAATGGAGGATTTTAACTAATTATTTAGCTTAATAGCTACCGCTTTCGTCGTTGCAATTGGTGAAAAGTACCGAATTTTTCGATATAGATTTTACTGAACACGGATATTCAGAATTTTACACTTCGCGCAAATATTAAGGATCTATCGACTTACGCAATCACTAATTCGCGAGGTGGGGTAGGAAAACTTTAAGCTGGTTCGTTTTCGTCCTGACAGACCACCACAGTACTTACTAAAATAAGGTTGCCTAACGTCAGAATCGCTTGTTTTATCGTGCAATCCGGTATATATATTACAGTGGAAAACCCATCGAGGATAAAGACATCTGAAGGAAAGATGCGCATGGATCGGAAGCCTATTAATTCGCCTTGTACCTTTTTATTTTATTCAAGATTATTTTATTTATTCATATTGTTTACCTGTTTATCAAAATCCTTCTCGTTTATTTTTATTAACTATATTAGAGTTTACTTATCCTGAAATCGAACTGGTTGCTCGGAAAGCCGGAAGAACGATATAGGCGACTGCTGAGATAGAGGAACTCGCATCATCAGTAGTTCCGTTTAGTACGTTGTCAAAACTTTACAATCCCGAACACCCTGCTAACGAAATAGAGGATTTACTTTACGTTTTACCGTGTACAGTGGTAAAAATCGGCGACATCTACAGAATCAGGGTGTAGTAGAAAACATCGTTAGGTAAATTCGTGGCACGATCGCCACCGATCATCACTGAGACAATATATACATATATATATATATATCTGTTTATTTCACTTATTGTTTATGTTTATTGTACAGTAATTCATTTTTAACGCCAAATTAAAACAATTATTTAATTTTTTATCAAATACCCCGACGCGTTTCGAAGATAAAGCTTCATGATCACCGGAGTTATTATAATATATAAATTTAATAAAGACGATGCCAAAAGTGATAACATTTTTCAAATTTTGGCATTGTCTTTATTCAAGGGTCTAGTCGGTTAAGGGGAGTAAAAGTGCCTTTGAACCAAACTTTATAAAAAAAAATATGTACATCTAGAACATGAAAAAAGTAGTTGATGCTGAAAATGCCACACCCCTAGTCCCACAGCGGGCTGCTGTAGTCACAATTTTGTGATTTTCGGTTTGTTTACGATATCTCAGCAATTTTTCAATCGATTTTAAAAATTTTTATTGGAGATTAAAGATAATGGAAAGTTCTGTAACGGTGAATTTTTTCAGATTTTTAGATGCTAAATTCAAATTTTTAGAAACGTTCAAAATTTTTAAAATGTCAAAAAATTTAAAAAAAATTTAGTAACGACCAAAAAAAATATATAACACGTATTTTAGTGTAAACAATCTACAGAAATTTCTTCAGATTTTTAAAACTGGTGGAAGAGGTTCAAAAAAAATAAAAACACGCATTTTTGGCTGAAAAACCTCTTAAAATTCAACTAATAACAATAGATATGTGTTACGTATTTTAAGATAACATGTTTTCCTGAATAATGCTTTTAAGAAATAAAAAAATACAGAAATTCCGCACGAATTTAAAATTCCCATAATAGCAAATCAATGACAAATTATATAACTTACATTTTCTAGTTTGCTTCCAGTTGAAGTTTCAGAGGTTTTTCAGCCAAAAATGCATGTTTTCATTTTTTTGTACTTGTTTCATCTGCTTTAAAAATCCGAAAAAATTCAGAAAAACATTTTATTATAATATTTGTAACATATGTATATCTATTTCTTTGTTATTAGTTAAATTTCAAGAGATTTTTCAGCCAAAAACGCATGATTTTATTTATTTTTTGACTTGTTGCACTCGTTCCTCCCGTTCGAAAAATCTGAAAAAATTCAGGAAAACATGTTAAAATACGTAACACATATCTTGTTTTAAATTAGTGTTAAAAATGAATTACTGCAATGAGACAATTCTTCACAGTACGCATTTCGGTTGTCTCGTCGCTTTGCATTGTTGCGGTTTAACGTTTCATTCGAAAATATTTTAGTGGAATTTCGTTCGAAACAATAATTTCTCCCGATTTACGTTTAAATTTTTAATAAATTCACCAAGTACAATTCATTTCTCGATGTCAATAAGCTGTCTTCGTTCATTGTTCAATAGCCAGCATACTACCCACCGCACAAATAAACTTCGTGACGGAAATGCTTTCCTGAAAAGTTTCAAGCGGTCTTGTTAAATATTCAGATCACTTGTATAACATTAGTCTCACAGACACGTCTACGCTTCGTTTTGTACCAGTACATTTTTATCCGCAAGTTCGTACATCAAGCAAATGCGTAAACTTCTATCAGCGTAAATTCCATATTGTTCATTGCTACTAGAAGCAGAATGTGTTATAAGATCAGTTTTGAAAAAAAAAAAAACATACAACTCGCAGTGATTAACTGATTATCTATTTACTCTTACCATTAGATTACGACAACTTCAAAAAAGCAACATCTCTCTATTTCATTGGAACGATTTTTATTGTTTCTTTTTTTTTTTTTGTTTTGTTTTTGAAGAAATTATCGAACTGCTTCTGAAAACTCCCGTTTAATATTCCCTGAGCGCCGAATTTGAATTTTTTATCAGCATTTAAAATTAATCGTTTCGACACGGGCCATAAAACTAGACGTTTGATTAGCCGAACAGTGAAAACAAATTTTACTTACTTTTTTACTTCGCTTATTTTACATTTTAACAGTTTCTCTAGTTGGATAATATGTGAGGAAAGGAATAAAAGTTTTATTGTCAAGGAATATTGAAAGTGTGCTTATACAAGTATGGAATTGCGAGTTCGGAAAATTGTGTTAAATGCAATTTTCAGGACAGCGTGCATCATATTTTACAAGACTGCAATAGCAGTAATACACAGTTATTGAAGGTACTGCGGAACAATTGGTATCACAAGAGGTTAAAAGTCGTAAAAATTACACGCATTTATATTAAAACACTATTTTTCGTTTAAGAATTACACTTAATCATCTCCTATGGTAATGTACTCGATTCCAAACACAGCAAGAAGAACTTATAAATAAATTAACTCAGGAACACGCTACCGATAAATACAGCATCCATTCTTACAAATCCATTAGGCTAGACATGTAAACAACTTTATCAATTCCTCAAAAGATGCAATATTGACCTTTAAAATTTGAAAAATATACATATATCACACGTTTAACATATAAACTGGCTAAAAGGTTTAAAAAAAATACGTAATAGTAATATTTATTTACATTAAGACACTATTTACTCTTAAGAATTATACTCCAACCCCTTTATACTTTGTAAAACAGAATTAATGCGACCTAATAAACTTCATTGGATGGGGCAAATTAATTTTTGTTGTCATATACCTATATGTAATAAATTATACAAAATACATTTGTCTCATCGGTAGTATCCACAGTGAGAACCGAAAAAAAAAAAAAAAAATTCTGCATTTCAACAACTACTTTGTTAAATCTCATTCCAAAGAAAGGAGTAATCGCCCAACTGTTTAAATTCGATAAAAAAAGCAAAAAAAAAACAAAACAAAACAACAGATAAAGTACACTTAAAAGATGAGTAGAAAACGGTCTCGTTGATAAATGCGAAATAATACATTTTACGACAGAAATGATGACGTCATACAATTAGGAACTACAATTTATCACATTTATGGCGAAATACGTGTAGCTGCTAAATGAAGTCTAGGTGAAGAAAAAAAACTAGTCTCACGTTTTTAAAAAAAAAAAAAACGTACTACACCTACAATGATTTTTTAAATTTTAGTCAGATTTTTACATTTCTTCCTTTTCTAGTCAAGTTTCCTTTTATTTTAACATCCTACCTAATCTTGCTACCCGGTCTTGGTTTTACAATTTTCCTTTGCTTCGCATCTCCGTTATTGTCTCTATTATCCGTTTACCTCTCAATTACACTCTTCTTCCTTCCTTACATTTTCGTTTTCGTCTCACTCTATCCCTTAATTGCCCTTTTCATCTTTACGACGAAGCCGTCTGCGATCCTGATCATATCTTCTTTGAATGTCCATCCCTCGTTAATGTAATCTACTTCTTTTTGTACTCCGATCTGTTATCACTCAAACTTCTTAATCCTTATTGTGCTTATCTTATCGTTTCCGTCATTCTCCGTTGTTCCTATCCTCAGTTCTTTTATTCTACCAATATTTGACACCGACTCTACAACTGATTCTTTTCCCTTGTGTCATTTCTGGGTAAAAATTCATTGCTGACATGGCCGGGGGGGGGCAAAAAAAAAGGGTTACAGCAGAAGGACCACTACTACTCGTGATATATTTGCACTCGATGTTCAATACGTTATATTTATCAACATTTCTACATGCTTTTCCCAGTTCACATTTAAGATTTATATCTTCATTTTTTCTATTACTAATTAGCCATTGCTTAATCATCATTACAAATAATTACAAGTTTATCAAATTCACCCGTAAATCTTCCTTTATATATTTGCTATCCTTATCAATCACTGAGAATTTATGCTTATTTTTCAAGCATAATTTACGAGTATTTTAGAGGGTCTTAAATAAAGAGACATATTTCTAACCTATCCATCGTATACATGATGTATTATTCTAAATGTATTATCCTACATAAAAATAAACAACAAAATTTCTATAAAATTTACCAGAAAACATTATTTTTCATTTCACTAAAATTTCGAACTACATGAATAAACATCTGTATGTTGTTTTTATCGTTATGCACATTGACATAATTTACGCAGTTTAAATGTATTATTATTATTATTATTATTATTATTATTATTATTATTGGGGATCTATCTGGACTCAAAATTATTATGGAATAAACATCCCATCTATCTATCGGGAAAATTAAGAAAATTAAATTATCTTTTCTATTACCTAAAGCAGTTTTTTAATGCTAAACAACTCACACAATTGTATCTAGCATTATATCAACCTACACTTGCATATGGAATAGTGCACTGGGGAAATGCTGCAGATTACCTTACAAAACCCTTACATTATCTTCAAAAATCATTATTCAGAAATTTAACAAGTAAGGAACACAACATCGACTCAAAAAAATTGTTAACCGTACCAAAACTGTACACAGTCCAACTATTAAACTATGTAATAAAAAACAAACAGAAGTTTAATATTGTAACCAGGTCTGGAATTACAAGGGCGTCTGCAGATGAGAAAGCCAAAGTGCCATCTTATAAAAAGTACCATACAAGAATCCAAGCCAAATATATGGGCCCAGTTATTTTTAACTCTCTCCCAGTAACTTTTAAAATGAAACTCAGAAACTATAAATACAGACATAAGTTAATAATTGATTACCTGCATAATGTACCATAGTTTCTTGTTCCAAACTGCTTCGATTACATTCTTATTATCATACTCATTAATAATAATTATCATATCTTTATTATTCTGACCGAAGCTACTAAATGGTTATTACTTTTTGTTAAAATTGCAGTTATTGTTATGGTTGTTACGTTTACTGCGGTTATTATAATAAAGGTTATCATTGTTGTCATTATCACTTTCTTAGTATTATTACAGATGTTCTTATTTTTATTTTCTTTATTATTATTATTATTATATATATATATATATTTTTTTTTTTTAACTCTATTATTACTAGTTTCTATTTACATTATAGTTGAAGTGTACATGGTAGCTATAGGGGACGGAGGTATAAGTGAGCACAAGTAAAATAATTAATAACTGTATTAGAAATTATTATAGTTGATAATAATTAATTAATTTAGTGTAAACATGGGCTAACTTATGTGTATAAAACTCACTTAAATCCAAATTACTATGTTTGATCTTACGCAAAACAACATAAATCGGCCCATGTAGCATGCAAACATGTAAAAGCGAAAATTTTCTGCTACTCGCGCACCTGTAGCGCATAGGCAAAAATTGCATGAATGTGTCAGTGTGAGAGCTTGTATACCCAAATGTGTGAGAGTGTATTTGTGAGAGTGAATGCTGGGTATACCGGCGTGTATGTGTATGTGTAATCACATGATATATACCTGTTTATAACCTGTATTATTATATTGTATTGTGTTGTATGTATGTAAATAAATTTCAT
This sequence comes from Icerya purchasi, assembly GCA_039619475.1. Taxonomy (NCBI): domain Eukaryota; kingdom Metazoa; phylum Arthropoda; class Insecta; order Hemiptera; family Monophlebidae; genus Icerya; species Icerya purchasi. The sequence continues at coordinate 316,408,530 of CM077116.1, read as the reverse complement.
TTCATTTCATTTCATTTCATTATTATTATTATTATTATTATTATTATTATTATTATTATTATTATTATTATTATTGTTATTATTCTGGGGGAAAGTAGCTGAATATAACAGAAGACAACTGGACATTTTGCAAAACAGGATATTTAAGCTCATAAACAAAGACAGTAACATCAGTTGCAAATACAATTTCCTGAACATAAGAATTTTATATAAGATTCAGGTACTACTTTATATGATTAAAAACAGAGAGGAATTTACATTTTTATATAAGGAGGGTAAAACCAGAAGCTCTGGTAGGGAAATAGCAGTGGTACCTAATTTCAATAAATACCATTCCAAAATACAAATGGTCTACATGGCTCCTTTACTTTATAATTTACTACCGGATCACGTCAAAGAAAATCTTAAAAACTATAAGAAGAGACGCAAATGCTTAACGAATTATTTTACAGAAAGTTCCAATTAAGTTTGACATGATTATCATCTTCAAATTGGCGTTTAATATTATATTTCCGGTTAGATTTAATTTATATTATTTAATTATTTAGCTATTTAATTAGATTAATTTCGTTTGTAAACTTGGACTTTGTTTGGAAAACCGTTTCAGTTCCCTTCATTTAATCCAGATGCACGCGCTACGCTAATGTAATTTAATGTATTTCACTTTATTTTAGTATTTTACTTTCATATTTTGTTTAAAAATTGTAAAATTGTTGTATTTTTTATTTTCAAATACCCATCGCTCGCGCAAATATGCGCATAGATGGGAAATGTAAGGTAATAGTAATAATAAACGATTTGATTTGATTTGATTTGATTTGATTATTATTATTATTATTATTATTATTATTATTATTATTATTATTATTATTATTATTATTATTATTATTATTATTATTATTATTACTATTATTAGTATTATTAGTATTATTATTATTATTGTTGTTGTTGTTGTATTTTCTCGCAGCTTTATCGTTTTACGGCCGGAACAAACGTCTTTGTGCCTCGAATATCCAAGGATCTAGGAGTCACAGAGGTATCTGCGCAGTATGTAGGCTGTTCCTAATATCGTTGTTTTTTTAAGCTGTGCTATTGTCACTGTATTCAATCCTATTATATCCAGTTGTTTCTTCAGGTCCGGTGGAATTGCTCCAAGGGCACCAATTACTATCGGAACAATAATTACTTTTTTTCCCCATAACCTGTTATTATTGTTATTATTATTTACAACATCGACGCTGAAACTACCGGGTCTATGATAGCAGAAAATTCACAAGTAGCATAATGACACGATGTACTTTTGCCGTGCAAAAATTCATTAAAAAATTCAGATTTCCTAAGGTTGGAAAAACAGAATTAAAGTCAGAAAATCGCACCTAAAAAAAATAATATTCATGCTGAAACCAGTAACACACCGGATAACTGAAATTTCTTGTAGCAACATTATTCATGCATCGAGGATGTCAAATAAGAAAGATACCGAGAAACCATTTATATATACCAGATAATAGAAATTCCGTATGAACACATTATTACCCATATACCGCGAAGATATCAAATTAAGAAGATTTTTTTTAAATTTTAGCTTTAAGCGGTGAAAAGAGGTTACAAGTTTTTTGTTTTTTTTTCGAAGAGTACATAAAATGTAATATGTTTGTAAAAGAAAAAAAGTTTATCATATAACTTTTTTGCCTTTTTTACATAAAGTTTATTTAAATGGTTTTTTTTTTTCAACTTTGAAATTTTAAGGGCAGAAAAGCAACATAAACAGACAACTATATGTCGGTCAAACAGGTTACATCGTATCGCGAACACGTGAGAAAACTTATAATATATTAAGTTTATTAAGTTCCAGTGTATTTATGAGAGAACAGTATTTTCATTTGATAACGAAACAGAATTTTTTCTTTTTTTCTCAAGTGACCTAACAATGTGTTCTCTTTTGCGAACTGGTTTCTCGTTCGGTGTTTATCAATACTTCAGCAAATGGTAGTATTCTGATCGGAGACAACGTATGTTACCGCAAGCTACTTGAAAGTTAAACTATTTTTGATGATGACGGCGATGACTCGTTTTACCTGCTGCGTACTGTTATGAGGCCGCAGTTTAATTATGCTAAGGTTAGTAATTTTCACCTGCCTTTCATGAAGTGGAAAGGTTGTATATTTTTAAATTAAAAATAATTTAACCAGCGATGCAAATTTTTCAGATAACAAACGGAACCGCGAAAAAAATATATAACATCAGTCAGTATTTCTTATTAAACTAAAATGCACGTTTGTAACACACTTTTTTCTTTTCCTAATTGGTAGACAATTTTTGAAAAATACAATTTTCATTCTTTCTCTAGAGTTTTTCATTCGTGTTCAAGATCATTTAGATCTGCTGCATATTCATTTTATATCGTTCAGATGAAGAAGACTATTTGTTTTCGGCGAGTTTTGTTTTTATTTTATACGCTGATTTGAATTATTTAAAACCATATGTTTCGCATAATTATCGCAAATCACTTGGCCAAGTAGAGAATACTTCAATTTTTGCGTTTATTGACATTTTTATTATTTGTCTTTTACTAGTATTTGCAATTACTAAAATTTATATTAAATCAGAAATACACATAGGTCTAGAACAAGCCACTCTGTTTAACATCTCATGCGCGCGCAGGTTCATGTCCCCGCAGTGTCCCAGTTATCTTGATTTCATCATAATGGTGGTTTAGTAAGCTTCATAATAATGATAATAATAATAATAATAATAATCATGATAAATTGTGCGTGGTTACAGGGTGTTCTGCAATGGAATGGTTAAATTACAATGTTTAATAGGAAATTTCACGCTGAACAAAAAAGTTTCTATAAACAAATGCTTTAGTACACATTTAGAATTGAAAAACATAAAAAACAAACGCGAAATTTAGACGAACAATGTAGAATATTAAATATCGCATTTCATTTGATTAATACGAACGAAGATCATGATGTTGGTATTAATTACGAAATATTAACTATTTGTTGCCAAAAGCTCTGTTCAAGCAGCTTTTCCAAAATACGTGTAATTTTCACACTTCAGTCTAGCTCGTAATATACTAGAACGAGACCTGGATGCATCTACATGTTTCTTGCAATGATACAGACTGCGGGGTTCCATATTCATTTCAAATTTTCCTTAAACAATTAGTTGTGTATTATTACGAAGAAATTGTTATCGTTATTACCTTTTTTTTTAAAACCGAATTCTCTACCGAAACCTTTTTCCAGGCCACGTTTATGAGAAATTCTTTATTCAAGACAAAATTTTATATTAGAACTTCTAATTTAGACATCACATTCCTGGACATCCTGTAAAAGTAAAGTAAGTCCCATACCGTTAGCAGGGCGTCGGGGATTGTGAAGTTAAGATTCGCAGTACACTAAGCCTAATGGATCTGATGAGAATACTGGGGTCAGTTTCTTTTTTGCGGCCGTCTTTACTTTCCCATATTTCTTTAGTACCCTATTATTTCAGGCTAGGTAAACCTAAACGACACAAGTCTCAAACCTGTGCCCTCTGATTTAGCAGTCAAACACCTTAGTCATTAGGCTACTGCGCTACCTGGACATCTTCTGTATATATATATATATATATATATATATTCTATTTTTTATTATTAGTTGCATGCGCATTACGTTTGTGATCCTGCCAAGCTGTGTAGCTTGTCAGCGACATCTTAAAAATGAGCATATATCTCCATTCTTTATTTTATCAATATAATACAATTGTTACTTATACTTATAGCGAGGAGTTTGGGGACATGTTAATCAGTAATATTTATAATTAGTTTTGTTTAATAATTCTATATATTCTAAACATTTCCTTACGTTTCCTTAATCAGACTGCGTTTTAATCACTCCCTTCTGCCCTCTTCACGTTTTCGTTTCTCCCGATTGTCCCCTTCATTGTTTTATCTCTACTACCATATGCGATGCAGACCGCATTTTCTTTGAATGCCCCGCCATTGATTCTGAACGCTCTGTTTTGTACTCCTAAATCTTAACACTGAATCTTCCTGTTCCTTATAGTTCTTCCTCTGTTCTTTCCTTTCCATCTCCAGATATAATTCCTGTACTTCAATCTTTCCTAAGCTCTATTTCTAATCGTCTCTCTATTTAACGCTTTCCATAATTTCTGTAGTTGTTGGGTCAAAACCGCTGGCGCGCCCAAAAGATAACATATAAAATAATATTATTATTATTTTATGTTTAAAAAAAAAATATATACATTATTATTATTATTATATAAAACATTACCTGCATTGTTAACATGAAAACATTCTTTTTTAAAAATATTCTAGTATAGTTAATGTACATATACATTTCATAACCCACAAACTTAATGTAAATATACATATATCTATCCACAATATAGGCACCTATGTAAATGTACTGCCTCATACATATCCAGATATCCTCATACATATTTTTGACACATATCCATTACTAACTATACTTTATACATATATTCGTTAGATCTATATGATTATTTTATTGTAATTGTATTTTAATACTTTTATTCATGATCCACTTTTTTATTCTTATTTTCGGTGTATTTTTGTTTGGTGGTAGTTGTTTAATATATTTTGATAAGAAGCAAGTTTAATAGTTTCCATAGTAAATTTATTTTAATATTGAAGCAATTCTTTAGACGTTTTAGCATTTTTTTAAATTAATTTCTCATTCATGCAAAATTATTGAACATATCCGAGATATAGTTATTATAAGAGAGCCTTAAGATGTCAGGTGATCTCTTGGAACCGGATAAAAACAAACGCTGATCTTGCTTGAATTTTATTACACAATTACGGAAAATTTAAGATCGTTTATTGGAGTAGCTTCAGTTTTAAAGTGATATATCTCGCAAAAGTTTTCCAATATTTTTTAAGCACTGCGTTACAATCTGTTCGACAGATTTTCTGATCTGGATGTTTACGTTGCTCTCGGTTTATCGATTAATATTTTAAACTCTACAGTCGTCCCGAGGGTAAACAGTCACCACACAGTGTGTGACCGGTGCGTGAATACGTGCTGCTGCTGGGCACGAAACATTTCCGATTTAAAAAGTAACGGAGCACATTTGCCAGACATCTTATTCAAAAAACTGAAAAATTACAACGATCGGCATCATCAAAACGTAACGTTATTTCACCTCTGAAATCGTGTCCGGTTCGTCACTCTAACCAGTTTTATCGACAGAAAAAAATGATCACATAAAATCTTCAAAACAGGTTTCTAGGATTTTCCTCATTTCAGTATGTGCAGACTCCTGTAAATTGCAAATGAGATGTCAGTGGAGGAATTCGAACGGTTTTCTTTTCTTAATAATAAATTTTAATTATTACTTTTAAACTCGCCAGCAAAAGGACCACCTTAGAAGCGAAGTGTTAGTCTGCATTCAGTTATTTCCGATCGGACAAGATGTAGAGCTAATTCGATGACTTACACAATATTAACGTTACGCTGCGATTTAACGATAAAAACTGTTACAAGTATTTATATCCGAATTGTACGAATCTACATTTTTATTTAATTTTCCAAGCAAAACGTTCCTAAATGAAACAAAAAGTAGACAGAATGAAGGATACAATGAAAACAAAATAAAAGTCAGTTGCCGAATGGTGTGAAGTGAAACAAAAAGAAAAAAAAAATGCTAATAAAATAGATCCATTTAAATACAAAATGTTAAGGGTATCGGATAATCACTGACTTCAAAAAAAAAATTTAAAAAACGTATTCTAAAGAAAGATAACATCCGGTAAAATAAATAGAATGAAAACACTGTGTGAACCCTGAAATAGCCGTCTAAAATCAAAGTTATCTGTGAATAATCGTACACACATTTCGACAGAATTGCATTTAAAAAACTGTGTTTTACGGGTTTATTTAAATAGATGGAAATAAATTACGCTAGCGTTGAATTATTCAGCCTTTTTGTTAATAGTAATGAGCAATAGCAACACACGAGAGCTTTAAAAATATTAAATATTTTCATTTATTTAAAAAATGAAAATATTATTCGAATGTCGCGCCGCGTAACGCCTAAAAAAATAGAAGATAACAAAGGCAAGTAGCAGTAGTTGGCCATTTTGTATATATATAAAAAATATATATATATATATATATGTCAAGTAAACAGATATGTTGGAAATAAATTACTTTTTTGTACAAAAATAATAAATAAAGGAAATGCTAAATGTGCGCGTGATACCAGCGCGCTATTGCGGCCATACCGCTTTAAAAAAAAGGATTTGTTTTTGTATTTTTTAATAAATGCTTCAAGTTGTAACCTTATGAAAGGCTAACATTTAATGCGAATACAGTCTGTCTACGCGTATATTAATAAAATTCAAAAAGTTTAAAATATCCACGGTTTCATATTACGGTCTAATAACTATGGATATTAAATTTATAACATTACGACTGAATGAAGTTGTTCAAAAAACTACAAAACAGGAAAAAAGTTTCCAAACTGAAATATTTGCATGACGAATAAATACGCACTTAAAAAGCTTTTTTTATATTACAATATTTAATTATTACATGCTCCGATGCGTTTCGAAGCTAATAACATTCGAACACGTTGAAATAATAGCACCGATGACGAACACTGTACGGTGTCGTCAGTGTACATAATCCTTGTTATATAATATGGTTAATGTCACGTATTGTTTAAGTTTATCGTATAATAAGTAAAATCAAAACCACACTACTATAAACAATTATTTAATTGAAGCTTTTTCTTCGAAACGCGTGTCAAGGTAATTAAATATTAAATAATTGTTTATAGTAGTGCGGTTTTGACTTTACTTATTATACGAGTGTACACAATCCATCAAACAACCGGATTGCCTTCCTAGCACCATCAGTTCTTAGCCATAAACCATATAGAATCATTATAGGCGATTTCAATAGTCGCAGCGAATCTTAGGACTGTACCGAATGTTAAACGAATGGCGAGAAAGTCGAACGGCGGGCCTCAGTGAATGGATATTCCTTGGTACATGACCCGAAGCTAGCAACCTCCTTTCGAAGCAGACGATGACGCCGTAGATATAACCCAGACCTAATTTTTATGTCCGATTCAATGAGCGCCATGTGCCAGAAACGGGTCCCGGATGCATTACTAAGGACGCGCAGCATCGTCCCATCATACCCGAAATAAAATTAGTAACTAATACAGTCTCCTTCAGAAGACAGTTTAATTTTGTAAAGACGGACTGGACTAGTTTCCGGAAAATAATAGAGACAGGACTCCAGGGGACAGGTGGAGCCTTCTCCAAAGAATTATGATGAATTTGACCGGATAGTTAGTAGGGCATCTACACTGTCTACACCACGGGGATGCAGGCGGAAATACATATCCGAACTGACCGATCAGCTAAAACATAAGTTGGAATTATATCTGGCCAAATATGAACAAGCGCCCTTCGAGAAGAAGAGACAATAAAACTAGGGACGAAATTATGAGAAGTTTTGTCAGAAGAAAGATGTAACACGTGGGGCAAATTACTGGAAGAATTAGATATGAAAATGAACAACTATAAAGCCTGGCGCGCCTAATAAAACGATTGAATGGGGAGCAGATTAAAATCACGCACTCAAACGTGGCACCGAATAAAATAGCTAGTCTACTTGTTAAAAATCGGAAACCAAAAGACACCAAGTTCACAAAACTAAATTAGTACGTCGTCCCAATGAAGAATATAACCATTTCGAGAAGCTATTTACACTGGATGAAGTAACAGTGAAGCAATGAATAAGATGAAAAATAAGAAGGCAGCTGGAATAGACGGAATCTACGCCGAGTAACTGAAGCATTAAAGTCCTAAAGCTGCGGAATGGACCGTGTGCTATAACACCTCATTATTGAGCTTGGCTCGAAAACTGTGGAAAAAATCTCACGTACTGGCGATTTTAAAAACGGGAAAGGACTGTAATGTTGGGTCAAGTTTTCGACCGATATCATTATTATGCCAACCAATGAAACTGTTCGAGAGACTGCTGCTGAATCGTATTCAAGGAACGCAAGCCGGCTTCTGCTGTGGGAAGTCAAATGAAAGCCAACTACTAAACCTCACTCAACACACAGAAGATGGGGTTACCAGAGAAAACAAATTACCGGTGCCGTATTTGTGGATCTTAGCATAGCTTATGATACAATAAATCACAGCAAACTTCTTAAGAAAACATATGACTTAAGTAAAGATTTTGCCCCTAACGAAAGTACTTCGAGCTCTGCTGGAAGGAAGGAAGTTTTATGTGTCCCACCAAGGAAAGAATAGCCGATGGAAAAGTCAACGGAATGGGTTTCCACAAGGGGCAGCGTATCACATGCTCACATATACTAACGATCAACTGATAAGTAAATATACAAAACATTTTCTATACGCCAACGACTTGGCAATTACAGCACAAGGAGATACACACTCCGATGTTCAGGATTAACTGCAAAATGCCATTAATAAAGCCAAACCAAGAGAAAACCTAAGTTTCCATGCATTCCACTTGACGAATGCTCAATCAAAATGCGGGCTAAGGTTAACATGGCGTGGTCAACCTCTGAACCACTGCGAACATCCTAAATATCTGGGCGTAATCTTTGAGCGTTTATTAACATGTAAGAAGCAATGCGAAAGTTTAAAGGTGAAAGTGGCAGTTCGTAACAACATCATTCGGAAGCTGATCTCATCAAAATTTGGGGAGGGGGCTAGACCGGAAGTCCTCAGAACAACCACTTTGACACTGTGCTTTTCAGCAGGAGAATATGGATGTTCATCTTGGGGTCGATCTGCACATGCACGGAAAGCGAATGTAGCCCTAAGTGACACATGCCGCACTATAACTAGATGTCTTCGTCCAACGAAGACTGAGTATCATTATACCTGGTATTGCTTACCCATTCATAAGAAGAACTATTATCGCTGATGCTGAAAGGACGAAAATTGAAACGGACCCCTGCCGTCCCATGTTTGGCCAAACAGTATTGGAGCAAAGGCTGAAATCCTGGAAACCCTTCATGCATAATAGCACTATGTTGACGAGTAATCCGACCGCCATACAGAAAGAAAACTGGAAGATTAGTAATATAGGGCCTGTATCTCCAACGGAAAATACAACGATCAAAAAACGCACTAAACTGGCTACAATGGGAAACGTTAAACAGGTTAAACATAGGTTGCGGCCGTACACGCAAGTAAATCACGCTATGTGGAAAGCGGACACCGACGACAAATGCCAATGTGGTGAAAGGCAAGATCACAAGCATTTGTTCAAATGTACGCGCGTGGCGCCAACATTCGGCATGGAGGACCTATTTGACACATTGCCATCAACGACGATATTATCAAACTAATAGATGCACGAATTTTGTATATATCGAGCGTCGTCTCGAACACGAAAAGAAAAAGATTATTTCTATTTTCAAATAAAAGTTACAGTGAAGATAAAGATAATGAAATTTGTGTGATATTTATTCTTTTTGGTTATTGTCAATAAGACCGCAAAAAAAAAAAAAAAAAACAAAAAAAAAAACGGTGCGTTAGTCAAAAATTAACGGCGTTTGAAGTGAAACTTTTTACGGAATGCGAAAAATTTTAAAACAAAAAAAAAAAAGAATACATCGAAGTAAAGAAAAATTTTCTTTAAAAACTATAAATCAGGGGAATGATCTGTAGTATAAATAACACAACGTGCAGATAATCCAGCACTACAAAAGTCATGCATGTACATATTTTTATTGTTACATATATCGTGACATATACGAATACATGCAAGACTTCTGTAGTGTTTGATTATCGGCACATTGTTATTCATATTACAAATCATCTCTGTTATCTTCTTCTTCTTCTTCTTCTCGTTTCAGCCAACTATAGACCGCGTAGTTTCAGTTGTTGTTCCTTCTTTGGGCTTTCATTTGCGCGCAATACTCCTTCATCCGTTCATTATGGTTTTTCTTTAAATTGCTTTTTTCTCTTACCAATGGTTATGAATGTTTTCAGCTGTTATTTGCATTTCCGTCATATCTCTGTTCCTTTGAAAGGAGATTTTCCTAATTCTCTGTATTATATTTTCAACTTTAATGTACAGTTTACTGTTGTGCCTTCTCTCCTGTAGATGTTATTTTCTTCAGCTGAACCAAAAATTTTCTTTAGTATCTTCATTTCTTTGATCAGCTAGAATCAAATATGACGGGGTAGCTAAAAAAATGGGAGCTGCTATACAACATAAGAAAACGATAAATAAAGCGACAATTTGAAAGAATTCATAATTTTAATATATGAAAATTACATTTTACCGATAAAAATGTTATATAGAGCAAACGAGTGAGAAATCTTTCATAGGTAAATTAATTGCTAGATGTTATATAAATTTCGACAACTTCACGCAGAACACAAAGGATGTGTTAAAACAATGGCGCACACCTGTAATCTAAAAGTACTGGCTATCAACCGCACAGATGAAAAACGATCAAGAGTTTTTCACATCTAATAAGTAAAAATCTAAAAATATTGATAAAAAATTATTAAAATTAATGTGTATACTTTATTATATCCTCCCTCCTTATGGTTCTCCCAAGAGATTGCCCTTAAATCGTCGTGCAAATTTCGATCATTTGTCACTTTCGCTTTTGCCATAACCTTCTTCACGCATAGTTTTCTCGTTTCTCATTTGCGTCTACTCCATCCTGCGACTCTGCTACTCGTATTTGATGCTCCCTACGATCCTCTTTTTTAACCTCGTTATTCCCACTCTCTTTACACCGCTTATTCTACATTCTTTAACTGTTTTTCCCATTTCCGTTATTCACGCTGTTGAATCGTTCTTATTCGCTGCACCTTTAAAGCTGTAAAAAAAGAACTTCGTTCTCTCGTCCGATTTCAATTTTATAATTTAAAAAAAAAAAAGAACATAATTATCTTCGCTGTACGGAAATACATAGGAACATTATATGCCTTTTCCTGCTGCAACATGAGTATTTGCGCATAAAATATCGCGATATACAATACTGTGTTCAAACAGTTTCTTCTCTGTTTTGACATGTGTAATATTAAGTAAAGGGCGATGATGACTAAAGTAAAATACGTAAGTACGTTATATTTATTAATTATGACGTATTACAAAAATTAGCGAATAAACTTTAACGAATACTTAAAACATCGGTGAAATTAAAACAATTATTATTTTTCGTAGCCATGAATATCATTCGATAGCTTTCTTAAATGAACTGCGTTTTTATTGTTCGAAGTTTACACTGAAAAAGTGCTGGTTGCTTTATGGCAGTTTTTAATTATATCACATACGCTTAATGTTGTAGCAGATTTCATTAAGAGCTTTCTCAAAAATCTAATGAATGTCTCATAAACATTAGTAAGAATGTAAAAGCGTCTTCTCACATTGTTTGAATGAAATAGGCATTTGTTTTTTGTGTGCCGAAAAATAACCGGATATTCCTTAGCTACCGCGATTGGTTGACAATCGAAAATCATTAGAAAATTTGGTGACATTTCTTCGTCATCGCTTCTTCCTCGCAATTTTTCTTAACAGAAAAAATTAGATTGATTTAAATAGATTTTATATTTCTCCATTACATTTTCTTCGTAACGGACAAAATTTTACATCGTGTTCAGCCATAAGATATACCACGTGAAAATTACACAAAAACACTAATACGGACAAACGACAATTTCATGGAAAAATATTAACTGATTTTGCATTTTTACGAAACGATAAAAAAATGTAAATATTAAGCAGATAAGATTTTTTATTGCCGAAAACGCGAATAGAAACATTTTGTGAACCGTTCACATTCGTGTGATAAGTACTCTCTTCACATTAAATTGCGTAAGTTACATAATCGGCTCAGCAACGGTGTTTTGTGTATAAAAAATAGAAACGGGTTTTTTCTTTTAATAAAAATAAAAAGTGGATTAACATAACATAAATTTTATTATTTAACCAGGTCATGACATAATATTTTATTTATATAGCGCGTTGATCGTAAATTAAGAATGAATGAGTGTTGATAAGCACATCACCGAAAAATGTATATACAAGTATATACATATATATATATATATTATATATATATATATATTATATATATATATATATATATATATATATATATTTATATATTTATATTTATATGTACAAATTATGCGTGCAGGTTAATAAACAGATAATTCTGAAAACTAATATACTTATTACTCCGAGAAATTCAGTTGTGAATGTAGAACTTTAATGCGAATAAATACATAAAACATATTCCGAGATATATTAATTTTATCTTTCCACAGAGGTTACAGCGGAAATCGTACAAAATAGCACCATCGCTATTGTAAGCAGTCAAGTGAGGTTAAGGTCAAAGTGTTTTCTTCGCGAACAGCTAGAAACTTTGCATAAAGAAATGTTTAAAATTTGTAAAATTTACCGATATCACGAATTTCAATTAGAATATATGTGGGGGGACTAAACAAAAAATCGCCCATATTCATACTTATATATGTCGTCTAATTTAAGACGGTATGCGGAAGGAATCGTGCTCAATTCAGGGATTGATTTCGCCTTGGGTTTATTTTTCGCATAAATTTTGTTGTACACATTACACCAAGTGTAACATAGGTAAACAACGATCAATTTTACGTATTGAAATCGGTTATTACATTTAAGCCAAATATTTCAGTTTAGACTGTTTCAATACATCTAACATTAGTCAGTAGTGTCTTGTGCAGATCTCGGTTCTGTAAATTACGAATATAGACAAGTTCTTCGCTAATGTCCATAGTTGATGAGCTCAAAAATAACAAAAATAATAATATAATATATGTAAGCAAAATAAACCGACCAGAAAGCATTTAATATATTAAAAACTAAAACAGCGACATGTTTTGGAGACACTGCTGCTCCATAATCGCGCTGAATCCATTATCGCGGTGAATGTATTCACCGCGATTACGCATCAGAGTCTCCGAAATGTGTCGCTGTTTTAATTTTTGATAGATTAAATGTTTCCTAGTCGGTTTATTGCTTATATATTATATTAATTTTGTAAACATGTTTATAAAAAACTACTTTATAGATAATTAATAAGCATATCTAACACGTTCGTTAAATTAATTGTTTTTTGTGATCGTTACTTAAATTATTTGTTTTTTTGTGATCGTTATTAGTAAACCCGGTAATGAAAATGTCATTAATAAAGAAAGACCGTTCACGAGTAAGATCTGTCAGTCGGAACCGAAAGCGCCCGGACTGAAAGCTATTTGAGACAATTGATGCTGCTCTGACTCGGCATATTGCCGTGTACGTTTCATACCAGTGATGCAATAATTTGAATTGTAATTTTCACGTAGTGCGAGCACTGCAATAGCCGCATTGATGCGATTATTAATGGAGTGCTCGAATGCGTCGATGCGGATTAAAATTAAAAACGCGAAAAAAAACAGGATAATAACGCGAAGTTCAATTTACGTTAAAACGAATTAATTAATTTCTGTATTTTCTAATAATTGATAATTTACGTAGCAGTTAATCTACTTTAAAAGAAAATAAAAAAAAAAGCAACTACCCTTCACCTATTAGAGATATAAATTGGCAAATAATTAATTTTTAAACACGATTTTAAAATTAAAATACCTATTCCTTTAATGTAAAACTATGCAGCTCTATGCAGATGCACTTGTCCTTCGATTAATTTTAACCAACGGAATCTGAATAAATTTTTATGCGCGAGCGAGCGGATTCATGATGCGAGGGACTTTTTTTCGAAATAAATGCAAATAATCGAGTATCTTAATAGTGCAATTATCTACGTCACCATTTTATACTTAAATTCTCAATAGCTTCGTTTACTTCTAAATCAACCGTTGATATAACTATCGAATACCGCCGGAGTAGTTTTACACACATCTTCATCCAGCGAAATATGACGAGACATCGCTAAAGCATTACTTCCCTACGATATATCTATATGGTAATTGCAAAGCTACTCCGTCCAGAAAGTGATCTCTCTGTTTCTGATGAAAACGTCATGTTTCCTTAATTCGTTGGACTAAGAATAGCTGTTCGCGAGATTAGTTAAAGAAAAATTTCAGCTCAATGTAGAAGAAACACATTATTCCACTATCTGCGTTATAACTCGTTTTAATAGCCCATGCTGCCAACGATTGCCTAAATTGCGACGATTTCAACAGAAATATACAAATGTAACTCAACGATTTAGAGAACATACTCATTTAGGCATTCAGTCAGCGGATCACCTTCATTGCTTCCACTTTGTCTTCTTCTTCTTTTAAGCCGGCATTTTGATTGTACGACGTATTTTATAGTCCTATCCGTCCAGCTCGTCAAATTCTTCGTTTCGTCTAAAATCCGTAGAAAAAAATAAATAATTTCGACTATTCTATAACGATTAATCGTTTCTTCGAAGTATAAACGTGTTTTCTCTTTCGTAAATAATTTCCAAAGTTACATAATCGAAATCAACGTCTACATTTCATTTTCGCGGCTGCTTCGATGATGAACTACGCTTTAGAAATAGAAATCACAGTACCCCACTGCTCTCTATTAGAATTCTCGGCATTTTGAAATATAATTTGCTCAGCCTTCGAATTTAATAGAAAGAGTGTAGAATTAAATCTCGAAAATTGTGTACACCTCCCTTTTTGAGTTGGTAAAGTTCTAGCTCGATTTGTAATTGGAACAGTTCTTAATCCTTCCACCTACTATTTCAAAAGTCCAATTTTACGCTAAATCTCGGTCGTGTTAATTTTTCATTTCGTTTTTACTATTAAATCTATTTCCGAAAGATGTTTATTCGTTTAGTTTCCTTAAATCGAATTACCGCATCCTAAATCAGTCTCTCATGATGGCTGGCATGTCACTGAGAGTCGCTCAGATCCCTTCGAGGGAATGAACTTGTATTGGCTCTGACGAGATTAAGTTCCATTTAATGTCCTAAATGAATATAATCGAAATTACTTCAACTGTGGACTTTCAAAGGACTATCCGCGAAAACAAAATAAATTCTCCACCATATTCTACGAAAAACGTTTAAAATATAATCAAACACTTTAGCTGTAGCTGAAATTCTGACGGTAAAACGTATTTAGTGGCAATGTGAATTTTTCAATCGATATATATATATATATATATACAGAATAAAGAAAGCAGATTGCAATGCTCTATAGTCCTTCGAAATTGAACTCTACCGGTAAAAATAGAAATAAAATTCAGATAGTTCGTTTTAATGAATTTACAGAAAAAATGTACTCGCATATTAGCTATTTTGAAGAAGACCTTTATTTAAGTTTTTAAAATAATCCAGGTATTCTCTGTGTTCTTTCGGTATAATTAGTGCCATGGTCGTCGCGATAGTCTAGTTACTAAAGTGCTCGACTTCCGTTACAGAAGTCTTGAGTTTGATGGCCAGGTGACCACAAAAATTACTTTAAAAATAAATAATTAAATAACCGCCAACAGTTACGTGCAAAGCAATAGCAAACATATCTGCACTAGTTGATTAATAGGTAGACACACTCGGGACTGCAATATCGCGATAAATCAAACATTTAAAGCCAGTTTCAAGTGTGTAGAGTTATTCAACAAAATTATTTATTTTATTTTTTTAAATTAATTAATATTTCCCAATTAATAAAAAAAGTAGAATCATTTATTTCGAATCTTTAGAAATATAGACGCTCTATCCTCAATTACTTTTCATATGTAGTGTGACGGATTCGGCCGCCATGACTTCCGATATTTTTCACGCTGTACCGAATTAAAAAATGATAATGATTACTTCTTTTCCAAATTCTAAATTCCTCATTTCTCCGCATTTTGACAGTTTCTCAGGCCTCCGATTTCTATTTCTCCGGTTTCTTCGGGCAGCGTGCAAACTGAGCATACTCCGACCGTAATGCTAGATCGACAAATTTCGTGGGAATTGCCAATGTGCACGGCGCCAATTTGGCGATCCGTGCATATGTGTGTGTTAATTATATGAGGGTGGTTCGTCCGCTGTTTGTCCGATCTGGCGTTGTGTGCGTCGGAGATGCGATTCGAGCTACGTCGAGGCGTGAGAAGTTTTTTCCTTAGAACCCGAAAAAACCGACGCAGGGTACCCGCCGTTCCACCGATTTTCAGAATGTTCTAGAAAAATCGGTGGCGCATTCATTTTTTTATATATATATTTTTTTTATTATTAGGCAAAATGGCCGTGCAATAAGATCGTGGTCGAATTCTCTGTGAATTCGGGCCGATCAGTTCTCGCTTGCTGCTCGTCGCAGGCAGATCTCGACTGCTTTGGCCCGCGGGCACTTTCGTTTTTTCATTGCTACGCGCCGTTAAGGCAATTTTTTTCTATAATTTGAGTCTTCGCTTCCTCGTGGTCGCGGTTAGATCTCAAAGCAGGATGGCAATAAAACATCAGGAGCGATTATATAACCACACAAACTGGTCTGCAATTGGCCTACTGGATAATTCGTCACAAACGCAAGTGCGCAGACTAAAAAGAACAAAACCTTTAGACTTGGTTTAGTGTAAAAAAAAAAAAAAAAAAAAAAAAACCTTTGCAATAATTATTCAAACACAAAGTTACTAATACAGGGACTAGTCACTGGACTACGAACCCTTCACGTCAAAATCATTTATCATATCAGCTACCGATAGCCAATAGGCTAGAAATGGCTTCTAAAAATAAAAAAAAAAAAAAAAAAAAAAAAAACTGCTTTGGCCCATGGGCACGCTCGTTTTTGTATTTTTCACAGCTACGCGCCGTTCGAGGCAAAATTTATATCTTTTTCCACTGCTTTGGCCGCTTAAGGCAAAATTTATATCTGTTCGTTTTAAATCAAATATAACTCGGTTTACACATCTTACCAAAAGATTTGTTGTTTTTTTTTTCTTTTTTCTATTTTTCGCTATAAGGACACGTTTTCGTGACATCACCGCCGCGGAGACCTTTTCTTTTTCGTGTAAACCTTAGGAAAGCCTAAAGCTCTTTCCGAACGAGCTAACGGTTACGTTACACCTGAAGTAACGTTGGCGCCCGGAACTTCTATTTCTTTTTATTTTATTTTCGATTATTTTTTTTTTTTACATTCTTTTTGTTCATCGTGAAAGCTGGTCAGTTACAAATGGCGTCCGGAACAGGGACAAAAATTTAAGTTCAAAGAACGAATTAGTTACAAATGGCGGCCCGAACGAACAGGGACTCGATAGTATATGGATAGATACGTTACCTGATACGAAAAAGGAGGCAGCGGTTTCATCGGAGAAGGATCTGCCAAGCGGAAACAGATAAGATTTTATATTATTTTAATTCTCTCCTCGGCCTGCTATAGCTTAAATACGTTTTATTTTCTCGTGGTTCACTCAGTCAAAATTTTAAAAAATTTATTTTTTATTTTTCTGTTTTTCTCGCGTTAAGAATTATTCAAAATATTTTTTGTTAACGAACCGGAGTTTCGAAATTACTTTATTTTATTTAAATTTTAATATTTAATTTCCGATAGTTAGGCCCGAATTTTCTTA
Organism: Icerya purchasi; assembly: GCA_039619475.1. Classification (NCBI taxonomy): domain Eukaryota; kingdom Metazoa; phylum Arthropoda; class Insecta; order Hemiptera; family Monophlebidae; genus Icerya; species Icerya purchasi. The sequence goes on along the minus strand of CM077116.1, from coordinate 316,390,966 downwards.
TTTTTTATTTTAATTACCCTGCGTGAAAATGGAGAACGAGGATTTAGCCAGAGTGGTGGTGACCAGGGGAAATTATCGTGATATGGATGAAAGTGAAGAGGACATGCAGAATGAAATATCGGATCGTATTTCTGAGGCTAGTTCAGAGGTAAATTCGGAAGAGACGTGTCGCGCTCCAGTGAACTCAGAGGCATCCGTAACTCAACCATCTCTTGAGGATTTAAGACAGCTCATGCTCGGTTTAAAAGACGAAATAAATAATAAATTCGAAGAAAATAATAAAAAAAGCGCGGAGGATAATAATAAAAATTTTAATAATCTCGAGAAAAAATTAGACAAAAAATTTGAAGAAAGTAATAATAACTTCAAAGAAGAAATAAATAATAAATTCGAAGAAAATAATAAAAATTTTAAAGAAGAAATGAGAGAAAGTAATGAAAAGATCGTGGAAAGTAATAATAATCTAAAAGAAGAAATAAATAACAAGCTTGAAGAACACAATAAAAATTTCAATAATTTTGAGACAAAAATAAATAATTTCGAAGAAAAATTAAATACAATTAACGCAAATATTAACGAAAAATTGGATTACAATATAAAACAAATTAATAACAAACTAGAGGAAAATAACGAAAATATAAACGCAAAACTTGAAGAAAATAATACCAAAATAAATAATAAATTTGAAGAACTGAATAAAAATCACGTAGTTTTAAATAAAAAAATCGATGTTTTGGAAGATAAATTAGAAATAAAATTCAAGAAACAAAAAATTGAAATGAAAGAAGAACTCAACAATACGGTAAATAACAAAATCTCTAAAGTAGAAGAAAATATCACCCACAAATTAAAAAATGTACGGGATGAAATCGGTGTCTCACTGGAGCAGATGCAAAGTAAGACGGAAGCGAACGAGGTTCGCATTGAGCGCATCAACGAGAATGTAAAATCATCGGTAGAAGGAATACGTGAGGAAATTCGACAAAATAGCGACGAGATTGAGGAAAAATTATATGAGCGTGTAAAAATCGTTGAAGAGCAATGCGCGAATGTGAGTGCCCGCGCCAACCATACGAATACAGTTATGAGAATCCCTGGCCTAGATGTAGAAGTAAGAGGGTTCGGAGGAAAACATCCACCTATTAGCGTTGTAGAATTTTTAGAGAGTATCGAAAGTAAAATTAGGACGTATGGCGTTATAGAGTTAAAAGAGAGGTTGGAATTGTTATTAAGTAAAATGGATGGAAGCGCCGTCGAGTGGGCTCGTATATTTTTGAAGGAATGTGATTCGTGGGAGAATGTAAGAAGCGAGATGATCGAGAATTGGCCGATCAGTTCTCGCTTGCTGCTCGTCGCAGGCAGATCTTGACTGCTTTGGCCCGTGGGCACTTTCGTTTTTTCATTGCTACGCGCCGTTAAGGCAATTTTTTTCTATAATTTGAGTCTTCGCTTCCTCGTGGTCGCGGTTAGATCTCAACTGCTTTGGCCCGTGGGCACGCTCGTTTTTGTATTTTTCACAGCTACTCGCCGTTCGAGGCAAAATTTATATCTTTTTCCACTGCTTTGGCCGCTTAAGGCAAAATTTATATCTGTTCGTTTTAAATCAAATATAACTCGGTTTACACATCTTACCAAAAGATTTGTTGTTTTTTTTTTTCTTTTTTCTATTTTTCGCTATAAGGACACGTTTTCGTGACATCTCCGCCGCGAAGACCTTTTCTTTTTCGTGTAAACCTTAGGAAAGCCTAAAGCTCTTTCCGAACGAGCTAACGGTTACGTTACACCTGAAGTAACGTTGGCGCCCGGAACTTCTATTTCTTTTTATTTTATTTTCGATTATTTTTTTTTTACATTCTTTTTGTTCATCGTGAAAGCTGGTCAGTTACAAATGGCGTCCGGAACAGGGACAAAAATTTAAGTTCAAAGAACGAATTAGTTACAGTAGTTAAAACTTTTTCGAAAAATTATTATTATTAATTTTCATTTTATTCTCGATTTTTTTTTGATTTTTATAATTAAAAATTAATTTTAAAAATTCGTGGAACAAACATTAGTGAAGCAACGTAAGTTTCAACTTTCCTTAAGTTGGCTAGATTCCGTTGCTGACAAGCCCAGGGAAAAACCCAAACAAGAAAAAAAAAAAAGAAAAACCCAACGTTGGCTAGATATTTTATTCGTGATTAGAGTACATTTTCATTGATTTCGCGATATTTTTATTAGCAAAACGGAAAAAAATGTGACATATCCTCAGTCTACCATCCGGTGAATATTCTCATCGATGATAATTTACCTATGCGTCAAAATGCAAATAATTTTGATAATTTTGTAACAATTCTAAATCTAGTTGTTCGGTGTAGATGCGCCAAATAGTATTAGGAGATTTTTGTTTAATACTTATTTAATTTTTATTGTTAGAAAAAGTGCAATTGAGAACTTTGAATACTTCGTTAATTTTTTCGTTCCTCGATATGCACAAACTCGATTCATAAAGTGATGAAAAAGTTCAAAAACTGTTGTTGTCCTCGTTCGCTCGCTATTTTTTTTTTTTTTTTTTTTTTTTTTTTTTTTACATATATATATATATTCATTTAGTGTTTATTTATTTGGTGAATAATAACATAAATACATAGTAATTGAAACATAGCCATGAGTATCTCAGTTGAATGAACACCTCATGGATTGGAAACAATAAAAAGAAAATGAAAGAGACAAAAATTAACCAATTTATAAATTAAAATAAGTGTTTTTGTAGTAAAAGTCGTTTTTTCGTAAAAATCCCAGTTTGCTGTTATTTATCCGGTTCTTTGTCTCTATGTTCTGATCCTCCGGTTATTATTTTTTTTGCGATCCTTTTTTTCCCCCGTTTTCGTTTAGTGTTAGCAATTCGAAATAGCCCTTGTTTCGTCTATAAATGCTCACATAAGTAACAACACCTATTTTGAATTTCGTTTACCCTCTGTTTAAATTAATTCGCGTGCGGAAATCACCAGTTATTCTTCTCGTTTTGCAGAATTCCTTACTTCAGACCTAAATTTCTTATTTGCTTTTAGATTCCGATAATATGTTTTCTACTACTAAATAAAAACTAACTCGCAGCTAAAAATAAATAAAACTGATGGAATTTAAATTTATTTGCTTCAAAATAAAGCCCTCCCGCTCATATTCTTAGCTAAATAACGACCTCTCAACTTTATTCGTCTCACTGGAGGATAGTTAAAGTGATCTTAGTTATAAAAAGGAAACAAAATTCTGACCTCGATCAGTAACTTCCGTTTCGCCTCTTAATCGTTTGTTCTCAGTAAAGCGTCTGAAAAAAAATCAAGACCACGGAATCCGGCAAATATTTAATCGATCATCAGTGCATTCCGTAGTGTGACAGTTTTATGACGGATTTAATCCAACTTTTACTTATAAATATCTTGATAAGTTTTTTTTTTCTTTTCCGCAGCTATTCTTCCCTAATTTAATAATTCTAAGCATCTATTATTCTTCAACAGTTACCTTTTTTTACATCGAATTTTCTTTCCCCGTCAATTTTACACTTCTATTAGACGGAGAATATATCAATTTAAATCTTACAAAATAAAATCCCGCAAGGTTTTGTCATCGGTCTGACTTTATTTATCATCGTAATTAACATCGCAACAACAAACCACCGACTAATACGTCTTTTGCAAACGACCACCTTGCTGCCCGTTCTGAATTCGATATCAAAATTTTCTATCCGCAAAGCCGAATCCGTGAAGAACTTTTAAACACAGCTGCTCGTTGATCAAGAAACCGTTTTATATTTTTCCTTTTTGGGGGACAAACACTTCTATGGTACTACTTTTTAATAACGTCAACGATGAATTACAGAGCCGCTATAAATACACACCTTGGATAATAAAAAAATCCTTCGTAATTCTCGACTCCTAGCCAGCTTTACATTTGTCTTTTAAATGCCCTTTTCCAACATTGCATCCTTTCGGTTCCGTCGAATGTACTTTTTGCTGATCTATCCTATTGTCGGATAGAATTTGTGAGCAGGGTGGCCTTCCCTGAATTAAATTTCACGGTATTTCGCGTACTAGTTGTAGTAATTCTAATCTTTAGTCACAAGAAGCGTTCATTATCGACAAAAAACTGAATGCTCGTAATGCCCGGTGGGTGAATGCCCATCCAGTACTATAATGCTAAGCTCGTAATTGTACAATTAAAAGTTAGTTCTGAGTAAAGTTCTGAAAGAAATTTAATTAGACTATTCCAAAAAAAAAGGAAATTAATAAATTTAACGCATTGTTTTTTATTTAAATCCCAGTGAGTTTATTCTTCATTTATTTCTAAACTCGTGAACTAAAATAATAAATTGAAAATTACACTTTTAAACACAAAATATATTCACAATTAAAATTATTATGAAATTGTAAAAATTATAAAAATGACCGACTAGTTTCGAATATCATACGTCCATTATGATGGCTTTATTAATATTTAATTAACATAAAGTAAACTAAACAAACACAAACAAAATAACAGAATCTTTCATATCAAAAAAAAGTCGATATTTAAAAAATTTTAAAACTAAGTTTAATAACGAATTATTATCTGGAAATTGTGTATTTAATATTTTGTTGTTATTAAATTTACTAGTTTAAAATTGTTCTGCGAAATTAAATTGAAGACCACGCGAAAAACTTTTCTAGAAACAGAAAAAGAAGGAAGAAAGAGTTGTATGATTAAGTTCATGAGAAGATTAATAATATGGACGGTAAATTGAAACAGAATATTAATTGAGAGCACTAAGTGTTTCAGAGTAGGAATATGAACATTATCGAAGGCTGAAGCAACATCGATTAACGCGACTATAGTGTATTGTTTTCAGCATTAAAAAATTTATAAATATCGGAAACGAAGCAACTTATATAGAATTAGATGGGCCAAGACCAGGACGAAAACCAAAAGTATTCTTCTTAGGAAATAGATTGCAAGTTACTAGCCACTAGACAAATCTTTTAAGCATACATTCAAATAATTTTCTAAGACAGATAATTTTGGAAGAGATTCCATTCGTAAGGTATGAAACTAGAACCGAGAAAGGAATTAAAGGCGTTAAGAAAAATTTCGAGAGAGTGAAAAGACAGATGTTTAAGAACTTCAAAGGTAATGCCATTAAAATCTAGTGTGGAACTTGAAGTGTTTCGAAAAGGAAAGTATAAAGTTCATTAATACGGAATTTGTTGGTCAAAAAATATGAAGTAGAAGGAGCTGAAAAAGGGAGAGAAGAAGATTCTTCAAGGCTCAGCGCATAGGAGGGGAAGATAGAATCTATGAATGAGAGACATTTTCTGCTGGTGGAGCATTAAATTTTGACGGTTTGTCAGATAGAGGATTCCTGAAAAAAAAAAAAGAAAAAAAAAGAAATGAGAAACCCGATTCAGTGCTAGATATTAACAATATAAAGCGCAACCTATACAAAAAGGTTGGGGGTTACATAAACGCAATAAGAAGTAGAGAGCTAGAGTTTTAATAAACAGGAATATAGAACAAAGCGCTCGACAGAAAGGGATGGACATTAAGAGATGTGATCAGTATTGCAGATGCCATTGCTTCGTTCAGCTGAAGAGGAAATAATCGTCATTATAATTTAAAAAATGAATAAAAATCTAAATTTACAATAAAGCAAATATTATAACATATGTGAAATATTTGCGATTATATATAAGAAAGCGGTAAACTAATTTATTCCTTCAAAAAACAGTTACATGATTTCTGGCTAAACTATTAATTTACAAGTATAAAAGAATAAAAATAAAAAATATGCTAAACAGATAAAACATTAAGAACAAAAAACAAACTCTCAAATGCAACGCTCTCTACCGACGTGTTCATTAATTTAAAAAATGGATCTTTATTTCTCATTGATAACACGCGGTTCTCTGTATTTCATTTGAAAAACTGTTGCTTTTTAGAACAGTTTCATTTAGTCGAACCGAAAGGAGTTTTTTCTAATAGCAACACTGATCGAAAATTTAAACTAAAATTAAAATACCAGCGTACCTTGCTTAAAGTGTTGCTGTAAATAAAGAACTTTTGTTTTTCGATTTTTAATCAATGCCCGTTCTTTTTTTAAAAAATTAAACGAAAAAAAAAGTAAATCAATGCGTCTTTTATTACAACATTAATATTATCCTGTTACACTAATTAGTTACGTTCGCTTTTCAAATTATTATTATCGCGTATCTATTCGACTGAAATAAAACAAAAAAATTTTATAATCGCAAGATTTTATTGAAAATAAACCGACTCTGTTTACTAAAATTTTTGAAATATTTCAATAGCAAATAAAAATTTATGATTACAGAATTAAAACAAACTAATGTTATTCGTACCAGAATAAGGATTTCGAAATCTTCAATTTAAAATATTATTTCAGATTTTACTAATGATAATTTTAATCAATTAAATTTAATAGTAATCAATTTTTTTTTTTTTTTTAAATTAAAATTTGCCTATTATTATTTTTGTTAGGCGATGATGATATTCATTAAAACATCGTAAACCAATTAATTATTTAGTTCTTCTTCTAATCATTGCATACTCCTTATTCCATCGACACATATTTATTTATACATAGCTTCTAGTGACTTTTTTAACTTATTTGCTTAAAATAATAAAAATGCTCTCCCGCCTTTTAAACTTTTGCCCGCAGCTTGATGTCTAAACTACATTCCCGTTGGCTGCTGTCAAAATTGGCGTATATTATATTAAGTTTGTTATCTATACGAATATTTAGTGCATAAGATATCCGTAAGTAATTCTGTCTGATGAATAAAGCGCCCGAAGTCCCCTCCCCAAAAAAAAATCAATGTCGACACATTTTTAACCGACTTCAAAAAAAGGAGGAGGTTCTCAATTCGATTGTATCTTTTTTTTGTATTTTTTATTTTATGTGTTACCTCAGAACTTTTTTCTGGGTGAACCGATTTTGGTGATTCTTCTTTTATTTGGATCAAGATCTGACATATAGTTTTTGAGTTATCCTTAATAATGCTTGAGGTGTATTATGTGTGGCCTTTATTGTCGGAAGACAGATTTTGTAGCCTCGTTATTTCGGTTTACGATCTGTCGTCGTAATTGATTTTTAACAAGAAAAAAATTCAAGTTTAACGCTAAAAATTGTGAAATAAAATGTTTTTTTACAAAAAATAAATACCGACTTCAAGGTTTATTATAAAAATTTGATAAAAATGCACTAGAAAGTAAAAGGTAATTGAATAAAAATGCACTAAAAAGTAAAAAATAATTACTCCCGATGAGAAAATATATATCAGAGTGATACAAACTTAAGGTGATATTATCGTAATTCTTATACAACATTAATACTTATTATAGTCGGCATCAAATTCATATTACAATATCTAGGAACAATTTAATGAACATTTAATGCAGTTTTTAATTATTATTTTGATACGAATTTAATGCCGACTCTAAGAAGTATTAATGTTGCATAAGAATTACGATATCATCTTAAGTTATATCACTCTGATATATATTTTCTCATCGGGAGTAATTATTTTTTACTTTTTAGTGCATTTTTATTAAATTTTTATAATAAACCTTGAAGTTGGTATTTATTTTTTGTAAAAAAACATTTTTATCGAATTTATTTAATATTCAACTAAGCTCCATTTTATATTTTTATTGCCATTTCTTTAATGAACAAAAATACAAAGCTTGCTTCAAAGCTTATCTAGAGTATAACTTTAATAGAAGTGAAAATATGCCAATTTTACAAAATAGTCCCTTATTAATATCGTATTATTTTTCTGTATACCATCGACCTGTCACATACTTTGGTTCGTTAGCGTAAATCATTCTCTTAAATAGCCATTTTTTAAACATATTATAACAAACCTACAAAGAGGCAATATCTAATTCGGCATTGATTATAGAGATGTACATTTTTCGCTTAGTTTTGTTCGGTTTGAGCCTGTATATTTGGCTGCACACCGAATAGTGTGGACATTTTTAGATCTATTGGAATTCCAGTTTGATGTAATATCATTCAATTAAGAGATTCATGAGTGTAGAAGAAAGAGCACTGATCACAAATTAAAGTCGTTTAAATGAGCGCAGTAAATGCCACAACAAGCTTCTTTTTTGTAACTTATAATTATCATACTTACACGTCGAAAATGCTTACTAGATTTGAAGTGTACAACATATAACAAATTAAAATCAACAGCGTGGAATAGGATCGAATGGAGAAAACGAACCAAACGGTTCAATGATTGATTAATTGAGTTATCATACTCAACGAACTTCCCCTCCTTTATACATTGATGTTTTAAAAAAACAGTAAAAAAAGTGATGTAGAGAGTGTCTACTATTGAAATAGTTTTTTACAACTTGTTCCGATAAAATTATTGCTCCTCCGCTCGTTTTTCAAAACTGTTATTATAGCACACAGTTAGTTAAGCAATGGCATTTCACTTCTACCTCCATACACTGAAAATACAAAAGTTATATTAAGATTTTATCCAAAGTTGATGGATTTAAAATTTAAAAAATAGATAGATAAAAGGAAATCCTATTTTTTAAAACTTTAACCCATAAAATATAAGTTGATTCTACAATTTTTAAATTACAAACGAAAAAACGAAAATTAAACTTCTTTTTCATAAATAAATAATAAATATATTCATCGCCGTGATTATGGATCAAGTCGTTTGAAATTACTCTACACTTTTAATTATAGTTAATGCTTCGTATTTTTTGTCACTCCTGTGTAATTATAATTAACACATCCCAATAAGGCAAATACAATTTTGAAAAAATATTATATACTTATTTTACAGATACATATATTTTCATTCAATGTAACATATATAAATTACATCCCTTATTTCTTACGAAAACAGAACTATAAACTTTATACTTTTTAATAAATCAAAACAAAAAAGTTTTAAAAACGCAACTAACAAGTTAGCAATGTAGGACATCAAAATCAAGTGAGTATAGAAATTAATTTAAACTTATTTATTAATTCAGCTTCGTTTAATTTGAAATTTGAGTATTAAATTATATAAATAATTTTAAGCATTTTAATATGATTATTCTGTGCTAGGAATGTTTGTAACTCAAATAAAATAACAATTAACCATAATGAAAGAAAAAAAATGGAACGCGAACGCAGGTTTTGTTAAAAATTGAATTATGTTAAACAATAACAATAAAATATTTTTTTTAGCTTTTTTGATTTTAAATTTTGTATTTCCCAATAACACCTACTGTAATAATTAGTAAACATAGAAAATTGATTGTGATATGGAATTTGTTTTAACGGTGGTGTTACCTAGGGCCCTTAGTAGAATTGTTTTATGAAATTCAAATGCGTAATCTCATATTTTTGGCCTCTCATGATGTGGCCTAGATAACGTAGTTTACTTTCCTTAATCAAATGTAATAATTCCGGACGTTTATTGATTCTTTTAAGGACTTCTTTATTAGTAACTTTTAAGATCCATGGAATTTTCAGCATACGCCTATACGAATATAATTCAAAGGCCTGTATACTTCTTTCTGATGAAGCATCTAACGTCCAACTCTCGTTGCCATACAGTAAGACCGAGAAAACGTAGCAGCGCAGAATTCTAATCCGTAATCCAAGATTTAATTCCCTTCTGCTGACCAGGTTCTTCATTTTTATGAGCACTGCTCTCGATTGCTCTATTCACGATCGGATTTCTTTCTTACAGCTACAGCTGTCGTCGAGAAAGGTACCCAGGTATCTAATTGATTTAGTTGTAATTTATTTATTATTTTATTTTCCACAACGATCCTTCTGTTTATTTCGCCTGATTCCGCTTCATTTTTTCATTGTGATCCTCTATTTTAACGTCTTTAATTAAAATTTCTTTTCTTCTTTTTGATGTAAATAATTCTTCCCCTGTATATCCTTCCAACTTGCTTTCGTATCCCATTCCTGCCATCGTATTCGTGTATTTTGTAGCTAATGAATTATCTTTTCCGATATCTATATCTCCTATATAAATTGTCGCATCATTGACCAAGTATTTTTTATCCATCTCTTTTATTTCCTTCATGTATTCCTTTGCCTTTCCCGATGGCGATCTATATAACGCCCATAGTCCCAGCTTTTCCTCGTACCCTGTTATTTCAAGTATTATACTTTCCGCATTTTCCATATTTTTACTTATCATTCGAATTTAAATTTTTTTTGCCCCTTTTTACACATATTATAATCCCATGTTTTACTCCTTCTACATCTAAATTATGCCATTTTCCATACCCTTCTAAATTGTATAAATTTATTTCCTCTTTCTTTACATTAATCTCTCTCAATATTATTATGTCATATTCTTGCTTTGCCTCTAGAATTTCTACTTCCTCCCATTTTTCCTTATTGATTTGATATTTGACCAAATCTGCAATCATTTTATTCCTTTCTTCCTTCATACCGGCTTTACTCTTATTTATTTATTAATTTTCCCTCTAAGGTTTTTATTATTAATATTATTATTATTATTATTATTATTATTGTCTTAAAGAACGCTACGAAACTAATATTTAACATGTCATTTTACGCGATAATTTACTATATAAACTGTATATCACTGCATATAAAATAATTGACCTTTGATAAGCGCTGGCTTTGGCTTATCTAAAACAAACACAAACTAAAAATTAAAAACATCATTTTACCATATAATCTATAATATATATTACACAAAAACTAATTGTCCCACGGTTAGCGAGGTGGAAATATATCGACCCCGTCTGCCTCTTTCCCCTTGTTTTTTTCCGTTTTTTTTCATAACATGCCACTTCTCACTCAATTTCTCGTACTTTACTTTTATGCTGTTTTGTCCATATTCTTTTTACTTTCTCTTTCTGATCTACTATTCCACTTTGATCCTGTTTTACTTTCTGCTTGTTCAACCTGGCTGTCTTCTCTATTTTCTCCTCGCTGTTTCTTCCACCAACCAACACCGTTAGCCACACACCACCTTGTACCACATATACACACGCATATCTCTAGTACACACTCTCATATTCACCACACACACGTACTTGCATACCTCACCCATACGTCTTTCAATGATCACACATTCCTACCTTTTCCATCGCTGCCGATATAGCCATATCCTGGATCTTTTCTCTATTATTTCTACTACACGCACACCGCACACACCTTAACTTCGCTAAATTTTCAACAGTGCTACTGAATACGTTCCTTCGAAATCATCGTATCGATTCCACAATTCTACCGCTAAGTAGTCAAGTTCAGGTACTCTATATATCTTGGGCTCAGTCTGGCCAATTTATCTTTCCTAAAGATTTTATTCAGCCATCCGTGGGTAATGTTGAACATTTACCGCCAAGGTTGTCTGTAACCTTTTTCCTAATTAAATATTATGTATCTTTCATTAGTTGACATTATTCCTATATCAACTGGTTGTTGGCCAAATGGCTTCATAGTTAACTAAAGCCGGGCTAAAAAAAAAAAAACAAAAAAAAGTGCTGATGAGTATCGTATACGCATTAATGTTCGCTTATGATATGTCCTCATGTTGTTATATTTAAACTACTCTACGTTTTTCGCATTCCTTTCGGACTGTTCTGTCTCTTCTTGTATTATTTTTTGTACATCATCTTGATCTTTTATTAAGATTGCTCATTGCTGCAGATTTTTTTCCACGAATATTGCCCCTCTTTTAACCTATCCGAGTTATAATTTGTCGCTTTTGCTTTTTGCTTGGCTTCCAAAAGAAATAACTAGATAAATTTTCGTTCAAATACGTTTTTAAATTGCTTTCGCAATTTGATATTTCTTTATCCTATCTTGTGACTCATTTCTTCTTTTCTGTCATTTCGTCCACTATTCTTCTACTAGCTTTGGCAATTTGCTATTTTTTGTCGGCAATCTATGTACCGCGCTAATGTCTTCCTTCTTTATAGTTACGAACGGTGCTATCGATTACTTTAGCAATGTATGAAGCTATTTTATGTCTTTTATTCCTATTTTATCTAAACCCGGTCCTTTCTTTAGATTTAATGTATTTATTATATTTAATATTTGATCGTTCTTAATTTTGAGAAGGTTGAAGTTTTGTGTTGGTTTATTTATGTTCTCGATATTTTCTTTAAATAATTCACCACTAATTTGTAGGTTATTATATATACCTACTGTATTATAAAAATAATTTATAAAACTATTAGTTAATACTTCTAGGTTATGATTTTTAAAATGTTTTAGTATAGTTTCTTCAATTGAGTTTTTTTTATATTTACCTATTATCTCATTTATTTTTTTCCATATTTTCTTTGGGTCTCCCATAGCATTTTCTATAGTTGTTCTACAGTATTTATCTTTATTTATTTTATTCCTCATTTTTTTATATTGTTTACTATATTTTTTTTTTGTTTATATTGGATTCTCAAAGTCTAAAAAGTTTATCCCTATCACTTATTAGTTTTAAAATATCTTTTGTTCTTCATGGTTTTGTAAATGTTTCTTTCCTGTTGTTCTCCTTTTTATATATTTGTTTTTCATTTTTACAGTAGCTTTCATGATATTTGTTACTAATCTTCATGTAGTCAGATGTTCCACATGCCTCCAGTTATTAGTCTGTAACAATCTTTTATAATTTTTTCATTATAAATAATATTTTTATGACTGTTTTTAATATTATTACTTATATTTTTGTTTAGTTGCGTTTTATAATAGATTAGGCAGTAATCAGAAATCTTGCGATCTTCTATATGTATGAATTTGTTTTCTGTTGCTCTTGTATCTTATATATACATATATACAATTTAAGCAGGATTCTAAGATTTTATTTATCTAGATTTTAATTCTCGTAACCTTATTAATTGTTTTTTTGAATCCTTTGCCCGCGCTGGTATGTTTCTACACTTAATAGAGCTATCATTTGTTTTTAGTGTTAGTGTTTATGTCGCCACATATAATGCAATCCTATTTTTTTTTTTATGAATTTTGTTGTTGTTATCTAGTTCATCTGTGAATAGCGTTTTACTATTATCCGGAGACCTATGAATTGCATTGAGATTATCGTATTTGATCTATTTATATCCATTGGCGCACTCAAGGGGGGTGCCACGGGGCCATTGCTCCCCCCAAAAAGTCTTCGAAATCTTAATTTCGTTTTGTAATGTTGCTTTACTTCATTTTTTTTTTTTAAAACATACATATTTATGTTTTGCTTATATTACAAGTATAATGTTATATACTTTTACCTAATTTTTTTAAAATAAAATTCGTATGCTTACCTAATTTGTGCTTATTACAAACATAATGTTACGTTTCTATTGTTTTTTTTTTTTTTTTTAATAAAATTGGTCATTTTTGTAATTTTAATAAAAATAATATTCGTTAATTTTGTGTTTTTTTATTTTTTTTATTTTAATTTATAGACCATGGAAATAGATAGCTACTTAGTCGAGGTACCGAGTTACCCCACCCCCTAACTCATTTTCTAAATTCTAGCCCCGAACAAAAAAAAAAACCTGAGTGCGCCTTTGTTTATATCTAATTATAGAGTAATCGCTTCGCAGTTAATCTACTGTACATTCATTTTATAAAAATATATGTATATTAGGTATTCTTAATATAGATTGCTATACCACCGCCGAGGGCCGTAGCTAGGGGGTGGCATTGAGGGGCAATGCCCTACCTTAAAAAATACCATCAATTAAGATAATATACTCAGTAAACTGTTTGTTCAACGATAGTGCGCACTGCATTAACGCCCCGATAGTAAATAAATAAATAAGTAAAAACAAAGGGTTACGGATATAATTCGTTTGTTGCGTTAATTACTATTTTTAAGGGTTGAATTATCTCTAACTAACGATGATCAGTTTATCATATTGAAATTTAGGGTTGTAGCGTACCCCACTTAGCCAAATAAAAACAGAAAGAAAACCTCCACCATAGAAAACCGGTATAGCGGTATGAGTCAAAGATTGTTCTAACATTTGTGAACTGTAGCGGACTACATTTACCGTCGTTAAATGGTCGCAACGCTAAACTAAATATATAATAAAAAGATGTAGGAGAACAATGTAGGCGCGAATGATTGTTTAGCGAGTGTCTGCATTTCTCTTAAACACGCTACAGCCTAAATCGGAAAAGAGAAAAGAAAATAATAAACGAACCGATTTCACGAGTACCGCGAGAACTATCAGCAAAAATGAAACATTCACACGTCTCGGCAATCAGGTCAAGAAAGAAATTTGAGGAGCACAAAAAGATTGTCCCAATAATAAAGATATTTATAACAACTGAAAGGTCCTCGATCCGAAAAATTAGTGACCGGCGAGAAATCGAAAAATCGACTGCGAACATCACACAATAATGCTTCAACCATTTTGTGTGTATATTTTTCGTTTGTTCCGAGTTATTCAGACCACTTCTCATTTTTATTTCGTTTTTGGAAAAAATTTTAAGTTTTATGAGAATTGAACGGCGCAAGGTAACGAGAAATTGCGCTTATTTTTTGGATTTTGTTTTGGGCAACAGTAGAAAATTAAAATATCGAAAAAATGTTTTACTTAGTTATTCAATATTACACATTTTACGGTAAGTACAGTGTTTCAGTCAGTTAGCGACACAATTTTCGTTTATTGCTGTGAACTGAAGATTGATTGATTTCGCGATGGATATACGGCCTTTCTTTAGCAAAAACAGAAGAGTTGAAGAGGAAATTGACCACGAAGAACCTCATTCTTCAAAACAGATGGAAGTACAAGATATAATTGCTACTAGTCCTATGGAAACAGGTTCGGTGAAATATGTTGGTCATATAAGCTATGATATTCCTTCTGATATTGCATGAATCGGAGAACCGATAAAGAGCAAGTTATTTTAGACATATATCCCAAAAGAAATAATAGGGCCTGTGTAGCGGACTGGTTCAAACGATTTAAATGGTTGCAATATTCTGTTCAGAAAGATGCTGCTTTTTGTTATCCTTGCCAGCAAATTTTTACCTCATGGAAGCAAACAGTCTTCGTTTACTTCCACAGGATTCAGGAACTGGAAAAATGCCACTGATTCGAAAACTGGTTTTCCAAAACACGAAAAATCCATTTGTCATACACAAGCTATAGCGATATGGCAAGATCTACAACCAGCAGTGTTGAAACGTTGATACGAGTACATCAAAAAGTATTCGAAAAAAATAGGTATTACGTGAAATCGATTATTGAAATAATACAATTTCTAGTTGTTAATGAGTTAGCTTTGCGTGGAAATTATATTTTGGAGGAAGAAAAAGAGCAAGGATTATTTCATGAATACACGTGCATGAAAGATCCGAATTTGAAGGAGGCTCTCAATCACATACCACAAAATGCAACATATCGTTCACCTGAAATTCAAAATCAAATAATTCAAGCAATGGTTCAAGTAGTACGAAATTCCATTGTTAAAGACATTAAGGAATCTGACGTGAACTGGTTTACTCTAATGGAAGATGGGACGAGAGATAAAAATAACCGCGAAAATATTGTAATAGCAATACGTTACGTTAAGGATGGAATCGTCAATGAGTCGTTGCTGACCGTTACAACTACTGAAAACCTTGATGCAGCCACTTTTACGGAATTAACATTAAATACCCATACGGAAAATAACATTGACCTATCTCGTATGCTAAGCCAATGTTATGATGGCGCAAGTGTAATGAGCGGGAAAATTTCGGGAGTTGCGACCAGAATAGAAAATAAATTGGGCCGAAAAGTTCCTTATGTCCACTGTTATAACCATCGTTTGCATTTGATAGTCATCAGGACTATCTCGGAAATTACTTTTATTCGTTTATTTTTTGATCAATGCATCATGTTACATGAATTCTTTCACCATAGCAAAATAGCTGCCTTATATGGTGGAAAAGGGATTGGACGGCTCCTCGAACAGCGTTGTCGGGACACTTGGCGATTACAAAAGTTGTAAAAGATAATTATTCAGAGATTTTGACGGCATTAGATGAAATTAAAAATGACAGATTTAACGGCGACGACGTCTCCAAAAGTGTAGGTATTAAAAAAGTCATACTCAATTTGGAATTCCGAATGGCTATGGTTGTGGCCAAAAAAATCTTATCCATGCTTCAGCCTGCAGACGCTGCTTTACAAGCCCGAAGCACAGGTTTGAAAGATGCCATAGCAATCATAAAGTGCGTCCAAAATGAAATAACGAAACTGAGGTCAGATGAAATGTATAGTCAAATTTTAGAAGAAGCAAAGTATATGACAGGCGGCCATTCCGAAAATAGGATTCAGACCCAGAAGAGGCAAATCAAGAAATCTAAGCGGATGGATGACTACCTTGATGTATGGCTCTTCCTGTTCCTCTGCGAGACAAAATATAAAAGACCAGGACGATCAGCCCTTTAAATCTGAATATTACGAAACGTTGGACATACTAATTGCTGAATTACAAAGAAAATTTTCAGACAACGATGATCTACTAAACTCATTAACCAGTCTCGATGAGTTGGATGTAAACAAAATGGTGCCTTTGAAAAATTTAGGTAAGTGTGAGAGAATTAAACAAAAATATGTTACTGCTTGTAAAATATTACTATTATTTATTTATGTCCAATTCACAATTTCAACTAATTTTTTAGGTTTAACAATTCCATCAAGGGAGGAAGCTACTGTGGTTAAAGCTTATTTGAGTCGTCGCTAGGATAAAACTGAAAACACAATGCAAGTTTTATACAGGCAGCGAGAGGCTTTCAAAGATACATATGAATTCTTTGCATCTGTGGCGACCATAGGATGTAGCACTGCAGTGTGTGAATCAACATTTTCAACTTTGACTGCAATCAATAGGTCTCAAAGGCTGTCAATGGGTCACGAACGAATGACAGGAATGGTATTTCTTGCCTTTGAAAAGAAAAGAACGAAATCAGTTGATCTGAATGAAGTCCTTCGCATTTTTAATAATATGACGAATAGAAGAATTCAGTTGTTTTAAAAAAGTACTTTGATTCACCAGATCAGATCAAGTAAAAATTTTACTTCCGCCCTACTTATAACCACCGCTGCCCTACCTCAAATTCAACTTTAGCTACGGCCCTGCCACCGCCTCTTTTGTATTATCCAATTAGTAAAATTAAGTGGACATATTGCTTCCGCGAAATAAGTATAAAACAAAATGAAATTCAACTATTTAATACAGATGGTTATCTGTATTAAATAGTTGAATTTCATGTTGTTTTATACTTATTTCACGGGAGCAATATGTCCAATTTGGTAACCGCATGCTTTTTTCTTTGCCCCTCCAGAATGCCTCAGGATTCTATTTCGGCCCATTCCTCTTTTTATTGTACATCAATGATTTACCAAATGTTGTGCAGTATTCCAAAATTCCGTTATATGCTGATGATGCAAAATTATTCAAAGAAATAAGAAATGTTGAAGATACACTATATCATTACAAAAGGATGTAGATAATTTTGTATCCTGGAGTGTTGCTAACAACTTACCGGTGAATACGTCTAAATATAAATTTATCTCGTTTACTCGCAAAATTCATCCTATTTCTGTCTTATACCATATAGAGGGTTCTTTTTTGAAAAAGGAGGTAGGTGTAACGAATCTTGGCGATTTTTTAGATGACAAATTTACATTTAAATTCCATGTAATGAACATAATTGGGACGGCGAGGAAAATGCTGGGTTTAATGTTACGAAGTAGTGTAAATTTCAGATACATTGAAATATATTTATTCTTATACTCCACTTTGGTTCGTTCGCACTTAGAATTTGGCTCATTGATTTGGAATCCTACATCTGCTGATTCAGTAGATAGAATAGAAAGAGTGCAGATAAAGTTTATGAAGTACTTTCTGTATACAGAGCCGTGTCTAGACCAAAATTATATTTTTGTGGCGGGGGGGGGGGGGGGGGTACGAAAATATTTTTATAAATATATATATATATATATATATGCGTATGTGTGTGTGCGTGTTATCAAGAAATATATTTATTTATAAATGGTACACTAAACCCTTGTAGTCAATTATTTGTATATGCAATATTTGAACACTATAATAAAATCAAATAAAAAATAGTCGTTTCCATAGAATTCATAACAATTTTAATTTTCTTTTCTTTTGTCAAAAATGAAAAGAAATAAATTTATTCTGAATTTCGGTCCATTTAATACAAGCAGTTATTATTTCGCAGACATTTCGGGGGGGGGGGGGACGGCCCTGACTGTATAGATTTGGTAAATGCAGTGCGGAAAACACTTAGACAATTAAACATGAACAGACCTGGAGGGGAGGAGGAAGGAAATAATGCTTCGCTTTTTGCACAATCTGTTGCATGGTAAAATAAACTGTCCCAATCTCCTAGAGAAAATATTGATTAAAGTAGCCATTTCAGGTGTCCGACCAACTCATATATTGGCAGTACAGTTTGCAAGGACTCAGCAGTATGCATGTTCCCTTCTACGCTCCTTATTTATACTATACAACAAACTAGAGAAGGAACATCATGAACTAGACATATTTGATGGTCGTTCAAGAGAGTTTTTAAAAATCGTCAAGAGTTTGACAATGTAAGGCTGAGTTGTCCTATCTGCTTTCGTTGAGAATATCTGTAGTGTGTGGATAATTGGATTTCATCTGTGTGCTTGTTTGTGTTTGCGTGTGTGTGTTCGTGCGTGAGCGTGTGAGAGTGTGTGGATATATTTTGGTGCAGATTTGTTTTTTCCATGTCATATATATACATATATATATGTATATATGTATATATGTATATATGTATATACATGTATAGCTACATGTGTGCGTATGTGTGTTTTAACTACTACTTTATATTAATTCTTTGCGCACGTGCATGTGAGTATATTTATTATGTGTAGCTATGTATTGTTAATCGTACCATTTCTTTTATTTTCTTTTTTATTATATTGTGCTGTGCAGTAATTGGCGTAAGCTGTTGCACTGGCAAATTGTAAAATAAATAAATAAGACCATAATTTGAATTTCTTTATCATATATTATTTTTTATAACCAATTAAAATATTTTTTTAAAGATCATATATTCGGTAAAATTAAATGTATATAATTATTTTGAATATCAGCATTAAAATAATCCTTAGATAAATTAGTGTTGTTCAATTTTTTATTTTATTTTATCACCGCCACTGTCTCTCAAGTTTACCTCTATGAATACATTTGTATAATAACTTATTAATTTTTGCTAAATCACCTAACGATTTAATTCAGATTATTAAACTTTGTAAGTTTTTCCAAACGAAGAATTTTCCTCTTTTGACTTGTGCGAACTAATACTGTAGAATTTTTGTATTTTGTTTCGTTTCCCACAAAAGTGATTAATAATATTTAGAACAATTTTCGTTTATGGAAATTTTCAACGAGGACGCTGAATTAGTAAGATCTTTACTGTAAATTGTTGCTGATTTCTTCTATTCTAGTATTGTGTCTGCTATTTTGCGGCTTGTTTTTACTATGATTGGTCTCGGTAATGATTTTAATTATTTAAACATATGAATAGAGAAATTATTAGAATTTTTTAATAAAAGTCGATCATTCTACTTCATTGGCAGTAGGAAATACAAAAGTCGAGACATTTTCTTGATATCATCTTTCAGTATAAAACATTTTTAAAATACTGAATATATTAAAATAAATATTAAACTGATTTGTTTTTGTAGAATAATGCACGCTCAACTTATAAAGTGTTTTTTATATTTCATTATTTAGTAGAATAGAAATAGCAAATAAACTACACTTTAAGTTAAAATTAATAGAATATTTTCCTAATAAATAACTGTAACTTAGTGTTTGTTTTATCAATCACAAAAGAATAACGTTTGTATGCAAGGGCTTTTTGAAATTAATTATAATTAGTATAAAATTAATAATTAAAATATATAAATGTAACCTCTTAATGAGTGAACTTGGAAAGAATAGTAAAAATGCTGCGCATGCGCAATAATAAGTGAAAATTTTTACAAATATTATTTAGCAAACTATTTGACGCATGCGCAATATAGTAGAAAAATTTACTTGCAGTCCTACAGTGATTACTTCGTATAGGAAAGCAATATAGAGTAATTCCTTTTGTTTTTGTTAACGTATTATTGTCGTTAATTACTTTTAGGAGCTGTTCGGTATTAAATGAATGTAAATTTTGCAATTTTTTTTCTGTTACACGCGGTTGTGAAGACGGTTGAAGTTTATTATGTCTGCCTTGATAAATCCAGGTACTTACACCAATGGCGATAGACAGTTTTCCAATAAAAAATTAATTCTAGTATCGAAATTGGAAGGTTTTAGTGACGATGTAAATCAGGCTGTTTTAATTCCTGGTACCGATGGTGTCATTACTGTTTGTAACGACAGGTATAGTTAACTTTATATGCTGTTTTACTTAAAAAACTTTCTTTTGTTTTAGCAAAATAATAATAGAAAGATATGTATAATTATTTTTTGTGCTGAAGTTATCTTAGCAATCTTAATTTCAATCTTTAGAGTGGTCTCGAGTAGTTTAGTGTTAAGGTGATAGATAATGTACAAATAATATTGAAACCTTAAAAATTAAATACGCCTAATCATATTTAAAAACCTGAGAAGTTAAACTTGATTATTTTCATTCTTTTTGTTTTGGTGGTATTTAAGGTAACGAAAAATTGCAGCGTGGCCAATAAAATAAATTTATAATATAATATAGAGTAAATGAATAAATGTGTTCAGTTATGTATTTGATCGTTTTATTTGCAGATTGTTGGCAGAAAGTGTACATAAGTAAATATGTTTTCGGTGCATTCTTGAAATGAATCTTAAGTCTAATCCGCTTATTAGTTATTAAAAATGTACATATTTCGAATGATATGAGAATATTCCTTAAAAATTGTAAATGAGACCCTAACTATAAGTAATTGATGCATTTAATAACGAAATAATAAATAATTACTAGAACAGTTTTTAAAATTTGTTCTTTTCAATTTCAATTGTTTCTATTTAGTGTATTTTGAATGATTGGTTATTTTTACACGTATTATTGTGCAATTATTTTACTTACGCTTTCAGTCAGAATGAATGCATTTTAACAAACAGATGTGAAGGCTATGAAGTGACTCAGTTCAGCAAATGTTTATTTAATAAACAAGATATCGTTTTTTTTTTTTGTTTTTTTTTTTTAATTTCTTTGTCATTGTTGTTTAAGTTAGAACTTGATCAATTTTATTTTGTACAATAACTTATTAGTGAACGTATAGTTATTAAAATTTTAGATTACCTCACGCGATATCGCTTATTAAGAAATCAGATAAACTGCAAAAATAATAATTCGATGGCACGGAATTATTGGTCATAATTTAAATAAACTGCCTCAAATTAAGTACTATAGAACAATAATAATAGTAATAAAAATAAAATTTTTAGAAATATTATGGAATTTAGACATCGAATAATAATGAGAGCAATTATTCGTTCGTGTGTTATGGACAATCAATGAAATGAACAAATCTGTGTATAAAATCAAATACATCGAACTTCCGTAAAGGTCTATTACGTAGCCTTCTATATATGTCGATTTACCTACTTTTTAAAAAATATATATGTGTTTCTTTACAGAAGTATACGAGTATGGCTGAGAAGAGATTCTGGACAATACTGGCCAAGTATATGTCATTATATGAATTCATCTACAACGTGTTTATATTATTATGATGAAACTAGACATTTGTTTGTGGGAATGGAGAATGGGTTAGTTGCTGTAAGTTCATGAAGTAACGTTAATATTACCTTCATAAAATAAAATCAGTTTTATTCCTCTATTTTGCTGCCTGCGATATGTTGAATATTGGAAATCATTTTGGTTCTTTTTGTTCTAAGTGTTCAATTTCAAAAATTTGCTTTCTACTTTACCGGTACTATTTGTTTAAATTTCGTATACATAATGTTTTTTCGTATTTAAGTATTCAAGATAGCATTCTGAGTGTCTTTTAATACGCCTGAGGGTATAATAACGTATTCATTTTAATATTTCTTTATCGATATTTTTAGATTTTTACATGTGAACAATTCTTGATTGGTTTTCATCTGTGCAGTTGATAGCCAGTACTTTTGGATTACAGGTGTGCGCACATTGTTTTAATACATCCTTTCTGTTCTGCGTGAAGCTGTCGAAAATATATAACATCTAGCAATTAAATTCTCTGTAAACGATTTCTCACTCGTTTGGTCTATATAACATTTTTATCGGTAAAATGCAATTTTCATGTATTACAATTATAAATTCTTTCAAATTGTCGATTTATTTATCGTTTTCTTATGTTATATAGCTCCCATTTTTTTCAGTTACCCCGTCATATTTGACTCTAGCTGTTTAGGTATTTATTTTAAGTTTTCTACTTTTTTTCCTTATTTAACATTCGCATTTTTTGCGGGCTTTTGAGTAATCCAGCTGACAAAATATCGTCTGTTTGATCTGAATTGTGATATTCAGATGTGTTATAATCCTTCATTGCTATTAATATTTATAGTAGATTACGCTCACTTGTAACGCATAATATATGCTCATAGCAATAAGAAATCTTTGTTATTATTTGAATTATGTTTGCGTAATAAGCAGGGCCGGTGAAAATCGTGGCCTTGCTCAACTTTCATGTATGAACTTTTATATCGTGCATAGCACCACTATATAAGGAAAACAAAAATTCGACTGAATATTGCGAAATGACTGAAATATGTGGTTATGAATGAAAATAACAGTATATATAAAAGAAATTAAAAGTCTTTTTCGATATCAAAGTAGATCATGCGTATTAAATGTATAATATTCTTATTGCAAGCTACTGGTGGCAAGCACATAATCAAGAAAAGGAATAAAGTAATTCAGGTCATTCCGAAATT
Source organism: Icerya purchasi (assembly GCA_039619475.1). Lineage (NCBI taxonomy): Eukaryota > Metazoa > Arthropoda > Insecta > Hemiptera > Monophlebidae > Icerya > Icerya purchasi. The sequence goes on along the minus strand of CM077116.1, from coordinate 316,368,039 downwards.
TTTTTGAAGTATAAGAAAAAGATCATAAATAAAACAAGATTTATACTATATAGAATTAACGGTAAAATGTTGCTATAAATTTGATCATTCATTTTGGTTCTTTTTTACTTCATATAAAGCGGTAATTTTTGTAATTTTTTTTTCGAACAGAAAAAATATAAATAAAAACCAATAATAGGAACCTTATTTTGTTTTGATGTTTCAGCTACATTAGGATTATTTTTATTCTTCAGCTTTCGAATAACTCGAAGCCTCTAATTATGAAATTACTTCTGGAGCAATGCAATAATTTGCCGATTTTTAAAAAATTTCGAAAGTATAATACACCCTCGCTTTCAAAATATTACCCAGTAGCCCAACTCATTGGTGTGTTAGAATAAAATAGCAGAAAACAGTTCGGAACAATTTACAATTATCCAGCTTTTCGATGAAATTGCAGAAGATTCAACTGCTGTGCATGTTACTATATAAATTCGAAAATTTTTTATTTACAATCATTGAATTTTAGTTTCGAGGGAGTTGGAAATTTTTAAATAAAACATTGTAGAAAGCGATCTTCATCTCCAACTTGTTTAAACGGCATTGCATTCTCTTCAAAAGTGTCGCAGTAACAGGATCATTTTACAATTTTCTGAAATGGTGTATATACAATAAACAATGCAGAAAAGTTGGATCCCGGCTTGCTCGTTGTTCCAAAAGTGAAGGAAGTTCTTAAACCTTTCAGATTGGTGCTTCATCACCGCATGCCTTTAAAACATCAGAAAAATATTACGGATAACAGTTTTAAAAATACTCGGTACTGCAATAACACATTACTGACAAATAGGTTTAGGTGAGAAACTATAAGAAAATCTGAAATAGGTGAAATAATTGTATTTTACTATGAAGACAATTTTGGTTGAGAGCAGCTAATTTCACAAAGAGGTTATTGCAGAAAAAAAAAAATCTAATTCGCTTCACAACGTTATATTATTTTTAAGAAAAAGTTTGCGTTCAACGAATTTCAAGTTGATACGAATCATGTTAGCAATTCCAATATTCGCATGTGAACAGTGCTTTTCTATACTTCGTTATCACACTGGAGTGAAAAGGTTAAACAGTTTTTAAGTGTATCGATGTTTATAAAAGCTGTGCTGAAATTTTTGATATAAGGCCTCTTGTAAGTACAGAATTCGGCTCGTATGGCAACTAATTGTACTTTTGTAGTATACAGTGAATATGAGACTGTGATCCTGAAATATATGTCGGTGATTTTTAAGAATTTTTCGAATTATATTTCTGAAAAAATTATAAATTAAATTATTTTAAATAGTATACGTTCAGAAATGGACATGAAAAAGCATATGCCTAATAGTTTTACTATCGCTAAACCTATGTATCATTTAATATTTAGTAGATTTAGATTCACGAGTCAAAATTATCATTCCTAATCATTATTTTGTTTGTACATTATGTTTTTAAATATATTTTCACGGTATGACTATTTTCCAAACTAAAAACCTGTTAAACATTTAAGTTAAACGTGAAAAATGATAAGTGTTTCTTAATTTTTTTTTTTCAACTTATTATTTTAATCGGACATAATTATCGTGCGAGGGTATATAAATCCCCACGGCAGTCGTGAAAACAGTGAGACAGTTAAAATCGTGGAAGTCATTATTGTATAACAGTATTTATTAACATGTGAATAAAATAACTTCGAATAACTAAAAAATTTAATTTGTAATTTTTTCCTTCCTGCTTATATCTTATTTTTGTTACTACAAGAGTTGAGTAAGGTTCGTGTGTAAGGTCCTGTATAATTCCTTAGTCCGGGAAAACAGGGAATTTAAAAATTATGTTTTTAGGTGCCACCCTGAGGAAGCAAAAGTTACATCGCAACAAAAGTAATCATGAGTTTAAACTTTTGCTAATAATAATGTATGCTGATAATTTTTTTTTTTTTTTTTTTTTTAGTATTTATAATAATGCTGATTGCAGTGACATTTCTATTTATAATGGGAAGAACACGCGAAGAAGTAGAGCTACAATAACGATTTTATTATTTTACTGATGCTTTTATTTCTCTTTCTTCAGTATCTGTTTCCAATATCTATCACAATAATCTTTGCGATTTTCTGATTTACTATTAATCCAGATTTCTTAAATATCTGCGAAATATGTAATGTTTGATTAAAAAAATAAATAACTCTATCCTTCGGATGGGGACATTCCCTGGACTTTCGGATGATAATTTTTCTTTAACATTTATAGACGACGAAATTTGGCTATGTGTCATTCTTAAAAAAAATAATAATGTACTGCTTACGTAACAATTTGTATTACGCCTTCAGCCACTTATTTCGTAACGCTTTTTCATAACATTTTTTTTTTTTTTTTTTTTTTTTTTGTATTAGCTCTGGCGCAAGAATCACGTTATCATTAATATATACTCGCGCGCACACACAAACACACATATATGCACATATACACAGAATAATAATGCGTCAATAAAACGGAAGAAAGTTATAAAATAATATTACTAATCGATATATTATTTTTAAAAAAAGTAAGAAGTACTACGTGGAAAAAGAGTCAGATTTTGCGTGCTTATATACAAATTTAAAAAAATTAAATACCAATTGATTAAAATTTCTTTTCTCCTTCCAAATGAGCGAATGGTTTACACGGTCTTTTAAAATAAGTTTTTTATACTAAATAATGCTTGTTTTTTAATCTTTTATTATTATTATTATTATTTTTTTTTTTGATATTGAAAAGTTTTGAGATAACAAAATGTTCCACTTTCGCTTTTGTTTTGTCGAATGAATTCATTAAAACTTGGCGATAATTTGGCAATAGAAGGGAAATAGAAAAATTAACTTTCGATTATGTCGCAAGTATTACGTGAAATTTTTTACGTTGTGGGAAAAAAAAGATTAATTATACTGTTGTGGCTCTAAATAGACAGGATATTTGAACGCGCATTGTTTCATTTTGATAATTTACCGTTTGCCTTAATTAACCGACTGCGCTTCAATCACTCGGCATTTTTATTTAAAATTTTTCACATTTAAACTAGTTCTTTTTCTGTATGCTATAGGTATTCGTGTATCTTTCTATCCCCGTATAGTTAAAATTTTAACGGATTAAAAATTGTAACATTGCAGGAATTTACTATATCGGCAGATTTTAATCGTATAAATCAGATACGTGAAGTGCAAGCTCATCAGGCACTGGTTACCGCGGTTTATTATAGCGTGGGTTCAGATTGGGTTATAAGTATCGGACGTGACAAAGTATTCCAATATTACTGTTGTCAGAGTGGTAAACATATTAATAGTTATATATCAAACGCATGGTGCACTGCATTGGCGTATCCTTTTACATAACCATTTGTGAGTATTTATCATAAATATCTGTAACCGACGTCAGGACAAAATAAATATGCGCGCGTAGGTTTTTAATAAAAAAACCGATGAAATACACTGAGAAGTAGAACGAAGAGAAATTATATAATTTTATGTAGACAAATCCGTACTTGTTAATATTTATAAATATAAAATAGATAAATCCCTCAATAACAAACAAAAATAAGTATAAAATAATTTACTTTAATAGATTATTTTATACTTATTTTTGTTTGTTATCGAGGTATTTATTTATTTTACATTTTTTTATGTATACATATATATATATATATATATATATATATATATATATATATATATATATATATAATTTTAATTCGAAAAAATGAGTGCTAAGAAATTAATGTTATGGAGAAACCCATAAAGCATGGAAAAAGATAAGTTAGCGAGAAAATAGAGATTCATTGCAATCATAAATTTGATTGCGTAAAATTTATTTAACTATTTAAATTTTTACGGGACTAAACTATGAGGGAAATTCAGCATTTTTGAATTTTAAAATGAGTTTGTAAGAAGAAACCTTCCCTCCCTTTCCCTTAATGTTTATCCGAGTTAATGATAGATGAGATCCGATTTTTGGATATGTCACTTTCGACTCTTTCTCTCTTTCTTTCTATACATCACAGTGAAGTCTCCGTTTCTTTCAGTCTTCCAGTTGCGTGTTATTTGATCTGCTCTCTTTCATTTATTTTAAGCCCGTGATTTATTTCGCTTCTTTAATAATATTTTTCGCGCAACAAAGGCTGAAAAAACTGAAATGCAAACGATCTTCATCTGTGTTTTATTTCATCGATGCAACCAAAATTTCTTTCTTATTTTCTCATTTGATTATGACCTAGTCTAGTAATTTAAGCAGTCTAGTACCGTAACTTTTTCATGCTATAAAAACAACCTGCGTGGCGTCACTTTCTTTTTGTCAACGTTCAAACTGATGAGCAATATCTTTAATTTTAAAGTAGTTTTCCTCGTTGCATGTTATTTTAGTAGTTTTTTTATATGCTCTATTTCATTCGAATAATATTAAGTTTTCTTTTTGCATTTATATTCGATCGACTGTAGTAATTGTAGGTCGGCGGGATATCTTTGGCTTTTGGATTTGCGTCTCCTAAAACTGACAAAACACAAAATATTAAATAATACAAAAATAAAAAAAAAAAGTGAAGTTTTCAATATGGTAGTTAATGCAGGAGTGGATCCAGAGAGGCATTTGGTTGGGTAGGGAATTATATAATTACGTAATATCTTTTTATACGATAGACAGCAAATTTGAGAAATACCCCTTGTTTCATAAAGAAAATCAAACCGCCACCTCTTTAGAAATTTAAAAATGTTTTAAAAACACATAACTATTATAGTTTAATTTAAATTTTGTTTTATTTTTAGGTGAAAAATAAAAAAATTATAAAATTATACCTAAAAAATGGTAGTTTAGAATTTGAATAGTAAATTACTAGAAAAAATAGAACGATAGTATTTTTTATTAGACTTTAATTCTTTTTTATTTTTAATCCGATCCGAATTGTTTGTCCGTGAGAAAGTAAAGCATATATATGTGTATATTTCTCAGTGAATTATTTTTAATTAAAATTGCAAAATAAAAATTAAAAATAAATAAAAAAGACAAAAGATCCAGTTGCGTTTAAAACAGAATAAAAAGGTGAATAGTTTTCCCAGAAAACAGTATTAAATATTAGTTATAATTAAATCCATAGGTGTATAACATTTATACAGATTTTTTGTAGTATAAATTAAGTTTCTTTGTTGTAAAAAATTTTTTCATCGAAAATTTGGTTCTTTTGGAGGGAAAATGCCTTCCTCCGTGGATCCGCCACTGAGTTAATGCGAACATTAAAATTTTTTCGTAGAGTATGTTAAATTAATTTACTAATTGCCGTAGACGATATTTTTAATTAACCAAAAATAACGCTGGTTTTCTTTAATACGTAAAATATAGCTTTGATTCTGAGTCGAATCATGCTTTCCTCGGTGATTACTCGGGTTTAATTACAATGCTGAAGTTAGACAATGTAGGAGTTAAAATTATAACCACGTTAAAAGGACACAATGGAAGTATAAAAGCATTGACTTGGGATTGCGAAAGTCAGTTACTGTTTTCAGGCAGTTACGATCAGTCAGTCGTCGCATGGGACATTGGTGGCCAAAAAGGTACTGCCTATGAATTGCAGGGACACAGGTAAATTATTTTACTTACATACTCGTTATCTGATGTTGTCGCGCAGTTTTAGAGAGACTCGTGCAAAAAACAAACAGGGATCTTAAATATCGGAAAAATTAATAATGTTTCTTTGTATTCGTCGCTGTATGAACAGATGCTATTTTACCAGCTCTCTAACTTCATGCGAGCGTTAGGTTATGCCTGCCGTGTTACATTTAAATACTCCGTTATTCATCATAATTCAATGTGCAAGGTCGCTACGCACATCAGTTCTTACAGGCGTGCGTTCTAGCTTTTTCTGACTTTATATAAGCGATTTGTTCTCTCTCTCTCTCTCTCTTGCTTAGTTATTCATTGTTAATCATTGTCAAATGATAAATTGTGCAATAATGCTTGTATAAATAAAAAATGAAAATTTTATTGTGTACAACATTTGGCGAATAATCCCGAAAGAAAAAGGGAATAAATTCGTTTAACAAATTTCGTCATATTTGGAACAAATTACTACAAATACGAACTCGATTGAAATGGACTACTACGCTTTTGAAAAGATTTTAAATATAAAATAAACCTTTAATAATAGAAAATATGAGAGGTTTACTTAATACATTCTCGGACGGGAAAATTTTTCTGCGCTTTTATTGCAAAGAAATCTATTTCAACGGCACATTGCTTGTGGGCGGTTTTTATTAGGCGGAAATTGATAATTATTAAAAAAGGATATTTTAACGTGTAAAAAAAAATAAATGCTGACCTCTATGTCCAGTAAATATAAAAGGTCAGTTTATAATTCGTACCGCACTTTTTAATCGCCATATTTCTTCTTTTGTGTATTAGAAATAAGGTGACTGCAATTTGTTACGCTCCTTCCAAACGTTTGTTAATATCCGGAGGTGAAGATAACGTTATAATTTGCTGGGATATGCACGTGCCGCGTAAAGAGGTAAATACGGGTTTTTGCTCTTTAATTCGTTTAAATGCGTTCTGGTATTTTTTTTTTTTTTCAATAACTGAATCGAAATTCGGTGTAATTCGAATGGTTTCTAAATCGCGTTGGCTTAATTTAATATAGCAAACATAAAGTCTGCGGCTATTGTTCTTTCAAAGAACGCGCACGGTTAGAATTTTAAATTTGGGACCGTCGAGAATTATCAGTGATTAATTATGTTTATCGCGTTTGTTTTATCAATTGCGTTATCGGTACTAGTACCGGCACAACCATTAGTACACTTACCCGGCATTATTATTATAGTATGAATTTTATCGTTATTCTCTATCAACATTTCTAACCATACAAAACAGACTGTCGACAATCGATGTGAAACTAACGCCTCCGCAATAATATTTTATAATTTTCCCTCAAATTGTAGGTAGACATAGTGTACTACAACGAACTGCCAGATACTGTTGCTGCAGATCGCACTGTCACAAATGAATCCAGAAAGAATTCGCAATATTCACGTAACATTATATAAATAACGAAATAATAACCCAATCGTGTAATGAACACTAAAATACAAAGTTACGAAATGGAGAAAAGATAAATATGACTTAAAAGTGCTGAAATACTTAAACAGTGTTACAGATCACGTCGCGTACATTAAAAAAATTAAACGCTTAGGTAAAATTAAAATATTTCGTAAATTTTAACAGCGCTAAAAAAACAAATGAAGCGATAATTGGCGTAAAGCTAAAAAATAATAATTTAGCCCTTTATATATCAAATTACCAGAGTCACGCGAAGTACTTTTACAGAAAACGTTGATCTATATTTCACGGCTACAGATGGGGGAAAAAAGCGCAAACCCTAGAATACAGAACGTAACAAGAATCAGTAGGAGAATGAAAACTTCAGATGAATTCGGAATGTTCGAGTAACATTTTATGGCCAACTTTTTCCCCGAATTGTATATGCGGAATGTCCGATTCTAACCGTATTTTCTAGCATAAGCAATGTCTGTAATAGTGTTTTTTTATTTGTTTTTTCTTTTTTTTGAGGGGAGGGGGTCCGAACGGTCTGTTAGCACGTATTACTTACGTTTGGAGTTTAAAAAATTACAATGCGAGAAATGTCGGTTTATTTTCAGTTAATGCATTCATTAAAATAGTGCCAATTATTAAATAGGTTATGAATGTTTTTTTTTTTTTTATTATTTATTTACTACTGCGAATTACTCCTCTTATGTAAGCCGATGCAGAAGGAAGGCACGATGGGGGTAGAACAAAACTGCGGTGAATATAAAGTGAAGGTATTCGAAATGTTCGTCTTCAATGGACGACCATTCAATCGGCCGACAGGTTTACCTGACGGCGAGTTGATCTACGACGAAACGGTAATGACTCCATACTAGATACAAAAATATACAAATGTAAGTAGTTCTTGTGAATGATGTGACGATAAAAATTATATATAGTGGAAACCCACTACTGTATAACCTATAACATTTGTTATCATCTAAAATATATCCAAAATGGCTTATCTCAAAATATTTCGTATTTTAAGGCTAACAAACAAATATCCAAAACTAACAGATATGCATATTCTACTCGCTTAAGGAATAAATATAATCTCACACGAAACTACAATGACAATTTTTCACAATTACAACAACAAAAACTGACCAGAAAGAGCCAATATCGAAATATCAACCGGTTTGTATCTCTAAAGAAGGATATAGATTAAACAACAATTCAGATACAAAAAAAACATACCAAAAGAGCTTTACTATTTAACGAGTACATCCGAAGGAAGCATACTAACCGATAAACCCGCAGTTACCGACGATTATTAGTAAAGAAATTTAGTTCTAATTCTACTCCTATATAAAGCAAAAAAGAAGCAGCATCATTACCTACACATAATTAGAATAATAAAAGAACTAATCCGAAAGAAAAAAAAAAAAAAAATGTTATACTCGAACTGCCTAACATGAACAAAATGTTAAAAAATTACAAACCATTTCCAAATACTAATACCGATATTGTAATATTAACATCGAAAGAGAAAAATTATATTGAAAAAAAGAAATAATGAATAACATTTATTGTACAAAAATTAAAAATTGCAACTTTCATATGCTGATTTCATTAATTTCTTTCTGATAATTCGGAACAATCACCGCATACGCAAATTATTTCACGAAAATATAAAATATCTTTCGTTCATTATGAAAGAAATAAAATCTTTCGCATCAGCCAAAGCTAAGAAAACAATCCGGTATTCATGAGTAGTTCCTGTAACTAGAAGTCATTATCTCCTCACCAGACTCGTAAAAATCAATTCCACTTGAAAGATAATATGGCAAATGCGCATAAAACAGTTTGTTAGAATTTAAATAGTATGAAATCCAAACATCCGTTTTTGCAGAAACTAATACAAGATTTAAATCCAACTGTAATCTGCTTACCGGAAATCACATTAGGTTTCATCTGCAAAACTTCTCTCTTTTTCAGTGTAATTGTACCGTTCCTGGGTATGCTAAAGGTAGTGCCTTAATAGCTTTTCTTCTTTTCACTCAGAACCGGTTACCTCGTATACCGAATTTCAAGCTCTTATGAAGCAAAATGTACACTTGAAGCCTCTATTAATGAACCGTTTATATTAATTTTGCAGAAACAATGTAAACCCTTACAAATGCTTTAGACCAATTACCACGTCCATATGTCAATACGAGTAACTTTAACGCTCATAATGTCATGTGAGGCTCGTTGTCGATTATAACGCGAGTTTGAAATAGAAACTTTTTTTGACACTCGGTCGATTTAATAATATACTATTAAATACCGGTAAATTTTACTCGTTTTAATTTACACACTGGACTTTCCACTGCAATTGTTCTATTTCTAGCGCATCAATGCTTTAGCTTCGCTGGTTTGTTACTGGGTCATCGACTTCAGCTCAACTGGTAAAATATCATTAGAAATGCAGTCAGTTAAACGTAATGGAATCCTTTTAAACGGTTGTTCGGTTTTTTAAAAATCCACAATCTCACCATAGCTAACGAAACATTAGAATCGATAATTCTCACTTTAGTGGCGGAAAATTCTATAATCACAACCTACATGCGTTCAAAGACGATGCTGCGTTCCGTGTTAGAATTCTCAATGATAAAGCTGTAAAAGAAAAACGAAAATATTTCGGAAACAAAGAAAATTTCCAAATCTCGAAAAGATCTCAGGTCAGATATGTCATAAATGAAAGTAAACGAGAAGACTGGAAGCATTTTATCTCTAATATGAATTCCGTAACTCAGATTCGTTAAATAAATAATACAAACTCCGCTATATACGTGCTACAATGAAAAACAAAAGTAATAAATTAGTATACTTTACTGAGAAAATACAAAAGTGAAGTTGGTCAACACACTGATTTTCTCGATCTTACTGTACGCAGCAGAAACTTGGACACTGAAAAAGGCAACTATAAGACGAGTAGATAGTTTCCAGATGTGGTGTTGGCGAACGGTTCTTAAAATACCCTGGACGGCAAAACGAACTAATACACATCTGTAATAGAAGAAATCGGGACTGCGCAACGATTATCCAGCGTTGTACTCACCCGTAAGATGAAATTTTTTGGACACCTTATGCGCAGAGAAAATGGAATGGAGCGCTGGCTGATACAGACGAAAGTGGAAGGCAAGAGATCCAGAGGTCGACCACCAGCGCGATGGACCAATGCGATACAGGATGTAACGGGTCTGAGCTTACAGATGTCCTGTCTCAAAGCAGAGAATCGCGAGCAATGGCAAAAATAATTAAATCGGCGTCGCCATGATCACGACACCCCTCTGGGGTTTTCGACCAAATGATGACTGAGGACGTAGTTGAAATGTTTGTTGACTGCTGTACAATAAATTTAAAAAAGTGATCTTCCAGAAATAATACATATTAATCTTGAAAAACGGGAAAATGTGGAAAGTGTAGTTTTCGTCTGAAGAAGTCAGCAATAGACAATCTACTTTACCTACAACAAAAAATAATTATAGAATTCCACGAAATAGGGGGAAAAAAGAAGAAAAAAAACGTGCGCATTTTTCAATGAAATGGCATTTGTTTTTATCCTGATGTGTAGTTCACTGCATGAATATGGATTTAATGGAAATAAGTTCACTTTACAGAAAATTTTCAATCCTCTTTCAGAAAACAAGAAACTGAAATACGCAACAGGATCCGTACGGAGTCCTCTTCTCTTCGTACCAGCTTTGAATTCCGTTTCCTGTGTCATAACTCATTCAGTGCAATATCTATCATACGTAGACGATCTGGTAATTTTTCTTTGCATCAGAAGCTCATTATTTAATTCTAAACCAAGATTGACTCACTACATTATGAAACTGAAAATAAAATGTGTCGAGTAGCTAAAATTTTTAAAAACTTTAAACGATAAAGCACCACGAGACTTCGACAAGAAATATTTATTACGATTTTGTATAAAATATACATCCGTTTAATCCTCGATTACGGATGCATTGCTATACTGCATCGAACACTGCTTTTAGACGCCTAGGCGTTATATAAAATGTGGCATTACGGATTACAATGACACCTACGGAACCAGTCCAATGATGGGTTTGTAGGTCGAAATGCCAGTAATACCATTCGCACACGGTGTGATCAATCGGTATCACGCCAAATCTGAATGACAAGAGTAACATCACCGTAACATGTCTATGGCTATCATAGCTATTTGCAATTCACTTTAACGGGTCTACCGTTACATCATATTGTTTAGTTTGCGGACAAATTTAACAACATCGTAAATTGCGTGGAAAAAATTAGTTCGCTCAACCCAAAATTGCCTTTCAAAAATCGTATATGGAAAAAGTGGAAATTACGTTTCAGCTAAATCAATGGAGGAAAAAATTAATTACTGAACTACGTACACGCATTTTGCTCATTCCCATACACTAACATGTGAAGAAGCGCCATTCTTATGGTAAATCATCATGTACAGTCCATGAATCTCTTGGCGATAATACTCGAAAAAATATAGAAGTAATACTATTTATAAAAATAATTGAAGTCAATTTAATAATCTCAAAACTAAAATTTATTTTATTTTACTGATCTATACAGTCATTAGATCTGTAATATTGTTCATTTTTTTGTATTTATAACGCAGTATTATATAACCTAAATGTGAAACACTGTATCGTTACACCGCGATAATAAATCAGATATAATTAATCGCTCATTTAATTTTGAATTATGATAATTGAACTGTTGCTTGAGACATTTGAACAATAACGTTACCATTGTATGATTTTAAGGATTGTTAGATAATTATAAATCAAAATATTGAAAACTTGATATATTTCGATCATATCGGTAAGAAAATATTGAAAAATTATGATGTTATGGCAAAAAAAAACTGAGCTAATTAGACGAGTTTTAAAAATTTTACATTATTCGATAGCAGACGGTACAATCTGCGTATAATTAATAAACATTACCATCTAATAATACGCGCCAGCCTAGACTAAAGGAAATTATTAAAAAATAAATAAACTTGTAAAACATTTTTTTTTTTTTAAATAAGAATTGCGCTTAAATTCTTTTTTAATGAGTATGTCAACTTGGATATTGACCCAAGAATAGAAAAAAGGAAAGAAAGGAAACTCAGATCTTTATTTGATCAGAGATAGATGATAAAAAAGTAACACAAGAAGAAGGAAGGAAGAGAATAAAGGAAGCATTGTATGTAGTGGAAATACCGTTTGATAAAAGAGAGCGGTAAAAAGAAATTTGTTCAGTGGAAAGTGACGAATAATCGAAAATTATGTGATCGGGGTCACAAATAAAATCGATATTGAAGAGGGTCAATCGACAATATGGAGACGGCACGAGGGAAAAACGGAAAAGCGAAGAAGGAAGCAAACTGTATCCAAAACGCAGGCGGAAAATTGCAGTGAGATTAGAGTGACGCATAGGAGCAAAATCAAGGAAACAGGGGTAGCGAAGAAGGGAAGGCTAAATAGACAAGAAAAAGGAATCCGAGTTAGAGAATAAAGAGGCGTAAGAGGTTGAACCAAATTTTGGAATGAGCAGCTGTAGACAGAAGGGTAATATTGGAGAATTAAGAAACAGGAAGAAACCTACCAGAGAGGAAGATAACCGAGTGCATGGAAAATTTATATTTCTTAACTCTTATTAATTTTTTTACGTTTTTCCTTTTTTTTTCTCTCTCTCTTATTCATTTTATGGCATATTGATTCTTGCATAATTCCATTATTTTTTTTTTTTTTTTTTCAAATTTTTCTAATCTTTGCGTCTTTTACCATTTTATTGCCCCTGGTTATTTTTTCCGTCATTTTTGTTCTCCCTTACTGTCTTTTATTATTTTCTTTTCTTCCGTCGGTACTAAAACATTTTCTTTATTTTTACGCGTCCCAGTTGACTATTTGTACCCTTCATATGTGTTATTAGCTGTATATCTGCATTTAACGAACGATGTTTTTATCGTATATTTTTTGAAGTTTAAATTTCTTTTTATTTGTATAGTTTTCGTTTTTCATTATAGACACCATCGTGGGTAGAATCCGATACTTGTCAGCTATGTAGTCGCCCATTCTTCTGGAACATTCGAGCGATGATGGATCAAAAACTGTTAGGAATTCGGCAGCATCATTGTCGTGGTTGTGGGCGCGCAGTCTGTGATAAATGCAGTGAATCTCGTTCTGTCATACCAATTATGGGATTTGAATATCCCGTACGTGTTTGTGAGACTTGTATTGTACAATTAAAAACCGCCGAGTAAGTTTATTTTAATTAATTTTTATATTTCTATTTTGAAATTGCTTCAGTAATTGTTTTTTTGTTTTTTCTATGTATATATATATATTTATTTATTTAAACCATTTTTTTTTTTCATACCTCTCGAACAATGTTTTTTCTCTCTTAACGTATTCGAATTATATACACATATATATATATATATATATAATGAGGAAAGGATATGTATGAATCGTTTAATTTTTATATATTTTCAGTTTAACTTCATTAGCAACCTTTCATGATGCTAAGCACAATGTTATTTTTATGGACCTTGATGAACCAAAACGACGTATTCTAACCGTTGGTCAAGACCGCATTGTTAAAATATGGGATGCGTCAGTTCTTCTCTAGACCGTTGTTGGTAATATAATTTTAAATGTATATGTACCGTAGTCTTTTTCTATTTTCTTTTAACGAAATTAGGTTATTCATAATGAATTTGAATTCAGAATTTCAATGATTTTGTCCATTTTTCAGATTATCTTGAAATTGTTTTTGTCTTTTACCTTAACATTTTTATTTGTTATATCAGCTTGTGGCCGTGGTTACATCCGTGTATTTATATTAGCTTTCATTCGAAAGTTGATTTACTGTTCAATTACATATTCAAAGCTGTGATTTTCGATACAATTTTAAGTTACAGATTTGTACATTTCGCATTGAAATTTTTTCATTACAAGAAAAAAAAGATTTATTCAATTGTAATCGTTGTTGTTTAAATGAATAATTTAAAATAAACTATAATAAATTGAACGTAGATACATTGGCACTGTCAGATATATATATTACATTAATATTTAAATATTGGCTCCTTTTTTGATGTATGTGCCTAAAAAATACTTTACGTGATTCTACTATTGTGTGTATATGAATTAAGTCAAATTGCTGTATATTAGTTTTAAGAAATAAATCGATTTCTAAAGTAGACCCGAATCATTTTTCCGTGGAATGCATAAGAAATATATAAAATTATCATCAACCTTTTTCACTGATTATATTAGTACAAGAATATGTAAAAAAAAAAGCGAATAAAATGAAAAATAACCGTGGAAAAGCTTGGGAAAATGTTCTTCTTTATTCTAAAGAATTAGTCTTGTCGATGCGAATTTTAATTTCCATTGCCATTCTCTTCGTATCTGAATATTTGTTATAACCAGCCATTTCGATCATTTGCCCCACAAACGTATTCCTCGGTCGACCTTTTCCTTTCCTACCATTAATTCTTCCTTCAATTATGTTCGTTAGGAATGACTTATTTCTTATTAGGTGACCAAATATATAGAACGATAAAATTAACCTTTCACTGAAGTCGCGATTTTCTTCAGCTGGCCAGTTAACAATTTGATCGTAATACGTTTTAACTTGTTCTAACGCGTACTGGATAAATTTTTTTTTTTTTGTCTCCCGGCTTTTTTAAGGGGTCACTTACCTTGGCGCTCAAAAAAATTGATGTAAAAATAAAATTTTTATTTGACGCATTTATTGAATATATAAAATAATATTTATTTTACGCGTGTAAATAGTAGTTTTATGAATAATTTCAAATAATAACGAATAGAAAACATTAAAAAATTACGGAGATATCAGCCATCAAATAGGGTCCTCTTGAATATCTTTGCTCATGGTGTACTTATTTTTTCCATCAGTAAGCGTGGCTGTCAATTTCCTTCTGTCATCTATGCCTGAATTATTTTTTTTTACTCTGCGTAATTTAGTACCCATTCCCTTTTGCACATGACTTATGCTTTCCTTTTTTTTTAACAACTAAATTTTCATATGGATTGGGGTCAACAATTCCTTTATAAGTCGTACTGTCTCCGTCGTCTACGGTTATTAAGTGTTCCGGATCTTTTGAACATTTCTACAATACTATTCACTTCCATTTTGCCAGTTGACTCTTCGTGATTGGCAGAACATTTACCTGTGTGTTCATTGCTCTATTCATCGCACTCCTCAGTACCTTTAAATGTTGGCTACCTTTTTTGTCAACATATAATTGTTTCGCATTTCAGTAATAGTTTCCAGTGAATAACGATAACAATTGTATTACACTGATCGAAATGAAGAACAATGCAAGAGAAATACAACGATAAATAATGAAAAATTAAACGTAATCAAAACGAAACCAATTTCCACTTGCCTATCTCTATAATCATTAAATCCCCCGGGATACGTTCGATCAATTTAATTGTAACTAATTCATCAGCGTTATCTATTTTTTTATTTTTCCCTTTCGGTCGAACGAAATACAGTTTTCTATTGCTTGTAAAATTTGTTCCTTCTACAAATTTCTGTGTAGGAAGTATTTTATACAAGTCGGTCTGGACTGAATGCATTTTGTAATCGCGAATTTAAAAAAAACACAAGCTTCCTGAATATATATATATATATATGTTACGAGAGTAATGCCAAAAAGCGGAGACAAACAATATGGTCTCATTTCTGTATAATTACATCGTCAATCATTTAAGCAGAAACGTCATGAAGCTGCACCTCTTTTCCAATGGTTGTTCAAATTAAACAAAAAAAGCTTGATGGTTCCGAAAGCAAGAAATAATGCGCTGGACGAGATTCATCCTTTTCTCGGGAACAATGCGCGAGTTTTTACCTCCTGTGACCGTGATTTCAGCATTTTCAAGAAGGTGGAAAAATTCAACAGAATTTGTGCTCCAATAGAATGTAGTTAAATTTTTACGAACATCAGAAATATCCAAGTAATGGTACATTTGGAAAAAATCGTGAATTCTTATGTTTAGTTAGCTCTGTATTCCAAATAGGATGCAAAATCTAAAGAAACTGCTTCGTTCAGAAGTACTCACAAATAACATTTCACGCCGATGTCATTCACGCAGTTTGAAGATATGCAACTACGTGGCCATATATATGTTAAGTTAAAGACGGTTGAAACGACCGACGCAAAAGAAACCGAAAAATAGTTGGCTGCGATCATTTTAAATTAATATGATAGACTGAAACTTTACAATAGGTTTTTATAATTTCGATCTTATTGTTTCTTAACGGGATCCTGCGTCCAATCGTTACCTGAGTTTGGGGCCGACTCTCTGCCGCGCTCATTTCTAATTACTGTAACTTCGGGAATAATTTGAATTTTTAAATTTTCAAATGGTTAAAATATTCTTAAATATCTCAAGGTGGCTTTAAGTTGATTGAAAGAATGAGCTTAATGAGACCTCAGACTGACAACGCTGAGATTTTTTCCAAATATCGGAAAGTTGTCTAAATGAGTAGTATGTTTTGAAGCATTGTTGATATAAGTTCGAACCACGACTTTTCTAGATGTCTCAGATTTGTGTTAAAACTGCGTGAATGACATCGGTGTGAAGTGTTATTTGTGAATACTTCTGAACGAAGCAGTTTCTTTAGATTTTGCATCCTATTTGGAATAGAGAGCTAACTAAACATAAAAATTCACGATTTTCTCCGAATGTACCATTACTTGGATATTTCTGATGTTCGTAAAAATTTAACCGCACTCTATTGGAACACAAATTCTGTTCAATTTTTTCACCTTCTTGAAAATACCGAAATCATGGTCACAAGAGATAAAAACTCGCGCATTTTTCCCGAGAAAAGGATGAATCTCGTCCAGCGCATTATTGCTTGCTATCGGAACCATCAAGCTTTTTTTGTTTAATCTGAACAACCATTGGAAAAGAGGTGCAGTTTCATGACGTTTCTGCTTAAATGATTGACGATGTAATCGTACAAAAATGAGACTATATTGTTTGTCTCTTTTTTGGCATTACTCTCGATAACATATATATGTATATATATGTGTGTGACCTGGTCTACGAAGACCAGGCTGGGGTGTGAAAAAAAGTTTTCGAGATAAACGCTTTTAAAGTTGAGGGTGTTAGTGCGGTGTTACGTGTTGCTACGTCAGCACTATTCTTCCACTTCTTGTTTCTCAGCACATCTGCCAGACGTTTTGTGACTTTCTGTATGCAGTGATGCTTTTACAAGAAATATTACCCCAGCTAAATCGAACAAATTTCTCTACAGTTTATCTATGAAAGAGATATAATGATATTGTTTGTACTTCGTTATCAAATCATTTTGGAATCGCGATGTGTTTAATTCTGCGAAATGGTTTTGTATCGTGAATATTAATTAACTGTCCTGATATAGCTGTTTTAATTTCAATAAAGTGAAAAATGTGTTCGGAAAAAGTTGAAGAAGAGCTTAGTAATGCAGAGAAACTCTACTCTAACAACTAGGATGATCAGTGATGAAAAAATCCAGATGAAATTCGTACTCTCAACTCTTCGAACAATTTGGAATTATCTTTCCTAGATGCAGAGAAAGAAAAAATAGTTTCAACATTTTTTGATGAACCTTGTTGTAATCGAAAATGTAATATCCCAATACCACGAGATATGATCGAGAAATTGAGAAATAATTTTTTAGAATTAGAAAAGAACAGCAAGATTTAGTTATATTGAACCAAATTGAACCAGGTAGAACAAATAATGTTTTAGATAAGGTTTATGAGGAGATCTGCGGACGAAAAAAATATGGAAAAAGAAAAGAGGTCGAAACCTGGTATGATTGGACCACCTACCTGAAGCAGTTTTATAAATCTTTAGTAGGAATCACAAGTTAACAACACTTCAAAACTTCCTCAGATGGCGTAGCAGCAAAAATGTATGCGGACAGTGACGATATAAACAAATTTAAATTACTACTACAGCCTACTGATGATAAAATGCCTCAGAAAATAACTCCAAAAGGTTTAGATTTAGAACGCTAATGGTGCCTTTCCAATAACATAAGAAGTTCAGTTTCTGATATCGCTAAAGCTGATATTGTAGCGCTATTACCTGAAAACCCCTTAATTAAAGAACCGAAACGGAAAGTAGATGATATTTTTCCGAAATCAGAATCGAAGATGAAAAAATAAAACCAAAACAACCGAAACAAGATAAAAATTTGGCAAAATCAAAAAAAAAACCAATAAGACTGAAGTGGCCGTGGCAAAGAAAAGAAAGAAAATCGATGAAAAATACAATAAACCCTATCCAGAAACCTCAACACCGAAGAAAAGAACTCGCAATAAGTAGTTTATACTAATTTTTATTCAGAAATTTATTATTTTTTTTCTATTGTAGTTTTTTACTTCTTGTATGTTTTTTTGAAGTTTTTGTTTTCTTTTAAAACACGATTTGTGAAGAGTGTAATAAAGATAGAAATCTGGGGTTTGTTTCATTGAAAAGAGTGTGCTTTCTTCTACAAGAATAGCCAAAAAAGTGAAAATTAATTTTTTGACACGTTAGCCCGATTTTCATAGACCAGATCACATATATATATTCAGGAAGCTTGTGTGTTTTTTTTAAATTCGCGAATACAAAATGCGTTCAGTCCAGTCCGACTTGTATAAAATACTTCTTGCACTGAAATTTGCAGAAGGAACAAATTCTACAAACAATAGAAAACTGTATTTCGTTCTGATGAATTAGTTATAATTAAATTGCTCGAACGTATCCTGGGGGATTTAATGATTATAGAGATAGGCAAGTAGCAATTACAAATTAAACAGTGGTTACTAGATAACATAAAAGAATGAACAATTAAATTTTTTGAAATTATATATGGTTCGATTATAGAGAATCAATTATACTTATAATTAATTAAATATGATGCGCAATAAATTCGTTTTTTTATTTTAGATTGCACGTTGCGTATTTCGTTGCTTATTCGGAAAGTTAATTCCTTTCTCAACAAGACATCGGATCAGGGTGCCAGTTTATGCGTTAAGGGACGTTCAAATTTAATTCCTTTCATCACCTAACGATGTACTTACCTCAGAAACTATCAAAAATTAAATTAAAAAAACAAATTGTCTTATTTGACTTAGTTTCTTTCTCCGGAAGACAATTCTCCTATGTATTTATATAGTGTATATTTCTGATAGTGTCGGTGTTTTTGCTTTATATCGTTTAAGTTACATGAAATTAACTACCATGAACTTTTATCTAATTATTGGAAATTTTGATAATTTACAAAGACGGTATTCTTTTAAAGTGGACATTTTTTTCTCGGATCATTTTGTGTCATACAGATTATGCAAGTATTTGAAGAATGTATATTTTATTTATTTTACGATTAACGTATCTTACGTACATTATAATGTTTAATATTTTGGTTTTATTTAATTAGATGAAACGTAGACCGAAAGAAATTTTCCAGTTCGAATGTCTGCGCATCTTTGTCTCTCATCGTTGTTATTCAGTTATTACAAATTGCGCGAAGACGTATAATTCGATAATTTTTTATTACTTACTATTTATAAATTTATTGTTTTTGTTTTGTTTTTTTTTTGTTTTTTTTTATTTTATTTTTTATATTATGTACCCATCCTACTCGAGGGATCGCATTCTTCCAGTATTGGGGGGGAAAACACGAAAAGGTGGTCAACAATATAAATATTTTTAAGCTTTTTTTCCTACTTGGTTGTAATTATTTTCACATATATGATTCGGAAAAAACAAAAAAAAAAAAAAATGAAATGAAATTTATGAATAAAGATTTACGTAATGGTATTGAAAATTGGAAAGACCTTCGATTTAAATTTAGTTACCCTTGTAATTTTTTGATTTCTTTTATTTTTATTTTTATATATATATATATATATATATATATATATATATATATATGTATGTATTTATTTACTCGAGTATAAGCGAATTTTTTTAAATTTACCAACAATATATTTTTTTAATCTGACAGTAATAGAATCTTTACGTTTAATTTTTAATACTATTTGTCAAACTTGTCCTATTATTTTTAAATATATATTATAATGTAGTACGTGCACCGCGAAAAGTTATTTTTTTACAGTTTGTGTTTCAAACAAAATTTAATATTTCGGGTTATTTTCGTCGCTTGATTTACCCCTTCTACGGTCATGTTTGGTGATTAGTTATTCGTTTTTCTGCTGTTCACACAATTTGCTTTCTTAAAATCGACTTCCGTCCTACATTTCAGTGCTGTCGAAGTCATTTTATTGTTCTTTTTACTTGAAAAACTTTTTTATTTATGTCGTTAGTATCATACTATTAAACATTTCATCCTCTGTATATTCAGTACAAAATTATTGTAAAAACTAGCACTTTTATGTAACATTTTTTTTTTCTTTTTTTTCTACTCCAAATAATTTGATTTATACAATTTTATTTTTCACCTTATTCGGTGTAAAGATTGTAGGTTATTTGTACGGTTTCATATGTTTACCGTTTCCGGTAGTTATGCAATCTTTTTATGTTTAATAATTCTTGTCGAAAGTTTTTCTTTTTATAAATAATATATATTTCGTTTTGATGTAGCGCAGCGGTTAAGATACTTTACTAATCATGAGGTCAGAATTTACGACTTGGGTCGTCTGGACTCACCGTGCTACCAAGTCCACTCAGTCTGAAATCAAATTGAGTGCTGGAGAAATCTGAGAAAATTAAAGGAAACTGAGATAAAACAGTTCGGCTACTATCTTTGGCATCATTATTAAGCTTATAGTTGTTACTGCTAAAGGAATTTATTTTTTTCTTCTTCTATTATTGTACATATATTTTTTGGCACATTAATTGATATTTTGAAAATTTTCTACATACCAGATGATGCATATAGAGTACGTTTTAATTTATTTTTAAACATCTTGCTTTCATTTTTCGCTATAATGGCATACACAGATGAAGATAACCCTCCGACGAAGTAAATAGCGCAATAAGAGTTTAAAAGATTAATAAATTGAAAATGTGTAAAATAATTTATATTGTAAATTTGATTTTTTTACAGTACCGTGCTTTAGGTAAACAATAACATAAAAAACGGCCATTGGTGCCAATGGAAAATTACAATTATACAACTACTGTAGGAGATGTATGGTTAAAAGTAGAATATAAACGCACGAATAAAAAATGTATAAACCAAAATGATTGAGAAAAATAAATAAAATA
Source organism: Icerya purchasi (assembly GCA_039619475.1). NCBI lineage: Eukaryota > Metazoa > Arthropoda > Insecta > Hemiptera > Monophlebidae > Icerya > Icerya purchasi. The sequence continues at coordinate 316,346,707 of CM077116.1, read as the reverse complement.
TAGAAGCAGCGATAATTATAAAAATAAAGAAGCAAATTTGTAAACAATTCAAAAAAAAAAAAAATGTACAATTAAAAAAATGAATGAGAATAATAAAATACGGCAAAATTTGTCATGAAGTAAGACATTTATGATGAGATAAACGAAGAAGAGCGAATGTTTATAGAGTCAAAAGGACGGAGAAATTAAATTAAATGATTTTTCGAAGATTGTATCTCACGATAGGAACTTGATATGGGAAAGAAAAGCTCCCTTTAGTATTATCATGAAAAACTTGCAAATGTTTTTTTTGGGGGGGGGGATTAGAAAAAGTCCATAGGTCAAGACAAAATTTTAATAATTTGGCTAAAATGTGAAGAAACCTATACTTTAAAAGTATTAGTGCAAATACTGAAAGATGTATCCTGATAGTCGTTGAGGATTTCATGAACATTTGTAGTGTTGTACTTCAGGATCGATTGGTTGAGAGAAAAACACTAGTGGAAAAACGTGAATATGTTTATATGATGCGAATAAAACGGATATATAAAATTATAAGACCATACTGGTACATACAAATGATTTGATATTTTATGTGGAATTTTGTTGAAAAAATATTAAAAGTAATATTGCTGTTTTTTTAAATTATGTTGTAAACTGTTTTTTTTTTTAATTGTAGTACGGGAGGTTTCTAAGCCCTCCTCTTGGACACGTCTCTAAATATTTTCTTCGATTCTAGAAAGAGATGCATCACGAAGGAACGTTTGGATTACCGTATTATTAGTATGACGAATCATGCATTAAAGATATTTTTATGAGTGATACAAGTAAATGAGTGAAAGAACGAATTAATCAACAATTGAAGGGAACTCAGTGTAGTTTCAGAGAATATTGAAGCATAAGGAAATATCAAAAACAATTATACAAAAAGTATATAAAATGATTATAGCAGACTGACAAAATAGGACACATGCATATAATATAGGTGTTGCGTACAATTTAAATCGGGAAGATGTAGAAGTGATTAAAAACTTACGTTGACTGCAAAAAGCTGGTATTATTAGATTTGGAAGTTTAAAATCTTGCATCCTTGAAAAAGGAGCTCAACAGAAACGTTCTCTTTCACCAAAATTATTTATCTCATATGTTGAAGAAATAGTAAAATATAAAATATTTAAGTCGGTAGGATTATTAATAGCGTAACAATAAATAATATTAATTAAGTGATGATAAATTAATAATAACAGAATCGGGTGTTCGCCCCACACTTATTTCGCTGTCCAACCCCTACAGCATCCATTGTCTAGCAACGCTTCTTCAATTAGTGTTTCGTATGCTCTTCTTTTCATTGATACACATTCGTTCTTGATTCCTCGCCTTGGTATACATCGTGACCGCGCGAAAATATTAATTATAATTGATCAAACGTAACACCGCGTGCACGTTCCGCTTTCCTTCTCCCCCCTACTATGTCATATTTTAATATGTTCATTATTGGATTTTTCTCAATTTTTAATTATTTCTCGATATTTTATTAATACTGAAATAATTTTCAGAATTAAAAATGTGACATAAGAAAAACAATTAAAACTTTTAATATATAGAGAGGGAGAAATGTAAAAACATTTACAAAGGTTAATGCGAAGATTATACACCGCAAGCAAAACATATGGATAAATCAAATCAATAAAAGAAGTACTATCACGAATTAAGTTTGAAGGAGGAATTTCAAATTAGATTCAAATTGATTCCATCACCAATTCTGATGTTTTTAATGTAAGTAATTAATTACTCAATCGCTTTCAATCTCACCTCCTTATAGAAGAAGATCATGCGGATGTTTATAATGGTGTGACTTTAATATTTTAATTTAGTGCTTTTTTTTTAAATTTGTAAGAATTAAAAAATTTTAAAATAAAACAATTTTATTTGATAAAACATTAATTAAACAAAGTAATAATTAAATGTAGTGTATTTATACCCTTGTTTGTTAATTATTTAACGAAATTATAAACACAATAACAAACATTCAAATTGTATACAAAATAAATATCTAGAAATGTTTTTTCGAGAATGTCCCACCTACAGCTAGAAAAAAGGAAAAATACCTATTAGTAAAGATAAATTTAGTTCTTACGTTAGAATTTTGAAGGAAACTCTCACTATCCCGTATCTTCATTTAGGAAAACATCCAAAGAATATTAGTAAAAATGAATAAAGCATGAATTTTTTTAATCTGAAAGAGATCTAAATCACACTTTTAGATTTCTTTTTAGATTAAAAGCTCTAGATTTAACGTTAATTTTTACTAATATTCTTTGGTTTTTTATAAATTAAAAACGGGCCATAATTCCAATTTCCTTCGATTTTCAACATATAATACGAAATTTATTTTTATTAATATATTTTACTTTCTCAATTCTAGCCCTAATAATAGGATACTATTTCGGGGGGGGGGGGTCATTAATAACATATTTTTAATTTAAATGTTTGTTATTTGTGCTTATAATTTTATTATTCTATTAAAGTAATAATTATTTTGTCTACTGGATTAATGAAAGTATCTTGATTCAAATGTTGTTAAACATATTTTAATAAAACGCGTGTTTAATGTAAATTATTTATCACTGCAGAATACCAATTAAACAATCGTCCTGCTTGCAGGTAAGATTGACATTAAGGTAATCGATTCATTTTTTAATTTCTTAATTACCGTCATTTTAATTAATACATTGTACTGTTGAAACTGATTTTAGTGTTTTTTTATATATTTTGATTTTTTATAGACAGCTCGGTGGTAAAACAAAATTTGGCGTATCTAGTTTTACCACCGAGCTGTCGATATGAATCAGTTTTGTACCTTAAAGATGATGCAGAAAAAAAATATATATATAAATTTATATATATTTTTGTCACAGTCTAGCAGACGAGAAAAAGTGACGTGTAGCTAAATATGTGGTATAATAAGGCTGTTTGGTTTACTCTAGTTCCGGTAAGAACTATTTGTTACGCTCTCTACCCCGACTCGATTTAGATATTGCAAATTAGCCATAGGACATAGCACACATACATACGTTGCAACTAGTTCACAGATTTTGCATTTACCAATAATGAGCAAGATAAAGTAATGCTTAGTGACTGTACATTTTTTTTTTTTTTTTATACACTGCAGAAGCATGTTTTTGTGCATTAATTTTATAATTTCAGGCTAACTTTTGGAGTTTTTAGAACATACTTTTTATTGTGGATGAACGTTATTATATTTTTTATTACTAATGAACTTTATTAAAAAAACTAGTTACATTCGATATTCATTGTATTAAAGATTTCGGTGAATCATTTCAGTTCGTTAGAATTTTTTTTTAAAAAGTTTTGGCAGCCCAGTATTGAGCAAGAGTATAACGCTTCTGTGTTGCATTATTATATTGCGAGTATCATTCTTACTTAAGCAGCTGGCTACTTTCCACAAAAATAAAAAATGAATTACTTATTCTAACTTTTAATGTGACAAAATATTGGTTGGAATCAAAAAGTTATAAATACTTTTGCCCAATACGAAAGATACGGTTTAACATTTTAACTTAAAAAGGATTTTAAAACATAAATTTAAAAAATAAACAATTTTCAGATATTACAATAAGAAATAAATGCATATATATATATATATATATATATATATATATATATATATATAGGCAAAGACAAAATAGTTCAGTACTATTTTCTCCCCTGTTTATTAACTGATTTTCTTTTTTTTTTTTTTGTTTAGTAGCTATTGACGATCATTTTAAGTGTTATCAGTAACAAAATTTTGAAACAGTTGTTTTTTTTTCGTATTTAAATAAAAAATTAATACAAAAAATGAAAAAAGAAATCACTGCAGCCAGTAAATCTGTTCTTATTAAAATGTTTTAATTTTTCTTAATAATCATCATTATTGGCTTTTTTATAGTGTAATAAATCTTAAGGTGTTATTTAATATCAAATGAGGGTTTTTAAATTGTGATTTACTGTTATTTTATTCAATTTATTTTTCATTCAATTATAATGGTACTGAACTGTTTTGTATTGTAAATACATATAAAAGCGTATGTTTTCAGATATACAATGAAGGAATGTATAAGAGTAGGGAAAAAAAGGGTTTTGGAAATATGCAAATTCGTATATGTTTCTCTCAAATTTTTAATAATAATTATGGTCGAATTTCAACTAATGGGCGAACACTAGTATATTTATATATATATATATATATATATATATATATATATTATTATTATTATTATTATTCTCCCTCGTTTACGAGTATGAGTTTTATCCGTAAAGATAAAGTGTAACAGCGCTTTTGAGTAGCACAGTAACCGGAGCGCAACCTAGCTTTCGTGCTGCCGACCAACGTGAGAAAGGTTATCAATGGCGAGGCGAAGCCAAGACGACTGGCCTTACTCCATGTTGGTGCGATTGTTCGCCGGCTATAATATGTGTGTGCATACAAAACAAAAAATCCCGAAATATTTGAGCAGTATAACAATTATTAATATATCGCCGGAACTACATACTAGGTCTATAAAGTTAAAAATTCACATGTAGCATAACGATACAATGTACATACGCCATGCAAAAATATGTTAAAAAATTCAAATTTACTAGGGGTGAAAAAAGGGATAAGTCAGAAAAACGCATTTTTTAAAATTAATAATCACGCTGCAGTCGAAACCATTTAGATAACTGAAATTTCATATGAACATTACCATGTACCGGAAATGTCAAATAGAACGTTTTTTTGAAAATTTAAACTTTAAGTTGCGAAAAGGAATTAAAAACTGTTTCCAAAAAAATCTTTAAAGTATTATATTTTCAGTGCAAAACATGTTTAACAAACTGTAATGTTGCTCGAAGATCCTTTATATGATCTACTAAAAATGTGTAAAAACTTTTTTAAACCCTCTTAATTTTAAGGAGGAAAAAGGGCAATACCCCTTTTTTGCGAAAAGTCACGCTACAGATCAAATGAATAGTGGTTGTAACGTTAAATTTCATATGCATATAAAATATGTAGTGAAGATGTTGAACAAGAAATCTTTTTGAAAATTCGAACTTAAAAAGGTGAAAAGTGGTTAAAAACTGTTTTCCAAAAAATACATAAAGTGCTACATTTTCAGTGCGAATAGGTTATTATAATTTTGCATTTCAATTACTTATATGATCTGAAAGTGTGCATTTTTTTTTTAAATCCTCCAAATTTTAACAACGAAATAGGACTGTACCTCATTCTTGGCAAAAAATAGTAATCACGCTATAACCGAAGCAATTTACACTAGATAATTGATATTTCATACGAACATTACCCATATACCGAAAATATTAAACAAGAAATATTTTTAAAAAATTTGAACCTTATGCGATGAAAAGAAGGTTTCAAACTGTTTTCCAAAAGGAACATAAAGTGTAATATCTTTATAAAAAAATTAGGTTATATTAAACTGTAATAAATCCAAGTATGACAAATTTAAATGTATAAATGATTATACTAACTTAGAAACGTTTTCGGGCATATCTGATCATCCGCTAAAATATATGAAACAAAATAAAGTATGTGATTAGAACAACTTCTCACATATGTTCTTTGTATGGTCTTTATATCGATTTTAAAATTGTTATTTTGAACTATATAAATACTTCTGTTTTCTATATTGACCTCAGTGTAATTTGAATTTATTCTGAACAGATACTCTGTGTTGTTTCATAAATTTTAGCTGATGGTGGGCTATGCCCAAAAACATTTCTTAGTATAATCATTTATACATTTAAATTCGACTTTAGGATTTATTAAAATTAATATATTTTTATATTTCAACAAACAGTATTTTAAAAGATTCTATATAAAAAATTAGGTTTATCATATTGTAATTTTGCATGAGATTGTTTATCTTCTGTACTAATATTTCTATTTTTTTTTTTTTAACTTCAAACGTTTAAGAGTGGAAAGGGGTTTTACCCTACTTTTAGCAAAATTTAATATCATGCTGCAGCCCGAAGGAGCAGTGCTTATAACGAAGAATATTATATGAATCTTACATATTGAGCTTTATTTCGCACTGATTCCACAAGTGCAACGGTTTAAAATTCACCTTTATGAAATCGTACTAACGAGATAAGGAGGCAACTATATATCTGCCAGTTTGTATCGAATCCAAATAATGTATTGTTTACTTTAAACAGAGGCAACAAGAGCGTCGTCAGCCTTCAGGGGGGGGGGGCAAGATGATAGAAAGGGGGTACGAGTTATAGGAAAAATAAAATTTATAATTTGTAAAGGCTTAATATTTTATTAAACGAGAATAAAATCCTAATTAAAACATAATTTTCGTGGGTTTCTGGCAAATTTTTATAATAAAATTATAAGTCTTCCAAATTGTCCATAATTACACGCCTATGAATACTTATCATGGCCAAATGGTTAAAAAGTTCCAAGGCTGCAGGGGAGGACAGATGCCCTCATTGCCCCCCCTGGCGACGCATATATTACTGTTAGCGACTTGAAAATTGAACTGTTTTTAATATACTAAGGTTAATAATTTAGCTGAAAGATTATATAGTTTTTAAGCTAAAAATAATTTAACCGGCGGTACAAAACAGAATCGGGAAAGGAATATGTAATCTCAAACAGTGTTTTTAATTAAATTAAAATGCGCATTTATAACGTTTTTTTCTTTTTCTAATTAAAAAAAAAATCATTTTCATTCCTTTTCTGCGTTTTTTTACATTCGTATTCAAAGTGGTTTAGGTCTGCATATTCGTTTTATATCATTTAAATCGAAATTATTTTATTTTTGGTAAGTTTTGTCTGTCACATATGAAGTTTTAATCGTTTAATATCACAATGTACCTTCATTTTCGCGTTCATTGAATTTTTTTTTATTTCTACCACTATTGTCTATGTAAATACCGCAAAAGGTAATAGTTTTTTTTTTCTGTTCTTTTTGTTTTTGAATTATTCGACATATCTAATTTACAGTAATTTAGGTAATTATTTATGCTTAACTTAATTAAATATGTTTTATTTTTGTATGTTATAATTTTGTTCATTTAATAATTTTTATTTAATTTTCACTTTTGTCTCTTTAATTTTTTTGTTGGAAATACAATTATTTTTCACTTTAATTATGAATTTAGAATCGGTAGATATTAACAGTATAATTTCTCATTATGTAATGGTACATGTTTGTTTTCGCCACTACTTTATTTACTTTATGACAATAAATTATTAGGACTGGAAATGTGGAAAAATATTGTACAATATGATTGTAAAAAATGGAAAAGATTTAAGTCATATACCATTAGACTTAATGAAAAACCTCATAAAAATAAAACAGAGAATTTCACAGACATGTCAAATACTCAGGTTTTTGGCATGCTATATATTTAAATTAATTTCCAAATGTATTTAATTCAAATATCAATGTAATAATAAAAAAATTAAATATAGCATGGGGAATAGCCGGGAAAACGTATATAGGCAAAGTAAACAAGATACAAACGAAATGTATAAGATTAATATCAAAAAAAAAAAAACTATGTAAATTCAGAAGAGACTTTAAAAATAGAAAACTTATTAAGCGTAAGAGGGTTGTACTTAAGTATAAAATTCTGGGAACACTTAAAAATAGACAGTAGAGCAAAGATAGAAAAACGAATAGAGATAACTACAGAATTAAGAAATAGACCCAGATATAAACTCCCGAGAGTCAGAACAAAATATGGAGAGCAAACGGATAAATATGTGTTGGCGCAAATGCTAAATAAAATGCCGGAAGAAATAATAAAGGAAAAAATGGAGAGGAAGCTGAAAGAGGGTGTTAGAAAGTGGTTACAAATGGAAAAGAATATAAACAAAATAATAAAATAAACGAAAGGGAAAATTAAATAAAGGAAACTATGTGTAAATGAAGTGGATGGATGGATAAAAGTGATGGATGATTGAGCGCTTATATACTTTAAAAACCTAGAGTAAGATAAATAATAAGAACTCCGTCGACAAGCGCAAGCTTGACGGACGTAAATATAAGATTATAAAATGTTAAAATTTAAATATACGTTTTTAAAAAAAAATAAATAAAATAAAGAACTTGCAGATAAAAATAAAAATTTTAGAAAAAAACTTGTCAAAAAATCCTTTTTACTCAATCGATCTGGACACATTTGAAAGTACATTGTTATCCCCTTTGAAATGTTCTCCCACCTCAGCGATACACTTCTACCATCGTTCTTGCCACTTAACGAAACACGCGGCGAACTTGGCAGCCGGAACTGCTTGAAACGCGCGGATGGTGTTTTTCTTGATTTCGTCGATGTTTTGGAAGCGTTCACCCTTCAGGTACCTTTTTAAACGTGGAATATCAAATTGTTAATCTGTGGTTAGATCGCGTAATTCTCTCGTCATTTCCGATATCACGAAAAAGAATAATAAATATAATTTCGCCTCTCAAACTGTACCGCTCTGAGCAGTTGCTTGTTTTTCTGTGCCTTTAGCCGGGTCCTGATTAGTGCCGGATTAAGCAAGCGCAGGGCCCGTAGCAAATTCTATCGAGGGGTCCCTGATCTACTGAGTTCTTAAGTATAAAGTGGTAAAACAATAATTCAACACTCAGTATGTTTATTTGCCATCTATAGGTTACAAATTATGTTAGTGTTTAATAGTAAAGTAGATTACAATAGGCCCTGTTGGCCTTTGATAAGTACAAAAAGCCATAGTTCAGATTGCCCTGGAAATTTAGAATAATTTTTATAAGAAACTAACGTTTTAAATTATTATTTGTTAAACTTTTACAAGGTAACTTTTCTAGATTTAACGTGGGCGAATTTAGAAATAATACTATTCGTATCAATTTCTCTGAGCAAATCATATTCTATATTCATCAAAGAGAGACAATTCAAACGTTCCTGACTCATCGTGTTCTACCTTAATTCATTTTTTATACGCTTCAATGTCGAAAATGAATGTTCGCCACTGCAGTTAGTCATCATGAGAGACAAATAAATGCGCAAAGCAATTTCTAAATTGGGCAAACATGATTCCAATGAATTTTCCATTAGGAATTTATAATATTGAATTTCCAGAGCTTCGTTTTTTGAACTGTCAATCGCACTAGCCACATCCGTCTTCACTAGCTCGTCAAACTGCACTAATTTGTCGTCTAGACTGTCTTCCAAATTATTTGTTTAAGTATTGACCATAATTGGAGTTTTTTTCAAAATCTCTTCTACTGTAATAGATTTTAATGATGGAAAAATTCCGAAAACACTACTAAGTTTTTGGTATACTTTCATGTGTTTATCTAAAGCAGATAGTGTGTTATCAATAATGACAACAAACACCTCAATTTCAAACTGTTTACCAGGTGTTTCATTTTAAACAAATTCGTCAAGTGTACTAGAACCGCTAAAATGGTCATACTTTGTGTTTCGTTTGAGTCGTCTTGAAGTCTGTTGCTGATATTCATGACAACCTGCCACATCTTTGGCTTTTGCTTCATCCATATAATGATTCATAAATGGCGTATCCTGTATTAAGGCCTATATTAGACGATTGCAGCGACGCACTAGCCGATTGTACGCGTTTTAGGATACTATTTCATCATGATTGCCATTATTCCCGTTTCCAACTTATTCATCTTTAAAACTAGTCCGTAAGCTTGATTACGACACTCTACCTTTTGAACTATATTATTGCAAATGTCACTCAACACTTGCTTGATAGTGGTAAAACCACATTAAAGTGCCTTCGTAGCATCAGCTCTGGCGGACCACCTAATATCCGACAACCTTTTCAAAATTGGAATTTTCGAAGTAAGAGCTTTCGTAAGAAGACCCCGACGATATTTAGAAGCAAAAAAAAAATTACAAAGATTTTCAATAAAATTGAAAAAAAATAATGCTTCTGAACAACAATCTACAGCGCACTTAGCAACTAAATTTAATAAATGTGCAAGACAGGGAATGTATTCTGCATACTTATTTATTCCTTTAATTCGTGCTTGCTGGCCGCTATGTTTTCCGCTCATGTTGCTGACATTATCATAGCTTTGTCCACGACAATCTTCGATATCAATGCCATTCTTATTTAAGAAATCTAGTAAAATTTGGGAAAATTGTTCAGCAGTATGGTCTTCCATGTCTAAGAATTTAACAAATCTCTCAACCGGCCCAGATGATAGAACATAGAGCACTATCGGAGTCAGCTGGTCTACATGCAATATATCTGGAATAGAATCTAATGACACTGAATAGCACCTGTATCTCTTAATTTCGCAAATAATTTGATCCAGCATGCTTGATGCAATTAATTTGATAAATTCCTCGCATGTTGTTTTAGATAAATATGACGTGTGTCTTTTTCCTTTATGAGCATAAATTTGAATATGCTGGGGACATAAAAACGTCAAATTCGGAAAGTAATTCTAATAAACCTAAATAATTCCCATTATATATTGAACCAATAATTTTATCACTACCCCGAAAGACAAGATCTCGTTCTGCTAAAAACTTTATTACTGCAATAATTCGTTTTAAAAGCATCTGCCAATAATTTTGCTTAATCTGAATTTGGCTCACAAGTTGACGATTTTACTATGTCAGGATTACATAATGGTTATAAGAAATTTAATTTCAGGAAACCTTTCATTACTTTTATAACTTACATATACTTATTACTAAAAAATAATTTTTTGGTATATGATTGCTAAATTATAATAAAAATAATCTGAACTGTAAATCTTACAAATAAATAGACAATTTCAACATTTTGAATCGACCTATTTCAATTCTACTACCCATCCACACTGAGTGTCGAGTAAGTGTCCAGTAAGTGTCGAGTAAGTGCTCGCACACGTCAGACTTTTTGTAGAACCAATTATCAGGCCGAGTAAAATTTTGTACATTTATACGAGCGACTTTTTGTAAAAGAATTTGTGCGTTTACCTTATGAAATTATGTGTTTTATTTTCACCAATAAGATAATCGGTTACCGATTGTCTGCAATGGACAGGCCCGCAGAGGGCGGCAAATTGGCCGATCGAAATATATGATAAAAATATATTTTATTTGATGATAAAAAAAACATTTAAAGTTAAAAATTATAAAAAACTAATTAAGATCAACAATGCTCCAGCAAGGACTAAGTAATTTAGCTACAGTTTCGATTGAACATGAAATTTTAGACAGCTTGGATACGAAAAAATTGATAGCAGATTTTGCAAACATAAAGATAAGAAGAGTTCAATTTATGTAGAATATTCTTTATATAGGATATATTTTGTATTATTTAAATGTGTAAAAATCGTGTAAATGTAAGACAAAATCACTAAGTACCTACTTATTATAAATATAAATATAGTTTTTCTTTGTAAAGTATTTCTTTTCATTTTTGCATACCCTTAAATGACAACATTAAATAGCCTTTCTGCATCCTTATTCAAAACGGCTCGAATTTAATTTGATACTCGGATTCGGAGAAGAAGTCGAATAAATTGGACGTTATCGAACCTGTTCCGGAACGTTCCACTGATTCGCCGATTCCGAGTTCAGCGTAGAGTTGTACATAGGGCGGCAAATTTGGTATTGCACGCGGGCGTACAAACAGCTAGCGGCTGGCCTGGCAATGGATTGTCTTGGTTGGAAAAAGGGTAACGTTTTAGTGACATCAAGTAAATTCAATATACCACGACTTAATAAATTTCACTCAAAAAATTACGCTCAGGCGGAGGCGGGTCTGGATACGCGGGGCCCGTAGCAATTGCTACTCTTGCTACGTGCTTAATCCGGCACTGGTCCTGATATCAAATTTCTCCAAAATTTCAGGGAGTGGGATTGAACTCCAAACTCCCCCCAAAAGTACGGCACTGTTTTACAGTGCTCTGTTCGGAAATTACCACATAAATATTTATATTTTATGGTCACATTCGTTCTAATAAATTATCCGCTTATGTAAATGTAACTGATAGTGTTGATGGTGTGGTAAAACTGATTTACGGAGGCGGAACTTTTTGAAATGTTGTATCAGGATTTCAGATTTCACGCAAAAATAGATTCGGCTTTTGAATAGAATATAATAAAACAATTTATTAGGAAATATAGAAGCTAGTCCGTTTATGGTTTTCATTTAAGACAGGATTATCAAAAAGATCATATACGGGACATTAAAGTGAAGGTACTTAAGTACGAATTGTAAAATAGTTAATTGTTTTCATGTTATTTTGTTTACTGTTATGAAAAGTCTTATGTACTAAAAACCTACTTCCGTCAAGGCCAGCAGTTCTGTATTACTTAAATTTGAACTAGTTTTTACTTAAACCGAATAAAGTATTATTTTGTAAATAAAGGTAATGAAATGTTTACATTCCGAGTCGTGTCGGTTGTATATTTATAAATTCTGTTTTAGAACGCCCGTTCCGTCACAGAACATTATTCCATTATTTCATTCGTTTTTATCGATTATATTATTCATGTTTACATTTTTTCCCCTCAATATGAAATTTATAAAAAAGTTATACCACTATAAAAGTTTAAAACGGGTAACTTTTTAGAACTTTTCTTTAAAAAAAGAATAGTAAAAACGCTAGTGTGATCTGGCGACGAGTGGTTTGTTATATATGTAGATAAATAAACGAAATTAGCAATACTTTTTTTTTAAACGAAATAGTGGCGTTAAACTCGTTTTCCGCAAGAGCCAAAACGGTGCTCGGAATTTCACATATACGATGTTATTGTACCCAGAAATAGAAATAAAAAGTTTACCATTTTTCAAACGGAATTATTTAAAAAAAATATGTAGCAGTTTCCTTAAAAAGAAAGAAATTGTTTTATTTTATGCTACTTTTTATGTACGTTAATTGAAACTTGAAATATTTTTTATTGTGAACTTGTTGTATCTATTCGAAATTTTCATATTCCCCAAAACCCCCACGTATTCCTTTAAATAATGCAATATAAGAAATAAATAATTTTTTCCCTCCAGATTCAACAGGCATGTAAAATTAAATGAATGCTCAAAAGTTAACTAATTGTTATAATTATGTTACAAACGGATTTTATTCATTATATTCACATATGTATAACATTAATTATTTATAAATAAACATAAATTCATTTCACCGACAATGTCTAAAAAACTTTTAATTTTTTACATAAAACACATTTAAATCTCGTCCGACCCGTTTCATCTTTTTTATGGCATATTCAGATGTTCATGACTGTCGCGGATTTATACGCTTCTTAATGAAACCGCTAAGTGATTTGAACTAATATGCAGTTCAAATGTGCTTACGAAGACGATATTCGTTAAATTAAACTTTTTGTTGCTTTAATAAATTAAATTACATTTTGAATATATTAATAGTTACAGATTTTCAAAGTGCGTTTTTAAAAAGGGAACAAAGCTAATTACACGTTCATTACTTGTTTTGATTGTAATAATACAATAATTACACGTCTATTAATAGCTCAGTTTGTTATCTTTGTCAGAGAAGTTTGTAAATGGTAACCCGTAATCAGCATTTATAATTTAAGAATTACTTCCATACCTAAAATTTTCTTTTTTCCCCACATATTGTTTCGGATGTAATTAATATTTTGGTCTCGAAAAATCCGATATTAACGATTTTATCGATAGTTACAATCAGTTACATTTTCTTTTCGATCTTTCGATATTTTAGTTCGTAAGCGAGAAAGCAGTTTTAGTCAAGTGTTGTGAATAGTATAGATGTTCGGTTTTTCGTGCGGTTACGGGCGCGGTAAAATTAGATTATTTTAGCGAGTACGGAATTAATCAATTACCGGCATTGATATTGATTTTCCTTTGTAACGTTGTTTACCCGGGTTTTATATTTGTTTTTCGTTACGTTAAAACATTAAAAATAATGAAAGTGCTTGTGTTTTTAAAATTTGTATGAAATTTTACCTTTTACACTTTAAATGTTGATAATTTTTACTGTTCTGCGGCTTTTGAAGGACGTAAAAGTAGTATTTTAAGAATCTGAAAAAAATGGAGTGTATTTTTCTAGTACGTACATTTATTTTATAATAATAACGATTAATCTTTCATATTCAGTGGTGTGTCTGTTTTATTAGGGATCGTGAAAACGGCACGAATAATCTGATTCAGCTATTACTGGTTTAAAAATTACAATTTTAAAATACCGTATAGTTTTATTTTTAAGTTCACCGGGGCTTCGTTCCTAGTATGTTTATTTCAAATTGTTGGTAATCATTATGTTTTTATGAAGTAACATGATGCGTTGATTGGAGTTTAGAATGTTCGATCAAACGAAAGTTTTTGATCAGTGTTAATGAACCAAGTTTTAAAGGATCTGGAAATCGATATTTTGTTCTGATGCAGTTGTTAAATACAGAGAAGTTTGAAAAGCTGCTAAAATGCAAGTTATATTATTTCACACTTGACAAAACTTGCGTGTACAATTCTTATTACTGATTAAAAATTCTGTATTCAAAAAAAAAAAAAAAAATCACGATTATCTAAAAGTTAATGTGAATCGAATACATACATTTAGAGAGCAAGTCGAATGTATGCAAACCCCATTTCAGTGTATCGTAATTGCGATTTGTGAACCAAAAAGGGAGGAACATTAACTATAAATAAATTTATGAAATAGTTTTATTGCGACCAAACTACTCTTATGCTTTGCTCGTGTGACCCGCGGTGTGCATCTAAATCTAGTATTAAATTTTTATACGATGTGAGTGAAAGAAATCGATTAGTAAGCACTTTGGCTGTTTCTTTTACGAAAAAGACGAACTTTTCTATAAATACTTGATAATTATGGTTTTGCAGTTAGCTTATCCTAGTTTTGCGTTACAAAATTGACGTGAACATTTATAGCATTTCCAGGTTTCCTTCTCAAATTTTTGTTTCTTTAGTTGTTAGTTTTTTCTTTTGTTTTAGATACTTAAAAAAGATTTTCGTTTTCTTAATACACGCCGTTTATTGTTCTAAGCGTGTACTGCTAGTACAGATGTGTTCTTTTTCGTTTTTTTTTTTTTTTTTCATAGATCAACGTAGGTTAAGAGTGTTTTTTATTTAAATTGTATGTAGCTGGCGACACATGTTTATTTTGACTCGATTTGAAAAATAATAAATGCCATGTTCATAAATGGTTTTTAGAAGTGTTATACCGATCGAACATTTTTTTACCACGATTTTTAATTCGACTAATTAGTATATGTAAAATGAAAGTGTAATACCTGTGTCTGTCATTTTCAAGTATTTGTATGTCTGTGTTATAATTTTTTTGTAAAATTTTTGTTTATTGGTTTGTTTTCCAGTTGTCGAACTGATCTAAACTAAATATGGATTATAAAAGCATTTTAGGTTCAGATATTTTTTTTTTTTTCTAATGTATTCTTTAATGCGGTAAAGGGGAGCAATTCATTTTTCTTATATTGATGCCCGTATAACCGTTACCAGAGTTAGGGGCTGTTTAGAATGGTTTGCAAATTTTTCTTTAAACAAATGTTATATAAATTTCCAAGAAGTGTTAGAAGGCTAGTGAGCATTACAACGATAAATGAGAGGAAATAGGTCAATTAAAAAATACTTATCAGCACGTAGGGAGACATTTCTTTGGTGTTAGAGATAATGTGCTATATAAATATCGGTTAGTTAATTAATAATTATAATTGATTGAGTAATTGTAAAAAGGCTATAAAGTGTGTAATAATTCAGTCGAGTGAAAATTTTGGGGTAACTCTTTTACTTTGAAGTGAACAGTGCATGAATAAATAGTGTTCTCAAAATGTTTTTTACAGAACAGATACTATTCCATGTAGAGTAGTATTCTATTTGGTTTATCAAGTCTTCAAAGAAATCTCTTTTCAGTAAATAGTGTAAAGAGAAATCTTTTAATTACTCAGGCGGACCACAGATGAAGTACTTCATTAGATAGTGTAAACGGTTTTTCGTTTTTGTATTGTGCCCGTTGTCATTTATCGTTTTTTCATACTCATGTTATTTTTGTTTTGAAATCGGTATTGCATGAAATGCTTATAATAACTTTTGCGTAACAATTCCGAAGTGATGAAAAGAATATTTATTGTCGTAAATTTTATTTTGAGGGGGAGGGGGGCGTCAACTATGGATCTGAACTTACCCCAGGTCAAATTTTTGTAAATTTCAGTGTGTGGCAGTTGGATTCGAATCAGGTCGTTCAATTACGCCACGGTAGCTAGAGTGGCTGTATTCATACGTTTTCAGCGTTTTCAGCGTGAAAAAGGTCGCTGTGTGTACACAGCTAAAATATTCATTTTACACCTGTTTATTTATTTTTTAGCCTGGCTGTAAATACCATTTGGCCACTAACTACTCATTAAATTAAATCGGTCTATTTCTTTTTGGCCGTCGCTGGGAATCGAACATATGACCACTACCTCAACAATCAAGAGTTCACGCCGCTAGGCTATCGCGGGGCTCTAATTATTTAACCGCGCGTATAGCTGCCATCAGAAAAATATACCAGTTAAATAATGACAAAACTTATGTATATAACAAAAAAAATAAAACCTGCTCGTATGTACCATACACGTTGTATTATAACAAAATAAACCCTTATTGTTCTATTGTGTAGTTGATTTGAATTTTTTTCGAAAGCCACTTTACCAAATGTATGAAATATTATTTTCAATGTATTATTAAAAAAGTAAACTTCGATGGTTATTTACGATTCAAAATGAACCGCTTTAATTTTGTTTTGTTTTTTTCCGCCTTATTACTTCGAATTGTTTTGTATCGGTAGTCCAATGAAATTGTTTAAAGGTACAGTTATTTTCGAAAAAATATCGTAAAAAACAATGGTTGTAGAAAAGAGAAATTTTCTGTAATAAACATTTTCAAATAAACTGATCTGGATAACTTTTATCGCGTGAGTTGTCGGTATCTCTTGTTGAGGTCAAAAATATTTCTTTGTGTTTGATATAAAAAGTTAGAATTCTTCCTAGGATAATGTTACTCATGTAACAGTTTGCAAAGAAAACTTCACGCCGATTTGGGTCTACATATGCAGGGAATTTCGTTCCACTTTCTCAAGAGAGAGAGAGAGAAAAAATCGAAAGAGCTATTTATGGGGGTCGTATATTTTTTTTAGTGAAAGCATCATATTAGTGATTAAGCTGCTTGACGACTAAACTCGGCGACTTCAAGATACTAGTCTGAAATCGGATAATTGAGTGGTGGTGATCTTATAGGTAGTTTGCGAAAGAAACTGTTTTTTTGTAATCTTCAAAATCGCCAACGTTTCATGAGGAATTCGTGGGTATTTGCTTTACATACTGTTTATAATCCAACGTGTTAATGAAAAGTAATGGATTAACCTTTAAAGTATCGTAGTGCATTTCTTTAATAATAAAACTTGTAACATCAATGCCTTTTCGAAAATCGTAATATTTTCGAATTATTATCCCCTTTTCCAGGCGACTTACAATCGCCAGTTCATTCGTATTTCCATCTAAATTGTCTTCTTCTGGGTATAGAAAAAAAAAAAAAAAGAATCACAGAAAGCCGTGGTTAGTAAGTGTTTTTCAGGCACTGAATCACACATTTGAGGGTTTAAGAAATTGTTGTTTCTCGGTCTTTGGGGGCTAGGAGTCTTTCGGTTTTTTCGGATCGGCTGAAGGTGTACGAAGGAGGGGGAAGCTGCGTGACAGAAGCGGAGAATGTGATGATGGATGGGCAAGATTTTTTCCGTCTAGTTTAAAGTACGTATTTTTTTTATTTTTATTTTTTTCATCGGCTGCCGAGAATGAACGAACGAACGACCATCACCGTCTTCGGAGCAGATTACTTCGTTTCGTCTGAGCGTTGAATTGCCGACATCCACATCTTCTTCAGCTCCAGTAATTAAAATGCCTTGTCTGACCGGAACGTATAGGGTACGCCGGATATATCGCGGTCTCGCTGGAATGCTACCTGCAGCAACATAATAAACACGTACACTGACGCGTAGTATACGTCTTTAAAAATAAAAACGCAACTAGGTAACCTCTTATCACTGCTAGTACAGTTCTGTGTGATTTTTTCCTATCTCTTTTTCCTTCTTCTTCTTCTTCTATCGTTTATTTTTCCTCTATATTATTAAGTAGAAATATCGCGTTTGTCTATCTTTTCTTCATGGTCACTAGTTTGACTGCTGTAAGCGGTGGTCGCTCGCACTACTTTTACAACTTCTCCGTATTTCTCGTCATTTTACACTAACACGGCTCGACGGTACTTTCATCATTTTCACACTGTAGCCGCGTTGCTATTGCTACTATAAAATTAAACAAAAAAATAAAACTACGAAATTAACAACGGTATTGCCCACTCGCTCGTTAGACGGAGATAATGACGTCGACGATCTGCCTAAAAGAAAACGTCGCACACGCACACACGGACCGTGCATGTGCGCGCGCGCGCGTACGAGACAGAACGATAAGTGTTCAAACTCGTAGAGCATGAAAATAATAATACTGCGATGCGGCATCGGTGACGACTGTTGACTCGGCTCTCTTTTCTTTTGTCTGCCTGAGCACTTCGTCTTTCACCTGTTTTCCAACGGTTCTGCTTTATACTATTTACTAAGTAGGACATCTGATCCCCGGCGCGCTTTCGATGCGCCGTGTTTTTTCTTCAATAAAACATTGCAAAGACCGCCTGCAAATCGTTTAAGTTGCCTCCTCCTCGAATTACGGCAACTGTTTAACTGCCCCACATATCGTCCGGCAATTGTACCTTTTTGCACTTCACTTTCCTCGCTGCTTTCTCCTGCATGTTCGTCGAGCTTTTTAGCGCGCGACCCGCGCATATGTTCGGCTGAGCTCTGAACTTGACCGGACCTTGGACTTTCGACGTGGCGCTCCGTTAAGTTTCGTCGTTAATTTTCTGACCTTGCAGTCCGCATTTTGTCAGGAGTGTATTCCAGGTTTTTGCCGGTGACTGCTGCCTACTTGCTATAACGTCGTTGGCTTTGGAAGTTTGTCTCGGCTATTTTCTTTTTCTCTACGTTGGATCCTTTTCTTCGAAGTGTCGAATAAGCTTTCTCTCTACCGACCTTTCGTTTTCGTCGGGTTTTCCGTGGAGCATTGATTTTATTTATACTTCTGCCGTGGTCGTAACTGCGCTATTCTTTACGGTATACCTTCAATTTCTTCGCCCTTTCATTTCCTACACATCTTTTCTCCTTTTTATTCCATTCCGACTGGTGTGTTTATTTGAAGTGTGCCCAGCTACCGAGTTAGAGGCGTCGTAATAAGTTTTCAGAAGTTATTTCGTTCCAGGTATTGTATCGTTATCCCAGCGGTGTACCATACGCCTAATATCTGAAATCTAATATTGGGTATAGCAATCTGGGTGAAGGTAAGGGCAGATGATCCCGTAAGTAGAAAGTAGTTAGCTCAGCATTTTTTTCCAAATTCCTTAGACTTTTTCAGTATATTAAGAGAATTTTAATTCCATGATAACTTCCCGTATGGAATTTGCTTTATTTTTATTCTTAAGTTCGTCCGTGATATTGTTTGTAAAATTCAAAAGCATCTTTTAATCTCTATAAGAATCTCTACTTTTCGACGGCCTTGTGTTTACTTCATTCGGTTCCTCTGGCTATTTCTCCGTTTTCTAGTTTTTTTATTCTTGTACCTCTTCTGGTCACATTTGCAGATATTTGTACATACCATAGACATCTTTCCTCCCCGTTTTTTGATTCATCTGTAATTTCTTTCGAAGTTGTTTTTTCCTTTTATTACGAAATTTAATCATTACGATAATTGTTCCGAGATTGAATCATTATGATATTTAATCATCGTGAGGTTTATGAGATCTAAATCGTCGCGGCAGCAATTTTGAGTGGACTTTATACGCCCGTTTTCGAAGGAAGATGCTGAAATGAGATTATCGTTTGCTTTGTCGATAGTGTTTCGTTTTGCGGTGACAACGTTGTTGCAAGTTAAAATATGGCTTCTAATTATTGCAATTTTAATTTGGTGTACCCGAAACGCTCAAATTAGGGTATGAATGTTATTTAAGAATTATTATAATATCACTCCGTTAAGGTATATTTCACTTTTAAATATATTATCTTCTTATCGAGTAATTATTTTTTACTTTGTTTATTTTTTTGCTTTCCAAACATTTTATTTCATTTTTTTTTTTCAAGAAACTTTTTCGTTTCACAAAACCCTCCTAGTGTTTTATCCGCTAATGGTAATTGTTTTGTATGCGACTTTTAGAAAATGTGCTATAAAGGAGCGTTTGTGATTAGTCGAGGAAATTAGTCTTTTGTAATGAAGGGGAAAAGAAAATCACCGACGAGATGCTCAAAGAACTTTCCGAATTCGAAATAAACGAAATTAGGGAAACGTAATCCTCAAACATTGATAAAGAATGCTTGAATCGCTTTAGCTCAAAAACTGAGCAATGACCATCTTTTTTAGTACATACCTAATAACATTGTCAATACTGATAAAATCGAAAGTAAATTTTTCGGTTAGTTAAAAGTGAATTGCCATTTTAAGGAATACAGATAAGATAATGCGGTGTTCACTTTCTTTTCTTTCCTTAATGAGGTGGTAGGGAATATTTTTATTTCAATTATGGAATTTCAAAAGCAAATTATTTTTAAATCGCTTTGTTTTATTTGTTTTTCAACAACAACTATGTGTTTAAAATTTGTTTCACTCCTAATCACGTCATTATCAGTGGTTTTATGCTAGTTAACAAGTCCGCGGTATTGGCCTGTAAAACCGTTTTCTTCGTCCACTATTATTTTTTTCTAGTTTGTTTCTTCTAGTTTCTTCTTAGAACATTAATTTCTTCTTTTTTTTTCCCCGGGGTAGAAGAGTGCTAACAAAGAGCAATGGATGAAACGGGATAAAAACCATATTTTTATTTTATCAGATGTGGAACCAACGAACATTTCTAGAAAACAGCCGCAAGGATAGATTGAGAAAGAATACAGGAGCCATTGCAGGAAGCAAAAAGACAAGAGTTGAGAATATAGTAAATCACGCTTACACGATAGACAGGAACATTCTTGCTTTTATTTGTTACATGAGTTAGCTGTCTTTTTTGAGTTTCCTTAATATCTCTTTCGGTTTCCAGCATCTGATCCTAAAGTATGAAACGATTTTGCTTTTGTTTTCTGTCGTTAATTTTCGTTTCTAATGTAAATATATACTATTCGTTAACAACATTGTAACTTTTTTTCTTTTTTAATCGGTTTGTCGATAAGGATATTAGTCCAAGAAATGGAAAAGAGGAAAAAATAAAGTTTTATTGTTTAACTCTTAAGAATAGAGAGTAAAAATAATTCCAGGGTGCCGGAATAACAGGGGTAGAAGGAAATGAAAGAATGTAATCGTCATCTATAGTAGAGTTGGAAGACCGAGTTTCAATGGAAAAGAATAAAATCACAATTGTTCATCCGAAAAAATCGAACATTCAAATAAAACATGATCAGTCACACAAAGAAAGTGAGTGAAAAAGAAATAAAAAAAGGCAAAGTAGATACAGAAGCGAGAAAATAATGCAAGAAGGTGCCTATGATTAAATTGAAACGGTTAAATAGCTGAAATTTTAAAGAGGGAAGATGTAAAAATCATGGATGGGGAGAAAGAGATGGTTGAATCAAGAGGTTAAAAGAAGCTAGTATTGGAAATAAAGAGCGGTAGTTAGACCATAATCTCGAATGAGTATTTTAGAAAAGGAAAGCAAAATTGTGAGCTGATAAAAAAATTTACTATTGAAAATGGAGGAAGAGGTTGCTGAATCCACCAACAAATTGCCCTCAATGCCTTAATGACCAAGAATCTGTAGGAAAACGATTTTAATAACTTCCTTTATTGATGTTTTCTTTGTCCTTAATAATACCTACCTTCCAAATGCTAAATGATACAATTAACGTTTTAGTTCCTTTTCATTTAATCATATGCAAAATCGTTTTTTTTTCATTTTTCTCTTATGCTGTGGAAGCATCTTCAGTTGCCTTCCTCAAGGCACCTATCAAAGTGCTGCTATTTCCAATATCTGCATTGCTTTTGCCGTATCAAATTTTACATTAACTTTTCCTTTTTTTCTTAGGGTGGAATTCTATTTTATTCTCCGCTTTTTAAAATATTGTAACAGTTAACCAAAAACTTGAAAGACGTTCGAACACCTTTATTTGTCTGAGCCCCGTGTATTTTGTTTATCGTATACGTTCTTACAGTGAATTTATCCTTAAATTGTTTTCGTATTTCTCTGGTTAATTATTTCTACCATTTCGGCATATTCCTTAACAGTCGCCTTGTTTTCTGAAAGTTTTAATCACCTTTTTTTCGTAAAAAGATTAATTCTGCTTAAAAGTCTTAATAAAAGTGAATGAGAAATCGATCCGTACTTCTTATCCTTCATCACATATTCTTAATTCGATTATTCTATGTTTTTAGGAGTTCCTTTTCCCCAAAGTTAAGTTTAGCTCAAGTCGCTTTGTCTTCGCCATTGTCTCGGTACCCTTAAATCTTCTGTTCTTGCAAACAGTGCTTTTCCTTTTTACTTATGGGACATATTTATGTTATCGCTTCTCAAAACCGCTCTTCTAATTTCATTTATTTTTTCATCCTCTCCTGTAAAACCGTCATATTTTCTTTAAAAAAATCCTATTTCTTGATTTCATTCCTTACTCTTTATGTTGATTTACGTCGTAATATCATGCAATATTCCTACCATTATAGATGTTTAGCTTTCTTTAAAAGTACGCTTTTTTTCCTCCGTTCTCTAATTTCTGTCTTATGTGATTAAATCCATAGGTATAACATTTATACAAATTTTTTGTAGTATAAATTAAGTTTTTCTGTTGTAACAAATTTTTTCATCAAAGTTTTGGCTCCAGGGTGTGAGGTTATTTCCCCCTTCCCCTGTGGATATGCTACTGATGGCGTAATCTGTTTCAAATTGAATAAAAACCAAATAGTTTTGCCGATTTTAAAATAATGTTTTATAGTAGGTGATATTTCAATAATTGTAACGCTTGAATATTTAATTTCAACAGCCCCGATGTAATTACAACAATATAATTCCTTCACTCCATCGTATGTGTACATTGAATACATCGTGTTAAATCATTTCTGATCATACATTTATAATCTTAAATTTTTTGTAAATTAACTTTGATTATTCTTTTGTCATCTATTATTATCCTTCGTTGTGGGAACTCACCTTATAAAATTTTCAAATCTTTTCGTTAGACACCCGAAAGTTTTATTTCCGAATTTTTGTAGAGTGCCTTTAAAAAGGTTAAATAGGTTAGGAATGAACGTTTTAAAAATCATTGACTGTATATATTGTTATTTTAAAATTTATTCGAAAAAATTAAATTTTTACCTTTTAGTTCAAAATAATGGACGGACATAACGATTTTATTTATACCTATGCAATATTTTTATAATCTTTATTGAAGTAATATCGTAGTTAACATGTAATCCGTAACCATTTTAAATGATTGATTATATATTTAGTGGTTAAATAATGTGTAATTTTATTTTTTAAAGAATTAATTTTAAGAGATTAATTGTTATTAAGTTCCATAAAATTAAAAATGTAGCGTATCCTAATTTTGCTTCAGCTTTCAATTGTTACACATTTTAAAAATTAACTTTATTTTTATTTATTTTCAACTAATTGTAGTCTGAAGTTAACGTTTAAATAATTAATAAGTACAACAAATACGGCATATTAACATGACTGAAATACAATCTTACTATTAGGTTCTAGTTATATGAAGGCTAAGATCGACATTGATAGGTATTATGTAAAAAAAAAAGTCAATAGCCGTGCAGAATTGAAAAGAATGTCCACGGAACGAAAAAAAATAGAAAACCATAGTCGAACCATTTAGATGATGATAATGACAGTGTGTATGTATATGTATTCGTACATTATAGTAAGCAAATTTGTATGTATGTAATTAGGTCCTCGGAAATGAATCGAATTATTTTGATGAAATTTACGAATCAGGGATTTTTAGAGTATAGGAATTGATTGGTCGAGATCTTATAGTCGAGAAAATTCTACGAAATGGACAGTTGTGGAGAAGAGGCAACCAATGTTCGTTTTAGTGCTAAATCATTGCAAATATAAAATTCACAAGCCATAAATATTATTATAAGTCATCACATATTGTTTTGGTAATCATTTCTTCCAAATTTTCAGAAAAAAAATTAAAATTTAATAAAAATACACACAGGCTTATGAATTAAAATTTTTTGTATCCGGTTAAATAGTGAACAAAGAATATAATTCATTTATTTACCGTATTAAATAGAAAATTAAAATTCTGCGGTGAAATAAATTGATTTATGATATTTACATGGCGATTGTAAATATTACGAAAACTAAAATATACGTTCTAAATCGAAGAATAAGGTGCCGTATGCAATTGTAACTTTTGTATTACGTGTGCATTATTGTTTTATTTTTAAATGTTTTTGAAATTCTAAAATTAAGACATTTTTTCGTTACATTTTTCGTAACATAGAATGGTAACATTTTTTAAATAACAATCACAAAAATTCTATAAAATATAACAAACGTTACTAAAATTGTCCCAATTTTATGTAACGTTTGTTATATTTTATAGAATTTTTGTAATTGTTATTTTACAAATGTCACAATTTTATGTAACGAAATATGTAACGAAAAAATGTCTTAATTTTATATAATGAAAGTTAAATGTTAGGATAGGATTTTTGTGATTATGTTATTTTTTTGTGTTGATGCCAGTAAGAATTACGTTGTATATTTCGATCATTTTATACAAAGTATAGAAGAGAAATATACAGAAATGAAAGCAAGAGGGGTCAAGGGGCACAGCCCCTTGCGAGGCCAAAATGGCCGAATTATATATATATATATATATATATATATATATATATATATATATATATATATATATATATATATATATATATATACACACAAATGTACATACATATATAATGATAATTCTTAAACACCATTAATACTTAAAGTCAACAGCAGATTTAAATTGCAAAACAATAATTAGAAACCATATTAAATGAATATAGCATTATACTCATTTTTTATAAGCTAAATATTGAAAAGATCAGAAATATATCAGTCGTTTTTAATTATTGTTGCAGTTTTGAATTTGGTGCCTACTTCAAATTATTAATATGTTTTAAGGATAATCATAATATCCTTATGTATATTTTACCGTAAAATGTGTTATCTTTTATCGAGTAATTTTTTTACTTTTTACTGCATTTGTATAAACTTTTTAGAATGAATGTTGAAATTGATATTACTTTTTTTTAAATATTTTATTTCATAATTTTTATTCTTATTACATTTTTTGGAGTGATAATAGAATAGAGCAACCTAAAACGAAGGAGCGTTCTTAACTCTATGCTAAAAAGTATAATGTTCAAATTGTGTCAGGCATGAACTTGTAAATCGCGCTTTAGAGTTTCAAATTCATTTTCTTTATTCGATTTTCCATTTCCACGTGGTAACATTAATAATATTTTAAGTCACCTTGTTTATCGCCTTGTTAATTTTAAAATTTGAGGTGTTCATATTATCGCCATAATATTTTATTCAAAATTTTTGAACTAATTTTTCTGCGGTTATTTTAAACAAAGAAATTATATTTTTAAAGAGGCTGTTTTTTTTTTTTTTTAATACTCAGTGACTACTTAATAAGTAGTCGGTACTAAGATGAGATTGACGCTGACACCGGTATACTTCCGAATAAAGGATGTCACTGGAGTCAGTCTAGATGCTCAAAACTCAGATGTAGTAATGTAAAGACGCAATGTACTCATATGGAACCACACTAACATTGACCGATACAATTTCTAATATCATTCCACATGGTCTAAAATTATGCGCACTAATGTAAATACGTAATATTTTCATCAGTGATGAACTTGTAAATGCGAAACGGTTTCGCTTTATCTAAATGCTTATTTGTCTGTGGTAATTAATATTTATGATACTTTAGGGGTTTTTTTTCTGGTGATATTGAAAATTAGTTAATATTTTAAGTCAAGCGTGTTTGTTATATTACTAAAAAATTCTTAATCGCGAGGACTCTCTCTTTATTTTTAATGTTTATTTTAATGACTACTGAATATGTGTACTCATCGATGATACATAACCGTGCACTTATATGATTCCACCACTGACTGGTACGTTTTCGAATGAATAAAGAATCATTAAAATTAGTCTGCATGGCCAAAGTTGTGCGTGAAAAAATAAGAAAAAAAGAAAAAAAAAACGTTATGAACATATAAAAAAAAGGGGGAAATATTGCGTTTATTGGTGTGTAATAGAAAGTTGAAGAAAATAACTGTCGATAGAAAGTTTTTTTATAAATAGAAATGATAACAATAATTTTTAAGATGAAAATTGTGTATCAGCTTTAAATTACGGATATTTTATAAAATAGAGAACGTCACAGTAAAATTGGATATTTTAAAACCGAAAAGATGAATTTTGACCGAAGTCGCCAAGTGAATAGTGAAAGTGGACGATAAAAGCATTAATGGAAACGCTTTTAAGAGCCATGTCTGCTATTTATTTCACCTTCGATTGTGCACATGGCAAAAAAAAAGTAAACTGATGTGAAAACCTTGAAACCGTTTTATCATTTTTTAAATTGGTTTGTATGACACATTATTCGTGGTGTAATTTGCTTTAGTATGATTTGTTGAAAATGAAATTTGTTGGCAAAAATATCGCATATTACGATAGAATGTGAATAGGTGTGTTTTTAAATTAACCCAGGTAAAGTATATATATATATATATATATATATATATATATATATATATATGAAAAGTTTAAATTTATTTATTTCTGTGGATTCTATTTTTCGTGTAACTATCCCCCACTTGGAACTATTTGACCAATTTATCACTCCCTACTTTCTTTTTGTTTTGTGTCGGTTTATTTTAATTTTATTTTTTCTCTTTGTCTAGAATAAAATATTTCTTTTTTTAATATACTTGTATAAAATATGTGCACTTCCTTCCACGAGTTTTCTGCACTACCTATTCTACTTGAATATTGCGAGTGGGCGCATGATAAACAACTGACTATTAATATAAAAAAATTATAAAATTTTGCATCTAAGGACATCTAGCACAGATGCAAAGCATACAAGCCATCTATATTGCGCAATAACAACTGTTTGCGCAAAAGTCTCACCCCCCTGTCTAACTGTAAATGTACTCGTAACGGTGTTAAAATTTCTTTGGCTTAACTATTGATAGAACACTTAACTGGGGTAAACATATTATATCTCAAAAAAATTAGACAAATGCTACCAGCATTATATATGTATATATAGGTTAGGCCAATTAATATCATACAGCGTCAGTCGATTATACGCCAACGTGCTAGTTTGTCAAGAATTTTATATATCATTCTCTCCTCCCTTCTTCTCGCTTTCGATTCGCTTTGTCCCCTTCTCCTTTCTGATCTCTTCACGCTTCTGAGCCTTCTTGTATTTGTGATTCAAATCATATCCTTTTCGAATGTTCTGCACTATCCCATGAACGCTCCTTTCTTTACGCCCAACTTTTAGCTTTCGGTCTTCTTACTCCCTTTAACGCTACCTATATCCTTTCCTTCCCATTGCCTTCAGTTATTCCGTTGTTGCTGTCCTTTGTTCTTTCCATTTTTGACCGCCTGGCTATTTAGTTCTATCTCGTAATTTTTCACGTTGTTGGGTAAAGGCCGCTGGCGCACCCAGGGGAAGGAAAAAAAAATTTTTATATAGAATCTCAGTATGGCGAGAGGCAAAAAGTACGATAATTAAAAGGATAAGTAACCAGCATAAACGATGTTTAAAATTGATAATCCCAATAAAGAAACATGCCGATAAGAACATCAGCTGGTGGAGAGAGAAAAGTGAAATGTCTCCAAAGACGTTCTATTGTTACTACTGACTACTTGAATAAAGACTAAACGCGAATCCTCGATGCCGAAAGGCAGAAAAACAACTAGAAGCAATAGGAAATTGTATTTCATTTAACCGAAAAGGAAAAATAACGAAATAGATAATGCGGATGAATCGGTTAAATTGCTCGAACGTATTTCAGTAGATTTAATGAATACGGAGAAGGCAAGTGGAAATTACAGATCAAACAACGGGTTATAACATAAAATAATGAACAATTAATTTTTTGAAATTATATACGGTCGACCGATTGTAGCGATTATATTTACAATTAATTATGGAAGTTATGGATGATGCGAGTTAAATTTGTTTTTTCTTTTACTTATATATATTACGTAGTGAATGATAATAAGAGTGGTGGGGGAGCCCTCAAACGGCAATTTACTTTATGGCACCCACAAATTATTTTTTTCTATATATAAAAAAAAAAAAATCGTTCTTACGATCGATTTTTTGATTTTATCGTTCTTCCTCTTTTGAAACTTGCATAATAAAAACAATTAGCTTGAACGATATTCGATTTGTTATATTTCGAAATATAAATTAGTTCATTTACCACTTCAAAGCCTGTTGATGTGTTGTGTAAATTAACTTTATTATATAGCGTCATATTTTTTTCTGAAACGAACCTTTAAAAAAGCTGCGGGCTAACAATCGTTCAATTTCAATAAAAAGCTAACAGTTTGGAACTGAATTTCGTGGTACTTTTTCAAGGAGAATGAAAAATGATAATCGCCGGTTTGAGTAACAGTGCGAACAGTATGTGATAGATGTTGGCTAAGCAACTTTCATGAATTTATTAATTGGAAAACATAATTAATCGTCAAAAGAACAACCGATTCGCAAGTATTTTAAAAAAATACCGGCGCGGCTAATGAACGATTCGTATCAATGAAAGGTAACAATAAAGATTGCCAAACGAAAGCAGGAGAGGTCTCTAGGATACGTTTTATTTCGTGAAACGGAATGATGGCAATTTCTCTGCGATTTGATACTAAATATGTGATAGTAATTTCGCTGGGAATGTTATTTACCGTAGATGGGCAATTGTAAACGAAGTTGTAGAGATACAGTTAGCGAAATTAAAACGAATAAAAAAAAATGGTTAACACTCAGATTTAGATTTCCCATTTCAGAACACCTAAAATCTTATAATCGATACGTTTTTCTCTTTCTTTTTTTTTTTTTTTTTTAAAGACTATAATGGTATTTGTATTTTTGTATTGTAAAAGATTCTCGAATAACCATAGATGTACCGAATATCTTTAATTAAAAATATGAGCAGCGGTGCGAACAAATTAAAATTAGAACCTAAATTTTAAAAATTCTCGTAATCCAATATTTCTGACATATAAGTTATACGCAACATTTATCGAGACGGTTGTTAACCATCGATCAAAGTGGGAGAACTGAAAACCTCTTCCCTCTCAGTGCAGCTGTATAATCGCATTTTAGATTTAAATTTTTGATCTAAATATTCCAAACTTCGAGCTTTAGCAAAATTGTTATAAATGGAATTTTCGGGACCTCTTTTCATCGATAATTTTTTTTTCCGACCACCGCTTTAGTGTAAAAATTTTGCTCGATCGCGGTTGAAATCTACGTTAGTCCGGAAGATTCCTCGAGTGTTTAGTCTCTAGAACTATATTTAATATTGCGAAACATATATTACGAAAACGGCATTCGACGAATCATCAGTCAGAACCGTGTTGTTCGCCGATGACCTAGTACATTATTTTACCCTTATTCAGAAGCCGAATCGGGAGATATTCAAAGTTAATTAACATGATTATTTATCTACGTTTCGTTAATTTCGATTAATAAGCGCGAAGTTCCAAACTATGTCCCCGAATTCGCGACGCAGTTTTGTCCGTTCACTATTATTCTATTTCTTTCGCTGACAGTTAACCCCGCTGAAAACTGTGTCTTACGAGCTGTTCGAAATGCTTTTCGTTTCCGATCCGCATCTTGCCACATATGCAAGTTCCACACTTTTTATTCTTAACTTCAACTCATTCGTCTACGAATTAAGTTTCAATCTCATTCGCTCGGTAAATCAAATAGAAATCACACTCGAAACTACTCCGCGCTATACCGGTTATCAGACACTTGCGATTCATTTGACTTATCACTAAATCGTTCTTTAATGTGCACTGGAAGTTTTCTCATTTGTAGATGGTCCGATTTAGAACATTTCGGGTGTGTAGTTGTACATAATTCCAACGTGCTATCTTGCTGTTCACTTCCCGTATCATTCTCAGCAACTTTCGCGAAACTAATCCGATTTGCAATGGATCGTTCTGTTTTCAAGAATCCGTATATAAAAACTTTCAGTTCATTCGATAGTGGAACATGTTAACAGTCAACTGATATTGCCTTCTTCACTGGTGTTCTCATTTCTTTTGGATTCCATGATCGACGAGGCTGCTAAAGAAGAAGATGCGATTGATAGCAAATAACTCTTTTCCGTGCTTATTATTCTTTCTGCAACGTTGTTATTCTATAGAGTAAGTAGTCCTTCATTTTCCTCTCAGTATATTAAAAGTTCAGTCTCCACTATGAAACCATTTTCGAATTCTTCAAAAAATAATTTTAATACACTTATTCTTTTCTTGCATTTTTCGACTTCTTTTAATTGGTGTTATTTTAACTTTTTCAATTCGCGCGTTCTCGATTGCTACGTGTAAATGATAGAAGAAAATAAGTTAAAACACCAAAAAGTTTAAAGGAAAATATTTCCCTTAATAAAAAAAGGGTAAGCCGCTATTTAAATTATGGAAAAAGCTCACTACTGCTGCTCAGTTTCTATCCCGTTTGATAGTAGATCCTTCTTAACAATGAAAGAAAAAAAAAAACCTTAAACTTTTTTACAATACGAAAAAATGGAATGTTAATGAAAATATCTATTACAAACGGAACAGTGATTCCTGATATTCCTTTTTAAGCACATCCTTTCGCATCTGTACTTTTCCGTCAGCATTTAATTACCTCAGAATTCTACCGAACAGCCGATATCCTTCATATACTATATTCTCTTTCCTGAGTAAAAAAATCTCCAAATTTCCCCCAGGAACTTTGTTCGCAGACGATTTGTGAGTCATACTTGGCGTTAAAGATTATTATTATTTTTTCGAAACGTCAATCATAGGCACGATCCAGAATCCAGAGAAAAATTAAAAAGGCGGTAAAAGATTACATCTTAATAAACAGAGTAAATAAAGACAGCTAATACAAGAATAGCAGATAATGAGGCTAAGAATGTATGCCGCACGGTTAGGCGTAGAAAAACCCGAACTTACGAGTTTTTAGTATAGAATTGAGTGTTCCTGAGAAAAAAGCAGCGCTGCTGAAAAAGAATGTAGTCGACGTCGTAAATACAAATATGAGCTGCAGAGCGAAGAGCACAGTAGGGATATGTAACACTGAAAAATCGAAAAAAAGGGAAATGGAACAAGGGTATCATTGAGACGAAGACGTATTGTAAAATAAATGTCGGTGCAACTGTGGTCCTATTTCTTCATGTGAGCAATCCTTTCTTTTTTATAAATGCCAATTTCACCAATCCTATTCTTTCTTTTCTATCGTGTATACTTGTTCCATCTTCTGTTATTACGCTACCTCAGTATCTTTGTTTTTTTTTTTTTTTTGTTTTATTATCTCTCCATCTATTTTAATGTTTATTTTCTTATCCATTCCGTTTTTGCTACATCTCATAACCGATATCTTTTTCTTGTTCATTCCCAAGGTTATGGGTTTTTAAAATTCGATTCATTTGATTTAGGGAACGAGCTAGGTCTTGTTCATTTTCTGCTAGTATAGCGATATCATCAGCAAACATAAAGATGTTTAGTTTCATTCCATCTATCGTATTTCCCGTATTACATTCTCCTCTCTGTTGTTTTTTCACCTGTTCCAGGTTCATATTAAATAAGGCGGGTGACACATCCCTGTCTTACTCTCTTCCTTACGTTTACTTCTGTTTCCGTATTGTTTATCTTTATTTTCGTTATTTGGTTTTGATCTAACCGGCTTTAAGTCTTATGTTTCTTTTATCAATATTTATTTTTTTCAATATATTTTTTAATATATTCCAGTTGCATCTGTCAAAGGCTTTTTCTAGATCTGTAAAGGCAATACACGTTAGTTGGTTTATCTCTATCCTCTTTTCTATTATTAATCTTAAACCCGAAATTGCTTGTATCCTTTCCCTTTCTGAAGCTATATTGATCTTCACTTAGCTCTTGCTTGACTTTGTTACTGATTTTAATGAGCAAAATTTTTGTCATTATTTTTGAAACGTGTGGGAGCAGACTTATCATTTTATTCTCTGTTCTTCACATTTAAATGTTCCATTTCTTTTTAGGTATCATTATTATCTTACTTAAACTAAAGTCTGTGGGGAGTTCAGATTTTTTTCGCATATATTTCTTATATTAATTCATAAATATTTTAGCCATTGTGTTTTCATCCGAGGATTTTATTAATTCGTTACTGACATTATCGTATCCCGGAGCTTTTCCTGTTTTGAGTTCTTTTAATGTTTTCTCAAATTTTGTTCTTATTATTGTTGCTCCTTCATTATCGACTGCTATGTTTTCTATTAAACTATCCTTTTGGTTTTTATTCGGCATATCTTCTTCTTCCTTATATAAGTTCTCTGTGCATGTCCCTTTCATCTAACAGCTATTTTTTCTTTGTCTATGGCTAACTTTCCGGTTTCGTTTTCAATTCCATTTGTTTTGCTTTTAAAATTTCCAAAGTGTGATTGTATCTGTTTATAGGCGCTTTCTATATTCTCTTTTCTGATATTTTCTTTCACCTCTTTCCACTGTTCTTCTAAATATATCTATTTTGCTTTCTTTGTTTCTCTATTAACTTCATTTCTATATTTTTCATTATACATTAACTGACCATCTATTTTATTTATATTTTTAAACCTTCTTCTTGTTTCCATTAATTGGATTACTTCGTTTGTAATCTATGGTTTCCTGTATATATGTTTACGTCTTTTCATAGTACTTTTTCTGCTGCTTTTGTTGCCGCTTTTTTTTATTTCGTACCATTTCTCATTATTTGTAATTGCTGATTTGGAGTTTTCTTAACCTCTTTTTGGTATTCCCTTTGTACATTATTTTTTCTTAGTATCTCCTTGTTTTGTACCTCGTATTTTTTATCCACTTGTTTATATTTTAGCTGTATTTTCATGAGTACCATATTATGATATATCTTTTTCTTACTATAATGTAATCTATTTGGTATCTTGCAATATCTGCAGGCATTTTCCAAGTGTATATTCTTCTGACATGTTGTTTAAATATTATATTTTCCATTACCATTTCATTTTCTTTGCTAAAGTTTACTAATCTTTTTACTCTTTTATTTCTACTTCCTAGTCCGCAAGATCCCTTTCATCTTCATTTTCTTTCTCCGCTACCGCATTCCAGTCACGAAGTATTATTAGATTCTCTTTTGGTTCGGCATAGTATATTATGATATCTTCAAATTGTTCGTATACTTTTCCTACTTCTTCATCATCATAATCATTTGTTGGCATATATGCTTGTATTATTGTCGTTATTACTGGACATGTTTTGTATTTTAGCTAAAGTTATTCAATCACTAATTTGTATATATATATATATATATATGTCTTCATTTTATTTCCCCATTTTTTATTTAGTATTATGCTCACGCCATTTTTACCACTGTCTTGTCCTGAGCAAATTAGTCGATAATCGTAGCTCCAAAAGTCGTCACTACCATTCCATCTTGTTCTTGATGTCCCTAATATATCCACTTTATTTCTTTTCATTTCTAACTTGATATTCTGAATTTTTCCGCAATATCTTCATAGATTTAACATTTCAGTTTCCCATTTTTGTGGTAGGCGCAATTGATTTCATATTTGTTTTTCCAGTCGTATATTTAACGTACTAGCCTGGTTACCCACTGCTTTACGGGTGGTTGCGCATTTCCCACTCGAAGTCCCTTCATTGTTCCGGCGCCGGGAGCTAACGGGATCGCATGGTAAATCCAATTCTATTTTTTGTGAATTCATGATTAACTAACCATGGGCTTGGAAGATAATGGGGTTGTTTTCCATTGATTTCCCCGTCATGTTAGAACCATTTCATTTGTGCTTCTTGCTTACCAACTGTCTTATTACAAAATTATATTTTTATTAAAATATTTTTTTTTTTGGGAGGTGTCACAAGAACAGTTGGTAATTCTGCTAAAAGGGTATGGGACTTACTTTACTTCAATTATTAATTTATTTGAAAAATAGCAGCGGAATCCGGCTTGTTTTGTTTATATTTTAAGAAATGTATACAGCGCATAAGACAGAAATCGATTCATAGTTTTTGTATTAACTGAAGTTGTAAATCGATTTTTTGCCTTTTTTGGTATTATCATCAATTTATTATGATTATTGGTACTGTTATTTATTTTTTGAACAAAAATGACATTAAACTGTTTATTAGAAAAATCGTTCCAACGGGTTTTTTTTTTTAATATTATTACGAGCGCGCTCTTGGTAAATGGCAGTAATTTTTA
Organism: Icerya purchasi; assembly: GCA_039619475.1. Taxonomy (NCBI): domain Eukaryota; kingdom Metazoa; phylum Arthropoda; class Insecta; order Hemiptera; family Monophlebidae; genus Icerya; species Icerya purchasi. Next base: position 316,312,175 of record CM077116.1, on the reverse strand, counting down.
ATGTTGCATCGATTACTTTCGTGTAGGATCCGTTTGTAGTTTTGCGAAAAAGTAATTTGAAATAAAGTGGAAGCTGGAGTTATTTAGAAGAGATATTATTGCTTCGAGGATGGAGGCGAGCGGTCGTAAAGAAAACCACGAATTGATGTTAAAATGGACCAAAAACGAATGTGCCAACTTGTTATGCGAGGTGCTGCAGACAGATGTGTTAGCGATTCATATAACAATATGCGATGATCGCGATGTGCTGAACTATGTATGCCATGCCATGCCGGTTGTCAAGATTCAAGTCTGGTCAGTGAACTTACCGTAGTCGCTATGCCATACGCTAAGTAAAATCTCGAACGCCGTTGAATGCTGAATCGAATGTAGTTGAGTCAACTAGTTTGTTGCCGCTTTGCCTTGACCATGTCCTGTCCAGCACTGTGACCGCCGAATCAGTCGGTGTAATAAACTGGTCTCTTTCGTTTCTTTCGTATGTGTGTTTAACTGCTGGAACGGTTTACATTTGTCTTGAAAAATGCATGTGTACGCTCCCAACGTAATCATTCATTGAATATTTTCATTCCATTCTTTCTATGTATAATAAGCGATGGTCCAGATTATCGGTACGCGATACTGGCGCTGCGATATATATTCATGAACATCTATATATATATATATATATATATATATACATACAGAAAATGCATATATGTGTTTTTAAGTTAATAAAACTTGTATTTGAAAAATCGCGATGTAGAACAAACTTAAAAATCTTTCAGTAACTGTGGCACTTTGGTGATCGAGTGTAAATCTGTTCGAAGCATTCGTAATACTGTAATTTAATATTATCGCGATGTTTAGTATAGTTGTGATTGATCCATTGAAGATAATACATTCCGATTTGAATTCGGAATACGCATAAGCGTGGCATACAGCAATTCAACCGAATTTAAAATTATCGTTTGAGAATAATTTTAGATAAACCTGTTTATATCGAAATAGTACATATGGTAAATTACTCTTTCGTATCTTTAGAAACAAATAAAATGTAAGAGTTAAAAATTGCATACTTACAATTTTTCTTATATAATATTACTACGGATAATCATCATGGTCTTCAGTCATTATGAAGCCGATATGATGAAAAGTACGCAAACGTAGAAATGAATAAAGTATGTTTTCTTTACGTAGTTAAGATCTAAATTTAAAATTTTTGCGAAATTGAGTTATTTCTGTCAACTGTAGGCGTAATTTTTTTACTACAATCTATTAAACTATAAAATTAACTTTCGTAATTATTGATACGTGTCAGTTTGTTTGCACACATTCTTGGGCGACGCGTTATTTCAGCCAACCGCTGCTTCTGTTGTTCCGACCACGGGAAAAGAATTTTAGATATTGGAAGAAAAGAAAACATGATGAAATTGTAAACAGATACTATTCCACAGCGGCTACATGTAAGGTCATTGTTGTGGAACATCGTATTAGACATTTATTCTTAATTTCAGTCTGCACGAGTTTTTGCAACTTTGATTACATGCACGTTTAGTTTAGACGATTGAGACCAGAATTCAGTCGGTGAAACTTTTTAATCATGAACAGCAGGGAGCTTTTTTTTCTGGGTGATGGAGCGACTCTCTTGTAAACGATGCAACTACATGCTATCTGATAAAGCTGATCAGTTATTTTTATGCTGCTGTTTGAATCAGATGCAAAAAAGAACAGCGGTTACTCTTTTATGATTTCGTTCAACATGTTCACATTCTATGTACCATCTCTTAAACACTAACAGAATACTACTGACCGTCTTTTCGGATTTACTTTTCTTAACGTGCGTGCATTGATAACCATCTGGTTCGTTCTTCGTCCGGGGGCACATTTTTTAACGTCTACGACCGATTCTTAACAGCTGTAGTAGGTTTTTTTTTGTTGCAAATAACGTATTCGGGCAAAATGGTCCGGTTTTTCTGTTGGAATTTCCACTCATCGATGTTCGTTTGATGGCCGGTGTTCACGGCACGCAATACCTGTTTGAAGCAAATTTAAGAAAGTCGGGCTGTGTTTATGCTAAGCCGATCGTTAATGCACGCTACGAAGGATTTACGTATGAAATCCATGTACGGCCATGTAGTGCGAATACACACTTATTTGAAATGATTGAAGAGCTTCGCTTCAATACGGATATAGTGGTTTCCATGAAAATATGAACGAAGCGTAATTTTTATTTTTGCGCCAGTTTTGTATTTATTTATATATATATATATATCTATATATATATATATATGTTTATATATATATATATATATATATATATATATATATATATATATATATATATAGTACTGATATTACGTTGACGCGATGTTTCCACTTGTTGCTACTTGGTAATCTAGCAAACCGGATAAATCGATTTAAAAAGTTGGATAAAGACATATTTAAGATATTTTACCAGATGGCCGAGGTTTTTACGAAATAGCGTAGTCGCAAATTTGATAAAACACCGTTAGAAAGTTTTATTGACGTGACGTGCTGTATGGAAAAATTCTTATTCTAGCATAGAACATGCAGTTGTAATTATCGAAAATAGGTAGTGTAGCTCCTCTGTTTAGGAGTAGAATTCCAGTTTATATGCGACGTCTGCAAATAATGGAAACTCAGTGTCGTAGCTTTATTTAAATAATTAATAAGTAAAATCACTGAGAAGAAAATCGGATTAAATCACGGTGCTTAATGTAAATTAACGCGACAGGTTTTTAATCAATCGACCAATTAAAGGTATCATACACGGGAGTTGTCTTTTATTTCAAGTGTCGATGATTTTTGAAATCGAATATTATTTATATCTTTTTGTTTTGAGAATTGTGATAATATCCGTTATATATTAATCTAAAATATATTATTCTAGAAAAATTGTTTTTTACTTTTTAGTGCATTTTTATAGCGAACCTTTAAGTGTCGGTATTTTTTTAAAATTTATTTCACCCTTTTCAGTGTAAATATTTTTCACCGATGATACGAATAAAGCAAACTAAAACGGTGATACTACAAAAATAAATTTTTAACACTTAATTAAACAATTATATATATATATATATATATAATTTTTATATCCCCGACGCGTTTCAAAGAAGCAAACACTTCATGTTCACGGGAGTACCTGTAAATATTAATGTTGAAGACGATAACTACATTTAAAATCAACTGAAAAAGGTCGATATTAAAAGTTGATTATTGAATAAATATAAAATGTATAAAATTTAAAAAATAAAATATAAAAATATAAAAAATATATTAAAAATGACTAATAAAATTTAACAAGGAAAATGGTAACAATTTAAATGAAAAATGAAAAAGTATTAAAAATTTTAAAAATTTCAAATTTCAAAAATATAAAAATTAATATCAAAAATAAATAAATCATAAGTATGATAAATTATGTAAAATGGTCGTCGTATAGTAATAATGTGTACATAAGGAAATGAACTATATTAAAATTTTAAAAAAATAAAAATTGAATATAATTAATTTCCTCATGTACACATTATTACCATACGACGACCATTTTACATAATTTATCATACTTATGATTTATTTATTTTTGATATTAATTTTTATATTTTTGAAATTTGAAATTTTTAAAATTTTTAATACTTTTTCATTTTTCATTTAAATTGTTACCATTTTCCTTGTTAAATTTTATTAGTCATTTTTAATACATTTTTTATATTTTTATATTTTATTTTTTAAATTTTATACATTTTATATTTATTCAATAATCGACTTTTAATATCGACCTTTTTCAGTTAATTTTAAATGTAGTTATCGTCTTCAATATTAATATTTACAAGTACTCCCGTGAACATGAAGTGTTTGCTTCTTCGAAACGCGTCGGCGATATAAAAATTATATATATATATATATATATAATTGTTGAATTAAGTGTTAAAAATTTATTTTTGTCGTAAATATATTTAACACATAATAAATACAGTGATAAAATGGTGATACTTTTGGTATTCTATTAAGAGTTCTGGGTGTCGGTTTAAGAATATAATGTTCAAATTCTATCGGTGATTAGCTGCTTTTGACTAATTTTTGTCTAGTTATACTAATTAATAAAAGTACACTTTAAGAGAACTCCTTTTTTTAATGTTTATTTCAATGATAGCTGAGCATGTTCACTGATGCTTACTTCGATGTACTCATCTCGCCTGACCGGTAAAATTTTTAACATCATTCGAATTTATACGTAGTAACGTAGAAACCTAATATTTCCGTCAGCGGTGAACTTATAATAAATGACGTTATGACGGTTTCAAATTCGGTTTCTTTATTAATTAACATTGATAATACTTTGATTTTTTGTCTCGCTAAAACGTTGAATTGATAATATTTTAAACAATAAAATCTTATCTAAAGAGACCAAATTAAAAGTGACCACATTTTTTCGGCGCCTCTTTGTATGAGTACTGAGTATTTGTACTAATCGATTTTCATCGATACTAACATGGTACTACCACTGATCGATACACTTTCCAATAAACAAAGGAACATCAAAATCGGTCCACATGGGCTTATACGGGTAACTAACGTAGAACCTCCTTCTTTTTTTGAAGTTCGTAATAAAATTATTATTATTTTTTTAATTCAAAGTTTATAATTTTCTCGAAAACATAAAAAGTTTTCGGTAGTTTTCGAAATTGTTTAGCGACCTTTAAAAACCACTCAATGCGTGTAAAAGAAACACTATTTTTAAAAGAAAGAATTAAAAATGTTTTCTTATTTTTTCTAAAATTTCAAAATTATTAAACGATTCTTAAAAAATTTTTGAGTTGGAATGAATACTGGAGACAAAAAATGACAAATGTTTTTGTGAGGGGGAAAAAAGTAGTCACATGAGCCGCTTTAGTAATACCCCGGAGATTCTTAACTTTTGCTAGCGAAAAAATAGTGACCAGTTTTAACATTCGCAAAGTGTAAAATTCTGAACATACATGTTCGGTTCAGTAAAATCGTTATCCAAAAACTGCGCTTTTCGGATTACAGAAAAAACAACGCAGACCACCCGTTTAAAAACTACTTAACCTGTGTCTTAGGTTTTTTGTAACAGTAAATTAAAAAAATGACATCGTTTTCCAAACAATGAATATATGATTGTTTTAAATTTCCGATTAATTTATATCATTCCTTTTATAAGAAAACTCGCTATAGTATTTACTATTTTTTTTTAGGAACTAATTTTGGACTAGTTCTTATAAATTGGTTGAAAAGAGAATTACTTTTTTTTTGCAGACTTAGTTCTTATCCTTGTATAACTTATAGAAAAGATTCCCCACGAATTTTAAGGGTTTACACTTTGTATGTATGCATTTCTAACTAAACTAATTTAAAACATTAATTATTATTAATTTCTATTTCTGTTTCAGCGCTATTATCACCGGTAGTAGTGCTATGTAGGTATTGACGTGTTTAATGATTTTTGTAGCTCGAGAGAATTTGTCGAATTACGACATGTAGTCGAATAGTGGATTTATAATTATTTAACCGGTACGGTTTAAAAGTATTTTCCCGTTTACCATAGACTCTGCAAAAGTGTGCGTTTAATAACTAAAAGTTTGTTGGTTTTCTGTTGTAAAATTCAACCTAATCGTAGACTGTTTTGAACTATTTTTATATCTACTCTTGTAGTACATATATAAGACGGATCACGTGGTCTCGTATTTTTGGAAGTACCAATGTGATTTGTAATTCGCAGAAAAGTCTACGGACCCGCCTTGTAGCTGAGAAGCGTGAAATAATGAGACCGAATTGAACAGAGCGGCCGCTTTCTGAAGAACCAGAGAGAAAGTCAGGGGATTTGAAAGAGGTAATACAGAAATACCTGTTTGTTATGTATAATTTGAAAATATTAAAAACAATTGCAATATTTTAGTATATGTACATATTCTATATAGAAAGGAAAATTTCTCGTTGGATTTTGTTAGTATTCGAAATAATAGAAGAATAACGAATTTTATGCATTTTTTATGGTGTAAAGATTATATTTAGTGATTTGAGATTTTATCGGAATTCAACTGCATCTGTGGTGTAATAGAAAACAATGTGAAGTATTTGGGAGTTATATACGGTTCTATTATTTTCGAAGTTGTTGAAAAAGCTGAAAAAAACTGGAAAATCGGGGAATTTTATTTTCGGAAACCAAAAACAAAAAAAATGGCTACCTTATTATAATAAAACATTATTGCGAGTAATTACTCTGTAATACTGTTGAAGTGCCAGATGTGCCGGAAATGATACGTGAGGGTTTGTTGTAATCGTGTAATTAATAAACGAAAAAGGTTATGTTGCGTTTATAATTTATACGTGTAGAGTTGTATTTTTGGAAGACATAGTCATAATAGGCGGGGAAATAAATGGTATACCTGATGGAAATTGACATTTTACCGATTTACGATAAGGCGTTCTTAAACGTTCAATAAATATGGCGATATTGTCGGACCTAAAGAAAAAATGATCGTAAAAATTTATTTAATATATCACTTCTTAAAGATAAATTATTAAAATATTAACCGCAGTCAAAATCAAATGTTCACTTAAGTTATAATTAAGAAAACTTCTACACACATCAGAACGACAATTACTTAATCACGTCTGAAGTACATACTATCATTTATTATAGCTTAGGATTTTATCGGATCAGATATCCGATAAATATTTAATTTTAAAAAAACATTATTTAAAAATATTTACTTTTATCTTTTTTTTTTTTTTTGTAATAATACATTTATTGAAACATGTAATTTATCATAAAAATAACATCGAAACGTGGTCAAATCTTTGGAGATATTAAAACTGATTGGTTAATGAACTTAAGACGATATAAATCCCGCTAATTGATTTGCTGCATATATATTTGGCAGCATTAACGAAATTCTTTTAAAATCCCAATTGAAATTCTCAGTAAAGTCGTATACCTGATGTTTTGAACATGTTGGCATACGGTCCATCGTCAGAAATGAAACCGAATCTTAGTTTATTTGACTTCTTAAATTATATCGATACTTATTCTTACCTGTTTATTGGGAATGTTTTCGGGTTTTTTTTTTTTTTTACTCAATTGTAAATCGTCTTTTTTGTTCAAATTATCATTTATTCAATTTCTTTAGGGCGATCAAAAAGTGTCTGTTTTGTCGTCAAATCGTCTTATGTGTTATGATTTTTTATGTGCCCACCGTGTAGTCCGCCTTGCATTTTCTAATACGCCTACTTGTTGTCCTTCTTGTTACGTAACAACCTCCGTAAAATCGCGAAATTTGTTGTATACACCAACGAAACTAAGGCGGTAAGAGTTATATCTTTAATACACTTCGGAGACCATTTTTACTGAACAGTAGTTAATTTTTCTAAGAATTCTTTCAATGCTGTCGTAAAATTCTTTTTACATGAGATAGTAGGCGTAATCTGTTATTTATAATATTTCCTTCGATTCTATTCCTTTTTTTAATCCTTTTTTATGTAATATGTGCAATTTATTTTTTACATGCTTCTTTTGAATTTGTTAATATGATTTAAAACGTAATAATGCGGCTAATATATTAAAACGTAAAATTAGTTTAAATTCACGCGACTAGTTTCGAATAATATCGGTTTATTATCACAGTACATATAATATAAATGAAGTGAAATAAATGCGATATAGAAATAAAGTCAATAACGGATAGAAGTCGATTAATGAGTTGAATTTCTAAAAATGAAAATATATTAAAAAATTATAAAATATTTGTTAAAATTATTGAATTTTAATGTCATATAAAAGATTGCCTTAAAGTTTATTTAAGGTTAGAATTGTTTTTTTTTGAATATAATATAGGTTTACAGCGAAATTTAAGTGAAGAGTGCCTTTTAAAATTTCAACGATATGCACGTCTCTAGTGTGATATCATTTGTTGATATGGCGTGGTTATTTAAAATTAAGTGATCTGCAGGTATTGAACGATTAACTTTTTTATTTAAAAAAGCGTATAGTTGCTCTTTAAACATCTGACCCAAAATTATCTTTTTGTTTCCTTTATGTATAATTTTTCACAAGTGCCACATTTAAACCGTAAATTCCAAAGTGATCACCACGTCTTTCATAATTTGTCTTATTATTTTTACTGTTTGTTACATTTGATGAACACACTTATATTGTTCAATCTTTTATAGAAATTATTTGTATTATAAGCGATTCCGAAATCTTTTATTTTAAATAGTTTTGTTAATTTGTTAATCTGTAGATTTATCTGTGTAAATTTAAGCCGGATTTCTCGTTACTGTTTTTATTCTTTTTATATTTTTCATTTCATTGTTTGCTTTAAGTACTACATGTGGGGAATAATTATTGTTGCGTGCTGTTGTTTTTAATGTAATCGGCTTGTTATATTATGTTATCTAAAGGAGTTGCATGCATTCTACGAATTCAATAGTACAACATGTTTATGAGTGGTCGTACGGTTGGAATAATTATCAATAATCGTGTCTGTTTTAGTTTCTTTACGAAATATAATTGTTGTAATTTTAATTTGGTAAACCCGAAACTCTAATTAAGGTATGAATGTTATTTATAAATTATCATTAAGGTATATTTTACTGTAAAATATATTATCTTCTTATCGAGTAATTAGATTTTTTTGCATTAACAAACCTTAACATTAATGTCGTTTTTTTTTTTGTAATATTTATTATCGTGCGCAGTGGTGAATGAACGAACAGTATGACCAAGCTGATCGTTAAATAACTTTTCCTAATAACCAGTTGAATTTTACGTTTTTTATGTGTGAAATAATTGTACCAACCATTGTTTTGAATTACTTTGATATGGCCTCTGTCGTCCTGATGTGGCTTTTTGATTATAAAATGGGAACCGATTTTAGTTTATATTTTCCGAGCTGCACTCCATTTCAGCTTTTTGAAATGGAAAGTGTGAACATTTTAAAATGACATCGTGTCACAGTTTTCTTTTTTTATGTCCGAGGGGTCGATATGGACATTGACTATCAAACTGAGGAAGGAAAAGGAAAGTGTAATTAGATTTTTACGCAGTCAAAGATCGTGAACAGAGAGGATTCAAGAGACAGTACAGCAGAAGGAGAAAAAAGCAGAGGATAAAAGGCCACTATAATGAGGGGAAGATCTATTAGTAAATTAAAAATTTAGTTAAATTTTTTTCTGTTAATAGTCAATTCATTTACCTTTCAACCCTACGATAATTTCGTTGCAGTTGTGTTTTCAACTATTGCTGTGATTCTCACGAGCGTCGACGGGGTATTACACTAATGTCACCGAAGTAGGTTTTTGGGAGCCCGCGTCACTGCTTTTTAATATAAACTTGAACCATCAATGAATTGAAAATCTAATTTTTATCTCATGAAATTTGATGCATCTTTAATCGTATATCGGACGCAAAATTTTATATTAGATGGCGTCAAATTATTAATTAATACTTTGCGGTTCCTTCTAATATGTTTGTTTTTCTAGGAGGGCGCACTTCCATGTATCATTTGTACCGAAAGGGACAAAAATGTACTTCTTATTTCTTCCATGCATGTCATCACTGAAGTAAATGAAGCAAATGAGGTAAACGAGGAAAATGAGGAAACAGAAAAACTCCGAACCATTTTAATGCAAATACAATTGGAGTAGATTTGTCGATTAGTTATGTAAAAATTTTAATGTAGCAAAAAAATATCAGGCGATGGCCTATGATATACAACGAACAATGTAAAAAACTGAGAAGAATATTTTGTAAGCGACCATTAATCTGTGTTGACTGTAGACTATCAAAACTAATCGGACGGCTACCATTACAGGATTATTAAATATTAAAGACTAGCTGTTTCGTGCCGAGAGACGATAACTTTTTAAAAGTAGAAATCGCGGACATTAGCCAAAGCCAATATCATTGAAATTCTCAATTCGAAAATTTATAAGTTTTATTTAAGAACGAGAGGTACATGATAATCGCGGGTAAAACGATTACAACGAACAAGACAAGACTCTTTCGTTACTTCGTAAAAATTGTACTAACTAATTCATATCTGTGTATCCTCTGGCTATATCAAAAGTCTGTCTTTTATGATACATAATAAAAATAAGTACATGATAAAAATAAGTGCTAATAAATTCTGGTTATTACAGGAAATATAAAATGAGAATAAAAATGTAAGTTAAAATAAGATATGGAATGCATATATAATTGAGTGATTATTATGCGATGGTAATGCGATAATAATATATATATATATATATATATATATATATATATATATATATATATATATATATAACTAATAGTAAATAAAGCATTAAGTAATACTAACGGCGGTATAAATATTGGAGGTTCAAGATTAAAAGTAATTAAGTTCGCGGATGACTTGGCTATGATGGCTGAATCTGCAAGGGCTTTAAATAAAATGGTGCAGCAGTTGAATCAGATATGCGGAATGGCAATAAATATAAAAAAAAAGGAAATTAATGTCGATTGGTAGAAAAAGTGGAACAAAAGAAACAATTCAAATACTTAGGGCAAATAATAACAGAAGATTTGTATTGCGACCAGGAAATCAATGCTCGCATTGGATTTGAAAAACTTGCTTTCAGAAAGAAACGAAATATTTTGCATCAAAAGTCATTGACACCGAGTTTAAAGAAACGATTAATGAAGGTTTATGTATGGTTCATAGCGTTATATGGCGCAGAAACTTGGATCATAAACAAGCGAAATGCAGATAAACTGCAAGCTTTTGAAATGTGGCGTTGGCGAAGGATGGAAAAAATAAGTGTTGGATGGACAAAGTAAAAAATCAAGAAGATGTCGTTATACAGAATATCCGAAAAGAGGTCGTTACTTAGCCGGGTATGCGAAACACGGCTAAATTGGATGGGTCATGTCTTACGGCATGACGGATTACTTCGAGTTGTACTGGAAGGCAAAATACCTGGTAGACGAGGACGCGGAAAGCCACGAAATTCGTTTGTCGTGACACTACTAAAAGGTACAGGGTTGAACAGTTACGCGGATTTAAAGAGGGCTGCGGAAAGCCGGGAATACTGGAGAAGCATCATCATGGATAGAAACCAGTTTTAGGACGGCTGAACCACTTAGAGAGAGATCTGTGCCAGCGTGAAATACGGTTCTAAAAAATTACTTTATTTGTTAAATTACGCTCGCGTCGAATTCAGTTCGTGACCGTAACAGTATCAGTAAAAACTCAATATTCAAAATTATATCACTCTCCTCAACTAAGTAATTTTATTCAAAAATCACATAAATTTTGAAATCCGATAAGTAGTTTTGGAGATTACCTCTTACATCGAAACTTACAAACATTACCTTCTTATATATTAGTATATAGATACGCGCGCATAGTTACACTCGGACGGGTAATTTTCATTTTCGTTTCCAGGACCGTGCAGAATTGCGCAGTTCATGTTGCACTAAAATTAATAATTAATAAATGTTACCTTTTTTCCTTGTTAATTAATTATTTTCAATTTTATATAACTCGTGAGAAATATTAGGCGAAAGAATATTATCACTAAACGAATCGGTGTTTTTCTAACGAAAGGTTATTAAGCATCTTGGTTAGTGAACGTTAGTTTAATACTTCGAAATAATGGAATTTGAGTCGAAACAGTCACCGAGGAAGTAAAGTAAAATAAACCCGGTTTCACTTTAGATTTTTGTTAATTGTATAAGCACGCATGAAGCCGGTAATGTTGCGGAAGAATTTGCCGAGAAGGTCGATGGTAAATTATTAAGTCGATGAACTTTAGACCGGTTATCCGGTGATTAGTGTTATCTGGTTTTTCTGAATTTTTCAAAATCTTCTTCGTCGTTAGTTTCGGTAGATGCTGGTAGAACTTTCATGAGTCTTGAGAAGTTTTGCCGCGTTTCATTTTGTGACGCTCTGTGTAACTTTCAATGTGTCATTTATTTCATTGGAAATTTTCAATCTGGAATGCAGTCCGGTGCACTTCTTCTAATGCTTTGTTTTTTACGGGGGGGGGGGGGGAGTTCTATTTCTAAAAGCGCGCAAACAATAAAATCTAATCGGATTGTATGTATGTTTGTTTTTTTGTTTTTTTTCTATTAATGACTGTATTTGTAAAAAGAAGAAATCTATCGAGATAAAATGCGTCATACATACGAGTATTTGTAAGTAATTCTGATCGTGCGACTGGTATGCTAAGCTTGTTTCGCTCTGCCGCTACCGGTGTAAACCCATTCACAATGGCAATACGCGCTACGAATTATCACAGTTGGTTGAGTTTTGTTTACCAGCTGTATTGCTACGCATTTTGTAACCCGCGCCGAAGTCAAATAAAGAAAAAAAGGCATATTGTGCCAGCGATTTTGAAATTATCCCGCCGTTGATCTACGTGTGCATCGAGAAGTAACTTCCTTCCTGGAATTAGCGGGTTTTTCAATTTCCTTTGTTTCATTCCGCGATGATAGTATTGTGTTGGTACATGTGTACTCTCTTCTGGTGTTCTCTATTTGTATATAAAATATTTCTTTTAGTTTTTAATTTTTTTTTGATCCGTTTTCCTGCTTATGCCATGTAATCGGTGTAAACATTTATATCCAAAAGTTTTTTCAGCTGCAGACAAAGAGGATAATTACATCGGCGATACGCGACACGAGAGTGATACGGAGTGTTGTTAATTCGGGAGTTACATTTGGGTTTTGAAAGGATATGGAATTTTAAAATAAAGACCGTAAATAGTATATGTATAGGTGAAAAAATAAATAACGTACTCAGAAGGTGCGACTCAACGAGGCGAAATTTCGATAATTAGTCCGATGCATGTTTTAGTGGTGGCTGGGTTTGCGTAAAGAAAAGAAGAAATTAGCGGTTTATTAACTATCCGGGACACGGTGATAAAAATACAAAAATAGAAAAAAAAAAAAAATTAAAAAAACGTGTTTCTTTAAAAAAAAAAATGAAAAAAAAAAAGAAGAAAAATCATTGTTATTGCTGTTGACGGCCTTTATTTTTGATGCACATAAATTTGCGTACTGATTGTCGACGAAAATAAACCGCGATTAGAAATGAAGCGAAATCGGAGATATTCGTCGTAATTTGTTTAATAAGAATCAGTTTTCGTATCAATTTTTATTGAGGGCTTTAAAATTGTGTAGTACCGAAATATTCGCGAAATTTCGTTACTGGGGAGATAAGGTACTACTATGCGGTGATACTAATTCTTGTTGGGATATAAATTAAACCACAGTGTCTTTGCGCCTTCTGAACAAAAGTACAGTGTGACATGGATAACATGTTGGATGGCGGGTGAAGTGTGTCACGACTTTTTCATTTTAGTAAAAACATGAACTCGAGCTGTTGATCATAAATTAAATAAAATGTTTACACTATGGTGTAATTAAAAATAAGGGTAACACTTGCCTGCAGTATCGAACTTTGCAAAACGACTCTCGGCCATGAGATGTATGTATCTCCGTTAAAAATATTCCGCTTGTTAATGGGAATCCAAACGTTCTCTGGTACTAGTTTATGAATTGAAGCGCAAAAGAAATTGCAAATAATAATGACAAAAGATTATCAACGCGATCTTGGTTGTCACGGTTGCAATTGTACGAGAAGAAAGGAATGTAACTCTCTACATTCGGCCAAAATAAAAATTTATCGATTTTTCACTAAACCTACCTGTAAAGGGAAATGCTTAAAATTTTTTAACAAATTCGACGATTTGTAACGTAAGAGAAGAATTTAATGAACGGATGTTACTCGTATAATTTTAGTTTTCTGGTCTATTCTGTAAAATTTGTGGAACCAAGTTATGCGCTTTGCGTTTCTATGGTACGAAAAAAATTAATTTGTCGCGGCATTTGTGTATCACTTTTTATCAGCAATCGCGGGATATTATACAATTACGTTGTATCCTACAGAACGTTTAAAATAATTATCTATACGCGGACCAAGTGCACAAAACTTCATATATAAACATTTATACATGTAAAAATATGTGGTCGCATGACGACGGGTAATTAAATATTAAAACGGTTATTGAAAAAGTGGTTAACTTTCGGGCGGACTAGAAGCTAGGAATTATTTTCCAATAATAATAATATAAAAAAAATAATCATAATAATAATACAAAAAAAAAATTGAAAATTCACGTTATCGAACTCAATAGTTGTAATTATTAAAGTGAATTATATTTAGTCTATTGATGAATTTGGCGCGACTGAAAAATAGGAACTCGATTGAGGCGGTTGCATATCAGTTGGTTAGGTTATTTGCAGCTTTTTAGCCATGTAGGGTGAAACTTACCTTTTGCAATAGACTGGAGTATGCTTTAGTCTTCACTCCCCTGCACTTTCCGAATATATGTCGGTCCAAATGTTTTTCATTGGTTAAATTCTAAACGTTTACGTTCCTCCCCTCCGCATCGTTATTAAGTATTTACTCGGCAGATGGCAGTTATGATACGGAAAAATAATTATAATAAGATAATCAAATAGTCAGAAGTAATTGAGAGCAGTAATTTCCTTTTAAACTGACTACCATTTCACTTTAGGTTTTTCCAGCCAATCGTAGCAGCAACAATAAAACTGGTTGATTTTTTTTTCTTTCTCTCTAATATATGGAGAGAAATAGCGATTAGTTTAATTTTTTATAAATTTAAAAATTTTTAATCTGTGCTACTTATGCATCTGTATCTGTTTCCGGTAAGTCTAAACAAGTAACTCCAATCCGGAGTAATCGGTTTAGCTGATTTTCTGAATCTGCATAATTTAGAAAGAAACTAAAACGGCGTGTTCTCGAATTTCATTTTGAAAAGATCTACGTATTATTGCCAGCACAACGCGATACTGATTACAATATTTCACATATATATATACATATACATATATATATGTGGTAGTGCGGTAGTCTAATGAGTAAGGCACTTGGCTACTAAACCAGAGGTGCCATAGGTTATCGAGACTTGTCTCGTTCCAGATCCGAATCGATCTCAAGTTTATACCTAATCTGGGATAATTGGGTACCAGAGAATTATCTGGAGGAAAGTAAAGACGGCCGAGAGAAAGGAACTGGCTCTCCTACTCTCATTAGTGCCGTTGGGCTTACTACATTATGAAAAGCTTAATTTCACAATCCCCGACGCCCTGCTAAGGGTATGGGGCTCACTTTACTTATATGTATAGAATATAAAAGACAAAATATTTTGTCATTTGATTTTTTTTTTTTTTTTTTTTTAATAGTAGTATGTAGTGTGCTGATATAAGGAAAAATAAGTGCGATATTAATTTCGACGTTAAGCGATAAAATCACGAGTAGCGCGATATTTTGTTATAACTTTCTAACTGTTCAAACTAATCAGTTGGTTTCGGCTTTTGCCATAGACTATGTTATGAACCCGGTTTGAAAATGTTGAATGTATCGGTAACTAATAATGTATTATTTCGAAAAGTCCGAGATTTTTTTTTGTATTACGTAACATTTTAATCATGTTTTTTCTCTTTCTTTCAGAATTGGTCGGTCTGGATATGTTGTTAATAAAGTTTGACTGTGAATTGCGTTTTCTAAGATATGGTTATAGTAACCAGGGTAAGTTGCGTGCATTAAATTTGGTTTAATTTTTTTAAAAACTTAACGCGGTGAAGTGATTAATTTATTTTATAAAATAATTAACTTTGATTTTTTTATTTTATTATTATTATTATTATTATCATTATTTTTTCGGATTTCCTATATCCCGGTTACTATAATTTGTGACGGATTACATCAAGTCACAATTATTTTATTATATTTTAATGGTTTAAGAACTTCCTCACTGTGTTACAGGTACTTAATATGACTGCTTTTTGTGTGTTACTATGTATGTATCTTGGAATCTGTAATGTTTTAAAACCTTCCATTAATGTGTTTGGTGTAATTCCGGTTACTGACATTATAAGTGGTATTACTGTGACCTTCTTTTGTTTCCATATCTTTTTTATTTCAGTGGCTAAGCTGCTGTATTTACTTATTTTTTCTTCATGTTTCTGGCTAATATTACTGCCATTAGGGACAGATATGACTATTAAAAATGTGTTCTTTGATGGTTCGTGAATTAAGGTAATATCAGGTCTATTAGCATCTATTTTATGATCTGTAAGAATATTTCTATCCCAGTGTAATTTTACAGTTTCATTTTCTAGCATTGATTCTGGTTTATACTGATAATATGGTGCTTTCTTGTTTTTTATTATTCCATATTTGTGTGCTATTTCTTGATATATTATTTTCACCATGTTGTTGTACCTTTCTATGTATTCCGTTCCTGCAAGTAATTTACATTCTCCTGTAATATATTCAATTGTTTCGCAGCCTTGATAGCATTTACGGCACAAATCATTCGTTGTATCTTGATTTTTCATTATATATTTTTTGTAATTTTTCGTTGATATCACTTGATCATACTTAATAAGAAACCTTCAGTTTCGGGAAATAATTCACCATTTTTTAACCAGTTACATGTTAACTCTTTATTGATATTTTTGCTGTTAATTATGTTGATATGTTTCCCACGTAGCATTTTACCAGAACATTTTTCCTTTTTTCTCATTAATAATGTTTCTACTCTGCAGCTCTTCTTTTTTTGATAGATTGAGCGGTGTGTGGTCTTAATCTGCCTTTATTAACGCTCTATATAATGGGTGCTCATTTGAATGGAAATATTTTCTAAGTCCTTCTACTCGTATTTGACTTTGGCGGAGAGATGACACATTTAAGAGGCCTCTTCCTCCTTGTTTTCCTGGCAGACTAATTCTTTCGATACATGAATTTGGTTGTAGAAACCTGTGTTTGGTGAGTTCTGATCGGATTGACCTATTAAGTTTTTCGAGCTCTGTGTGTGACCATTTGATTATTCCAAATTAGTATGACAATATCGGTACTACATATGTGTTTATAGCCTTGAACATATTTTTTGAATTAAGGGATGATCTAAGAACAGCTTTTAATCTCATTTTGAATTTGTTTTTCAGCTGATATTTTATATTTGTATGATCTATTTTTGTGCTTTGTTGAATTCCGGGGTATTTATATGTTTCCTTTGGATTTCGGTTTTATTTACAGTTGGTTTAAATCATATTTAACACATAGAAAAGTAATCACAAAAATAAATAAAACCTACAGTGATAGTCTAATACAAGAATTTAGTGTACCACAAGGGAGTATTCTAGGACCCATCTTATTTTTAGTGTATATTAACGATTTATGCAATCTAAAAATATCAGGAAAAATTTACACCTATGCAGACGATACTGTATTAATTGTAAGTTCCCGCTTTGTAAACATACTCCAAAGTCAAATACAGAGTGATGTAAATACAGTATGTAATTGGATGAATAGAAACCTTCTGAAGTTAAATGTAAAGAAAACGAAATACTTAATATACAGTCATCTTCCGCAGCATAGATGGAATCAAATACAAATAAAATGGGAAGATAACTATCTGATAGAGAGAGTGTATAATGTAAAATATTTAGGATTATATTTAGATTGTAAACTCCTTTAATCACCTTTCTTACTTATCTAAAAAATTAAGAAAGTTAAATTATCTATTTTATTATTTAGGACAATTCTTTAACAATAAACAGCTCCGTACTTTGTACTTGGCATTATATCAACCTTCACTGACCTATGGTATCATACACTGTGGAGGAGCTGCGAATTATCACCTTGCACCGATAATTTATTTACAAAAATCACTATGCAAAAAAATTAACCAGGGTATATATCCTACCATAGACAGAAGTATGCTGGATGTTAAAAAATTATTTGCAGTGCATTTACTACTTTATGTATTAAAAAATAAAGAAAAATTCAATATACAAAGTTGCACCGGAATAACAAGAGGTTCATCACAAGACGGACTTACCGGACTTTTTTAAATTTCATAGTAGAACACAAGCTAGATATATGGGTGCAAAATTATTTAATTCAATACCACAATCTTTAAAACATAAACTCAATAACCGCAAATTAAACCGTAGATTGTTATTAAATTATTTTGGAGCGCCTACGACTAACACTAATTGAAACATATTAAATCGCTCAAATTAAAAAAATTTGCAGTTAAATATATCTCAAAAATTCAAGTCTTTAGCTATCAATTAGAAAATATTAAATTATTCATATCGCCGGTTGCATATTATAAACTTTATTGAATTACAGTGGAAGATTTTAAATACATAGATATCGATATATAATTATTATAAACACCTAAATCTCTAGTTTTAAATTCTTCATCATTTAACAATTTAAAATTATACCTGCGTTTCATAATTAATCGTTATATAACATAAAGTATAAAATTATTATTAATTATAACTAGAAAAGTATCATTATAATAGCAATTACTAGCTACATAACTGTAATTTTATTATTCTTATGTACCAGCTAACGTAGCTGGCGTGTAAGTATATATTATTTAGCTATAATATTTCACTTTAAGCTTAATTTCATTGTGATCTATCACTATTACAAATACTTATATATGCTTTATTACTTAATTTTATGAATTGAAATTACATATAGCAATAACCATATTTATCTCTTATTTTATTATTAATAGTAGTTCCATTATTATTTAATGTTATTATTATAACTATCAATATTGTTATTAATTTAAAACTGGGATAATGGTTATTGTTATTTTTATATTAGCTTTTAATTTTGATACTATTATATATATTATCAATATTATGATTAATGTTATTATTACTGTTATTACTATTATTATTAGTATTATTATTATTACCAATATTATTATTATTGTCATGCATATAATTTTTAGTTTTAGCTTTAGCTTACGTATTATTGTTGAAGCCAGCTACCAGTATTTTGGGACTGGGGAATGTATGTGATTAATTTTAGATTTTATTCTAGATATTCTTTTATTTTAACTTTTATTAATTTCTGCGGCTTTTTACTGATTTTTATTACTTCTTACTTGTTTCCTTGCTATTACTGACTTGTAAGTAAGTTGTAAATTTTATCATTTAAGATTATTTGTAAACATGGGCTACTAACATGTACTACGCAGTTTTCATTTTTGTTTTTGTATGTACCATATTCGTTAATTTTGAGATGTATTAGTTAAACCAGTACACAATAGTGGCCCACGTATAATAATTTCAACATGCATGTTTTTACTTTAGCTTTCTTAAATCTTCATGTCGAACACAAATTGTATTCCAATTACATTCGCTGCTCGCGCTAAAGGAGCGCATTTGCGACTTCAATTATTATTTAGTATATATAATTATCGTTGTACATATTCAAAATATATGATTTGATTTAAGGTATGGAGTATTATATCGTTAAGTGTCTTACTTTTTAAGCTATTTGAGCATTTTCCTATTTGTATATTCACACCGTTACATTTATTTAATCCAAATTCCATTCCTATATCTCCACTGATTGTTTTCGTTGTTTTTAATAGTGATTCTATCTGCATGGAAGATGCTGCATACCGTTTTATACCATCCATATAGAACAGATGATTTAATTTGAATTGCACTTTACCGTTGTATTTTATGTCTGTTCCATAGCTTGTGTCATTAAGTATATTAGACAACGGATTGAGGCATAAACAAAACCATAACGGGCTCAGCGAATTTCCTTGGAAGATTCCGGGTTCGATTTTAATAGTTTCGGTTTTTAGGCCTATTGATTCAATAATCAGATGTACTGTTGTTCTCCAGTTACTCAACAGGCTAGCTAGGAAATTATACCATTATTTTTAATATATATATATATATATATACATACACATACATGAGGCGTTCAAAAACAACTTGCACTAATTTTTATACGCCGAAGAAACACTGTATATGAAGTTAGCAACCACGGTGGGTTGTAGTATAACTGATTTCACACCATCAGTGAATTTTTTTGGAACTAAAACGTTTTGGGGACAAACCAAATTGTTTAATGTGAAGCCAGTTCGACTTCACCAGCGCAAGTTTGAATTTTGGTAATAAAAAGTTGGCAACACTCCGCGCAATGTCGACGACCACAAATTACACAGAGTATAACATTTTGAGTGTTTGAGTGCAACTTTTGTCAAAATAAGGTAATTCTACATGGAATAAAGCTAATTTTACTAAAATTATGTCAAATAAAGTAATTTTTATTACCTGAAATAAAAAAAAGTTCGTGCGGTAAAAAGTCTTTGCTTTATAAAATTAAAAAATTGTACGGGGTGTAAGGTCTTTTTCAAAATACCTACTGTCACCTGCAATACATTTATCCCACCTTTCTTCCTATTTTTTGAATGTTTCTCGCGAAATTCTCTTCAGAGAGTGATTTGAAGAACGTCGCGCAGGAATTCTGAACTTCCATTGTGGTTTTGAACTGAACTCCTCTAAGGTACCTTTTTAGGGGTGGAAATAGACAAACGTCACATGGCGCCAGATTGGGGGAAAATATGAAGGACGTGGCATCAATTCAATGTTGTTTTTTTCTAAATGAATGGATGTGTGGGTCGAAGTGTGCGGATTAGCATTGTAGTGATGCAACATTCACGAGTACTTCAATTCTGGGCCTTTCTGTGTATTATTTTTCGCTGTTCCCACACCACATTTGTATAATATATAGTGATTTAAAACAAATACAAATATAACAAACAAATTAAGTATAAAACGATTGCTTACTTAGAAACGTTTTCGGGCATAACCCTTTCTAAGTAAGCAATCGTTTTATACTTAATTTGTTTGTTATATTTGTATTTGTTTTAAATCACCGCGAAAGATTCTTTATTTGTATAATAATCGGAATCATGGGTTTGACCTTTAGGGTCTGCCCAACAATAAATCATTTCCGTGACAGTCAAAGAAACAATCAGCATAACTTTTTCTACTGCTTTCGCCTTCCAAACTTTTTTCGGAGCTGAAGAATTGGCGTGTTTCCACGAGAAGGATTCTGTTTTAGTGGACAGGTCGTACAGGTAGGCCCGCGTTTTATCTCCTGTAAGTGATAGGTAATATTTATCATTCGCGATTTTGGATTTCCATTGTTGACAAATGGTGGTATGATTATTCAGCTGCTCTCGCATAAGATGGTGAGGCACCCATAACGAGCACACACGACGCAGCTTCAGTTTTTCGTTATGATTGCGTGTACCGTATTTGTGCTCTTAATATTCATTATTGCTACAATTTCGCGAACAGAAAGTTTACGATCTTCATTGAGAATAGCCTATGGTATTGTTGCTTATTTCAATAGATCAAGTGATGGGTCTTCCATCGTGCGTTATCAGGTCACCCGATTTTCATCCGGCCTTGAACTGACGATTCCAAAAATGGCACGTTTGGATAATGTCAACTTTTTGTCGTACGTTTCTTTCATTAACTCGAATGTTTCTGTCGCATTCTTCTTCAAATATGAAACAAAAACGAATCGATCCGCGCTGAAATCGCTTACACTACGCATCACCAACCACACTCATATTTCTAACTAGTTTACTACTTGTGCCGCATAGACCGGGCACACATTATGTAAACTCGAATAATTAGAGAACTATTGATTACATTTCAACCTGCCATGGTTACCTTCTTCATGCGCAGTGTTGCCTCGGCGTATAAAAATCAGTGCAAGTTGTTTTTAAACGCCGTATGTATATATATATATATATATTGATATTATTATAAATTAAAAAAAAAAAGAAAGCGTTTTACTAAATTGATTTTTTTGGACTTTTCTTTATTTCTTCTATTGAAACTTTTTTCCGTGTTTTTTGTTTATGTCTATGAAGTTAGCATTCATTTTTTTATTTGTTTATCGTATTTCAGGTGTGTTACTTTTCTGTCTTTGAACTAATTCTCAAAATCGTATATATATATATTTTTTAAATTATTAATTTCTTATGTGTTTAAACATGAAATATTTTGAAGAAGTATGATCAGGTAAATCAGCTTTAACTTCACATTTTTCGTAATTATCACTGTTTGTTATTTTGAATCTTTTAAGGTATGTCTGAAAATCTCCATGAATTTCTTCAAATTTACCGGTCTGATATTCAAATTATTTACAATTATTTATCGGAGGTTCTGTTTCCAGTTTTGAGTTTGTAACAGTTTACTTCATTGTTTAAATTTGCTTGATTAAACCACTTTTTAACATCGAATTGGGACGTTAAAATGCCAAAAATAACACAAACGGCTCGCTGCTAACAGAATCATCCGATCTATTCCGTCGTATGTTCGTTTTTACCCAATGTCATTTGGACTAATCTATTCAATTTTTATTTATTTATTTATTTTTGTTATGTGCATTATGCTCTATTTTTAATATTTTTTATTGGTTAGTGCATTTTCAGTTTACATAGTAATTTTTTTATAGGAAGTACATAATTATATTGTCCGTGAAAAATCATATTAAATAAATTCGGTTTGAAGAAATATTTATAATTTGAGCACAGTATTAACAAAAGAATATAAAATTATATAAGGTTATGAAAGATTTTGATTCGTGATTTAAATTTGGGTTTTAAATTGTAATGTGCCCATTACATGGTTCAAATAAAATTCAAAGAAAAAGAAAATAAAAATAAATTAATATAAAAAGAAAACATAATTTAGAATGGGTGGTGCGAGAGTAAATGTGCGCATGTTTGAAATCCAGTTGTGGGTTGGGGTTGCCAATCACCGATCACGAAGAAAAAACTGTCTACCTAATAGAGGCAACTCCAGTAGTCATTGGCGAAAAGGCGGGAGAAATTAGAAAAATCGGAAAAAAGATTTTTATAGAAAGTCAGTCGCGTTTTACCTTAGCTGAAGTTAATTACTCTTCTCTCTGGTCAGTCAGTGGTTAACCATCAGTCTCGGCAAAGCAGTTGTGGTCTTGTAATCAAGACAAAGTTATAAAATTTGTGTCGCGATCGATCGTCTTATACAGTACAAAATAATACATTTTATACATATTTAAAATTACAAATGAATACTACTTGATAAATGTATATATATATATATATATATATATATATATATATATATGTTATAATTAGTGTATAAGTCCATCCGGTTTGTTAGCGTACTATAAAAGTATATTATAATAAAGTAAACGGTCCTCTATAATTCAAATCCTTCAGGAAGAACAGATTAATTCATCACTAATTAATATAGTCACCAGTTATCTACAAAACAGATATGCCCGTCTTCAAATTAATGATGCAACAATTCTTAAGAAGATATCGTGTGGAGTTCCCCAGGGCTCTGTACTAGGTCCTACACTCTGGAATGTACTCTACTCAAGAATTCACAAGCAGATTGAAAAACTTTGTAAAACAATTAACTCTGGATCAGTATTAATATCATACGCAGACGACCTATGCATCCTGTTTAAAATAGAAAAGTATACAAACTTTAAGAAGATTGAAATTATATGTGAAAACCTGGAGAACGAGATTGCAGCAATGGGGTTATCCTTCTCTACTGAAAAATGTAGGTCTATAATATTCGGCAACCAGAAGCTATCAGAAAATGTCAAAAATTTAAAAATAATATCAGGGAAGCCTATACAACTAACAAATAAATTAAAATATCTTGGAGTTACACTAGACAGTAAACTATTGTTCACTGCGCATCTAGAGGAAATCAGTATTAAATGTATCAAACTCTATAACAACCTTCTTAAAATTCTACCAAACAGCCATGGACTCAGTCAAAAAGAAAAGGTTATATTATATAAAGGCTTAATTCAAGCCATCTTTGGATATGGATCCTGTGTGTACATCAATGAAAAAATTCTAAAAAAAGTTAACAAACACCAGAGAAAATTTGTTTTAAACATTTCATCCTTGTACAAAACCACTCCATCCTCTGCTGCATGTGTAATCTCAGGTGTGCTCCCCCTTGATCTCTTCCTGATAGGTAGGGCCATAACATCTGAATACAGGATTACTAAAAATCTTAACTTGGTTAGCAGCTTAGGTCTATTGCAGAACAATAACCTCATCAATGTTCTTGGCGTTACACCAACTGTAACGGTACTTAAAAAACACATTCATACTGAGCTGGTCAATCGTTGGCAGCTACGATGGCTGGCAGAAACTACTGGCCGAAAAACGTTTACATTCTTTCCGAACATAACAAACAGGCTCAATCTTAAGAACATTAAAATAACGTTCTTCAACTCACAAATTCTCTCTGGGCACGGGAAGATAGGTGAATATTTATATAGATTCAATATTGTTGACAACCCTAATTGTCAGCTCTGTGAATCAGGGGTGTATGACAATATCCACCACCTAATATTTGATTGCCCTGCTACAAAAACCATACGAGAAAAATTTAAAATTAATCATCAAACGCAACTCACTATAAACCAAAGCAATTACAATGGACTACTCAAATACTTTCACCTACTAATCAAAAAAAGATTTCCACTCAATAATGCAACTGAATGAAATACTCCTCCTCATTATGAATGCAGATGTGAGTGTATGGTGCTTATATATGAATGTATATATAATGAATGTAACTTAATATAAATAAGTGGTTAAAAATCTGATGTAAATATAAGAAATCTGTTTCATGTATGGATATATATCTGGATACTGAATATGTAATTATTATGTAAATATTATGTAAGTAGAAATGTGTAAATACATATACTGTTCAGCTGGAAAAAAATGATATTAATGTAAGTAGGCTACTCTATTTTCATGTATATATGTATATGTGTACAGGTATTTATAAATAAATGTAAATGTAAATTTTATAAACACCTTATTTATTTCTTATAACTCCTTTTAATTGTAGCGATTTTATTTTCACATCTCATAATTACTGTATAACATTTAGTACGTATTTGTAATTCACAAATTCACTTGCTCTGTTTCATATTATTATAAGAATAGTAACAGCTGGTTTAATCTTAATATTTATCAATGTTGTAATGGTGACTATGAATTATCATCACCATTGCTGTGTAATAGGAAACTTTTAATTTTCAATACTTGTGGTTAGATTTAAGTACACACTTCACAATTCACCCAAGCATTATATTTCTCCATTGTAACCTATGCAATAAGCACACAAAATATTCTTTGTACACAAGTAAATAACTAAATAAATTTGCCCCACCAATACTTTTGGACTGGGGAACCAAAAAAAAAAAAAAAAAAAACTTTATAAAAAACAAAATCAAACAAAGGAACGTTTTCAGGTAGAGCCTATCGCTGTTATTTTATATCGTTAAGCTGAAGATGGGCTCTGCCCGAAAACGTTCCTTTCAAATTTGTTTGATATTTGTTATAGATTTTATTTTGTTATAATTTATTTTTATGTGCCTGTATACAAGATGTTCTGAAACTAATTCAGGAAATTTGTTTTACGCTATAAAGTTCGTCAAAATAAACAAAAAAGTCCCGAGGAAATAATCATTTGGGCGAGTTATAATTTATTTAATTATTTAATTTGAATGAAAAAAAAATATTTTTTTAGCAAGAGCTCAATATGTTGAACATTTTGTTTTACTACCAACTCAGCTCTTCACGTGACTTGGTTTACGGTCCGTTGCAGAAGTTCTGGTGTTTGTCTGATGTCGTCAAACGCTGAGACGATCCGCTGTATGCAGTCGTCTCGTGTGTTGGTTGGTGTATGATATATCTTTTCCTTAATACAACCCCACAAGAAAAAATCCAGAAGAATTACATGGGGAGACCTTGCTGGCCATTCAATCGGTCCGAGGCGCCCTATTCATTTGTCCGGAAAGACTTCATTCGAATACCTTCTTACAACCCCCTTTTGTAGCGTGCCAATGTTCCATCGTGTTGAAACAGTACATCTAGTCTAGTTTGCAGAGAAATATCCTCTAACAAACCAGGTAAATCGTTTTGAAGAAACTCAAGATATACTGCACCAGTCAGTCTCGGTGGCAAAAAAAAAAGGATCCAATCTAAATTACAAAATTAATTATCAAATAAAAAAATTAGTATTTTATGAAATAAAGATCACAGAATAAAATTCCATTATGAGAGCTAGAGTTTTTAAAAATTTTACTAGCTAGCTTATCGCCAATCATTCCTGCCCAAACATTAACTGACCTGCGATATTGAAATATCGTTTTGCCGTGTTAAATTGTTTTTTTTCTTTTTCTTTCGGCCTAAAAATGACAATTACTTTGGTTCAGTATTCCGTTTCTCGTGAATGTGCATTCGTCAGTCCACAAAATAATTTTTTTTTAATTTTCCTTCTGACAAACCTGCTCCAAAATTGTCGCACAAAAGTTCATTCGTGGCTCAAAATCACGCTGCAAGAGCTCTTGCACACGACGGTAATGATACGTGTGCTTACGAATGTTTTTAATTACAGCATGCACTCTGCTCGGTGTTACACCAACTTGGCGAGAAACATCTCACACAGATGTATTCGGATTATCGGCAAACAATTTTTCGATTCTTTCCGCAATGACTGGCACAAGCACATTGCAGGGACGACCCATGTCATCATGAAACGGAAGTACGCTACCAGTGTCCGTAAAACGCTGGTGCACTTAGCAAATGTTTGTAAATTGGGCCTGCGGCGATTCGGCCAACGCAAAGGCGAGATGCTTCTTCTAGGTTGCCATCACTAACGGTCACGTTCGCGACGGTTTGCCACGATGATTACAATCGCACTAATGGAAAAATATGCCATAACTAGAGGCGATGATTGTATTTTGTTTCTTGGGTTTACAGAACAGCAAAGAAAAACAAATGAACACTGAGGCTACGTTATGATAAAATGCGTTTACCACTGATATGAAAAAATGCAACGTATTGGGTTGAATTTTTACTTAGTTGGCTATACACTTACGACTACATATGTACTTCTTTTTTCAATATTTATTTTATTTTTATTTCAAAACGTATTGAATCATAAAAAAAATATTAATTTTTTTATTGCGCTGAATTAATTTAATTAGTTTAACTAATTACTTGTTCGCCCAAGTGATTTTCCCTCGGGATTTTTTTGTTTATATAATGTAAAACAAATTTCCTGAATTATTTTCAGAACACCCGGTCTATAAGCAAGAGTCTGTGCGCGTGTATACGTGTATATTTATTTATGAAAGAAAATAATTTTTAATTGATTCGGTATGCCCAATCAGGAATTCATTGTGAATGAGATACGTTTCGTATAATATTTTACTTTTATTATGTAACATATTTTATTACAAACCAAAGCATTTTTATTTTTATTGACGCCCGAAAGTGAATAGTTGAATTATTTTAAAGTGAAAAATTAAAATAAAAATGGAGACGCGGATATGTATCTGTGTAATAATTGTAAGTTGTTAAATAAGCGTACTTTTTTAATCGCAAAATATTTATATTTTAGGGACTATTTAAAATTAACGGAAATAGAACTGCAGATGGGCAGTTACAAGAATAGTAAGAGACTTGAAATGGCGGTTTTCGTTTTTTAACTGGCTTAGTAAGAATCTATAGTAAATGGCAGAAATGATTTTATAAAATTGTTTCAGGGCGATTACATTTGGATAGAACCGATTTCTGGACGAGAATTTGATGTTGCTATTGGTGCTCGTGTTATCTCCACAGAAGGCAAACGAATCTTGGTTAAAGATGACGACGATAGGGTAACTATCGATTAATATATATATATATATATATATTTTTGTTTTATTGCTTTAAAGTAATTACAATTATGGCGCTATATTACGTAACTGGTGGAACAGTTTTTAATCATAGATCTCGGCTTTTTGAATTAACCTTATTTGTTGTGTTGTGGTATCTACCATTATAATAACTCCATGAGTACGCTCACACGAACATTATACTTTACAAAAAATAAGAAATTAAAATAATGAGAAAAGTTTTGGTTATTATTAAACTGTCAGTTTGTCGATGAAGGAAACTTCAAGCGAAACCAAAGAAGAATTTAAAAGAATGGCATATATCGATGAACAATCTGAGATATGCGGACGACACGGTAATAATGGCAGACAGGGAGGAGGGATTACAAAGTGTCTACTAGATGAAGTAGTAGCTGAAGGCGGTAAAATGGGACTGCGAATTAAAATACGAAAGGCATGACACTGAGTAAAAAGAAAGGCACACGCAGGTATAATCAACAATAAAAATATATGAACACATTCGTGAAATAGTACGGGGATTTGAAAATATTTCGGGTGTTACATAGCGGATATCATGGATATAGATACAGATATATAAAGTTTAATAAGGATTTTTTTATTTTTGTTAAATGTTACTACTCTCATTTTATTTTTATTCATTTATTATTTTTCGATTTCGTTAATTCGAATATTGCCGTGCGATGCGATTGGTTTTTTTCTGGGATTTAAATATTACGGAAACTATAGTTTTTTTTGTAATGGGATGTTTTAGTATCATCAGCTTTGTAAATTGCTGAACGTACGGAATTAGACTTCCGTTTTTCATAGCATATTGTACGATTGTAGGCAGTAATTAGTAACGCTACCGTTCAGTTCTATTTTTCATTAAGTACGTTGATACGAATATTACAGATCCGTGTAAACGTGTATTGGTAATGAATACCTTTGTTAAAAAGCAAGAAAAAATACATGCGCACGTACACACACGCACAAAACAACACTGGTATCCTATATAGAAACGATCCTAAAGAAATTAATTAGTCTGTAGTTCCGTGGCAAAAACGAATGCGATTTGTTTTCGCTACAACGCGTGCTTACCTGCATGTAGCAGATTTTAATTGGTGAAGAAAAAATTTTGTTTGAAAAAATATCAACGTAAAATATAAGAAACAGAGAGTAAACTTTTTACGAATAAGCGGGCGCCATCTTTTAAATTATACTTACTAACGCGAAAAAGTCCAGAAATCTAACGTGAACATAAACGAAATAGAACTACTTTAATCAGAATTATTAAGAGTAGTTGTGCTCTTTCGTAGTTCATCGTATCAATACCTGTTTGTAACCAGCATTATTACCGAGAAGTAGTACTGTTGGACAGTATTTTTTCGATTTCGACTGATGTGTGCTTGATTTTCCGAAAAATTTTACACGCTACATGTTGTAGTGAATAGCTTTTTTTTATAGTCAAGCGCTGCGCCTAATGATAAATTTTAAAATTTATTCGTCGGGTAGACGGTTGAAAAGCCGATATCTCTGAACTCTTCCAAAACTGAAATTATTTTCTCATTTGCGGGATAATTCCTCTTTACCGAGATATCCTAATTACGCTTTGAACTACAGCGGAGTTTAATTTAATTATTTTCCAAAAATATACTAAACATTCTACCGAAAATAACATGTACAACTTATAACCTTCGCTATTTATTACTCGCATTTATAGGCTATTTCGTTCACTTCAGTGACATTATCGCGACTTTATTTTATTTTTAACGCGAACATGTTTTATTGCTCGAGGTGTAATCCCGTAGTTTTTAAGATTGGAAAAGTGTTACACAGGTCTAAACAAAAAAATCGATAACTACGAAGATGTGTCTGGTAATTTCCCGATATCTTTTTTATTTTTGAGTAAGTTTTTTTTTTAAACAACACGTTGGTTACGAACTATTTCGCAAACTACAATTTTAAAATTCCGTATAGAGTAGTAATCTGTTTACTTTTTCCAACATTGAATATTAATATCAATTTACCCTTTGTTATAAAAATTATTTGACAGACTTCAGTTTAAAAGTTTCCTCTTCCCCATTTTTAAACCGTATTAAATAGTGTACATGTCTTTAATAGGATGAAGTGTTCGAAAGTTAAATCTGATGCTCGGAAGCAATGAGAATGTAGAGAGAACCTATAATTGAAGCGGATTTCGAGATTTTCTGATCAACATTCAGTTTTGATCGATTACCGTTGTGACCCCCCTTGAAAGCACGAATCATTTTTTGTATCGGAACAACCAAAAAAATAAATAAAATTAAATTAAAATGAGAAAAACGGAACGAATAAAACGCGTTATCTGAGACAAAAAAGCGTGAAATAAGAAATTATTATTCCATTTTTCCATCAAACCGTGCTGGTGTTGGATTCCGCAAAAACAACGGAAGGGTCCAGAAGGTAAATATTTGGAAAACAGAAACAAAAGAATGTTGCGAGATTCTTTTGATCATCAGCGTAGTTTGCTGTAATTCCTGTCGTGAAGATGATAACTTTAACACTTCGCCATCAGTAATTTATGGAATTTACGCGCCGCTAAATGTAAACAGCTCTTGAATTTTTACTGCCCCTAATATAACGCTTCTGTATACGGACGTTGAGATTGCGCACTATGTTCAAAATTTGAAAACGTAAAATTACAAATCTTTATCGACTTTTATGCGATTTCCATTCGTTTTTGCCGGATTATTTTATTTTTAGTGAAAACTGGCCGATTTCTCTCAAGTTTGAATAAAATTGATTTAATTCTAAATAATATATTCATTCGCTAATAACGGGCGAGTTTTTTTTTTTTTTAAATTAATTGACGAAGCCCTAAAACGTGTTCATGATAGAAAAGGGAAATTTTGTATTTTTCGGTATATTTTATAGTTTAACCCTAAAATTTTACTACTGAAGCCCGCGAAAAATGGCGACTGTATGATTTTTATATAATTTATGCGAACTGTAATTCACTGAGTTATAAACTTATAAATGCAACTAAAAACTGTTCTTCAGAAGCCGTTTGCTTACGTAACAAATACTTTTTATAATATAGATAAGTCCATACCTGTTTGTTAATATTTATAAAATAAAATAAATAAATACCTTAATAACAAACAAAATTAGTATTAAATAATATACTTTAATAAATTTAAATAAATACCTTATTTATAAACTTTTTCGGTCGTAGCCCATTTTAGTTTTATCTGAGTGTACTCTACATTGTTAGCGCTATAACTGAAAACGTTTAGAAATAAGGTATTTATTTTAATTTATTAAAGTAAATTATTTAATACTAATTTTGTTTGTTATTAAGGTATTTACTTATTTCATCTTTCTATAATTGTGATTTTAAAAAAAAAAGATTATGTATGTGTATACTCCATAATATCCTGTTAGTCGTTTAAATGGGTAGAGATTAGTTCGCTGATAAATTGCTAGAAAAATATTTTAATAAAATAAGTTTTGCTATGAATCTTAAACATTTTTTAATATACATATATATTTATATATATACATATATATTTATATATATACATATATATTTATATATATACATATATATTTATATATATACATATATATTTATATATATACATATATATTTATATATATACATATATATTTATATATATACATATATATTTATATATATATATATATTTATATTATATATATTTTTATATATATATATAAAATAAAGCTGCAAGAAAAAAAATCGTACAGCTCGTTCTATAGTAACTGGAGAGTTAAATGTTTTTTTAATCGACCTGTTTTTTTTTTTTTTCGTGAGGATCATAAGAAAATTATAAACCACTCGAAATTTTAAAATTAAGGATCCCAAGTTTCGAAAAATGTGAAAAGCAAGTTTTAAGAAAAAAATTGAAAAAAAAATTACACAACCGGTTCTATATGAATTAGGGTATTGATTTTCTTTTTAATCAGCATACTAAGGTGTCCAGAATATAAGATAAATATAAATTTTGATATTTAGGGACCAAAATTTTCTGAAAATACATTCTTAAAGCGGTAAGACGGGAAACTAAAGAAAAGTCCACGGCTCTTCCATGGAAGCTGGAGGGTCGCTCTTTTTTTTAAATAATGTATTTCAATCGTTAGAATATTGGAGAAATAGGAGACCCCAAAAATTTAAAAAATAAAAGGCCCAAATTTTGAAAAATTTGAAAATCAATTTTTAAGAAAATTTTTTTAAAAAAATTCCATAGCCGGTTTTATTTGAGTTACGGTACTGATTTCTTTTTAACCTGTGTATTATGAAAATTTAAAAAGTAAAACAATTCAAAATCCGAAGGAACAGTGGCCGCATATATATATATATATGTTATGTATATATATAATAGCTAGCTTTCTAGCGCAGTTGGTTAGGTAATGGCGTTCATTCAGGTAGGACCTGGTTCGAATCCTGCTACCGCACATTGAAAAGATACACAAATTTTACTCGCGTTGGGTTAATGCCCTTGGTTAACTGTTTCAAATAAAATAAATAAATAAATAAATATATATATATATAGTTTATACAAATGAAATGAAAAACTTAGCCATTATTTCTTTCAAACATAACTTTTCTTTAGATGTTTTTTTTTCTTCATTGGGTAAATTTTTGTCACATACACCGTGTTCTCACATTCAGCTAGTTGTTTCACATATTGATTTGCTATTAGATATATGATTATTAATGCCTTTTTCTGATGATTATTTAAAATTGTAAATACTTTTAATTAAACTTTATCAATAAATATATTAAAAACGCCGACATGTTTCGGGAGCACACTCCCAATATTATAGTACACTGCTAAATTTTGTTTTTGTCTGTGAAATGTTTAATCCTGATGTGTCTTTTCAAGAAGGGATACGAGGTTCTTTTAACCGTATGGAGAGAGAAGAAGAATTTAATCATTAGTTAATAACCGAACGGTTAATACTAGGCGAATGAAAAAATTAATGCGAAGCGAAATTACGGAATACTGTGTACCGTCACTTGTTCCCATTTAAAGAACGTAAATTACAAAAGGGGCTACATTACTATGCCGAATTTAGTCGAAGAATGGGAGTAAATATAATTATATAACAGTATTAATAGTGTCTTTGAACTTTGATCATGAGGCAGTGATATTTTTTAAAATCACGTTTACATTATACACTGATCGCTTTTGGAAACTACAGTACTAATTGTACAACGGTAAAAGTTAGCCATATGGCCGGTGTATGTATGTGTATACGGGAAAAGATTGGTTAATTAAACCGAAAATGAATATCTTAAATTTTTTCTATGTTTAAGAGTGCGCTTGATTAACTAATAGCGCGTAAATTCGAGGAAAAAAGTTCGGAAAACTAAAAAAAGAATTGCGCAGTAAGAAAACCGCCCAAAGAGAACTGGGTCTAGTATTAAATCATAAATACATATAGCTTGAAAAGAACGCAGCCGCAAATATGCGGTTGCGACTTGAAAAATGCTTGAAAACATTTATTTAATCATCTCTTTACAGTCTTATAAAAAGTATTCTCCGCCATTTTTCAAAGCAAAACTTCAGGCTACAGCGGCTGATGATGTATATATATATATATATATATATATATATATATATTTGTGCAAGTTACGATATAACATAACTTTAGCATTTCAAGCTAAACTAGCGTATCGACGAATCGTCTTACCGCACGACGCAACATATGAAATACGATTATGAAGAGCACTTTCTTAGGGGTCAGTGGGTACCTACGAGAAAATAAAATCGCCTCAGATTTAGCCGGATTAATAGAGATGCGCCATTTTTTAAAAAAGCGAAGGACGCGGTAAACTCCAAGTTGGAGCTTGTTGTCGATCGCGTTCGGCCTGTATGAGCTGCAATACAGCGAAGCGTCGTCGACAAAGAGTGCCGTGTTAATGCGGAGCAATATATAGCGAAATCGTAAAGGAATATATTGAATAAAATTGGCCCCAGCACGCTGCCCTGCAGGACGCCAGCTAAGCATGTTTTGAATGACGAAGAGGTATTAGAGATGTGAACAACAAATGTTCTATTGCTTAAGTAGCTTTTGACTAGTCTGATTAGGTAAACATGAAATTTGTTCTTGATCATTTTGAAGATTATGCCGTCATGCCAAGTAGTGTCAAATGCTTTGGCTACGTCTAGTAATATCATGTCTGTGTGTTTATTACAATTAAAATTGTGGGTTATGAATTCTTCAATTCTGAGTGTTTAGGCTTGAACCCAAACTGCACCGGAGGAATGTAATTTGAGCTATCGGAGTGTGGAGCATGAGACGTTTTAATATAATTTTTTCTACCACTTTGCTTAAATTACTAAGAAGGCTAATAGGACGACGGTTTTCAATGCACGAAGAATCTTTCCCAGGCTTAGGAAGCGCGATGATTTTGGAGAATTTCCGTTGTTGCGGATAATAGCCAAATTTGACCATAGCATTTATTAAAGAAGTGATTTCAGCTAGGGCTGTCAGTGGGAGACTTTTTAAGGTTACATTAGGAATAATATTATCGTAATCAGTGGATTGTTTTAGCCTCAGGGATTTTAGGATTCGATGTATCTCGGCTGGAGTAACAACGTTAAAAATAATCAACACTGCTATCGAACTGGCAGTCTCCATACGGAAATGTACTTTCTTTCCGCTACATTCTATGCCATCGTACATTACTCAAATCATAAAAATAAGGAATTATATCAGGAGACAATATATTTTACATCAATTCACACCTCGTGGTCAATCATCAAAAAAAATTCCTAAATTTCCTTACCAACGTTGTTCGCTTATTTCCCGTTAAAAGTTAAAATGAGGTTTTCAACTGTAAGTTATTGAAGATATAAAAGCCCCTGGAAAGTTTAAAAGAATTTTAACAGTCAAGCCTCGTCACTCCGTCTGCTTCTTGACCCGAGTACTAACTCGTATGTGTATTTTGATTTTGCAAAAACCGAATTGCTAGCTACCCGGTATCACTTTCAAATTCACTCCGTACTTAAACAAAAAACTTCCCAAGTTCACTTTACTCTTCGCACCTACTTCAAGTCACATTCTGCGCCGCATGAATTTAACGTTTGTTACTCCGGCCGAGATACATCACATCCTAAAGTCTCTTAGGCTGATGGTGAAAAATTGAAGCCATTCCGTATTTAGGTGCCTCGCTTCGCTGCCACATCCTTTTTTCCAGAGATTTTTTTCCCCAATACGTCATTAGGAAAATGTCGTTCTTTAGCGAAATAAGTGGCACCTTATATTTGCTTTCGAACGAACACATTGTATATTTTGTCTCATGATGGTACAACATTTTCGCGGAATGTTTTCAGAACTCGGTTACATCATCACTACTGTCTTCTGTTGCACTTACTCCCTAAAAAGTTTCACCTCTAGTCATGTCTGAAAATAACGTGAATTCCCAAGCGCAGCCTTTATGATTTTTTCCCGAAGGTCAGAGTATTTTTTCATTCTCTATGTCGATTGGTAATAATTACGAGTATTTCTTTGTCCACCGCCCTTTTGTAAATCTTTTTTGTGATGCTTTTCCGTTAATTATTGATTAGAAGAAGCTTCCTCGTCTGGTCATTCCTAGATTTTTAGTTCTCATGTAGCGGCGTAATTTCATGTGCATCAGCTTTTTTTATTCTCTCTCTCTCTATCTCTCTCTCTACATAGAATTTCATCGACAGCTGCAGCAGCTTTGATGACTCGTTCAGTTCGGGTATTTTTTCTGTCAGTTAAGACAACGTATCTTCTATTTTCGTTAATGACTTAGTTATATTTGGACATTTTTCGCGCTTATTTTTTTCTACTTTCATCCACGCTAAAAAATACGGTTTTCACGTCTTCTCTACTTCCCGTGACCGATAGTGAACAACTAAGTCGGCTGTTCACGCATGTTTCTGTATGTTTACAATGATTCAGTAGCTCTCTATGTAGGACTTGTATTTATTAAATTCCGCGAATTTGTTATTCTCCTGTTATAAGTCAGCGAGAATGTGAAACTTCGGAACACACGTTGGTGTGTTGATTTAATTATTAATTAATACATTTCTCCTCCTATTTGATAGATCGTAATTAAGCATTTAATTCGCATGCGAATCTCTGTGTCAGGGAACGCCTCTTGAATGGTAGATCCGAAATCTTTTTCCTCACAGTAGCTGCTGCTGCGTTGTAGCTTTATCTTCCCACCGTTTTATATTGCTCAACCTAAGTATCTGCCGGTTCCTTGCAGCTATTAAACGCTTTAAATTACTTCGTTCTGATAAGTATGCTTTTTGACGCACCATACATTTTCAACTTCTACCTTTTCGTTAGCCGTGAACATTTATTAAAATAGGCAAAACTGCGAAATATACTCTATTTAAAATATGGTAACGTAATTAAGTTACATTATTTTGAACGATGAAATGTCGATAGGAAGCGAGCGACGAAAAGGTCGCGTCGTTGAACCTATTTTAGTTTCTAGAAGAATTCGCAAATGTGTTGCAGTAATAACGTGTCAATAAATCTAGAGTAAAAAATGAAGTTGAATAGCAAGGTTCAAGTTTATTACAGTTTAATAATATATCGTTATTATTGTTTTATGCGTGAGGAAGTAATGTGCGTATCTTTTACGCGACAGTTAAGTCTGTTTTGTTCAAATTGTCCACAGTTTTCTATCTTAAATTTGTTTTCGTATCAGTGTACTGCTCTCTAACATAATTCTAGAAATTGTTAATATTTTTCTTGGTCTTATCTGCAACTTTTAAACTTCTGAAGCGTTGACAGCCTGCTTTTAGCTGTTAACTGTAATTACCTTTTTTTGTTTCAGCCATTTTAAGTTGTGCGTTATGAAATTACCGGTCATATTATTTAACTGACAGACGGGTTGAACGACCATTGATTTACGGATTATTATGAAAAATAAGCGACATCAGTTTAATACGACAGTATCTTAAAATGTCGCCGGAAATGGATCTAATATAACTGTTAACTGTTGTCGTTTACGCATGTGCTAGTTCCATTATTATTGTATACTCATTAGGATTATTAACTAGTTTTCTATACTATCATAAAAAATTATGTATTCCCTTACAAAGTTCTTTTTTTTTTTTTTTTATGTTTTTCATTTATTTTACCCATCATTTATAAAATTTCTTGTATTATTGCTTCACCTTTTTTGTCGTCCGGCCAATGGGATTGCCATTTACGGCGACAACTTTTTCTCATTATCACGATCGATTGAGAGAAATATTTAGTAGAGTCGTTTGACGTACTCTGTCACATATTCCCTGCTATATTTTTGGACTGGAACTGATAATCATTTGAAGTCCTTCTTTAACTTTAGTAGAACACGAAAATTATGATTTTCGCTTTCTATCGAAACAAAGTTTGTGTTTATTCCAAGAATGATCGACGCGCTGAAATTAAAGTAAAACTAAAAATGAAACATTTTGTTTTGAATTATGTTTCGACAAACTGAAAATATACAATTGATTGTTTACGAAATACGAGCAAAATATTCGATTTGCGTTTTTATATTTCTGCAGAGATTTTTTTTTTCTTTTTATTTAAAACCCTTTAAAGTTGTATTTTTTTCAATTTTTTTTGTTTTTTGAAATATCAACGAAAGTATAATTATTCTTTCGAATTAATTCTTCAAATTCAAAAAAAAAGCCACCTATTCGTGTTGTTATTTTAACTCTGCATCATATTTTGGCCATGTAAACTACTTACTCAAATTTCTCGCCCTTTTTAAACGCTCTACGCCGTTTCTTTTTTTTTTTTTTCATAATTATCAGCGGTGTTCTCCTGTTCTGTCCGAGTTTATCCAACACCTGATCTTCTCTTAAACAACTTGCCAATTACACTCTCTCTTCTAGTTTTCATTATCTTCATTCGCGTTTCGGTGTCATAACCTGTTGTCTTCGTCTTGTTTTCGTTTCTGTCTAATCTACTTTCATTTTGCCTTCTACACCTCAATAAAGTAGTCATTCGTCGCGCCGATTATTAGTGTTTCTCCCTTTCTATTCAGCATTTTCTTTGTTTCAGTTTGTTGGAATCATCCGACCCCTTACGGCGCTTTTTATAACATATCGTACGCTCTTCCCTCGTCTATCCTTAATTCCCCTTGCTATTAGTTCTTTCATACTGTCTACATGCGGCCGAATTAAAATCTACTTTTTTCCTTCCCCGCCGTTTCTGAAGGTGCTTAGTTGATCAGCTTAAAAAAAAAAAAAAAAAAAAAGCAGCAAAACAAACAAACAAACAGAGCACAGCGCTACTGATCGAATCACCGATGAGCAATAGAACATTTCAGGAACAAGTCTAAGGATTTATTTTCATTCGTTACAAATTTTCCGTTTTATATATCTCAGTACTTTCTGGGAAACCAGGAAAAGTTAGGGAAGTTCATTAATCAGGGAAAAGTCGGGGCATTCTAGAAGGTACAGAAATACTTGCGTAATGTGTTATAGAACTTGAAACTATAAAAAATTATTGCAAAACTCTAGCATATGTCAATTTAATGTCTATATAGATAATAAAACATTTCACTGGATTTCGTTAGTAATGAAGGAAACAGGAAATTAAGCTGGTAACAAATTTTATTCGTTTTTTAACGAGAAGTAAAGATTTTAAGTGGTTTAAAATTTCATCATCGTATTTAAACTATATCGGGACGTGATAAAAACTTATTGTGAAATATTTGGAAATTATGTACGGCTATGTTGTTTTCCAAAGTGGTGTAGGAAAGGCTAAAAAAAATTTGAAAATCCGGGAAAAACCAAGTAAGTTTTTTCGGAAAAAAAATCGTGGCAACAACACCCTTTATTTCGATTATTATTTAATAATAAAGCGAAACTGTTGTTTGGTCAATTAGTGACTATAGAGCATGGTAACGGAGAAAGCCGTACACTGTGTAGACAGTTGGCGGTGTAAAATTGAAAAGTCTTTCAACGAGAATTTTCCGAATTTATTCATTCGAGTTGTTAAGTTTTTCCCCGTTGGAATGATACATGAGTGAGGGACGTGCGGGAAAATGGAGATCAGAATGTGGCGAAAAAAATTTACGTTTTACTTCGAGAAACTGAATTTTATTAATCTTTTTTTTCCCCTTGGTGGAAGAACTGGTCAATGAGGGGCGTTCTCTGTCCGAAAATGATTGGAAGAAGAAGAAGAGCCATTCAATTTTCATTCAGCTGGATTTAGCAATATGAAAAAAATAAACCAAGAGCAGCAGTGATAGACAGTTTTAGAGGAGGCACAATAAGGCGTAGAGGAAAACTTCATTTTTTGAGAAAACTGAGAATTTAGAACAAACGTTGAATTAAAAATATATATATATATATATATATATATATATGATAATAACATTTATAGTATGATTAACGTTGCAGACAATTGCATCACACAGTAGATGTTGGCAGTATGCAAAGGAAACTAGATAGTGTGGTTAAAACGTAGGCGAATAATGGTGAAATTAGAAGCGGGAGTTAATAAAGATTATCGGTAAGGTTGAACGATGGAATGGATAAGTAGATAAAATGTTTTTTAAAAAAAAACCAAAAAAAACAAAAAACACTAACTTCGAGATTTATTATACATGTAAAAATTTAATAAAAACGCACCAAAACGTAAGAAATGATTATTCGATAAAAAATATATTTCAGGGTAATATACGTTAAGGTGATATCGTAATTCTTATACAGCATTAACTTTTTGGAGTCGACATCAGATTCATATTAAAATAATAATTAAAAACTGTATTAAATATTCATTAAATTGTTCCTATTGTAATATGAATTTGCTGCCGACTCTAATTAAGGTATTAATGTCGTATAAGAATTGCCGTAATATTAATCTGAAAAAGTATTTTCTCATCGGGATTTTTTACTTTTTAGTGCGTTTTTATTGTGAATTTTTATAATAAATCTTGAAGTCGTTTTCTCTTTTTTTTTAAACATAAAAAAACATTTTATTTTACAATTTTTAGCATTATACTTGAACTTTTTTCTTACTAAAAGTCAACTTTTTTGTCACATTATTCCCCATATTTTATGCTTAAAAAAAATCGGTCTTTTTTATTTGAACTGCATTATTTTCACGGTAAAAATATCAAAAGCTACATTTCCACGGTAATTTAGCAAATTGATACAATTTTAGTCAATCAGCTCCGCAAAAATAAGCATCGGAGAGACTAGCGAAGTTAGAAAAATCAGAATAATTTAGAAAAAACGACGTTTAAATAAAATAAAGTAAGATCCTGAAAAATGTAAAAGAATAAAGAAGATTCCACCACATCAGCGGGCGGCTCCCTCGATTACAGTTGCTCGAAAGGTACACATGGGAAATTGACAGTACTTTAGAATTTCGGGTTGATATCGGAAAGATTTGAAAAGGTTACTGAGAATGCAAATGGGACACATTAGCTGGTATTTGGTGGATGAGAAGACTATCCGGAAATTACACTTTTTATCGATCGAATAACTATGCGGTTTTTCAAACAGTTAAAACTCATCGTCTTCGTTATTTTTAAAGAGGTGAACGGTAAATATGAACTACGTCGTTTTCTTCGGCTTGAGATCACGGCTTACATTCGGGACTTTAGCAGCTTTGACGAAGTCAACACACTTTTCTGATTTTAGCGTTTTACGCGAACGTTCTTCAGAAATCGTTTAGCTTTTGAACTCCGTTCGAAATTCCATTCTGAAAAATTACTGAAAACCTTTTTCACGTTTTCATTCGTTCGGAAAATCATCCAACGTTCTACAGCAGGTGAGAATATTCATCAGTCGGTTTATCGGAGAGCGGTTTTGTGGAAAGCTCTGTGGTATTATTCCGACCATTCATTTACCAAAGAAATCGTCAAAAAAAAAACAAACAAAAACAGAGCTTTGCCTGTAAGGCCGGCGATTTTGATCAACAAAGTCGGCCAGTCATTTTGGAAAAGTCTCAACACAGCATGACACACGATATTTGTCTAGCCAGACGCAAATCTAGGTTCCCTGCCGCGGAAAGAATCCGTTTCTCGTATGAAAACTGTAATTTTTAAACCGCGTAAAACAACTGTTATTGATTTTATTTCTATTTTTTTTTTTTTTAGCGTCTTTATTCAGATTTTTACGTTTTATTTATAAATATATTTATTCTATTTATTTGCAGACTGTCATTAATTTTCTATCGCGTATCCGTATGTAGTGTAGAATTTATATAGAATGAAGGATATAAACTCTTAAATCCACAAGTAACCTACTCGCAGACATTTACCGGGAAATATTAATTAATTGTAACGGTTAAACGCAGCTTACCGTTTACGTTTATCTAAATTTAATGAAGCGGCGAAGAATAATTGTAAAATATATCGCATTTTTC
Source organism: Icerya purchasi (assembly GCA_039619475.1). NCBI lineage: Eukaryota > Metazoa > Arthropoda > Insecta > Hemiptera > Monophlebidae > Icerya > Icerya purchasi. The sequence goes on along the minus strand of CM077116.1, from coordinate 316,271,181 downwards.
GATTGCAGGAGATATGGCTCACACCGGAACGTCGTATTAAGGCTATGCACCCCACCTCCGTTCAAGGAGTGGAGGACATGATATCGCTGGGTGACTTACACGAAGCCGGAATATTGAGAAATTTGCTTATCCGATATAATGAAAATCTTATATACGTGAGTGTATTTACTTATATGTCATTACTATTTCTGTCTCGTTTACTTAATTCTCGTACATGGTAATTGTGTCTCCCGTCGGCGCGCTGCCTCATTATTCAACGAACGCGTCCTATGTATTCAAACGTACGTTGATTTTTTTTATCTTAATATCTGCTCTTTGGATTATTGAATTTCGTTAATAAGCGTAATAACAATTAAGGGCCATTCTTCCCCCCCTCCCCGGATTTTTTTTTTTTTTTTTTTTTTTTTTTTTAATTCAGCAAATCACATTTTCGTTATTCCCTCGCATACGCTATTTGCAACATATACCATTAATGCAACCGGTTTACATTATCACTGTTTTGCTTTAATTAATTATATACGAAATGTGTATTTACGATGCGATCTCGTGATAAATTTCAATTTTGCCATTTTGCCTGTCTACATATTTTCGAAAAGAGGTATTCTGCACAGCCAGGTTTCGTAGACCTGTAGTTAAAAATTCGAGTTTTTTTTTTTTTTTTGTACATTCTAATTGTCATTTTTGATGAAATTCAAGTGAAAGACAGAATTGTACAAACTTCCCGGTTAGTTTGTACATTTTCGGAAACTGCATAATATAAAGAAGCACGAAAATTTTTTGCTTTTGCAGTATCTCGCCTCTGTCTAGGTATCGTTTTGCCTTAGAAAGTTTATTAATATCGTTGAAGTTGGCGGAGAATATTATCCTTAGCGGTGAAAATTAGTTTCGACAACGCTTGATCAATTTATCCCAGAAATAGACTACACTTTTTATGCTCTGGTAGTTTTGTCGGCAGCGGCCATTGCAGAGTGCTCAGTTGTGTAAAGCGTAGAAAGCCAAGAAAGACAACAGGCAAATAAGCACAAATAAGCATAAAGTATATAGTCTATCCACCGAAAGAAATCCGTTCGTAAAACAACTGAAGCGCACTGGCGTCACGAAATCAAGGGTCCTCACGTTACGTTATATTAACGGTATCACTTAATTATCAAGCACATAGTGGATATCTCTGTGACAATAATTCAAATGAAATGACGAAAGATCGCAACGCATAAAACCGCGTAAGATTATAATAAGTGAAAATTTCCAACTTCTTATAATATTTCATACAAAATATGAACAAGCTTCCATTTAATTAGAATTATTCAATGAAGATAAGCTACATCGGATTTTAAACTACATCCTGGCGTGTCGCTGAAAATATCAAAATTATCGTCATCGGTATCGTTGAATAATGATCACGCCATTTATTATTTTTATCTTCATTATCAGTTTTGCGATACTTATGTTCTAGATTTATGACATGATCTAAGTATTATTTTTCTGTTATCTATACTTGCTCCTTTTTTTTTTTTTTTTTTTTTGGGGGGGGGGGGATTCCGTACTTGTATTTTTATATAAAATAATAATAATATTACTTTACATTTGCACCAGAGGCTTTGACCCAACATCTAGAACAATTAAAAGAAAGGGCTAAATCTGAGAGACGATTAGAGATAGAGCTTAGGAAAAATTGTGAAGTACAGCTACTCGTATTATAGCCGGTAATGGGAAGGAAAGAATAAAGCAAGAATCATAAGGAGCACTGAAGTATAGAACAAAGCGCTCCGAAGCAACGAAGGGGCATTCAAAGAAGATGTAGCTGGCATCACATGTGGGAGTAGAGATGAAATTGTGAAGAGGACAGTCGGGAGAGGAGAATGTGGAAAAACGAAAACTCGAAGAGGGGAGAAGAGAGGGATTAAATCGTAGTCTGATTAAAGAAACGATGGTGAACCGCGCTGATAAAAAGAGGATTGAAACCACGGCTGAGGACAGCCGGTTGCATTTGACGATAATGAGAGGCAAGATTAAAGACGAAAGAAGGATTGCTCTTGCAGCTTCTTTTCTGATTTTATAAAACTGAAATCTCCTCAGACATTTAACCATCTCGTATCAGATATAAGGGTCGCTGTGTTAACAGAGCAGGTCGGCTAGATGCAAAAGGGGGCAGAAATAAAGAACACCCGAACGTACAGAAGTGAAACAAAAACGTGATTACTCCCCACCCCCCTGTTGAAGGGGCAGAATAACAGGAAGGGGTGGTCACGTTATTTTTTTTTTGGTAATATTGAAATGCGCGCTAAATGTTGATACGGGCCCTGTTGCTAGTATACTGCTTTGAGCAACACTGTTTCGTTGGACAGACTATAGTAACTGTTGCCTTTTGCTCCTCTTACACCTTTTCCGTTTACTGTTTAATATTTACGGAATGTGGGAGTGTCCTCGTCGACAAATTTTCGACAACCCGAATTTGAAAGGTTAATTTTCGGCAGTCGAGTAAACAGGAGCGATTCGAGAGACAACTAAAGAGAAACGTTTTTACCGGGCTCCCCGGCAACGTATTGAGTGGATCTTTGACTGCCGTGAGATTTTGTACTATTTAAAAAATTCGCTAACGATAACGATTTCTTTCAAGTCGAATGTTTCAAATCAGTCTGCGTGTGAGCCCATTAAATTTCAATATTTCATATCCGACAAAAGTCGAATTCTTTTCGTCTAATATGCCGAGTGAATCATATCTCGCTAAGTTCTTATTCCATCTACAAGCTGATATTTGATGCGTCGTTATCATCAAATAACAATTTACTTCTTATTCGTTAACTTTTTGAATTAAACCTTATCTGTTTAAAAAATCACCGACGTGTAATTGTACTAGTACAATTTTATAATAAATGCCGCATTTTAATGAAAGCCTTTATTATAATGGCAGTACACCGTGGATAATTTCGAAACACGTGGATGATTTATTAAAAGTTTTAATTACACTTTGCGGAAATAAAAGTAGTTCGGATTTATTTCAAAGTATACCATCAAAAACGAATTATCAAAAATATAGTCTTATTGGTCAACTTGAATTTTCCTGTTCGAAGTAATAAATTTGTCTCGCAAAAACCGGCATGACCCTGCCGAAATTATTCGGGTTTAGTTGATCATTTTTTTCTTCTCTTTTTAGATTTAAATGACTTAACCATTTCCGATTTTCTATCAGAGGCATTATATATCCGTGTTTGTTTGTTTGTTTGTTTTTTTTTTTTTTTTTTTTTTTTGTCGTTATTGAAGAGTAAAATTTTTTAACAACTTTTCCATGAAAGACGTGTAGCAATTAAGCGGAAATCGAGTTTTTTCGACAAATTTTTAAAAGTCGCGTTCGCATTCGCTGGATTCCGGTAATTAGCGCGGGCGGGAGGGGAAAATTTTATTCTTGGAATAGTCTGAGCAGTTGAAGTAAGTAACGCAATCTGTGCTCGTTCTAATGATTTGCACCGATCTTGTCTACAGACGTACACCGGTTCGATATTGGTTGCCGTCAATCCTTATCAGATTTTACCGATTTACACGGCCGAACAGATTAAGCTGTACAAAGATAAAAAGATCGGAGAATTGCCTCCTCACATTTTCGCCATCGGCGATAACAGTTACTCCCACATGAAGCGTTTTAATCAAGATCAATGTATAGTAATCAGGTAAGCCAATTATTATTTCGATTTGGTTTTATTTATTTTCACCGCTTTACAAAAATTTCCGCAAAATTCCCAACTTTATTTACACTTCATTGTTTTATCGAGATTCGAATAAATCAGTTTAATTTACACGAACGGTTATTGATGAAAAACATTTTCAATATTCTTAAAATTTACGCTCCGTATTAAATTTTAAAATCTTTGGGCTATTTTTTTACAACTCTCGAACTTTCTTTCACTTAGCTCTTCGAATATTGATGGATTTTCTGGCTTTCAATTATTCCTATCACTAGATGTCGCATAGAGTCTTTCATCAGTTAATTTATGTAGAAAGGGGGATGACCCCCCATAGCCCCTGTAAAAAGCGACACTGGTACTATATATATATATATATATATATACAGATTATGTATAAGAGCTTAAAATATGCGGAATAATTATATTGTAAATACGGTTTGCGGTAAATGCACAACGTTTACTCTAAAATGCTATACGTCACTTATTTGAAACAAGCTTTCTTCGTTTAAAGAGTACTTATTGCATTCCAAAAAAAAAAAATAAAAAAAACCGTAAATTATTCACTTTCTGAATTTATGTATATCATTATAATAAGTTGCTGTTGCGCGGGAGGTGAACACATTCTCATTTCAAAAAAAATTAAAAGCCGATTCGTTAATTTTGATAATACAACATTTTTTACAAAGTTGTAATTAGCAACAACCGTATTTTATTAAATTTCCAGAGATTTCGATAAAGCCGCTAACAAAAATTATGACTTTTTTAGCAGTATTAGCAAATTCCAGCGAGGATTTAAAGATTGTTGTCAGTAGTAGTTAAAGTGTTTGGCTACTAAATCAGAGGTATCATGGGATTTCGAGAGTTGTCTCGCCCCGGATCCAAGTCGCTCCCAAGTTTACCCAGCTTGAAATTAAATTGGTTATACCAGAAAATTATCTAGGGGAAGGTAAAGGCGGCCGGGAGAAAGGAACTGGCTCCAATATTCTCCTTAGATCCATTAGACTTAGTACCATTGTGGAAAGCTTAACTTCACAATCTATGATACCTTATCAAAGGGTATGGGACTTACTTTACTTACAATTTCGTAAAAACTGTTGCATTAACCGCATCAATGAATCTGCTTTAAAATTTTTTGAAATATATTCATCTTCCTTACAACAGCCACATAAATTATAGCGATACATACATAAATTCAGAAAGCGAATAATTTACGTTGAATTCTTTTTTTCGGAATATAGTAAATCATCTTTGAACGAAGAGAAATTCTAGATAAATAACTTATAGAATAAACCATTATTACATGTTTTAGAGAAAATATTGAGCATTTCTTTGCAAATCGCGTCTATAGTAAAATATAATAAAATATAATAATTTCCCATTATTCTTCCCTACGTAATCTATACAATGCCAGCCGCTTTTAGACAAATTAAATGAATGCTTCTCAACGATTAGTGTTTATATATTTATTTATTACGCTTGTGAATTAAATAAAAAAAATCACAAATAATATGTATAAAAAGGGAATAATGTTTTTTTTTTTTTGTTTTGTTTTCGCCACTAACTACTGATTAAATTAATCCTTCTGCTTGTTCAAATCAATCTATACTTTTGCCTTCGTTGGGAATCGAATCCATGACTACTATTTTAATAATCAAGCGTTCACGCCACTAGGCTATCGCGAGAAATGCTTTGTTAAATGTTAACCGGAAATTAGCCAACCTGTTCTGCGGTGTCACGTATTATACGAATACACGGAGGTTTACGCTGAATTATTTTGATTTTTACTGATACATGAAATGCGACAATTTAGCATTTTTTTTTCCTGTTTTTGTTTTGGTACTTCCTTAAATGTATGAAAGTATTTTATAAAATGACGGATTATTTATTTCGATAATATGGAATAAATATTTTCTTTCGCATTATTTTTAAACTGCAATTTACAATTAAACCTGGTCTGAAATTATTGTAATGGCTACTTTTTGATTTTTGGCAGAATTTTTTTTTTTCAATTTCCCTCTTTATTGAGGTTAATAGTCGTTTTTTTATGCGACGTCTTTATCCTGGTTTTTTCCCCGTTTTGGCGACTCTTGCATGGGTTTTTAATTTTATCGCTTCTTTTATTTCTTTTTTTGAGACTAAAAATAAAAGCGGAATAATCTATAGCGTTTTTTGCACTTTCAGCGGAGAAAGTGGTGCTGGGAAGACAGAAAGTACAAAGTTGATTTTACAGTATTTAGCAGCTATCAGTGGCAAACATTCATGGATAGAACAGCAGATTTTAGAAGCGAATCCAATTTTAGAAGGTGATTTCATTTTTTCCTGATATTTAAACGTCTCGTTAACTCTCTATCATTATGGTATTAATTAAATAACGCGCTGTATCGAATTTCGTATAACCGAACATACACGGTAGCCTATTTTAGACTATATAAGATTCATTTTGCAAGACGCCGCAAAAGTTCCATTAAGCGCCCTGAGAATTCTCAACCAGCGATAGTCTTTACTACTGGTAATCAACTATTCTTCGGAGCCCTGGCAAAGAAACAAACGAGTGAACTAAGCGTAACCGAAAGAAGGTTGGGAAGGTCGATAACTGGATCCAGTGCGAAGAATACAAAAAGGATTAGGAAAGAAAGCGAAAATTGAAGTTAAGCAATATCGTTGGGCCGGTGATATAATGAAATGAAAGTCAAAAAACCGATAGCTCGTTTCGAAAATCAGCTGGAAGACGATCGAGATGGAGAAGCGGATTCCTTCAACATCGGCCTAAAATGCGCCGAAGAAAGAAAAAGAAGAATAACGAAAATTTTCAGATGGAATAATTAACGGTCTCGAACTTTAGTCTTTGATTGCCGGTAGAGTCTGGTTTATTTTTGGTTCAGAAAAATGTTTAGCAGAAAGGTATATAAAATAATACCATAAAGTTGTGTTACATGCAATTCATTATTAATACTTATAATCGCATTTCGAATTGCTACATGTAAATTAGTAAAATAAATATTAACAGTTAAAAATTGTATGTAATGATATACTTATCCGAATTACTAAACGTATATTATATATATATATATATATATATATATATATATATATATATATATATATATATATATATATAATAGTTTTTAGTAGTTTGCTGTATCGGTAATTATGTTCTAATGGTTTATAATTTTAGCTAAAACAAAATGATAAATTTCTATGTAATTATATTGTTTACGGTTTAAAGAAGACAAGATTTGGAAAAAATTTGTTGATTCAATTTTCCTTTCTTCCTCGAAATAATTAGCGATTTTAATAATGTTAGACATAGTTTTTAGCGTGGGCCTTATTTACGAGGTTTTTGACAACAGTATCAGGACATTGACTTTGTAGATAGTATGTCGATTTCATTTTACGAATGCTTCTTAATATTTGAACGTTTTACTAAAAATCATTTTTTTTATTAATACTATAGGAAATTTAGCTCCCTGCTCGCTTCGTTCGCCTAACCCAAAATTCACCGTCCGCGCTCATGCAACATTGTTATTTATTCAAAAATGCGGATGTTCGTATTTTATTAACCCGTTTTCAGTCACAGCGTTTCCATTGCACTGGACACCGACTTTACATATTAGGTAAAGTTAGTGTCCATTGTAATGGAAACGCTGTGATTGAAAACGGGTTAATTATTTCTGACTATTTGAATAAAATTGAAATATTTTAAGTATATTATAAAATTAAATCGGCAAAAAAGAAAAATAAAACACCGAAAGATGTAAAGAAATAAAACTGCTGAAACATCTGAATTTATTTAAACAGTTATGAAAATCTTAATTGGGTTTCGGATCAGCACGATGTAACATAGAAAACATGTATAAATCGGTACAGTTCAATAAAATAATAAAATGAAAAAATTATGTTCAACAACGAGTTATAAAATGAATAAAACCGAGTATAATGAAATAAATAATAAAAGTAAATGAATATTTTAAATAACGCGTATGGTGCAAATTATTATTATTTACGATATATTAAGTAGCTTTCAGTGAAATTAATTTTCTTATAACTTTTAATTATTTTTAGTAAAATCCTATTCGGTATTATTTCGATTTGATGATTTTTCACAACTAAATGTTCGGTAAATGTAGATTTTGGTATTTATAACGTAAAGCATCAATATGCTTCCTAAATATCACACTCAAAGATGACTTATACTATGTATGCTCTTTTGGGTGTTTTTCATGTAATTTTATATACATTACTGAATTATTGAAAATGTTATTTTTGGGTGCGATGAATTATTGATATTAATTAACTTAGTATGTTATCGTTAGTACTATATGCGATATTGAAATATGTATGTTTAAAAAATGTTATTATTTTGTAAACAAACAGGTGTGTGTGTGTGTATGTAACCATTTGTTTTTAGACTTAATATTTCGCTAGTACAAACCAAGAGTCCTTTATTTAGTGTGTAATATTTAAAAGAGCACATTTATGTTGTCAAATCTGCATTTACTAAACATTTAATTGTGAAAAAGCAATCGATTAGAAAACTACTGTACCAAAAATAATGTAAGAATTATAAAAAAAAACTTAATTTCGTTAAAAAACCACTACATTCATGAACATAAAGGTAATGTATCGTAAATAATAGTTTCCCATCTACAAATGATCCTTTACTATTTCAAATATTAAATTTTATCCATTTTTCGATTGACTTGGATGACTATTTTTTTCATTTTATTGTATTATTTTAATGAATTGTTTCGACTCTTGTATATTGAAATTTTGTATTTAATTTCAACGTACACCGTGAATATTAGATGGTGTTGATCCGAAACTAAGGGCGGCGTTTTACATGTCATAACTGTTTAAATAAATTGCTATGTTTTCTAGCTACATTAATATTTACATGGCATAGAATATTGATATGTTCGTTATTGTTGTACATCGCCCCCTTCTGAGTTTAGTATTTCATATTAAAACCACGCGTTCATGCCATTTTGACGATCGGGAAGTTGGCGATTAACCGGAGGAGCTTCTTTCGGCCATAAATTCTCATAATTTTTTTATCCAATCGTTTTATCCCCTTTACTGCGGTCGCCGTATAACTTACAATACCACGACTATGAAATAATCAAGCTAAACTGAGGAAATTTCTATCGTAAATAAAATATAGACAAATTATTAAAAAAATTTGCCACCGCGTTTTTAAGACTGACAAAATAAATACACTGCTAAGTTTAATGTTGAACAAATGAACATTTTTTCACTTACAAAAGTGTGATACTTAGGTATACAATTGTGTTAAATCTCTGTAATACTTAAAATTTCGAACGATTTTATTAACCCCGACGTCCTATTTTATCGTACTTTTCTTGTTTTGTTCTGTCATTATTAAATAGAATAAATTAGAAGACATTTAAAGAAGAGGTGGTGTTAAAAAAATGGTGTCTTTCCGTTGGCTTTATGAACATTAACAGGAGAAGTTCTTTAGCTGAATTTAATAATTCCTCAAATCTCTTCAATACACTTTCCCTTCCATTATGTTTATTCATTCTTTTTTTTAACGCGGTTCTCTCAGGTTCTTTCTCCGTTATATTTATTCGCATCTTTGCTTTCAAAATGTAGATTTTAGTTTGTTTTAAGAATACATCTTTTAATTTTTTTTTGAGAATGTGCTTTTTAGTTTGTTTTCAAAATCAGGTGGCCACTCAACCGGGAATAAGCTGGGAATTTTATTGTAAAACTGGGAAAAAAGTAAAAATAGCCAAAAACGATATTTTTAATAAGAAAACATCATTTGAAGCGAAAAATGAATTCATTTTTAATGTACTTTACTCAAAGTAAATTACGGAGTTCTGTTTTATTCGTGTAAAATGTGCTGCGACGACCAAATATTATCAATAGTAACAAAAAAATTCCATTTTTCTTTTTGTACAGTTCTAGTAATCAGAAAATCGGGGGGGATTTAGACCGGGAATTTAAAAATTATATTTGAGTAGCTGCCATGAAAATGTACCTTTTATTCGTTTATATGTTCTTTCTTTAAGTTGAGCTGTCGTAATAGAGTTATTTCATTATTAAATCGCTAAAATGGGCAGTTTTTATAAAACCAATGCGGATGTAGTTGAGAATTTTAAGTTATTATTGCCGAATAATTTTAATGTGTAGTTTTGAAACAGTTTTTTTTTTCATATATATATATATGTGTGTTTTTGCTACTTTGGCTTACTGTTAAATAATGTAATATCGATCTAATGTGTCCCGATCTGTTTTTGCTTTAAATGTATCCTCGTCAGCAATAAAGTATAATCGTAGTAATATATACGGAGAAAGAAAAAAAATATGATAATCCTGCAAACAAACTTAGTGAGCGCTTTACAAACGGAAGTAGCTATTTTCCTTGCGGGGTGTCCATTCTTGGAACTGGACCTAAATCATACTGATAGGTATCCTTCTATGTGTACCCTTTTTTTTACCCGATTAAATTGTAACTGATTAAGACGCTTGATTACCAATGTGAGCTCCCTAAGTCAATTAGGGGTTAGTGTGAATGTATTATTTTACTTACTTTTTTCCCGTTCCGGTTCTCATTTTTCTTCTTCTACAGTACGAATCTGTCAGATAACATTTTGTACTATCAGTAATTTTAGATAATACCGTATCATTCCCTGCGCTAACCGGATGTTTAGATTAATCATGTATTTTAATTAATGAGCTAAACTACGCTTTCCGTTCAAGGTAGTTATTTTCGTTTCTCCAGTGTTAATAGCGGGATTACTGTTACAAAGAATGGCGTAGAAAATTAGATTTCAGTTTACAAGAAGTTTTGATAAAAATGTAATCATTATGTAAAAGTTTACTTATAGAGCCTATTCTATGATTGTAAACAGCAGAGTTACTTTTTACGGTACATAAAAATCACTTAATGAACCGATAAAATGAGAAAGAGCTAATTTATTAAATTTTTAAACTTTTGTTTGTTAATAATTAACGAATCAGCAAATATTACGAAAAATTTAATAGTAGAGCTAAGATATATAGTGTACTATTCGGACTTGCATTCACGTATTGTTTGACTAATGGTGAGGATTGGATTATTCCTGAAAATGTTCACAAGCCAAATATTTATTAAAAAAAATTTTAATTGTTTGATATTAACAATTTTATAATATTTACTCATCTAGCGGAGTGGACGAAGAGCAATCAAATACTTGAATTGTAGGGCATAAGAAATATTAACGCATTAATAATGGCGTTAACAATAATATTTAAATACCGATAAGGAGTATGAAGCAACTCTCTGAAATATATGCTAATTTTCAGTTGTTTTTTTCCTCGTAAACAATAAAGAAAAAACTCAAAAAAATCTTAATAAGTATAAAAATAGATTAATTGATGTAGAAGCCGAAACGAATGATCAGTTTTAAAAGATTCAATTTGTGATCGTTATTTTTAAATTTTTCAAAAGTAAATTTTAATTAGCTTTTATTTATTTTAATGATAGCGTTCGGAAACGCAAAGACCATTCGAAATGATAATTCGTCGAGATTCGGAAAGTACATAGACATCCATTTTAACCACCAAGGCGTGATAGAAGGCGCGAAAATAGAGCAGTATTTATTAGAGAAATCCCGTATCGTTTCCCAGTCACAAGACGAACGGAATTACCATATATTTTATTGTATGCTAGCTGGACTATCTAAAGAAGAAAAAAGTAAACTGGAATTGACGGACGCATCCCATTACAAATATCTTACTGGAGTAAGTTGAAATTATTATATTTTTCAGAAATCCGTATTAGTGAAAAGTGATTAGCGTTTTATAATTCTTCCGTAAATGATTATTAGAATAATTATAATTTTCCGACGTAAATTTTCTCCCAAGACCATAATCGTTTTTAATTTTTTTTAAATTTCTTTTTTGTTTTGTGGTTTTTAAACTTTAAATTATTTCTATACTTTACGAATTTTCATATTTATACCTATTGTATAGTTTTAAAGATTTAAAAACCAAAAATACCTCCTTTTTTTATATTCGTTCGTTTTTACCTAATTTTTTTAGTTAGATTACAAAGTGTACAAGTATGGGAAGTTCTAGTTTAAAGTGTATACAAGAAGAGTAAAAATCAACGGCAAATGTAATTTTCACTATTCGCTAAAATCGTTCAATTTGCTCATTGTATTAAATTTTAAGTCATTTCATATAACGCAACCGCTGCGTAATATCATTTCTGCTTGTTCATTTTCAAATAGCTTCATAATAAAGAATTTAAAGGTATTTACGATTGTTCCAGTTCCCGATGGGGGAAAATCTTGTTTCATATGTTTAATGTTTTCTGTCGTAATCGAAATAAAATTAACTTTTATTACGGTCTTTCACTATAGGGAGGAAGTATTACATGCGAAGGCCGTGATGATGCTGCTGAATTTTCTGACATAAGATCAGCGATGAAAGTGTTATTATTTTCCGATCAAGAAATATGGGAAATTTTGAATTTATTAGCCGCTTTGTTGCATACCGGAAACATTAATTATAAAGCCGCTGTTATAGGCAAGTTATGATAATTATTTTTAAATTAACTCTGTCATTGTACTAGACGAAGCGCGTTACTTTTGTTAAGCATTTCCTATTCATCAAAATTCTACATATTCGTGTGCGGAATATGTACGTTTATTACGCCACGATCTGTAAGAAATATTACTTTTCTAAACTCTCACTATCGTTTTAATCTCTGTTTAATTACTTACGTTCAGCTGGAATTACGATCGTTCTATAGTCGTACAGTTTCGTTATTCATAAATGCGCGTGTCTGAGTAATTAAATTTTTTTAAAGTAGTTTCTTGTAATATTTTTTCTGCTTTCATTTGTCCATAATTTAACAAATTCGCATTCATTATTCGGATTTTTTTTTGTTTTTCAAAACAACTTTAACGTACACCTTTTTCCCTTAGATTAGTTTGAGCATGTCGCCGTTCCGTAATGTTTTATTCCAAAAGATATTGTAATCCATTTCTTATGTCCTAGTGTTATTTTCGACACGCATAATTTTCGAAGTATTACGTTTCTAATATAAATTTGAATTAGTGTAGACAATCATCGAATCCACGAATAACAAAAAAAAAATCGTGAATAATAATTATTTCCTGTAGTTTAATTCGTTTTTGTTACTTTCAATATGATTTTCTGGTTTTAACACGATTGCAATGTAACAGTTGAACAAATACTTAAATAGGCAGGTTGTAAAAATGTTATTATTTCGAATAAATAAAAAGTGTTGTATTTTGTAATCGGCTATTCAGTTTGAACTCTGCGTAAACGTTTGGTTGTTTACGCGTATGTCGCCAGCATAAGTTAACTCGTGAATCACATTTGACATTTTAAAATTATCGTTTTCTTTAGACGTAAAATATAAAAACGGTCATTAACCGATAAAATTAAAAACATTTCCAGCTTAAAAGCAGTTTCTCGCTGGTGTAAATTTATACCCGATTGATTCGATGTTTCGTGAGGTTTTCATCGTTTTGAAAAATGCGCAAAACTTGTACGAGATTAATTTATTTTTTTCTTTCTATATAGTACAAATTTTGCACAGTTGTCCTTGCATTGGTAAAGGTATATAGTTCTTTTGTAACATTATCTAATTTTGTATAAACGGCGGTTTATAATTGTTATTTAATTAGAGGGTGCGATTTTATTATTAATTTTAAAATCGTGAATTTAAAAAGTATTACATAATTTCTTATTTTACTTATTGCAGATAATTTAGATGCAACGGAAATTCCAGATCATAGTGATGTAGCGAGGGTTTCAAATTTGTTAGGAGTATCAAATCAAATTCTTATTGACGCATTAACTAGAAAAACAATTTTCGCTTACGGTGAGACAGTGGTAAGTGCCACACAACTTAAAAGTTGCCGAACTGTTTTGTACTATTAGTTATGACGGTGATGCATACGAGTAGTAATATTTTTTTTTTTGGAAAATTTCGTGACTTGGATTTTCATTACAGATCAGTTTATTCATTCTAATATTCACGTTAACAGTATAACAAAAATATTTTAGAATGAAAGGTTTTGTAAAAGTTTCCGAATAAAGACCGGTAATTTTAATGCTTGCGATGAATTGTTGATTTCTGATTAGTTAAAACGAAAAAAAATATTTTATTTTCGGTAATAAATAGTTTTACCCATTTTTTGATATTATTATTTACATTTGAATTGGTTATTTATTTTATATATCAAAAAACTGAATAAACCGATTATATCGTTGTAATAACAAAAAAAAAAAAAAAAAATTACAGTAGTTTATTAGTCTCAACATCTTAAAATTGTGTTTCACATGTGCACAATTTTAAGCTGTTCAGACTAATAAACTACGAAAATCGGTAAATGTAATTGAAAGTGTTTATTTAATCTTTCAGAATAATCTGATATTTTTTCCTTTTTAGTATTTATCGATAAAGAAAATATATGAAGTAATTTTCGTTTAGATTTAATTAAGTTTTACCCTCCTATATAATTTTGGGAAATAGGGGTAACTTTTTTACATGTTAATTCGATGGCCATGATATTTCAGGTGTCGACACTATCCAGAGAGCAGTCGGTTGATGTAAGGGACGCATTCGTTAAAGGAACTTACGGAAGACTTTTTGTTCATATAGTCAATAAAATTAATAACGCCATTTTTAAGCCGAAAGGTACTTCACGTTCGTCCATCGGCGTCCTCGATATATTTGGTTTTGAAAACTTCTACACTAATAGGTAAACTGATTTTAAGAAATATTTTTGAATAAAATCATCAACACTGCCGCTTGTTATGATTTATGTAACTTTACTGCTGTTCGCATTTAGCAATCATTTTTTTTTCTCAGCAGCGGTAAAAATAATTACGAAAAATACACTTGTTTAATTGTATTGCTTAAAAATTTAAGTATCGTGACTAGTTATTGCACATTCATGTCGTAATTAGAATAGTGTATTATGTACACGCGCTTTTAATGCATATATATATTATCGATTATATGTGTCTGTAATAATGTGGTACGAGTAAAATTTGTTAGTGTCATGTATACTAATGCCTGGTACATAATGGTGTGCGCGCGATAGTTTATCATTAATTAATATTTAGATTAATTATTATTAGATATTTGTATTGTATCTATTTTGACTTTTAGTTATTTCTATATATTCGGAATGTAAACGTTTGGATTCGCTGTTAGGACTAATAATTAATGTTAAATTACTTTAAATAATTCATTTTTTGGTTAATAATGACAGGTTTATTATTATTTTTTTTTTTTTTTTTTAGTTTCGAACAGTTTTGTATCAACTACGCAAATGAAAATCTGCAACAATTTTTTGTGCAACATATTTTTAAACTGGAACAAGAAGAATACAATCACGAACATATAAACTGGCAACACATTGAATTTGTTGACAACCAAGATGCTCTCGATCTTATTGCAATCAAACAGTTGAATATCATGGCTCTAATCGACGAAGAATCTAAATTCCCGAAAGTATGCTTTAAACCAATGTTGATATAAAATTATTCATTTTTAGTATACCTTTGAAAAAAAAAAAATGTATGTGTACACAGGTATTAATCGATGAAGATATACGTTTTTTTTTTTATTTTATTTTTTGCGTAATGTTCGTTGCTAATAAAGAATTTGTTGGATTGTTATTGATTATGTTTTCAAAATTCACTTAAGTAAAGTAAACATACCGAAGTAAAAACGTAAAATTTTACTTTTTTTTTAGATTAAAATAATTGTGTTATTTAAATTTATTTACAATTATTGTGAAAAAATGAAAAGTGCTACATATTATTACATCAATCACTTTAAATTTAACCTTTATGTTTTTAAATGTCACTTATATAATTTTTTAAATTATGCTAGGGGACTGATCAAACAATGCTCGCTAAATTACATAAAACTCATGGTTCCCACAGAAATTATTTGAAACCCAAGTCAGATATTAATACGTCATTTGGTTTGAATCACTTTGCTGGAGTTGTTTTTTATGATACTAGAGGTAAAAGTGCTCTTCTGTTATTCAACTTGTATAATTTTTTATTTTACTATTTTATAAATATTACTACACACGCGCGCGCGCACACACTTTTACCATCGCCACTAAAAGCAACATCAATTATCAGAAAGTTAAACAACACGGGAATGTGTAAAATGTTTTTAAAAATGTACTGTTTACAAATGAAATATTTAAACGGTATTTTATTTTAAATTAAAAACAATAATTATTATAACAAAAGGATATAAGCTATATAATGTTTTTACTTTTTATTCAATATTAAAACTGAATTATGAACTGTTTGTCATCTATGCTAAAATACAATAAATATAATTCGTAAATTGCATTCTTAAACAATTAATTTTGCAGACATATTTCTTTAATAATTTTATTATTACTCGAGCATTTAAAAAACCTGTCTGTTTCATTCGGGGATTCGAGCTGTTACATTTTTCATTTCGATTTCCGATATAATATTAAAAAAATTCGGTTAAATTTTTATTTGTGCCCCAACAAAAACAAAACCAATAAAAAACTTTTTTTCGATTTTTATTTTCCGGTTCAGTTTCGGATTATTAAAATTAATTGCCTGATAAAAGTATTTAACACTTTTTCTTTTTTAAATTAAATATTTATGATTAATATTATTATGCTACGTTTATTTTCTCTATTCAGCATGATGTTAAAACATCATAATATCTATGGTGTCCATTTTGTTCTACTTTTTTTTTTTTCTTGTTCCCGATATGTTTTTAAGCAACTTTTTAATAATCAATATTCAGCCTCATTAAATTCTAATAGAAGTAGTTCTTTTATTTTTTTTTCTTTTTTTTTTTTTTGCGTCATCGTCTTTGTTGACTGAGCCAGTAAGAAATAAACATTTCAAGTTATTGAAGGAAGAAAAAGAAATCTATTTACAAATTTATAGCAGTATGTTAAAGTTACCTTGCATTTAGCAACCTTGTAAAATTAAAGAAATTATTTATCCGCCTAATTAATTAATGCAATTAGATTTCGCATTTGTGCGACGGTAAGAAATGATGAGTGGCATTATGAAATTTCGGACAAATCAATGAACTCCTCGGGCTAGCGAGAAATTACACAACAGTGTCACGTGTCACTTTACTCGAGGGAAAAAAATACATAGCTAGACGTTTATTTTTTGTTTCAGCATAAAATTTAGAAACCGAAAAAAAATTCGGCTCAGTTCCAATTTTTGTCCTTGCAAAATTACAGCTTTTCCGGTTTTGGTTCGAAGTTCTGGTTTAATTATTATAATTTTTTGTTATTGAAAAAAAAAAAAAAATATCGAAGTTAGTTTTATTTCTTCCATTTTTATTCTTCATTTTTTTTCTACGAATCTATGACTCAAGATGAGTTCTATATTTTTTCCCGGTTATTTTCGTTTTAAAATGTAAAGCACGCCTATTTTCCAGGTGCTCGAAAGTAAAACGAAAATTTATTATAAACGATACTGAAAAGTCTTAAATATAAACTTGAAAATTTTCTAGACGAATCTGAAATACAAAGAACTAAAATTAGGCTATGTTTTAATAAAAAAAAGTTTAGTAAAATGAAAAAGTTTCGAAAGTCGTTATGTGTGTCGTAAAAATAGATCCGTAATAATCAAGTGGTGTGTTTTTTTTTTTTTTTTTTTTTTTGGCTTCTTACGCAGCTTTCTGAACGGTGCGCGTTATAATTTTATGCAGAGGCTAAACATAGAGCATCATATACATGACCTACTGTGCTCTTTCCAATCACTGACAATTGCAGCAATGTCGCTTTCAATACACAGTGCTGTAAAAGATTTACAGTGGAAAGGATAAACACACAGTTATCTATTAATGGATTTAAATCAATAGAAAGGTCAATAGATTCCTGTCTATATTTCTTTTTAATGTTGCAGAGTATTTCTGTGCATAGTTGTTATCTTTATATTTCTTCTCATTGCACGTTTTCCAATGTAGCGTCAAATACGTTTTTTCCCGCTCGGTTTTATGCATCTTCCCCTCGTTTTCACTGAATTTCGAACATTATGAAATCAGTTTATGACGTTTCCCTCCGTAGCTACATTTTGACGATTTTTTTTTGGTTTTTGATTTTTTATGCCTACAGTCATATAGCAATACATTTCAAATGTAAAATTTTACAGGACTCGTAAACCTTTTCTAATACTTTTTTCTAGTAAATGTTTTCTTCGTTGCGATGATTTTGTTGAATTTTGAATTAAAAAAATTAATAAAAAGACTGATTTACTTTGTTCTAGATAATTTCAATTCATTTTGCCTTTATTTGTTGTTTTCTTAAATGGTTTCAGTTTTCATTATTTTATGCTTTCTATTTATTCCTAAAACTATGTAAAGTTATTCGTAAAAACTTACTTTTTTTTAGGAGGTATTTTTCATTTAAGTTAATTTTCGATACTTAATTAATTTTAAATATTCTTTTTTTAAAAATTTAGTCAATAGTTTGTGCGCGGGTAATAGTTGCAAAGCATTAAATGCTTGGTAACAGCACATTTCAAAAGCTTCCAAACGGTCGCTCATTCGTAATTTTTTAGCTCTAAACCGTTTCGAACGTTGGTTTTAATCTGCTTTACAGATTAGTAGTACCTATTCCAACGGAACGATGATACGTTGGAATAAGTTAAATCGAATGTACACAATTCCGGTTTTATTGGAATCAAACGAAAAAGTAATTAAAATTTAAAATAATTCAATTTATAAATAATCGTTTTGTGTTGCAGGATTTTTAGATAAAAACCGAGATACATTTAGCGCAGATCTGATGCAACTAATCCATATTTCGACGAACAAGTTTTTAAAAAGTTTGTTCGCCAACGATGTAAATACTGGTTCAGAGACGAGAAAACGCGCTCCTACATTGTCAACGCAGTTCAAAAAGTCGTTAGATTTATTAATGAAAACATTATGTAGTTGTCAACCTTTTTTCATTCGTTGTATCAAACCGAACGAATTTAAAAAACCTATGGTACATCAACTAAAATATTTCTACCGATCGATTTTATCCGTTTACAATACGCTGTAATATTTGTCGATGAATTTCATTTGTTTTATTTTTTTTTATTTTTTATTACTACCTACGTAACTATTTGAAACTTTAATTTAAATGTATGAAGTTAATTTTTCGAATTCTATGTGATCTGTTGAAGTACAAGTTTCTATTTTTAATAGCTTTCCTTATTGAATACGCGCGCGTTTGATAACTGTTTATATCGAATAAAAATATGTTACACCTAGATGTTCGATAGAGGACTTTGCTGCCGACAGCTCAGGTATTCCGGAATGATGGAAACGATACGAATTCGGAGAGCTGGTTATCCTATAAGGCACGGTTTTAAAGAGTTCGTTGAAAGATACCGATTTCTCATACCGGGCATTCAGCCATCTCATAAAGTAAATATTTTTTTTTCATATAATACTAATTGCTGAAGAAATGTATTTTTTATTAAGTGTTTTCAAATACTTTAATTACTTTTTCATTTTGATTTTTTTTCAATAGACCGATTGTCGAGCAGCTACCGCGAAAATTTGTCAGGCGGTATTAGGTCGTTCTGATTATCAGCTTGGTAATACGAAAGTATTTTTAAAAGATGCTCACGATTTATTCTTGGAACAAGAAAGAGATCGTGTTCTAACTAAGAACATTCTGATATTACAGAAAATGATAAAGGGATGGGTTTATAGAAGAAGGTAAGAAGCAATAAGGTATATGAAATTGTTTGTGTTTTGATTGCTCCACGAGAAATTTACTTTAGTAGTTTACCGATGGATATTAAAAACAATATATGTGTATTGGAAAACAATTTATCTGTTACAATGAAGGGAGAACATAGTGAATACAAGGTCATAGATTACAGCTATCATGATGTAGTTAGTTAGGCAGTGGTGTTTTATTCAGATAGGACCTGAATACCTCACTACCGTACATTGTAACTTGCAAAAAACGTACTGGCGCTAAGTTATAATGCCCATGGAATGTTAAATACCCTGGAAAACAATATAATCAAAAAAATAAATAAATAAAATGAAAAAAAACAACACATATATATGAAAAATATATTTAAATAAGTAATAAGAATCGATTTTATTATTCTTTTTATATTTAAATTGGAGCGGGATCCTTATGTAATCTTTAATATTTTTTCTACAAAAATACAAACACACGAACTGCAGTTACAAAAAAACATTTTAATCTGAATATATCAGATCTTCGGTATATGGTGATTTTAAAGCAACACGTAGGTTATTTATATCAGTTATGGCAAAGGACCAGTATTTTTCAGCTCTACGATAGTATTGTTGAGTTTTTGAAGGTAAAATTAATTTAGGATTACTGTTTTTTCCCTTGAATGTATGCTAAGTATTTCTTAATCTTAACTAATAATTTAATTACAATTTAATTGAAAACTTGTTATTTGCTTGCATCCATATCGAAAAATAATTCTAATAAAATTCTTCTTTGCCCTGTTAGTAAATTCGGTTTTGTTAGAGCGAGTTAGTAGAGAAGTAACTGTTGTCATTGCCAGTATGTTGATCTTTTTGTTTTTTTTTTTTTTATATCTTGAGGACATCGGCTAAATTACTTTTAGGCACAGCAACCATTTGTTAAGACTATTTTTAGGAATAACATATATGTTTAATCTGTCGTTCCATTATGAAAGTAAATAAACTTATGTATGAACTTTAAGCTTGATAATAAATATATTATAAACGCAACACATACAAAATGAAACAATTATATTTAATAAATGTCGACTATTTTTGAATGATCGATTCATAATCATAGCAATGACTATTTAAAATTTTAAATATTCATTGCCGTTATTAAGGATTAAGTTATCCGAAAGTAATTGGTATTTATTAAATATAATTGCTTGTTTTGTATTTATAATTTATTTATTAACAAATATACGCTTAAACTGTACTGTAGTGCCATTAATAATGTTTATTTCAACTCCCGGCATGATTAATAATAGTCGTTGTAAGTCATCTGCCTCTCATTATGGAGTTCGAATGAATTCCACTTGTTATTCTTTAAAACTCGATTGATTTTAGTAATAATCGTCAGTGCATCGTAAAAATAGAACTGTCAGTTGTGTATTTTTTGTTTTTATCTTTTATGAAATACATATTTAAAAAAAATAATTTATTTAACTTATGCAGTCGGAACTTTTATTTAAACAGAAAATCATTCGCTCGGTTAAATTATTTTAAATGTGATAACATTTAATTCGCATTTATAAGATATTAATTTCGTCGAAGACTTGGTCTGCGTAAAATTTCCCCTTTAACTTAAATTTTTAAAGCAGGTAATAGCTGACCTGAACTGCATTCTTTAAGATTTAAAATTTATTTATTGAAGCGGTATAACGTTTCGAATGAATAATAATGTAATTTGTACGTTTAGTAGAATTATAACAGTGTCCTTGGTGGTAATTTCATTATGTATATAATTCAGAATTATGGTTAAATGTTAGTACCGCAACCCTTAACTACGATGAAATTTTCGTAAACATCTTTGTTCTGTAGTATTCACATGACGCACGCCGAACACAATTATATGCGTCGATTAGTTATTTTTATTAATAAATCAACATAAAATTGTATCGTGTTTTAAGATATCAAAGATTGAAAGCGGCTACAATGATCATTCAAAAATATTGGAAAGGTTGGGCTCAACGTCGACGTTACCAGCGGATGAAAGTTGGCTATATGCGTTTACAAGCGTTAATCCGCTCAAGGGTACTTTCTCATCGATTTCGGCATTTAAGGGGTCACATCGTTGGTTTGCAGGCTAGAGCCAGAGGGTATCTTGTAAGACGTATGTACGCGAAAAAATTTAGGGCTATAATAAAAATTCAAAGCCACGTCAGACGTATTATAGCTCAAAGGAAATTTAATAAAATAAAAGTAAGTGTGAATTTAGCGCATATCTCGTTGTTAATTATTTGAATAAAAGTAATAAAATTATACGTGTAATGACAAAGGTAAATATTAAATGAAGTAAAGGCGAACGCGAAATGTATAATATCTGAAAGAGAGCATCAAGTTTCCTTCAAATTTGGATAATATAGACTACATTTATCGTTGTTAATAAATTTTCCTCTTTTCCTTCTTTGATCTTCGTTTCTAGCCTGTAATCTTCTTTTTTCTTTTCTCTTTTCTAGTGCTAGAGATGGAATATTCCCTACAAAACGTTTGCAGCATATTTTATTTAATGTTTATTTTTGTGGTGTAAAACT
This sequence comes from Icerya purchasi, assembly GCA_039619475.1. Classification (NCBI taxonomy): domain Eukaryota; kingdom Metazoa; phylum Arthropoda; class Insecta; order Hemiptera; family Monophlebidae; genus Icerya; species Icerya purchasi. The sequence goes on along the minus strand of CM077116.1, from coordinate 316,249,213 downwards.
TTATAATTTTTATTAGAAGTACGCGTTGATTTACCGTCCTGATGTAAGGTATAATATTTTTAGTTGAAGATGTAACTCAAGCGATTATTATAATTTTAAGTATTGCGTAAAATAAACAGTCTCACGGTAGCCTTTTAGCTTGAGCAGTTAACTTCTGACGTGGTAGTCAGATTTTATTGTTGGTAACGGCAATAATGAAAACTAGTTAATATGAAGAGAATAAAAATGCGTTGAAAAAGGGCGAAGTTGTGTTCTACGGAATATAATGAAATTTAAAATTATGTTTTTACATTTATACTTAACGGTTCTCACTAAAAGGACTTGTTAAATATTTCTTTGCGAAATGCAAAATTTGTTTTTACATATAGCGTGTTAGTTATTTTATAAATGCAATTTTATCATCATAACTAAATTATGGAAATAGTGAAATGACTTTGTATTTGCGTAATAATATTGTAAGTTACGTAATAATTTTTAAATTTACTTTAAAATGAATATTTCATACATCTACAAGCAAAATACTCCAACTTAAATAAAGTTTATTTGTGCAAATTTACAGTTTAAACAAAACGAAATTATGACAGTTGTTCTTTTGAAATTTTAAGGAAATTATTGTTTTTTTTGTAAAAAACATAATTTTTGACTTTTCTTATGTTTTTTTAGTTAGAATATCGCACTCAAATAGAAGCACTAAAACTGAAGAAAATTGAAGAAAGAGAACTGAAAGAAGCTGGTAATAAACGAGCCAAGGAAATTGCGGAACAAAAATATAGAGTAAGTTGGTTTTTTTTTTTGGTTTTTTTTTTTTATTACCATGAGCCGTGTGTAACCGCATAGGTTATTACGGCATACGGCAATTATTAAAGGTTAAATAACTTAAACAATCTGATTTGTTTTAATATATGCCAAAGTTTGGACGATCGTTGCAGGAGCATTAGCGAGGATTTTTTGTAAAGGAAAATTTTAGGTTAAATGACAAGCGGGATGTTGCAAATTTAGTACACGTGGAAAGAATATGATGAACTGAAGAAAAACATGTTTGGGAACAGAAAGGACAGGTTGTTGAAGGCGAAGTCCCGTGGGAAACGTAGTTATGCAACAAAGAAATGTGCCCAATTCTTAAGCGATTAATTATTGTAAAGTCGCGCCGGGACATATTCTCTAGTGGCCACCAAGGCTCAGTTGATGGTTTTATTGATCTTAAAAGGGTCTTTTGAGAAGCACAGTGTGACCTTCATTCCTGTTTAGACTTATGCTGGAGTAGTCTCTTTATTGATTCTGGTTTGGGAAAAATTGGGCGTTAAGTGGAAGATTAGACGATAAGTATATGTTTAGGTCGTCGATGAACAGCCGGGCTGAAACGGACGGTTTGATACAGTCTGTTATATCATTTATGTAGAATATGAACAAGGTTGCACTTAAGACAGAGCCTTGTGGAATTCCATTCTCTGATGGAAAGTTTTGTGATATCGACGAACTGATTCTCACATTAATTGTCCAGTTGTACAAAAAACTTTGTATGTAATTTCCTATATTATCGGTTATATTGGCAGACATTAGTTTCTTTAATAATCCATGCCGTCATACTCGATCGAAAGCTTTTTCAATGGCACATAAGTGTTGTTGATTCTGGAAGCTTGTTAATATTTGCCGTTGAAGGCTTAGTAAATGATCGACTGCAGACCTGATATTATTTTTTTCTCGGATAAAGAGAAGGCGTCTGTTTACAATTTTTCTAGTACTTTAGTAATAACATATAAAAGGGACATAGGTCTGTAGCTCGCTGGGAGTATGGGACTTTTGTTTGTTTTTAGGATAGGAATTATTGTGCCTAACTTCCAACAGTCGTCTGGGATACTACCTGTTGTCCATATGTGATTATAAATGTGAAGTAAAGAGGATTTTGCATTTAGTGGGAGATACTTTAGCGTAAATGGATGTATAGAATCTGGTTCGGGCGCACTATTGGAACTGTCGTATTTTAATTGGAAATTAAGTTCTGACATTGTAAAATTTCAATTATATGGGTTTATGGAATATAAATTAAAATTTATTGGTGTCCGCTCTTGTATGGATTTTTTACTTAGAAAGGTGGAGGAATAGGAACAGGAAGAGAACTCTGTATAGTAATGCTGAGCAAAGGAATTAACAATATCTTGCGGGTTGGATATTACTGTGCCGTTGCTGATGTCTGATGCAGGAATGGGGTTAGAATTAACACCATTTATACTTTTTATTTTTGCTCATACATTATGGTTAGAAGAGGATTCAAAAATGGATCTTATAAAAGCACATCGAGATTCTTGCTTCTTTATGCGTATTAATATACATGCAGCAGCTTTGATTGTGATGAGATCTGGCAAAAATTTTGTTGATTTGTATTTTCTTAATGCTCTTTTGCGTTGGAGGATAAAGAAGTAAGTAAAGTGAGTTCCATACCCTTGACAGGGCGTTGGGATTGTGAAGTTAGGGGGGCAGCGACTGTTATTTCGTTGCATTACCATGGGACCCTTCGGGGACGGCAGCAAGATAAAGATTTAGGAATTGAAGCGTTAGTAGCCATAAATATAGCATTAATAAGTGTGGTTATATTAGCTGCTATGTTTGATGGGGGTTGACATGAAATATCAATTTTCTCTGTACAAGACTTCCAGTCCGTTTTCTTAGGTTTATAACGATTATTTTGAGGGGAGTATTGCATAGACGGGAGAGAAATAGACTGAATACTGATTGGGAGTGATCACTTGAACGAATGTCTTGGAGTACAGAGGAGCGTCGTTTTGGGAAAATAGATGGAGAAACAATTGCTAGGTGTATGGTTGAATTAAAATAGAAGAAGAGGGCTGAATGAGTAAAAACATTCTGTAGCATTTTTCTGGTGTTTAGTTTGTTGGTTGTTGGAAATCGTCTTCTGATGTGTATTCGCCTTCTTTTTTTTTTAAATCTTCTAACCTGTTAGGAATGGCTTAAGAGCTGCCCCTCCTTGTCGGTTGTCGCTTCTACGGCATAATTAATGAAGTCTGGTTTTGTAGCTATATTATTAATCAAATCATTAAATTCATTGTATTCTAATGCGAAAGGTCGCAGTTCAACATCAAACAAATGTTTACATTTCTCAGGTAATTTTGTGGAAGGCTGGGGTTGTTTGAAGAGGAGGCGGTTTATTTTTGGATATAGAGTTAACTGTGTTTTCGATTTGGTTTGCGATTGCTTCTCCATTCGCTGCAGTAGACATTAGAGATTTTTTAATCTGCGCTTATGCTGGGATAGTTGGTTCTTCGGTACAAGTCGGGTTATTTGGTGTTGCAGGATGTGTCACTTTTGTTTTGTATTTTGCTGGCCGACTTCTATTTCCATTTGGATCTCGGGAGTTGGAATACTCAATTTAAACTGTTTTACTTCTGTTAGGTTAGTTTTATTACAGTTGGAACATACATGGTCTTCTAGTTGCAAGAAGGTTTCGTTATGCTTTATAAGAAAGGATTCTGGTAGATTAGAGCAGTTAATTTCAATATACAGCTGTCTTCGTCGACTGATTATATGGCGAAATTCTTCATCGGATGGGTTAACTCGTAATATGGACACTGGAGATACTATTTTTAACGATAGTATTGATTGAAGGTATATAGGATTAGTTTGTTATTGGGGATAGTGGCCGATACGTTGGACAGTATTAATTTATTAGTTGGATTTTTAATTCGTCGCGTTGTAACTATTTGGTCCCCTAAATTTATCTCGGCGCCGTTGGCGAAAAATGTGCCTATTAATTCTTAATTTTTGAGAAAAATTACAATTCTGTTTTTAGATATCCGGGAACCGGTAATGATGTTTAACGTTCCTCCGACTAGGTCTTTTAGCGCATTGTTAATTATGTTTTTATTTTACTTTAAACAGTACAAAAAATTTCTTTATTCCTGAAATAAGTAATCAAAATGAAAAAATTACTGAACTTTATCATGTTTTTGGGTTAAGAAACGCGTGATTAAGCAGAACTTTTTTATTGTTTTAGAAAGATTTTCTTGTTAGAAAATACAAAAAAGGGGGAAAAAAGGAAAAAGAAAAAAGGAGGATAGTAACAGCGAAAACAATTTATTTTTTATTTTTTCTAATTTACATTTCAGAAATCAATATTTAGTTCATTAAATATTCGATCATTTTTCGTTTTTCTTTCTTCCGTTAAAGATGGTGATGGATCTAGAAAGGAGCTCACTGGATAAGTAAAACCTGATTTTGGATAAAGTTAAATAAAATCTTAAATAACATGCATAGATTGACGTAAAACAAAAAAACGAAAAATGATGCAATCTTTTAGTGGGACCTGTGTATGCTGGTTTTCGGTAACGAATTGGCGGAGTGTTTAAAGAATGTAATTTAAAACTCTAAGAGTTTCATCTTTTTTTCGGTTATTTTGCTTTATCTTTTTAACTGTCTCTTTACGGGTTGCTAAAAGTGTCACTTAGTGATATTTTTTATTTCGCTGTCTATAAATTTTTATTAAGCTTATCTAGCTGATTAAAAAATAATTTAAAAGTAAACATTATGGTTATGTACTAAGGATTGAAGATATTCGTTTTGTGATATTCGATTTCAGTAGAAGGTATTCAGTTGTTAATTTATACGTGTTCGTATTTTTAGAGTTGTCTTCCAGTTTATATTTATGGTATTTTATATAAATTATTATCCGATCGCCTCCGCCCTAATAACACATTTCACGTTAATAAGAGCAAATTTTGTTGATACATCTCATGAATACTGTATCGTAGCTATAAAAATATATTATGAGTTCCGTTGAGATTAATAATTGCTCGCGTAAGTATTAATAATAAAGTAATTGCGAATTGTAAGGCGATAATTAAACTTCTTTTCAAAAATCAGGAAAAATAAGAATGAAACGATTAAGGAGTTAATGTTAAGTAAAACAAATAGTTAAATCTGGCAAATCGGGAGAATTTGTCTGTACAGAAAATAAAAACGTATATGTACATATTTTCGTATAGAAATAAAAAGAATATTGAGAGATTTTCTCTAAATATTGAAAAAAATTATTCATTAATGTTTGCGTATTTTTCTATATAAAACATTGATTGAACATTAGTAGTGTACATGGTAAGTTACAATTTTATTATTTTAATTGAGCGAAATGGAGTGTGTAATGTATAATTTTTATATAGTAAATATATTTTATTTAAAAATAATTTTATTTTTTACGATTTTTATTTAAATTATTTAATCAGGAGCGAATGAAAGAATTAGAACGTAAAGAACACGAAATAGAAGTGGAAGAAAAACGTCGCATGGAAATTAAAAAGAACATAATAAATGACGCTGCTAAGAAACAAGATGAACCGGTAGACGACAGTAAATTAGTAGAAGCGATGTTCGATTTTTTGCCCGATTCAAGTAGTGAAGCGCCCGTGCCTCCCAGAACCACTTCCGTGTTTATGGTAATATTAATTATTCAGTAAATTTATTATTGTACGTTTAATCTGCCTCAGATTACTCGAATAATTCCAGACTCAAACTGTATAGAAAGCAAATAATGATTCATTTAAAAAAGTCTAATTACTGTGTTTGCAATTGTTATTTTATTAGGATTTACCTGCTTCCTCTAGGGATGAGCAGCAAGATGATATCACACCTATGCAATTAACCCCGGAGGATGAAGAGGATTTATCCGAATTTAAATTTCAGAAATACGCAGCCACATATTTTCAAGGCAACATTAATCATCAGTATTCTAGAAAACCGTTGAAGCATCCTTTGTTACCACTTCATACGCAAGGCGATCAGCTGGTAATTTTTACGAATTTTCAAAGGAAAAGGAAAACAGCTTAAAATGAATTACTAGTAATACAGATATTTATTAATTATTTACGTAGGCTGCGCAAGCATTATGGGTTACCATATTAAGGTTTTGTGGCGATTTGCCGGAACCAAGATATCATACAATGGACAGGGATAATACTTCCGTTATGTCTAAAGTGACGGCAACCTTGGGTCGCAACTTCATTAGAAGTAAAGAATTCCAAGAAGCTCAGATGATGGGTCTAGACCCAGTAAGTTACTGTTTGTATGTTTTTTAAAAATATGGAACTTGTGGTTTGCCGAAGTTTACTTCAATTCTGTGTAAAGTATAATGAGGCGATTATTTTTTTAAAAATACGTTATTAATTTTAAAATGTCGTTAAATTTATATATAATTATATATACTATCGTCATATCCTGGAACAAGTAATAGATTTAATGATTTTGATAAGAAACCGCAAACACGTACTCAGTAGTTAATCGTCCGCTCTTCTCCTCTTTTTTTGCAACCGTGTACTGTAATCGCCTCGGACTGATTTTTTTGTTTATTCTAGGTACCTAATTCGGGACCCCTGAAAACTGGATTCCTTGAAAATTTATGGTTTCGCGATTTAGTAGTAAGACGCATAAACTTCTACCCAGAGCATTAGGCTTTTTAGCATTTTTTCATCTGACAGACCATGTGTGTATTAAATTAAACGAAAACAAAAAAACCGAATAAACTTTTCGCACGCGAACGGGTGCGACATTTCTCGTTGCGGGAAGTGTCATCGCGAACAGACACCCGAGTATCTCTGACGAGGTATTAATATAACCCGAAATAAATCCAAAAATATAAAGAAATTTTAAAAAAATTAACAGCCGCATAGTGTACATCAGAATCCATAAAATAAATTTTTCCACTAAAAAAAAACATACATTTTTATTATAGTATAATAAACAATCTTCACTTCGAATGGAGTAACCAACCTATCCGGAATATATATAAATGCGTGTGTATATATATAGAATCAGCCAGATTCCGACGTATATAGTGTTCGTCATGTGCAGCCTCCCGAATGGGAAATGCTACCTTTATGATGATGGATATATATATATATATATATATGTTAATAATAATCAAATAGAAATTTGCCTTTGCATTTGAAGTCAAAAGAAGAATATCTTTCGCATGGCGTATGGAAAATTATGTAATGTATTCGGGAATAAAGATGCACCTAATAGCTTGGAGTGCAAACTATATAACCAGTTCGTTTTGAAAGTAGTGTCTTACGAAGAATATAATCAGAAAGATTAAGAAAACAAAAACAGCGCATGAAAAAATCATTTTGCGAAAAAATATTACTTTTATTAGGGAACAAACAAAACTGGGTCAGACGAATAGCCAAACTTAAATGGACTTGTACTAGATAGAAACCGAGTCGCATAAAACAGAAAATAATGCGAAAGCCTGGAAAACGTTTATATTCAGCAGTAGACACGAGAAGAAATTGAGATGTACTGAAAAAATAAACCAAAATAATTTCAGTATTGCAAGATGCGGAGGACACGGATTATTAAAAAAAGTTCCAATGAGGCGTGTTAAAATTAACCTGGAAGTGAATGAAAATAGCTACTTAAATAACAGTTTTTTGAATTAGATTGCCAAAATATTGTCTTTAGTGATGTAAAATATTAAGCATCGGAATAATTCATATTTCGTACTTGGATGATTATAATTGTGATTTTTTTCTTCAAATGATTGGTATTAAGGAAATGCTAATGAATTCAAACAGAGGCATGCGCTGTAATAATAAACCAAATGAAGATTATGATTTTGTTGACTAAGAGTGGTGCTAATTTGCATTAAATTATTATGAAAGTAATTTTTTTATTCGTGAAATTTTTAGGAATCATTTATGAAAACTAAACCCAAGTCGATACGCCACAAATTGGTTTCGCTTACGTTAAAAAGGAAAAATAAACTTGGAGAAGATGTTCGCAGACGACTGCAAGATGACGAGTGCACTGCAGATAGTTACCAGTCGTGGTTGGACACACGCCCGACGTCAAATTTAGAAAAATTACACTTCATAATTGGGCACGGTATTTTACGGGCCGAACTCAGGTTAGTAAGTTAGTAATTTCAAAACACCAATTATTTCTTATTCTAAACGAAAAATCCTTAGTACTTTGTTTTCAAAATTATGCGGCAGTTTTTTTCTTTGAAGCTTTTGATTTTACTTGAAAATATCTTTTATCTTGCACGTGTTATTTATTTTTTCCTTTTTCGTTTATCATTCGTTTATCACGTTTAAAGAAGTTAACCGTACTTTTCGTTTTATTATCTCAATTATTTACCATTTTTATCTAATCCATCCCTCTTTTTTTTCTTCTCTTAATGGGGTTTACTTCCTTATTTTATAACAATTTTGTGTCTTTTGCACTAAATTTGAGAACTTTACTGGAATATAAATGATTAAAGGAACGAAAAAATGATTACAAAAGAAAAAGAGGATGTGATTGCAAGTTAGGGAGCGTGCTTTATTCGTAAATCAGCCTATTTAAGTTTCTCAGAGATCTTTGTGAGATGAAGGGAGAAGAGAGAGTTCGATAGTGATTTGATTTAGTGCAGAGAAGTTGACGCAGAACTTTAATTTTGGTTCCGCTTCAGACAGAAATGTAATTTTATTTTCTGATCAAAGTTGTAATTTATTAATAGTTTTGGACGTAATCTTTGCCTGCGGAAGGGAACAGGACGTACAGTTATTACGTAATTTGAATAAAAAATTTTCACTTCCCTTTTTTATATGTTTTTATTTTTTTTGTTGTGAATATTTTATTAGGGATGAAGTATATTGCCAAATTTGCAAACAATTAACTAATAATCCTTCCAAATCATCACATGCTCGTGGATGGATTTTATTGTCGCTTTGCGTCGGCTGTTTTGCTCCGTCTGAAAAATTCGTTAATTATTTGCGAGCTTTCATCAGAGAAGGCCCTCCCGGTTATGCTCCATATTGTGAAGAAAGATTGAAACGTACGTTTAATAACGGAACCAGAAATCAGCCACCCAGTTGGCTTGAATTGCAGGTATTCGATTTTTCCGATATATAACTTATTATTATTATGGAATTGTTTAATAATTTGTTGATTTTAATGCATTTCATAATTATTCCGTGCTGCATTGCTCCAAAAATTGAGTTAATGCTTGCAGCGACAATTACGGTCAGACCAGTGTTAATTGGATTTTAAATAATTTGTTTAATGCGAGAATTAAATTTATCGGATTTTAATTTCATCTTTTACTCTACTACATTTATAGGCTACGAAATCTAAAAAACCAATTATGTTACCCATTACATTTATGGATGGAAATACGAAAACGTTACTTGCCGATTCAGCTACTACCGCTCGAGAACTTTGTAATCAACTTTCGGATAAAATTGGCTTGAAAGATCAATTTGGATTTTCTCTGTACATAGCGCTATTTGATAAGGTACTAATTAACGAATGATCGCATGATCTGTACGTTCACTTTATTGTTATTTATAGTATAGATTTGTCAGATAGGTAATAAAGGAAAACTATTTTTTTATTTTTCATTTTCTCGATTTATACGTATGTAAATATTTCTTCTTCACTGAAACTTATGAATTCAATTTTTAATGTAATAATTTCAAACGTATGTAGAATTCTTTATGTTAAATCGTTTAAGTTTTTTTGTTACTACATATATGGTTTTGTAAATTATTTGACGCGAAATGGAATATTCAAAAAAAAATTTTTACTTATCGAAAAAATAGGAAATGTTTCGATTTTAACATAAAGTACACTTCTGGTTCACTGTAACGATGATCGTTTCCCTCATGTTTCGGCGCATTAACATTTGTATATTATAACTTTTGCCCCATCAATTTCTTTCTTATTAATATATTTTAACGGCTTTCTTCGAGGTATGTAAAACTTTGTTACTTATGCCAATAATACAGGAATAATTCCTCGGTTTGAGACGTAGAAATCCGATGAATTATCGGCGGAATCGAATTGTAATTAGGTTATCGTGAATTTCAGTAGCGAGCAACAATATGCTAGGAAAGTTGCAGGGAACCTTTGATTTTTTTTAGTAATATCGAAGCTTCCGTTATTTTTAAATACATAAAATTGTTATTTTTAATTTTCTAATAACCGGTCATCCTACTTGTATGTGAAAGCCACGAAGAAATTATAGAAATTATTACACTATTAAGTAATATATTACAAAAATTGATGCGTTCATTATTGTCTAAAACCTTATACAGGTGTATTTTGTAAAAATATGCGGAATACTCAGCAAGTGATTCAGTATATTTAACAGATCGAATGGCAACATGTTTATCGTATAACTATTGATTTATTTAAGAACAGAATTGATCTATAACAAATTTTTTATAGTCGGAACACTGAAAGTGTTTACTAAATTTTCCAAAGTAAAAATTTTCTGTTCCATTGATGTGGATCTTAAATTAGTTTTTACACTGCATATATAGTTTTATTGTTCGGTACCGGTTAATATTGTTTCTTTACTAAAAAGTCTGAAAATTACATGTATATTGTATTAGGTGTCATCTTTAGGGAGCGGAGGAGATCACGTAATGGACGCAATTTCTCAGTGCGAACAGTACGCCAAAGAACAAGGGGCGCAAGAACGGAATGCACCTTGGCGCCTATTTTTCCGCAAAGAAATATTTGCACCATGGCATGAACCTACCGAGGACCAAGTTGCTACTAACCTAATTTATCAGCAAGTCGTGCGCGGTGTTAAATTTGGCGAATATCGTTGCGATAAAGTTGGTTTACGATTGATTTATTTTTATAATTACATTACGATGTCGCTATTATTGCGAATTTTTATTATTGATATAAAATTGCGAATTTTTTACATTTTTCTTTTCTTTTCTTTAGGAAGAAGATTTAGCGATGATAGCGGCGCAACAGTACTATATAGAATTCAACAGTGAATTGAACACGGAACGGTTGTTAAGCTTATTACCGAATTATATTCCGGATTATTGTTTGACGAATGGTGACAAATCAGTTGATCGTTGGGCTACGTTAGTACATCTTGCCTACAAAAAGGTAAGTTGGCCATGTTTATTTTTTATCCATTGTCTCGAAAATGAATATTGGTTTTTAACTAATTTTTTTTCCCCTGTACAGTTCGTGTATTTTTGAAACGTATTGTTATTTATAGTGTGCATTATATAGGAACGATTTTTTTTTAAAGTGATGAAATGTAAAGAAACTTGGGTTTTTAAATGGTTTATGCTGTATTATATATATATATATATTTTTTTTTTTTTTTCTTCTGTTAAAAAACGAATAGTTTGTTGACAAAAGAGTTTTTCTAGTTTTGTGAACATGTTGAAGCAATATTCAAAAAATAACGAAACGCTAAAAGTATCACCGGTTGCGTAAAAATATTACTTCAACTCACGTTGAAATTCGTTCGGATTATACGAACTCTTATGTGTGAAATATAAAATTGCGATTTTCTACTACAACGGTATACTATACAACTTGTTCTTCTTTTATTAACTGCAGTGTTTCCGCATTCTTCATTCGTTCTATCTGCTGACTTTTTGTTCTTCTTTCTACAATTTCATGCTACGCTTTTGCATTTTATTCAACAAATTACGCACTTGTAAATGCTAGATTATCATCAGTTGGTAATTTAAACTTAAAGAATTATTTACAAAGCGTAGAAGAACGATTATAAAGTTTGTCTATATACTTCTAGTTTTAATATCGCATACTGTATTACGTTAAAATATAAAATGATTTATCGTGTATAATGTAAAATAATAAATAAAAAAAGAAAAGAAAATTGTCTTTTTCTGCTATTCAGTATTTAGCGGTGACGTTGTGTATTTTTCTTTAATATATTATTATTCAGAAATATTTGTTTTCTTCTGTTAATGGTCTGAATAAAGTGTTGGGTGGCCCGGTTGTAACGCGATTGTTAATTTGTTTTAAATTGCCGGTTGGTTGAATTTGGTTTGGGCATTTTAATAAACCGTATTTGCATGTAAAATTAAAACTAAAGATCACTATTTGAATTTGTCGATTTTTTTTTTTTTTTTTTAAATTTATAAATGGTGTATTTAGGAAAGAAAAAAAAAAGTGTGTATAAAGGTGCAGGGAACTAGTTTGCTTAAATCAGTAGTACATGTGCGTGTTTAGCTAAAATAACGTATTAATAAATATAGAATCCTGTGTGTGGCAGTTTCCTGTAAAATATACTTAAACTAAGGTGGTAAAAGGATGAAAAACATAGCCCCTCTACCTACCAAGCGTGTGTGTTGATAAATGAGTTTTTCAAAGTATAACTTAAAATAACTTAAAAATATTATGTGCAATGATTTAATTCTTTTTGGCTATTTACAGGAAGTGCATAAGACAGAAAAACGTTATGCTACATTTGCGGTTTCACGATTGAATTTGAGTTTAGCGGGTTAATAGTGTATTAGTTTCCGTTTATAAACTTCCTGTGAATCATAGACTCCATATACAAACAGGATATTTGTTGAATTTTCTCTAGGGATGATTAGAGATTGGGAGTTATTCATATTATATTTGGATCTAAGATCCTCAAATCTGGAACAGTAAAAAAGGATGTTCAATGTTATCTTCAACACCAGAGGTGCACATGGTGCACCCAGGGCCATTAGAAAGACGGAACGTATGTAAGTAGGAGCCAAACTCTCCGTGTCCCGAGAGCACCTGCGCACTGTAAACATTAATATTTAAGTTTTTTAATTTTGATCTGTCAAAAACTTTCGGGAAGAACATGTTTGTCTTCCTTCCAGTTCGACAACTGCCTCACCTCTGCTGCTATATTGCAAGGAGTGTGCCATTAATATGGTTTTTAATAGTTTTGAGACTTGGGAAAGAACCCGAACTGGAAAGATCGATATCTAGGAACTGGATATTCTCAACACGGGATATATTTCTAGCAACCCTGTGTATTCAGAGATGACGGATGCAACCGTGACAAAAAGATCCAGTGGAAGAATGTTTGATATGACATTAGCAGCAGACGTACGGCAGGTTCTGTACAGAGAGGAAATATTTAGAAAAAATTTCCTCTGGTGCGTTTGCCAACAGCATTTAAGGTTTTGTTATTTATATAAATGACAGAGCCATACCTGTAAAGGGACTGAATCAGACCTTTATACAGGATGACCCTAAAGGTGTTAGGCTGGAGTCTTCTGAGCTTATTGTAAACGTTATCGCATTTCTTGTATAAGTATTCAATGTGTGGCAGAAATGTGAGCCGCTAATCAATGATTATACCAAGGTACTTTAATTGCGTGATGATGTGAGGAATGGGCTGCCTAGAGATGAGATTGAGAGATACAATTTTTTGAACAATTCTCTGATCACCAAATACCATAAATTGGTATTTCGCGACAGAGAATGTTAAGTCTAATTTGTTAACGATTTGTTCTAAGTATTGACAAGCAACCTCAATTAGTTTGAAGTCATAGTACCTATCAATACTGAACGAAATACATAAGTCGTCAGCGTAAGACACTAATTCATATTTTTGGTTTGAAAAGGACACGAATTCATCCATAAGGTAGTGTATTCTAGAATATAGAATATTCCAGAGTGTGGGTCCGAGGCCAGAACCCTGGGGAACCCCACACTCTAATCTCCTGCTGGCGACGGAATCATTGATGTCCAGGACGGCATATCTATTTTCGAAGTAATTGATGATTGTATGAATGATATACGGGTTTACTTGAAAATTCTTGAGAATTTCAATAATTGCAGACCACCTGTAGCTGTCAAAAGCTCCCTTGATGTCAAAGGAGATGACAACCATAGAGTGGCCAGCTTTCCTTTGAGACTTAATGTCAGAGACCAGCTTGTAGAGGGCAACCTCGGTAGAGAGTCCTCTCCTGAAACCGAAAACTGGTTTTGGTGGAAAATACTCCCGCTATCAGCTTCTTTTAGTAGAATTTCATTAATTACCCTCTCATGCACTTTGTCAATGGAATTTAATGATATCGGACGATAGCCTAAGAGGGTGTTGAGGTGAATTTCCGGATTAATACTGATTTCGAATTAAGCTTAGTATGTTATAGTGGTTAATTATATTTTTCGTTGCATTAATTTCTCGCGAGGAATTAAGAAATTTCAAATAGATTATAAAAAGGGGAAAACATAAAATCGAGGACAAAATGTGAATAACGTTAAACGGATTATGCAATTACTAACTGAAAATAAATACACGCGTATTTTAAGGGAAGTTATTACCGGATCTCTTTTTAATAATTATAGTTTGTATATAGTTAATAATTCTAGCGGAAAAGGTGTTTTAATTGCTAATGAATTTTTTCAGTTGCAATTAGCGCGATAACGTTAATCTTTTTGTTATATTTTTATTATAATGCGATGGTATATTTGCTCCAATAGAAGTACTACATTAAAGGTTTTTAAACTTTTTCGACTCGCTGCTTCCTAAACTTAACCGTAATTGGACGTGTTGTTGTTTTTTTTGTTTTTGTTTTCCTTGAAATTTGTTCAAAAACTTGATCAACTTTTTAAATAAGTGTACTTATTTTTAGCCTATTGGAAAATTAGTAACCGGTATTTTAAAATAGAGACGGCACGCTTTAGATGTTGTTTATTGTTTGTCTGCCGTGTTGCTTGTGTACCTAGGTATTTATTATTGTATTTTCGACATTTTGTTTTTGTTGCAAAACTTTAATTAACAATATTTCAAAATTACTTCATTTTGTATTAGTTTTTAAAAAATTGACTACTATCGCGAATAACCCGAAAGTTGGCAAACTTAAAAGGGGAATTGTAACAATACCCGAGTAAAATATGCAACATGTAATGCAGCTTGAGCATATTAAACTGTAGCAAGAATGATAGTAAGTAGGAAAAAAAGATATTTAATAGTTCCGATAATAGATGTGGTTAAGATGACATTATAGAACACGCGTTATTCTGAAGTGAACTGAAGAATTTACCTGGTCGTATATATTATCTAAAGAGCTCACTTGTATGTTTACAGAGGTGTGTAATTAGCTTTAAAAATATTGGCAGAGTATAATGCGGAATGTTGTACCGTTTAATCGTTATCAGTTAAATTACTATCGGTAAGTGTAAGTAGTTTCCATTACGACTAGTTATTTTTTTAAGCACAAAATATGCCATCGTTACGCGCAGTAAAATATGGCTAATTTGTTAAATCACAGCGGTATTATTGAAATTACGTATACTTTTAGAACGTTTCTGTTGTATATGAGTTCGGAATTGTGTAATTATTTTAGTACTGAAAGGTTTTTTTTTTTTTTTTTAATTTGGTTTTAATTGCATTTCGAACATAAATTAATATTTCTTTATTTATTGTTTTTTTCATTGAATAATAATAAACGTTTACAATTATTCGATAGATTTCGTTGCGATATCATTTCAAACATTTCGGTATTTTTTAATTAAACACATAGTATTATTGAGATACGAGGTTTCGACTAACTAAGGAAATAAATATAAAAAATGAAAGGAAAAAATAAAACAGTACTCGGTGATTTCGCTTTACAATAATTGTATTTTGCGATAATTTTTAATTTTTGTATAATACCATTTCAGCTGCTACGTAAATTGAATTTTAATAAAACACTGTCCATCGTACGAATTATTTCTCGACCGGCTTAATTTCGTAGCAAGAAATTTTTTTTTAGAAGTGTACTATATTTTGTACCCGATAAACTGGAATCTTCAATGCGTATTATGTATTTTGCTTATTAACATTTTTTTTTTATTTTTATAAAAATTTTTAAAATTCTTCGCTCGTTTCTTCTTTTATTCTTTCTCATATTTTACATTGTTCTTATTACACTTGCGTCACAATTTTATCGACAAAAAATGTGATTCAGTAGATAGAGCGTTCTTGGTTTTGTGATAATTCATGATTCACAATAACTACTGAACTGGAAATCAGTGTCTAGAATGACTTTTTAAATTAAATTTTATAAAATTACACTTTACTTATATCGTGAAATTTCTATTTGACTCTCTGAATAATTTGCTTTATGTACGGTGCGCGGTTAACGGTTTTCTTTAATTTCACACGAAAAAAAAAAAAAAAACGTAACAGCTACATTTAAGTTTATGTCACTGACAACATTGAGCTACAAAATGGCATTCGAGCATTTTATATCCTTACAGTTTAATTTACGTTAACTATAATACGGTATTAATGATACTTTTAATTACACTATTGATATTGAATAAAGATATCTTTTACTACTTGTACTATATCGTATTATAACTGATAAGGGTATTGTATTTGCGATATGTTTAAATATCGGTGATAGGTAAGCAATGTGTATTATATGTTTGGATTGCATGTGCTTTAATTGCGGTTGTTACGCTATTCTTCAAAGGTGTCAGGTAAGCTAAAATTACACTAATATTTGATACGTTAACGATAACTTTAACTGCTTTGCATGCTTCATATTGATTATTCAATTATTTCACACTCCACTGTGAACTAACTTAACTATAAAATATACACCTTACCGTGTATGTTTTTTTATTTATTTTTATTTTTTTAACGCAGTTAATACTTACTTTTTGGTATATAATTCATTATCGCTAAACGGTTAACATAATCGTATGTTTTCATTAGATTAGATTACATTACGCTGCATGTTTTATTTGCTTATGTTTCCATGTAATTAGAGTTATTATTTGAAAGACAAAGTACCTCCAATTCGAGTGAAGGAAGATATTGTTAGTTACGCGAAATTTAAGTGGCCGTTGCTATTTTCCCGATTTTACGAGGCCTACCGAAATTCAGGTTTGTATAAAATTACCAACGATTATATTTCAGTTAAATTTGATATGTTTGAAACTATTTTCGATTCTCAGTGTACTTAAGAATTTGGTTTTTACATGTTATGTTTTATTTCAGCAATTTTTAAATAATCTCTATTTTAATCATTACAAAAAATAAAAAAGAAAAAAAATTCAGTTGGTGTATGTTTTTTTTTCCCCCATTTTTATTTAAACAGTGAAAGTTACGATTAGAGCCTGGGGGGAGGAGACTGATCGTAAGTGAAACGAAACGTGTGCATATAATGTGTAAAACTAGAATTTAGCTAAACTATCATGAATATACCTGTTCGAAGGTTTAATGCTTTAATCGCAACTTTTGAGCTGTTGGTAAATGAATTAAAATTATGAGGGCTGGATTATCGTTAACGAGATCTATTTTTTTATTATGCACTAATATTTGCCGCCGATCTCAAAATCATCCTAAAAAGTCGGTTATGTTTATGCGCACTTCATACTCCCTGAAATAGGAATAGTAACTCGATAAATAGTTACTGTTTTGTGCTATACCTTTTAAGTTTTCATTTTACATCTCGTCTTTTTTCCTTTCTTAACTATCTAAAAAAGATATATTTTAATGGTTAAGTTAAAGTTCGAGTTAATAACAGTTGAATTTAAAAAAAAAAAAAAAACACCGCGGATTTATTGCAAAAGAATATAAAAAAAGTTTTTCTTTTTTTTCCCCCATTTTTTCGGTACGCTAACGAAGAGCAACAGACCAATCAACCAAGGAATCTAAGTAATAGCTCAAAAAGAGCATACTCGTAACACATCAGATTTTAATCTGGTGTATGATAGAATGGATGAAAGAAGCTAGAATAGGAACAACTGACAAAGAAGGAAAAGAGAAAACGTAAGAGTCATTGCATGGAGTAGGAAGACCAAGATCCAAAAGCTGAGAATAGAAGAGAGAACGTTCTGAAGAAAGTGAGGAACATTCGAAGAAAACATGATTGACATCACACAGAAAAAAAAAAAAAAAAAGTTGTTTTTAGAATGCACTGAAAGAAATAAAATTTTGTCTTAGTTTATTTCAGTAAAACTTTGAAGTTGTACAAAAAAAGATCTGTCTTTTAGTCTTATGTTAACAATTATTGTTCTTTACAATGTATGTCTCTCGTATAATTTTAATTTTCGATAATGGTTTATTTTGTTTAATAAAACCTCAATATATTTGAAAATATTTTAAATACATACCGCCGGCATGTTTTTAATTTTCTTGAGGTAATAAGTAGTAAGAAAACAACTACTATATACTTACCGGATTTTGATATTTTATTTCGCGAAAATTTTTAAAGCCGAATTTATCATAAATTGTTTTTGATTTTTCTTTTTCCCCTATTAGGTCCAAACTTACCAAAAAATGATGTTATCATAGCGGTTAATTGGACCGGTGTTTACGTAGTTGATGATCAGGAACAAGTTTTGCTGGAACTTTCATTTCCGGAAATAACCACTGTATCTAGTCAGAAGTAAGAAAGTTTTTTTATTATTACTTTTTAAACGATTATTTAGCGATTTACGCGTAAATAATTGATCGATTTTGTGAACTTTATTATAAATAAAACTGATCTTAAAATGTACATCAATAACTGACGTAATATTTTCTCTGATGATGAAAAATTTGCCGGCCTTTCGGGGGATAGCCCTATACTGTCTTAGTATTATACGACATGATTTCTAGCCGGGCATAGCTTTCGGTTTAAGAGGTCTAATGTTTTTTATAATCCAGTACAAAATAAATTTGAAAAAATTCCGATTTTATTACAGGCAAAAACGAAACAATCAAAACATTTTCCAAGGGTTTAAATCTGAATAAACGTATAGTTGTTTTTTTTTATGTAGGTTTCTAGACATTATTTTTAATCTACATTATTCACATTCTGTCTTGATCCGTCATCGTTATGTATTAAATAGTAGCGAAAGGTTAACTATTGCAACAATTCTGTTATTATAATTTACAATACATATGTTAGCCGCAAAACATTAAAAGTTTCAAGTAATGAAATCCCGTTAAAATCCGTTTTACAGCTTTACCTTGGTGCTGAATAATATATAAATTATATTCGTCGATTGAATTTAACGCAAGCGTTTGCGTTTATATTGTGATTTCTTTTCCAGCATTTTTCTAAGGCAGAAAAATGTTGAAATGGAACTAAATCGACACGCAGTGTAGTCGTATACTACTATACAAAAAAATAAATAAGAAGTCACTTTATTTTTTCTTTTTTTAATTTTAAGAAATAAAAAATTAAATTTATGTAAGAGAAAATTCTTATTTAAATTTCAATAAAGAAAATTAACAAATCTGCTGTAAAGTTTCTACGTGAACAAAACGGAATAACGCAATAAAAAATCATTTGGAAGTTGAAAAATGTAATTTTAAAAATTCGTATTATTTTTTTTTGGTATTGGCAAGATATGTATATATATATTATATTCGAAATTGAAACAAGTTGTGCAGAAGGCTTTATTATTTTTAAAATGGAAAAAATCAACTTTATCCGGCAACTTATTTTAAACAAAGTTTTATATTGGTTAAAAGAGGATAATTTTATTTGTTATGTTTTTAATTTTTAATTATTTTCCCTCGTAAATGAGAATATCACAAATATTACACTTCTGCAATAGTTGAATCAAAAGAGCAGATATAAACACATAATAGTATATAAAATTCAAATGAACGTAAAAATAAGCTCCATAGAAACCAAACTCAAAACGGTAATTATGTGCGACGTGTCAATACCAGATCAAAATATCGAAACTTAAATATTTAGACATAAAACGAAAATTAAAATTCGACGCTACATATACACCAAGCAAGAATCCTGATTAGCGGAAATGTAAGATACACGTACATGGGCTAAATTTAAGTTATAAAAATGTAAAGTTTTACATCTTCTTAAAATTTAACTTAGTTTTTATAATTGAAACTTATAAGATTTTGCTCGTGTTTACAAGTTTAGTTCGTGAACAGTTAATACAATTAATACCAGAACATTAATACGTATTCTATTCTTAAATTAAATTACACTTACTCATACCCCCACATCCGTTTAACTTAATATGTCCAAACTTCAATCGTAATATGTTAAGTAAAACTAAAATCTAATTATTTAATAAAAATAAAAGTAATTACTAAAACTGTAAACTGTGGTATTATTTAACTGAACATAAATATTAACGACTCGGTTATAGAACAATGTAAACATATCAGCCTAGTAATAACAGTAATTATGAAATATGATAACAATTACGCTAACAGAAATTAATTAATAACGAATAAATTATGAAATAATGTGAATGATTAGTTATAATACGAATGTAGTTATTAAAATTACCAATTACATTGGTAATACGTAATATTTGTAATTAGCAAAAAAACGATTATATGTAAATTAACCAATAAGAGTAAACTATGATGATGATACCAAGGGAAATATAATAAAAGCATGCGTAACATTTTTATCATCGCAGTTTCAAATTTTAGCTAAATAAAACCGGAAAAAAAAAGTAAAATATATACATATATATATATATATATATATATATATATATATGTAGCTGTAACTAATTTATGTTTTCCACCGCATATAATTGAATAACTAATTCGTAGCGTTGCATAAAATGCGGCAACGCTTGTGCTAAATTGAATTTTCGTTGTATACGTTTCGTTAGCACTAACGTTATTTGCTAAACCAATACCGGCGGCAATCGATACTTTAGCGGACTTAATGCTTTGAAAAAAAGAAAAAATTCCGTTTTATTACCGTATTTACATTTCGATAATAATATTAACGGTTCCAGGCTTCAATTATACTTATGTATAAATTTTAACTTTCTCGCGAATTATAAATACAATATAATAATGCGAAAAATCATCCATTCGCGTATTTTATCTAAATCTGTAAGTGTCGCAGTATGCTCAAAAATCGGGTACTTACAGTGAACACTGTTATAGTTAAAAAGTTCCGCGGAAGCATTTAAATTACGCAGATAATTAACGCAGATTAAAAATAAAATAAGGCCCAGAATACTGTCTTGGGTTACACCCCATATTTCTGTGTTATATTGTCATTAAGAACTATTATTTATTGTAATATATACATCTACCTGTTAAATACGATTGAAGCACCATTTAAACATAAAACCACAGAACAACTCATACGCAAGCAACTCTTTTTAAATAATATACTATAGTCGACAACAGCCCACGCTTTGAAAAATTCAAAATAAACAGCAGCCGTTCATCTGCAGATTTTAAATTTTCTGATATAGTTGTAATAAGGTTAAATAATGCGTCGTCCGTGCTTTTATGCTGCAAAAAAACATATTCATTTTATGCGAATAATTTAAAATTCTTTTTTTTTTTTTTTTTTTTTAGGCACCTTTCAAAAATTTTCAAAAAAAGTTGACAACAAGCAAATCAGGGTCTATAATTTAGGTTATCTGAAACATTTTCGCTCTTTCATAATACTGGTATTATAATACCAAATTTTAAGTCGTAGGGAATTTACCTGATCTTATGGGTTCGCTCATTAATTAAGTTAAGAGCATTATTGCCACTCGTATTCATTTTTGCAATTCTTTAGAAGCACGTTTAAAGCGCACAACTATGTTACTCTATTTATATAGGGTATTATTGTTTTTAGACAATACATAAGCGAATTTTTTTCTAACGATAATCTACTCCATCTGTAACCCATCCAAGTCTTTTTCATTGCAGTTTTTGTTTTTCGTATTAATAGAAATTTATCAAACTTAACGTCAATAGATCCATTGTTCACTGTATACTTATACAGCTCGATTTAAGATTTTTTTTGTAACAGTAATTTGTCAGTACAATTATTCTGATTGCTAAGTAGTATATAAAATGCGAATCGTTTATCCGGTTTTTGCCTAACAGGAGTTTTAATGTATATGCACTAGTTTTGTTTAAATTTCTCGGAAAGCAATTGTATTGCTGCTGATAAGTATTCTGTCGTATATGAATATCATGTTAAACACTTCGAGAATATATCAAATTAATAGATATTTGCGAATAATACTCTACTTACTAGTTTTTTCCGTTCGAACGACTCTATAATACCGAGTTTTACGCTTAAATTTATAATATAAATGCCGTTTTGCGATTATACAAAAAGGAAAAAAAGTTAATTATTACATGTTGCATAGGCGATTGATGTTACATACTTTCGAGTTTTAACTAGCATCGGCTAACTTAATAACATTTAACGGCTGATCTGACGTAGAAATGGCGAAATATCAAGTGTTTACGATAAAACATGTAATAAAACTTGGGAAAGGATACGTCTCATGCGGGACGTGTACGCATGGGTTAACTCGTAATTCATTGTCGTGCACGTTTATAATCGGTTTACATGCGTTGCGTCGTACGTACGTACAATACATGTACCTCTTTTTCGAACAGTTAACTGAGAAGTATACCGAGATTTATATTTCATTTCTTGGTACATATAAAATAAATATATCGCACTGTGTTGCAGGACGAATAAAGTTTTCACTCAGACTTTCACTTTGTCAACCGTGAGAGGTGAAGAATTTACTTTCCAAAGTCCGAATGCCGAAGATATTCGTGATTTGGTTATCTATTTTCTGGAAGGTTTGAAGAAACGTTCCACCTATGTTATCGCTTTGCAAGATTATAAAGCTCCGGGTAAATATTCGAAAATCGTTCGAAAGAAAGTAACGTTATAATTCCGTCTGTAATTTGTCCGCAATGTTACTTGCGATTTTCAATTTTTTAAGAACTTTGCCGTCTTTTGTTTTACGTATAGGTGAAAGTTCCTCGTTCTTATCGTTCAGAAAGGGCGACTTAATTATTTTAGAAGATAACAGTACCGGAGAGATAGTAATGAACTCTGGCTGGTGCGTCGGTCGCTGTGATCGGACCGCAGATAAAGGTGACTTTCCAGCCGAGACTGTTTACGTATTGCCTACGTTAACAAAACCTCCAACTGATATATTGGTAAATAGCTGCCATCTCTTTATTGATTCGAATAATACTTTTTATAATAATACTTGGATATAAAATTTACCGAAAGTTCCGAGCAATGACAATTAATGGATTTAAAAAAAAAAACAAAAAAAAAACTGTTTTATTGAAAATAAATATGTCGCGGTATTTTTTTGTTCCCCTAAAATAAAAGTCATATTTTATATAAGTAAATAAATGAAATAGTGTCCGACCGAAGTTTCGCTTATCAAAACAGCCATTGTTTTTGAATTATAATATTAGACTGTTTAATTATGATTATTAATTGGATAAATTTTTATTTTTTTTTTACAAAAAAACATTATTACCTATGTAATAAGCGTATTTGAATTTTATTTTTAAAAAACTTTAAAATATAAATGGCAGTTAAAACAATTATAAAAAAAGTTTCAGTTTCTGTTTCTGTTTCGGCCGAAACTACAAAAAAAAAGAAATTCGGTTACGGCTGAAAATTTTGTTTCGGTCGGGCACTAAAATGAAATGCAAATAGTGT
The DNA here is from genome assembly GCA_039619475.1 of Icerya purchasi. Lineage (NCBI taxonomy): Eukaryota > Metazoa > Arthropoda > Insecta > Hemiptera > Monophlebidae > Icerya > Icerya purchasi. The sequence continues at coordinate 316,226,024 of CM077116.1, read as the reverse complement.
TTTTGTAATGTTCATTTTATGTATTTAATTTGAGCGTCGTGTATCGAGGATTTTGTTTTCAAGGCATGTAATAATGTAGAAGTAAATGGAATTCTCACTGATAATAAAGGCTGTGAACTTTCTGATCATTTTTTACGAATTTTTAAAATAAAGTTGAGACAGCACTTTGAGTATTTAAAAATTATTTGATTCTCTACGTTGATTATTTTAATAAATACGCCATGCTTGATTTGTATACCCTCTGTGTATGTGATTTTTTTTTTTTTTTTTTTTTGTTTTTTTGTTTCTTTCCTTACGTTTAATAAGTGTGACGAAAAATTTAAATCCAAAACGTGAAAATTTAATTATTGTATTTTTTAGAAGATTTTAAGTTTAAAAAATAAATAAATAAATAAATAAATGAACTGCTACATTTCTTGAAGAATTAAAAGAAGTAAACAGTAAAAATATGTGGAAAGCGTTTAAAACACAAATGTATCAGCTTAAAACGAGCATTTATATAAACTAGTTTTCGCCCATTGGTCAAAACTCGACTATAATTATTATTAAAAATTCGAGGAAAACACATTTGAATTTGCGTATTTTCAAAATCTTTTTTTTTTCTTTTCTACTCTTATAACATTCGTTCACTGTATATTTGACAACATACACTTTTATATGTACATGCAATACAAAACAGTTCAGTGTCCCATTATAATTGAATAAAAAATAAATTTAATAAAATAACAGTAAATCACAATTTAAAAACCCCCTCATTTATTGATATTAAATGACACCTTAAGATTTAGTATACTATAAAAAAGCCAATAACGATTATTATTAAGAGAAATTAAAACATTTTAATAAGAATAGATTTACTACTGGCTATAGCGAAATCATTTTTCACTTTTTGTATTAATGTTTTATTTAAACAAGAAAAAAAAAAAAAAAGCAATAACTGTTTCCAAAAATTTTTTACTGATAACGCTAAAGATCATCAATAACTACTTAATAAAAAAAAAAAAAATGAAAATCGGTTAATAAACAGAGGAGAAAAAGGTTAAATCACGGCAAATGGTTAGGATCATAAACATTAATTTGTAACATTCCTTTTTACTTCTTGATGGGTTTTTTCCCCTCTTATGGTGATGGGGGTTATATTTTTATGAAATTGATATTTCGCCGAAAGAAACCTGGAGTATATTCGACTAAGCTAAAAATAGGTCTATTTAAAGATTTATATATTAATTGCTTGTTTAAAGATTAAGTAGAACTTTTTCTAATTATTGGCTTATCTTATTTGCACAGGCATTGTTTAGTTTAGAAACGGCCGATCAAGGCAGAAAATTATACGCTCATCACGTGAACGGAACTGAACCGCGCGAAAAACCTCATACTTTAGTCGAATATGCCATCGATCATTTCAGGTATTTGGCTAATAATCGTATTAAAAATTGGAAACCGCTAAAATTTTTCGTTGTAAACTTTACGTTAAAAATTAACCATCGAGATAATGATGTAGTTTAGAATTTTACTTTTTGTCGAATATGGTAATTTTAAAATTATTTGACCGTTTGATGGTTGCGGCAAAATTGACATTTTAAACTATCGTAAATGTTGAAGCCATGATTAGATTCATCATCATCTGTAAGTCAGCCTTGCGGCTGGTTCGCATCATGCACCAATTGTTTTCAGGCCAGCCTGTCCATCGCCCTCTTCTTTAACTCGGAGTATGATGACATTCCAATCTCCTTCAGTACAGTATCCAGGAAGGTTATTTGAGGACGCTCGCGCGTCCTTTCCCTGTTATTTTTTCTTCTATTATATCTTTTAATATATTCTGGCCCTGCTGGAAAACATGTCCTAACCACTGAAGCCACGTTTTGCGAATCCGTTGCATAATATTTCTTTCTTCCCCCATTCTTTTCAGTATTTCCTTGTTGCTTACTTTGTCTGTCCAACTGATTTTCTGCAACCTTCTGCAGCATTACATTTCGAATGTCTCAATCTTGTTCCGCTCTGCTTGTTTCAACGTCCATGTTTCCGCACCATATAAAGCAATCGACCATACAAATATTTTTACCCAATTTTTGCGCAGATCTATGGCTAAGGATTTTTGAGTGAGTAAGGCCTGCTTGTTTTTAAACGCCATTTTACCCATTGCAATACGCCTGCCGATTTCCTGAGCACAGTCCATGTTATCTGTTATCATTTAACCGAGATATTTAAACGCTGATACCTGTTCGATGACTATGTTTTCCAATTTTATTCTTACTTGCTGACGAGTTTTGCCAAACACCATGATCTTAGTCTTTGAGGTGTTAATCTTCATTCCCTGTTTATTCATATTTTCATTTAATCTTCGGATCATTGTTGATAATGTTTTGGCACTATCAGCTAGCAAAGCCTAGTCGTCAGAAAATTTAACTACGTGATATCTTCTACCGCCAACCTTAATTCCATATTTATATGCATTAAACGTTCCTTTAATTATCATTTCCGCGAATACGTTAAATAAATCAGGCGAGAGCAGACAACCTTGTCTTACTCCTTTCCTTATTTTAACCTTATCCGTATTTACACCATTGAATTTCACAGTAACTTCTTGTCTACAGTATAAGTTGTAGACAATTCTAATCAACTTTTTTGAGTATCCTATTCGACATAGGAGCGGGAATAGGTGTTTGCCAAGGCACCTTGTCAAAGCCCTTTTCATAATCGATGAAGGTTACTTAAAGACATCTCCCATTATTGATCATGCGCTCTCCTAATATATGTATCATGGCAATCGCATCACGAGTAGAACGACTTTTCCTGAAACCGAATTGCGATCCATTTAGGTATTGATCTATTTTGCGTCACAAGCGCATTTTAATATTCTTCGAGAGGATTTTAGATGCATGTGGTATTAGACTAATCGTTCTATTTTCAGTTTATCATATGTTTTGATACATTTGTTATTAATCCTCCTTCAAATGCGCAAAGAAATTCAGTTCGCGGTCTATTGTAATACCTAGATAGTTTAATTTGTTCACTGACCGCAGAGGTTACCCTCAGATTATCTTTAATTTGCTAATTTTTTCAGATAGCCTGCGGTGTCAGATCGCTTGGATTTGCACGTTTCAGTAGAGAAGATCAATCTTATTTCCTCTTAACTCTCTAGTTTTCGGCAACAAATTCAACTTTTTCCAATTTTTTTTTCTTCTAATCTAAATAGAATAGATAAGTTGTCGCTCATATGATATCAACGTTGACTCTGTATTTAAAAGTTTGCATAGTTGTTCAATATTATTGTAAATTTTTGAATACAAAACGTTCCATAGAGTTGGTCCCAAAATAGAGCATTGTAGTACTCCACAAGTCATTTTTCCTATACATTTTACATCGCCTATTTGAAGATAAGCATTGCTACTTTTAAGATGTTAATTATATTAATAATTGAGGAATTTACTTGTTTTTCCTATAATATTTTGATTATGGATGACCATATTATTTTTATTATTATTATTATTATTATTATTATTAGAATTTTAATGTTAATGAGTCGCAAGTGTACTCGTTGGTTTCGGCGCTCAGCAGCAAAGCTAAGCTAATGGGTAAAATTTTCTAAATTGTCTCGTCTAAAAAGACTAGGACGATTTTATTCTCTCAATTATATTTTTACTGTTTCTTTGTTTTGTTTTTTGGGGGGGGGGGGGTCATGGACATATACATTTGTCTAAGAACTGGGGAAGGAACTGAAAGTGTAATTAGATCTTTGCGTGATTAAAGATCGCAGACAGAAATGATACAAGGACCCGTATAACAGGAAAGGAGAGGATGAAGCACTAAGGAGCAGATAAGTAAAAATGAGAATAGAAAGAGGAACGTTCAGCAGCGATGGAAGAACATTCAGAAAAGATATGATCAACATGTCACGTATAAAATAAGAAGTAAAAATGAAGAAGCTATGAGTGAGAAGCGATGGGGGAAGCAAAAAAGCGCAGATGACAGATTGTAGTGATAGGTGAAAAGAAGGAAAGTTGAGGATTCAAAAATAAGACGGAAGTTTCGACTAAACAGACGGATAGAAGTTAGGATTATAAAATGAAGAGGAATAAAATTCCATTATTTGGAATCGGCATCTGCAGAGGAAAGTATTATGTTGTTGGATTCAACGACGCTAAAAAATCTACCGGTAGAAGAAGCTGAACGAACTGACGCGCATGCCGAGTCCGTCTGTATCAGGGTGTCCAGATATCCATGAGAGAAATCATTTTTCGATAGCGTGACGCGGGAAAAGATTATGAAGTAGAGGACGTATGAGAATAATTACATAGAGGGAAGAGGAGATGAAATGGCTGTAGGGCACTTCGAGAATCTGATATGATAAGGATACTCCAAGCGATCAGAGAGGAGGGAATAAAGAGAATCGCTCTTAATTGATTGTATTTGCTTCGAATTGGTGGTGATTTTTCCGTTATTAGATTTCTAGTATTGTCGGAAATGATAACGTTCACATCTAAGAATCAGAAATTTACCCCCATCATGGCGATATTTCTCTCTATTTTCTTTCTTCATAATCACGAAAGCATTTCAAGTCAGCTGAGTTTTCAGTTTAAAAGTTCTTTCAAGGAATTAGTTTTGTTTTGGTTTCTAGGAAAAAAATTTTTTAACCGTTTATATTTATCGTTATCCTTTAATTTACTTTGTAGATATTCTGAACTTATGGAACTGTTATTTCGCCCGTAAAACTTTTTTTTTGAGATATACAGGCAAAGTAGTCTTTCGAATTTCCTCATAACAGAATACCTTTTTCTTGATTAGATTGTGTCGGTGTTTTAAATTTTTCTTAGTAATCAAGTTCACTTCTGTCATTACGTTCCACGATTGTACTAAACATTTTTTAACATTCCATTTTTTTAATTTATTTAATTATTCCCCTCGTGTAAATTCATTAATTTTCTGTTTTTTTTTTTTTTTCGTTTTAAATTAGCTTGTATGAAATATTTTTCAGTCGCTACAGTTTAATTATAACACATCTGACTAAATTGTTGGCTACATTATTGTTGTCGTTCATCACTTTAGATATATTGCTGAACAGTGAAAGGCCTAATAGGTTTCCCCTTTAAGTGTTAACCTTCGAATTTTTATTTATTCCAACTATTTTATATGTAGTAATTACAGCGTGTTTTTAATAATTATCGGCGGGTCCGATTAAATATACATGTTCACGTTTAATGTCTGGAATTACTTTTTTAAGAGAGATTTTCAAACATATATGTATTTCGTTTGAGAAAACATGAACGTTTTATGTGTTTTGTTTTTTGTTTTTTTTTTCAGACCGCCGCCAAAAAGAACTATGTCGAAAACGTTGACTCTGACATCCACTCGTAGAGGCAACGGAGATGAGTTATGGCGCCATACTAGAGAACCGATGAAGCAGCCTTTGCTACAGAAGCTAATGGGAAAAGAAGAACTAGCTGAAGAAGCGTGTTTCGCGTTTACTGCCATTTTGAAGTATATGGGCGATCTTCCGGCTAAACGAAGGATCGGAAACGAATATACCGATCAAATATTTGACGGGCCGCTCAAGCACGTTAGTTATTCGTTATTGCACCTTTTTCGCTGTTTACTGATAAATTTTGTCTACCGAAATATTCCCACCAATGTAGAATCATCATCGAGCAAATATTTCAGCAGTACGCTAATTTTAAATTCCAACGGAGCATCTAAAGAAAAAAAAAAATACGATCAATTATTAAATACTGTATCTATTTAGTCCCTGTAGCTGATACCGGTTTCTAATAATGAGGTTATATAAGAGTAGTCGGTTTCAGTTGCGAAACTAGTTTGTAGTAGCAAATTGTTACGAACGACTAGGCAATAATTTATAGTAATATATCTCGCGATTCCTATTGGCAATTTTTCATTCTTCAGCAAATATTGTAGTAGTTTGACCGCTGATCTGTTTCCATTCGATATTTTTGAAACGAAGTTCTTTTACGCGGCTTGTCGGTAGGAGTAAACTGGCAGAAAAGGCGAGGTCACGAAAATCGCGTTATGCGTCGTCCTCCAAGCGATTTTCACTCTCATTCTCTTTCACTCTGTCCTTTTCTATTATATACGTGTGTGTGTGCGTGTGCGTGCAAGTATCGAGATTCGAGCAGCAAGCATTGTGCGCGGTCAGCTGTACAAGCTCAATTCTAAACGCGTGTAATTTTATAGAATATGAAAATTGGCGCTGTTTTTTTGTGCGACGTTACCACACTTCAACGAGTTTGATGATTTATTTATTGTTTTTGTTTTGATTCATACGGGATTTATATATTGTGTCATTTTTTTTATCGTATACTTTATGAATGACTTTATACTTGTATATATATCTACCAAAAAGTGGTGAAAGGAATTTCGTTTCTACCAGGTGTTTCCCTCTAGACACTACTTCTCTTTTTTAACTACTTTTTGTCTAACATTAAGTAAAGAAAGTATATGTCTAAGGGCATTTTTTTTTTTTTTTTTTTTTAGTGTTATTCGATAATCTCAGTCGGTACTTAGTAATACTTGTCGATACTTATATGGGACCATCACTGACTGGTACAGTTTTTACTAAAAACATAGAATATTTAATGGACTCAGCCTACTTGATCATACGCAGTAATATTCGCGTAATGTTTTCGTCAGTGATGAGCTTGTAAACGGTGTGCTACGAGGGTTTTATTTACATGTCAATTTTGTTATATTAACAAAGATTTCTGTAAAAAGGTCTTTTTTTTTCGCATTATTTGTGTATTCGTTAATATTAGTCGATACGCGTATGCTACCATAGCTTAGTTGCTAGAGCGCTTGACTTCCGTTACGGAGGTCACGGGTTCGATTCCGGGTGACGACAGAACTTATTACAAATAATTAAATTAAATACCCGCTAATAATCACGTGGAAGGCAGTGGCAACCCACCACGTACACTATAATATGCGCGCTAGTTAGTACACAGCGACACACACGGGCAGCATTTGTATATCGATAAATCAAACGATTACTAATCAGTTCCGAGTGTAATCTTGCGCGAGTACACTAGCGTTGCGTATAGCAATTACCAAGAACACTACCTGTTCTGTACAGCTAGATTGTACAGATAAGTAGTCTCGACGCTCGTAATCGAGCTAACGAACGAAAAGATGCTACCAGCACTGACCGGTACACTTTTGAATAAACAAAAAATGATTAAAATCAGTCCACTCAAAGTTATACATGAACAAATAAAAAAAAAAGAGAAAAGGACAAATATGTAACCTCCTTTTTTTGAAATAGGTAAAAAGTTGAAAAATTTGTGAACATCAAATATCAGAAACAACTTGTTTAAAAGAGATTACTTCCATTGTTTAATATAAAACAAAAAAAATATTTCTGGCGATTTTATTGTATTCGAAATATTTTTATTTCCCTACTCAGCAAAGGTCCGAGAGGGCGAAAATTTTAAACTAATCATGGCATAATAAAAACGGTAAGTACAAAAAAACCGTGTTTTTTTTCTTTTTTTTTTTTTTTTTTTAAATTAACACGTAATCAGAAAACATATTATTGTAGACTAAATTTCTCAAAGACAGAAATACAAAATATAATGTTTGCTCCTAATACACACCTCAATACAATGTACTACCTGTTTGAATATTTTAATCTTGAAACAGTTTCGCAAATAACAATTTACAGGATGGCCATCCAACCGGGGGAATAAGCCAGGAATTTTGTTGCAAAACCGGGGAAAAAGTAAAAGTAGTCAAAAACGATATTTTCAATAAGAAAGAATTATTTGAAGCGAAAAATGAATGCATTTTTTAATGTACTTTACTCGAAATAAATTACGAAGTTCTGTTTTATTCATATAAAACACGAGGCGGTGGCGGTCAAATACTATCGATAGTAACAAAAAAAATCCATTCTTCTTTTTGCACAATTCAAGAAATCAGGAAATCGGGAGGATTCGGACCGGGAATTAAAGAATTATATTTGAGCGGCCACCATAATTTATACACGACATCCGCTGTTTTAATCTATGTTTTATCTTGTTCCTAATGTTTTAATTTTCAACCTATACGAAAAATATTATTCTCTCATATCTGTAGTTCAATAATATTAAATTTATCGAGCAGCGATAATATTCGTATTTAAATTAATTTCTACGTTTAATTTTATTTATTTTAGGAAATACTTCGAGATGAAATATACTGCCAGCTAATGCGCCAGTTGACTGATAATCGTAACCGATTAAGCGAAGAGCGAGGTTGGGAATTGATGTGGTTAGCAACCGGCTTATTTGCCTGCAGTCAGATTTTACTGAAGGTATTTTGTTATTTCGTTATTAATTCTTTTTCATATTGAATGTATTCGCACTGATACCTCTTTAATGTGCCATTCATTAGCCTGTTGTTCCGAAGAATAGCATTAATTTTTTTTATTTATTTTAAATTATCAGTCGCTTATGTAAAAGTAGTAAATTAAAAAAAATTTCAATGTTATTTAAAAATTGCACGTTTATTTTTCTTTTAATTTTTCCCTATTTTTACGGAATTTTTTGCGGTTTCGCTTTCGACGTTTTACCAGTTGCCTGCATTAAACAGTATTTTACTTTTCTTTATTTCGGCATTTTATCTATTTCGCTGTCTTTTTCGATTTATTTGTAAGCTCTCGGCACTTTTGGCAATTTTATTCGTAATTGTCGGTTTTATCCGATTAAGAATCATTTAAAATTCTGTCGCATCTAAAAGTAGCGGAGATGAAATTATAAAAAGGCTAGGAAGTGCTGAATAAACGATTAATAATTATAATTGTGTTTGTTTCAATAGTAATTATTTTTTCTTTTTCGTATTATAAAAGCTAAACCGGAGAGAATTATCTCAGCGTTATAAAACATGACTACTTGTAAAAATTAACGTCCAAATAAAAAAAAAAAAAAAAAAAAAAAACGTAAAAAAAATCCATCGAATATAAAAAAGGCTGATTCGATATTAGGATTTTTATTTACACGAAAGGGGGTAAAATAATAAGTTGAATAATTCATTTAAAACTGATGTGTATATATTTGTTTTTCGTTTTTAAATAAGGAACTGACGTTATTTCTTCGTACTAGAAGGCATCCTATATCGCAGGATTCGCTGCAACGTCTGCAGAAAACTTTGCGCAACGGGCAAAGAAAATATCCTCCACATCAGGTAGAAGTAGAGGCGATACAACATAAAACGACGCAGATATTTCATAAAGTTTACTTCCCGGACGATACCGATGAAGTGAGTGATAAACGGATGCGTTTTCCGTTTAGTTTTAGTTGCCGTATTTAAACAAGTTTGTGTACAGTTTTACCGACGTTGTCATTTTGTTATAGGCATTCGAAGTTGATTCTTCAACACGGGCGAAAGACTTTTGCGCAAACATTGCTCAGCGATTAAGCCTAAGGTCGTGCGAAGGATTTAGTTTGTTTGTGAAAATTGCTGATAAGGTTATATCCGTTCCTGAGGGTGACTTTTTCTTCGACTTTGTGCGTCATTTAACGGATTGGATTAAAAAAGCAAGACCCGCCAGAGATGGTAACGAATTTTTTCTTCTCTTTTTTTCTTTTTTTCTTTTTTTTCTTTGCGCGCTTATATGACAAAACAATTATGTCTTTGCAGTTAAACTGTGCCAAATATACACTTTGTGCAGCTATATATGTTTATTGTAATTTAGAAATAATACGTCGCTATTATTAATATAATTCTAGTGGCGTATTACGAATTCGTAAAAACGCGAGTAATTTTTATTTTTGAAAATAATTCACTCAAACTATATACTGATCCCCCGATTTCCTTTTAAAATACTATTTGCACTTAGTTTTACATTCAACAGTTCCGAAACCGTTTATTATCTTATAATTGTTTCCGCAATCGAAAATTAATTCAGATTACGAATTTTAAAAAAATTTGAAATAATTTACAGTTTCCAAAAAAATTAGCCTGACCGTTTGTAAAGTGGTGTTTTTGTTTTTAAGACTCTGGTTATTTTTATACATTCTTTGATAGCATTGAACGTTTATTTTTTTTCCAATATAATATTTGTTCATTCTATAAAAATAATCGTACACCAACAAGTTCCTGTCACGGTCGTGTAATATAGTTTACGAATTAAGCTGATCACTAAAATAATAAAAACTGATGAACCGTTCTTAATATTTAGAAATAAATACACATACATATAGAAATAAGATTATTCTTGTAGGATCTGTGAACAATTCTTTGGCTACTTTTGTTTTTAGGAATAACTCCGCAATTTACCTATCAAGTGTTCTTTATGAAAAAATTGTGGACGAATACAGTTCCCGGGAAAGATAGGAACGCGGATTTAATATTTCATTTTCATCAAGAATTGCCGAAATTATTAAGAGGTACCTCGCTATTTAATTTTTTCTTTTTTTTTTTTTTGGGACGAAGTTCTTTAACGCAGGCTGCCTAAATGGTGAAATCGTCATGTCACGTAACGTCACGTTTTCGAACCTTTAGTAACATAATAAACGTAATTTTTTAATTTAAAATATTATTAATTTACCATGGAAACATAATTTTGAAAAAAACTAATTTTTATAAAACATTAAAATATTAATGTTAATTACCGTGGAAATGTAAATTCGTATCATCATCAAATCGTCTCACCCCATGCAGGGGGGTATCGTGACCATGATCCATCACCCGGTTGATCAGACTGCGCCAACAATCCGATCCCTTACGATGTGCATACAATCCTGAAAGGTACGGCTTTGCACACTGCGTCCGACCATCTAGGTGGCGCACAACCTCGACTTCTTCCATTGACCTTTCCTTGGATGAGCAGCGTTTCCAAATTGTCCGCTCTGATCAAATGACAAAATATCGCAGTATACTGAAGAGCACCACAGATGATAGCTTTTTCGGGTCACCAATATCATTTAGTATGGAAACATTGGTTCTCCTAGCTGCCCATGGGACACGCAGCATACGCCTCCAGCACCACATTTCGAGTGCGTCGATACGTTTTTTGTCTGCGCTGGTCAGCTACCAGCTCTTCGCACCATACATATAAAAACACCGAGAAGACGAGGGAGTTCACTAGCCGAATCTTTACACCTTTACTAACGGGGCGGAGTCAGCCCAAATTATTTTTAAACGGCTCATTGCGTCGCGTACAATCTGTGTTCTGCGGCTTGTCTCATTTTTACATCCGCCGCTGTTTTCTACTATAGAGCCTAAATATGTAAAGCGGCTTACTACTTCAATATCCTCAATTTTACGTAGCTTTGTTAACTTGGAGGCCATATTCTACACTGATTTTTACCATTCGATCCAGAATATAATATGACATTTCCTCCACGTTTCTTGCTACTAACGTGATGTCATCCGCATACCGGAAATTAGAGATGTACATGCCACCAACCGAGATACCTAATTAAAGAAGACGAATTTGAAATCGCCATAATATCATTAACAATTTCAAAGAAAGATTATTTCAAAACACATCAGAGACCAGAACGCAAATTATCTTGGATATGATTTGCAAAAAAAAAAAAAAAAAAAAAAAAAAGTCTTTCATTATTAACTTTTAACTGCCAAAGTTTACAAAATCATATTCTAGATTTCATTGATCCAGTTATTCAAAATTGTAATCTTTTATTACTTTCTGAAACGTGAATGAGAAATGAAGAAGTTGCTCTTCAAAATTTCAGTTGCATTTTTCATTATGAACGAAAAAATATTCGCGCTGGTGTAGTTTCAATATACCAAAACTATAAAGACATTGTCAATATTTGTACACAAAATATGAATATGATTTTGTCAAACATTGAATTGAATACACTAGGTATTCATCAGTTGATGACATTTGTTCAGTTGTTTGTAAAATAGGAAACGATGTTGAACCATTTTGCTGAGAGATATGTATTCTCTTCTTTCTCTCCTCAACCTAATGGTTGGTGGATACTACCTATTCGTACATCTCAGCAGTACAGATATAGGTAGTGTACTAGGCAATTATTATATGTAACGCAGGTGTACACACGCAAGACTACATTCGGAACTGATTAGTAATCGTTTGATTTATCGATATACAGGTGTAGTCCCGTGTGGGTCTGCTGTGTACTGACTAGCGCGCATATGATGTTGTACGTGGTGATTTGCCGTTGCCTTCTACGTGATTATTAGCGATTATTTATTTATTTAATTCTTGTAATAAGTTCGTCGTCGCTCGGGATCGAATCCGTGACCTCCATATCGGAAGTCTAGCGCTCTGCGCGCTAGGTCAGTACACAGCAGACATACACGGGACTGCACTTGTAGCGCGATAACAAGCGACTACAATCAGTTCCAAATGAAGTCTTGCGCTATAACAATTGCCTAGTACACTACCTATATCTGTACAGCTGAGATGAGTGAATAGTTAGTCGCCGACGTTCAGTCGCACCGACAAGGCTAAGCCTTTAGAACAAAGAAAAAAGAAGAAGATGTTGAAGTAGTTATTGTAGCTATTTATATATCCCCAAATCAAAACGTTGAAGATATTACATTATTTATTCATCAATCGCTGTTAGAATATACCGAAGAACGTTCTAGATTACTGAAATAAAATTTTCATAATCAAACTCATATTAGCTGGATACTTTAACTTTGACTTCAATAACAAAGAAAAATCTAAAACACTAACATTCTTTTTATTAGATACGTTTGATCTAAGTATTAATAATCGTCCAGCGCAGTATACAACAAAATACTGTACTACAGTCGATGATGTTTCTTCGAGATACTTGGACAAAATTGAATCTCAAACATATGTATCTTATTATAGTTACCATAAGGCAATAATAATTTCGATGATGCAATATAATAATAATGTTTAATGTTTATTTACATACATTCTGTCCATTGATTTAATTCGTTTCTTTACTTACAACCAGAACTCACTCTTCAGTAAGTATCACTTAAAAACTTAATCTTAAAGAGAAATTGTAAATCATAGATAATTAAATAAAATAATGTTCATAATGTTCATGTTTAATAATGATAATAAAATAATTGTTTCTTACACAAAAATTATTGTTTCATTCCAAGAAAAAGCGTAAGGAACTTCGTTCCTGACTGGAGTCCCATAATCGTATACTTTTTTTTTTTTTTTTTTTGGTGCCGTTCTCCAACATTTTAAATATTAATAAAATGTAATGCTTTATTAGGATATCATAAATGTACAAAAGAAGAAGCTGCGAGATTGGCAGCTCTGGTTTATAGAGCACGGTTTGGTGAAAGTAAACAGGAGCTTCAAGCAATTCCGTAAGTTACATGTAAAAAGAATAATTTTTTATTTTGTATTTCATAATTTTTTAATTCCATTTAAAAACCTATACCTTTAACATTGTCTAAAAGAGAATATAGTCTATTTTTAATTATTATGCGTCAGTTCTGATTGATTCATCTTGTTAATTTTCTTTCTTAGGCATCTTTGCTACTACAGTAATCTTCATTTCCTGCGTGTGCTGATCCATTTGTTTATTTTTCTTTTTTTTTTGCTTAGAGTAGCATTCTTACTTTCGGTTTTACAAGATCCAACACTGCTTATTACAACCACAGTAGTTCAACGATTGTGTGTTAGTATCACATATGTGAATTTTTTCATTTTGCTTATTTTCGTTTAAAAGACAGATTCTGCGTTTTCTTTCGAAATTTTGTTCGGCATTATTTTCGGTTCTTTCTTCGATGATAACTATAGAGCAGGATCTCGAGCGAGTAATTAATATACTTTATGGTAAAATTGCATCCATGTAATAATGATGGACTCATATTTTTCGATGCAATAAAAGGACCAGGAACTTTAAAAATCAATATTACGGATATTTCGGAAACTCATTCAAAAGAACAAATGCATATTTATAAAAGCAATCTTCACGTCGGAGTCAACAATTTGGAATATTAAAGATAGAATATTGTAAAAAATAAAAAGTGCTACAGTCATTAAAAAAAATTTTTAGCGTAAAATTTTTTTCTATATATAAGTGGTGTATTTTTAATTTTAAATTGCCAATGTGGCCTGTGCAACTTACCAACCGGAAGATATTCCCATCAATAAGGAAGAGTGTTTTTGCCAACGATGAGTTAGTTTAAAACGATATATTTGTAGTGAAAGTGTTCGTTGGGAAATAAATGATTTCCGTTATTGGATTACTTTTCGAAATTATTAATTTCTGAATAATGTGATTTTGATTTTAGTCAGATGTTGCGAGAACTGGTACCATCTGATATTATAAAAACTCAAAATGTGGCAGAATGGAAACGTTCTATAATTGCTGTTTTTAATCAAGATTCAGGTATATAACGTGTATATTTCATATATATATATATGTATAGAAAATTTTGCATACATTTATTTATTTGTATTTACCGGTAAATAAACGGATACTATAATAAATCTACCCAGTCACGATTGGAGTTTGAAAATAACGTATATAAATTATCGCAGTTCTAGCTATTGTTACTTTATAAACATTATCATTTTAAAGTAATAAGTGAGTCGTCGTACGTCTATTGTCGGAAAAATATCAGTAAAATTATCAAAGTTCCCTTTTCTGAATAAAAAAAAAAATCATTTTTAAAACTCGTTTCGGTCTTTATGAACCAATTTTTGTTTTCCATTTCTATTTTGTTTTTTAGTTTTACTATTTAAAATGTGCACACAGAAGTTGTTTGGTTGAAACATTTTAATTATTTTGATAGAATACGTAGAAGAGCGAACAATCTTCTAAGATCACTTAATAACATTAAATTCGATTTTTTCACGGTATCACGTGTTCAGTCTTCTCTGCCTTTTGTACACTTAAAGGCTTGACCCCTAGTGTGTTAAGTTATCTTCAAACAGAATAAATAGCTTCCCATAGTTTGTTATATGCAACAATTTAAAATTGTTAAATATCTTAAAAGTGTAATTTTTAACTAATTAATTGTTAAGACACGGTGATTAGTTTAAATCAGAGCAATCTTTACTACAATTTCATGAAATATCAGAAAATCAGTTTCGAAAATTTGACCACTTCCATCATAGGGAAATATTTACAGACGCCAGTGTTTCGTAAAAAGTGATGTTACCGTCAACGTCTGCTTTCAATTATACTACGCTTTTTTTTTTTTCTTATTTCTCTAATGCGCTATTAGACTGTAAAATTTTATCCGCAGTTGATCAGCTTTTCATTTGAAATCTGGGGTGTGTCGTGTCTGATACATTCCTCTTTTAAACTGAAATGCCAGTGAATGCCCCGTACATCAATAATATGTTCTCGTTGTTTTGCATATTATACTGCTGTAAAATTGGAAATTACTTTCTGTACTAGCTACAATATGCCAAGAAATAGGACTGCTGTAAATCGTTAATTTTTGAAGAACGCAAAAAATAAAAATCGTCCATTTGTTAACGTTATTTGCTTAATTTATTATTTTTATCGCGTGTGTGTACGAATTAGGTATGAGCCCTGAAGATGCGAAAGTAACTTTTTTAAAAGTCATATATCGTTGGCCTACTTTTGGTTCGGCATTTTTCGAGGTAAAACAAACTACTGAACCGAATTATCCGGAATTATTACTGATTGCCATCAATAAACACGGAGTTAGCTTAATCCATCCTCAAACTAAGGTATATTTTAAATGTTTTTCATTCTTAACAATTTCGAATTTTATTTAGCGTATTTTAATCGGAATTTTTAATTTAACCTTTAAAAAAATAATAAAAATAGCTTCTTTTAAGTTCGATTAACAAATCGTACATAGTTTTAGTTATGCGCCAGTAGTTTTAAATCCTTTTTAAATATAATTTATTTTAAGATAACAAAACGATTATAAAGCAACAGCTTTTCGTTAGCAGTTAAGGTGTTTATAATTATTAAAAAAACCTTCAGTGTGAATGTAGAACTAATTAAAATTTAAAACTAAACATAAAGTTAAAAAACGTTTTTTTTATTTTATTATATTATTAAAAAGATCGATCTCCCGAATCGATTTAAATCAGGAAGGAAACCCCTAATTTACAAAAAAAAAAAAGATCTATCTCGTAGTTGGAATGTTTTTTTGGGGACCTTAGTGGAAATTAAAGATTGTTGAACAATTAAATAAAATAGCGGTAAAGTTCTATTAAAAATGTATTCAAAGTTTTTATTTCTTTCTTTGCCATTGTCTAATCTTTGAATCTTTAGAATGAGTTCAATTTACGGTGCAAATTATATTAATAACTGAAAATTTTCTTTCGCAGTATTTATTTGTCAAAATTTATCGTAGGCAGAGATAACGGTTTTTCGAAATGAAGCAAATAGGAAATTTCTCGAGTGCACTTGAGAAATCACACTACAGAACATCTTAAAATGCAATGAATAATTTTAAAAAATAAATAAATAAAAAATAAAAATCGCCTACTATTTAACGTTTAACACATTTACTTACGAAAAAGCAATTTACAATTTCTAATGATAAACTCTAGATAATCTCTATCAATAAAAAAGTGTGGTATTTAATGTTTTCATTTTAAAAATTTGAAAATCAATATTAAATAACCAGAAATAAGTCAAAATTGACAACACTCGTACAGTATTTGAAAATTCCTGTTTTCGCGTTGCACCCCAGCGACGTTCGTCAGAAATGATTTGTTCTATAGAGAAATAATTGTATAAGATTATCTGGATGATTTTGTATCATAAATCATAGAATTTACAAAAATATAACAATTTAATGTTTTAATAGTTTAACAGTTAACAAAGCTGCGAGGTTCAAGATGAACAAAAGGACTCTTTAAGGGTTGGCAAACAAAACGAGTAGGAGCAAAGCCCCCTCGGTTCTTTAAAAATAATATGCCCTTTAAATGAATTAAAAAATAAAAAATAATTTTCTTCGAATGATACATTTAAAAATGTTTCGTAACTATAATATAAAGGTGTGGAGTGCTTATTTTCATACCCGTTTTAGCGCTCCGCGCTTTTGTATTATAGTTTAATAACTTTTTAAAATTATCATTCCTCAAAAATTATTTCTTATTTTTTAATTAATTTAAAAGATGCTTTTTTTCTAGAAAATATTTCTTTAGTTTAGATATATTATTATTAAAAATTTTGGAATGTTTTTTTCGTAAGTAAATGAATTTGCAAGTATTAAATAAAAGCGTTTTAAAAAAAAATATATATTTATTTTTTGGGCCTATAATTTATATTTTATGTTTGCTATTAGAAGAAAAAGTGTGTAAAATAAATGCACAGTGTTATCATTTAAAAGAAAAAAAGTTATATTGTCGCAATTATAGTAAAGTATCCGGCGCACGGAGCACACCTGCTCAGTTCAAAAATCATGGCGTCCTCAGAAATAAATTTATAAATAGGGACGTACGAATATATATATATATATATATATATATAAATTCCTTTGCTCGTATAATAATAGTAGTCATTAAGTTACCAATTAACTCCCTTAAACCCCGCAAAAATTAATTTTGCCATGAATTAAACATTGGCAGATCGATTTCTTGACCCAAAATCCCCCTAGTGTGCAAATTTCGTGAAAATCTTAGGAGCTATTTTCGAATTCGAGAGACGTACAAATGTATATATGTACAATTCATGGCTCGTATAATAATTGCAGATAAATGCACACTTTGCACATATATAAAATCAGTGAAAAATATAATTTTTGCCTTCTCCGAATTTTCTTTATTTTCAGTAATTAGTAGAATTTCTCGATTGTATAAAATTACATTAAACGAAATAATAGCGCGCGTAAATCATATTTAAAAGTATTTTGGATAACGAAACTAATGTAAATCTTAAGAATTCTTTGTCACAAATAATTATTTTAAAGAAGTAAATAATAAAAACTATCAGCTGATATTGCTGTAATCGCTACCGAAGTGTAAAAATTCCTTTCTTCTAATTGGCACCGTTATATATATAATACCTTCTTATTTAACATATTTTTTTGTCCTCAAATGCGATACAAGATAAATTCCAGCCTTTTCACACTTTGTATACCTTTTCCCCCCAAAAATATAACACTATGCTAAACCAATGACATCCAGAAAGTTCTTTTATCGGGCGCTATTTATCGGTGTAAATTGCCATCATGTGTGACAATTAATACTATAAAATAGTTTCTTTTTGTCTTTTTTTTTTTTTAAACCGACTGCGACTTCAAGATTTACTCTAAAAATTTAACAAGTAATTAGTTTATTCTCGACATACGAAATTCCCGGCTTATTCCTAGTGGGGTGGCCACCTGTGTTTTGATACACTTGGTTCAGTAAATTTATATATTGAAATTCGGTACTTTTTATTATTATATATTACAGAAAAAAAATTCCTTTAAACAAATGATTATTTAAAATTCTGTTTTACGTTTTGTTGATGTTATAATAAAATATTTAATTAACTTTTTAAAGGGTTTACTATTTATTTAAGTGCGTGTGTGCGCCCCCCCCCATAAATATAAATATATATATCTCATCATCATCACAGTGCCATTACCGAATGTTGGCTAACATGTTGGCAATAAAACGTCTGTCAACAACCTTCTGATATAGATCAGTGAAATTAATGCTGAACCAATCTGTCAAATTTTCGATTATTAGAGACTATTTATTTCTAATAACTTTTATTCGAAGCTGCTAATTTTTAAAGTAGTAGTCAATCATTCCAGCTCTACTCTGTGTTTGCGACGCAGTATGTATATGTATATTCCTTTTTTTTTTTTTTTAATTTTCTTATTAGTAGAACGTTTATCTTTATTTTACGCGTTACATAATTGCAGAGTCAAATTATTAAATAGTCTAAATGTTCCTTAAGATTGTTTTTTTTAAATTGTAAAATTAAATATATCATATAGTTATTTAATTAGTAATTTAATAATTGCGATAAACCGCAGTGATTTTAAAATTCTAGGCAAAAATCTTTTTACAGTTTCCCAGTAACCGAAAGCTCTATTAAAGTTGAAAATATTTAATCGCGTAAAAAAATTACACTTTATGTTGTTTCTCATAGTATATTATTTTAATATTGGTGTTATTTCGTTTAGAAATTTTTAAAAATTTGGTCGCTGCTACACTTACCTTATAGCAGCCCGATGCTCTAAGAAGAGGTTATCTTCGCTTTATCAGTTTAACTGATAAGCGCACAATTTCATTGTAATTTAGAGACAGATAGATTTATAGTTATTATTATTCAGCTATCTGTAAAAGGCGGAATTGAATATTTATTTATGTAGATGTTTTTCTTTTTGTTTTTGTTTTTTCTTGGATATTAATAAGAGAAATGGACTTGTGTTTTGTTAAATGTAGGACATTTTAGTTACGCATCCGTTTACCAGAATCTCGAATTGGTCGTCCGGTAACACTTATTTCCATATGACAATCGGTAATTTAGTTCGGGGTTCGAAACTTCTTTGTGAAACTTCGCTGGGATATAAAATGGATGATTTGCTCACGTCCTATATCTCGTTAATGTTAACCAATATGAACAAGCAAAAAAGTATCCGAGTTAAATAGATATCACACTTGCGAGGAGCAGGAGGAAACGTTTGCTTCAGTTATTCTTAACATAAGTTTTTTTAACCTTCTTAAGAAAAAAAACATTCTTTCATTTCTTCGTGTATTTGTAAATTAAAGTTATTTCTTATTTATTCTAATGTGCGCTAGATATTATAAAAATAATTTGTTTTCTTTCTTGTGTAAATTGTTACATAAACTAATTACTTTTAGTTTACCCCCCCTCTCCCCTACGTATTACTTAATCCGTCCAGTTAATTCGTCAACCTATCCTAATATATTTACTTTATTATTTATTTGTCATTGTATAAAATTATATAATAAATTATTTTTTTTTTTATTTAGATTTTATTTCATATCTCCGATGATATCTTCAACAAGAGTAGAATATGGAATAAACGAATTTCTTCGAATTTTTCTTTAAATTTTACATGTAATTTTGTAAAGAAATTAATCTGGGGAAATGTTCTTTTTTTTTTTTTTTTAAATGTAGTTTTAAACAATATAAAATGTATCAAAAAATTGCATAACGCGCTATTTTTTCTTTTCTTTTCATTTTTTATTTTAAAGATTGTAAGCAATTAAATAAATTATTAAATAGGCTTAATTAATTGAAAGTACCTGGCGAGCGAGCTTCGCTTGGACTAACTTGGAACTTGGAGATCAATGAATGGATTAATAAATTTCACAAGTATTCAAATGTTTATCAGTAGTATGAACATGACATGAAAGCTACACTTTTGTAGACATTGCATTGTTCCTTTTTGATGTTGAAGTATTCTCGCGTTAGAAAAAATTAAAATAAATTCGGAATTCATAAGTTAGAAATATTATTAATTACAAATTATCATCCGTATTATAACGATGTCCTGAAGATTTGGAAATTGATATCACGCTTAAAAACCGCTGTATTACTAAACCGGTTTTAAAAGTCCGTTTCTTAAAATTGTATTACTCCAGATATAAGTTATTTTTGATTTCGAAAAAAATTATAGTAATAGAAAATTCGATATTTTATTCGAAAAAATGCCGCGATTTTAAATAATTTAATAATAAAATTGAAAAAGTGGTATTTAATATGTTTTTTTTTTTGTTCATTCATTTGTTTTTATAACCTTGTGAAAAGAGTAATAAGAAAAGGAAAAAAAAATGTTCTGAGAATGTTTTGCCCTTGCGCAGCTGTATGTTACATTATAACATTGAAGTAGGGTTGGAAATTTATTTCCGTTGATGTCAGAAAATTAAAGAAAAAATATTGTTCATAGGGAAGTTCTTTAAAATTTAACTGTCAGCGTTATTTTGTTCTTTATCAAATAAAATACTCACTATTAATTTTTTTCATAATTTTATTATTATCTCACGGATTCGCCTGTATAATATTAATACTGTTTAAATGTTTTGTTTTACCTTTTTTTCTATATAGTGAACTCATATTTTTACTGAAGATCTCGTTTTTTCGGTCAGTGCGTACTTTCTTTATATCCACTGTATAATAATTAAAATCAATTTTAAGTACTAAAACAGCAAACAAAAAATAATTAGCGGGGATTTAAGACACTTGTACATATCGAAACTTCTGGTGTTTAACAATTTTATTCTAAATGTTCATAATACATGTTAAATTCGCAGAAAAAAGTTTTTAGGCTTAAAGTACCACGAACGTTCGTTTCACCGAATTCTGCAGTATATTATTTTTTTTGCTTTTAATACATGGCGTAATTGCTAAGTAGCGTCGCCCAATATTTTTTTAATATATCGAATAAAATTTTTTACAAAACACGATGTTGAATGTAAGCCTTTTGCATGATTCTAAAATTAAATACTACACATCTATATTACAATATCCTAACAAAAACAGAATGTTGTAAAAACTACAGCCAAGTTTATCAACTTTCACCTAAAAAACTGTTAAAATTAAACAAAAATATTCCACTATTATTTCTCTTGTCAGTTTTAAAAATTCGTGATATGAAAAGAAAGTGCCTCAAGTTCTTTTCAAATTACATGGCCGATGATATGCCTTTCTTTGTAATTTACATACTTTTTGGATTCATATTGTTTCTTAAACTTTCATGAAATCGAAGAAACCCGGCTTATACCCAAAAAATCAATTTTCGGATGTCGACGATTTCCACGTCTTCAAACTTTCCTTTATGACGTGTCGTTGGTAGAAATCCAAAATAATAATAATAATAAGCGACGATGTAGCCATTTTTCTTCACCCCTGTTGTATGCAAAATAGTTGAAAATTTGCTCTTTTTAAACAATTAACAGATTACACATTCCCAGAGTTTTTTTAACTCCCCTTTTCCCTCATAATGAATTGTTTTTTGTGACATGGTGCTGCTGGAACGAAAAATATTTCATCTTTCACAAGAATGAAACATACTACTACCAATATTTATTACAAAAAGTACACGAATTATGTGAACTGTGTGAAGAATGCATGAAAAAATTGACAAAAATTACATGAAAAAGTATCTAATTCTTAATTAGACACTTTCAAGCTATACAACAATAAAGACATCTACTGCTAATAACTCTTACAAAAAATGCCAGCACGATTTACAAAAAATACATCAGGAAATGAATGGAAAAGTACCAGAAAAATTATTTTATTTTTATTTACAGTTTTAAGCTTTACTAAAATAAGACGTACTGCCAATAACCTGTACAGAAATGCAGACACACAATCAAAAAAAAGTACATCAAAAAATGAATGGGAAATCGAAAAATTGCTTCATTCTTACTTATGGTAATCACTTTAAGAGTGACCTCAACCTTGACGTCCACCCCTTCTACTGCCACTTTGATGTCTTCCTCCGTGACCTCGTTCTGTCCCTCTATTTTCACGTGATTCCTCACGCCCTCAACTCCCAGATAACTCATATACTAGCGGTAACAGTGTACAGAAGCAAAATACAACGTAACAGCTCTTGAAAATTATGAAACAGTGTTTCTAAACGTGTTTTTCTCGCATATTGCGTTTTAGGCATAGGCGCCGGGTTTCTTCGGAGCCGCTCTCATATGTACAATTAAATACTATTTCAACACTAAAAATAATTATCTACATATTATTTTACTTGATTAATTTTGGTAATGTTAACATATCTCAAAAAAATAATGATTGAATTAACACCGCTAGTTTTAATTATGTAGAAGAGTATGTGGATAATTTTTTTTTTTATTGCTAATGTATTATTTAACTAATATATATATATATATATATATATATATATATATATATATTTAGTTGTTGATTTTGTGAACGTGTAAGAAACAATCTCTTATCTTTTACCAGTCGTTCGCTCGATTTTGAGCGTTGAGCTAGATCGACTAGTGAACATTTACAAGTATGAATAAAACTAAGCAAAATAAATAAAAGTAAGTATTTATTAAATATATACGAATCATAAAAGAACCTTTTTATTTATTTTTTATTTATTTATTTTTGTTGTATATAACGAAGAAAATTATTATTTTAACAAAAAAGCAGGCGGGGTTTGTAGTCATGGTGTCTAGTTCCAAGGATCCCCAGTAAGTCTCGATGATCCAAGCAGATTTTTTTGTTTTGTGTTAATGAAAATGATATAAAAACCAAAAAATGGAATATAGGTTCTACGAATTTCGCAATGAAATAAATAACGCATCTGTTTTACTTCACGAAATTTAACTTTCTACATCTCCAACATAGCTTGCCACAATTTTAAAATTAACAATTAATAGCCGGCTCATTAAGTGTTTAAACGATTTTACCAACCGGCTCCCTTGAGCTGGATCGAGCAGGGTTTAATACACACCACTTGATGTATGATTATCAAAAAAGTTATGGAACGAGAACACATGAATTCTATAGATTAAGTATTAGTGTAAATAATAATTAAGACTGAACTGTTTAAACACTTCCACATTGTGATAAATCAGTTATTTTCGATTAAATAACACAAATAATAAATAAAAAGAAAATTAAAAAGTTAATGAAAACATATCAATACATGAAAGTTAATGTTTAATAGTTTTTATTTGGCCAGATAATTTGCAACAGTTATAACAAATACAGTTTTAAACGATCGAAAGCCGGAAATATAACATACGTTATTGAAAGTAACATAATTCACATTTGAACGCTGCAGACGAAAGTAACAAATAAAGAAAAGGAATGAATGTGGGATTTTTTAAAGGTGGCCAAACTAATTAAGAAAAGAAAGAACGTTACCAATAAGCCCGTTATTTAAGTAAAAAATACTCTAGCATTATATATTCCTTTCCCGATTCTAAGAGCAGAAAGAAATATAACCGTTAAGCCGTATAATTTGTAAACAGACAGATAGGAATTTTTATAAACATCGGTTAATTTTAAATCGCTGACAGTAATTCAAAATATACGCTACATTATTTGTAATGTTAATAAAGACTAAACAAACCAAAACGCTGAAAGCCTCTGGTTAAATCACTGAAAAAGCGATAGAAAATGAAAGTGCCGTACTCGCTCTTCTTAACATAAACAAACAATCACAGTAAAATTTGTCTTAACAAGGGTACCTACCACCGTTTTCCTACTTTTTCGACATACGACACATATACGGTTTGACATAGATATTGCTGTGTCTTTCTTTCGCTAGAAATTTTTTATTTAAAAAGTGCTGTAATTTTCGTCATATTTTCTGAAAGAAAAATTAGAACGACTCCTCGGTCAATATAAATTTTAGGCTATGTGAATTTAGTCGTTATTATTCTAATCGTTTTTAAACGAAAAACAACACACAGTAGACAGATAGAAATACACAATTTTAAAAAATTTCTTTTTGTTTAGATATAATAAAAATAATCGGATAATTTTATTAATCGTGTCTTTATTTCGATTTTAATTAGAGCGTCTGTCATCGTGAATATTGGTATTTCTACGTATATTTAAAAATGAAAGATAAAATCGTTTGAACGTTATGCAAATCAAATTTAAGCTTTCTACTGTGTTACACGCGTAAATTTTGTCTGATTTACAGTTTCTTATTGAAAAAATTGTTTTAGGTTTTCTGTTATTCTCAAATCTGAAATGTTATACGCATTAAATTTCAGCTTTCCGCTTTTTTTAGTTACGCGGTATATTTCGATTTTAATAAAAGTACTTCAAAAGTATGAAATTTAGGTCTATTTAAATACTCGCATTATAAATTTCTCAGTTTTTACAATTTCTTTGTTACTTTTACATTAAGAGTATTTTGGAGATATTCATTTTCAATTTTCTATGCCTTCAAGTTATTGCTGGGGCTATTTAAACATTAAAGAATGTTTAAAAATCTGAAATCTCGAACCTATTTACAGCTTCGTATATGATTTTTTTCAGGTTTCATAATTTTCCTAATATTAACAAGTTAAAAATTTTTATCTACCAAATTTTAGCTTTCTTCCTCTTGTAGTTTTTTTTCTGGCTTTTTTCATTTTCGCAAAAATACTTCAAATTTTGGTATATAAAATTATCGCGATTTTATAATTTGCCAATTATTTACAAGTCCAGAGTACCGTACATACCAGATTTCAGTTGTCCGGCCCCTCAAGTTTTATTGCTGTGTATTTTGATTTTAATAGAAATATTTAAAAAATTTGAGATTTAGGCCCATTTAGAATTTGGTATTAAGAATTTTTTATATCCCATAATTAGTTTTGCGTTTCTCGAGTCGGGAACGTTGTTTATTCTAAATTTCAGCTTTTTATTTGAAATAAACGTTTCGTTGTGACTTGTTTTTTTTTTTTTGTTTTTT
Organism: Icerya purchasi; assembly: GCA_039619475.1. Classification (NCBI taxonomy): domain Eukaryota; kingdom Metazoa; phylum Arthropoda; class Insecta; order Hemiptera; family Monophlebidae; genus Icerya; species Icerya purchasi. Next base: position 316,200,761 of record CM077116.1, on the reverse strand, counting down.
TTATGGGCAAAATTTTTTAATTTCGTAATTTTTCTGTTCGTTATATGTGATTAGTGTTGTGCATACCGAATTTCAGCTCTCTACGACCAGAGTAACTGTTGCTGGGTTTTTTGATCATCATAAGTCATATATATATGTTGATTAATTATTTTTGCTTAAAATGGGACATCCTATTTCAAGTTCGGTTAATTGTAGAAAGCAAAAATTTTGGTAGTTCGTAGATCATTTAAATTCCACGATAAATTTTACAAATTATGCTTTTATCTATACTAGGACAAAAGTTAGCTATAGAAGTCCATTTTTGAGTGTTTCGATAGAATCAGCCAGTTCTAACTCGGTTGCATGCGCTACCGCCTACATTGATACTGATTATTGCAAAATAATCTGAATATTATCCTCGAACCAACGAAGGAACGAATGAAGTTAATTTGAAAATAGACTGTCCTTTTCTGAGGTTCAAGCGGAATGAATACTTAAGCAGAAGTGTGCCAGATCAGCTAGAAAAATGATAACATCAGGCTAATTAGAAAGAAACGTACGACTTTGATGGTTCAAACATAATTTTGTTAGTCTGAGGTTTCTAGCACACATGAATGGGTTTGTTTAAGCGAAAGATGCGTATAAACGGCGTAGAAGTTGAAAAGAAGTATGAAAAGAGTTGCTTTTTTTCTTTTCTGCCCTTGAACGGAAATCAGTTCAAACAACAAACAACCATGTCAACGATCATTCTAAGTGAGTGCGGATTAGACTTCAACGAATCCAATGATATCAAACATGTCTACTTTACGTCCCGTAAAAGCGTTACAAAAATCGGAATTAATAAAGACTAGTTTTTAAGAGTCGTGTTTGTCAAAATTCCAAGTTCTTTTTACTACAAGTGTAAATGCGACGTTTATTTTCATAATTTCCAAGTTGCTACGTGCAATTGTACCACTTTTTGTCTAAATTTCGAGTTTTTTTACTAAACGTAATCGTGATTTTTTTTTTATCTTCTAAATTTCCAAGTTTTTTTGCTAATTTTGTGAATAAATGCTTTTTTGTCTAGAGACAGAAAAATATCTGAAATGATGTTTCCTTTACATATTATACGGATTTTTTGAGAATAAACGTTTAAAAAGGTGGCGTATAGAGTTAATTATGGCTCATACAACGATTGCTGTTTTAACTAACATCAAAAAGTTGCAACAAATGTACAAGGAAACACCGAAATGAATAAAAGTGGGACAAACAAAATGAGGAGAAAACGAACAAATAAGAGGATGACTACAAGGCCGTACCCACGGGGTGGGTTTTGGGGGTTAAACCCCTCCCATGAGAACTAATATAGTTATTATAAGTAGACAAAAATAAATATTGATCATTTTTTAGGGTGTTCTTACCTACCTTTAAAAGAAAAAAGAAAAAATACGCTCCATATTTTTATTTAGTTCATTAATATCTTAAGGAAAAACTTTTTATTACGAGTATAATCAATAACATATGTGTAATTTTTATTAATGTTCATATACGGGGGGTAATTCATTTATGTAAATTATTAATACATATAAATCAAAATGATCATGGAAATTATTAATAGCATGGGGATATTAGCGAAAAATGTATTGTTACTTATTAAATGAATATGTGAAGAAAATTTTCATCGTAATTATGTATAAGTAATTATAGTACGTATTTGAATTTTTGCTTTTTCTGATTTAATACAAAATTATTTTTATATAGCACTATGTACAATTGCGATTTTTAGGAGGAGCTACTTTCAAGTTGAGATTTCTTTTAATGTGAAAGATATTTTTGCTGCTCACGGTTTCGTCTTAACTGATTTCGATTATGTACGTGTATAGAGCCTTCTTTATATTATAAAATAAAGTTGTTTTTTCCATCTGTCTTCTCACAAACTATCGGACCGATTTTATTCCTTTTTTCACCTGTGGATAGACGGGGACTTCTAAGAAAGGTTTTGGCGTATAATTTATACATTTTCGCTGTAATTTAGCCGGCCTTTGTCAATTAAATAGGGAGGGGAGAAAGGTAAAATCAACGGCGACCGATCTATAAAAGTGCATGAACACGCGAACTCTTAACACAAAAAATTAATTATTTTCACTTATAACAGTATTTATTACTTCGACTTAAAACCGAAATTTATTTCTATTATTTTTAATAAATATTTCACGTTATCTTATTGAAAACTAATATATTTGATATGAACACACGTCCACCCTAACGTAAAAATCGTAGCTTTGAAAATTTCCTTTTCATTCTAAAAAGAAGACTGAATTTCTCAATGTTGTTTTTGATTGAAAAATTTAAATGAACTTCTATACGGGCACTAGAATATCTATTTATTTTCCGGTGTTTTATTATCGTGAAACCATACTTGTAATTTTCACGAGCCGTCTTTGGGTAATAAAAATAAAAAAAAAAACTGCATAAAACATTTACCAAAATAAATCTTTAGAAACAGTATAGAGTTTCCATTATATAAACAGAGAAAAAAAAAAAAATTAAACAGATATTAAACGCGGGTGAAACTGCGGTCAGCAGTTAGTGGGTAAAAAACGGTGGTCCATTTATAAGTAAATAATTTTGAATAAAATCATCATCTTGGTGAGAATAAATTACAAATAAATATTTAAAATAAAACGATTACCGTGGTAAATATAAATTGAACATAAAAATTTGAATAAAATGATTATTATGGTAAATCATAAGCTTTCCCTCTCTCTCTCTTCAGTCGTGTTATCCGTTTGCGGACGTCGTGACCAACCATCATAAACCCACTGTGGATCGAACGACCACTTGTCGCCATTTTCCTCTGCTGTTGCTAATTTTTATTAGTTCTGACAAAGGCAATTCTATGACGGCTTTAATATTAAGATCTAAGAACGTCATTAGTGGTCGTTCCTGGCTCCTTTTTCCATTGATTTTTCCTTGCATGAGAATTCGTTCAAAATCGTTCCGTCTCATGACATGTCCAAAGAACTTTAAACTCTGCCTTATTATCTATCGTGGGGGCAATAATCGTTGCATCGGTTCTATACGTAGTTGTTTTAAAATTGATAGATTAGTCCTCTGCTCAGGATATTCTTAGCATGCGCCTATAGCAAGTCATCTTAAACGCTTCGATTTTCAGGCGTGATGCCGCTGTTATTCTCCGAGATTCTGAACCGTAACGGAACGCATCAACTTTTTTTTTTTTTCACTTGACATGTTATTTGATGGTCTTCCCCTATTTTTCTAAACTTGCCTAAGGTATTTTTTGTCATGCCTATTCTTCGTTTTATTTCTGCCTCACAGTTACCATCATTCGTTATATGAACGCCAAGGCATATATAGTTCCAGGTTTCGCGTCAACGTCGGTTAATGAGGGAAGTTTTCCTGGTAATTTGTGCGCTCTATCAACCACCATCATTGTGCATTTTGATCGGTTTAATGTAAGATTATAGCTTTCCGGCTAAAATGTTCAATCTGACCTAATAAAAATGTGCCAGTTCTTTTTCATTTGCAGCAATTATGTCATCGGCGTAGCGTAAGTTATTTATTTTTCTACCACCGATATTGACTCCGCCTTCCCGATTTTCAGTTACCTGTTGCATGATTCACTCGCTGTATATTGAATAATACGGGAGATAGAATGCATGTCTGACACCTGCTTCCGTTTTGAAACTTTCAGATATTTCATTCTCTATCTTAACACAGACGCTGTTATTTGCATATAAGTTTTCGATAAGTACGATTAGATGTTTTCGGACGCTCATTTTGATAAAAAACTACCCACATCGTGTTCCAATTCAAGCTCTAGATATCCTTTTTTATTAATTTTTGGCGACACAATTAGAGCTTACCGTGTTTCCTCCTTTTCTATTTACGTTACTCAAATCTTTAGATTTCTGTGACAGAATCTAAACATGCAAGATGCACTCCTAGTCTAACTGTTGTACATAACGCCGGATTAAAAAAAAAAAAAAAGGTAATGTTTTTTATTAGTTTCTATAGAGAAGTAAAAAGAATCCCTGGTAATAGAATTTTTGATAGATCCTTGCCTAACAATTACGGTTTGCTGTTGCGATAATAAATTAATTTTTATAAAATGATCGGCGAAGAACGGGTATGCGGGTAAAGAAGATGTTCTCTTAAATAAGTAAATCTGGAGATTCGAAACGGATTTGTAACGGAGTATTCTACAGGTAAGATAAAGAGGAGAGAATAGTTTGTTAATTTTTGGTATGTGTGTGTGTGTGTGTGTGATTTTAGTTAAGCGAAACTTTGTGTTAGATCGCGACACACACAGGTTGTAGAAATACCGAGAATGTTTAGCTGAACGTATTTTTTGTTGGAGGGTGATAAACACATCTTTCCTAGGGAGAGAGGAAGTATCTTTACCAGAATATATTAATTGAAAACTACCTTAAAAAAGATAAACAATATTAACATTTAAAGCTCAAGGAAGCAAGCAATTAGTAGATGTGCGGTTTTTATAGAATAAGCGAATGGTACGCGGAAAATGGAATGGCCAAGATAGAGAAAACAGATGACTACACTTGATGAAGACGGTTTGATTTTCAGAGAAATAAAGTTCAGTTAACTGTAGTAAATATTTCAACAAACAAGATGACGTCGCAAAACTATCACGTAGACGTAGTACCGAATTACTACGTAATCGCAAGTATTAATTTCACAAAAACGTTCAAATTTGGTGCTTTGCCAAACCACAAATTTCATACGTGCCGCTTTTTATTATTACCAAACGTTTCAGATCAAAACGATCAGAGTACGATATCGTTCGAGTCTGACTCCGCATATACTTAATATGTAGTCATTCAATTACTAAAACATTCTGCAATACAGAAGTTTCTCCAAACCGAAAACAATCGCATTTAAATCTTAAATCTTCAATAACTATTGCCGTTTAAAGTTTGCTGTAATCGTTATATTAGTAGTATATCTGAAAAAAACAAAAACAAAATGGCGACAAAATGAGTATAGGAAATACATTTTTAGTAGAAATATGGAGTTCACGAGTATTAAAAGGAAAGACGAATTTTCGAACGCCTGATTAATATGCGAGCAAATTGCAACAGCTAGTATATATTATATATATTCGTCGTAATAATATTTAAATTTGTAAAATTCGAAACGATTAGTCAGGTATCTAGAAATTATTTAATTTAAATCTTAATTTTCAATTCATATATTGAAAAAAAAAAAAAAAAAAAATCATATTTTTTTATACAACATTTAAACAACTATGTCAGCGATCCGTAAATTGTAACGGACAGGAATCGCGTATTTCCCAATTTATGTAATGATATCAGAGCTTGTCCGCTTTTATAGTCTTTTTTAATATTACAAAACAACAGAGTGTTACACCTTCATGAAAAAAAAAAAATTATATATAAATTTTCGAATTTGTTTTAAATATTGACATTTAATTTTAAGATTAACGAGTAAATGTTTTTATAAAGATTTATTTATAATGTGCCATTTTTATACTTTTTTTTTAAACAAGCGAAAATGATAGATAAAAGTATACTTATCTGCAGAATCATTTTCGGACAAAGCCCATCTTCAGCTTTAAGAGTAAAAACTAAAACGCGAACATAGAACCGATCATGTGTCGTGAATAAAATCATCCCCTCTACCAACATGCCAGTTTTCTTCTGAGTTCTTCAGACCTCTCCAGTGAGTATTTTCTAAAAATTATTTTTATCTATGTAATGATTTATAAAATTTATTATCAAACTAATAAAGAATACCTTTTTCTTTTTTTTTAAATTGCGCCACAAAATTAATAAAATCTAAAATTTATATTTGTATTTACTGCGGTAAACATTTAAATTTTTACATTTATCTTTATATTTACCAAATATACACTTTTTGCTTTTTATGGGGTAAGTAATTACACGAGAAATTTAACTTTTGCGACAACAAGTATTTTCATATACTACTGGCAAAGTTGCTGGAAAATTACAATTAATCATAAAGTAAATCTAATTTTTAAAAGGAAAAGAATCAGAAATTACGAGGAATTATTTAATTTTTCAAACGGTAGATATTTTTTATTGCACACTAAGTTCACTACAGTAATTCCTGTTTCATATCTTCAGTCTATATGTGTTCACGTGAAATTTCTGTATTTCGTCAGTTTATTTTTAACCGTAATTTTTAGTTTCGTTTTAAATGTGGCCAGCTTGTTTCGGCCTTGTGAAACAGCCTTCGCATGAAATTTCGATGACCACGTTTCTGTATGCAAAATTTTAATTTACAAAACCTACCGATTGCGAGGATATTACATTCTTTCCCGTCGTTTTTAATCTTGTTGTAATCTTTAAAGTTCGGTTTTTAAAAATGCTTTTCTATTATTGTTAAATTTGACCTATGAGATTATGTTCGTGCGAAATTTATGAGGGTCATTTTATAATTACTAAGCATTACGACTATGTGCCATTTAAAACGACCTCTCTCTTCACCGCGATCTCCCTGAGCAGTCAAAAAAGTCGCAATCATACGACTCATATCCCAAGAGTCAGCCGGATGAGTCTAATTCGTCGGTAACGTACAAAGCCACGCGCAGATACGACTACCCAACGCGCGTAGACTTTGCTTGACTCCAGTTCATCCGCTAAGATCTAGAATAAACATCCAATGTTTGTTTTCTTCGTTACAGGTTGGCAGTATATCATCGACGATCGTCGTCGTTAATGGTGACCGAAATCGCCGCACTTGTAGGATCACAAACAGTGCGTTGCCTCCCGGCATGAATGTTGTCTTCGATCGAAACACGCGTTTCTCTAAATGTTTGTAATTACCTAGGGACGGTCGACCGACCAGCAACGTGTCTCATTATTACAGACTTCGCGCGATGATAAAAAAATTTCGATATCTGTACGATCACGTAATGCTTCCATTTTGATGAACGAATGCGGATTTATGTAAACGTGTATCGCGACCCGAATTCTATTCCACGCTTACGCGCAACGCTATAAGCACGGCAGTGACGGAATATCTAGCAAACCAGCTAACCATCGCGGCGCAGTTGGTTAGTTAATTGTGTTTCGATTGATTAGGACCTAGTTCAAATTTCGCTTCTGCACACTAAAACTTCTAAAAATTTCACTTGCTCTAGGTTCATGTCCATAGTTGACGCCCTCTCCCCTGGATAGGAGGGAAACAAATCACCAAACCTTTTACTGCCGTGCACACATAGAAAACTGCTCTACATTCAGGTGTTTCTTGGTTAATTTTTTCGTGCCTCCACAGAGCGCAGCACCACTGTATGCATTACTTGTGAAATGTCTCTGTAGTTGGCGCAATTTCCCTCTTTTTATTCTATTTTTTTTTATATCGAATATATTTATTTATTATTTACAATGTTTCTATACCCATGTTGTCCAAAATAATGTCTAATTCCACTGCAGTAAATTACAAAAACTTTTAATAATGTTTGATGCAGTCATAGCGGAATCATGTGTAACACTGCCACTGAAAAATTTGCATTTACACAGAGTTCATCAATTTCGAAGACTTCATATATTTGGTTTGTTTTTGAAGAGATCACTTTTTAACTCTTTCGTGTCCCTTAAAGTTTGAATTTGTCGAAAAGGGTTCTTACATCAAATCTGCGGCCTATTACACTTATCTTTTCATGAAGTTTCATGTTTTACTTTTTGCAGGTTTCGGGCTTTAACACGATCGTAAGTTTCATAAAAAAGGCGAGAGTCAAAACTGCCTCACACTTGCAGTTTGAATGTTTTGAAAAATTTTCATATTTCACATCTTCAACGTATATCGTAATTTTAGTATTTTATCGTTCGCTGAAACCGGAATAATGTGAACTGGGAATTAAAAATACAGGGGAATGGCTCAGTATTAAAAAAGCTTCACAAATTTTAACTTGTTTAGTCCAAAATCGAGAGCCCTATCATATATAATCACCAATCTTTTCAGAGGAGAAAGCACCTGAAGAAGGAGGAATAACCGTAGCCGCCATTTCTCCCAATTTTTCTTCAAGTTTTCCTGTATATCGCTTTTTAGTAACAATTCATCTTTTGAACTATCTAAAAAATGTGCCTGAAATATCATGTTTTTCTTTGGCGATTTTAGTTCTTTTTCAATTTTTTCAAGTCCATTTCTGTTCGAAATCTTCTCGTTCAAGATTTTCGGGAAATACTAAAACAGGTTGGCGATCATGTAAATTTTTAAATCTTAGAATGTAAGCAAAAATTTATATATATATTAATGGCTATGCCATTTTTACGGCAGGGGTCATCAGGAAAAGTGTTCCGTCATGAAATATGTAACAAAAATGGTAACGAAAAAATGTCATAGTCGTCAGGAAAAGTGTCCTGTCACGAAATTTGTCTCAAAAAAATGTCACAATTTTATGTAATGAAAAAATTTTGTCGAACGGAGTAGCCAATGAAAAAGTTTACTCTTCCATAAGAATTATAGAAAAACTAGATCTGGGGTTCCCGTATACATTTCTGTGCCGCTGGTCTCATCTTAACTATTTAAAACCCTCATATTTCGTGTAGTGGATCGAATTGTAAATCTACACCATTCTTGAATCCACTTGAACATACACAAAAAATTTCATCAAAATCGGTCCAGCCGTTTAGGAGGAGTTCAGTCACAAACACGCACAAAAGAATTATATATATATATATATAAAGATATATATATATATAAAAATCCCGTGTCTTTATGTTTGTGCAGGATAAACTCGGAATTTACTTGACCGATTTTTATAAAATGTTGAAAGTACATGCAATTTAATCCAACTCTTAACAGATAGGATACTTTTTGTTTTAATTATTTACATAAATATTTGTTATATTAAATAATTTAATCAATCAATTTAAAAAAAAACAAATTTAATTGTTGGCTATTACTTTTTGTTTTAATTATTTACGTAAATATTTGTTATATTAAATAATTTAATCAATCAATTAAAAAAAACAAATTTAACAATTTTATTATTTTTTGAGCACCAACTACTTTTTGTGGCGACTTTTGTGTATCGTGCGATGTTAGTCGAAATGCAACCATGTTTATCGCTGGCGCATGGCGTTTTTATCGATGAATGATGAAATGAATTTTTTCGCTGTTGTTTACAAAAAAGTTCGTGTTATATGTATGTATGAATGTAGAATTAATATGTGTGTTGATGATGCAATAGTTCCCCATTATGTAAAATACAAAGATAGGGATGGTGCATCTTTGTTTTCGTCTCTATCTTATTTATTATATAATAATGAATTATTAGGGGAGTAGAAGAAAATGTATTGTACAAAATGTTTGTAAAAACTGGAAGAGATTTAAGCAATATACTATTGGACTTAATGGGGAACATATAAAAATAAAATAGAGTATTTAACTGATATGTCAAATATTCGAACTTTTAGGCCAAAACCGCTGTATAAATTTTTTAAATTAACCGTTTAACTTTTTTTTAATAATTTGCTACCAGAAATATTAAAATCTTTACTCAACACTGTTATTTTGATTTTATGATAATAAATTGATTATAATAAAACGCTCGAGACAGAGTGGTTGAAAGATATGAGTGAAGATGTTCTCTTAAACGTGTAATTATGAGAAATCACCGTGTGAATATAACTTGATTTCTTCAAAACGATGGCTGTGTGTGTTGTTTAGTTGAGCAAAACTTTTTGTTAGATTACGACGGACAGGTTATAGAAAAATCGTCAATCTTCAGCTAAACGTGAAACATGAAGACTATTTTTTGTTAGACAGTGATAAACATGTTTCCCAAAGAAAGAAAGAATCTTTACGTAAATACAATTCCAGATAAAACAAAAATTTTTTAATGAATTTCCAAGTATAGATTTAAACGGGCATTAATACACGGGCGAAGGCGTGGGGCACAGCTAGTATATATATATATATATATATTTATATACAGTGCGTTGCATAAGTTGTGAGACTGCCTTTCTAAAATCAATATACTTGTACCATTTTCATGAAATTTTGGGAACTAGTTCCATACAACCCTCTTTTTTCCCCGACCGATGTTTCAGAACAATCGGATTATTTGTAGCAACGCAGTAACAGTTCGTGCAAGTGTTTCTTGGTAACACGGTCACAATTTTAATATGAAAAAAAATTTGAAACGACATTTTGTTTTGTTTTAAGGCGATTAAAAATCCTACCGGAACATTTTCTAAGAGGGAATCGGAAGCCTTGCACAGTGAAAATGGATGAAAACATCGCTCGCGTTGCAGCTGTTTTGAAAGAACATCGAAGTGCAGAGGCTGTAGAAGAGCTAACTGGTATTCCAAAAAGCATCGTTCAACAAATTATTAAGAACAATTCCGGACGGATTGGCCGTTTTTTTGTTGCACGACAACGCGCCGGCGCGCATCGCTGCAATTAACATACAATTTTTGGCAAGAAAAATGGTTTCGGTGCTCAACCACCCCCGCACTTGCCAGATCTCAGTTCTCCAGATTATTTTCTATTCCCCAAGTTGAAAATGGAGTTGGAAGAGAGACCACCATTTTGCTTGAATTGAAGAGACTCAAACGGCCGTGATAATTATGACCGGGCTACCAAGAGACGCTTGCACGAACTGTTACTGCGTTACCACAAATAATCTGATTGTTCCAAAATTTCAAGAGGGGAGAGAAGAGGGTTGTATGGAACTAGTTCCCGAAATTTCATGAAAATGGCGCGTGATATTGATTTTAGAAAGGCAATCCCGCAACTTATGGGACGCACTGTGTATATATATACATGTGTGTGTGTGTGTATGTGATATTGATTTATCGGAAACAGCTCTAACAATTTTGATGAAATTCAAAAATTAAGGGTTTTTAGATAAATCAGTTGGTCAAAGTTTTATCTTTGATAAAATTCTACGAAACGAGAAATCTATAATTTTAGGGTTTATTAAAAGATAATCAAAACGCCCATTTACAACATAGCGTGAAAAATAATACGTTTATTTTCATTGTTAATTAAAGATAGATAAAATCATAATATTCGCGATGAAATATTATTATACTTTATTGAAGTATTACGTCAATTTCCAAATACATATATAGAGGAAGACGTTATTAGGGCCGGATCTAAGAGGGGCTAAAACCCCGGGCCCTAGCTTCGATATGGGCCTCGCGCTTTTGAACAGAAAAAAATTTAATTTTCCACATGCAAAATTTAAGTTTCTCTTCCCAAAATACTCAATACTATAAAAATGGAAGATTTTAAATTTGCGTTCTTTATCCTAAAAAGAATTCAGTTAATTTTTATATATAAAAAAAGAATATACGAGTTCATTAATAAAATTATATACTTTTTCTCTATAAACTAATGCTACATAAAATGAATATTTACAGAAATGTTGTATAATACGAGGTTTGATCAATAAGCACCTGTGTTTGATAACAGATGGCACTGGTGAGTGAAATTGATATTACCATCGTGTACTGTAATCTATTAAAATATAACATGCTAAATTTCAGATTAATTCATAGGTTAGTTTTCTTGTGACAGCCAGTTATATTGAACGTGTTTTGTATTTCTCGATATAATGGAAAAAGAGATATATCGATCCGTAATTCGTTTTTTATTTTTGGATGCAAAAACATGCGAAGAAGTAAAGGTGAAATTAGATTCTGTCTATGGGAACCCTTCACCATCTATGATAGACGTGAGATGTTGGTTTAACGAGTTTAAGCGTGATGGTACAACTGTTTTTGATAAAGAACGGCCAGGACACCCGTCAGACGTGACTACCGAGGAAACCGTTGAAAAAGTCCACGACATGATTCTCGCTGATCGTCGAACGAAAGTGCGCAAAGTAGCTGAGTCCGTAGGTGCCTCGTACGGAACGGCAATCAAGATTTTAACTGATAAGATAGGTGTGAGAAAAGTGTCGGCCCGATGGGTGCCGCGATTGCTCACAGTGGACAACAACCTTTCGAAGCAGTGTTTGGACCGTTTTAAGCGAAATCCACAGGATTTTTTACGTCGAGTCATCACTGTTGATGAAACCTGGATATATTATTACACGCCAGAGACCAAGGGACAGTCAAAACAATGGACTTTTCCGGGTGAATCTGCTCCGAAGAAGGCAAAGACGGTTCTATCAGCCGGAAAGGTTATGGCCACGATTTTTTGAGATTCCAAAGGAATAATCCTCATAGACTTTCGGCAGAAAGGAAAAACAATCACAGGGGTGCGTTGTGCAGATTTGATAAGAAATTGAAGGAGATACGGCCCTGTTTGGCGAAGAAAAAAGTGCTTTATCATCACGATAATGCACCAGCATATTCAGCTTCAATTGTGGCGGCTAAATTGCACAAATTACTTCCGCACCCAACTTACTCACCCGACCTGGCACCCTACGACTTTTATCTGTTCCCTAACTTAAAAACATGGCTCGGAGGAAAAAAATTCAGCTCAAATGAAAAGGTAATCGCCAAGACTGAAGCATATTTCGGTGAGTTTGAAAAAATAAAAAAATGATTGAGTCCTTTATCGTACGTATTGAATAATAAATAAGCGTTCGACAAATCGAATGATAAATATTCATTTTTTGAAATATTGATACCCTTACAATCGTAAATTTTTTTATGTAAAAACGTTTTACGATCGGAAATATTCTTAATTTTAACAATATTTTATTTTTTATTGTTATTGAAAATTAATACGTTTTATTTAGAACTGTATAAAAATCATTTAAAGTGAAAGCGCGTTTTAACCGATTGCTAATTTTATAAATGTAATAGTTGTTACCCATGGAGCTTCGTCTGTGTATTAATACTCGTTTAAATCTGTACCTGGAAATTCATAAAATTTTTTTGGTGCTTTATCTGGAATGACATTTATGTAGAGATTCTTTTCCTTTTCAGGAAATATGTTGGTTTCTATTCTTGCTTCCGGTTGCTCGTCTGCTTTAGATAAATGGACCTGAGCATTGCGTATTCAAACGGTTTTCAATCTTGCTTTATGTTACCCACAGCTTCACTCAGGTATTAATACCCGTTTAAATCTGTACTTCAAAATTGTTAACATTTTTTTTTGTTTTATCTGAAATTATATTTACGTAAAGATTCTTTCCCATGATTTAACAAAATGTTTCGCTCAACTAAACAGCACAAATAGCCATCATTTTGAAAGGGCCGAGTTATTCACACGGTGATCTTCCATAATTATATATTTAAGGAAACATTAATAAAATGTTATCTAGAGTTTTGTATTTACCATAATAATCGTTTTATTTAAAGTTTTACATTCAATTTATATTTACCATAGTAATCATTTAATTGAAAATTTCAAAAAAGTTGATTCTTTTTTATTCGACCCAAATGCATTTCTGTACCGCTGGTGGTTGCAACTCAGCTACTTAAAACCTTGTATTTCGTGAACGATGGGTGGTGGTGGGGGGGGGGGGGGGTAAAAAACTTAGCCGTACTTTAAAACCTTCGTTTGGACAACACGAATAAGCTCTGAAAATTTTAGCATGGAAATATCGAGCCAGATATGAAAATATTGAAAATATTAAATTTCACGGAAGCTTATTACATAAATAAATATAAAAATGATATTAATACTAATACCTCGCGCAGTAACCCATTATTAAATATTAACTCACATGTCATTTATATTTTTTAAAAATTAACATTTGTTACCTTCATTGAGTTATTTTCATACTGGAAGCATAACGAACAAAACAAAAAAAGAATCAACCAAATATATTACAATTTAGTCCGAATTTTCCGACTTTCCTTCATAATTTTTCAGAATTTTTTTTGTTGAAAACTTTTCCAGGTCCTTAACGAAGAAAAAAAAACGCAAATCCATTGTTCGAATCGTGAGTTATGGCCCTGAAAAAAATAGCTTTTTTAACATAAAAACCTTATTTGTTCTATTACGAACATTTTTTTAAAAAAATTAGCCAAATCAGTCCAGCCGTTTTCAAGTGATGCGCTTACCAACGAACAGCATTTCATTTTTATATATACGAGGGACGTTTAAAAAGTAAGGTTCCCTACTTTTTATTTTCGAAACTAATAAAGCTACAAAAAAACGGACATCGGCATTGAATTCAGCATACTTTTATTTACTTTTCCACATATTCACCTTTCAAATTTAAGCATTTGTCGAGTGTCGAGAAATTAACATATAAATACCTTCCCAGTAAAAACTTACCGTCAAATTTTGTAACCAGGTAAGAACGAAATTTTTCAACTCCTCGTCGGTCTCGAATTTTTTTCTTGCGATGTCTCTTTTGAGCTTTGGAAACAAATGGTAATCACTAGGTGCTAGGTCCGGACAGTAGGCTGGATGAGGTAAGGTGTTTTAGCCAAACTGAGCGATGAGTTCAAAGGTTTCCCGAGCAGTTGAGGGCGAATGTTGCCACGGAGTAACTTAATGTCTTGGGTCAATCTTCCACGTCTTTTGTTTTGAAATGCCCGACGAAAGTTGGTTAATGTCTGACGAAACCTTTTTCCATTGGCAGTGGTTCCGGGTTCCATGAATTCAACCAAAATAACGGCTTCGGAATTCCAGAAGACCGTCGCCATAAGCTTCTTCCGAGTCAGTGTTTGTTTTTCCTTCACAACACCGGGCGAATTGGTGTGTTTCCATTGCGTACTCATTCTTTTTGTTTCTAGTGTGCCGTGAAATATCCAGGTTGCATCACCTGTGACGATTTTGTCGAGAAATTCGTAGCCTTCTTCATGAAAATATTGCAAAACTTCCGAGAGAACTGCCCATTCGTTGTGTTTTATGCTTCTCCGTGAGCAGTTTTGGAACCCATCTTGCATAAAGTTTCCTAAAATTTAAACTTTCACGCACAATGAAATGCATCGTACTTCGTGACATACTCGGATACTGGTCAAGAAGATCGGAAATGGTTTGACGGCGATCGGATCGCAGAATTTCTCCAATTTTTCGCACTAGTTCGTCTGAGATTACGGATGGTCTGCCGCTCCGTTGCTCGTCCTCTACATTCGTTCTACCTCCCCGGAATTCACGGCACATTTACGAACATGTTGAACACTCATCATAGGGGACCATAAACTTCCACTATTTGTGGATGAATTTCAATTGGTGCGATTTTTTTACGGTTTAAAATACGAAAATAACTGAGCCCCCCTCGTAATCGGTGGCAACTTTCAGAATTTCACTCGCGTCTAATTCAGGTAACTCGAAAACGAAAAAACATACAGTATTGCGGTTTAGGCTAGTTTAAACTTGAATGTTGTATCTATACAATGAGATCACGCCTACTCTCGCAAGTTTATTTTAACCGGTTTTACACGGATGGGAACCTTACTTTTTAAACGTACCTTGTATGAATATAAGATTTCGAAAAATTTAATAAATCACACTGAGTTTCATTCATTTTTTTCTGATCACATAAACAATTATGGAATTCTAAACATACATGTTTAATTTATATAAAGAAAAGAACATGATATAAATATTTTTTGTAGAAAAAGATGATGTTATTAAAAAAAATTACAAATATTAACATATATATATATATATATATATATAGATATGTATATATAAAATTCCTTATTTAACGTTCAATTTATGTAGTATTCAGTTTGTTAGGGTAAGAAAATTAATTTTGTAAAGAGAGTATAATTTTAATTTTATTAGCCATTCGTGCGTACGCAGTATGTTTTTTTTTTTGCTTGTTTCTTTGCACACATATAATACTGAGTTCTTTCATAATTGTTTCTTCGAAGGGGGCCCTTATTCAGGATTAGCCCCGGGTCCCGTAAATTCTTAATCCACTCCTGGTTGTTATAAAGTCTAGACACAGATGTGAAAATTCGTAACAATATTTCTGGCTCATGAATATTTGTTTGAATTGTTTTTATGCCGAGAATACTCCAATACAAAAAACGGACAATGCGAGGTATACAAAAAAATATAGCGCTTTCGTGTGTATATATTACCGCTAAATGTTTGATTGATTGTATTGATCCGTTGATTGATTTGCAAGTTCAGATTCGAGCAAAACTCGGTTAATATGCATGTTATTAAATAAGCAGATATATGCAAAATTGGTTTAGATGTGTTTCTAACGATTTTTTGATAAAATTCACACCAATTAGTAAGAGGTTTAAGGTCTAGAAATTTACTGTTCGTTTTAGTAATTAAACTCTTGCATTCAGGGTTTAATGAAAAGTTAATTTAACAATCCGCTTATTTACCACGTTAAAAATAGCAAATTTAAATTTTGCGGTGAAGTAGATTTGTTCGCGACATATTTATATCGCGCGATTCCAAAGCAAACCAAAATGCACTTTTAATAATATTGAAAAAAATAAGTTAAAGCACTTTTGTAACTTCAGCATTACAAGCGCATTAACGCGTATTTAAAGGTTACTCTTGGACACACTTTGATCGATCTGCAAATTCGGAATAAATCCGAGCAAAGTTTGGCCACCAAGTATCGTGTACAAAAAAAAAACATATCTACTTCTACCTATATGTGTATGTATATAAGAAATGTTTTGGTATAGATTTAGTATGTTTTCTTCCCGTTTTTTATTTCTAAATATAGACACATGAAATAGAAATGTAAATTATTTTAGCAGCCAATAATACAATTAAAATGGAAACATTTAAATAGTATTTTTGAGGCTCTATTGAAATAGACAGGTTGGGAAGCGAAACTCTTTAGTAAATGTTATATTAGTGACCGTTTTTTTTTCAAAAATCAATCTCTCGAGAAAATATTCGTTATAGAACAACGAAAAATTACAAACAATATTTAACTTTCAAATAATAAAGCGGTATAAGAAAAATTAAATCAAAAGCACGTTACATTTAAGCTTAAAATTATACGGTAATTGTATACTTAATTACTTTTTGCATCCTTAAACAGGCGCTTTGAACATTAAATCTTTGAAAAATTAGAATAAATTAAATAAGTATCGTCTATTTATTTCTTTAAAACGTGCAATTCGTTACAAAAATGATCCACCTTTTATAAGGTAATTTTAGTTTAACTTTATGTGCCTGGTAGCCTAGCCGTTTTAAAAATATTTGACCACTAAAACGGAAGTTGCGGCTTCGAAATTTATCTTTTTTAGGACTCAATCGCTCCCTGGTTTAACCGCAGCTTGAAATTATTACTTTCCCGGAAACGTTATTCGAGTGAAAGTGAAGACAGATCTGAAAGAGAGAGAAGCTAGATCCCAATATTCTTTTCAGATCCATTAGACCCTCTTAAGGTTATATTGTGAATAGCTTAATTTCACAAACCGACGACTCCTTATCATGGATATACTCTTAAATTAGATTTACACATATTAATAACGTATTGTCCTGTAAATTTTTCGTCAGATGCCTTTGAATTTTGACAGTTCTCGTGCAGCTCTTTTAAGTTTTAAGGTTTTCTGTGTGAATCATTGATTTTTTTAAAAAAGAGAAAATACAGAAATATTTTGTAATTAAAAACTACAAATTACATTTGATCTATTGTGAACAGGTGTAAATTCGACGGAGGTGACTGACAAACATTAAAATTTACTTCTGCTGAAAGTTCAAACCATTCTTGTATTCGGTTCTGCTGCTGCGTGTGCGTTGAGGATGTTTGTTTTTTAACACGATTTCGCGGCAAACGTTTATTTAGACACCGCTGATCGTCACATTAATCTACAAATGATTATTTTTTTGAATTTTTCTTCGATATTTTCACTCTTTTAATGCGTTCTCGCACAATATACGTACATATATAATACACAAGAAATGAGGAGTACATTTGCAATTGTTTAACACCATAATTTTCGTGAACTAGGGCGTAAATCTGCGAATGATTTAATAATCAAGAAGGAAAGGAAATCAAAAACATTTCTAAATATAATAAGTTTTCGGTTTTTACAGTGTGTACGAATAAAAACATTACAAATCGTTAATGACTCCGAGCTTTTTTTTTTAAATCCGCCGGAATTCATTTGCTACATAACAACTCTACCTCCTGCAATATACTTAGTAGTTTACAATTTAGTATTTTATTTCTTTACTTATTTTTTCATTGAAAGCGATTTTTTAAAGTGTTTTCTGAATAAATTTCCCTCTTATTCAATATTTTGTTTCCACTGAGCGTGATTTGTACATTCGAATTAGTTATGTCAAAATAAATTCGTATAACGCAATATTAAAAAAAAATCTGAACGATTTTCGCATACTGCTTTAGATATTTTTAAAAATTCCTCGACAACCCTTGGCGTTGTTACTTTCACACTATTCTTATCACCTTTTTTCAAATCTAGCATGCGTATAAATCAAACAAACAAGTTAACAATTAGATTAGCGAAACTGTACACAATATTAAAAAAGGAGTACAGAGTTATATTTTGAAAATCACATACACATATATAAATACACATGTAATAAAATCAAGTGTGATGTTAGGTCTTAGAAGTTATAGTTTCATTTGATTATGTATTTCGCATTAATCTAGGAGAAATTATATTATTAAGTATAAAAGCCAGCATTTATTCTGTCGCGATTTTTGTAAACTTATACATAATTACGATAAAAAAAAGAAATGTACATATATTATACAAATACAAATATATACTAAATATATATGTAAATATTATATATATATATATATTTAAATGGTTAATAAAATATGCGTATATTCACATTCGTTACAATGAAATTATATCAGTCATTTACGTATACGACATACCGAATATTCTTATATCTAAATTAATATAAATAATTTGGTCGCTATTTTTAATCGTAACGAAGGAAGACTGTATTATCAGCATACATATAATAATTCTCGTAGTACAATTTGTAAAGCAGTACTACATACTACGTTAAATATGAAAAAAAAATCTTAAAAGTAAGTTCTATTTAAATTGAATGGCAAATTTTTAAATTCCGGATATATGAAAAAATTTGCAATCAAAAAGATTGCACGAAAATGGGCTGACAACGACATGTTATTTATATGACTAAAAACCGTACGGTCAAATTTAACTCTTATCCAAGTGGTACACTGGTTATCATAATTATCTCACAGACGTAACGTCCATGACTCGATAAAATATCTGTGGATCACCCCATAATCTATCGAAATATTTCCAATTTTCATTCAAATCGTATCTTTAATTTCACTTCGTAATGCTTTTGAAATAAGAAATTTAGTGAAATTTTTAAATTGTTTAAATACAGTTGAGATCAAAAAATCACCAAGCTATTCATTTTTTCCTATCCTGTCCGGGCAGAAAGTGTTTTTTACTCTTTTCGATATATACATACGTACAACAGCGAAATCAGGAAACAGTGTTTGAACATTTCACTCAAAGTAATAAAAGGAAGTTTTCATAAATTTTTCCTCATACGTCAAAATTCAATTAAAAATGCCAGGAATCAAAATTAATCGAATTCGACTTCAAATAATTACCAAAAGAGCACGTTAGCGATGAACGAAAAATGTGCTTGCTTTCTTCATAAAGAAAAAGAAAACATGTTCGACGGGATAGATATATAAAAGTGTGCTGCAGGGTCTACAAAAGAAAATTAGCAATAAGAGGGGCCAACGACAAACAAATGAAAGTATAGTACGACCGAAAAAGTGTAACATACAAAATTCTCTTAAACTGCGGAACGAATAATATGCTAATTAATAATGTTCTAATATAGATTATTTAAAATCATAATAAAGGCTAAGAAATATGATGTAGCGATTATACAGAAAACTTTTCAGTATCTAGGTTTTGGACAGCCAATGAATAAAAAAAAAAAAAAAATAGTTTGGAAATTAATTTATATTAAATGATTGAAAGAAAACAGCTCGTTTAATAAACTAAAAAGTAGAACTAGAATTTTAATACGCACAATGAACAGTACATGTATGCGCTCGATAATGTGCATAAAAAGTTTAGTTCAGCCGTTCCATTAGATTCACTTCTCTACTCCATTTCAAACGATCTTGCAAGCTACACTCAGTGGTCAATATACTTGTTCTGGCGGGCTAACTTCTAGCAGTTCAATTCCTGTTTTTTCCCTTTATTTGAATTTCTTAAAGAAAATAACAGACGGTGTTCATTCTGTTGCAAATAAAAATTTGTCAAAATTATTTTCGCGTCGCTGTTCAATTCGGACATCGAAGACATTGTGATTACAAATTAAGAATTCAATCGTATTACACCGATATGATAATGATAGCGACGAGAATACTATTTTTGTAACCATTCCATCTTTATTCCCTTTTGTCGTACTTGTTAATCTGTTATATATATCTCTATATCAATGCTATGTCAATTTTTCGTGGAAAGTAATGTTGAGTTATGAAATACGTACGTTGTTGTCTGACATGTTAGCGTATTTGTAAATAATTTTCAGTTTAACGATTTTCGCAAAAAAGTAATTATCAACTAACTATTATTGCCTTAAAAAGGAGGTTTCTTTGATGTCGTCAGTGGAAACAACTTATCTATAAGTACTATAAATGAACTATTATTGGGTGACTCAGGAGGCTTGCCCTTAACAAGGTCCAAAGAACCGAGTTACATATATATATATATATATATATATATATACTCACACACAAATAATGTATATGTACGTATACATAAAGAGAAAATATCTCAAGATACTGCGTTAATTAAATTTACTCATCTTTTAATTTTCTACTTATTATGCAAATAATTTTCTAACATCGTACTGATGTCGAATATGATCTGTCAGGACTATGAAAAATACGTACTTTATGGTTTTTTTGATGTAGTAATAGTCAATAATTACTTCTTTTGAGAAAATTGCTAAACCGAAAATTACTCATAAATACACTAACACATCAGATAACAGAGTTACAAAAAAACGTTACAAAAGAACACCACTGATTTCGTAACTATTCTTTGCACATTACCTCCAACGGAAGAACGATGTAGTTGATGTGTAACTCATCTATAACTCTATACATACATCCATACATACATACACCCCCATATATGTATATATATATATATATATACGTATATGTGTGTGTGTATTGTCAAGTTTTTTAAAACGAGAAATGCTAAAATACTGATGGTAGATGGATGCTGTTGGCCCCCCTACAACTATTCCCTGGATTTATAACCGAGAATTTGTAGTCGATAACGAATATAAAGAGAAATTTTATACAACGAAAATGCGCCTGTTAATGAAGTCCTAATATGAAATTTGTAGCACAGGGGGAGAGCATTACGAAAACTTAAAGTTACACATTCGCACGTAAAAATAATTAAATTTCTATGTAAAAATTATCTAAAAAAAAAAAAAGAAAAAAAAAAAGAAAAAAAAAATACGGTGTGAATATGAGACTAGGACAAACGAAACGTTGTGCATCGGCATTTAAGCCTCTTAAGCAAACGCTATAAACCACCGGTACTTTGTGACCAATGAATTTCGTCCGATAGACGATCCTGATGAGTCGATCTGATTACCGTGTTGGACGTAGGCGGGCAAAGAGCCCGCGGTATTTGTTCCGGAGTATAGGTAAAGGTAAGACCGGTTGCGTAAATGATACCGTCGTCGCGGACTAACGATATCGGTACTTGGGTCGGCTGTCGCAACCACAGCCATTCGCCGCTGAACGAAGATATGTCCGGTACGACGCATAGCATGGTCTCCAGACACTGATATATCGTTTCTGATTCCACCTCTCCGAACCAGACTTTCAGGTACGGACTAAAATTTTCGCCGGTTAATTCCAGCATGGCTACCTCGCCGCCACCGTTCAGGTTCAGATTGTTCACAATCGGTACCGGAGTCACCGGAGATTTTACCGGGCCCATTCCTTCGTAGAACTGATACTCGGCCTTATCGGTACTTATGATGGTCCAGCACGCTCCGTCGTTGATCATCTCCTTATTCAATTCGGTCGGACAGGGCGTCGCCTGGAACTGAATAATTCGTTCCTGCGACAGACAAAGGTACATTCGTTCAGTGTCTTTCATGTAGAAGGCGCATTTATGAAGCTGCGAGACTGGGTCATCCGCCTCCAGTAAAGCCATCTGCTTGTCTACTTTACGTATTATCAGACGCGGGAGGGCCATGCCCGTTACGCTGCACACCAATTTCACCGTGCTACCGTAATGAACGTAGCCGTCGCGGACGGTGAATTCTTCGCTCTCGCTTTCGTCGTCGTCCAACAGGTACATTGTGAATGCGCCCCACTGAGTAGAACTCGCGTGGAAATTATTGTTTTCGACGTGCAGGTAGCGAGTGCTGACTGTCTGAGAGCGAAGTCGATTGAACAGAGCCACCTTAGTACCGCTGGCAATGCATAGGTCCGCATTTTTCAGGGACTGTTTCTTTTTCGACGGCTTCGAAATGACTTTGATACGCTTACTGTTGAAAAAGCCGATACTATGACCGTTACTATAGAACAGTTTAACGGACAGCATGAAGTGCTTACGTTTGTCCGAATCTGAGATGTAGAGCGTTTTCGCGGCGCAGTACTGTTTGCCGTTGTTCAGATCCAGCTGCTGCATGTCCTGATCGGAATTTCCTATACCGATGAAGGCGCACAGCTGCGTACTGTTGTGTTCGGAATCGCTGTCGCGGTTCAACTGTTCCTGACGCAGACGCCAGCCGTCGCCCAGCAGGTATATACAGGGTGGCGGGCAAAAAAATCGCTTCTCGTTCCCATACGACTTCTGCGCTACCTTCGCGTGCAATATGACGATGATCATATCGTTACGTTCGCGCAAGTAACGCTCCATAGCCTCGCGTGTTAGACGACGTTCCGAATTACGATACTGGATACTGTAGGCCATCCTACCGTATTTACCATCCGGCATACTACTGGCCCTTCTGTTAACTAACACGGCCAATATCCAACTAATCTTCGTCCGTTATTCTTTCTTTTTCTTCTCTTCTTATTAAACAAATACTGCATCTCAGAATGCGGTCGCCACAGCTCTGAAACTAATTCACATTGTTTTCCCCTGTAAAAACCAACGCTCTACTACATTTTTAATTGGAACGAAAAGAACGAAAAAGTTAAAAAATCGGCTTTAGTAAAAAAACATCGAGAATATAAACTTAGACGAACGATGACGTCCAAGTAAATATTGCTTTAAAAAGTTCTACAGCGAGTAACTTCATTTTCATCATGCGACAGTAGGAACATAAAAGGCTGTTTTGCCGCTTCAAATTAAGAGATTAGGGTTTTTAATGAATAGAATATTACAGCTAGGACGACGGTACCGATTTTTACTGACTATCAGTAGACAGTCGAATCCGCAAATAATACAGTCATTATCTAGTATTTACCAATCTGAAACGTTTTTTTTTCTGTCGTAGTCGCTGTAATTTTAGTCGGATTATTAAAGAACATGTAACAAAATCCAGAAATTACGAATGAAGTGAAAAAAGATTTTGACACAAATTCGATAATAGGAGCAAATGTGACAGAATTATTTGTCTTTATTCCAGTTTATTCACATAGAATAGAGCAGAAATCGTCTAAATCGGTCCTATGCAACTTTGTTTTAAGCTTACGGATCATTTTCATTTTCTTTTTTTTTTTGAATTTCGGTTGACCGCACTAACGACGAATCTAAAAAAAATACTCTTTCACACACGAAAAATATTTTAACGGATCGATTAAACTCCAAAAAAAATAGTCGCCAGAAAAATTTTCCAATTTTTAAATAATTTTTCCACTCTGGTTTTAATTTTCTATCTGCAGTTAATTTTATTTACACACGTATTATAATATTTCATCTTAAATTTCTTTTTAGATTTTTATCCGAATAAAAGCGTAGGCAGAATGTTTTCTAGGCGGAGGAGGGGTATAAACTATTTGGAGAATTATTACATGGTGGAAGAGAACATTAACATATATTAAACTAGTTCAATGTATATATATACTTTTTTTTCATATCGCATACTGCACAGAAACATTATATGTCCGTAAATTACATGGATCCAACCTCAATGATTGTGTGTACAGTAGTGATCTCTAGATAAAAGTGTTTCTAAATCATTTGCTATTGTAATTTTTGTGTCCAAACTATTTTTTATTTTATTTTTTTTTGACAACATTTTGGGCGATTTATATTATAAAAAGAAAATGGAATTTCTATCCGTAGAAAAAATATATACATTTTTTCTTACTTCATTTTTAAATACTATATATATATATATATATGTATATGTATGTATATAATACAACATGAATGTAATGAATAAGTTTCTTTTTACGTTTGACATAACCAAATTATACATACAGTTTTAATATTGATATATGTGAAGTCAAAAAAGATATAAAAAAAAGTTCATATTTAAATAGTAGATATTGTAATACTGTAATAATCAATGTAACAGGCAAGAAGATTAAAAATGGCCATATGGATTACGCGCGAAAAATCCTTTGCTGACAAAAATAACAAAAACTCTGCGGCGCTGTTTGTGAATATTCTAGAGAATAGCATAAACGTTATTTGAACATATCGAAACAGTTTACAAAATATAAAACCAAACGCCGAATATACAAACAGTTTATAAATCTTTTTAATTTATTTTTTAAAGTATTTAATGGAAATATATTGGTTTTTATTTTATACGTTACCGCTAGTGCTGATAAAAAATGCAAGCAATTACCGCGGTCGAAATAATTGTGTTTTTGTAAATTTATCAATGAAATCTTTTAGATTTTACCTCCCTTTTTAATATTCTTAAATTAGCTCCTGGAACTAATACATTAAACCGTATATACGGATGAATGAGAATTTTTAGTTGTACACAAAACAGACAATATTTTCCTGCATAAAATTAATAGCATTTAACCGATGGATAGTAAGCGAATGTACTAATCAACTGTATAATTTAAAAAAAAACAACTAAAAAGAAAACCTTAAAATAAAACACACACTTGGAAAGGAGAAAAAGAAAAATCAATGATCGAAATGGGTTGAAGCGATCTTCAGATGTTTAATAAATGTATAATATTTACATATGAAAAAATGTTATAATTCAGTCTTTTCAAAAAATATGTATAAATTTTAAAATTTAAAACTAGTAATCACTAACGGCCAAGACGATCAAGATATGATCGCTAAAATGTTACACGTTATTTGTCGGAAAGAAAATTAAGGTTTAAATTTTAAAATTTTTCCGATTCCACAAGGCTTATAATTGAATATAACAACGCTTGGTTAATTTTTATAAAAATATGAACTTATCCGAGAATTGAATTATTTTAATGTTTTGAAATTAAATATCAACTCTTAACTAGATTTGTATTATAAATTCAAATCTAGAAATTTCCGAGATATGATTTATTTCCACTTTTAACAATTTCCGTAAGTTCGGAATATTGATTAATTCGAGGACTTAAAAAAAAAAATTTACTCGAAACGCAGTGTTTACAACGATTTTTGAACTTTATATTTTGATATTAGTTGGCGCTTAGGTTTTTTAAATATTCCGCAAAAAAATAATTTAAAGGATAATTTACGGTTAAAACATCAGTTATGAAATTTTAGAGAACACTGAAATTTAGGTAAATTTAATTTTATTACCTATCAGTAGGTTTCAAATGAAAAATATTTTCATACCCGTTAGAAAGAAATGAGGTACGTATTTAAAAGGTATAATATTTCATCGATATTTTAGTATTACTTTGAGTTAATTTCGTATTTTAAAAATTGAATATTGAAATACGAATTTACAGAATCAGCGAAGTTGCGGTAGTCTCTCGTGTTAAATAATAAAGAAAAGAAAAAAAATTAAAAGTAAACTTTTCGAATGCATGCGCAAGCAGCACGTATAAATCCGATATTAATTTTGGTTACGTACAGCCCCGTTTATTTACTCAAATTTACAATGCATAATAAATTTATTTCTTTTCATTTCAGTACTTACAGTAGCAATAAATACGGCAAATGCGTTAAACACGTATAATTTATGTTCGTTTACTAGACCGTGTTTTTAATGCATTATCGGCTCACGAAATTTGGAAAACAATAAAATTGAAAAAAAAAACATTATAAAAAACACACTTACCGAAAGCTGTCATTTTAATTTTATGAAATAAAACAATGAAAAAAGAATTAAATAATTGAAAAGTATGTTTCGGATTAACGTTACAAATATGCAATTGAAAATTCGACGTGAAAAACAATAACTAAAAAATAATACTTGTACGAAAAAAATAAAATATTATCATTTAATCAGTCGAAAAAGTTGAAATATGGCAAAATTAGTTTAAAACTTTGATAATACTTCAAAAAAATAAACACACCCGTATCAAAAACACAAAATTCATAAATAGTAAACAACCAGCACCAGCACCTACGATGTTGTCAAACTATCGTTTCTCGGTTTAGTCTCATTTCAATTATAATATCCACCGGTTATTGCGTGAAGAATGACTAACGTATTCAGTGTTTTCATTTGAACGGCACAGAAATTATCGCGTAATTAAAAATTT
Organism: Icerya purchasi; assembly: GCA_039619475.1. Lineage (NCBI taxonomy): Eukaryota > Metazoa > Arthropoda > Insecta > Hemiptera > Monophlebidae > Icerya > Icerya purchasi. The sequence continues at coordinate 316,174,327 of CM077116.1, read as the reverse complement.
GCCAGTATGAATTTTTCAAATACATGATAGAAACTATTAACCGCTTTTCTTATATCCTTTGTTGCTATAGTTTTTATTAATAATGTTTCTATTAACAATATTTGTGGTACAATTTTAGTACGTTAAATATTGAAGGCCGTATATATTTGAAAAACATAATTACGATAATCCGTTGTTCAATAATTGATGTTTTATAAATTATAATGATTTAGCAGTACTAATAATAATGATTAATAATAGTTACGAATTAAACTGATGTACTAATTTATATGTCGAATGCGCATACGTGAAGTACAACAAATATGGCCGTTTTGATATTGTTGTGACATTAAGTAAATAATATAAGAATAAATTATTCATCGTCAGGCGTAATAAAACATCGTGCCAGTTTATCATTAATACGCCTGAAAAAAAATAAAAAAAAAAGAACACGAGAATTTGATTAATATAAAAATTTATTTATGGTATTAATTGTATTTTCATGTTGCATGTTTGCACATCGTTAAAGTACAATAAAATGTTGGACAAATGTACAGATTCGTAATTTTACATGGCGCCATTTTATTCATGTAGCCAATAAGTAAGTTAGGTCTAATTTTCTATAGTACAATTTTAGTGAATTATTTGACGGTTAATAATTGAACCTTCAATTTTATTGTTGCTGTTTTTTTAAGTTCTCTTCATGTCATCTATATTTATTTGATTTATTCAATTAATCGCATCCCTGTCAAGTAAGGAACTTTTTATTATTTATCTATATTAGTTGTAGTTTTAAAAACTCATATATTAATCCTATATATATATACATATATATATATATATATATGTGTATATATGCGTCTATAAAGTTTAAAAGCACAATCGTTTCGTTGTACTTTATATTTAAGTACCGAATACGGCTGTAATTAGGTAGAGAGTAGAAATGTAGCGAGAAATTATTGTAAAATTGATACATCTCTGTTCTAGAAACTTTATTGTTATTTATTACGATCTTTTAATACAATCAGGTATCGACATTAAGAAAATTTCTTTACCTCTTCAGCTGATATGTATATATATATATATATATGTGTGTATTTGAATGTGTTTTTTCATCATTGCTGTAAAACTATATTTTCGTATGTAATTGTGTGATTATGTCTTAATTAAGCTAGAGGAATAGAAATTTAAGATTTTTTAAATTCGTTACGGTATAATTTAATCGATAAAAGCTCTCTACTTTCGCATTGTAAAAATATACTTATAAGTAATCATTCGCTACACAAGGACGGTGTTTCATCAATCTGCATTTGAATATGCATTTCGATCACACTTTTAATTGTAGGTAGCAAAAATTAATTTTTATATTCTCTACGCAAATTTATGAAAAAAGAAAAAAACCGGACTGGCTAACTAAAAAGACATTGTAGTGTAAAGTTTATTTATCATAAGGGAAAATTAAGTCTTCATGTTCTAGAAATACGAAATATTTATGTTTCATGCTGCAGTTCAATCTGTTTTAGTGCAAACGAAATAATTTAGTATATTAACAATTGGTAAATTCCATTAATGTTCCAGCTGCACTCCGATTATTAATAATTGACGTCACACGTAAAGAAGTTCTATTAATTTATGCAAAAAAAAAAACACAATAAATTGGGGTAAACGTATTATTATTATTTTCAGTTGAAATGTTTTCGAAGTTACGAAATTTACATTTGTACATTTTAAAGAGTTTTTGCGTACGTTGTTTAATTTTATCATGTTCAGCAGGATTCGAATTCTTCTTACAGTATATAATGTCAAAAATTATTCGAATAAAAACATTAAATTGTTAGAACTGTAAGTTTATTTGCGGTTGAGCTTTATGTTAAATTTTTAACTTGAAGTAGCCTGTATCATTTAGAATAATGAACTTTTTGTATTGTGAAAAACGAAATTAGTAAGAAAAAGTGATTTTAATTTTTTTTTGTGTAATTACATATTTTGGTATATTTTTTTATTACAGTTCACTTTTCGATAGGATAGAAAAGTTCTTAATATTTTCTGTCCATCATTAATTAGTCACGATTTTTAATAATTGTTCAGCTTACTATTTTGTTAAATTTGGGTTCAGTTATGCTATAAACGAATATTTATCTATTTATCGTACTGCTTTTCGTTTGAAACGCGACGTTTAGAATGTTCGCCAATTGCAGCGGTACTGCTTATGTTATGTGACACCTCCAACTATTATTATTATTGTTTTGGCGTGTTTTAATTGTAGAAACGTGTTTTTGATGCTCTTTTTTTCTTTTCTTTTTTTTATTGTAACAATGTGTGCGGTATTTATTATTTAAAGATTTGCTCCTAATTCGTTTTTATTATACGATAAAATTAAAATATATCTCGATTTATATAAAGAACATAAATTTAAATTAATTACGGAAAACTGGTAAAAAATACTAAACAAAACGTAGTTTGTTGTAAATTAATCGGACGGTAATTGCAGCCAGCAAAACTGTATACAGTTTTATTTAGTTTACTGTAAATTTCGGTATTAGGTGTAAACAAATTTAAAATTAAAAATGTTTTTGTTATCTCTTTTTATTTGTGTCAATATTTAAATTTTTTTTTATTATTTAGCCGTTAAAATTATTCGAGTGAACCGTAAAACAACAACATTAATAGCAATAAAATGGTACTCATTAAATATGTTCATCGATTGATAAATTGATACTACATTAAAATCACCGTTTGCTGTAAGCGTTAACTACTGATGTAAATATTACCAGTAAAATCTAGTAATCTAAAAAATACTGTTAAACATGTTACTAATGGATATTCTAATAATGCAATATGAATCCGGCCTGTCATGTATGGCATAAACTCGCATTTAGCTAATGGTGGTATTGTGTGCAATATTTTCTCATTTTCTTCGGCATAAATTAACGATTGTTGCATTTCTACTTCATACTTTAATTATCGTTAATATTTGACCTAAATATGTCTACGATATCATTTGCCTATCTTGTAGTTAGGTAATCATGGCATACACAATTGCTTCGTATCCGAGTAAAATTGTCATTGTTTCATAGTCGTCCCGAAAACGTAAATATAATATTTTGATACTTCTTTAAGGTTATTTTTCCTGTTTACTCGTGATATCAGTAAAATACAATTAAATTGCGGGTTTTCTTTTGCGATACCGTACTTGAAATATTTTGCTTTATTCGCTTCCATGTTTAGTATACTTCAGTTTCGACATTTCAAGACTTAGACATGCGCAATTTCATTCTGCGTCATTGCTGAAAATGCAATGAAATGCACCGCTGAATGCTTAATTAAGTGAATATCGCTATAAACTGAACTTTATAATAGTATACATGCAAAAGAATATAGCGAGTTTTTGATTTCTGAAATAAACTGAAAAACTATTTATTATACGATGAAAGAAGTTAACACGTAATTTAAGCCCAAGAAAAATTAAATACGCGCCCACGCGCACACACGTGTGTGTGTGTGATAAAACTTATTGTTAGTGTGATCCTATGAAATTGAATCTGAATAACTAAAAACAAACAGTTATTTTGACGTTTACTTTCGGTATAATTGTAGATGAATTTTGATGATGGTCAGTGTAGTAAGCTGTCCGAAACGTTAAGTGTTGTATTTTTGGTAACAAATATATTTCATTGTTTTAACACAGTTATCCGCAAATTATTTATAATAAAAAAAATTAACAAAATTAAAAGGACGATGAATTTGACTTTAAGTTTCGAGTCCGTATAATATTTGAAAATGACAGAATAAAGTTTAACCCGATGGATAGACGATTATCGAACGCACTGATGTTCGCCACTGATATAAGTTAGAGCAATTGTTGTCTGCAGTGGCGCTCGATTGCAGCTTCGGGAGAAGAAGTAGACGCGGAATTAAATGATAACGGGTCCAGCTTGAGCGGTTTTATATTCCGCATAAGCGAAGAAACCACGACTACGAACTTCAAGTTGATCTGATGTTTTACCATTCGTCCAAGTCCGGCGAGATCCACTTTACCCGCACGAATAATGTATTAAACAGTTTCATTTGTTGAGACAAAACTTTTTTTTAAGAAAATCCCCGATATTTTTACTTAAATACCAATAGAAAATACAGAAAGGTCTGATTCTTATGAATAATTCCGTTCGTTCGAAAGAAGAAAAAAAATTCGTTGTAATACAATGTTTCCGATGATAAAAGGATGGATAACCTTAATCTTGGTTTTAATTAGTTGTCGCTGTTTTTTGTTGTATGTTACGTTGGAAACAGTTTTACGTAATCAAAAATTATTCATCAACTTCTGGAGAAGATAATACAAAGTGAATTAGATTGATTTTTGCTTTTAATTTTGCACGTATAAATTGAAATATAATAAAATACTGAGAATATGGAACGAACAAAGATCTTTATTGAAATTCAGATAACCGGATGTAAATTCCTGTTTAGGGTTCCTTTTTTCAGCGTTATAAAGAAAAAAGTGATTTTCGATTTTACGAATAATCGACAGTATATGTTTAAAACGCAATTGATTGTTTAGGATCGGATTTTTCCAGCTTAAAAATTTTTATCTAAAATAAAAAAGTTAATTATTTGTTAATGCTTTAAGAAAAGAGGTTAAAAACAAAAAATATCTCAGTTTTTATTAAATTAACGTCCGGAAGAACAATGTTAGATATTTTCAACATAAATTTGATTTTTAGTAAAAAAAAAAAAAAAAATTCGTTTGAGATTGATCTATTAAAATGTGCAACTTTTACTGACTGTAGTCCACAAATTGTAGGTTTAAACAGTTTCTATGTTGTGTTTTCCTTGTTAAAAGGTAAAACTAAATCCATGTTACAAAAATTCCAATCTCATTTTGTTCGATTTTTTTTTTTTTTTTTTTTTTTTCGATCGTTATCCATTTAAAACTACAACCCGTTTATTATCTTCGTATGTAATTTAAGGTTACTATTCGCTAATCTGTTTTCATTTTTTTTTTTTCCCCTAAATTAACCACTATATTTTTTCGAAGCCATCAAAAATAAAATACCACCGATAATATTTTTAAATCATTTTTAATTTTGTTCTGAACAAGCGGAGAGTTAAAGTTCCAATTTTACGCATAATTTCACGGAATAAAGGAAAATTTTGAAATATTGTTCTTTTCAGTTTTCCAACGTAAAAATAGGTTTTTTTTCGGAGAGGTATACTACTACTATGATCAAAAAAGTTGAGTGAATTTATCTATAAAATGAAAAATCTTTATTTATTCTTTCAAATCAGTTTCATCGCATTCGACACAATGTACCTATGCCATCGTTTTTTCCAGTCCTCGAAACAGTCAGAGAAGTTTTTATCCGGGATGACCTTCAATACTTTCTTCGATTCGGCTTCAGATACTTCCTTGAGTTTATTCGGTTATTTCCGAGTTGTATGCTAATGTCCAAGTCTCATCTCCCGTAACGATGTATTTCACGACGTCCTGGTAGTTCAGAATCATTGTTTCACAGATGTCCATGCGATTCTTTTTTTTCCAAAATACTGATTATTTTTGGAACTGATCGAGATTTTATGCGTTTGAGGCGCAAAACACCTCTTAAACTGGATTGGGTTGATCCGAATGAATGCCCACAGCATCAGAGCAAGGTCTTTGATTACCGATCGACGATTTTCGAGCACCAAATTTTTGATTTCCTTGACGTGGCTTTTGTCGATATGTATTAATGGTCGTTCGGGACGCTGTTTGCCTTAAACTCACTCTTGATCTTTTTTGTAGTTTTTGTACTACTAGTAAACATTTTTTTGTGACATACCCTTATCACCAAAGGCCTTTTGCAACATCCTCAATGTTTCCGCGGCAGAATATTCATTCCGCGAACAAAATTTAATGCAAATTCTTTGCTCGATAAAAGCAGACATAGTAAAAATCGAAAAACTCACTATTGTGTTTACAAAAACACGTCCTCCTCCGGAGAAATTAAATATATTGACGGTGATATTCTGTACAGATGTCGAACATAGTTCTGGCAATCCATAAAACTTAAATGAAAAATTAACCTTATTTTTTGATCATAGTTTCATGAGATACGTCAGCATTTGCATAAATTCTTGTGAATTTAATTAAGCGAGGAAATAGCAATCATTTATATATACATATATTTTTTAAGAAAACAACTTTAATTTCGTAATTCAAAAAATTATGGAACAGATTACTTTCGCCGAAGACTTGTGTGTAGAAAAACAAAACACAATTTGTAACTGCTGCAAAACGTTTTGAAAATACTGTGATTCGAAGTATATTCTCTATTCCTGTTAATCAAACATTGATGACTTTAAATTTATAAGCAACGTTTTAGACACCGAGCATGTCGGTGGATTTTTCAATAATGCGCCGAAATATTCAAATTTATTTTCTACATTCTATCGATGCAAATAAAACAAGTAAAATGCACTAGCAAAGGAGTTTTCGATTAGCTGTTTTATATCTATACTAGTACTTGTTATTAGCTTCTTGCAAAATAAAGAATCTTTAATTCTGTCATATTTGCTGTATTGATCTAAAAGGTGAATAAGTTTACTACAGCAGGTTTGTCCAATTGAAGGAATATATTTACGGAACTGTTTACGATAATCAAAAAGGTCCGGTCCAGATATCCTTTACTTAACTGGCTAATTTGATTTTTGATGATATTATACTAAAGAATTATTTGTTTAGTTTTCTTTTTTAGTCATTTTACTATGTGTATTTTGATCAAATTTTCGGCAAGTGATGAAATGCTTCTTAGATTTAGCCGTCTTGAATGGAGCAAGAAATAGTTTTATCGAAATGTAATCCTGTTTTTTTAAGAGTTTTTCCAGCATCGAAATGAGCCTTTTCAATTTTCAGTGACTCGGTAGTTCGTCTTTTAATTTCAGATTCAATGTATTTGCTTCTGAACATTCTTGAAGTTTAGGCAGCTTTAAATTTGAACTCGAATATTTAGCACTACAAGAAAGCAAGCGCACATAAGTATAATCTAATGAAAAGCGAAATTTAGCAAAAAAAAAAAAAAAATGAAGCCATTGCAAAATATATTGACATTTTGTTAAAAACGTCAGTACCACCAATTTAAAAGACGGAAAGGGGGTAATAAACAAAAGTCATCAAATGTGAAGTTTGGTTGAAGTGCCATAATTTGCGCGCTCTAAAATTTCAGTAAATCTCCATGTAAATCTTACGTCTGCCATCTTTTCAATAGTGAAGTTACGAATTTATTGGAAAGTTTTTCCCAAAATATTAATAACACCTATTTATTACAGTTACATGTTTTGTATATAGGTATTCCTATTAAAAAAAAAAAAAACAAAATGTAATTGATTGATATTTGTAATTTAGTTATATAACTGATATAATATTTCTTTATAATTACTCAGCTTGATTATTGATAATTTTTTAAATTAAAAAAAATAATGTATTCAGTTTCAATAATACATATATATATATATATATGCCATTGTATTCATTATAAATATAGTTTTAAAATCGTAAAACCTAATTATTTGATACTACTTTTTAAATTTCTAAATAAAAGTATATAATTTTGCTTGAATACGAGTATGTATTTTTAGTTCTATTGTTTTATAAGAGGGATTATTTTCTTTTTCGAATTCAAATATTTGTTAAGTATTTGCACGGTTAATTTTTTATAGTTTCAGTTTTGCTAAAATTACATCCTAAAAGTATTAAAATTGAAAAAAATTTATCAAAAAAAAAAAAAAAGAAAAAAAAGAAAAAAGTATATTTTTATGTTGCAGATAGAATTTTAAATGCTGAAACTAACAGTACTATTTCCTTCGAGTTTATGTAATTTTATGTGTATTGATTTGAAGTGATGTGAAGTGATGACTATTTTTAGTAGGAGTTTTTAATAATACGAAAAAAAGTGGTTTTAGTCATTTCTTAAAAATTAATTTTCGTGTAAAATGCAACTAATGCGTTTCTTTTTTTAAAGGACGTATTTAATAATCAACGAGTTAATACTTAAAAATGCGGGAAAAAAAATTATAACAATTCTGTAAGAAATATGGTAGCATATAAAAAAAAATTGTGTTACATTCCTTTCGTATAAAGAATTAAAATTAAAAATTTATTTTTCTTCTTTTTTTTTTCTTGTACTCGTCAATTGTGGATGTTGATCCAGCGTATAATACTTTGCTTGAACTTTCCATATGCAGTATGGGGTTTCGAATTGAGTTCCACTCGTACGAAACACACCACCGCGCCTAACCGATTCCACTTTACGGCAGTTGGACCGTTTCATACTTTGATGATTACAATTGATTAATAAAATTATTTAAAACGTGTAAATACAGTCAATATATTAAAGCATAAAATTCGCACGACTAGTTTCGAACAACATCGGTTTTCATTATCATTTACGTTTGAAATCGCTCTATTAATCAGTGATATATTAAACAATTAAAACAGCTTCATTCGATATTAAAATAGATTCGCAACGCCGAGTATATGCGATAGTTTAACACAGTGAAAAACAACAAACTTTATAACGGAATAAGTGAATTCGAATAAGCAGCTGAAACGATTATTTACCAATTTAAATATGTGTCGTCTAACTCTACTCTCTACACCATTGACGCTATTTATCATTTTGAATTCGTGTTAAATTTCGGAAACCATGTATCATTAAAAGTTGGTATTAGTTAAGTAAAGAATGTAATAGTCAGGGCCAAAAGAAAAAGGAATCGCATTATTTTTTTCTTTCATTTTATAGTGACCATGCTGACTTACAGCGTCTTCAAAGTCGAATGAACTCTCCGTAACAGAACAAATAGACCCCCTCGTATTTTTTCCTTTTTTTGGTGTTTGGTATTGTTTTTTAATTTACTTTTTGAATAAGAAAAGAAAAAAGAAAAAATCGTGAAATTATTTAACGCGTAAAGGTAAATTTAAAAATTTCGCACTTGTTGATGAATAAATTAAATACGGAACAACGATGTTGTTATAGGGGTTACAAAATCTTTTTCCGATGATTGTTGAATTTATGAACAACTGGTTGCTCTACTATTTCTTCTTCTTCTTCTTTTTAAGAGCCTTGCTTTTGTCTTGTAGCTTAACCTATTATCCTTTTCCATTTTTTTCTGTCTTATGCTGTGTTCTTAATATTATTATAATCCATTTTCAGTTTGATTTTTGTCTGTCCTATCCATTTAAGTCGGGGTCTGCCTCGTTTCCTCTTCCCTTCTAGTTTCCCTTCTATTATTGTCGTTATGAAGGTGTTGTGGCGCAGTATGTGTTCCAAAAATCTGTCTCTTCTTTGTTCCAAAATTTTTATCAGCTTCCTTTCTTCTTCTATCATTTCCATTATTTCTTTATTTGTTTTCTTCTACGTCCATGAAATATTTAAAATGCGGCGCCATCCCCACATTTCAAAGGCCTCTAATCGGTTTTTAAGATTCTTTGTTAATACCCATAGAGAAGGGATATTTCAAAGACCTGATAATCTTATTTGCGAATGCCTTGTATAGGCAACGAATTTTCGCTGCTACTAAAAAGAGATTTCTATCCTCATCTTTTTACATATAGGCTCCGAAATTTTTATACAAATTCTATAGAAACGCCTGTTTCGAACGAAACGTCGCAACATTTCCGCTTTTAGAATCTGTTAACCGACTGCTCCAGTCTTAGAGAGACACTTGCGGCAAAAGTCACCCCCCCCCCCCCCTTAATTACTTCACTCCTCGCTTATCCATTACAGAATGGAAAACATCTACGAATTTATTACTAAATTAATGTTGCAAAAAAGAAAAATTGTACGAACGAAACGAAATTTATTCAACGCACGAGACATCGTTGCAAGCTGACGGAGTTTAGAATCGGTTTGATGTAGGCTTTACCAATATCATTATTGTCGATCGCCATTTGCTATGAGAGGTAGCTTTAGCATTTTAATTACCCACTTTTTCATTGGCAGGGAATAGACAGAACAATATGTTTCGTACAAATGAAAATTGTTCCAAAACGAATCCGAATTTCATATGAAAAAATCTGCTGTGTTTATACATATATTAATGATTAAGTCGGTGTCACGTTATTGTCCATATCTTTTCTGTATGCGAATATAAAATTACTAGTAAGTATTTTACGGTCGCTAGTTTCGATATAAAAGTATGATTTGTATAATAGGCATCTGGAAACGCATTAAAAAGAAATAAACCTTTCAAATAACTTAATATGAGCAGACGAGAAAACCATCGCACACGCCATTGCGCTCGTATATTTCGTAATCAGATCTTTTACGTTCGCGCTATTTGTGCGTAGAATAAATATAGAAAAGCTTTTCCATCTGATGCAGTAGTCAATAGTTTTGCATCCAGCAAACAACTCGGATTAAGAAAAAATGTAATTGAATTTTTGCCACCTGAACAACAACATGTATTTGTCCCGAAGGTTTCCATTGGTGAGAACTTTTTTCCTAGTCTTCCGTTGCCATCGTATTAGCAAAAAGGGGTCTTATATAATAATATAGCCTTGTTTGAGCTGCTAGAGCAACCGGACTTCCACCACTACGGCGCTTTCGAGCGACAACGAGTAAAAATTATTAATCGTTAACCATCACGTGTAAATTGATATCAAACATGCATACACCGCCTTAGTCGCCCCGATCGGTATATAAATCGACGCTTGGATCACAATGTGGATATCAGTAAGTCGAATGTTTATAATCAGTTTTGAGTATGGTTTTTTTCCTGCACCTACGAGAAGTATATTGCCACGAGTGTGCTGTCCTCCGATTTACCTGTATCATTATGAACGAACGTCGTCGCGAAAGCCTAGCTCCTAGAGCACTCGACTTTCATTACAGAAGTCTTAAGTTCGATTCCAGACGACGACAGAATTTACGAAATAAATAATTAAATTAACCGCTAATAATCACGTGGAAGGCACAATGGCAAACATGCATATTACCGCTAATTGATGTGTAGTAGGAGGCAAAATAAACAGAACTGCATTTTTTTTGTAACGATATGAATGAAACAATCACAATATCAATTCCAAGTGTAGTCTTTTACGTGTACACTCACATTACATACAAAAATTTGCTATAAACTCAACGCCTAGGTCTGAACAGCTAAAGTGTACGAATAGAGGTAGTCGTCAACGCTCAAAAACTGAATGTGCCACTGTGGTGATGAATGAAAGAATATCATCAGTATATTATAAAGAATATATCTGCGACTTAAGTGTGGTTACTTCCCTGAGATGTCGAAACATCGTAATTTTCAACTGATTCTTCTTCTTCTTCTTCTTATTCTTCTTCTTCTTCTTCTTCTTCTTCTTCTTATTATTATTATTATTATTATTATTATTATTATTATTATTATTATTATTATTACTATTATTACTATTACTATTATTATTCGACGTTTTCATTTCGATTTAAACTTTCATTATTTAAACAACTCGTTAGCTAGTTAACGTAGTGTAATTAGGCAGTGTTATTTCGTTCAGGTATAGGACATGGTTCGAATCCTACTGCGTTGCGCATTAAAAGTATAGACAAATTCCTCGTGCGCTGGCTATATATGACGAGTCTAATAATTAAAACAATTAAATAATTAGATATCTCGTTTTTAACACGTACATGTTATCCACGTAGGTACAGCTCATATTAAAATGCGCCGTCATCTTGTGCATGGCGATCATTGTGTGACTGTAATTTTTCTTTCGATTCTAGAACTTCCGATCTTTCGTAACTTTTGAATTTGCTAATGAATCTTCTGTTATTTACATTTCTCAAAAAATTTGTGAAATGTGTATGAGGAAACGGATATTTCGAAATTGTTTTTATGAAAAATAAAAACTCGATTATCGATTATCGATTTTTTTTTGAAAAAATCATATTTATTAAAAAAGATTGCGTTGCTTACATTTCACTACTGTTTCAGAAATTAATACCTAAATACGTGCTAACAAAAAAATTTAAAAAAAAAATTGTAATTTTGGTGAGGAGGATGTATTAACATAGAATCTTAGCATGTGTGGCAAAGACGTGTCAAAACAGAAATAATTATAAGCTTTTATTTGATCCATCACAACTGATGTCAATGATGAAACTGCCGGTCACTAGAAATGGGAGCAAAAGGAGGAATCATTAAATACCGTTGACGTTCTGGGTACTTTGTGATTTTGAACGCGTATCTTTTTTCTCCTGCAAGTTTTGGCTAGTATCGCCCTCTCCAAATGTTGTCGAAATGCCTGAAATAGCATTTCGCGGTTTTCAAAGCAGAAACTCTTTATGAAACTAAAATCAGCACTGATTTAGCGTTCTATAATAGGTTCATTGGCATTGTGACAGACGCGATTTCTCTTTTTTTTTTTTTTTTGTTTAAAAATTAATTTTTTTGGTTATTCGGGGCGGATTTTTTTTTTTTTTTTATTATTATACATTCTCTTCTTAGTCCTTAAATATTAGGAAAAGAATATTGTTTTTGGATCCTCCGAAAATCTTAAGCCACGCTCTGCGCATTTGAACCAATTTTTTTATCTGCATTCTTTTAATAATGTCTTATTTTTATTATTTCGCTATTGTCTTTTAAAATATTATTACGCATTCTTATTTTCATTATATTTTTCATCTGCGGACAATATTTAAACATTTTTCCGAAAATTTTTTAAATAGTAATTGAAATTTATTAACGGGATTGCGCGCAATTTTTTTGGTGGTTGAGTTTTATTTCACCGGGGTTTCCTCGTCTTTCGAGAAAAATATTAAAATTTTTTAATGATATTGCACACGCCAAGTAGGTCCGAGTTAAATGAATTACTTAACATCTTTAAATGGAGGAAAATTCGTGGCCTGTTACTAAGATTTAAATAGGATAGTACATTAAATTGTATTACTTTATATTGGCAATAAAAACATTTTGTACTTATCTGAAACGTTTTTGTGCTTAGTCTATCTTCAGCTACGCAGAAAAACTACGTAATTGTACAAACTGATAAAGTTTGCAGCGAAAGGAAAACGCGATAGAGCAACTATGTGTTTGCAAGGAGTTTAAAACACAGCGCATATCTGGTACTTCGAAATTGTTCGATTATACTTGTACATATATTCCCGTTTCACAATTTGAAAAACGCAATTTAATATCTTCTCCGTCGAGATTTTAATTCAAAGGGAGGTCTCTTAAGCACGTTAAATTTACGAGTTTTGGATGAACTTTTTTAATATGACGGCGAAATCTTTTTTTGGGAAATCATTCAAAAGTTTTTTCGAAATACTTTGGAAAACCAATTAAACAACGATTGGTTAGAGGATTTCGCTTTGTACACCAAATTAACCGCGTGTAATAAATGAAATTGTTACATTCGCATTTTTTAAACTTAGCAACCGTGTACGTGTGCGTTTTTTTCCCGCCCTATTTTTTTTGTTTTTATATAGTTTCAAGCTGTAAATTGTTACGGCCGACGTGTTTTCGGGTTTATAGAGAAACGCATACATTTTGTACATACAGTAATTATAAAAAATTTCATCTTTTCTAAACCTGTTTGTAAAGGTTTTATCATGTCAGGTAATGGTAGTAGCACGCGAATATCTTCTAATTCGCACGAAGACGACGAACAACATCGTCCGGACAAGGAGGATAGGGTCGCGTACGGAAACGGCGGTGGATACACGAAAATCGTCAAAGTTCGCCCGATCAGAAGTTCGGGGATGCAAGCTTCGACAAACGGGACTGCTAACGGTTTGATGAACGGAGGCGATTTCGAATTTTCCATCGACTCGTTACCGATAACGATCGCGTCATCGGATTCGTCGCCGTGCTCATCCGACTCGGAAGAAGTTCACGTTTTGAACGTAATACATTCGCCGGAGGACTACGACAAGAACCGATGTTCGGCGCCGGAATCGGAAAACGAAGATGAGGAGGAGGTGCTGAATCGCGACTGTATTCAGCACGAAGTGTACATGTCTAATCTTTTTCATCAGATTAATAACGATGCCGGTGACGCGGTCACGAACGGTAACAGTAGCGGTAGCGCGAGCAGCAACTCGAACGACAGCGGCATCGAGAACGAACTGCCGCTACCAGCTCCGAAAACCGTTCGAGCGGTTCAGAAACATTCTGCACCAGTCAACGGCCCCAGCGTCAGTAATACGTCCGGTTCCGGGGTCGCCGGCGGTTCCTCCGGTACGAAGCGCCGTCGTGTTGACAAAACCGGTAAAGGTTTGAGACACTTCTCGATGAAGGTGTGCGAAAAGGTTCGTCAGAAAAACGTGACCACTTACAACGAGGTAGCCGACGAACTCGTAGCTGAATTCACGAATCCGGCCAATCAGTCGTACGTTGGCGAGCAGTACGATCAAAAGAACATCCGACGTAGGGTGTACGACGCGCTGAACGTTCTGATGGCTATGAACATCATTTCGAAGGAACGGAAAGAGATCAAATGGATCGGTTTACCGATGAATTCGCTGCAGGAGTGCATAAACCTTCTGAACGAACGTAAAGAACGGTTCAGTCGCGTTGCCGATCGCCTCAGACGTTTGTACGATGTAATCATACATATGATAGCGTATCATCAGCTGATTGCACGAAATAAGGAGATGGAGCGTACGACCGGCGAGTTGAAAGACAGCTGTCGGTTACATATACCGTTCATCCTGGTGGCCACCAGCAAGGACACGTTCGTTGACTGCAACATATCGCAGGACAAAAGCGAGTACCTTATGTTGTACGATGACAAGTTCGTCATCGTGGATGATCTCGAGTTGCTGAAGCGAATGAATCTCACTTTAGGATTAGACCGGGGCCAATGTACGGAGGAAAATTTGGCCAAGGCCATATCGTATGTGCCAAAGGTGTTGCATCGTTTCGTTACGCGTCTAGCCACGAATCAGATGGAATTCACCATTGACGATCTTAAAGACTTAGTGAACGACTTCGAAAAACGTAATAATCACGTTGTTTTACCGAAGCGCTCTAGTTCCAGCAAGAACGGAGCCGGACAAAGTACTAGTGCTACTGCCGGACGTACTGAAAACAATAGTACGTGGACGAACATTGATTGGTGCGACGAAGAATCCGACTAAAAGACACACAGTTTGCCTTATCGACTCTTTTTTTATTATTTTGTATCCGCGTTTTTCTAGTATTAATTTCGTTTAATAATATACATATACTACGTGTATATATGTTACGATGTTTTAAATTTCGAAATAATCGATACGTTTGATGCACATACACACATATATACATATATATATATATATATATATATATGTGTGTGTGTGTAAATATATTTATAATATAAACTAGTACATGTAAAAATATGTGCGTTATTTATTATCGTAGGGCTTGTGTTCTATAAGAGAGAAAATTCTGGAAAGAGGCAAAATTTTTACTGAATGGGGGTACACGGCTTATGGAAACTTTTGGAGCCAGCCGGTAAACCAGTTCCTATAGAAAATTTGGAAAATAAAGTGCTAGCTGTTGGTATCCTTTATTAGTTAGAAGAGCGCGGTGTGTAAATAAGTTTGCTTAGGCCGAATGATTCTTATAAAGTAAATAGACTTGTTTTTTCTTTTTGTTATTTATTTAAATACTGTTATCATTATTATTATTATTATTATTATTATTATTACTGTTACTGTTTGTCGCGAATAAATAAATTAACTTTATTCTGAAATAATAGAATAAATACGTATGTACGCGAATTATACAGAGTTTAAAAAAACAAAAAAAAACTTGCTACTTGCACGACCAAGGACTTATTTATTTATTTTGCGATTAGAATTTAATAGCAAATAAATTTTGTTTATTTTTCAAAAGTCGAACGAAAAGTTAAAAAAAAAAAAAAGGGACGATAAATTATTTAACGCACTAGCATTCCTTTTGATATATTAAAATGTAGATTCGTTATGTTGAATTATATTTGCGTTTACTTCGAAGAAAATATATGTGTTTAGATGTATTTTTTGTATTTTTCACGCGTGTTCTTGCATTCTGAGAAAAGTGAAGCTAATAAAAAACCAAACGGATGCGTTTTAAATTGAAAAAGGTGACATAAAAAAATGTTTGATGTTTAAAAAATTAACTAATTTTTTTGACTCTGTTGTACTTTTTTGACGCTAAATATTTTTCAAAACGTTAACATTCTATTAAGAACAATATTCGTGAATTTTTTACGATCGTAACCGAAATATACAACTTTTTCCTTCTTTGCTATTTCGTAATTTTACTTAGCTCAGTCTGTTTTTATATTCTGTAGTGTATTTTTATGTTACCGCGATAGCAAATTTGAATCAATTTCGGTTTAGAATTTCGATACACAGTTTTGTATCGAAAAATTGTCGACAACTAATATTTAAATTAGTTAGGTAAACATCTTAAGATTTAATGTTTATACACTTTAATATACGGTTTAATTTATAAATATAATAATGTGAAAAAAGTTCGGTTTTTCGTTATTCTTTACATTACGATTATCGAAACAAGCAATTCTAAAAATGCTCGAAATAGTTTGTTTCGGTAAATTGTTTTATTATTACTATTATTATTTTATTCAAATTTGCAATTTTTGCAATTTTGCGTTCAGGTTGAAAATAATAGAGTAAATGCAGTATGTTTAACGTCAAATTTATTACTATGTGTAAATGTTTAATGGATTATTTAATTGCGTTGTGCTATAATTTGTTTTGTATTTATTTATTTATTTTTTGAGAATATTGCAATCTTGAATAAATAATAGCTCTTTAACAGGACTGTATCTGAGGTGGGGTTTCGGGGTTCGACAGCCCCTTCCCCCAAATGTCTGCGAAATAATAATTGCTTGGAGATTAAATGGACTGAAATTCAGAATAAGTTTATTTCTTTTCAATTTTTGACAAAATAAAAGAAGGTTGGAATTTTCAAGCAATAATTGACTACAAGGCTTTAATGTACTACAGTAGAGTCTCGCTAATCCGAGCTTGTCGGAACCGGGACCTTTCCGGATCACCCAAAATCCGAATTAAACGGAATCAAGTTCAAAATGTGTCAGAAACAAGTTTTATAGGTAAAAGAAAAAGTCTTAATAATTAAAAATCAACGTTTCTTCATTTTAAAATATGTATGTACTTAAGAAAGTCATGTATATATAAAACAATTTGCATATACTATGTATTGTACATACATATGTAATTTACATCTATGCGTCCCGGATGCCCGAGATTTTTTTTTTCATTTTTTTGTTTTTTTCGATTCGTTGGGATTAACCGGATGTCCGGATTAGCGAGACTCTACTGTGTATATATATATATATATATATATATATTTCAGTCTCGAAGTGATTATATGACTTTTCACATAAATTTTTATCTCAAAAATGGTTTAGTAAATATGGGCCATACTTAAACGGTACGATGGAAAGCTTGTTCTTTGTACGTTACAGCGAGAACTTGTATTCTGCAGTTGTTTAATTGTTAAATTTGCTGGGATACTTATTGATTTGTGCATCTTGAAAATAGGCTAATGACGACCTGGCGCAGGTGATACTATCATTTCCGATACAACGTTACGCGGATACATGATACATTTTTAGTTTATCTTACACTGCAATAACTAGCAGTTTTTAAAAGATGTAAATACATTTTCGATCTTCCAAATTCTGCGACTTTGAGCGGAACTAGAAAGGAGGTGGTAAATTTCGTAAACAAAAATGTTCAGAATATCTCTCAGAAATGAAGCTCTGTGAGATGCTTATGTTGTTTTTTTCTTAATCGTAAAGAAGATTTCTATATTTTGTAAAACGTTACGAAAATTAGTCCAGAATTCCTTTTCGAACAGAATAATTTTAAAGATTATAGAAAAAGACGGAATAATAAACGTAAAGGACATATGTGTAATGAAGCATCAAAATCGGGCAGTTGGGACTCAGGCAATTGCGGAAAACAGGGAAAAGAATACATAGAGAATAAAAAAGAAAAGGCTAAGAGGAAGTAACGTCATAAATGTTAGAAAATCGAAGTAGTAGAATATGAAAAACAGTTGATTTGTCGTTTGGTGTGATATGGTAATCGCTTCAGATTAAGTTGAATTAACTGTCGACTTTTATTTATAATGTACTGCTTCTGTTAACCTTGAACGATCAAGTAACGACATAAACAATAAAATTAGGATAATTTTTTTTTTCGCAAACTTATAATTACCACGGCTAAAGAGGCCACAATTAATTTAGCTAATATTCGTGTTTAGATAATAAATTGTGCAAGGTGAACTCATTGGTCCACCCTGCCTACTAATCTAATATATCATCTAGAGTAGTGTTTTTCAAACTTTTTCATGTCACGACTCCCCTATGATCGGAATAAATCTTGCAGCGCCCACATCACAAACATTTTACAACAATTTTTTGAATGTAAGAGCTAAATATGTTTTACCTTTGTCAAGAGTCTTATTGGTCACCAATAGATGGTCGTTATATGTCTTGTCAATAAAACAAAAAAACTGAGCCAACTTAAAAGTACAAGAAAGTCAAAGAATTATTAAATAAAACAGATTTGAATGTTCAAACAAATAAATCGCTAATAATAACCGGGTAACCGAAAGAAAAAAATATAATAATTAATAATACAAGGTTCAAAATGAGAAACTTACCGAATTAACTTGGTTATGTATTCAACGTTGTTAATTGAGGAAGTTTTTAATTTTGAACCTTGTATTATTAATTATTATATTTCGTCTTTCGATTACCCAGTTATTATTTTTGTTATTATGAACCGAAACGGATTTAACAAAGAAATCGTTGCTACAATGTAAAATACCGAACTTTTATAGCCTGTCAAAAAATACAGGAGGTATTCCGTTCTTTGCCAGTACTACTGACTCGCCTACTTACGAGCTGTATGGTTAGCCAAAAAACTCACACCATTTGTAGGTGGTACTACATCTTTTATTAAGAACTCATATCACTGCAATTGAATAACTGACAATGGGTGAGTTTTCATGCGATTGTTCTCCAGTATACCCACAACAAACTGGATCTTAAATGTAGAAAATTGTGAGAAATTAATCGATTAGGAAAATGCAAATATTCTAAGTGCAGAAAGTAAGACCTCCAAACGACTTATCAGAGAACCAATGAAGATTTACAAAGACAAAAATAATTGCATCAGAGGAGATAGTTTTCAGTTTTAAAAACGTGACAGTATTAATAAAAATTCCAAAAACAGATTCCGAAATTATCAGAAATGTTGTTTACAATAACATCACAACAAGGGAGAAAAACATTACGCCACATCCGCCCTATTACCAACGCCAGGTATAAAGTTGACGCAAATGGAAGCTACGTCACTGATCTAGAGGATATGTTTTTTCAATGTCTTCTTCTTGTCTGGCTGTTATCAAGCAGGCATATTGCTTCGACGTTCGTATGTTGGTCGAGTCGCTGTACATATCTGGATTTAAGTGTGTTTATGGTCTCGCAATAAGTGCGAATAACTTCATTTGTTTCGTAACAGGGAGCATTGGTAATGTTCGGAGAACTTTATTTCGAAATCGCTGAATTATCTTCCGATTAGAATCGCTAGCCGTGTCCCATATTGTAGTACCGTAAAATGGATTTTATTATTGCACCGTACAGCAAGAGTTTGTTATCTAATGTTAACCTACTCTGGAACCCCTTATCATCCAGTTCATTTTTTTGTATTTGAGGTTCATTCTTTACGTTTAATTTTTATGTGGTCTTTCCATATTGAAATGTAATCCGAGATATTTTACCACGTTTTTTCGGGATATGACCTTATTGGTGAGCGCCACCGGAGAACAGTTTTAACGTTTTAGAGTAAAGTTGATGTTGGTTGATTTTAAGAGAAGACAAAATCGAAAGTAACAACTATTAACTAATTCGTAAAACTATACGTCGAAATTAATAAATAAATACAAAAAATTATTTCTAAAATACGGAATATCATTTGTTGTTAATTACATTTTCGGACCCTAGTTAGGAATGGACATCCGATATTTCATTTATACGGATGCCTTCGGTTTGTACCGCGATTTCTTTTTTTTTTTTTTAAAAAAAAAAATCCTCGCGTGTTCTACTTAAAAATCGATCTAAAGACACACTGTGCGTTCGGCGACGTATTATGTACACTCTTGTATGTAAAGAAGCGGATGGCAGATTTGGAGGTACCGGATCAATCGCCGGCCACATTACCGTGAGTGATCTAATGATGCGTTTATATGTAGAATAGCTTTCATTGTGGCACAGACACTTTTCCCCATTACGGTTTAATAGGCTCTGTGTTTGGGCTCGTCCACCACCTTTATCTGGAAACAATTAGGAGAGGAAATCGTCGGTAATGTTTTAAACCGATCAGATATCGTTAATGAGAAGTAATCAGTATGGCGGTAATAATGTGCGTGAATAGATGGTATAAGATATAAGGAGCAGAAAGTGTCTCAACGAACTGAAGTACAGAGAAAGGCGCTCTACAGAAGGAGATGAATAAACCCATGATAATTGTTTCGGTCAACTGCATCATCATTTGATCGCAGTGGCGAACGGAGGAAGAAACGAACGATAATAGAATATATGGTCAAAATGCAGACGAATAATGGAGACAACAGTAAGGAAATTGAGCGGATCCACGGATTAGCAAGAAGACTACACGTTAAAGAGATAGAAAGAGAATAATTATTATAATTATTAGGTAAAGAGAAATATATCCGATCAAAATCTGAGATGAAAAAATTTTTACACTCGGCCGGAGCGGGTTTTTTTTCGAAACGATATCATTTGAAGTGCACTGGCTGGTGACGACTTGTAAGTTTTCGCCCGTATCCATTTTAGAATTTTTAGTTGCGCAGTAAAAAGTTTTCAATAATAGAATAATGGATAATTCACAAAGGTAACTTAATTTGAGAATAAATATTTAAATTGAAAATACGCCAGCAATATTTTTTCACGAATAGAGAGAGTATCCCATCTCTTTAATGCTAGAAACCGAAAAGTGTAAGTGAATCTTAGTACGCATTGTTAAAATCTGAAAGGCCCTGAATTTTCGCGTTTTAAAATCCGACCGATATACATTAAATTTAATTTTAATAATACAAAATTCTGTCCGGTCAGTTATCATTCGAATTTTTGTATACTGTAATTCACTTAGAATTTCAAATTATACATTTTACGTTCATTTTTTTCCCTAATATTTTCCTTTATAGTTTTCTTTCTTTTCGAGTACTAACGATGGAGGGGGGGGGGACACTATTCGCTACAAAACTTTTCTAACACGTTCTTTAGGGGACATCCATTAATTGTATAAGCTCAAAATAAGGGGGGTCCAGCAAAATCTCATCAAATCTCATTTAAACCGAGGGAGGGTTAATTGAAAATCTCACGTCAACTTTTAAAGAACGTATATTATTATACTGATAATAATTAAAGAAAGTGATTAAATTTTCCTTTTATTTTTTTTTTTTTTTTTGGAATGTCTCATTTTGTTCGCTGAAAAAAGTCTCGTGGCTATTAAAAACTTTTATTTCGAGAATAAAAAAAGGTAAAAAAAAAAAACCTTCAGAATTTTTAAAAGGAAAAAAAACTGCTGGTGTTTTTACTTTCAATTTGACTAAATTGAAATAAATCCGTTATAGTGCACCTTAACGTTGTATTATTTTTCTCCTTCAGCGTAATCCTTAGGTGAGGTGGAAGGGGTTCCGTCAAATTTCACTAAATTTCACCAGTGGCGGAGGAGGGTCCAGGTTAAAAGAAAACCAGCTCACGTAATTAATGGATGACCACTTACCTAATACATTCCCGATCTTGAGATTTTTTAATTATTGCTCATTATTTTATTAACTAATTAACAAAAACAGCAGGATCATCCGAATAAGAATACGCCACATTGAAGTTTTCAATATTCCGTGAATTGCGTATTTATGCGGAGAGGTAACGGAATGCGGCAACTTCGTCTGCATATAATAAGCGGCCACTCTTTTTAAATTAAGCAAAATTCGAAAGAATAAAAATAACACGGTCGCGAATTTTTTTTTACCGGTGTTAATATTTATCATTTTTGTTTGAGACTTTTTTAACTTCATCTCTGTGTTTATTCGAATAATCGATGTTCTTCGCATATAGTCTAATACAGAAATCGAGTATCGATTTTGGGTCGCTTTTAATTGTCAACAGCGCGACTTTTCGATGAACTTTTTAAAAAACAAATGGCCGACCGAGGAATATCGATCATTTTGCGGGCACATACTCGTCGTCGTCATTTTTAAACCGCACGACGACGGGTATAATGATATTCCGCTTCTGACGATGCCGTGATAATGATAGCGTTGCGTTTATTTTTCGGTTTTTTTAGCGAATGGCCACTAGTAGTCCGGTTGTGGCGGACCAGCGTTTCCTTTTTTTTTTTTATCGTAACTCGGTAAAAGAATGAAATGATTCTCATGATTGTTATCATAGTTGGCCGCCGACACAGGGTGTAGCGAGTAGGTTTGTAGTTTCTGGCTATGCTAGATATAATGTGGTAGCAGTGGTTTTCTAGTTATAATTAAGGAAACGTGAAAATGCGAATCATGATTTAATTGTAGTATTTTCCATTATTTTCTTCTGCACTTCTTTGTCGCTTAATTCGTGGGAAAAACGCGCTGATTCTCACGTTTCGCTCTTATCATTATTGTCTTTTTTCTTCCTTCGTTTGTTTTATTATTCTTACATTTTTCGAATATAAAACGGAATTATTACGTTTTATTTCGTCTTATTATCGCCACCTCCATTTTTGTTTACATCGAATGCGTAATTTGACGTGCGCGCATTTTTCAAATGCGAATGGGTCAGTGTCGACCGACGAAAAACGGTTATTTTAATTAAGAAATTTTTTTTAGTATCCTTTCACTGAGAAATCGTACGAATTTGATGTAAAAATGACGTATTTTCCGTATGGCGTAGGATAATAATAGTTTTTCTTCGGCGTTAGGGCGGCTTTTGTTATCTTTCATTCTGAGCCGGCTTCGGGTTTATACGCAGCGTGCTAGATCCAGTGTGCGCGACAGTAATCGAATTCATTCGAACGAAGTTTTCTCAGTTAAGCGAAATTGATTTCATAAATATGTAGTAATGAGAGTAGCACAGGTTTTGTTCTTGTCTCAAAAAAAAAGTAGGCAGGTACGTCCAAATTATTCCAGTCACAATTTGTTGTTACACTTTCTGTTTCGGGTAGAATTTTTGTTTGCTAGTTACACTGTTCGAGGTGCATT
Source organism: Icerya purchasi (assembly GCA_039619475.1). NCBI lineage: Eukaryota > Metazoa > Arthropoda > Insecta > Hemiptera > Monophlebidae > Icerya > Icerya purchasi. Next base: position 316,151,098 of record CM077116.1, on the reverse strand, counting down.
TCACAGTGTCAAGTCCAGTCCTGATGTACGTCAACAACGGAAATATCAGATTACGTTGCAACTGCCACAACATTTTCTTTTTTTCCCGAATAATCTTTTTTCTGTCAATACCAAAAATTGCTGATCGTAAAATTTAAACAACATAAGTTTTGTATGCACATTGTTACTCTCGTATGACTCAGAATTATGCGTTATCAAAAGCTAGTACTCTAGGTTAATTGTAGTTTTTAATATCGCACCTGCAATGCATCCTTCAAAATTGTTTGATATACAGTTTTTTTTTGTTTTTTTTTATATATACTCTACATTGTTTTTGGATATCCCCCAGATTCGCTAGCAGAAATGTTCAGTGCTACTCGTACAGACGTTTTACCAGTTATCGTAAAAATTAAAATATTCTAAACATTTTCTACGCTTTTTGCCATAATGATTGCAGAGTGCACAATATGACAGAAGTAAGTAAGGAAAATTTTGTTTAGCGATCGCTTAGAGAAAAAGCTTGGGAATTTTAGAAAAGGTGTGTAATAGATTTTATAAGTAAAAATTTTAGGTTTTGATATTTTAAAAGAAAAGCACTATAAAAATATACAGGGATGAACAAAAGTCTGGCTGCACTATTGAAAACTGCACGTGTGCGTTTGCACCCTGACTTTTGCTCACCCCTCTATTTGTACAAAAACAATAATCGAAATATAATTTCTTTTGTTCTCAAACGATATAGATTACGCAGTTCTTTCTTAATTACGTTGCAAAGTCGGACAATTTAAATAAGTTGAAGCGATTTTAGCAGATTTTAATGGGTCCCCATCATTGTAATAGCAACATAAATAATAAATATATAAAAGTAACATGGTGCTATCTACTACCCTAAATAGGAAATTTTTTTCTGGGCGAATCCTAACAGATTGGGATTTTATTTTTATCATCTTTTAAAGTTGTATTTTTTTTATTCGTCGTTACGGTTAATCTGTCTCTTCGAAGTACTATTTAACATAGACGCTGACAAAAATATCCCCCGCCATTTTCCTTTATTTTCCGAACTACAGAACTGGTCAAATTTTGGGTTAAGTTAGTGAGCTCTCAGCTGCCTTCCCCCTTAAAAAACAACTTTAGGAGCTGTTTTTTTTTCTATGATTGTTATTTTATTTATATACATATATATATATGTATAACAATCCCCCGCTGGGGTGCGAGGATCCCCAAGTACTTCTATAATGCTTATAGAGGAATTGTTTTGGTTGACCGTGTTATTCTGTTATCATAATATTTGCTTTAACCAGTTAATTACTCTAGAAATGTAAAATATAGTCAAAAACAAATATTCTATGAGGTTTTTTTAATGTACCCCCGGTGCGAAAACGATGCTATTGATGTACATATATATATATATACATGTATGTACGTACACAGTGTGAACGAACCAGTTATATAGACGAATGTTGCTGGAACCGGCAAAATTCTCGATAAAAGTATATTTTCACCGTGATTATGGAGCATTGTTTCCCAAACGTGTATCGTGGGTGTATTCATTTTTAATAATAAATTTTGTTTCTAGTCAAGGTTTGTTATTACTCTTATATTACATAAAAGTATAGAGATCTTTATCGGTTATAACGACGTGGTGGCACAAAATTTAACTTCAAAATGCTTTTGCGCAGAGATTTAAAAAAAAAACAAACAGCGTTAGAATTGAAACTTTTTATGAAATGCGATAGATTTTAAAGGAGGAAACAAAAAAAAGTACATTGAAGTAAAGAAAAATTTACACATAACAGAAATGATTTATAATATGAATAACAATGTGCGCAGATAATCTCGAATTAAACACTACAGAAGTCTGGCGTGTACTAATTATAAGCGTATAAGTAACAATGTATGTAAGAATAAATATGTACGCACAAGGGAAATTTTTGTAGTGTTTGATTATCTGAACATTGTTATTTATGTTACACAAATTATTTCTGTTATAGTTTAAATTTTTTTTTTACTTCAATGTATCATTTTTTTTGTTTCCTCACGTTTAAAGTTAGTTGCATTCCATAAAAAATTTCACTTCTGACGCCGCTAGTTTTCGACTGACACACAGTTTTTTTTTGCGGCCTCATCGACGATAACTAAAAATAAATACCATACAAATTTCATCATCTTTATCTTCACTGTGACTTTTATTTGAAAATGGAAATAATTGGCTTATGATGACTATAATAAGATGCAAAAATACCTTTCAGATGTTAATGAATTCAAGTATCTTTTTAAAAAAAAAACAGCATCCAAACAAGTTCCTATCGCGTTGTTTTTATCTAGAATTCTAATTTACCCCATAGTAAACGTTATTTTATTCAAATTTTCTTATCGATTATAAAACTAACATATTTTTTACATACGCTTGTGAACATTTGATTTCATTTTTTCTTCGTATACTGTTTTCTGTCTCGCTCTACGTCCGGTGAATAGGCATTAGAAAAGGGCAAGTATAGTTCAACGGATTTTGTTAGCTCGACGAGTTTACTCTCTATCTCTAAAAAAAATCGTAACGTCCCGTAGAAAGTTTTATAACTTTTTTTATGAAAAAAGTAAAATTTGCGCAGAATTGAACTTTTATTTCTTGTTATTGCGACATGTTAAATACTATTGCAAATTTAAGAACGTTGATAGAAACCTGTGGTAGTACATGGTATTACAAAAAATACGCAAAAACTCATTTCGTTTATTATAAAAAATAATAAAAATCCCTCCGAAGTAAAGGAAAAAGTGAATTATCGATATTTATACGTTATTTTCCTATTTTTAACTCGTATTTTGCAGTAATTTAGGTTTTATTTTTTCATCATCGTACTTTCAGGTATGCGGAAAAAAATTTGATGTTTCTACTTTTGAATTTATTAAAAAAATCAGGTACTGCTGCGATTATAAATGAATGATTGTTTAATTAGTGTAAGCATATTCGGCGAAATATTTCATTCATTCGAGTTTTATAACGGGGAGCAATGCGCTCAATGATAGTAAATCTCATGGGATATTAAAAAATCATAATACTTTATTCAATATTGGATGTGGCAAACAAATACGCCATTGTTCAATGTCGTTTTAACCGATTTTCACTGTGTATACGTATATATATATATATATATATATATATACATATATATGTGTGTGTGTGTGTGTACATATATACATTCCATCGGTTGCAAGCCCATCGTAGTATGTAAAAGATTAATCAAGCACAGGTGTTTTATTGTGCGTATATTCACTTTGTTTTTCCGAGTTTGTATATAAAATGTTGAATCACTGGTATGTTTTTAGTCGTGGAGCTTGCACGAGCGTGTACACTAATTTTTTGGTCATATTCTTCTTTGAACTCATCTTTATCAAGTTTCTTTATTCATCATTTTTCCAATAACGTTTTTGCGTGCATGCAGATAAATATTTTTAGGAACTTGTTTTCTTTTTAACTGATTAAAAAAAAGAAACATGTTTTTCCTCTTTTTATTTATTCGCATCGTAAAAAAGTTTGCGGTTTATTATAGCAGTTCGGAATTGTCATATCGATGATTATATAGTTTAAGTTGCATTATAATCACAATTGAACGTTACTTGGGAGCGTACGATCGAATGACACACTTTTTTATATGCAAATGATTTACATATATCCGCGCAAATAACGTTCGATTGTGACTTCTTGTGCATAATGTTCGACTAGTCCGATTTTAAAGAGAAAATTGAACTGTATGGAGTGATCGATATAATAATAATTTTCCGGTTATGCAAATCGTAACTTCTAATAAAATTCGGATAAATTAGAGGAAGTGTTTTTTTTTCTTTTTTTAATTAAAAAGTAAAAAATTACTAAATGTTTATCGGTATCCGGTAAGGTAAAAATGATCACGGGAAAGTAAAAATGGTGAAAACCCGATGAAGTTTAAAGAAAAATGTGATAAAGATGAAAAAGAAGAACTCCGGTAGTGCGAAAGTGGTGATGAAAATTTCGGAATGATTTGGGTCTAAAAACATTCACGTTGAAAAATTTAGAATGAATTAGGCAGACTAAACTTCTAATTCCATTGTTGTGTGTGTCGGTGTATGAGAAAAAATGTGTTCTTTATTTTTTTTTAATTGGGAAAAGGCTACGTCGGTTTTAGAGTATTGAGGAGGTTTGGTTTATTGCTGTATTTTGTCCATTTAATGTTTTCGATGGTAGAGCGTATCCTTCCATGTAACGACTTAGTTTCTTTAATATGCTACCGTGAAAGGGATACACTGTTGGTATAACGGAGTTTGACTGTTTTACTTCAATAAATAAAAAACAAGTGTTACAACGTCAGAGGTGGTCGTAAAGCTGCGGTTCTCAGTGTATCAAGTTTGACGACAAAACTTCTATTTAGATTTTCGTTTTTTTTTTTTTTTTTTCTGAGTTTGATTTTTCTTTCAGACACTATTACTGATTATCATCGCTACATTAACTGTTGTAATCTTTTTTCTCTTTCGCATCGACCTATATTCCGTATAGGATGGGGTTATTTTTTTCGATTCTGACTCGATCGGAGATGGAAGAGAGGATGTTGGGAATAAGAGGATAAACGCAGCATTGTAAAAGGTAAGAAAGGTAGGTTAGAGAGACTTCGCGGAGTAAGCACCGTTCCGAAGACGGAGCCGAACGTTCAAACACGATTGGAAGTGCATTCTTGGATTGTTACTGCAAGAGTGCGAAGGGCAATATGGAGCATTCACACGTGAAAAGTGGTAACGTGAAGAAAGAAGTAGACTACGATTAAAAAATGTAATTTATTACCTGCTTTAAAAAAGGGCGAGTTATATCGCCTATGTTGTTTTTTCCTTTATTTTTCGTTATGTTTGTTTGTGCATAACTTTCGACCATGTGGTTTGAACGATCTCCTCTGTTTATTCGAAAATGCGCTGGTAACAAGGCCGTGTCCATGGGGGGGGGTTAACCCCCCCCCCCATGAGAACTGAAATAGTTATTATAAATACAAAAAAATCTGAAAAAAACCACAAATTTAAAATAAATATTGATGATTTTTTAGGGTGTTTTTATCTACTTTTAAAATAAAAAAGAAAAAATATGCTGCATATTTTTAGGTACTTCATTAATATTTTATGCAAAAAATTTTTTATTACGAGTATAATTAATAACATATGTAATTTTTATTAATGTTTATATAAGGGGTAATTCATTTATGTAAATTATTAATATATAAATCAAAATGATGGAAATTATTAATAGTACGAATATTAGTGAAAAATGTATTATAAAATAAATATGCAAAGAAAATTTTCAACCCCCCCCCCCCCCCCCCCTTCCAAAATTCTGGGCACGGGCCTGGCTGGTAACATACCATCTGAGTATAATTGAGTATCAGCGATTACTTACCAAGTAGCACATCAAGTAATACGCATAAAAAAGGTTCCTTTGGAGAAATTTTTATTAATATAACAAAAAACGCGATTGACTCGAAAAAAAAAAGAAAAAACGATTTTACCGAAGAATTTTTCAAAAAAATTTCATAGCCCATTTTATAGCAGCTAGAGAGTTGATTTTTTTTTTTTTAAAATCGGAACGCTAACAGCTTAAAATTTTATTAAAAATAATTACTATGGAAACGTAAATTCGAATAAAGATGACTGATGTGAAATTCCCAGAGTCCGATTTACGTTGGTGGAAATAATTGAATAGCACTCTCTAACAAATGTCGAGCTTTATAGAATACAAACGGTAATAGCACTTTTAATTATTCTATCCGTATTATAGCTCAAAAATATTTGCATTAAAAATTATAAAGCAAAATTGTTTGTTTTTTTTTTTTTTTAACTTTAAAATTTGTTAAAAAGGTACACTAAAAAGGTAAAAAGATTAATTTTAGTCGATAAATATTTCTCAGAGTAATATGCTTAAGGGAATATTTATAATTACTGTTCAGGAACTAATTAATCTTTTGTTTTATCGGTGCCAAATTCAAATTGCTGCGACAGTAATTACGAACTATTTAATGACTATAATTGTGATATTTTTAATATTTAGCTTATAGAAAACAGATAATCTCGTATTGTTGTAATCCATTAAATGGTTTCTAAGTATTGCTGCAATGTAAATTTAGAGCCCACCTCGAGAAATTAACGTCATTTGCTTTAACTTATAAATTTCATAAACGCCCATTTTAAAGTTTACAACTTGACTATCCTGTCCACAAATTTTTCTCACCGTTTTTCCTTTTCTTCTTACGTTTGTTGTCAATTGTTAGAAGGGTCAACTTTCGGATGGGAATTCTGACGTATAGGCACAAACTATCTGCAACTGGTACCGGTTTAGATGTGCTGCCTAGTAAATTAAAGAAAGTCAAGTTTTCTTATTATTCCAAAATTTCTTATTCTTTTGGTTTATAAGTTACTTTTCATTCGCAGATTTTTACGTAATTTACATTTGGAACTAATCATTGCATTGTTTAAAAAACGTTTGCGATTACCCTTTAATAATACTTTCTCTGAAGTTTCGGAATTTCTATACAAGTGTATACGTGATAATGTATGTGCGCGTATAGAGAGTTATTACTTAAATACGGAACTTGTATTAAAATTACATTAAACTTTGAATGAATTGTATTATGAATAAGCCTAAAATGTTTTATAAATTTAAAACCGACCGTCTGCTAGTTCCGGGCATAAACATTAGTGATTCACGTTCGCATCTAAATCTTTTTTAAATTTAACTGTTTCGATAACATAAAAGTTCGTGTGCTCGTTTATATAATTCATAATGGTATAAAGAATGTTTGGAAAGCAGAATTACGAAATCCTTGTGCTTTTATTTATTTTTTTTAATGGATATGTGGAATAACCATTTTTCAACGTATTATAAGAGTACAGTTAGTATTAAACGAGTGTGATTTTTTTTTTTTTTTTTGAAAAATGAACATATCATCCAGCGTGTGTACGTCCCAAGTTTAATTCATCTTCATTAGTTCTTTAATGTTTTTTATTTTTATTTTATTTTTCATTCCCTTTATTCTGTTGTGTGGTAACATAATTTCTGGTCCTGAAATGTTTTAATGGATACAGTGATTTGCAGCGAATCCGAATTAACTTTCCATCTAGACATGTATCCAAAAATTATGTTGAAAACAGGGCGAGCCTTATAAAGAGCAGATGTATCGTTAACCAAAAATTGTTAAACGATCTTTTCTGTAACCTGCTCTTCTTTTTTTTTTTTGTAATAAATTTTTATCCTTTAGTAGTGCATCGGAATGATGTATACGGTAGATTCGTTCGTATGATACTTTGTTATCTTCCGTGAACGTTCACTCGTTCATAATCTTTCCTCTCTCCATTCCGTTAACATTGATTTGCTGTTGGTATCTAGCCATTCGGGCATATTTGATAATGAAGCGACTGATTCCTTGGTTCAGGTTGCTGCTTTTTCTCGCCTTTTTTTTTTTAAAAAAATCCTATCCGCTAACCTTCCTATCGATGTGTAAAAGTTTCCATATCAGATCATGATATATCGGATATTTACGCTACCTCCTTTTCTAATAATTATTCAGTTCATCTGTCTGTTCAGCCTACTTGTACTACCTATTCACGGTTTTTTTTTTTTTTTGCATCTCTCTCTGCGACGTTCTGAATTCTTATGTTGTTTCTGTTGTTCGTACGCGTTTTGGCCATTCTCTGCTGCCTTTCTCCAGATTTCGCTTTTCCCGAATTTCCATTACACTGTCCTCTTCATCCTGATGATGCAGTTATTTGCGATGTCGATCATGTTTCTTGTAGTATTCATCTCTTTCTGTAGAGTGTTCTGCTTTTTATTCCTATTTGTTGAGGCTTCCTACTCCTTATTGTGCTTCTTATATTCTGTTTTTTCCTTCCCCACTAGTTGTTCCTGCTATTTGTCCCTTTTTATCAAAGATTTCTGATCGAATTAAAATATAACCGATTTTTTCCCTTTCTGTTGGTTTTTGGGTCAAGGTCAAAAAAACAGATAATGTCCGTACTGTATGTCATCGGGAAATGTGAAAATTGAAGTTTTACAATCAACATTAGAATACTGGCCTTGCCAGCCTTCACTGAAAGTTGAAGAAATACGCTGGTGCAAAATCATCTTCAGTTACTCGTGGAGAGAAATGACACCTGTTAAAAGTTTGGAGTGACGGAATTTTTTTAGACGGAAATATATATATATATATATATATAGGGTACCGCCAGACGCCGCTACTGGTTGCCTCCATGCGCGGAATAAATTTGATGCTCAGTAGTGATGTTTTTTTGTATCTTAAAATTTTTAAATTAAAAAAAAAAAAGAAAGAAAAGAGATCTCATTGTAGTCTTTTTTAATTGGCAGTAGTATTTGAGCTTTTCGAGTGTGCAGGCATTATTTCTTATAAAATAACTATGTGATCATATTCGATAATTATCAAAAGTTTCTTGGATAATGGATATTGAGAAGTCAGTAAAATTTAAATAGTCAAATGAAAAAAGAATATTGCCGAACTTAGTTCAAAAACGATGGAACTTCTTTTAATTAGATTTTCGTTTTTAAAGTCTCGAATAAACTCTACATTTTAGATACATTTTAAAAATTAAGATTTTACTTTTTTAATTTAATCCGTTTTAAGTTTTCTGGAAGAAACAAAACTTTAAAAAATCAACTTTCTGATCTTCCCTAAAAACGTGGTACTGTTGTGTACACAATCTGTAAAAAAACGTTTACATTTTCGGCTATAAACTGATGCGGTCCTATTTTGAATGCAAAAGTTTTCGCCGCAGTCAGCAATATTTTAAAAACGAATAAGAAGCACATCATTACGCCGGTAGAGTAGCCGTATAAAAATAATATTGATATTGCGGCTGAAATTAAAAATTGTCTTGATATTTAGACAAAAAGTGTAAAGCTCTACAAATAAAATTGAACTTTTCGATAAAAGTTGCGTCATATTCGTGTACTCGACGTTTTGGGAAAGATTACTGGAAACGGAAATCTTTTCGACACTGTTGATTGCGAATACATTTTGATGAGCGTAGTTTTGTACAACAACTTAAAACATATCAGAAGTGCTCTGGAATTTTGCTCCCGAATTTGGTGGTATTTCTAAAACCAAAATTGAGCCAGCATTACATTAAAGAAAAACCATTTAAAATACTTCTAAATAATGTTTAAAGTTGTAAAAAATATTTCTTATTCTCTATAATTTAATAAATACCAAAATTCGATTATTACTTTTAATGTTTTTTAATTTTTACTTTTTAGAAAGCGTCTAATCGCGAACTTTATGGAATTTTTGAAAAATTGGTTATCTAGAATGAGATTTAGAATCAAATTATAAATTCAAATAAATTAATAATTTTTGTAAATTGAAAAGACAGCAATCGATTCAATAGGTAGGACTATCTTCGAAGAACACCGGTTTACCACTCAGTCTAAAAATACCATAAAATTCGGGAGCAAAATTCCAGAGCATTTCTGATATGTTTTAAGTGTTTATAATATACAACATTACTGTATATTACAACATCTTTGTTTCTTTTGTATGTTTGTTTTTTTTTTTTTTTTTTTTTTAATGGGCTTTGGCTGGTAGTAAGCCAACCATTCTACCAAAAAATGTAATAAAAAATATTACAAAGTAGTTTTGTACTCTACCGAACATCCGCTGGAAACGTACTCGAGACCTTGTCTACATAAATATTATGGTTAGCAAATGACGATGTGGAGTAATGCGGGAAACGTCTAAACTAATTAAGTTTTCTCGTAATTACTCATAATTGCGAGCAACCAAGCAGTCGGCAGGATAAAGAGGACAATAAGGATCACATGCAGGTGTGATGAGCAGTAGGTGTGACGGGATTGTAACCTATTACGAAATTAACAGCGTGATTAAACGGTGAATTAAACCAGTTTTCGGAGACACTTCGTTCAAGTTTAATAGTAGATACATTGTGCGCCTGCCGCTAGCGAGAAATCGTTCACACTGGTGTAAAGTCTAATACCAGCTCTTAACATTGATACTGCCGAAATTGTGATCTTCGTAACGTTCTGAATATAATAACGAGATTATAGGATGAAAACGAGAAAGGTATCCAAGCCTCCGGAAGCATAAAGTTGTTAAATTACAGAAATTTGGTTAGGAATAAAATTGTTTCGAAGAAGATCACTCCATTTATTTTTAATTTTCTCTTCCTAGTATTTCGTCATGAGACCAGTATAAAAGAAGAATGGACGACAGATAGAACAGAGCAACCGGTAAGCTAATCGGTGTTAACATTGCAGAATCCGTTTTGCCTCACACTGTTTTCAATCGGTTATTGTATATAACCTTAAAAAAATACATAAGCTTACTTTTGTCACGGATTCATTTTGAATATAATGCATCTAAAAATAACGTCCTATTTGTTAATTACTTGTAAAGTAACGAATCAGTACAAACTTAATGGGTTAATTTAAAAATCGGCTAGAAAAAAAAAAATATCAATTTTGATCGGCATTTCGTCACTCTTATTTTAGACAAATTATACTTAATTACCTCTAAAGATAATACCTAAAAAAAAAAAAATGAAGAAATAATCTAGGAAGAAAAATATATATAGTTAATAATTGTATTTACGTGAAATATATATTTTGTCGATAAAAGAAAAAAAAGCTGACTCGACCTTCGTTTTTTTTGCTGAAAAACGAACAAATAATAATTGTGTTTACGAAATCGACAATAGGTTTAAAATAATTTACTATTAAATTTTAAATGTATAATAAAAACAAAATTTTTATCGGTACCAGCAGGCTAATGCTATTTGCCTGCTTGTGTCGTGTTTAATATTTTCTGGCAACCAGTAGTATTTTTCTTTTTACAAATGAGTATCGCAGCGTAAAACGCTGAATGTATTAGATTATACCGCGTATTTTTCAAATTTTATACATTTAAAAATAAAATTAAGAATAAATTTTGTGGTTTTTATTCTTTTTGTATAGAATCGAAAAAAAAAAAAAAAAAAAGGAAATAAATAAATAAATAAGCGCGCTTGTAATCAAATTCCGACGTTTTTAGTTAACGGCATATTGTTTTCAAATGTTAATTTAATTCACGTTCATTTTCATTTGTAATGTTACCGTCGGTACATTTGTAACATCCGTTTACCCTTAACTAAGCGTAAAACTTAGATATATCAATATGGCTACATCAATTGACGATGGGATACAAAACGTGGTCCGGTGGTGCTGTACCGAATGCTCATCTCGTTGGTTTATTCAATCGCATATGTAAATTATTATATTATAAAATAAAGCCGGTGTTTGTCTTCGACGGTGGAGTGCCGCATTTCAAACAGGATACCATTGTAAGTATTACACGTTATTGTCGATCCACGGATTTTTCTTTTTTTTGTCAACTGTTAATTAAAAAATTCGATTAATTTTTCTAATATTCCGTTTATACGAACGCACAAGATGTTTCTAAAGATTATGGCGAACTTTTTAAATGATTAATTTTTGACCATTCTAATACGGCGCATGTTGGGTTTGATAGCTTAACCCTCCGGATGTGTAAATATTATTATAATATGTATGTTACGCTGTTGTGTTAACTTTGTTCTCGTTAACGGGTGGTAGCAAAAACGGCAACAGGCCATCAATTTCTACTGAAATTTTGACTGCTTCGATGATGACGACTTTCTAAAACGATTCGGACTGCTATTTTGAAAGCCAAACAAGATGAGAAATATTTTTTCCGTTCGCGCGGATAAAAGTGCTTTTATTATAGTACTCCGAAGAGCACGTCTTTTTGGGAATTCTTAAAGTTTCAGAGTGTGTCACAAATTTTTTGAGAAAAAATTGTCAAAATTCTATAAAGTAGAGGAAATTATGTTCCGAAAATTAAGCGTAAATTTTAGTATTCTTCTTCTTCTCGTGCCACCCGATTCGGGTATTGCTTAATCATCATGTATGGATTGGATTATCTGCTGGAATTGATTTCGATCTTTTGCTATTCTGACTAGATCTTCTGTTTTCTTAATTCCGGTCCATTTTTTATATTATCTATCCAAGCGGTCTTTCTTCTTCCAGGATTTCTTCTTCCTTCTATCATGCCCATTATTATTGTCTGTAGTAATTTGTATTTTTCACCTCTCATGAAGTGTCCAAAAAATTTTATCTTCCTTCTTTTTACTATAGTCATTAATATTCGGTCAGTTCCCATTAGTTCCAGTACTTTCTCATTTTTTAACTTTTTGGTCCACGGTATTTTCCACATTCTTCTGTAGCACCACATTTCAAATGATGATATACGCTTCCTCATATTTTCCTTTATGGTCCATGTCTCGCTTCCATACAGTAGCACTGACCATACGTAACATTGCAATATCTTGTTCTTGATCCTTAGGCTTAATTTCCTATCGCAAAGGGTGTTTTTTAATTTCATAAATGTGTTCCTGGCCAAAATTTACATTTGTGTAACTACTAAATACCCCATTTTTACAATTGTTTCCCCTTTCAATGGCTAATTCGCTGCTAGCTAGAAACATAACATTGTGGTTAATTTTTTTTTTGGAACCGTATCGTTTCGACTTCAACGTTTCGGTCTAGATCATTTCGGTCTCGTTCTTTATCCAAGTTTTTTTTTTATTTTATTAGACAGACACTCTCGTATCCGAGTTGGTCTCATGCATTTCTTAAACTTTGCTGTGAACTTTAGGAAGATTTTGATTGAAATGCATGGTTTTTGCGGGAATTTGATAATGTGGAGATGGGTGCACAACCATAACCACAGCCAGCACCATACACACCAGAATCTAATGGCATCCGTAAGGTGGACGATCGTTGCATAGCTCACGCTGCTCGAAAAGAAGGAAAAGGATTAAGCTTGAGAGGAATAGGAGATAGAAAATTTGGGAATTTTGGAAATGAAAGAAGGAAAGGGGAAGGAGGAACTCTCCCACATTTGCTCAAGATGTTAATGGGAGAGTGGTTCATTTTCGAAGTATCTATTCTCCTAGGACAGTTGCATACCAGTGCTAAAGAGTCTGTCCTACCCTTTGCTATTAAGTTGATAGCGGGGCGAGACTTATGGCGGCTTCGGCTCGCCAAGATTAGAGCATTCGACGGGTAAAGTTGGAGTTTTAGTAGACTAGTCCCTACATGGCCTCTCCACACCCTCCTGCCCTATATATCTTATCGCTACTGGAATCGTCTGTAAATGAGACTTTCCACCAGTAGCCGCTCTTTAGTTTGCGACTGCTTATTTGTCCAGTTGAGCGTTCTAGACTTATTCGCAGCTAGCCTCTATATCTAGAGGTCATCCCATAATCCGCAGCCTGTGGACATGCCCCGTTCCGGTTAGAGCTTCGGCTCCCGGAAGGTATAAAGTACCCCCCCCCCCACCCGGGGGGGTCAAGTAGATCTAGTTAAGTGTTGGTGGATTTTTAATACTTTTTTTCTTTAATTAAAGGCGTAAAATAATCATTGAATCAAAAAAAAAACACCCGCGCGAAATTAATTTTGATTAGAAAATAAATCAGCGGTTTTCAATATTTTTTTTCCGTTCGTATATTGTATAAAAAAAATGATTCTCTTCTTATAAAGTTTGGAAATACTCTGGTTATGTAAATTATAAATTATTTAGCGGGTTATTCCAATAAAAATTTTTGAAAGAAATTAGCCGATCACACAATAGTTTCCAATATGACTGATTTTTTATTTAAAAAAAAAAAAACACGTGCCTTATAATAGTTTTTTATATTTATAAAAGAGGAAATAATTTTTTAAGCGATAAATGAACGAGAAAAAAAGAACCTTGAAAACCGCTGATTTATTTTCAAAGTAAATTAATTACTAATTTCACGGGTGTTTTTTTGATTCAATGATTATTTTACGCGCTCAGCATGATATTAATTAAAGAAGAAAAAAGTAAAAACTCCTCACTAAACTAAACTAGATTTATTTGGATAAGGACGAGACCGAATTGTTGACGTCGAAACGGAAATCCATTTTTCTTCCCCCTTTCCCCTTGAAATATAGACCAACTTTTTTGTCATAATTACGCGTCAGTTAATTTAAAAAAAAAAACATTTACTTCGAAAACAGTTTTTTTTTTTTTTTTTTTAGTGGCCATACTGAAATCGAACTTAGAATTTTTTTTCTCAATCTTATTTTCATTGATCTGACTTTACATTATTTATGTATATATGTATATAAAATGTATTCGAACAACGGAAAATCGCCAAACCGTAACTGTGTCAGTATGGTAAGTATTTTTAAACTGAGTCTTAATAGTACGCCGAAAATAAACTAATGTGTTTCGGCGAAACGATGTTAATATATACTAATCGTCAAAGAGCAACGGCGGCGGATTTGTTGAAGTGGGTAATAGAATTATTTACCAGTAAGTATCTTTTACGATTAATATTAGTAATAAGTATGGCCCGTTACAGTTTATATTTTTTCCACTTGAAGGAAGGCAGCGGTAAGAATTACTAAATTACTATCGTCTGTGAGTTATGACGTGGTTAGAAATATGTTAAATATAAAGTTTTTTTTAAGTTATTTTTTTTTTTTTTATCTATATTCGGAAACAAAAAAAAATGGAAAGAGTCGTTAGCTGAAATGACAGATGGAGAGGGAAAGACAGAATTTAAGGCGCGCAATACGAAGTAGAAATCTTGTTTCAGCAGATGCACAACGCTCGACAAAAAATAAGGATAAACATTTAAAGAAGATATGATCAACATTACAGATGACATTATTCCTTTGAAAAGGGCGACTTGAAGAGGAAACGAGAGAAAACGAATCCGAGTTGAAGGCAGAAGAGAATGGTTAAAACGCAAACAAATAATAGCAATGAAAACGGAACGGACAAACGAAGGAAACTCGAGGAAACAGAAAGATTAGGTTGAATAAATGGATATAAGGAACGCTGCTTAACGAAAGGAGGAAGGGTAAAAATATCTGACCCGAAATTTAAAATGGAATTTTTTATACAGAGGGACTCGAGATTAGAGGATGTTTCTTTTTTTCTTTTTAAAGAGCGAGAAGAAGCAAAAATCCGAGCCAAACATTACTCTCAATGCCCACGTGGCAAATCAAAACAGATAGAGTAGCGAGAAAAGAAAGAAAATAGATAAGGCGACGTATGGTGCGATGAATGATAAATTGGGATGAGTGATCAGGAAGGGAGAAGCAAATCGCTTGATGAAGGCCACTCATTGAGTCAGAGAAATGGTTAAATAATTGGGGAAATGGAAACATTGGGGAAAGCAGTCATCAACTCGGCTGTGAAAATAAAACAGAAAAAAGGAAGACGAAATGACTCCGAGAAGTTTGAATCCGGTGGATAAAAGGAGCTCCAACGTCCCTTGGAACTATAAAATGGTTACATGCGAGAGAAATTTAGTATTGATGGGCCGTAGAATTTTCTTTTTAACCGTTGTTTAAGGAGGGAATTTGAAAAATGAAGGTAGAAAACAAAAAAATTCTTTGAGAGGATGGCAAAGATCGGTAAAGTCGAAGGAAAAATATGGGAGATTATTACATGAGAGATTGGTCAAAATGTATTAAAACGAAGAGAAATAAAACTAAAGATCTTCCTGGACGCTAGTTCTTATAAAGAGAAAGGTAGGAATGAATAAGAGTATTATGTTGACATTGAATTAAAGAAATAAAACACTGAACTTTAAACACAATATATGTATTAAATTTTAAATCACCGACTAGTTTCGGATATTAATCTATTTTCATGGTGTAAAATGTAAAGTATATGCTATATATCCTTGATAAGGTATCACGGATTGTGAAGTTAAGCTTTTCATGATGTACTAAGTCCAATGGCACTTAAGAGAGCTAGTTCCGTTCTCTCGGTCGCCTTTACTTTTCCAGATTTCTCTGGTACCCAGTTATTTTAGACTGGTAAACCTGGGAGCGACTTGGATTCGAAAGGAGACAACTTTCGAAATTTCATGATACCTCTGATTTGGTAGCCAAGTATCTTAACCACTAGGCTACCGTCCTATCGTACTTTAATATACACCGTGAATTATTCGAAACTAGTCGGTGATTTCAAATTTCATATTTAATATACACATATTGTAATGTGATTTTCTTTCATACTTTGTGATATTTTATAAACTTTGAAACAAATACAACACACTTTAAATACACAATACTATATTATTTATTTAATAAAACAACACTGACTAGTTTCGGATAATTGTATCCATCTTCATAGTGATATATAATACACATTATATATCACTATGAAGATGGATACAATTATCCGAAACTAGTCAGTGTTGTTTTATTAAATAAATAATATAGTATTGTGCATTTAAAGTGTGTTTTATTTGTTTCGAAATACGTATATTGTGTTAAAAGTTTAGTGTTTTATTTCTTTAATTTAATGTAGCGCAATTTAAAAAAAAAAAAAAAAAAAAAAAGAACAAAAAAAAGTAAATGTAACAATATAATCGCGAGTGTTATGAGGTGAGCTAAGAAATGTTCAACATTTACAAACCGGATGATTGTAAATTACTACATTAAATTCCGTAAAACTATTAGAAAATTCGCAATATAAGACCGCATCTGCTTTAAAGTTGATTTCGATCTACTTTTTCTTAGGATTGTTAATGCAGAGTTTGTACTTTTTGTGTACGAATAAAACTTTTCTATTAAAATAGATCCATACATTTTATTTTCCACTAAAAGACGAGTAAATTTGATTAACGTGGAAGTATATATATATATATAATATAGCTCGGTCCTTCGGACTAGTCCAAATTTACTTTTTTTGCAGAAATCGCTGAACTAAAAACTATTTATAAACGCACCATTATGGCGATGATTTAACATGAAACATTTAAAAGAGAACATTGCAAAAAAGACATCAGCGATTTCGTAATTGTTCTTTTCACCCTCAACGGAAATGTAGCAATAATTCATTATCAGTGAATTCTTGCCTCCCGATGAGTTTCTGATATTGGCATTTCCAGCTCCATTGTGTTTTAAAATCTTTCTTCTTTCAGTGAGCCTTCATCCATATTATCATAATTCTACTCGTTTATCATTTTTTCTATCCATCATTTGCTTCTGGTGTTTGTTTATTTTTATTATTTACAATTACTGATGTAGTCAAAACAGGCTCCGATTCAGTTAGATGGGGAGCGTAATATGCGATATAATTCTAGATTAATATCTAGGTTAAATAAAATTATCAATTTTCTAATATGCATACACGTATATTAGTAATGGTTGGGGCTGAGCAGTGACGTTAAAGAAAAATTAAAATCACTCCGTTATCGATTTCATCTAAAATAGAGTGTCGATAAAAGCTCCTTTATGAATATTCTCTTCGTTTTCACATTTGACAGCATCGGCAGACCATGCAGTGGGTCCTCTGCTCCATAATTGTTCCTTCTTGTTTTGCGAGGCATGTCTTTGTTTTTAATCGGGCAGCGTATTTTACCGTTTTACTATTTTATTATTCATATTTAACGCATATAGTTTGTATTGTACATTTCTAATTCAATATACTCGCGACTCGACTAGTTCGTTATCTAACTTATTCACACGCATACCGACGTATTCGCTTATCATAACCTTTTCGGCGTTGTAATCGTGGGGATACTGTCTACTAAAATTTTTTACCAAACGAAGTAGCTGTAGCGCAATTTTTGTCTTCTATGAACTGCTTTAATTGCTCATTGGCCGTGTACCAGGAATGCAACGTACGAAAATTGGCAGGCCTTTGACACAGTCTGGAAGTTTCAGATAATTGTAAAATTGACAGTGAAAACTCGGATTTCATCCCGCGTTTTTGGAATGCATCGGCAGACAATGCGAATGGAAAGATTTTGGTTTGTAGATTCTTCCAGGTGGTGTAAAGGAGATCTTAAAGAGAACGAGTATTCGCCAATGCACGCCTATTCCACACACGTACAGTGTAACATTGTCTTTTTTTTTTTTTACATGCACGTTTTTATAAAGTTAAAAGTTTTCATTTTCTCACATCTTTTTAATTTGGTTTCTTCTGTCGCTGCTTCTGTAATACCTAGAATGTTTATATTTTTTGGGGTTTTTTGTTTTCCTTTTAAGATCGGCGTGAAATATATTTTGTCAGTTCTTTTAAACTTCACGGCCTTTATTTATTTTTATATATATTAGCGGTCGCCCAGTGGTGGAAATTCGAAAGTAATTCTTTTAATTTTTACGTTTTGACGTTATTGAGTTTTTTGGCTTGTCAACCGGGGACCTTTACCCGGAAACAATTAGAATAGGAAGGAATCAATTATATTTTGATACGGTCAGATATTGTTAGGAGAAAGGAACAAATAATAGGAACAATCTGCGGAGAAGAAAAAGATAGGACATAAGAGGCGTAATATGGAGTAGGAAACTGAGTATCAATAAAATGGAATGGAAAGCAGAGCACTCAGCAGAAAGAGATGAACACTCAAACACATGGTCCGCATCACAAACATGCTTTTCGTTTGAGTGGAGAGAACAATATAGAGAGGCAACCAACGAAAAACGAAAACGGGAATTGAGATTCTTTTGTCAAAGAGTACACCTCTATAATCATTGTGTGTAATTTTTTTGAATTTTGTCCTATTCCGTTAGCTGTGAGCGTGTAAAAATACGTTATTATGCATTAATTTTCGAGTTATTTGAAAAATACGAACGATAGGAAACAGGGGTATAGCTTGACTAAGCCTTATTTAAAAAAACAATAGCGCGTTTTTTGACGTTCCCTTGGGCCTTTTTTTTTTTCCCCCGCCAAGGTTACAAAAAGTACAACTGAGAAAAAAAAAAGCGGTGACCAACAATACGAAACCTAAATTAACCTATTCCAAAAACGAAATAAAATGATGCTCAAGAAAAAAGAAAAAAAAGAAAATCACATTAAATCGATTGAATCAATGGAATGTTCACACACAAAATAAAATTATAAATATAAGCCACTTTGAGCACATTCACAAATAATAATTCGCTTAGAATATATTCGGAAGGTGAAGGAATTCAATTAAACTTCGCACTAACTTTGCGAAAAAATTATTCGAAACAATTTCCAAAAAATCCCACGTGTTTAACCACAGCTGAAAACGACGACGTGCCTTGGAACGCCTCACTCATTATGACACAAACCAATAGCGTGCGAGTATTTGGTCACGTGAAATACAGCAACTGTTTTTTTCCCGTAAGCTGTTGTTGTTGTTGTTGTAAAAACCCGAGAAAAAGGAATACGTATGAGTTTTAAACATAGATTCGCCCCCTGAGAATTAAAAAAAAAAAAATTAGGTAAATATGTCAATTAGAACAAATGGCTTCTAGAGGTATATATATGTAACTGAAATGCTTAACGCATTTATAAATAAGCTCCTTCTTGGAGTGAATTTCACTGCCGGGGAATTAAGTCAATTACAAATCATTCACTCGAAATTCAGTCCGCGTTTACTCCGCCAATTTTTTTACAGTGTATCAACGTAGCCGATGAATGTTTTATTTCATTTGAATATAATGTACATATTTGCAATACATATCAAACATAAATTTTATCCTCCTGCACTCCTTCTCCGTATGAACTTTAACTATGCCAAATTTCACACTCCTTCGCGCGCGTAAAGTGTTTAAAAAAGGGTAAAAAGCTGCTTTTTTTTCCATGTATTAATATATACCATTGTTCGCCCATTGGTCGAAATTCGACCTAAATTATTATTAAAAATTTGAGGAAAACATATGTGTATGAATTTGCATATTTCCAAAAAAAAATTCTCTACTCTTATACATTCGTTCATTGTATATATTTGGAAGCATACACTTTTATATGCTCTTACAATACAAAACAGTTCAATACCATTATAATTAAAATATAAATTCAATAAAATAACAGTAAATCATAATTTAAAAACGCCAATTTATTGATATTAAAATTAAAATATAAATTCAATAAAATAACAGTAAATCATAATTTAAAAACGCCAATTTATTGATATTAAAATTAAAATATAAATTCAATAAAATAACAGTAAATCATAATTTAAAAACGCCAATTTATTGATATTAAAATTCTGTTAGTCATGTTTTTTGTTCATTCTCACGATATGTCTATAAAAATCAATTCTCCTTTTTCTAATTTTTCGTGTTATATTTTCATCATTAGTGTATAGTTCATTATTCTCTGTCTTCTCCTGTAGATGTTATTTTCTTTAAGTGGGCTAAAAATTTTTCTTTAGTATATTCCTTTTCTTGATTTCTGGCTTTTCTAGGAGCCCTTTTTTATTTAACATAAGACACTCTGACGCATAAAGCGCTTCCGGCGAAACTACCGTGTTATAGTGCCTAAGTTTAGCGTTAAAGGACAAAAGCTTTTTCCTGTATATTTCTTTTGTCAGTCGGTATGCTATTTCCATTTTATTAACTCGAACTCCTATCGCTAGCTTTTCAGACATATTCACTTCTATCCATTCTCCTAAATATTTAAATTGTGCTACTCTGTTAATTCTACTGGAGCCTAGGTTTGGCCATTCTGGTACTTCCTTCGCATTGTTCATAAACTTTGTTCTTTCTCAAAAGTGATCTGTAACCTCGCTTTTGCAGCTTGTGTGCTTAAGTTACTCATTTGCATTTCCGCTACCATTATAGAATTTGACAAGATCACTAGGTCATTTGTAAAAGCCAGGCAGTCCACCTTAATTCCTTTATTTTTATATCCTATCTCGTGATCCCGCTGTTCAAATTTTCCTTATTCATTTCTTTTCACCATTCGCGAATAATCTTTCCCAGTACCCAGTTAAACAGTAGGGGCGACAGTTCATCGCCTTGCCGCACTCCAGTGTTGATTTTAAAGGACTCGGATATTTCCCCTTCGATGTAGTGTTTTGTAACGTTTGTTCAATAATAGCTGCTGTTTTTCGATCCAATCTCAATTTTTTTTAAATTTCAACATTTTTTGTATTAATTTTTATTTAAATAAGACACTAAAGATCGTCAATAGCTACGATACAAAAAAAAAAAAAAAGGAAAAAAAAAAGAAAATCGGTTCATAAAAAAAAGAGAAAAAGGTACTGTTTTGTTTTTGCCCTTTTTATACATATATATACACACATATATACACACGCAGAGATATATAACGGCCATTTTGGCCTCGTAAGGGGCAGCCCCTTAAACTCCTCTTACATACATGTCTGTCTCTTTCTCTTCTATACTTTGTATAAAATGATCAAAATTTACAACGTAATTCTTAAGCCGGCCCCCCTTAGATATTATAACGAAAAAATGTTCCAATTTTATATAATAAAAAAGAATACAACCAATAATTTATACCATAAATTTTATTAAGCTACCGAAACAACTTAACATACTACAAGTATAAATAATACTTTTTTTGCGTTTCCATGGTATTATTATATTAGCAATATAGTCTTTACACATGCTTCTCCGTATATGGTGGGACTTCTTATTCATCAACCTGCTTGTGATAAGAAGTGTATTCATTATGTTTCTAAAAACGAAAATCGCCGCCGAACGCAAACTTGAATTGCGGACAAAGAATCAGTAAAATCGGTCTATATAAATATTAGTTATGCGCGAACGAACATAAAAAAAAAAAAGAAAAAAAGCGATGAGCGTATAACCTCCTTTTTTTTGGAAGTTAGTAAAAATTAAAATATTACAAACGTTACATACAATTCGGACATTTTTTCGTTAAAATTGAGACATTTTTTCTAATGAAGGCCGGCCTAAAAATTACGTTAGTATTAATATGTAGGTACATATATATAACTCGATCCTGCTGATCTCGCCATAGTTACATCCATGGATGATATCATAGAAGATAAGATTCCAATTGGCCGAGTCCATTTTTAAAAAATACAATAATTTATGGTTCTATTAAAACTTCGTTACATATTTCGTAACCTTTTTTATAACATTTTTTTAATATGTTTCTGCTGTAAGAAACACGTCATTAATATATATATATTTATTATATACGCAGTAAACCTTTCTTAATATTCGTGGATTCTGTATTTGCGAACGAAAGAAGAGTGCTCGATTTTAACATTGACAAAGTGTAAAATTTTAAATATGCGCTCTTGCTTAGTTCAGGTAAAATTGATATTGAAATTTAACGCTTTTCAGATTATAACACGAAATACCAGTAAACAAATAATAATATAGAATTCTTAATTTATTAATGCGATAAAAAAGTATTTAATCGACCTCTTCAGTTTTAACTAAAATAGAGGCATAAAAAATGGCGGACTATTGTTTCCTATAGTAAATGTGATTATTTCGAATTTATTTTTGTTTTTAGTTAACTAGCCATTAATATATATATATATATATATATATATATATATATATATATATTCACCTTTTTTCTGAGTCCGCTAATTATATCTCTTTACGCGTAACAAATTAATTATTTACCAACTTACAAATTTGGAAGTTTAAAAAATTGTTATTTTCAAGAGATTGTACGCCACTTTTAAGTTTTTTTCCAGTTCGGTAAGATCTTATTGTTGGATGAAAAGAACCTAGGCATTCATTTGTTATCCTGCATTCTGGCATTTTAATTGGGTCGTTTAAAAATGTTTTGGCAACATGAGTCCTAGTAACTATTATTTCTGAGGTTTTAGTTTAGGGCACAGTATTAATCGTTTTAACGGTTAAAAATATGAGTTAGGAAAATTGTTGTTCGGAGAATCGCGTCGAAATAATGAAATAAGAGAGAGCAGAACAGCACCCACGACTCTGTGTCCGCGTTAGAGATAATTAGTGACGATAGCTATGTTTAATTTTGTAATTATTATTTCTTTCATTCTCTAGTTCTTCTCTTTATTCGTTCTAAATATTAAATGTTCCTTGTGAGAAATATTCCCACGACCCGTTTGGAGTTAATGATTATTATCATTAATAGTTTTTATCCGTGTTTTATCTATTTGTTTGTCTTCTTTCCTTTTTTTTTGACTTTTTTTTTTTTTTTTTTTAATTCGTTTGCAAATGTGTACCATAATTTTATTGTACTGAAAGAATTCTACAAGAATGTTTTTTTATTTCTCATTTTGGTCTTTAGCTTTTATGTGGAAAAGCGTAAAATACCGCAACAGGTCCAGTGGCGTTGTAATTTAAATTTAATTTCGACGTTTTCTTAACGTGTACCGATATAATGAAGTCTAGTTGAATGTAATTTTTTGGTGCTATTTCAGTTTCACGAATATTTTAGCTGAAATATCAATTTTACCTTATGCTGTGAAGCTCCTTTTACATGTAACAGAGGATATTGAAAGTGGTACAATTAATTCTCAATGCAACAAAAATATTGGGGGAAATGCGTCGTTGCCCGAAAATCTTTCTATTATTAATAATAATTAGATCGGGAGCATCGGGTTTCTCTAAATTACTAATCTCAGTGCTGTTGGTTATGTGATCCCGAAAGACGCTAAAATATTTTCGTAGGAAATTCAACTTGATTGAAATCTATCGGATATCATCAAAAAAACAATTTTTTAAACTTCGTTAGACATCAATTTTCGAAAACGGAAAATTCGCTAGACATTTGGTACTTTCCAATCTGATTCTTAATTTAATTATTCCGTCTGCGATGTCTTTTACGGTTTTGCAAACGTCTTTCTTCGGAAAAAAATCAACCTGCCTTCATCTTCAGGGATTTCTTTATTTTATATGCGCTACGTAATTTCCGACTTGATTTCACACCGATATGTTCTGCCTTTTGTCTAGCACTGCTTAACCACTTGTTCGGCCCGCATGATGATATTAGGTCCAGGGATGGAGTTGATGATGTACTTTCGACTACAGTTCCGACTACACTGGTTCACACAATTCCTCAATAGAAGCTAAAATGTTGACTTGGAACAGAGATTGAATTTTACGTAATGTTTCCTATCTTTTCCGTACATTTTTCCTGATGGAAAATTTGGAGTTACAAAAAAAAGAAAAACGGGGTTTTTCGACAACTTGGTCTATATCATTTTTTTTCTCCGCGACAAGTAAAATAATCGTGTGACTCGATGTATTTGCCATTTATTAAATAGCTCTATTGCAATGAAGGTCGTCGACTTGACTTGTTCGATTTTAAAAAGGTAACGAAAAGTTAAGTTTTTCGATTTTAAAATAGATAAATTATAGTTTAGTTGTATTTAATTTACACTTTCTTTCGTTTTTGTCTAAATCGGAAATTATGTCGATTTCCAAGTCCCTTCATCGAACTATAAAAAAGAAAGGCAAGAAAAAAACATACCTTTTTCCGAAGCAATGGCGACAAAAAAATATTTGACTAATAAAAAGAAGTAAAAAAAGAACCAAGTACAAATTGACTACAACATGAACAATCTATACAGCTCGCCGGGCTTATTAAGCGATTGACGTGACACAATGTAGTCGACTATAAGAGTATGTTGCTTCGACAACTAGTTCAAACGAGTGCCAGTGTTGAGTGTTTACATTAACACTGCATCCGTATGGGTTCGATACACGTGTCCGGGATGTAGTTCCTGAACCTACCATTCAGTTCCGGATCCGTATCCGAAAAAGTAATTCTCATTCCTTAATCTTTCCATACTTTTCATTAAAACTTTCAAACGTGTGTCAGGTGACTTTAAAAGAATAATTTGAGATCCTTTCGTGAATTTCTTTGTTTTCTCTATCTTTTTATTTTAGTAATAAATTTTATCCAAACTAAATACGAAAGCATATAGAAATCAAAAGTCGCACGAAGAAAAGTTCTTGTTTCTGACTTTGTTTCAAGTTTACGCTGTCCCTTAAGTTCGTTTTTTAGTAATGGTACGCATGGCTTAAGACTTGGTCAACTGTCGAGCCCAGCTCGTTCCTTTTAAATTTAGTTCCGGGAAATTCATTTCAATAATTTCTCCTCATTATTTAGTGAAGATATAAAAAATGCATCCGAATTTTTTCAAAAATGTTCGATGTGTTGGTCAAAAGTATGATATCCAGTTTAATTCAGAGAGGAGCCGTACAAGAGACATACACCGCGAGTGGATCGATTTTTAAAAAATCCTCCATTATTCATGCCAGCCGTGTTGGACCGTAGCGATTTTTAATATCTACTACTAAACCAACTAATCTTTAATTTTATATTCGTTTTTTTTTTTTTTTTTTTTTTTCGTAACAACGAATTGTTTGGCTCGTATCTGTTCAGTTAAAGCAATTTTAGAAGTACCTTCAAATATGATAGTATACTTCGCTTCCGAAACATTAATAATGTTCTTCCGAACATAATCACCCATCATTTCGATTATTATATTTTGTGTTTTCTTGGTGAAATAAGAAACTTGCTTCTTTTCTTTTTTTTTTAATTTTCTAGAGTGGATTTAAATGACCGCAGTAGTCGAGCGTCATTAAATAAAATATATATAATAATAATAATTGTTCGAGGTAGTTAATTGTCATTATAACGGTAAAATATTTAAAATGTGAATAAGACAACTTCAAAAATCTGAGAAATTTAATTTGCGATTTTTCTGTTTCTACTGATATTTTATTCACCTTCACTTCAATTTATTAGGTTTATTATTATACAAGCGGAAGAACATTCGTGTAAGCTCTTGTACAATTCTAGTAACCGGGAAATCCGGAGGATTTGGACCAGGAAAGCCGGCAATAAACCGGGAATTTAAAAATTATATTCGAGTGGTCACCGTATTTTTTTTTTTTGTTTTTTCGATTTACTTTATTTTGGATGATATTGTGTCGTTTAGTTGTTTTTCTTAACCAGTTATGTACTTTAATGCTCGACGAGGTTTTTGTTGACTAATGCATGTGTGTATGCGTATACGAGTATTTGTGTATTTGTATTTGGTCAAAAAGTAGATGAAATATCACAATTCTATCTATATAATAGTTCGGATTAAACGGTCTGGTAATTTATTATTTTTTGCCATTTTTTCCAGTCCTGTACGCTTGGGCTTCACGAAATATCTCATATGTGGTCGTTTTTAGATCTTTTAACTCCTCATGGGGATACCAGTGTGTAATTTTTGTTATCTTGAACTTTTACACTCGGTACATGGCCAGCCGATTGCCAATTAGATACATAAATCCTTTCTGTTACATCGGTTGCACTGATTTCTCCTCGAATATCCTCGTCTGAACTCTGCTTGTTCTCTTGGTTATACGTTTGTATTTCGTTATGTATAATTATTTTTGTATTTTAAATATCACTATTAGTAGACTAATCGACCTGTAACTTTTTTATCTATTCTCGTAATGTAGCATTGTATACATTTTTGTAGTTTGCAGCCACATATTGTATTCGTCTTCGGTCTGTAATTTTCCATCTTTTAATGCTATTATTTGCCTTTTCCCTGTTATTAGGTCTCGTTTTACTTTTTTATAATATTCATGATTTTCGATTGTTGTTTCTATCTACAAGTTTTCCATGACAGTTTTTAATATCGCTTTTAATCTTCTGATTGTTTTACATAATTCACTTTTTTTCATTTTAACTCTTAGCAGTCTATGATTACTTACCGTGTTAAATTTATTAATCACATTGACCGTATTATTTTTCCCCCCGTTTTAAAAGGAAGTCAATTTCGTATTTTACAAATCCGTTTTTGTGCCTTTTATGTCTCTATTTTCGTGTTCATAGTTTTTTGAAGACCGAGTTCAACTGTGTAAACTGTACTAATCTCATTCATCTTAATCATTTCTTTCGTCGATTCCATAATTTCCCATTACTATTTCTTTAGGGATCTTTTTTACAATTTTAGAAATTGCTCGTGAAATACGTGAAATTAGTTTTCTCATAATTTAGTTCTTTAGGGTAATTAGATATCGGAGCGTATATCTATAATAATACGTATCTATTTGACAACGATTTTTTTCCCATATATACACGTTTCCAATATTTTGTTAATCTTTCGTTTACTAAAAGTGCAATGCCGCCTTCAAAAATAGATTACGGGGCCATAGTGTACGATAGTGCTAAGAAAGCTGAACTTCAAAAACTGAATGTCATTCAAAACAAGGCGATACGATTAATTACTGGAACCTTATATTCGAGCCCAGTACAAAGTCTGCATGTAGAAACAAACATACTTCCGCTAGTCCATAGAAGAATGGTACTCTGCTTGAAATATTTCATAAACCTCTCCTATCGCAAACTAGTGCCTACCTACAAAAATATCTATAATCCAAAGTACGTCGGACTATACGCAACCAAAACTAAAAAAACCGAAACCAGTTGGCATCAGATGCAGATTATACTTTGAAGAATTAAACTACAACCCTCGAACTAGGCTAAACCACCTAACAAACCTACCTTTGGAAACCCAAAAAAGACTATTAAAGTCTGAATCCAAAAATGTTACACAACCTTGGTGGAAAATCTATGGCAGGCAGAATGGGACGCAACAAACAATAATAAACTTTACGAAATAAAACCAAATATCGGAATGTGGAAGTCCTCGTATAGGACGTCAAGAAAAGAGGAAACTATTCTAGCCAGACTACGAATTGGACATTGCCTCCTCACGCACTCGTACTTACTAAGTCGGACACCAGCCCCATATTGCGATCAATGTGGAGTTCAAATCACAATTCAGCACATTCTACTGGAGTGCAGAATTTACACAAATCAAAGGTACAGACACTTTGGCTCGGAACCAAAGGTTACAGAGATACTTGGAGAAAATGCTAAATCTCTGTCTTCAACTACTTGCAAGACTGTAGTATAATTAATCTAGTATAGCGATTATAAATGTACTCAATACTCGATATAAACTCCGTATATTATATTTAAATTGTTGTAAATCTATACTCGCGTCGCAAATAACCATATTGGTTGCGCGACGTTAAATAAAAATATTTAAAAAAAAAAAAAAATGCCGCCAATACTATAGTTTTTTTTAAAAGTGTAACGCACTGTTCGAATGAAATTTTATTAATTCTTTTCATTATCTTCTAATTTCACATGGTCTTATTACATTCCAATTGATGTTTTCTGATTCTCTTTCAAATTATCGTAGTTGCGTTCGATTTGATAAATGTACCGCAGTTTAATGTTCTAAAATATAGTTTTATCGTGTTTCATCTTTTTGATGCAAGCTTATTGTTCGAGAATGATTCGTAGCACCCTTTGTCTTTTTGGTTTTGTTCCGAATTCTATCATCTTCCAGACCAGTCAGGCTTCCGAATAATGAGGACCGTTTAATCTTCTTATTGTTTTTGAAGAATTTAAGACGTAGTACTTATTACGCTGCCTTGCTGTGGGCGGACAAGTGATTTTCTGTGCGGATTTGCTCCCCTAAGCCGAAAGTATCCGGCTTTAAGATGCCAGAGACTTGTCTGCTCACTCTAAAACCATGCTCTGATTTTGCCTGGAGCTAGGTTTTTGTAGCGAGTTGCTGATGAATTAAACGATGTTGCTGCTGCAATAATTAAGTTTCGCGGTATTTCAATGATGCATTACACTTGCAATACTCCGCCACTAATTCCACCAACTAGTAGAGAGTTCTCCTTTAGCTCCTGTTATCAGTACCAAGTCAGCCAAAAACGGGATTGTCATCCTTTGCGACATGGTCGCGCAAAATTCCCTCGGTTGGTCGCCGTTCATTTGTCCGCCAGTAGGACTGTCACATTTGGAAATCGAGTGACCACAAAGCGGAGAAATAATTTTAGTAGCCATCAAAACCAGCGCTTAATCCTTTGGTCATCGCTAAAGGACACTGCCTGGAACCTTCAATTACAGTCTTTTATAGTTGTTATAACAAAGTCGGTTTTAATTAATGAACCACTTTTCGTAAAATTAAATAAATGTCTTATATGCTTGATAAAAAAAACATTACAGATTTCGTTATAGAATATTCGAAGTAAAAGCGTTACGGAATTTCCATAGCCATGTAAATATATATATATATATATATATATATATATATATATATATATATATATATATATATATATATATATATATACTAGCTGACCCAGCCACGCGTTGCTGTGGCTTAGTAGTTATAATAGATTAAATTAATTTTTTACTTATTATTTTGATGCAACCAAATTAATTTTTACCAATAAACCTGAAATTATTTAGCCGAATTTGAATCATATGTAGAGAATGAAATTATCCAACTAATATACACTAATTGAATTTACATTTTATTTATCTAATCTTGAACTTTAATCTGTAATCAATGACTTATTTACACAATATATACTAAATAAATTAGTTACATAAAAATTAAATGTTATAAATGAGGCAGATAATATTATTGGTTTCGAACTAAACTGAAAATTATTTAAGCACTAATTTGTGCACAATGTTCTTGGTCAACCTGTCTTTTGCTAACACGAATAGACTCGATGGTGTTCACACACGTAAGCAGGCAACATGCGTTTATTCTTGCAATTTCTTCTTCCGATTCAGTAGTTCTCATAACACGCATACGCCGTGCATTTCTGCTACGCGCATAGTTGAGGTTCGATTGTCTCCGGGGCATTATTTTATACTAAAATATAAAGCAACTTAGATGCCCAACAATGTCAGAAAGTTGTATCACTGCCACACTATTGTTGTGGGAATATTCAATTTTTTTTTTTTTTTTTTTTTTTTTTTTTTATCAAGGCAGGACGTTTACTAAATACACTGAAATATAAGTAAATTAAATGCCGCACATAATAAAATTGTCAACATTTGTTTTATTTAATATAACAAATATTTATGTAAATAATTAAAGCAAAAAGTAATAGCCAACAATTAAATTTGTTTTTTTTTAATTGATTGATTAAATTATTTAATATAACAAAAATATTTATGTAAATAATTAAAACAAAAAGTATTCTATCTGTTAAGAGTTGGACCAAATTGCATGTACTTTCAAAATTTTATAAAAATCGGTTAAGTAAATTCCGAGTTTATCCTGCACAAACATAAAGACACGGGATTTTTATATATATAGATATATATATATATACACATTAATTACAACGTAATTTTTAGGCTACCCTTCATTAGAAAAAATGTCGCAATTTTATGTAACGTTTGTTATATTTTATAGGATTTTTGTTATTGTTATTTAAAAAATGTCACAATTTTATGTGACGAAAAAAATGTCTTAATTTTATATAATGAAAGTTAAATGTTAGGAGATAGGATTTTTGTGATTATGTTATTTTCTTTGTGTTGATGTCAGTAAGAATTACGTTGTAAATTTTGATCATTTTATACAAAGTATAGAAGAGAAAGAGACAGAAATGAAAGCAAGAGGGGTCAAGTGGCACGGCCCCCTTGCAAGGACAAAATTGCCGAGTTTTTATATATATATATATATATGTGTGTATGTGTGAGTGTATGTGCTTTGAACCTCGCTATAAGGGGATATCAACTAGCCCTAGATACTTCTTTAATTATTATAAAAGTATTCAACTGACTGTGATTCTTCACGAAATAAAAAAAAGGGGTAAACATTGGAGAAGTCATCACATGGTTTTTTATTATTTCTGCCGTAAGAATGACGTGTAGTCGTTAAGTCGTATTTAATAAATTTATAAATATAAGTAAAAAACGCCATTTATTATTTTCTTGAAATTATTTATAACTGCAACAAGTAATCCTCGATGCTTACTGAAAATACGAGGCAGCGTTTAAAAGCTCTGGTTCGGAAGTCTATTTTGCGACTCAGTATTATGCGATAATTTATAATACCAAGATGCTTAACCGAATGGAACCCGATTTTGAGTACAAGTTTATAGCGTTGGTAATCGAACGGAAAAATTTTACGGAACGCTTAGAGCGCGATCAGTTGATCGTGATGAAAATTATTTATGTTTACAGCTCAACCGAATCTAACAGGATTTTGAATAGATAGAAGTTAATAATAATAATATATACTAATTATCGCATAATCTTATGCAAACCAAACAAATTATTACGAAATCGATAGTTTGCATATTCATGCATTTAATAAAAGTTTATAGAACCCCAAAATAGCCATTATACGCATTAATATAATCAAAATAATCTATTCGTTAATATGATCGTTATATTTTTTAAAATTTACAAATGTTGTACATTGCACTTATCCTCTCTTCTTTCTTTCTTTAGTCCGTAGCCTTTCAATTCATGTTTTATTTACTTTTTCATATCATCTTTATATTCATTATTTTATTGATTCTTCTAATGAAATTTTAACTATACTCTACTTATCGTAAATATTTCTCCGTTTTTTATTTATTATACCTAAGATTTATTTGTTTTTTGCTAACATACTTACATTCAAGGCCGTATCTGAGGGGAGAGTTCAGTCCCCCCCCCCCCAACAACCCGAAATGTTGGCGAAATAATGACTGCTTGGATTGAATGGAGCAAAGTTCAGAATAAGTTCATTTCCAATTTTTGACAAAAGAAAAGATTAAAATTTTCATAAATTCCGTAAAAATCATTGTTTTTTATTTGTTTTTATTGTAGTTTATTCAAATATTTCAAATGCAATAATTGACTGCAAGGCTTTAGTGTGCTATTTATAAATAAATATATTTCGTGATAGTACATATGTATTTGTTTATGAAAATATATTTGTAACTCCCTCCCCCTCTCCTGAAATTTTAGTATAGATACGGTCCTACTTACATTCATTTATAATCTTAATCATTCGCTTCATTTTCGCCATACTTTTCCAAACATAGATCTAAAAAAACACTTCACCACACATCCTTTCCTCTATAAAATGTATATACCATAAGGAAATATGAAAGAATAAAAAATATCTTTGAATTTCAAAGTTTTGTTACATCTCCTTCAGTTCATCCATTGGTATCCTATTTTCTATAGAATTTTTCTGTTTAACTACGTGTTTATATAAAATAAATTTATTCTTAAACGCCCCGAAACATACTGCCTAAGTAAAGAAATTTTCCATTTTTTAGAATTTTTATTTAAGCAAAAGAACAATAAAGAATAAAATTTTTCAGCGCCGATTTATGACTATTGTTGATATATCAAATTTCATTCAATTTTTTTACTATTTCCATGCGCGAGGAACTCTATTTCTGGGATTCAAATATTTTGAGCAATTAAATCGAAAAACAAATTATTTTTGAACATAATATAATGAACAAATAAAAAAAATCAAAGATACTCCATCAAACAATAGTTTTAACAACAAATTTTCCGTTGGAAATTACTTTGTATTTCAATGTGTAGGCATTTTTATTTAAAGCTATATTACAAATATAGGATTCATGTATAACATTTTCGCAATATTTTTTTTTTCTAATATAATTTGAAAAATTTTCCGTTCGATTATCAATGCTGCAAACTTATACTGAAAATCGGGTTAGATTCAGTTAAGCAACCGAGATTCAATTATGTAAAATATAATACTTTTGAACAACTGCAACTGACGATTTACGAAAATTAGCCGTATAATATTCCACTCATTCGCTATTTCTTGTAAATAGCATATTTTGCTTTTCAAAGTGTTTTAATATTAGCGACAGAGGGTGGTAATTTGAAAACTTTTGATTAATTATTACTTATAGATATGATGCGGCTAATATATATTTATTTTTGATATTCCAAACGTGTTTTTTTTTTATTTCGAAAATTATTTAAGACAAGTAGCGATTACATTTTAATACGATGTAGATTAGGTTTGTGATGTTTGTCAATATTCAGTTTTGTTTTACTCGTCTACGTAAATTCTGATTGTTATTTTATCACCGTTTTTGTGGCCTACGTTATATAACAACAGTTAAATAAAAAAAGTAATAAAAAAAAAAAAAAAAAATAAAAAAAAAATAAAACGGGGTGTTCAAATTATTTTTTCATCGGGTGTAGACTACACAGGGTAATGATAAATTTTCTCGTTTCCGAATATTAAAAATTCGATTTTTTGATTTAAAGGCCAACAAGTTTACCATTCCCCCGTGGAATTAAAAATGAGTTTACATCGTCTTCCACCCACCTGTCTTATCGGTAAAAGTTAATCCAGTTGTCATTTTGTACCACCGGATCCGGAGCAGGTTGTGAACGCAGATCTTCGTTTAGTACAATTTTTACTGCCAGCAAGGCTGGTATATACATATATGGTTTTATTTAAGTATGGTTTTAATTGTAACATTTATGAAGATAATATTATTTCCTCGAACGTAGTTTTCGTGATACGTCTTTAACATGATTACTAAATGATGTTGTTTCGAGCCACCAAAATAACAGCAATGAAAATGCATTACACTGGTTTGTACTTTGCTTTGAATTTGATTTAATACTGAATATTGCGCGTAGCTCCACGGAATATTGCATCGATCTCAGTTAACTGTTATATTTGTAACGATTCTCGTGACGTTTTTTTGCTGATCGTTTACGGAAAAAAGAACGAACTTAGTCTTCTATTCGATTTCAAGAAGGACGCGAAGATTTGTTGATTCGTGAACTGATGGTTGTTTGTAAAGCGTGTGTTAGAGCGGCGTTGCGGTATCGGCCGACGGAGAATAGCAGTGAGTCTCTTCAGGTGTTCGGTCGTTAAACTACGCGTACAAACAAAGCATTTGCTCTTCAGAAGATTTCTCGAATTTCGTTTGACCATGCCCACATGAATTGCACGAGAAAGTTAATTATGGACGGATGGGCTTTCTTCTTTACGGTGGGGGAACGTAGATTCTGGCCGGAAGGTATAGTTCTAAAAATTTCGTTAGATACTCGACTTTTAACTTGAATTATTATTTTTTTTATCGATATCTCATGTTTGTCTTTCCGACTTGTTTTGTTGTTGACAGAGTGCCATGATGGGACAATGAAAAGCTCACTTGCTCCTGGTTTCCACAAGTTATTTGGGTGCGTTTGTATTCTCCGTATGAGTAAGAAAAAAAGCTACTGTGTGTACATTGCTTGCTGGGCCGGTTTTTCCCCCTGACGAATTCGCTATTCTATGACGGAAGATGAAAAAATTTCGCTCTTGAAAAAAGAAATTGCTTCCAGATTTCAACTAAAAGAGAAAAACTGAGGCACTTTTCCATCGTCCTTGCCCAGTAGCGAACGGTCGAGGTTTTGTTACCAGTCTATCCATCTGTAATTGTTAAACAAGCATTTAATATCTTACGCTGATGCAAAGAACTATATCTGTTTCATTCTTACAAACTTCGTTTTTTCAAGGGAAAAGATTAAGGGGGTGGCTGTTTATTTGCATTTTTTTTTTTTTTTGTTTACATTTATCTGCAAAGATTTGTAGAAGTTAATATAATAATCGTCTGCGTACTAACATTTTGGTCGTAATAATAATCACTTTGTCGTTATAATTGATAAATTATTAAGCATTCGTTATAACCGATTTCCATTAACACCTTTAACATTCGCGACGAATGATTTCTCTGTTTTCTGTATGGTAATGCTGCTCGTTCTCTCCTAGCTAAATTCGATTTAGTTCAGAATGCAGCCCTACGCTTATGTCTAGGAGTCTTGAAATCCACGTCTATTCCTGCGATTCTGGCAGAGGCTAATGTGGCTCCTTTATCTATCCGTAAGCCGCACGGAGAAATGCAAAACAAAAATTTTGAGGAACAAGTTCAACAATACTTAAAAATTCCACTTGAATCCTCTCCGCCAGTTAAAGCATTCTCACTTACAGAAGTAGAGCAAGAAATTCGGCGTTTACCAGCCAACAAAGCTGCAGGCTGTGATGATATAACCAATGATATACTAAAACACCTAAACAGAAGTGTTCTTATTCAAATCCTTCACCTGTATAATGCTGTAATTCGCACTTCTTACTTCCCTGAAGCTTGGAAGAGGTCAGTGGTAATTATGGTTCTGAAACCTAACAAACCAGCTAATAAAGTTTCGTCGTATAGACCCATAAGTCTCCTGTGCTCAATGGCAAAAATTTTAGAATCACTTATTTTGCGGAGAATGCAGATAACGATACAAGAATCAAAATTAATTCCTACTCATCAATTCGGATTCAGGAAGCGTCACTCCACTATCCACCAGTGTCATCGGGTGGTTGATGCGATTTCTTCTTGCTTTCAAACTGGTCGTTACTGTGCAGCTGTTTTCCTTGACGTGAGTCAGGCCTTCGATAAGGTCTGGCATCAAGGACTACTATTCAAGATTAAAAAATCGTTTCCAGCGAAAATTTTCACTCTCTTAGCTTCATACCTTGAAGCTAGGACTTTCCGAATACGTCACAAATCCGAATACTCTGATTGGTACCCGATATTAGCCTCTGTACCACAGGGCAGTGTGCTTGGTCCAGTATTGTACTCCATCTTTACTGCGGATATTCCAACAACAGCGTATTCATCAGTCTTCACATATGCGGACGACATGCTTCTTATGGCTGCGGATAGGAGACCGGAAATTGCTGCCCAGTTAATACAACAGCACCTTAAGGTATTAGGAAGATGGTGCACAAAGTGGAAAATAAAAATTAATTCAACAAAATCAGCCAGTATAACTTTCTCTCTACGCAAAGGAGTGTGTCCACCAGTTCTATATGAACTTGAACCAATTCCACAGTTAAATTCAATTAAATACTTGGGCATAATCTTAGACAGAAAGCTCACTTGGCTACCGCATATATTGCATTTACGTAAAAACCTCGATGCATGTACAAGAGCCTTATACTACTTAATTGGAAGAAAATCTAACTTATCTTTGGAAAACAAAGTCCTAATATATAATACAATTCTGGCCTCAAAGTGGAAATACGGAATCGAACTGTGGGGTACTTCCGCAAAAACTAACTGTAAACGTATTCAACAATTCCAGTCGAAAACATTGAGGTCAATGTGTAATGCTCCATATTACGTAAGCAATGAACAAATACATCATGACTTGAACGTGAAAACAGTAGCAGAAATTTATCAACAAAATTATCAAAACTTTTATCAGGCGTTACAGATGCATGAAAACCCGTTAATTCGAAGAATGTTCACAACAACGCTACCGGACAGACCGCGCAGAAGGCTAGGAAGGAGGTTGTGCCGTGATATCCTCAGTATATCAGTAACCTGAACAACTTAGCACACAGCTGACTGCTCAAAGGAGCTACTGCTGAATAACTTATAAATTCCTGTTAATAGGCTCCCGCACATGTGCTAATTGTTAATACATTACAGGTGCACATTGGAAAAAAAAAAAAAAAAAAAAAAAAAGATCCTATCTCGCGTATCGGTTTCTTATTAAACGTCTGCATATTTATCTAAACAAGCTTGCCCCTGCATATTCTTCTCTCTTGCAAGATTGGCGTTTTTCTTCTAGTAAGGTTCCCATTCTCTGCTACATTGCCTCGCGTCTTATTAAGTTTTCGCCCTTCATCCTAACTTTCGATAAACTTCCATTTTTACATTTTGACTTGTTAAATGTTATTCCTTCCCCTAATCTTTTTGCCTTGCCTTCTTATGTAAAATATCTCCTTGCCCAAGCAACCGTTTATGAATTTAACCGGGCAGTTTCATAATTTTTTGTTAACCATGCTCTAATTTTTACGAATGGATCCAAAATGTCACACGGAGTGGGTGCATTTATCTACATTCCTGCTCTTAATCATTGCAGTTTATTCAAAATTCCTTCATTTTGTTCGATTTATTATGCGCGGAGACATTGGCATTACTACGTGCCATTGAGCTTATTTCACCTGTTCCTCAATGTAAAATGTTTCTCCTAATTTCTGATACCAAAAGCGCCCCCTTCAGTGTATTTCTTCTCCATATGTTCGCTCCTCCTCTGATCCTATTATTATTCTGCGCATCTGAAATCTCCAGCCTTTGCAGATTGCATTCATTAAACGTCGACTTTCTTTGGATCCCTGGTCATGCCGGGATTGCGGGCAACGAAAAGGCGGATTATCTGGTTCGTTCGGCTATTTCATCTGGACGGCCAGTCGGGCAGTTTCCTTCTCACGAATTATTAAATATTGCAAAATGTATCCAAGAGGCCAATTTCTAAATCTTTTTATAAATTATCCTTCTCCAATCCTAATTCACAATATTTGTCCATTCACCCCAATCCACGTGCTCAACTGTGGTACTTACATTTTCCGCATCTTCCCCGTTTCATCATGTCTGCTATCCGTCGCCTTCGATCTGGGCACAATCTACTTCCTGCTTCATTGTATCGTTTCTCCATAGTGTCATCTCCAATTTGTCCGCTGTGTATTGATAACACAGTCGTATGTGACTCTGATCATGTTTTCTTTGGGTGCTCCTCTTTATCATCTGAAAGATGAGTAGAGCTGCTCTCACATAATGTTCAAACTCCCTATTGTGTCTCCTTTATTCTCTTTCTACAGTCAACGTTGATCATCCCAATTGTAGTAAAATTCCTATCTTCTATACTTCATTATATTAAGATCTAATCTCTTCGGTAGTTCTGTTTCACTTTGGCATTCTTATCTTATTGTGTCCAGTTACTTCTAATGAACTCCTCTCTAAACGAAGATCACGCACCGATGTTGCAGTTACAGTTACAAACATACACAGCTCGCAGTTAATATTGCGGGCCCGCTGTCACATTTGCCGCCCTAACGTTAGATAGCGAACTCCTTGTCAGCCGGCACCGCGGGCGCTGCTGACGCAGCGTAGCCATATTTTCAGATGTATATTTTATTCATTTCCTTTCGACAGGATGGTAGGAGCTCTTCACAGACGTCGCCTTAATTATTATTCAATTTTCGTAATTAAGAATTACCAACTTTATTTTATAGCAGTGGAGAAAGTCATTGAACTTTCGGATAACTCTTCACGGCACGTTTGGTGCTTGATGGCTCTAACTGCTTTTTAAACATCCCGTGTTTCTTCTGCCTTAATTATTTGTAGTTTGATTCCTTTGTCCGTTGGTACTGTGGGCTCGGCAATTGCAGATGTAGCCATGGTATGGGGCAGCTAACTCCTTTTGCTCTTACGTCTGGCAGTGTCGTTACTTCTCTTTTTAGGATGCATATGTTTGGCATTTATCGGCGTTGATTGTCATTGTTTCTCCATCCTTGTTATGGCGTTCCATGTCAGATTCACTTATAACTCCTAATTACTTCTATTTACACGTGTTGATTCTTTACATTTCATTCGGTCGTCGTTCTACTATTGTCGTCTTAATCAGATTAAGAATTAGTCTTTCTCTTCTCTTTGCTTCTCGCATTCGTTTCTATTTCCTTCTCCTTGTTGTCCCCTCTACAACTCTGATTCGGAATGCGATGCAAACCAGGTTTTCTTCGACCGTTCAGCTCTTGTTAGCGAACGTTTTCTTTTGTATTCGAAAATCTTAGCTCCTGGCGTTCCAGCTCCTTACAGTGCTTTCCCTATTCTTTCCTTCCTATCTCCATCGATAATTCCCTTACTTCGATCCTTCATTCTTTCCATCTCTTACCGGTTCGGAATCTAATTTCCTAGTATGATACATTTAAGTGGTTGGGTCAAAGCCAAGGGCGAGCTCAAAGAAAAGAAAAAAACAATAATGGTAGTCAAGGATTGGGCAGAATTACAGTAATAATATATATTTCCTAAATTAAACGAAAAATCAGTCGGTATTGTTACTGTTGTCTCGAAATGGAAAACATGGCGATCAACAAGGGAACATGAAGCCGGTTGATACAGTTGCGATGATAATGATGGCGACAAACCCACTACCTAAATATACACTAGATCGGCAGCCAAAATTAACCGCATGCAAAGAACTGATTGCAGTTTTTTAAAGTTATGAATTTTTCACTCAGTTTGGATATTGCGGCGGTAGGGCATGGCTTGAAAAGTTGCAGAAACGTTGTCTTAGTTTAGTGTTACGGAAGAGCTTTCTGACCTCCTACCTACTACCAGAAGTCGATTTTCACGATTTTACATTTATACGATGTGCACTGTGCACATGTAAATGCCGGGTGTATTCCATTCGGCTATTAATTTGATTATATATTTCAATTTCTATTGTTAATTGTAACTGACCGCGTTTGACTTGTTACAACTGACAAGCCCAGATTAAAACTAGTTCAGTTACACGATTATCTTAAAATTTCGTCTCTGAAATGGAATTGTACTTTTTGTAAAAAGCTCCACACGTGATATTTTCTGTCCTTTCGATTCTTAATCTACGAAATTTCAAACTACGATGCCGAACTTTTAACGATGGAATATTACCGGAATACGGATGTTCTGGAGGGTATCGCAGGCCGCAGTAAATACGTACATATATTCCGGTGTTACTACTCCTTTCGAGGTTGAACGAGCGCCAATTCGGTTGACGGTGAGGCAGGATTTTCACTCTGGGTCAGTAGCAAATTCTCGAATATTCCGCAGCAGAACGAGAGAAGGAATATCATTTTGAATCCGAGAAACGTGCCATGTAGAAAAAGTTTCAGGACCCCCCTGCCATGATTTACTACTGAAACGCAACTGGTTAATTTGTGCGAAGAGACACACAGAGCGACGAGGAGACAAGTTCCCGTTTAAACGTAACAGTATGAATGATGGGAGAATTAAAAAGTTTGTCTCATTTCCGGTAGGACGCGGACAAAATATATTTAATAAATATGCGACTTCTTTTAACGGCTAGCTTTAGATGGATGGGTGGGGAGGGCTCCGGGACAAATTGATATATACGGATCGTTTCCGTTTTCGGTTCATTTCGTCGTTGAATGTTTGAAAAATCAAGCTAAAATTGTAATTTCCGTAATAGATGTTTTTAAACTGGCCGGTACTTGGTTTGAGAAATTCGCTTCGCGAATAAGAAGAGAAATGGCGGGGCTATTCGATCATTTTAGTTTCTTTTAATTATCCGAACGGCGAGAGAGCAGAAGAGCTATTTTTAAATTTCGATGACTTACATTCTGTCCGTCTCTAATTAATTTAAATCTATTCAAATTTAATTTTATCAGCGCGTTGGTTTACGTTAATTACTGGCTACCGTATCCGCATTGTGTACTTCTATCGTTCGCATTTTAAGCCTATTAATGTCAGAATAGAAGATGTGTGTATGTACGTGCGTGTATGTATGTAGTTAGATTGTTTACAAAATTATTACCGGAAACATTCGAATGGTCACTGAACGAGCGGGTAGCAGTTGTAGCCGCTCGGCGTTGATAGACGATAGTGGTACGACGACAGTAGACGCTGGCGAAGTAGTCGCGTTTTGTCGATGTGCAGAACTCCACACAGTCGCGCGTCCATCTTTTTCTTAGAGTGGGAGATAGAGCGCAGGCCGCCCGGCAAATAGAAAACTCATGGGAAGATCGAATAATCTGGTTCCCACGGTGAAGAAGGATGTAGGAGCTCTACAGCGCTCACCGAACAACAAGGTTCGTTCTCGGTGTTGCTTGTTCATCGACAGGGCAACCACGGATGCCATGTAAAATGTAATAAACAGATTTCACGCCTGGCTAGAATTTTCACTATCCACCGTCGATGTGCGATCGCGTACTAATAACATCGCGCACAAACGCAGTACTACTACCCAATTGCACACTGCGACCAGCCTCTTGCAGACACACCGCCGATATATTCCTAATAAATACCAACTACCCGATCGATCAGCAGACCCTCTGCCCCTGTGATACGGCTGCGAACCATCCCAGCGCGAAAACAATTATGCCCACCGTCGAAAAATAGAGTCACTATTTCGCCTTCGGACAAGTTCCGAGGCATTTTCCTTGCCAGCGAAGAAAATTCCCTCAAAAACGACTGATTTGTAAAAATTACGCCTTTTCAAGTTTTAGTGAGCTTCGTTTTTTTTTTTTTTGTTTATATTTTTGTTTATATTTTTGTTTCTTTTTTCGGAATTTTAAGTGAAATGAAATATCGAAAAGAATTTATGAAGACTTTAATTAATAATAATGCGATAAAAATAGGGAAAATAATTTATACAGGTCCATCAAGTTGGGATATTTTTTAAAGGAACCAGATAAAAGCGTTGGTCGATATACTGATATGTTATTTTTTTAGATCACCGACGCTGTTAAAAAAGTGTCCCAATTCGCGATGATTCTGCAATTACTTTTCTTATTTTTATCGCATTAATAAATAAGAGCATATTTTGTTTTATCTTTTGCAATTTTTAGTTTCATTTACGAACAGGAGCAAAAGCGGAAAAGAGAAATCAAAAAAAAAAAATTATCTGTACAAATGTTTTTTTGTTTTTTGTTTTTTTTTAAATAATAATGTGCGGGTCCCCAAGGTACTAGCCCGTCCGTGGGTTCCTAATATAATTATATCATTTATTCGTACAATATAACTGTTATACGAATAGGTAAAAGAGAATAAAATTTTTCCTATAAAACGATTTTTAAATATCACACGTTTTTCTTAATAGCCAGAAATAACATAATATAATATAATATAATATAATGTAATTGGTTGAATTTGT
This sequence comes from Icerya purchasi, assembly GCA_039619475.1. NCBI lineage: Eukaryota > Metazoa > Arthropoda > Insecta > Hemiptera > Monophlebidae > Icerya > Icerya purchasi. The sequence continues at coordinate 316,109,798 of CM077116.1, read as the reverse complement.
ATTTGTATTTGCACTGTTCCATTCAACCTGAAGTTCTACCTGCAATAAAACGTTATAACGTTTTCCTGGTTTTTTTTGTTTTTTTTTTTTTCAAATATACATATGTAGTTTTTATAAAAATTAGTCCCGCCATTTTCGAAAGATCCTACGTCAAGCTGTGGTTCTTTGATTTCCTCTTACTTCGACGTTCTACGTTTCAATTATTCGCTTACGTCTTAATTCGCTATTACCTTCTTCTGTCGAATTCGTTTTTTCTTGACATCTTCTTGCCCTCTTCACTCGAACGATATGAAGCTTTCTGTGATTTCAACCACATTCATCTTAATTGTCAAATGAACATTCTCCTATGTTTGACGGCCTTGCTCCCCACTGTGCTTTGTCTTGTGTCGTCATTCCCTTCTTTGTCATCCGTCATTTCTCTACTTAGTTCTTTTTATATTGTTTCTGGGCGCATGGTATCTTTATCATTGGATTAAAGAAAAAAACAAAAAACAAAAAAAACGTTACAATGCGAGAGTACAAGAATATGAGCTTTTCAAGAAGAAAATAAATTGGTAGTCGAGGGGACAATGAGTTTTTTTTTTTTGTACATTATTACATAGGAATCTAGGTGCCGCGTGTAACTCTACTTGTGGGCTATTACGACGCCTAGAAACCGGCGAAAGTTTGGACAGATTAGTCCACTGAATGTTGTAAAATTTAGGACTGTCCCGACAAAGTTTAGATGTTTCGATAACAGTTGGCGCAGTCGGGCATCCAGAGTCGGCAAAACGAGAGAGTGATTAATATGTTGCGTTATGTTTGTTAAGAATTTTATTCATAAATTACGAGCAAGGCTGTTTCGTAATTTAATTTGCGATATAATAATTTTAATGAAAGCGAGGAAAAAGGTGAACGAAATTAAATATAAATAAGCTCCCCGCTGCTGTTTAAGCAGAGTGATTGTCTTTGTATCGCTATCGGCTTCGCATCCGATGCCTGTCCATCTTGTTGCTAATATCATCACATCGTGCCGTAATTCTGCATCTTTACACTCGCTGACTACTGCGCACATGAACACCGTATGAATAACTGCGTCAAGATGAATAATATTTCATTAAAAATGTAAAATTCCGAAATGTTACATAAAATATTACAATTCTGAATGAAAAAAAAATGTGGGAAATAAATATTCTGTAGACGCCCATTCTTAACTTGAAGAAACACGCTGTCAAATGTTAAACGTTGATCCATTTTTCGAATATTATAAACTTTTCTTAAAATAAGCATATATATATATATATATATATATATATATATATATATATATATATGTGTGTGTGTGTGTGTGTGTGTGTGTGTGTACATGAGCTGTTGCCCGCGGCTCGCCCGCATATTAATACCTGTTTCGGGTATTTCATTTTTATTACGCCAAAATTCAATACTGTATCTGTGTTGTGAAGTTGTTTGCCGCGTTTTTGACCGTGAATTTTTGTACCCTCTTTGCCGAAATACTGTATATATTAGAATCGACCGAGTACCGTTTTGTTGAGACTTCGTCGCTTTCATCACTGCGATCATCTATTTTTTATTGCTTGTTTACCATTCCACTTTTCGCATGCTATTGATGCATTCCGTACATTGCATCTGTTGTACACACTTCACACTGTGCTTCAACTAATTTTTATCTCATTTTTCTAGATGAGTTGCATTCAGTGAGACGGTTTTCGTCGTCCGCGTCCAACCACTGACAGAATTTCTTATATCGCGATTTGCATATAGCAATTAATAATTATTATGCCGATATGATGATATTCGCGTACTAACGACTTGCGGAATAACAAATAAGTCAGAATGTACGTTTTATTTGATCAGCGTCGAGGAAAGGCTATGGTCGTCGCGTTTTTTTTATCGTTATTATTTTTTTGCATTACGTTTGATTTCGGGCGTAACTTTCGAGACCGTGCGATTTTAACCATTCTTACTGTATTCGAAAGTGCACTAATAATCAGTGGCCTGTGTAGAGATACTTTTTTCGTAATATAGTCGAACGAAAATGAGCCAAACAATTATTGAAAGTGGGAATCCTCAAAATTTTAAAATTAAAGGGACGACGAGCGCGAACCACTTAACGTATTATTAATTACCGCGGAAATGTAGAGCCGAATGAAAATGGAAAATGTGAAAAGCGCACAGCGATAAGCTCATTGTTGACGGAAATATTTTAAATATTTGAATAGTATTTGAAGCAGTGTCCAGTTTCTTCGCGGGTTACGAAATGTGGCAGCATTTTTGCTTTCCGTATTATCGCTCAAACATATTTGCGGTGAAATTGTTAAAGGGGGGGGGGGGGGGGGATACGCGCTAAAAATAAAAAAAATCACGCGATAAAAGATTGGGGAGATATTATGATTATTCTTAAACAGCATTAAAACTTTTTAAGGTAAATTCAAACTATGAATGGGGCGAACTATTTAATGAGTGTTAATCAATTCCCCGTTTTTGCAATACTTATAGAAAAACGAGTAGTCGTTTTGTTGTACTCATTACAAGTGTCGTTTCGATCGAGAACTCATTTAATGTTTTTTATGTAAATAATTGGAATTTGAATATTCCGTACACAGACTCCGAAAAATGTTAATTTCATTTAGAATTAATCGCAATATAATAGTGTCCCTTAGGTGTATAATGACTCTAAAATATGTCAGCCTTGTTCGCGGATAACAATCTTTTTCCAACCGATCAGCGTGATAAAAGTCGAACGATCGGTATTTGAGAAACTTTTTAGTGATCTTTTTCTTCGGCGAACGCAACACATTAACGGTCAAATTGATATTTATAAATTTAAATTTTATTTCTAAAGTATTTCAGTGTGTCTGATTGATAATAATTTAGACGCCATGATGATATAATTAAAATTTTCAAGTTTAAACAATTGTTTAACTATAGAACGCGAAAGCCTTTTTTTTTTAACCGACTTCAAAAAAGGAGGAGGTATTCAATTCGACTGTATTTTTTTTTTTTATTTTTTTTTTTTTATGTGTGTTACCACAGAACTTTCTTCTAGATGAACCGATTTTGATGATTCTTCTTTTATTTGAAAGGTGGTGTTTGTCATGTGGTCCCATTTAAATTTGATCAAGGTCTGACCGATAGTTTTTGAGTTATCCTTAATAATACGGGAGATTGAAGCTTTTTGGATGCTTTTCATTCATGATTGTTTTCACCGTCGGATTAGATTTTTGACTTAAAATACTATAAATTTGCCAAATTACCATGGAAATGTAGCTTTTGGTGTTTTTACCGTGGAAATATCTGTTCTTATTAAAATGTTTTAATTTAATTGAATAAAAATGCACTAAAAAGTAAAAAATAAAATGCTTTTTTACAAAAAATAAATACCGATACTTCAAGGTTTATTATAAAAATTTAAAAATGCACTAAAAAGTAAAAAATAATTACTCCCGATAAAATATATATATCAGAGTGATATACCCTTAAAGGTGATATCGTAATTCTTATATAACATTAACTTTTTGGAGTTGGCATCAAATTCATATTAAAAGAATAATTAAAAACTGCATTAAATGTTGATTAAATTGTTCCTAACATGAATTTAATTCCAACTCTAATTAAGGTTTTAATGTTGTATAAGAATTACGATATCACCACTTAAGTGTTATATCACTCTGATATATATATATTTTCCTATCGGGAGTAATTATTTTTTACTTTTTAGTGCATTTTTAAATTTGCATAATAACCCTTGAAGTCGGTATTTATTTTTTGTAAAAAAGCATTTTATTTTTTACTTTTTAGTGCATTTTTATTCAATTAAATTAAAACATTTTAATAAGAACAGATATTTCCACGGTAAAAACACCAAAAGTTACATTTCCATGGTAATTTGACAAATTTATAGTATTTTAAGTCAAAAATCTAATCCGACGGTGAAAACAATCATGAATGAAAAGCATCCAAAAAGCTTCAATCTCCCGCATTATTAAGGATAACTCAAAAACTATCGGTCAGACCTTGATCAAATTTAAATGGGACCACATGACAAACACCACCTTTCAAATAAAAGAAGAATCATCAAAATCGGTTCATCTAGAAGAAAGTTCTGTGGTAACACACATAAAAAAAAAAAAAAAAAAATACAGTCGAATTGAATACCTCCTCCTTTTTTGAAGTCGACGGTTTGCGGATAACCTCGGGGTCGATTTGAAAATTTCGACAACTTTTGTAGTATCGCGCAAACGCTGATATTTCTGATAAATTTCTAACTGCGAACAAAACTGTTATATATTTCGTTGAATAATTTCTTTTTAAATTAACATTTAATAATCAATTGAAAATTACTAGCCACATAAAAAAAGATGAAAATAAATAATGAATAATCTTTTTTCATCCTGTTTGTTAAATATATAAAATAGTAAGTTAATAATAACAAATATAATAAACAATTATAACAAACTAATAAGATAAAATTTTCTTACTTAGTAACGTTTTCGGCCATAACCCATCATCAGCTAAACCAATATGTGAACCAGATACAAATTGATTTAGAATTTGTATCTGTTCACATATTGGTTTAGCTGATGATGGGTTATGCCCGAAAACGTTACTAAGTAAGAAAATTTTATCTTATTAGTTTGTTATAATTTTTTATTATATTTGTTATTATTTAACTTACTATTTGAAAATATTTACCTGGCGTAACGGTAAACCGTGATCATTAAGGCGGTTCCGTCAGGTGGAGGCTCCACCATTGCACTGCGATCTCTCCAATCCTCCCAATGTATTCTACTTTTCTTTTTCCTCCAAATCCCTTTCCTATCCAACAGTTATACAGGAATTCCATAGTTATATCGAATCCCGTTTTCCTTCCCATATTGCTATTTTTACGGATGGTTCGAAGGGGCCTAATGGAGTTGGAGCTTCTTTCATCATTCCGAGCATTAATTTCTCTGAATCTTTTCGTCCGTCTCCCTTCCTTTTGTACTATCTTTACGGCCGAGTTAATGGCCATTTTACGCTCCATAATCCACATTTCCTCACATCGTTCTTCTTCTAAATTTTTAATTATCTCCGACTCCATGTGTGCTCTTAAAGCTATTTCCTCTCATTTCCCCTCTCACTCCTCTGACCTTTTCATCCTCCGTATTCGCTCTCTCATTCACACTCTCTTCTCGCTTCACGCTATCCGCATTGAAATGCTCTGGGTCCCCAGTCATATGGGGATAGAGGGTAACGAAATGGCAGATTCCTTGGCTCAGATTGCTGTATCCTCCCACTTTTTTTTCTCTAAAATTCCCGTTTCTAATTTACTCCCATTGTGCAAAAAGTTTCATGTGAGATTTTGGTCAGATTTTTACGTTTCCTCCTTTTCTAATCATCCTTCCTTTTATTTTTCCATCCAACCTAATCTTCCCACGCGGCCTTGGTTTTACGATTTTCCTTCGCTTCACCGCTCCGTTATTGTCCCTATTATCCGTTTACGTCTGAATCATACTCTTCTTCCTTCCTCACGTTTTCGTTTTCATTTCGCACTCTATCCCCTAATTATCCTCTTCATTCTGACGACAAAGCCGTCTGTGATCCTGACCATATCCTCTTTGAATGTCCATCCCTCGTGAACGAACGCACCTCTTTGTATTCCAATCTGCTGTCACTCAAACTCCCTACTCCTTATTGTGCCTCGTATATCTTATCGTTTCCGTCGATCTCAGTTGTTCCTATCCTCAGTTCCTTTATCTTATCAATAGCTGACCGAATCGACATTTAACTGATCCTTCTCCTTCCTTTCGTTTCTGGGCGAACATCCTTTGTTGACATGCCCAAAGGGGGGTTAAAAAAAAAAAAATTAACAAATTTTTTCACTTATAATGTTCAAGGAGCAGCTGGTCGCGTTTCGCTCGCCCACCCCTAAGTAGGATCCTTCATTCTCTTGATTCAGTCGCACTCACGCAGCATTGTTACTAATAATAAAGTGATTTCTGAACATTTATATTTTAATTATTTCTAGCTCTATTTGATTAATATTAAAATATTTTATGATTTCTGTTACAAAATAAAATCAAGACAAAAAGTTCGAAGAAAGATACGGATTTATTTTTATATAGAAAGACAATTTTTATCTGATAAAAAGTTTTTGCTTTTGTTTCTTCTATATTTTATTTTTCATTTGATTAGTTGAAAAATTGTTAAAATTATCTCGTAATCAGTGAGATAGTTTTTTTTTTTTTTTTTTTTTTTTTAATAATCTTAGGCTTGTGAAACCAAGGACATCCATCCAGAAACAAATAGTAAGGAAAGAAGTCCGCTATATTTTAATCTGATCAGAAATATTTGCTAAAAAGGAAAATAACTAGTGGGGAACCAAAGGACAGGATGTAGGAAGCGCAATAAGGTGTAGGAAACTCAAGCCCCAACAAAAATGAATGCAAAGCAGAATACTCTATAGAAAGAGATGAGTAGTACAAGAAACATGATCGACGTCGCAAATAACTGCATCATCAGGATGGAGAGGACAGTGTAAAGGAAATCCGGGAAAAGCGAAATCTGGAGAAGGGTGGCAGAAAATGGCCAAAACGCGTACGAACAACAGAAACAACATCAGAATTCAGAACGTCGCAGAGAGGGATCCAAAAAAAAATGTGAATAGGGAGGATGAGTAGGCTGAATAGACAGATGAGATGAATAATTATTAGAAAAGGAGGAAGAGTAAATATCCGATACCGTGATCTGATATGGAAACTTTTACACATCGATAGGAAGGTTAGCGGGTGGGATATTTTTAAAAAAAGGGCGAAAAAAAGCAGCAACTCGAGCCAAGGAATCAGTCGCTTCATTACCAAATATGCCCGAGTGGCTAGATACCAACAGCAAATCAATGGTAATGGAATGGAAAGAGGAAAGATTATGAATGAGATAACAAAGTATCATATGAATGATCAAGAACGGGAGAAGATATGGCCTGAAGGGCGCTCAAGGAGTCAGAGATAATTAAAAAATTGGAGGAAAGCTGATTCGCGGAAGTGAAAATAATAGAGCGAAGGATAGTCATTAATTCGTTTATGAATAGGGAACAGAAGTAAGGAAGATGAAAAGATTCTAACAGGTTAAAGTCAAAAATTGAAAACACTCGGATGGTATTTGAAAATTCCTGTCCGATTTCTGGTAATTTCACGAGCATTGAAATAATTGTTAATACTGAAAAGCTGCAAACTTTTTTTTTTTTTTTCGTATAAAGAAATTTTTCTAATAACCGAAATGGGACGTAAAAAGTCGGAACTGTCGGAGGAGGAGCGCAAACAGGTGTGCGAAAGCGGGTATTTTTTTTCTTTTTTTTTTCGTTAACGAAAGAGAAGCAAAAGTAGAGATTATTAAAATTTACAAATCACTTATCATTTACTAAGTCTTCCAAAAAAAATTAATATTGTGTTTGGAATGAAATTAAAATTTATTTATTTATTTGAAGTCGCTCGGCAGCCAAGGCCATTTGCGACGCCGAGAAGTTACATCTTATAGGTCATAGATTAATACATGAAAAGTACAAAAAAGAAAGTTAAAATAAACAATAGAAAAAGAAAGGAGGAGAAGGGAAAAGTAAAGAAAAGAGAAGAAGGGAAAAGAAAAGAAAAGAAAGGAAGCAAACGCTGCTGAATATTAAAACTATATAAAAGGGAACAGCTGAGTAAGCTTTATAAATTCGAAAATTTTTCCACAGGCCGTTTCATTGTCCGACAAAATTTTGGCCAAACCAGCATCCTCCTCGACACAGGCGGCTCTCTCTTGTCGAAATTTGCGGCACGAGGTGAGGAGATGTTGCACCGTAACCGGAACTCTACAAATTCTACATGTCGGTTTAGGTTGTTTTTGAAACAGGTGGCTTGGCTTATGCGCAGGCGAGCTAGTATTATTTCCTCATGTCGGTGGTCCTGTTTGTATGAGGTGCTCCATCGCCGAATTTGAATATGAAATTAAACTATAACTTTTATTGTAAAAATTTAAAACTTTCGTAACAAATGAAAAATATGTATATTGTTATTCTTTAAAAATTGACATATATTTTACATGAAAGATTTTATGCAGCATTCTTATTTGATATTTACGTACGTATTACCGTTTGTAATTTTGTCTCGTGTAATAATGGAAATGCCAAATATTACGGATTGCGGAGAATTTCTGTACGTTATCTAAACATTTCATATGATCTCAACAAGTAATGTATTCGATGCACATGAATTTAAAATACAAAACTAAAATAAGTTCAGTTGCGGACTATTTAAACTTTGACGGCTATGTCATTTTTCCGCTGCGGTTCATATGAAAGACCTATTATATTTTAAATAGACAATGTTTTTATTCACTTACTTCGGTTCGAATTAATTTATTTCGTTACTTTCACACATTGTATTTAACAATGCTTTTTCATTCCTTACGCAAACACCGTATTTTTCGAGTAACACTTTAAATAAACCATTTCACGAATATAGCGTTATCTAAAGTGATTCATTTAATTCAGTATATTTCTATGCGTGATTGGTCCAATCTCTTTACTATTGCTTCTTTATCGCTACAAAGAAAAAAAGAAAAAAATTAAAAAAAAGTATGCCCCATAAAGAACATAAAGTCTCGAATTTAACAGCGTTACCGGAAAAATCGGAAACGTATATTGGAACAAGCCAAATAATTAAAAAGTAGAATGTTTCAGTATCGAATAAAAAAATTTGTTTAATAGAAAAATAATTCTATATCAACATATATTTATTATAAATTACCATTTACAGGAGTAGCGTAATTTTTTATAAATATTGTAAGTGAAACAAAAGTCTCTTAACACATTTTTATTTTATATATATATATGTATATGTACCTATATGTATATTTGTTTGTATGTAATGTGTACATATAATTTTGAACATGTATAACCAAAGCAACGGGCAATTACTACTCGTTTAACAAATAATGACAAGTGAGGTTGTAGTAAAACTTATTTTTATACATTAGTCAATGTTATTTAAATATCATCTATACATTTTACCGAGTTAAAAATAGAGCAGGATAAACGTTCGTCCTGTATGTTTTTTTATTTATTTATTTCTTCTTTAAATGCTTATTCGCGCATAACTTGTGCCTGTGTAGACAGATTTTGATGATTCGTAGTTCATTAGAAAGTATATCACTGGTATGTGAGTACTGATGAATGTTAATTAGCATAGATACTTGATAGCCTTCAGGTTACATGAAAAAAGCGTGGTCTCTTTAGAGAAGTTTTTAGTAATATATCAAACGCGATTGACACTCTCGAAATATTATCATTATTAAGCGTGGAAACGTAAATTAGAAAAAAACTAATTTTTTGTATAAGACAAAAAATTAAAATATTATTGTGTTAATTAGCGCAACTAAATATAAATTCAAATAAAAAAAAAAAAAAAAAAAACGAATTCGAAACCACCCTATAATGTCATTTATAAGCTTACAATTGGCAGAAGTATTAAGTCTTTACATTATTGCGTATAATTTTTGACCATGTGGAATGATACCCTTTGTTTATTAGAAACTGTATCGATTAATACTGGTTCCGTATGAGTATACATCGATAAGTATCGGTGATTATTTGTTGAGTAGAGCCATTAAGATAAACGTTGAAAAGAGGAATCCGTTTAAAGAACGTATTTGCTTTATTTAATAGGGACAGACAGAAATTAGTCAAAAAATCTTCATTAAAATACAACTAAAATTTTAAAATTAACTAACCGGAATAGCTTAAAGTATCATTATGTTATTTACCGTGTGAAAATGTAGATTCGAATAAAGGTAATGAATTCGAAACCTTCAAAGCGCAACTTACCGGCTCATTACTGACGTTATTTTGAGCATTATAATGTTAAATCAATACTTCATACGATACCGAAAAAGCAGTAGCATTATATAGTTGGTCTATCCATATTACCATATAAAAATATTTACACCAAAAATTGAAAAATAAAATAGTTTTTAAAAAAGTATCCACTTCAATATTTATTCGATGAAATTTAAAGATTTACTCTAAAAATTTAATAAAAAGTCACTAAAAAGTAAAAAAAAAAATGTGATAAAAGATATTTTACAATAAACTATACATAAGGATATTATGATAATTCTTAAGTGAATATTAATATCTTGATCAGAGTTTCAGTAAGCCTTAATCAGAAATTGCAACGATAATTAAAAACCGCATTAAATACTCCTGATGTTTCCAGTGCTTGGCTTATAGAAAACGAGAGATTCTGTTCTTATACTCATTTAATATGATTTTTAGATATTATTGTAATTAGAATTAGATTTCGGCTTTAATAAGTACCAGTGTTGTTCGAGAACTAATCTCCTTCAGGTATGTTTCTCTGAAACAAATTATTTTTTACTTTTTTGTGCATTTTTATTAGATTTTTAGAGTAAAACTTCAAATATCCGGTGTATTCTTTTCAAACTGTGTTTTAATTGTTTCTTTTGTATGGAAAAAATTAACATTATCTATTCCTTTTAAACACGTTTCGAGAACTTGGGCAATACACGTTTGAGAAGTATCATTTTCTATGTTTGTCCGAGTAGCGGTTAAAGTTTCAATAGCAGATTCCTTGACTGCAGAAGATGTTACATTTTATTTTACAACTATTCAGCACTTTCCCGTTTTAAAAATATCGAACAGTTGCAATAAACAAGATTTCTGCTCCTACATTTGATAATACCTGCCGGATAGTTTATTTTTATTTGCACCTTTCCCCCGACTCGCCATTTAAATATATGTTGACCTATAACAATATAATAACTTATTCTAATCTAATTAAAATTTGAATATAACTATACGCCGAGGATAAAAAAGAAGCAAGTATACGAGCAACCGAAGGGTAAGAAAACGTTAGAATAAAGGAAGTACTGTGACGAAATATTAAGTAAAAGAAAATTTGAGTATAAGACAGATTGTTCATGAGATAGAGAACACTCAAAAAATCCATTATCAGCATCACAGAAAAGTTGGTACTAGGTGGGGGTGCACGATAGCGGGAGAAGGGAAGCAAGTTGCGATCGAATCAAAATCGGCATAAAGAGACTACAACAAATTGGTGGAGTGAGGGAAAATCAGAAAACACTAAGGTTTCTGGGGAAGGTTGGATCGAACATTAGAAAGAGTTGCGGTTAGAAGAAGAATATGACCACAGCTTAAAAAGGGACTGTTTTAGTGGGAAATGATGTTTCCGCGTGAAATCCGTTATTAGGGTTACCGTTTTACGCTGCATTATGAGCAGGTAAGACTGCTTTCCCCGATACGCTTTATACCGGAATGTGGCCGGAAATCCATAAAAAATCAACCTGTATGGAATTGGATCTGGATAAATTTGTGGAGTGCAGTGGAATTAAGGGATGGTGTGGCATATGTTGAACAAATGGATATCGGAACATTCATGGAGTCGGAGATCATCAGAAAATTGTTAAGTAAAAAGAAGAGCGCAGAAAATTTTGCGACGATTTCAAAAAGATGGAACAGCAGGAAGAAAGTTCGAATGATTCGTAATAATTCTGTAGAGAAACTAAGAAAGAAGTTCCAACTCTATGAGCTAGATCCGTCAGTATAGATGGCCATATGAGAGGGGAAAAAGGATTGTATCATATTTTTAAATTCACGGTTAATAGTGTGAGTCGAGAAGATCTGGCATGTGAAGGTAATTAGAATAATTTAGGTGGTGATAGGAGTGTTGATAAAATTAAAGGAAAAAGTGAGGGGATTTATTGTAATAAATAACATGCGGAGAGAAGGTGAGAAGTCTTCGAGAAATATAGAACAATGACGTAGAGAAAAACACCATTTATATAGCGTATAGCTATAGAGGAGTGGAGGAGATTGGGAGATGGAAGAGAAAGCCGTTTTGTTATGTGTTCAAAAGGGGATTTTCGTAGGGATAAAGAAAGAATATAAGACTCTGCTTGAGTAGATGGAATGGGAATAAATTGTAAAGCTTCTAATGATGTAAGCGTGAGTTTTGAATACGATGTAGTTTAGTGACTTGGCTTTTGGAAGCGAAAGAGCCATAGTTCAATTTAGAGCAAATAATGCCTTTATAAAGAGCAATTAAAAGGCTTGGATCTCTACCCGATTCTGTTGGCGAAAGGGTTTTAAGTAAATTCAGTCTTTTAAGTGCAGAAGTATGTAGATAATTAATGTTTTCGAAATATGGAAGCCGACTATTAAGAAAAATTTCCAGATAGCAGAATGAATTTACTGAAGAAATTTGGCAGTTGTTAAATGATACGTTGATTGAGGATAAATCGTGCGAGCGATAAGTGAATGGGAAGCTGAAAGATGAACATGGGACAGAGAATTTTCTAGTTGATTCGGCGAACTATTAAGTTCTTTATTTGCATAGTACTATCAAGCGTGGACGAGTATAAAACAATATCATCAGCAAAGTACACAAAGTATTGATAGCAAAAGAGATTACCTAGAGGGTGAAAATATTAAAAAGGGTAGGACTCAAACGAGATCCCCGCGGCAGCCTACAGAAAACTCTCCTTGAAGTGTAGTAGATGGATTAATTGAACTTTTTAGTTTAAGAGACGCAAAATTATAAAAATGAACTGCGAGGGAATTCGCAATAAACGGAGGTGGATGTTATCAAAAGTTGAAGACACAAAAGCAGCGAGAATATACTTTTTGTTTAAAAATGATTCATATTTATCCGATACGAGTATAGAGATCGTCACAAGAGCCTCGTTCAGGCCGGAATCTAAACATGTTATTGGGGAGTATGTCCCTGTTTTCTAATCACCATAAAAGCCGCTTATTTAAGACACTTTCGAAAAGTTTTCTTAAATAAGAAGCGAGAGAATAGGACGAAAAGAAGATGTTATTTTTTTAATAATGGAAATGATGATAAAATCGTTTCAGGAATGAGGGAGAGAATCAGCGAATAAGAAAATATCGTAGATCGTACTTATATTAAGGAGAAATTCAAAAGAGTGATCGGAAAAGTTTTTGACAGATATGGGATCCAGTCTAACCCTGAAAAAGTACTTTTTTACCTTCCGTGTATAGAGAAATGTAGCTCATTCACGGAATTTGTTTTGGTAACTGAAGTGATGCAGATAATATTAGGAATGTAGGAAGGTGCTGTGGAATCGATAAAAGAAATACGTTTTTTTTATAGAGTAATAATATAGGGGTTGAAGAAAGCTTTAAGGGCTCTAGCCATTTTCCATATAGCGGAAGAAAGAGTATCACGTGAGAAGGTGGAGCTAAGCTTTTTCCAAGAATTCTTCTTGGTCATTATTTAGGATGTTGATTGTTGCAGTAAATGTTTCAATTTCAGCTGCACTAAATAATTTCACTATCCTTTTTTTTTTTTTTTTTTGTTCTACAATGTTTCAGCATATTAATTGAACGTATAAGCTCTGTTACATGTAGTTTTTATGTAGCTCGTTTTTTGAATGAAAATACTTGTACATCTCTAAATCTTAGCGTTATTCGGCAGTCGTTTTTTGAGTGCTAATAATAAAGATGGTGGAGTGCCGTGTTGACACCTATCTTATACCATAATAAAACTAAAATATCATTACTAATTGCAATAAACATTTTTATAAATAAAGTAATGTATATATATGTGTCACATTTATCATGATCTGTTTCAAGGACTCTATATCCTCATGATCAGATCAAGGGCTGAAACTGTGTTTCGCCGCGCAGGCACGTTTCGCCGTCAGCAACACAACACGAAAAGCCACGGTTCGCCACCGATGTTGAATAATGGGATGACATCATGAATCAGTATATTAATCTTTATGACTGTTGCGCGGTTATTAATATATAAAACGCATTAGGAAAATATACCATGGCTGAATTATTCTTAAATGAAACGAAAGTTGGAATTAAGAATGTTTCATTAATGCATTACACTGAATTTAAGCGATAGCATATTTAATAAGAAGTACACCTGCAAAATAATATACACAAAAACAGTTCAGAAAACAGTCTACACGCGAACAAAAAATACGTAAACTTAATTTCCATATTAGTTATACAAAAACATGTGTAGCTTATTAATTATGCATCAGTGTCATCCATAAAATTTAGCAAAACATTTTTCAAAAAGAAGAATTTGTTTTACGAGACAAAATATTTAATGATTTATCGAAAGGGGAGAAGTTGGAATCGAAGCTCCTCCTTATTTTACTCATTTAATTGAAAATTTTCTTTCCATTTTAAAAACAAACCCCTGTTTTTTATTAGAACATCGGCGGCGAACCATAGCTTTTGGTGTAATTTTTCCGGTGTCAAAACCTGCCTGCGGTGAAATCTGTCACGACAAAACGTAGTAGACCTACATGATCACAGTATATTGTACGTTGTGATCATTAGGGCAAAAGGCCCTCAAAACGCGTCAACGATAAATCATATATATATTAATTATAACGTAATTCATAGGCTACTCCCCATTAGAAAAAATGTCTCAGTTTTATGTAACGTTTGTTATATTTTATCATATGAACCGATTTAGAATTACGTTGTAAATTTTGATCATTTTGTACAAAATATAGAATAGAAAGAGACAGAAATGTAAACAAGAGGGGTCAAGGGGCATAGCCCCTTGCGAGGCCAAAATGGTCGAGTTTATATAGAATATACATATATATATTATATATACATTATTTATAAAAGGGTTTGTTTTATTATAATTACGAATAAATCAAAATATGCGAATCGAATAATGGCGTTAAAATATTATCAAAGAAAAGCTTTAAATTATCGATAATTACTGTTTTGTGTTGCGGGAAAATTGATTTTCGTTTGGCGGAATCTACTCTAGTTATTTTAAAATCTGTGTAAATTATTTGAAGTTCCAATTGTGTTTTGTATAATTGCCTTTCGTTAACAAGGTCCGGTATTGATTTCGAGTTTTCCAGTTGCTTTTTTGGACGTATTTTCCCTCCACACTATATCATACCGTAAGGTATTCAAGCAATCGCAGTTCAAAATTTATATACCGTATATATAGTTTGTAAAATGAGCAGAGTTATTTGTGTTATTTTTATCATTAATTATTCAGTTATTTTTTTTTGTATGATTTGAGATACTTTAATAGCGAAATTTAAATGTTTGCGCAGTAGATCTATATCACATCTATACTGAGGGGAGCAGGTAATGAAGTTCCGATAAAAAATAGTTTAAATGAGAGGCAACTCTTCTAGCAGTTGTTAAAAGAAAAATTTACATTTCTACTATTCGTAACATTAATAAAAGCATCTATGAGCGAAACGTAAAATTTTGGTTTCATTTTTTCCTAATTAATTTTTTAACAGGATTATACACGGTACTGTTAATTATTATTTTTTTTTTTGCTTTATATTTAAACATTGCTCGCGAATTTCTCTAGGGTCTTTGAAAACAATATGAACTTTTTTATTACGATTCAAGTGAACCGGCTTTTACGATTGTTTTTGTCATAGTACCACCGCGCTGCTGTATGCCGAAATAAATTACGCGATTGCTGACACAAATTAGCAGTTTTTTTTGGAGTAAGTCAAAATTAATTTTAAAGCCCGAGTACGTTTATTATTTCCTCGCAGCGGTAAACCATTAACCGGTGATGGTTGCGAAGAATATCGTGTTTACGCGTGTAAGAACAATATCAGTCGCGTTCGTTTGGCTGGGGACCTGGTTGATGGTGGTATATACTATTGTATTACAAAATGTGCGGAATGTACATATGTAATAGTGACTCTCGACGAATGATCCAGGCATAAATCGATTAATCGCCGCTTATCTCGTAGAAGTGTGGCATCGATATGTCGATGTATATCTTTTCTTTTTCTCTCTTTTTTCGATCTTCACATCACTCGTCCAAATTTAATACTGTCGTCGCCCTTCGAAATCTAAACTCGTGCATAAAGAATTTGGCGAAGAATCAATTTATTCTTTGGTTCCCGTTAATCGTTCGTTCTCTGCTTTACGCTGTCGCGATCGTATGATTTTATTAATTTTTTTAATATTTCATTTATTTATTTCCGTGAAAACCATTATTCCTCGGTTCTGCGTGTACGACAATTTAGTCAACTGAACAAGGACGAAATCATAGTCCGATGGGATACCTCTGGAAGGTGGCGCTATCGACAGTGGCGGTATATTTGTTCGCTGCTAGGACCCGGAACCTTTCTTTTTAGATCTCCACAATACTTGATAAGTAATTTTTTGTAAGATTCGGCCGATTATTTATTTACTTTTTTTTTTTTTTTTTTTTCAATAAATTAAACTTGTTAAAGCTAATATGCAATTAGGAAAGAGTGTACCTTTTGTTAAAAACAATCGACGACGAATATTATCGCATTATAAGAGATGATTACTATACGTTCTTGCTAGAGAGAACTCCGCTGAAAACACGCTTGGGCCAATTTGACACCGAGCTAAAAGATTATAATGAAATTTAAAAATAAAAAAAATTATTTAAAAAAAAAAAGAAATAGGCTTTTATTTTTGCACTAAAAAGTACAAAACAACTTTATTAGTATGCGACTACCAGATACAGATCTTAACATTAAAATCTGGGTTTATGCAGTCTAATTTGAAAAACAAAAAAATGCAAATAGATTTTTTTTTTAAAAAAAAAAAGTGTTTTATAAAAGTCGTCAGGTATATGAAATATTCTCTGACGTAGACCGAATCCTGTGACAAACGTACGTATAATCCGGAAGTTATTGATGTTTTCCGGTCACATGGTACATCCGTCCTATTTAGCAATGTGACCACGTCTTTTTATTGCCTCGTTGAAATGTCCGCGTAACTGTTGCATAAATAAATAATATAAATCGCAATGCGCTGAAAATGCATTTATGAAATGTCTCGCTATACGGACGAGAATAGTGCATTCGAGATTTTCCTCTTGCGAAGTTGAAGTTTCAGATTTTTCTACTGAACTTTGCGCCTATTCTGATGCTGAAATTTTTGATATTTGTCCCATAATCACCGATCGCTATTCGAGAACAAACAGAAACAATAAAACAATTTCACCGGACTTAAATGTAAAATGAAGCTCGATAATGCGTTGAATTGCTGAGTGTTCAGAAATAACCACGGTTCGAATCGAAGGATCACATACGAAATCATGGTCTAGTTGTAGTCAACTGCGTGTAACTAGCGCAGGATCGTGTCTTTTTCCAGACGTTTCATCATCATAATACATTAGACTGTTCGGGACAATAGCACAGGGATATGTATCGCGTGTAATATTTTTTAGCTTTACATGGCAACTCCCTACGGCGGTCATACTTGTATTCAATCGGTTTAATAAACCGATAGATCTTTAAACGCAGTGGTCTTATCAATCGTTCGGCGCGTCTACTTAACTAATAAACAAATTTTTAAATGTGTAAAGTTAAATCGATTTTAAAGAATGGGAAATTTTTTTTCGCTCGTAGTACAGAGGTGATTTTTTCAACTCGATAAATTAATAAGACGTTGCTACAGATTGATTATTTCCACTATTATGGTTATGATAATCAAATCAAATATATATATATATATATATATATATATATTGCAAAAATATGTACAAAGTTACTTATAAATATTTGTTATTTTTAAATTGCAAATGCGCTCGAAAGCGCGAGTAGCGAAAGTGGTTTCGTGTGTACATGACCTATGAGATAACAATGATTATTATTATTCATCCGTGACGTATATAAAAAAAAAAAAAAAAAAATTCACGGCAACTGAAAATTATTATTAGTGAAAATTAGAAAAATATTAAATAATTACATTAAAAAAAAAAAAAAAAAAAAGGAAAAAGTGCGTCACAAATCGATACAAGACCAGTGGAGCGCTAATGATTCACAACCGGTGGAGAGGGGGTAAAAACATAAATCATCCCTATACATAAAGATGCCTATATAGATTAATAAAAAAAGAATGTATTTTTTTTTTTTGTTGTTAATGATAATATTTTATATAAAGAAAAAGAGGCTTTAATTATCAAATGATATATGTGCTATAAACGCTTGCCATTTTTACTACTTCAAATGATTTTCTCTTATTGAATTTTTATTTTTTCCAACTATCCGAAATGGCTGGTTTTTGTTTTCTCGGTTCAAAGAGGTCCCGTTGTTTTACTTTTGCGACGGCGATATAATATTTAATATGGTTAAAAAAATTGAATTTTATTAATCCAAACACAATCTCTCTTCGCATTTATTTAGCTTTCCGTTTAATTTTCTTAGATTTTTATTTAACTGTTACATATATACCGGTATAATATATATTTTTGTGAGGGGCGTCGGTCGCCGCCCCCGCAGTTTTTTCTCGGGGGGCTGTCCCTATTGACCCCTCGCTTGGCACGCCACTGCACAAAATTAAAAATTTTAAAGCGGGTTCTTTTAGATTTATTTAGACTCGGCTTCAGTAATTATTTAATAATCCAATCGATTGATTAATTAACGTAACAGATCATGAGTTTTTAAGTTAAGGTATAGAAACCATAAAAACATTAAAGGAGACGGGAAAAAAAAAAGAGAAATGACGTATTGATTAGTACTGATCTGGCTTTATTGAAACACTGCTGGTGGGGTGATAGTAATGTTTTTTTACATATTTGTGACATTATTTTAGTGAGCAAAACAACTAATTTTAAAGAATTTCTATGGACTGGCATGCTCGCCGCTATATGTCGTTTATAGCACATAGTAGTATATCATTTGATAATTAAAGCCTCTTTTTGTTTATATAAAATATTATCATTAGCAAAACTACATTTTTTGTTTTATTAATCTATATAGGCATCTCTATGTACAGGGATGATTTATGTTTTTACACCTTCTCGCTGATTATTATTATTATTTCGGCCGATTCACGAGCACACTGCAATGCCTTTTAATAACGATAATGTCTTTTCAGTAATGAAAATTTTCTCATTTTCCTTCTTTTCTAAAATTATTTCTTGTCGAAATTTTCCATTTTGGCACGCTACTACATATGCCTTTCGATTCGGCGATAGCGTGTGTTAGCTGAGAAAGTGTTCGAGGACGTTGAACCCCTATGATTTAAACGATGGCGCGTCACGATATGGAACATGTAAATTAGAAGCGATAAGAAAAAATAAGGAAACGAAATGAACGACATTGTAGAGTGCGCCAGATACGCGGTCTAGCGCGGAATTGGGAAGATTCGATTTTAGAAAGATAGCAGGATATAGCACGCGGGCGAGATGGGATAGTATTTGATTAACGTGTGAATTTCACCGTGGCCGTCTCTCTGTAGGTCTAGACTGTGTGGATCGTTCTGTTGCTGGCGCAGAGACTTTTTGTTGGATTTTCGATGATTTTAATTTGATGAGCGGGAACGACCTTCGCGAGGATCGATCGACGATCGTCGCATTTTTTTCAGATAACGGATGAGCCAGGCTCACCACAGCTCGCTCGTTTGATAACATTCCCACGGTACACTCTCTTCTACTTTTACCCTATTATTCACACACTGCGGGCGTCGCTGCATCTACCCGCCCGCCCCTCCCGATGAACGCACCCTTTGCACGTCGAAATGCTCCTGCACGAAGATTACGTGTAACGACAATTTCGACTGTGTCTGTTTTTCGTGTAACCACACACACACACACACGCACGCTTGTCGGTGGAGGGGAGTACGATTGTTGCATTTTTTTCAACCTTAAGTATTCGGCCACGATGTATTCGTATTGTTCGTTTTTTTTCGGCATGTAAGCGCTTTCGGGCGCCGCTAAGTTCTCCTTTGTGAGGTTGATGTGGGAATTTAGCGTCAAATGTCGGACAGTGTTACACACGCGTTTTTCCATTTTTAAATCAGTCGACGGAAAAAAAATAATTACAACGGCAATTATCTCCGCGCTGCTAGAAGATAGCAGAGTATGAATTGTGCAAAAATCCAGCGAAGTTTTAATTTTTCCGCATTGCCTTTAATATAGATAGATACGATTTAGTTTGTTTGCAGCGAATTTTGCCAACTTGTTTGCTAGATTAGATACGAGTATATTTCATTGTTCATAAATCGCGTTTCCGATAACTGTGAACAAACTGAAAATAACATCAATAAAAAATAAATAAAAAATAAATAAAAAACTTTTTTAAAGATATTTACAAGCTGAATACGCTTAGTAAAAATTGATTCGGATGTGCGGGAATTCTTTACGTGCGGATTAATAAAGCTGATTTAGACGACAGGTTTGGCAAATTAGAAATACCTGACATTAATCTCATTTTTATTTTATTAATTATTGTTTATTTACTTTTTCGCTCGTACTCTAATTCTTCTTCTTTTCTTTTTTTTTTTTTTTTTTTCGGTGCCATGACCGTTCTCGATCTTATGGCAAGCTTGATTAATTCTTTATAGTCATCCCTATCCTTTGCTGTGTGGAACAGTTCTTCAACACGGCGACCTGTCCATGTTGGTAGGTTCTTGAAACATGATTGTTCGTCCAACTCTTCTTTTTCCTTCCACTTTTCCCATCGATATATTCTGCAGTAATGTGTACTTCGGCCCACGCATCACATGACCGAAGTATTCTATTTTTCTTCTTTGTCGATCAGCTCCTTTTCTTTTCTCATCGTCTGTTTTGTCTTCTTTTTGGTCCACGGGATCCTGAGTAAGCGTCTATAACACCAAAACTCGAAGGCTTCTAATCTGTGGAGCATTCTGGACGTCAATGTCCACGTTTCGACGCCATACATTAATAATTAAGAAACCTTTTTCTATCTTTTTACCGTTTATTCGAACACCAGTAATACTCTTTAACCGTGTTTTGTTAACGTCGCAGAGTTATCGATATCGTTCAATTACCTCGAATATTCGAATTTCACAATTAATTGCCATATTGGCCAAAGTAATCATTTAGTATCCGATGACTGAACAAGTAACGTTCCTCCTACGCATAAGTATATCGTATACCGTTTCTCTTTGGTTTTCGATATTTCCGTAATTTTATATGAGTGGTAACGGGAATACAAGAATGCCTTTTATTAAGTCTCCGCACTGAAGATGAAAAGTCGTCGAACATTGTGCCCTTTTTTTTAAGGTTTCGCGAATTTAAATCGGAAAAACTTCTTTTGTTACATTGACCTTTGTAAAAATTTCCTCTTTCTACGAACTGGTCAACTACCTACTCTAGTGTGTTTCTGTAATACGACTATTTCGTTAATACGGGGTGCGTCTTAACATCCGTTAGGAATAATATAGGTTCTTACTTTTCGCTAGGGCTATACGGACTGAGATAGCGAAACAAATAGTTTACTTTTTTTTAATAAAAAAAAAAAGCTATACTTGGAATTAGTTTAAAAAAAAAACAAAACAGACATTAATACTGCGCCGAGTAATATTTTAATACGAATGTAAATTAACGAAAAATACGCCTAAAGATAAATTTAATCGAATTCGAATCAGTAAATAATGACCGGTGTCCCTTTAAAAGGTGGGAGATTTTTTTTTTTTTTTTTTTTTTTCTTTTTGATTAAGCTTTCTCGCAAAGCTGCACTTGTAAATCTTTGGAAGGTTTCTCTAGCGTCGAAATTTTAAGTGTCTTTCAGCAACTAGCAATAAATTTTCAGCGGAACGGGTGCACGGTTCACTTTTCTTGTCGAATTCGTTACGATGTTTACACCAAATTAGATAGCGGTTAGCCAGTCGGCCTGGTTCGTTAGGCGGCGACGTGTTTCGTTCCGGTGCAAAGTGTTCCGAATTTTCTGCAGAAGATTAAAAGCGTCGAAAATTGCCACGTTAGACGAGCTCGGGCGAATTTTTAGAAAAACTCGAAACAGGTTAAATGAATTACGTAAAATGTATGTGTGTGCTTTGGCGGTCTGCCTATATACGCATAGACAGGTGAAAAAAGAAATCGATAACGACGAATGGCGTAATTTTGTATGTGTCTGTTCTACACTGACGTAAAAATAATTTTGGTACGTTTCTGGCTGATGTGTGTGTGTGTGTTTGGCCGATAAGAATGTCACAAAAAAGTTAGAATTGTTTACGAATAAAAACGGTTTGCTTGGCGGCGTCTAAACGACTTCGCGCCGAAACAGTGCTATCCGATATCATTCATCGCTAAAAGGTAGGGTACTACTCTGTAGCAAAAGTCTGCGGATCGCAAAGTTTTTGTTTTTTGTTTTTTGTTTTTTTTTT
The DNA here is from genome assembly GCA_039619475.1 of Icerya purchasi. NCBI lineage: Eukaryota > Metazoa > Arthropoda > Insecta > Hemiptera > Monophlebidae > Icerya > Icerya purchasi. Next base: position 316,087,642 of record CM077116.1, on the reverse strand, counting down.
AAGTGGGTTACTCAGCAAGGACATGAGCCCAAAGAACAAAAAAAGGAGAATGAGGAGCAAAAAATTTATATTTTTATGCGTTTAAGGACATAAAAATACTTGAAGGGTAGGAATAACGGAAACAGAAGGAAATGAGAGAATATAAGAAGCACTCTTAAGGGGAGTAGGGATACCGAGTTTTAACAGCGAAGAATAGAAGGACGATTGCTCGGTAAGGAAGGCCATACATTCAAATATAAAATGCGATCAGCATCACAAGGAAAGTATATGGTGAAAAGGACAAAATGGAGTAGATGCAAATGAAAAGCGAGAAAATGGCGTAGGAAGGAGACCATAGGGTTAACGCGAGGGCGACAAATAGCGGAGATTGTAGAGCGTTTAAGAGAGAGCAAATATCAAGAAAACCATGGATAAAGTTGAGGAGATGGCTGAATAGAGAGGATAAATAGAGGCAACATTAGAAAATGAAGAAGAATATCAACAAATATCAACAACGTTTAGTTATTATTCCGCCGTTATTTTTTGTCGGAAAAAAAATTGTTGTTTACAAAACGATTTTTCGAAAGATAAAAAATTTCGCGTTGTTTTTGTTCTATCGAGGTCCGATCGTCTTGTACCGTTTTTTTTTGAATTTGCTGTCAAATCTACGTACATTCGATTTCTTTAAAGTGTGAACTAAAATAATTTCATAAAAAAGCGAAAACAGCAATTGCCCGGATTTATCGTTAATTATATTATGTCAACTAATTGCGATATCGGCGAACTTTTGCTGTTCGATAAATTTAGTTTTTGATGTGAAAAAAAAACGGTTTTGTATAATTTAAATAGGAAAAAACAACATTATTCAGACGTACGCGAATGAATTTGGCAGTATTTAATTGCATCATCCGCCATTCCTTCTTTTTTTTTATACATTTTGTAATCGATTCTTTAGAGTAATACGACGCGGGCGCGCTATGTAGCAGTTAAAATACTGAAGTACCGGGTTTAAAACGGAATGTTTCCAGTTTCGCTCGGATTTGAACGGTGAAAATGTTTGAAGTTGCAAAGAAATCCAACTAAAAAATATCTCCATTTTTTTCATTTTTTTCGTATTGCACTCGGTATATTAGTAAATTCGGTAATGTTTTTCTTTTTTTTTTCGGGGGGGGGGGCATCAACCAAGATGAAACAGTTAAAATGAAAGGAGAAGCCGAGTACATTTTAATCTGATTTGACTTGGTCAGTAAGAAGCGGAAAAGATTCCGTAGTCCATACTACTCCCTCTTATTAGTAGAACTTTATTTATTATGTTACTGGTAATTTTTAAAATTCGTTGCAAATGTTATAAATCCGGGAAAACTAGTAGCATTGCCGTTTTTCTTTTACACGGGTTTTCTTTCTGAAGAAGTGACTTGTCAAATTCTGTTTTATAAATACCGAATTTATATCATTGATGATAACTAATTTTTAAAAAATCTTAATTTTACGGACGTGCCAAAAGGTAGCAGCCTACACAGGATGAAAATATCTTTCAGACAGGTTACATCGAGATGACGCGGAATAAATAATTTAATTTCTTAAGTATACTTTTTTTTTCGTTTTTATTTATACGTATTTAAATCGAATGCGCGAGCAATTATTATATGCAACATATTGCGAATAGCTCGATTAATGTTTGTTTATTAATATATTTGAAACAATCGTAGAATGCTCGTCGCAGGCAAAAAAGAAAAGCCAAGGACGATGCCGGCTCCATACGGGAGAAAATGTTGCAGAATTTACTGGAGAAAACAGCCCTCAGTCAGGCGCTCGGAGTGCAGCAGCCCGACGACGTCAATATACCTCCAACTCTTAATACAGCTTTCGCCGATGCTAAAGAAGATATGTTTGTGTTGCCTCCAATGCCGAAGGAAGAATTATCCGATCATAGTTCCGAGTAAGAATACGATTTAATGTTTATATTCGCATTTTTTCTTGAAATCGACGCGCAAAAATTTTATTTCATCTCACTTCGGAAGAATAAACATTATTAACACGAAGACGATTTAAACGAAAAAAGTGCAAATTTAAATATGGGCAGAGTCGTTCTTTTTTTCTTTTTTATCGCGGAGGGGTAGTCGTGTTAGCTTAGATTATTCAGGTGACCCGTTCTTTACCCTCCTTTTATCGCTCCTAAAGGCTTACACATACCACTTTAAGAATTTAAATTAGTTTTTTTTTTTTTTTTAGAATTTCGTTTTTTAAAAAAAATGATAAACGTTAGTCGAAAATTTAATGGTACGCGATTAAAATTTAATTAACAATAATTCTTATTTTCCAAAAAAAAAAAAAAAAAAAAAAAAAAAATGACGGCGCTGTACATAATTTGTAGTAGACCTCTAGAATATCACGTGCGCAGTTGTATGTAAAATGAAAAAAAAAGATTCATATATTTTCGGTATGACTAAAAAAATATTTAGAAGTTTTCTAAATATAAAATTTTAATACTTACGGAAAATCTATTGAGAAGGGGTAATTTTTGGACTCAATTAATCTGTATAACAAACGGTAGGACTATAGCAATTCTATTTATTAATCTTTTCCTCTGATATCCTCCCTATATGTGTATATTTCTTTAAATAATAGAAAATAGAAACTTTCCTGAGATTTCTGATTAATTAAAAATTGTAATTTTCATGCTACGCGCGAATTAAAAAAAAAAAACAACAATAATTTTAAGGAAAACGCGGTTGAACTTTGGGATAATAATTTTCAGTACATAAAACAAATGCTAAAATTACAGCAGAGCAATTGTTGAAATTACCGCGTGAAAGTCTATAAAACCATATTCGAACCTACTCTGTTATTAGTAGTATATTTCGCAATAGTTTTTTTCTAGTTTCTCCCCTGACGAACCGACCCCTGGCTATCAGTCTCCCTCTCATATAAAGATATTCTATATTCGTCACTTTGATGAATTTTGCACCTTGCGCTAATGGCTTCTTTTTTGTTCGGCAAGCGTACGTTTCAAAAATTAGTTACCACATAATTATTTATTTATTTTATTACGTTTGTCATTATACAATTCGTTAATTGTATAATTATTTAATAAACCAAAAAAAAAAAAATACAATGTCAAACTAAACTATCGAAGTGGGTAAGTGTTTTTTTTTCTTTTTTTTTTTCGATCGAGTTTATTGTTAGTTTTCTTTCATTTTTGATGGTCTACATTTTTTTTTTTTTTTCGGATATAAAAAATCATACGCTGTTCTTTTGCAATACCCTTGACAGTTCAGTGACAAAGGGATTAGTATAGAGACCTGCCTGTGTTTCTTTCGCTGCCCTTTGACAAATATCCGTTTTCATAATACTATCGGGTTAACCTGTATGTTGCCATAAAAAAGATAAACGATGTCCCCGTGCTAAAATGCACCTTTTTTGTTTCCACGAAATTGTTAGTATCGCGTATGATCCGGAATGAAAACTATTATTACCGATCGTTTCTGAAAGTAATATCACCTTTTGTATTTTCAATTCCAAATTAATTTTTCAGTTCGCTGTAAGTTCACGCATGTAGAAAATATTACCAGGTTGTTTTTTAAACGCATTTTAGAGATAATAATTTTATTGCAGGTGCTTTGTCGTTACACTCATTGTGTATATTTTAATTTCAAAGAATAAACGCGGAATGCTCTGGTCGCCTTTTAAAATCAATTTTTACTTTTTTTTTTTTTTTTTTTTTACTTTTTTACGACTCAGTTTTTTACCATTTGATCATTTTATTATTTCTAGAAGCTTTAGTGAACAAGTTTAAATTTGAAGAAATTAATTTCTTAATTAATAAATAATCAAATTTTCCGCGCTATGTTTATTAAAATTAGCTTTTAATCTCCATTTACTTTTCGGTAAATATTGGAAAACAAAATTTTAATTAAATCTAAACACGAATATTAATAAAATCATTGCTTTAAACGTGAAATATATTAAATAAATTTACATTTTTCTACCAATTTTATTTTTTGATATTTCTACGTTTATTTAATAATTATTTAAATAAAAATGTCTCTTGTTTTTATTTTTTAGATTTTATAAACTGAAATTTCGTTTTTAAATAAAAAATCTATTTTTTATCGACTTCAAAAAGAGTACGACGTCGTATAATCGTAGTAGTTTTGTAGATGTAGTCCGATTTCCACAAGTGAAAATTGGTCATCGATTAAACATGAAAAAAAAAGGGGGCTCTTTAATGATAACAAACGCTATTAACACTTTAAATATTAGTACACGATGACCGAACTTGCAGATCAATCGAAGTATATTCATGAGTTGCAAAAATTTAAAAATGAACAGTTATGTTACAATTGTATTACACCATTTTTCAATTTTAAGAGAGTGTATTTTAGTTTGCGTTGCATTATATATGTTAACGGATCCCCGCGTTACAAAAATTCATAAGCCGAAAATTTTATGTAACTCTATAATGACGTCCTGTATGTTTGAATTGACGTAATATTTAAATCCGTCTCGTAAAGCATAAATGTAAACGTTTTTCAATAACGAAACATAGATATGAAGTTTTCCTCTAATTTCACCTACCATGCTGTGTATAAGCGATTACTTTTTAATAAAGGCTAAAAATACGATGATCACTTAAACATCGAACGCCTGTCCTTTACAGTTGCTTATTCAGTAGAATTTTCTCAACAATAACATCTCGATCAATCGATTAATCGAAACGCCTAAAAAACCCTGATTCAAGAATTTCATCAAAATCGTTAGAGCCGTTTGCGGGAACCAAATTACATACGTATATTATGTTATGAGCAAAATGTGTATGCGTATGTAACTGGGTTCTAGATTCGAATAAAGAATGCGAATTTGAAACTGCTGTAGCCTATTTACAAACTCATCATCGAAGGAAATATTACGTACCTTATCATTCTCTGTTTATTAAAAACTATATTGGTCAGTGGTGGTCTCATATGAGTATATTATTGAGTAGCCGTTGAAATGAACGTTGAAAAAAGGGCGTCCCTTAAGAATATACATATCTAAAACGGTAAGACTAAAAATTTAAACAATATCCGCTGCTTTTCCAAAGCTTCAGCATTTATACACCAATCACAAATCAATAAATAATACATAAAATAAAATAAAATAAAATAAAATAAAATAAAATAAAAAACGCGATAATGTTAAAAAGAAATGAAAACATTACTTCTATATCTACGAGTACATTATTAGGAAAAAAGTCCAAAGTCCGTTTTATGGTAGCTTGAGGTTTGTTTGTTTTTGCCTTTTTTGTGAGGGGGGGAGCATCTTTTGGTTATTCGAATATAAGAAAAATACAAAACGCTCAAATTGTGAAACTTAAAAGAGTTCAAATTTTGAAATGGTTGGAGCGATGGTCACCAGCGATTTAAAATGTTATTGCTTAAATTCCAAGAAAGAAAATTAAATTGACCATTGCAACGTAAATTTAATGAAATAAGCATTGTCAATATCTTATTTAAGTAAAGAGGGACTGGCTGACGCATACGCCTGGGACCCGTAGTTTATTCTGGAAATGACTAAGGATTTGTATATGGAGAGGAGAGTTTTCAGAGGTACATTATACTTTGTGTTTGATACATATTTAAGAATAGATAGGAATTTATGACATTTAACTTTAAGATTGGATATGTGGGATCGCCAAGTTAGCTTTTGATCGAACAGTAGTGCAAGGAAAGTAGCAGTAGGGTGGAAATGAAGTGAGGAATTTTCTAGATTGAGGCGGATGCTGGAAGAGTTTTGACGTCCCCTATAGAAATCAACACAGATAGACTTAGATGGAGAAAACACAAGACCATTATTGTTACACCAGGATTGTAGTTTTGAAATAGCTTTTTGTAGGATTTTTTGAGCATTTGCTGGAAAACTGGAAGACAGGGAAATGTTTAAGTCGTCAAAGTAGAGCCGGGCGTTTACAGGCGGAGCAATACAATTATTTATATCATTGATATAAAAAATAAACAAGTTGAATGGCGCTCGATGTTGACGAACCAATCTTAACGTGGAACGTTCTGTTTGTTAAAAAATTATTCAGATACTTGGCCATGTTTTCACTTATACCAGCTGTTGTCAGCTTGGATAAGAGGCCGTATCGCCATACTCTGTCGAACGCCTTTTCTATATCGAAAAAGACGGAGTATACATGTTGGCGTCTGTGAAATGCTATTAATACTGGCCTTTGTAGGCTCAGCAGATGATTAACTGTAGTACGCTTCTTACGCCCTCCGGCTTTTGACGAGGATAGGAGATTATTCTGTTCAAGGAAGAAAAGGAGACGCCGATTAACCATTTTCTCCAGCGTTTTTGAGAGGACACTTATGAGGGATATAGGCCTGTAGTTTTGTGGAAAAAGAGGATCTTTATTTTGCTTCAGAATAGGAATAACAACTGCTAATTTCCATGGCTCAGGGATCGATCCGGAGAACCATATTTGGTTATAGATATGTAAGAGGAAGTTTTTCGCTGATGGAGGTAAGTGTTTTAACATATATGGATGGATGGAATCGGGCCCAGGCGCGCTGTTTGCAGTATGGTACTGGAGTTGATAGTCTAGTTCAGAAATGGTGAAATGGCAATTGTAGGAAAGTGAGGAGTCAGAGATGATAGTTATTGGTTGTTGTTCCGTGGAATATTTCTTTAAAGAGAAGGCAGACGAATATGACGATGAGGATGACTCCATTGCAAAATGATTCGCAAAAGCATTTGCGACATCCAACGGGTCAGATAACATGGAACCATTCTGATTTATCGAAAAGGAAGGGGTCGCACGATTAATACCGTTCAGTGCCTTAATTTTGTGCCAAATATTGTGACTAGAAGTATTTATGGAGATTGAATGCATAAATTGCTGCCAAGATTCTTGTTTTTTGCGCCTAATGAGGCTCCTCGCAGCTGCACGGCGTTTTTTAAATTCGATCAAATCAGGATATAAGCCTGTTGATTTAAATTTCCTAAGGGCATGTTTACGTTGGCGTATGGCTGTTCCTATTTCGGAGCACCACCATGGGACCCGTCGGGATCTGTTTGTTGGGACAGACCTAGGAATAGATGCTAGAGCAGCATTCGTAATAGCGTCGATAAAGGAGTTGATGTTCTCTGATAAAGATTCGGATGGCTCGCTGGGAACGTTTACTTTAACTGAAAACATATCCCAATCCGCCTTGTGGAATAGAAATTGAGGCTTAGGTGGGGGGTTTGGGTAGGGAGGGCTTTGGACGGGCATATGAGTATAGGAAAATGGTCGCTAGAGCATAAGTCCTGTAGCACAAAAGTGCTCAGGTGAGGGAAGATGGAAGTGGAAACAAGTTGTAGGTCGATTGTTGAGAAAGTATTATGGGCAGATTGAAATGGGTGTAACCTGGGGAGGGAAGCAGTGTCAGATCGTTATCTAGGACCAATTTATTTATGACAGAGCCATGTCTGTTTTCCAGTGTTGCTCCCCACAAAGGTGAGTGGGCATTAAAATCACCGAGTAATATTAGTGGCGGGCTGACCTGTGATAGTACTGACTGAAACATATCTGCAGTGATTATATAATTCGAAGGCACATAGCAGTTACATAGAGTTATCGGGGTGGCAGATATCTGAGGAAGATGGACGACCACTGCAATCATTTGTAAGGGGGTACTAAAATTCAACTGTGTTGCTGGGACAGAGGAGTGGACCATAATGGTAACCCCTCCGTTTGCTCTGAACCCTTGATCACTGCTGAAAGTGAAAAGGGAATAGTTTTGTAGGGCTGGGTTATCTGTGGGCTTCAAATGATTTTCCTGTAGACATACCACAGCAGGAGAGTGATTTGAAATAAGTAGCTTTAATTCAGCAAGTTGAGGGTAGAATCCTCGACAGTTCCACTGCAGGATAATGTTACAAACCATGACCACTATTAGCTTTTCAAATATGATTAGTCTGCTGTTTGATCTGAATCCGACTGTCTAGCAAGTTTGTTGATTAGCTTAGTGAAACGTGTCTTCATTGATCGGTTTTGAAGTAAGGAGTAATTATCTGAGAGCATGTGAATAAATCCATCTATGTCTTCAGTGAAGTTGGCTACTATACTCGCCGGGTCGTGTTGTCCTTGAATCGTTTCCATTAAGGCTACGAAGTCATTGAAAGACAATGGATAGTCTTTATTGTTGATGTTGCTTTCTGCGGGCTTTAGGAGTTCAACAGTAGGCAATTTTTGTTTTTTCAGTTTTGATGGTGGAGGTTTGAAATCTACGTTTGCTCCATTGTCTCTGGTTTCTACCGCATTTGGATTTTCTCTGTTTTCTGGTTCGTTTGTCTGCATTTGTAGAGGGAAAAGAATAGCTCTTGTGCTATTTGTAAAGTCGGGCTCCGTAGTATTTTGAGAAGCATCAGGGGTTTGTGGGTGGGGTCGCTTAGTTGCTGCTGGGATTTCTTCGGTGCCGACTGTTGTGTTATTTTCAAAGATAGAGGCTTGAGTGTTTTCCTCAGCGATGGCGGTTATGTTTTGCGGGGCTGGAACGGCTTTAGTGTCTGTAGCGGGGGAAACACTATCTTCTACAGATGGGGCAATGGACGGCATGTTCTGCACACCCGTTTGGATAAATATTCGATGTTCACGTTCATTGTGAACTATTAAGAAAGAGTCGGGTAAGGGTGGGAGATTGGCGCTATCAACATACAGCTGCCTCCTCCAGCTGATTATATGGTCAAACTCTGGATCATTGGGTTTAACACGGAGCAGAGAAATTGCCGAGACTAATTTTAAATTTAATATTCCCTCAAGATAGGCTTTGACAACAGAGTTTGGGATGGTTGGAGATACGTTAGATAATATAATTTTTTGAGTAGGGTTTTTTAACGTTTGACCGGTGATTGTATTATTATTTACGGTAATAACGGCTCCGTTATGAAAGAGGTTTTCTGTGATGTTTTTCGATTTCAAAAAAATGAGGACTCGATTGTTGCTAATTTTGGAGCCTGCAATTATGTGTTTTGGACCTCCTACTAGGTTTTTAAGGGCGTTAAAATAGTCTAAAGGATTCGCATTTTCGACGTATGGAAATAATACGCCTTGGTCTTCTGTAGGAAAATCGAAATCTGTTATAGGAGGAGTAAGTTTTCGAGATTTTAGTTTGTCGGAAAAAGAGATTAAGTTGGTCACGATGTTTGTGCTTGGGGATGTTTTATTTATTGCTGTTAAGTTTATTGTAGTAGCTTACTTAAATCCATTAATTCAATACACCACACGGCGCTCCGCATGATACTGGGCGCACGTAGAACTTCACCGTCTGCAAGTTTGTGTGCCTTGTTAGGCACTCCCCCACTAAAGTATTTCCGAACCTATTATTACCACCGTGAGACCCTCGCTCTTTTCTCTAGTAAACGTGCCTGTCCTATCGACACAAATTACCTCCCCAACACCCCAGAGTTCCCTAATGACCCTCTCCCAGAAATCCTGGCTCTCCTATCGCAACACAACGTGAGCGTAATCCCTTTCCCTAACCTAGCTCCTAACATCATGATTCCGCCGTGGGCCCCTTTAAACATTGATGTTAACTTTTCCCTGACGAAGTATAATAAACCCCTGCATCCGAATATCGTTCAGTTGACAACAGCAACAATGCAAAAATACCCCGACCACCTCTTTTTCTACACGGATGCTGCCAAGGCTACCCCAGAGGCTACTTCATCCCCAACCGCCTGTTCCTTTGAAGTCTGCGACGTGATTCGAAGCATTCGACTGAATGACAATTGCTCGGTACTGGATGCTGAAATATACGCAGTATTTTTCTGTTTGGAATATTTTCTTTCTACAGAGCCTATATCACAGAAAGCCCTGCTGGTATCTGATTCATCCGCAGCTTTATTGACAATTTCTAATCCCCTCATCAAACATCCTGTAGCAATTCGAACCCAGCAGGTATTATACGAACTTATTAAGAGACAGTGCTCCGTATCCTTTCTGTGGGCGCCCAGCCATGCAAGGATTCCTGCAAATGAACGCGTCGATACATCCGCCCGAGCAGAAATATATTGCCCCTCGCCTAGTAACAGCCCACCTCCACCTTATCTCTCGAACATAATCTTTAATAATCTCACGTCCTTATGGAAAACCCATTGGTCCTCGTGTCAGACTTTCTCGAGGTTAATTAAACCCTCAACGGAACCATGGTGGCCAGAAAAAAGCATTTCCCGCAGAGATTTCTGTGCACTTAACCGCTTGCGCATAGGCCATACGGCCATGTCGCATAATTTTATTTTGCAAAGAACCCCCTCTCCTACGAATTGTCCTTTCTGTGGCCAAGATGTTGCTCCCTCAACTCCTCATATACTATGCGACTGTCTAGCATTATCACCTCACCGGCCCCCTTCAATTAATAACAAAACAGTCACCAACATTCTTGAGAATTCCTGTAATGAAATTTTATCTGTAACACAATTTATCAGATCTAGCGGAATAAGCAGATATCTATAAAAACAAACTGCGCATCTTCGTACTGTAATAGCCACAGCAGTTAAACACGGTACAGGATGTTGCTTTCACAAAAACAAAATAATTAAAGTTAACATATTCTTTTTACATATATTATCGGGCTAGCGGTTTTAGTTTTTAAGATATCTTAATTTAAACACTTTTTTAATTGACGTATTCGTATTCTTTTTTTTTTTTTTTTTTTTTTTTTTTTTAAATATAACGTGAAAGCTGCACATCTTTTTAGAAATTTACGAAGCAAAATAATCAAAAATCCGAAGGTTTGGGCTGGGAAGTGGCCAGCAAGCCCAGTCTTGTAGTTTGTATTTTAAATAGTCCCATGTCAACAGCAGTGTAAACATCATGAAAAATAATTTGAAATAAAAAACTTCCAAACTGTTCGTTTGCAGATTTTGGATATTTATTGCATTTATTTTTTCAGTGAAGATACAGAATTTTCATCCGCTAAAGTAGATAGTTTGTGTCACTTTGAATGTGGATCGAACATAAATGAAGTCGATATTGATAAAGAAGATTTTAAATCATTGCCACCTACCCTGCGACTTGAAATACTAAATGAATTACAAAAAACCAGGAAGCAAAGTTCTTGGGCGAAAATCCACGAAATGCCTGAAGTAAATTTTTATTTTCTTTATTTTTATATTATTTTAAATTTCAGATTATTTTTTCCGTTACAAGTTGAATTCTTTACATGTAAGGTGGTCGTTTTTGGTCGTAAATGAAGTGTAATACTTGGTTTATGAACTTAATAATAACAAATTTATTGAAATTTCTTCAATGTTATTGCTGGTAAAATTGTGTCAAAATTTTGTAGCAGTAATTTATTTCTGGAAATTCATCAAAAATGTTACTTCTACGTTTTTTTTTTTTTTTTATTTTTTAAGGAGGGGTACTAAACCACACACTGCATGTAACTACCTAGGTTATCGCAATGAGTGAACCCACATTTTAAAACAGGCTCCTCAGCTCGTTAGACTGAACGAAAGTCATAAGATTGTTCAAAGCGGTAGGGGTATTTGAGAGGATGTCTGCAAGCGATGTAATCTGGCCGCTCGTAACCCATTTAGACGTGTGCATTTCAACAAGATATGCGAAACTGATGGGTATTCATCGATAGAACAAAGTGAGCAAGTATTTGGCTTTGGAGCTTGTTTAAGGATGTAGTCGTGGGAAAAAGACGCATGTCACGTTTTCAGGCGATTGTCTGCCGAGAACACTCTACGTTCCGTTCCGACTGAAGGCCACCATGGCTCCGTCGCATGTTTCAATTCCCTGAGAAAGGTCGATTGAGACATCCAGTCATGATTCCACTGTGCGAAGACTGTATTCGACAGGAAACTTCTCAAGGATAATAGACCGAAAGGAAATAGCGGCATTGGGCACATCATGGATGACCGAGCGACCAGGTCAACCCGCTCATTCCTCGGAATTCTGGCATGACTGGGGAGCCATAAAAAACAACTCGGCATCCTCTTCGGCTCAGCTCGTATAAGGTAGCCAGAACTTTTAGGACCATTGATGGTTCCGGGTAATCCGACTGTAAAGCACGTATGGACTGCAAGGAATCAGTCACCAGTAAGATTCTGAGCGGTTGGGATTTCAGTTCTAAATATGCCTGAAGACAAAATAACACAGCATACATTTCGGCTTCCGCAATCAGTACAACATTGTTCAACCGTATGCCCTCTGTGATTCCGTCTATTTCGAAAGCGCATGCAGCTGGGGCAGCTTGGACTCATTAGCTTCGGATCCATCAGTGTATGCTTTCGAACCTCGCAGTGCTGGTGGGTGATTGTCATGGGTGAGGGTTGTGATTGCTTCTACCTGAAAAGAAGCCCAAGGTGGAGGTAGTTTTGTATAGTCCATTCTGGGTGTAAAATTGGGCTTTATGTTATATTGCAACAAAATTGCATTGACTTCAGGTAGATTATCCTTGGGAAAGTCAGGCTCTTCTACAGTTTAAACTCAGCTTTTAACCATACTTAACTGTTACCGTAAATTTATACTGTTGAAGAGGAGGTACAGATGTATCAGAATGAAAGTGATAAAAATAACTGGCAAAAAGTTAAATCTAAAAGAGGAAAAAAACGGCAGTTCATTACTACTAATAACGGTATAAGCAAACATGTTAAAATGACTCGTAATAGGTATGCGGCCCTTTCAACAGATGAAGAAAGTAGCACTAACGAAGAAAATAATGTCGGTAGTACAGCAAAAAGAACCTCCCAAGCTATCCCTAAGCCACCGCCTATATTTGTGCACGGGGTCCAAGATTTCAAAAAAATGCAAGAAAATATCGAGCGCATAATTAATAAAACGGACTATTACGCGAAAGCATTGGCTGATAGAGTAGTTAAGATAAATGTACTTACTCCGGAAGAATATCGTAAACTAACACGGGAATTTAGAGAAGAAAAGTTATATTCCACACCTACCAAATGAAACAGGAACGTGCTTATAAAGTAGTTATAAGGCACTTGCATCATTCTATCGACCCAACTGATATTCAAGAAGAACTAGAGTGGCATGGTTTTCAGGTTCGTAACATTCATAATGTAAAACAGCATCAAACCAAAAAACCGCTACCGTTATTCTTTATAGATCTTGAACCAACTGAAAATTGTAGGCAAGTTTTTAATTTAAAATCACTCTGTAATACAATAATTAAAGTCGAATCGCCAAATAAAAAAGCATCCATCCCGCAATGTCAAAACTGCCAACAATGTGGTCATACTAAAGCTTATTGTACAAGAGCGCCACTTTGTGTTAAGTGCGGTGAAGGACACAAAACTTATGATTGTAAAAAGGACCCAAAATCGCCAGCTACGTGCGGTCTGTGTGGGGGATCCCATTCTGCGAATTATAAAGGTTGCGAAATATATCAGCGATTAGTACAAAGCAAAACTGATGTTAAAAATAAAATTATTCAATATAATAAACACAGTTATCTACGGCCAACTATAAGTTATTCACAAAATATTAAAACCGGGCGCTATAAGTCAACAGAACAGTATCACGACGAACACAAATCATTCTAAAAGTTCCAGTCAAACCTTTAATATAAATCAAACATCAAAGCAATTCGAGGAAAAGAAACAACAGACTTCTTCAGTAAATCTAGCAGAATTCCTTATAGAATTTAAGGCAATGTTTCGTCAATTAACTGAACAAAACAGCATGGTTCTATCCATGCTAACCATGTTAGTGCAAAAAATGATTAACTAATGCCTGGCAATATAAGAATAGCTCAGTGGAATGCAAATGGCTTAAAAAATCATAAGGCTGAACTCGAATTATTCTTAAATTCAAACTTGATAGACGTAATCTTAGTCGCTGAAACTCACCTCACTGATAAAGATTATTTCAAAATAAGCAACTATATAACATACTCTTGTTCTCACCCTTCGGGGAAATCACAGGGTGCTTCAGCAATATTAATAAAATCTAATATTATACATTATGAACTAAATAATTTTAGGGAGGAGTACCTACAGGGGACTAACTAGTATTAGCATACAGACGAAGGGTGGTCAGCTTGTGTTGTCAGCTGCATACTGTCCTCCGCGACATAAAATAACATCAGACCAGTTCAATAAATACATACAGGGCCTAGGAAATAAATTCCTATCAGGTGCGGATTGGAATGCCAAGCATACAGCGTGGGGTTCCAGGGTAACTAATACCAGGGGACCTGTGTTCAAACAAGCGCTGGAAAGTCACAATGCTAACTACATATCAACAAGAGAACCAACGTATTGGCCAACTGATAATCGTGAAATACCAGATCTTTTAGATTTTTTTATTACAAAAGGCATTGCCCGTTATTATGCAGAAATAAATTCTTCTTTCGATCTTTTCTCAGACCATTCTTCAATTGTTTTAACCCTTGGTGATTCAGTAATATGCAGAGAAAAACCAATATATTTGTATAATCATAAAACAGACTGGGATTCCTTCGAGGAATACTTAGACTCAAAATTAGATTTAAAAATCCCATTAAAAAGCCAAACTGACATTGAGAATGCCGTGGAATATATAACTAGGGAGATTCAAACAGCAGCAACTTTGAATACTCCTTCTATTGATATATACCAAAAAAGAAAAAAATTATCCTATTTTAGTTCGCCAGCTTGTTTTAGAAAAGAGAAAGCTTAGGTGAAAATGGTTTCAGACAGGAAATCCATCAGACAAAAAACAACTTAATAATAAAACCAAAGAACTCAAAAAATTATTAGCAGAAATTAAAAATAAAACTTTTAATAATTACTTACTTAAACTCTCGTCATTAGCGGCGGATGATTATTCTTCGTGGAAGTGTACAAAAAACATTAAACAACCAAAAACTTACATTCTTCCGATAAAGCCATGCAACAGGTCTTGGGCGAAAGATCCAAAGCAAAAGTTGAATTTATTTGCCACCTATTTGGCAACAGTTTTTAATCCGAACTTAACGGCTGCTACGGACAAAGAAGTCGATGACTTTTTAAAAAGTCCTGGCCAGTTATCCTCTCCTGTCAAGCAGCGACACCTTAAGAGGTGAAAAACATACTTAAAACGCTGGAAAGGAGAAAGAGTCCCGGTTTTGATTTAATAAACGCGGAACTACTGAATAGACTTCCACGGAAGGCTGTAATGTTGCTGACATTTATATGTAACACAATACTTCGTCTACATTATTTTCCGATGTCATGGAAGTCTGCGCAAATTATTATGATTGCGAAACCGGGCAAAAATCCACATGCTGTTACGTCTTATCGTCCCATTTCCTTGTTGCCTGTTATGTCGAAGGTAATGGAGAAATTGGTATTAAATAGATTGCAGCCATATCTATATAATATAATTCCACAACATCAATTCGGTTTCTTAAAACAGCACTCCACGGTGGATCAGCTGCACAGAGTGGTAAGTGTAATAGAAAAAAGTTTGGAAACAAAAAATGTGTGTACAGCGGCATTTCTCGATGTCCAACAGGCTTTTGATAAAGTTTGGCATAATGGTCTCTTATATAAATTAAAAATTCTGTTACCAACTAGGTTAAATCTCTTGTTGAGTTCATATTTGCATAACCGATATTTCCAGGTGCGCTATGAACACACGTTTTCAGAACTATATCCAGTTCAAGCAGGAGTGCCCCAGGGATCAGTTCTGGGACCCACGCTGTATTTGATATATACAACAGACTTTCCTGTACCGGAAAATGTACAGGTAGCTACATTTGCTGACGACACGGCATTACTTGCGTCACATTCAGATCCGAAGATAGCAAGCAACAATCTTCAGAAGGCCCTTATCGAAGCAGAAAGCTGGTTTAAAAAGTGGAAAGTTCAGATCAACGAAAGTAAATCGGTAAACGTTCATTTCACGAATAGAAAAGTCATAACCCCAACTGTTAGGATAAATGGACTGGAATTGCCTGTGAGAACAACAGTTAAGTACTTGGGATTACACCTAGATAGTCGTTTAACGTGGAGCAGCACATTCAGACAAAGAAAAGAGAAATAGATATTCGTGTTAAAAAAATGTACTGGCTTCTAGGAAGAAATAGCGTTTTAAGTATTGATAATAAACGTTTGATATACACAAGTATCTTGAAGCCTATTTGGACCTACGGAGTACAGCTTTGGAATTATGCTAAACCTACAAATCTGAAGATAATACAGACCGCGCAGAATAAAATCCTTAGGCTTGTAACCAAGGCGCCATGGTATGTATCAAATCAAATTTTGCATCAAGATTTAGGGATAGAGTATGTGGCAGATGTTATTAAAACTCATGCCCGAAGACACGCAGAAAGACTTGAAAGTCATCCGAATAAACTTGCTGCTGGACTGCTACATACTGCTAGTGATAGGAGGCGGCTGAAGCGTAAGAAACCTCATGACCTTGTTTAAGGTAAAGTTTATCGGGTGGGTACTATTGGGTACTTCTCCCTTCATGCTAAATATTTCCCTGTTAAGAATATTGCTAAATGGCCTAGATGGCCAGTTTGTAATACAGTAAAAATTAAAAAAAAAAAAAAAAAAAAAAAAATCATTTAGACGGGTATTTTAGGGCGTATTAAAGTTTTTGATTTTTATATTTTTTTTTCCAAGCTGTTTTACATTATTTTTAATTATTTGATAAAATTATGTGAATAACCTGCATGAGCTGTTTTTTCCCCTTTATATAACACCAACTGAAA
The DNA here is from genome assembly GCA_039619475.1 of Icerya purchasi. NCBI lineage: Eukaryota > Metazoa > Arthropoda > Insecta > Hemiptera > Monophlebidae > Icerya > Icerya purchasi. Next base: position 316,070,987 of record CM077116.1, on the reverse strand, counting down.
GTTGGAATAAGACGTTTTTTACATATTGGAGTATTGGAAGAGTTAGAAAAAAATACCAGTTTCGTTGATGTTCTTGACAAACAAGTTGAGCATCGAGTTTTATTTCTTTTTCCCACATCTAAATAATAATCTTAATTTTATGTTTATTTTATTTTGCTATTTATATATTTTCATTGTACATTTTATTTGTTCGATCAGTCGAATTACCTGTAATTAGAGAATTCACCAGCGAAATATCTATAAAATAGTAATTACGAAACGCTGCCGAACGTTTAACATTGATCGGAGTATTATTTTATACGGTCCTTTATCGTTCGACTTCATTTTCGTTTACTAGTTCAAGCGAATTTTTACGCAGTTAATTTTAACAAAAAGTTTTATTAAATGTTATTAGTTATATTAGTTTTTATTTACTTTAAAGGAGTGTGACTACCACAGGTATTAACCAGTATCGTATCCTTGATTAATATTAGTTTCTTGTATTGTTCGTATTCAATTTTAATTTTTTACGCTAGAAAAATCTTAACGCAATAAACACAAAACCATCTTACCCGCAAGTGCAGAGCATGGTTTTCACCCTTGTATTTTGAAATTTTCATTTTTTGGTCGGCGAATTCCTATTAGGGCGTAGTCTATTTGCCATTACCGATATAGAACTAAAAGTCGATAATTCATCTTTATATTGAAGTCTTAGTTCCTTTTTACCTTTCGTTTTCTTTTTGACGTGTAGCTCTATAACGTGCAATTTCCAATGGTGTCAAATTTTTACTTGTAAAGAATATAAATTAATTTCCGTTGAGGAAAATGGTTTCCGATGTATTCGATTTAAATAACACTTTAAAGATTGTTTTCGAGTTGTTAGATTTATAAAAAATACCGTAAATTTCAACAAGTATTCATGAAATATTCGTTACCGCAGATATGCGTACATACGCATTGTTATCATCCGGTACGTGTGTTTGGGTGTTAAATTTGTCGTACTTTAAACAAATTTTAAATAAAAAAGAAATTTAAAATGTTTATTTTATCGACAGTGAATTGTTGAAGTACTCAAAAATTGGAAAAAATCTTTGTTTTTTTCCCCCTGATATCGCTCATGCATCGTTTTTAACTGCAATGGTTATTACAGCATATGGGCCAGAGTGAGGAAGCTACTTCATATTCTATCTAGTAGATTGTTAGCTCTAAGAAACCCAAGAAGAATTTACACACGCGTTGGGTCATTTGAGAGGATGGTTGAAAGCAAACGCGGAGCGGGCGAACGCCACACATTTTTGCAAAACAGGTGTTCCACAGAAGAGTAGAAAGGATCAGAAAGGCATGTGGGTGGGGAAAGAGTACCTTCAAGTATATAGTTATGTGAGACCGCCGTATGTACAACCCGCAACCGATTCAAAGCAGCATACTCCTGAGACGCGTAAGGTGAATATGAGGAAAACATGGATCGGCTTTAGGTTTTGTACTTTTCATAAAGGATAGTTTCCTTTGCCACTGGCTCTTTATTTTATTTATACAAATTATGTTTTTCTCATAGAATTTTTTTTTGTTATAGTGGCGTTCAAAATGAAAGCAGTGTAACGGTTTATTATCTCCTTACTACAGAAGACAATCGAAATTTATTAGCCAAACTCAGCGCCCCTCTACTGACAAAAAAGAAACAAAAACGAAAACATTTTTGACTGTGGCTTTGTTCCTTTTTCTTTAACACTTACGATTGGTACTTTTTACTTTTTTTAGGATCATAAGGAGTTCTCAAATTTTCAATTACAAAGAGTGTTGAAACGACATACGGTAACAAAATCGTTAAGTGATGCTGAAAAGGAATTAACGGCGCCGGAACTTACTTTCACACAATTGGAAGATATTTTTAAAACCGGAGCGATTACTCAACCTGGCGGAACTGACGTTACTGTCGGACGTAGAATTGCAGGGGATGACGTCACTCGGGTTATTTACATTGATAAAAACAAAGGTGATTTTTACTATTCGTGTTATAGTTACAATTAATATAACGATAATGAACGAATTAAAGTATTGTGCTCTATTAAGCGGCAAATAATTTGATGACTGAATTTTAATTTCGCCTAAAGGTGTTTAAATAAGTAAAATTAAGAACTAAAAAATATCGGATGATGTCGTATAATTTGTTATAAGTAATTATGATAAAAAAAGCAAAAAACAAAGAAAAAAAAAACAGCCTATTATTCAATCTATTCTTTACAGTCGAAATTATTTTCGATAAAATGTTATCATTGCTCGCAGTACTCGCCCGCTTTGCTGGTCTTCAAAAATAAGTTATAAAATAATTTTATGCCGTAGCTGAGTTTTATTTGAACATATTTTTAACTGTCAATTGTTATGTAACGTTTCTTTGATACTTTTTCGTTGTCATTATGTTCAGGTAAAGTAAAGTAAAGCGAGCAAACATCAAAGTACACATATTAGGAACTAAAATTTATCTTTTAAATGGAAGAACTTTATTTTTATAATCTTCTAAGCGCATTGTAATGAAAACACGGTAATAGGTAATCCGTGAAATTGTACACACTAAGTTAATAATTAATAATTACAACTTTTAAAATTGAGCGATACATTGTGAAATTTTACAGAAACATACTAATGTTTCATGCAAATTTCTTTCGTTATCCGGGTATTAAAAATTTGTTTACTTCCTGCTCCGCTGGCATATTTATACCGATTTTTCCTGATAATTTTGTTGTTTACTCGAAAAGGTGGTAATTTTTTGGTGAAACTCATCTTCACCTGAAACTATGGAGATCGCAATGATGCTGAAAATTTAAAGCTTATATATTTTGCTCTTTTTTTGTTTCTGCATACCTTGCCTTACAGTTCAATAATGTGTGGTTTAAACGTTCGCAATTTATTAAGAGAACATTGCACAGTAGTTCGTATTTCTCCTGCAATGATTTATTATTAAAAAGCAAACGAGACCACGAGGAAAATAGGTAAGCGATACATTCAAATCTATAAATAAATTAGGATATTTACTTATTCGTAACTGTTTTTGACAAATTGATCAAATTGGAAATAACTTTTTAAATCAATTTATATATTTCTTTTTAAAATATTTATATTTTCCGTAATATAGTTCCACATTCATGGTACGTTACAAACTATGATTAAGTTTATGAAAAAGAAGATTAAAATTAAAATTGATCACAAATGAAAATTAAAGTATATTATAAAAAATATCAAATAAAATCAATTATATAACGAATAAAGAAATGTTAAATATTAATTAAAACGTAAATTGTTATCCAAATCGGTGAAAATTGTTTTTCGTCCTCGACGTTAAAATATGTAGAAAATTGCGATTGAAAAAGAATTTAAAAAAAAAAAAAAATTAGCAAGTTATTTAAATGCGCAATTATTTAGAAATATCCTGCACAATTGATAGACTCTGATAAATGTTTAAATTGCCCAAAATAAAGGGTCTCTATCGTTTCGGTTTCAATGATTCGGCCTAGGTCATTTCGGCTTCGTTATGTTTCGGCCTCGTCTTTTTTCCAAGTAGATCTAGTTTGGTGTTAGTGAATTCTTAATTTTTTTTTCTTCAGTTAATATCAAATTTAAGGCGTATAATAATCATTGAATTAAAAAAAAAAAAGAGACCCGCACGAAATTCGAAATTAATTTGCTTAGAAAATAAATCAGCGGTTTTCAATGTTTATTGTTCGTTCATATATCGCTTAAAAAAAAAAAAAAAAATGATTTCCTCTTATAGAAACTTGAAATGCTGATTATATATTCATTTAGCGGATTATTTCAATGAAACATTTCGAAAAAAATGAATCAGTCACCGCAATAATTTATTATTATGACAGATTTTTTGCTTTCAAGGAAAAACCATACTTTACAAGAAATATCGTTGTTTTTAATTTAGTATTACGTAAATTTAAATTATGGTAATTCATACTTATCATACAGAATCCTTGGCGGTAGACACATTATGATCAACTGCTTTGCTGTATAAATCTTTTATTGTTTTTTATTTTTTTAATTTTTTTCTAGAATAAAGTCACCTGAAAAATAAATCGTTTAGAGCTAGATATTTAATCCTGCACAATATGTGTTCAATCACTTGGAAACTGTTACTCTTATTAGCGTGAAATATAACTGCAACCCTTATGTATTCCTCAGTATTCGTTTTCTAAAAAAAAAAAAAGCAACGTTACACTTTTACTATGTTTTCGAAAACAGTTTTCAACACTTTTATTTAATTATTTTTATCTTAGCAGCTCTCGCTTAATGCCGAAGTTACATAATTACTCGGTCATATTTAATGAATATTAATTTTTGAATATTTTTAGGCAATAAAGAGCAGCCAAATTCGATTCAAAACGTACAATGTTCAGTAGATAATATTAAACCGGAAACTGTTCAAGATAAAACGAAACAGAGCGATGAAAAGACATTGGAAGAGATGTTTAATAGCGTTGATAAAATTATCTTCGAAAGTGACTCATCTTCTATAGATGATAACCTCGATGAAATTGGCTTCGCCGGCAGCGATGAAGATGAATCTGAACTAAGTTCGTATGTTGCAAAAAGTAACAACGATGAAAATGATTTAACGCAAGAACAGATATTGCAAATTATAAAACAAGAAAATGTGATCGGTAGCGGCGAAAACGCGAGTGAAATATCTGCAGCCGAATCTGTTTTAGACGCGGATAAAAAAAGCAACAACAGAGTTTCGTCGCTGGTACTGCAGTCGAATAATCGCAACGATGCAGAGACTGAATCTGTTTGTACGGATAATGATCAGTCTAGCGATTCTTCGGACGATTTTGTAGACGTGTCAACGGAACTGAAAGAAGATATTTTTCTAGAAAAATTGCCCGCCGAAAGAAATGTTGCTAAAGAGAATACGGAAAAAAACGTTCATTTTGGAACGGCTTTAGAAATTACCATCCAACCGGAAACGATAAAGCAGGACGATGATATATTTTCGGATATTTTCAGCACCGCAGAGCCGTTGCAGTCCGCTACGAAAATGACGAAAGAATACTTAGAGTCGGATGAAAAAAGTTCATTGTTACCTTTAAAGAGGAATATAATCGTCGCGGATAGTCATGATAAGAAGGAGAATAAAATGCCGGCTCGCAGTGACAGTCGCGAGCAATCTAATTCATCGTCACTTAGCGCGACGCTGAAAACTAAAGATATTTCAGTCATTTATGATCATCGTAATATCGAGCAAGATAGCAGAACTACTCGTGATAGCAGCAACCGTGAAAAGTCCTATTCGTCTTCATCTGAACACGCGTCCACAACAGAAAATGTTCCATTAAAAAGAAACAGTATTAACGATGATGAAGTAAGTGATCGAACTGAAGTTATTTCAAGAAACGATGGCAGTAAGTTAAAAACACATTCGAAATCCGTCACTGGAAACCGAACTGTATTAAATATTTTCAGTACGAACGCAGCGAGCAAACCTCCTAATTCGCCTACTGCATCAATTCTGGAATCAAAAAATCCCGATATACCAAGAAAAACCGAAAACCCAGAAATGATACAGTTGCCGAAAGTTGAAGTGGTATGATGTATTACTTAGTAAACTTAGTAATTTATAATTTTATCAAAACAACAATCGCATTGGATTTTTTTTTTTCTTCTATTGATAGCATTAGTACAAAAATAATTGTGCTTGTTTCTTTTTGTTTTTATCTTTTTGCGACTTTTAAATACTCCTGGTTACTATTGAAAACCAAATTTCTGCTTCAAAAATGCAGTTAGTACTTTTTAACTTGGCATATTCTTTCGCAATTGTAAATATTTTCTTTCGTGGCGTGAAAATATTGATAAAGTATTCTGTTTTAGTTTGCTTTATTTTTTAAAAATCTGTATTGTGTTGCGGAAATTTTTGAAATTCCGAATTTATTTTTTAAAATTTACTTAGAAAAATTTTATCGAAAATTTTATTTTATTCGAACAATGGTGAAGTTTTTACGCTGGGAATTTTTTCTCTTCTGTTCGTATTCAAGAGACGCAGTCGCTTGTTATTTTACCTTTCTAATGCAATTTTACTGTATCCTCACTGGCCCTGTCTACGGGCTATCCTCATTTCAGTTCGGTGAACAGTTGAATGAGCGCTGACGATGTTCCATTTCTTTTTCATTGATACATCTAATTTTAATAAAGCTGTTTTTCCTGATCAATTTAGTAACATTTAGTTTGCAAACGATTTCATAATTTTCATCTTGGTCGTTCCGGGATGCATTAGGTATGGGAGTAATGAATTTAAAAATTATTATTTTGAAAATGCTCTTAATCTCTTTATTATAAGATTAAATATTTCATTTGATAGGATGGAGTTTATTTACTGAACTTACCGCTTAAAATCTATGTAATAAAATATTGTAGGTGATTCGTACCAACAGCCCATGATATTAATCAGAAATAATTCATGTGTTCGTTGAGTTTCTAATTGACAATGTAAACGGTGAAATAATACAAAACCACTACTTGCGGTGATTTAAGATCATTGGATTTTGTTAAGATTTAAAGTTATTTTCATCGGGTCCTTTTTTTTTTTTTTTTTTTTTTCGTTTCGAATAGTGTAGTGTGTAAATTAAAATTCATTTTTACATACTAACACTATGCGTTTATATGTATGCAAAAAAATCGTAATAACTAAATACGTTGCGGTATAAGTAATTAAAAATCTTTTCTGAAACAAAAAATAGCAAAATATTGATGAAACTAAAAAAGAAGCGGCTATCTTTTAAAATATTTTCAAAAATTAGAGAATTATGAAACATAATATTCCCTAAGTTAAAGGGAAAGTTCCATTTATTGATCTAAAATCTATAACTGTTACGCTGCGATGAGGTAAAAGAAGAAAATGAACAATCAAAAATAGAACAAAACATTAAAAATATTAAAAAACACGAATTTGACTGAGAAATACAATTTATAACGTTGGTAACAATCATTTGTTAATTGCGAGATAAAATTCCTGCCGTCAGCAATGTTCTATGAAGCAGTGCAACAAAAATAAATGAAATTATGCAGACTAAAGTTAATTCCATTTTTTTATGTGTGATGGAAAATTTTGATTCTTTTTTTTTCTTTTGTTACTAAATTACATCAATTTGAAATACTGAATGGGTTTCATAGCTTTCGGTTAATAACATCGATAGACGATTAACCTCTCTCACCTAATATAAAGTATGTTGCTAAAAGCTTACCTTTTGAATATAAACGTAGTTGTTTTTTTATTACGGGGATGAGCATGTGTGAATAATAGAGAACATTGTTTAAATGAAGTCCCGATCTTCACCAAAGTTAGATCGTTAAATGTGTCTCCAGTAAATGGCATAAAGAATCAAAAATGCAATTAACTTTTAGGTGAGAAGCATTATTATATCAGGAGGAGATATTTTAATAATGCAACATATTTCTTTATAAGTAGCCGAAAATTCCGTATTTTGTCTTTAGCGAATTCGTGTAAAAAAATCCATTTTACGGTGTTTTTTTCTTATTGCAATTCTATACATTTGTCATAATTGTATATGTTTACTTAGTTGTTTTTTTTTTTTGTTTTTCAGAAAAAAGAAAATGAAATTACGGAAAAAGAATTTCCCACTCAAAAGTTAATAGATTTGCAGGTTTGTAATAATTTAACTTACGTTGTTTAGGTCCGATCGAACAGTGTGGTTAAAGTCGTAATTTTTATACACTTCGAAATTGGATCATAAGTTTTAATTAAAATTCTCTTTAAGACGATTTACGACTTCAACCTAACCGATCAGGGCGAACCCAAAAAACGTCAAGAATATATAATGTGGAATATAAAACGACCTCAAAAATCACCCTTAAAAACTTCATAACTCATTACTAGAACACGTAAAATTCAAAATATAAAACAAAACGTAGAAACACTTTCATAAAAGCAAAAAATTACGGTTAAAAAATTATATGGACCTCCTCCCCATTTGAGACCAAAAACAGTAAAAATATTATGTTCACTTAAACAATAGTTCGAGTAAAAAAAACAAAACGTATCTCAGACTTATGCAGAAAGCACCGCTTTATAGGAAAATTATAGCCTAGCTGACAACTTTATATTTAGACTCTCGGGACGCCGAAAACTCGAAATTTTGGAAAAAAATATTTTTTCCTGGGAATGTGACATGTCGTTGGAAAGATTGCGCTACCTATCGAGAACGAAATCGTACTTTATTTCTTTAACGAAACATTAGAAATTGGCGAAAATTTCAAAAAAAAAGTTTGTAAACTAAAGTGCAGACCCCGCCTTGCAGCGTGAGTATTATAGATAAAAATTTTTGTTGAGAACAAAATTGTATTTCATTTCCTTAACTAAATTTTTAAAGTTGGCGAAAAGTTCAAAAAGCATGAAAAATGACGTGTCTCTTCCTCTTTGCAGCGCGAAACATCTGATTTCTTTGTTTTGACTTTAGTATTATGTAAATGTAAATTATAGTTATGTTTAAACATACGAAATACTCAGCGCATAAAACATCATGCTTGACTGAACTTTTTTTTTTTTTTTAATATTACATCTTATTCGAATTTGACAAAACAAGATGTATTATACATTTATTTTCTTTTAACTGTCACTGATATATAATTTTGTATCGGCCTTTTTCTATTGAAATGTTTTTAGAATAAATAAAATTTGTGTAATTAGGGTAATTTTTTTTTTCTTCCTGGAATTACGAGGGTTGATCAATAAGTACCTGTGTTAGAAATAAAAACGTAATTTTTTTCACAATTTTTATTTTTCAACGTAGTCTCTTTTTAGGTCTATAAACTTTTCTCAACGTTGGGGCCATTTGTTTAACCCCTCCAAGAAATACGATTTTTCAAATTCATCAAAATACGCTTCAGTCTCGGCGATAACCTCTTCATTTGAGCTGAATTTTTTTCCTCCGAGCCATGTTTTCGAGTTAGGGAACAGATAAAAGTCGCAGGATGCCAGGTCGGGTGAATAAGGTTGGTGCGGAGACAATTCGTAGCGCAGTTCGTGCAATTTAACCGCGGCAATTGAAGATGAATGTGCTGGTGTATTATCGTGATAATAAAGCACTTTTTTCTTCGCCAAAAAATTGTTAGTTGTACCCAGTTGTTGTCCACTGTGAGCAATCGCAGCACCCATCGGGCCGACACTTTTCTCACACCTATCTTATCAGTTAAAATTTTGATTGCCGTTCCGTACGAGACAACTATGGCCTCAGCTACTTCGCCCACTTTCGTTCGGCGATCAGCGAGAATCATGTCATGGACTTTTTCAACGGTTTCCTCGGTAGTCACGTCTGACGGGTGTCCTGGCCGTTCTTTATCAAAAACAGTTGTACCATCACCCTTAAGCTCATTAAACCAACATCTCACGTTTATCATAGATGGTGAAGGGTCCCATAGACAGAATCCAATTTCACCTTTACTTCTTCGCATATTTTTCCTTCCAAAAATAAAAAACGAATTACGGATCGATATTGCTCTTTTTCCATTATATCGAGAAATACAAAACACGTTCAATATAACTGGCTGTCACAAGAAAACTAATCCATGAATTAATCTGAAATTTAGCATGTTATATTTCAATAGATTACAGTACGCGATGGTAATGTCAATTTCACTCACCAGTGTCATCTGTTATCAAACACGGGTGCTTATTGATCAACCCTCGTAAATTAAATTTTTACGCGCTATTTTCGTTAAGGGAGTTGTCGATCAGATCGATTATTCCGTACTTATTTATATTAATTTAGTCCAAATCGGTCGTATTTACTTTTTTTTTCGTTTACTCCGTACAGATTTGTTATTTTTTTGTAACCAGAGTTGGAAAAAAAACATTTTCTAGGTCAGAAAACTACATCCATAGTGAAGAAATTTTCTTCTGTTAATTTTGTTGTTTCTAGCGTTCATAATATTTCAAATCCTTCTACAAATATGTTATACCAGTTTATATTTTATTCATGTGTTTCTTCCTTTTCTGTTTTTTCGAATATGTTTCATACTACTTGATATTTATTCGAAGTATTGAAATTCGATGATATTCCCAAATTGGTGATGCTTCATTATTACAACTATTAAAACGAAAATTAGGTTATACAAATGCAGTCCCCTATTTGTGTCTGCCTACTATAAACATCAAATAGTGCGCATGTGGTGGTACGCATGTTTGCCATTGCCTTTCGCGTGATTATTGGCGGTTAATTTAATTATTTATTTTGTATTTTCTCTGTCGATCAAACTCAAGACTTTTGAATCGGAAGTCGAGTGCTCTAGCGTTATTATTTAAATGTTGTTTCTGTGTAACCGCTGCGAGAATAAAAATGTTTAAAACGATTACTTAAAATTAATTGCAAACATATAGTATGAATTATAAACAAAAGAAACAATAAGTTATAATTGAAAATAAATTTATTGTTCCGAATTTTAAAAACGGCGCAACTAGTCACTTTTTCATACTTTCCTCATTCGCATTTTCGTCGTCTACCGTATTTTTTTTGCTAAAATGTATTTACGATATCATCTGCAAAAAAAAAAAAAAAACAAAAAACAAAAGAAGTAACAATAATAATAAATTGCCTCGAATAAGTTTATAACCATATATTTTTCGGAAACGAAATTTTTACATTTTCAAAAATAAGTAGTTTTGAAGAAAACAGTGTTTACTCAGAATTATTTGCGATTTTTAATGCTAGAGATTCCATTTATATAATAATAATTTAGAACAAAAATTATTCTTTATTTCTTGCGAGAGACGTAGTTACCGAAGCGTTTAATTCGAACTCGCCGTTTTGACGGTGCAAAATTTTATACTTCGTCTCATTCCTTTTCGGAGTGTTAAACTTTTGTAATTTGACTTTTTTGTCCTTATTTTTGTATTTTGTAGACTTCTATTGATCAGTCACAGAAAAAATTGCTAGAAGAACGCGATAAGCAAGAAAGATTGGGTTCGACTATTACGCAGAAAATGATTTCAGAAGTAAAGGTTTGTATATACATTTGTACTTTCAACGGAACAACTGAATTCTTGATTGTTAAATTTGATTTTAGATTTATCCTCTAGAAGTGTCATAGTACCGAGAAAGTGGCGCGTCCAATCCTGCAGGCGTATCGCTTTTCTGAAGCTTTAACTGTAATAAGACTGTTTAAAAAATTCGTTTCATGATTACTAATTGTATTATCTATCCTATCTACTTCTTCCGTTGAAAGGACAGTGTACCTGAGTGACCGAGCTTCGCTCGGTATTTTTTTAAATAACTTCTTAACTTTATTTTAATCTTATTCATATTTACAAAACATAAAATATTTTAAAACTAATTTATGAACAAATTTGTGAATTTAAAGCTTCTTTCTATACAACTTTGCTCTTCAATACTGAACGTAACAAAAATGTAGAGGTCCTTCGAATTCGCTTTCCGGATGGTTGGAAAATGTTTTCAATGACTGCACGCGTTGATTTTTATGAGTATATTTTTATGCGTTTTTTATTAGAAAAATTATATTTTAGGTATATAGGGTCGTCGTCAGCTTTATCTATCAGTTTATTCGTTATAAAAATAAATAAAAAGCGTCTTGTAATTTTACCTGTGATGATTAGTTGTTTTCTAACCAATTGGAAAAAATTTCCGACTAAATCACTGCAAAATGTAATAAAGGTATACTGCACGTAAGGAGGTGTTTTAAAATGTGTACAACATATTCTCAGTAATTCACTTTCCCAAACAAATATATAAATACGCAAAACATTTAATATCTGCATGCAAAGAGGTAAAGTCTTCCTTTGTTTATTAACCGATTTTCTTTTTCTTTTTTTGTTTAGTAGCTATTAAAAAGCATTTTTTTTTATTTATTTAAATATAAAATAAATACAAAAAAAATCAAAAATGAACTGTTTGTTACGATATGTTCGATTCGTTTATGTTTTTTTTTTGTTATATACTCGCTCGCCTGTTTTGCCTACCATATATTTTATTGCTTTGCACCAGCAGTATTGACGCCACCATGGGGTGTACGCAAGGACACTACCAGAGCCCATAATCGACGACGTTCGAAAATCAAAAAATAATACTGAAGGCAGAACAAATTATCTATTACATCGT